>OY282516.1:45954373-47357579 GCA_958296145.1 Hydrotaea cyrtoneurina | reverse complement strand
ATATTTCGGAAACCAGCCAAGGTATCAAATAGCTATTGCCTTTAAATGATAGCTAGAGTGATGTACTACAATATGTGTAACGGATTGAATGAGCCTCGCCAACTTCTATGGGATTTAACTGCAAAATGAAGAGTGAATTCGGAGTGGACTTTTTTTTACTCATATCTTGAAAACCTGCTAAGCAATCCAATAATTTCCACTTGGTATTAATTTCATTTTGAATGCACTAAATAGCTACTATAATGAAATTTCAAAATAAGAAAAAAAATATTTTCCGACAAAAAACAAGAAAGGGGGTTGCCTTTCAAAAATTTGCGAAATTTAAAAAAAATAGATTTGTTTGTAAATTTGCTCGTCGATAGACGTTGTAGTAGTGATACTGATGCTGTGGTACTTTTTTCTTACATTAGAATTTTCGGAGTTACTCGTTGTTTAAAAATAGACTTTGACCTTTTCTGTGTTTGCACATATTTCGGAAACCAGTCAAGGTATCAAATAGCTATTGCCCTTAAATGAAAGCTAGAGTGATGTACTACAATACGTGTAAGCCATTCCAATACGAAAAACACGCTGTGGTACTTTTTTCTTACATTAGAATTTTCGGAGTTACTCGTTGTTTAAAAATAGACTTTGACCTTGTCTGTGTTTGCACATATTTCGGAAACCAGCCAAGGTATCAATGAGCTATTGCCCTTAAATGAAAGCTAGAGTGATGTACTACAATACGTGTAAGCCATTCCAATACGAAAAACACGCTGTGGTACTTTTTTCTTACATTAGAATTTTCGGAGTTACTCGTTGTTTAAAAATAGACTTTGACCTTGTCTGTGTTTGCACATATTTCGGAAACCAGCCAAGGTATCAAATAGCTATTGCCCTTAAATGAAAGCTAGAGTGATGTACTACAATACGTGTAAGCCATTCCAATACGAAAAAGACGATGTGGTACTTTTTTTCTTACATTAGAATTTTCGGAGTTACTCGATGTTTAAAAATAGACTTTGACCTTGTCTTTGTTTGCACATATTTCGGAAACCAGCCAAGGTATCAAATAGCTATTGCCTTTAAATGATAGCTAGAGTGATGTACTACAATATGTGTAACGGATTGAATGAGCCTCGCCAACTTCTATGGGATTTAACTGCAAAATGAAGTGTGAATTCGGAGTGGATTTTTTTTTACTCATATCTTGAAAACCTGCTAAGCAATCCAATAATTTCCACTTGGTATTAATTTCATTTTGAATGCACTAAATAGCTACTATAATGAAATTTCAAAATAAGAAAAAAAATATTTTCGGACAAAAAACAAGAAAGGGGTTAGCCTTTCAAAAATTTGCGAAATTTAAAAAAAATAGATTTGTTTGTAAATTTGCTCATCGATAGACGTTGTAGTAGTGATACTGATGCTGTGGTACTTTTTTCTTACATTAGAATTTTCGGAGTTACTCGTTGTTTAAAAATAGACTTTGACCTTGTCTGTGTTTGCACATATTTCGGAAACCAGTCAAGGTATCAAATAGCTATTGCCCTTAAATGAAAGCTAGAGTGATGTACTACAATACGTGTAAGCTATTCCAATACGAAAAACACGCTGTGGTATTTTTTTTCTTACATTAGAATTTTCGGAGTTACTCGATGTTTAAAAATAGACTTTGACCTTGTCTTTGTTTGCACATATTTCGGAAACCAGCCAAGGTATCAAATAGCTATTGCCTTTAAATGATAGCTAGAGTGATGTACTACAATATGTGTAACGGATTGAATGAGCCTCGCCAACTTCTATGGGATTTAACTGCAAAATGAAGAGTGAATTCGGAGTGGACTTTTTTTTACTCATATCTTGAAAACCTGCTAAGCAATTCAATAATTTCCACTTGGTATTAATTTCATTTTGAATGCACTAAATAGCTACTATAATGAAATTTCAAAATAAGAAAAAAAATATTTTCCGACAAAAAACAAGAAAGGGGTTAGCCTTTCAAAAATTTGCGAAATTTAAAAAAAATAGATTTGTTTGTAAATTTGCTCATCGATAGACGTTGTAGTAGTGATACTGATGCTGTGGTACTTTTTTTTCTCACATTAGAATTTTCCGAGTTATTGGACTTTTAAAAATCGTATACTTTGACCTTGTCTTTGTTTGCACATATTTCGGAAACCAGTCAAGGTATCAAATAGCTATTGCCCTTAAATGAAAGCTAGAGTGATGTACTACAATACGTGTAAGCCATTCCAATACGAAAAAGACGCTGTGGTACTTTTTTCTTACATTAGAATTTTCGGAGTTACTCGTTGTTTAAAAATAGACTTTGACCTTGTCTTTGTTTGCACATATTTCGGAAACCAGCCAAGGTATCAAATAGCTATTGCCCTTAAATGAAAGCTAGAGTGATATACTACAATACGCTTAAGCCATTCCAATACGAAAAAGACGCTGTGGTACTTTTTTTTTTCTTACATTAGAATTTTCGGAGTTCTCGATGTTTAAAAATAGACTTTGACCTTGTCTGTGTTTGCACATATTTCGGAAACCAGCCAAGGTATCAAAAAGCTATTGCCCTTAAATGAAAGCTAGAGTGATGTACTACAATACTTTTAAGCCATTCCAATACGAAAAAGACGCTGTGGTACTTTTTTTTTTCTTACATTAGAATTTTCGGTGTTCTCGTTGTTTAAAAATAGACTTTGACCTTGTCATTGTTTGCACATATTTCGGAAACCAGCCAAGGTATCAAATAGCTATTGCCCTTAAATGAAAGCTAGTGTGATGTACTACAATACGTGTAAGCCATTCCAATACGAAAAAGACGCTGTGGTACTTTTTTTCTTACATTAGAATTTTCGGAGTTACTCGATGTTGAAAAATAGACTTTGACCTTGTCTTTGTTAGCACATATTTCGGAAACCAGACAAGGTATCAAATAGCTATTGCCCTTAAATGAAAGATAGAGTGATGTACTACAATATGTGTAACGGATTGAATGAGCCTCGCCAACTTCTATGGGGTTTAACTGCAAAATGAAGTGTGAATTCGGAGTGGACTTTTTTTACTCATATCTTGAAAACCTGCAAAGCAATCCAATAATTTCCACTGGGTAATAATTTCATTTTGAATGCACTAAATAGCTACTATAATGAAATATCAAAATAAGAAAAAAATATTTTCGGACAAAAAACAAGAAAGGGGTTAGCCTTTCAAAAATTTGCGAAATTTAAAAAAAATAGATTTGTTTGTAAATTTGCTCATCGATAGACGTTGTAGTAGTGATACTGATGCTGTGGTACTTTTTTTTCTCACATTAGAATTTTCCGAGTTATTGGACTTTTAAAAATCGTATACTTTGACCTTGTCTTTGTTTGCACATATTTCGGAAACCAGACAAGGTATCAAATAGCTATTGCCTTTAAATGATAGCTAGAGTGATGTACTACAATATGTGTAACGGATTGAATGAGCCTCGCCAACTTCTATGGGATTTAACTGCAAAATGAAGAGTGAATTCGGAGTGGACTTTTTTTTACTCATATCTTGAAAACCTGCTAAGCAATTCAATAATTTCCACTTGGTATTAATTTCATTTTGAATGCACTAAATAGCTACTATAATGAAATTTCAAAATAAGAAAAAAAATATTTTCCGACAAAAAACAAGAAAGGGGTTAGCCTTTCAAAAATTTGCGAAATTTAAAAAAAATAGATTTGTTTGTAAATTTGCTCATCGATAGACGTTGTAGTAGTGATACTGATGCTGTGGTACTTTTTTTTCTCACATTAGAATTTTCCGAGTTATTGGACTTTTAAAAATCGTATACTTTGACCTTGTCTTTGTTTGCACATATTTCGGAAACCAGTCAAGGTATCAAATAGCTATTGCCCTTAAATGAAAGCTAGAGTGATGTACTACAATACGTGTAAGCCATTCCAATACGAAAAAGACGCTGTGGTACTTTTTTCTTACATTAGAATTTTCGGAGTTACTCGTTGTTTAAAAATAGACTTTGACCTTGTCTTTGTTTGCACATATTTCGGAAACCAGCCAAGGTATCAAATAGCTATTGCCCTTAAATGAAAGCTAGAGTGATATACTACAATACGCTTAAGCCATTCCAATACGAAAAAGACGCTGTGGTACTTTTTTTTTTCTTACATTAGAATTTTCGGAGTTCTCGATGTTTAAAAATAGACTTTGACCTTGTCTGTGTTTGCACATATTTCGGAAACCAGCCAAGGTATCAAAAAGCTATTGCCCTTAAATGAAAGCTAGAGTGATGTACTACAATACGTTTAAGCCATTCCAATACGAAAAAGACGCTGTGGTACTTTTTTTTTTCTTACATTAGAATTTTCGGTGTTCTCGTTGTTTAAAAATAGACTTTGACCTTGTCATTGTTTGCACATATTTCGGAAACCAGCCAAGGTATCAAATAGCTATTGCCCTTAAATGAAAGCTAGTGTGATGTACTACAATACGTGTAAGCCATTCCAATACGAAAAAGACGCTGTGGTACTTTTTTTCTTACATTAGAATTTTCGGAGTTACTCGATGTTGAAAAATAGACTTTGACCTTGTCTTTGTTAGCACATATTTCGGAAACCAGACAAGGTATCAAATAGCTATTGCCCTTAAATGAAAGATAGAGTGATGTACTACAATATGTGTAACGGATTGAATGAGCCTCGCCAACTTCTATGGGGTTTAACTGCAAAATGAAGTGTGAATTCGGAGTGGACTTTTTTTACTCATATCTTGAAAACCTGCAAAGCAATCCAATAATTTCCACTGGGTAATAATTTCATTTTGAATGCACTAAATAGCTACTATAATGAAATATCAAAATAAGAAAAAAATATTTTCGGACAAAAAACAAGAAAGGGGTTAGCCTTTCAAAAATTTGCGAAATTTAAAAAAAATAGATTTGTTTGTAAATTTGCTCATCGATAGACGTTGTAGTAGTGATACTGATGCTGTGGTACTTTTTTTTCTCACATTAGAATTTTCCGAGTTATTGGACTTTTAAAAATCGTATACTTTGACCTTGTCTTTGTTTGCACATATTTCGGAAACCAGACAAGGTATCAAATAGCTATTGCCTTTAAATGATAGCTAGAGTGATGTACTACAATATGTGTAACGGATTGAATGAGCCTCGCCAACTTCTATGGGATTTAACTGCAAAATGAAGAGTGAATTCGGAGTGGACTTTTTTTTACTCATATCTTGAAAACCTGCTAAGCAATTCAATAATTTCCACTTGGTATTAATTTCATTTTGAATGCACTAAATAGCTACTATAATGAAATTTCAAAATAAGAAAAAAAATATTTTCCGACAAAAAACAAGAAAGGGGTTAGCCTTTCAAAAATTTGCGAAATTTAAAAAAAATAGATTTGTTTGTAAATTTGCTCATCGATAGACGTTGTAGTAGTGATACTGACGCTGTGGTACTTTTTTTCTTACATTAGAATTTTCGGAGTTACTCGATGTTGAAAAATAGACTTTGACCTTGTCTTTGTTAGCACATATTTCGGAAACCAGACAAGGTATCAAATAGCTATTGCCCTTAAATGAAAGATAGAGTGATGTACTACAATATGTGTAACGGATTGAATGAGCCTCGCCAACTTATATGGGGTTTATCTGCAAAATGAAGTGTGAATTCGGAGTGGACTTTTTTTACTCATATCTTGAAAACCTGCTAAGCAATTCAATAATTTCCACTTGGTATTAATTTCATTTTGAATGCACTAAATAGCTACTATAATGAAATTTCAAAATAAGAAAAAAAATATTTTCCGACAAAAAACAAGAAAGGGGTTAGCCTTTCAAAAATTTGCGAAATTTAAAAAAAATAGATTTGTTTGTAAATTTGCTCATCGATAGACGTTGTAGTAGTGATACTGATGCTGTGGTACTTTTTTTTCTCACATTAGAATTTTCCGAGTTATTGGACTTTTAAAAATCGTATACTTTGACCTTGTCTTTGTTTGCACATATTTCGGAAACCAGACAAGGTATCAAATAGCTATTGCCTTTAAATGATAGCTAGAGTGATGTACTACAATATGTGTAACGGATTGAATGAGCCTCGCCAACTTCTATGGGATTTAACTGCAAAATGAAGAGTGAATTCGGAGTGGACTTTTTTTTACTCATATCTTGAAAACCTGCTAAGCAATTCAATAATTTCCACTTGGTATTAATTTCATTTTGAATGCACTAAATAGCTACTATAATGAAATTTCAAAATAAGAAAAAAAATATTTTCCGACAAAAAACAAGAAAGGGGTTAGCCTTTCAAAAATTTGCGAAATTTAAAAAAAATAGATTTGTTTGTAAATTTGCTCATCGATAGACGTTGTAGTAGTGATACTGATGCTGTGGTACTTTTTTTTCTCACATTAGAATTTTCCGAGTTATTGGACTTTTAAAAATCGTATACTTTGACCTTGTCTTTGTTTGCACATATTTCGGAAACCAGTCAAGGTATCAAATAGCTATTGCCCTTAAATGAAAGCTAGAGTGATGTACTACAATACGTGTAAGCCATTCCAATACGAAAAAGACGCTGTGGTACTTTTTTCTTACATTAGAATTTTCGGAGTTACTCGTTGTTTAAAAATAGACTTTGACCTTGTCTTTGTTTGCACATATTTCGGAAACCAGCCAAGGTATCAAATAGCTATTGCCCTTAAATGAAAGCTAGAGTGATATACTACAATACGCTTAAGCCATTCCAATACGAAAAAGACGCTGTGGTACTTTTTTTTTTCTTACATTAGAATTTTCGGAGTTCTCGATGTTTAAAAATAGACTTTGACCTTGTCTGTGTTTGCACATATTTCGGAAACCAGCCAAGGTATCAAAAAGCTATTGCCCTTAAATGAAAGCTAGAGTGATGTACTACAATACGTTTAAGCCATTCCAATACGAAAAAGACGCTGTGGTACTTTTTTTTTTCTTACATTAGAATTTTCGGTGTTCTCGTTGTTTAAAAATAGACTTTGACCTTGTCATTGTTTGCACATATTTCGGAAACCAGCCAAGGTATCAAATAGCTATTGCCCTTAAATGAAAGCTAGTGTGATGTACTACAATACGTGTAAGCCATTCCAATACGAAAAAGACGCTGTGGTACTTTTTTTCTTACATTAGAATTTTCGGAGTTACTCGATGTTGAAAAATAGACTTTGACCTTGTCTTTGTTAGCACATATTTCGGAAACCAGACAAGGTATCAAATAGCTATTGCCCTTAAATGAAAGATAGAGTGATGTACTACAATATGTGTAACGGATTGAATGAGCCTCGCCAACTTCTATGGGGTTTAACTGCAAAATGAAGTGTGAATTCGGAGTGGACTTTTTTTACTCATATCTTGAAAACCTGCTAAGCAATTCAATAATTTCCACTTGGTATTAATTTCATTTTGAATGCACTAAATAGCTACTATAATGAAATTTCAAAATAAGAAAAAAAATATTTTCCGACAAAAAACAAGAAAGGGGTTAGCCTTTCAAAAATTTGCGAAATTTAAAAAAAATAGATTTGTTTGTAAATTTGCTCATCGATAGACGTTGTAGTAGTGATACTGATGCTGTGGTACTTTTTTTTCTCACATTAGAATTTTCCGAGTTATTGGACTTTTAAAAATCGTATACTTTGACCTTGTCTTTGTTTGCACATATTTCGGAAACCAGTCAAGGTATCAAATAGCTATTGCCCTTAAATGAAAGCTAGAGTGATGTACTACAATACGTGTAAGCCATTCCAATACGAAAAAGACGCTGTGGTACTTTTTTCTTACATTAGAATTTTCGGAGTTACTCGTTGTTTAAAAATAGACTTTGACCTTGTCTTTGTTTGCACATATTTCGGAAACCAGCCAAGGTATCAAATAGCTATTGCCCTTAAATGAAAGCTAGAGTGATATACTACAATACGCTTAAGCCATTCCAATACGAAAAAGACGCTGTGGTACTTTTTTTTTTCTTACATTAGAATTTTCGGAGTTCTCGATGTTTAAAAATAGACTTTGACCTTGTCTTTGTTTGCACATATTTCGGAAACCAGTCAAGGTATCAAATAGCTATTGCCCTTAAATGAAAGCTAGAGTGATGTACTACAATACGTGTAAGCCATTCCAATACGAAAAAGACGCTGTGGTACTTTTTTTTTTCTTACATTAGAATTTTCGGTGTTCTCGTTGTTTAAAAATAGACTTTGACCTTGTCATTGTTTGCACATATTTCGGAAACCAGCCAAGGTATCAAATAGCTATTGCCCTTAAATGAAAGCTAGTGTGATGTACTACAATACGTGTAAGCCATTCCAATACGAAAAAGACGCTGTGGTACTTTTTTTCTTACATTAGAATTTTCGGAGTTACTCGATGTTGAAAAATAGACTTTGACCTTGTCTTTGTTAGCACATATTTCGGAAACCAGCCAAGGTATCAAATAGCTATTGCCCTTAAATGAAAGATAGAGTGATGTACTACAATATGTGTAACGGATTGAATGAGCCTCGCCAACTTCTATGGGGTTTAACTGCAAAATGAAGTGTGAATTCGGAGTGGACTTTTTTTACTCATATCTTGAAAACCTGCTAAGCAATTCAATAATTTCCACTTGGTATTAATTTCATTTTGAATGCACTAAATAGCTACTATAATGAAATTTCAAAATAAGAAAAAAAAATATTTTCCGACAAAAAACAAGAAAGGGGTTAGCCTTTCAAAAATTTGCGAAATTTAAAAAAAATAGATTTGTTTGTAAATTTGCTCATCGATAGACGTTGTAGTAGTGATACTGATGCTGTGGTACTTTTTTTTCTCACATTAGAATTTTCCGAGTTATTGGACTTTTAAAAATCGTATACTTTGACCTTGTCTTTGTTTGCACATATTTCGGAAACCAGTCAAGGTATCAAATAGCTATTGCCCTTAAATGAAAGCTAGAGTGATGTACTACAATACGTGTAAGCCATTCCAATACGAAAAAGACGCTGTGGTACTTTTTTCTTACATTAGAATTTTCGGAGTTACTCGTTGTTTAAAAATAGACTTTGACCTTGTCTTTGTTTGCACATATTTCGGAAACCAGCCAAGGTATCAAATAGCTATTGCCCTTAAATGAAAGCTAGAGTGATATACTACAATACGCTTAAGCCATTCCAATACGAAAAAGACGCTGTGGTACTTTTTTTTTTCTTACATTAGAATTTTCGGAGTTCTCGATGTTTAAAAATAGACTTTGACCTTGTCTGTGTTTGCACATATTTCGGAAACCAGCCAAGGTATCAAAAAGCTATTGCCCTTAAATGAAAGCTAGAGTGATGTACTACAATACGTTTAAGCCATTCCAATACGAAAAAGACGCTGTGGTACTTTTTTTTTTCTTACATTAGAATTTTCGGTGTTCTCGTTGTTTAAAAATAGACTTTGACCTTGTCATTGTTTGCACATATTTCGGAAACCAGCCAAGGTATCAAATAGCTATTGCCCTTAAATGAAAGCTAGTGTGATGTACTACAATACGTGTAAGCCATTCCAATACGAAAAAGACGCTGTGGTAGACGCTCGGAGTTACTCGATGTTTAAAAATAGACTTTGACCTTGTCTTTGTTTGCACATATTTCGGAAACCAGCCAAGGTATCAAATAGCTATTGCCCTTAAATGAAAGCTAGAGTGATGTAGTACAATAGATGTAACGGATTGAATGAGCCTCGCCAACTTCTATGGGGTTTAACTGCAAAATGAAGTGTGAATTCGGAGTGGACTATTTTTTACTCATATCTTGAAAACCTGCTAAGCAATCCAATAATTTCCACTTGGTATTAATTTCATTTTGAATGCACTAAATAGCTACTATAATGAAATATCAAAATAAGAAAAAAAATATTTTCGGACAAAAAACAAGAAAGGGGTTAGCCTTTCAAAAATTTGCGAAATTTAAAAAAAATAGATTTGTTTGTAAATTTGCTCATCGATAGACGTTGTAGTAGTGATACTGATGCTGTGGTACTTTTTTCTTACATTAGAATTTTCGGAGTTACTCGTTGTTTAAAAATAGACTTTGACCTTGTCTGTGTTTGCACATATTTCGGAAACCAGTCAAGGTATCAAATAGCTATTGCCTTTAAATGATAGCTAGAGTGATGTACTACAATACGTGTAAGCTATTCCAATACGAAAAACACGCTGTGGTATTTTTTTTCTTACATTAGAATTTTCGGAGTTACTCGATGTTTAAAAATAGACTTTGACCTTGTCTTTGTTTGCACATATTTCGGAAACCAGCCAAGGTATCAAATAGCTATTGCCTTTAAATGATAGCTAGAGTGATGTACTACAATATGTGTAACGGATTGAATGAGCCTCGCCAACTTCTATGGGGTTTAACTGCAAAATGAAGTGTGAATTCGGAGTGGACTTTTTTTACTCATATCTTGAAAACCTGCAAAGCAATCCAATAATTTCCACTGGGTAATAATTTCATTTTGAATGCACTAAATAGCTACTATAATGAAATATCAAAATAAGAAAAAAATATTTTCGGACAAAAAACAAGAAAGGGGTTAGCCTTTCAAAAATTTGCGAAATTTAAAAAAAATAGATTTGTTTGTAAATTTGCTCATCGATAGATATTATAGAAGTGATACTGACGCTGTGGTACTTTTTTTTCTCCCATTAGAATTTTCGGAGTTATTGGACTTTTAAAAATCGTATACTTTGACCTTGTCTTTGTTTGCACATATTTCGGAAACCAGTCAAGGTATCAAATAGCTATTGCCCTTAAATGAAAGCTAGAGTGATGTACTACAATACGTGTAAGCCATTCCAATACGAAAAAGACGCTGTGGTACTTTTTTTTCTCACATTAGAATTTTCCGAGTTATTGGACTTTTAAAAATCGTATACTTTGACCTTGTCTTTGTTTGCACATATTTCGGAAACCAGCCAAGGTATCAAATAGCTATTGCCCTTAAATGAAAGCTAGAGTGATGTACTACAATACGTGTAAGCCATTCCAAAACGAAAAAGACGCTGTGGTACTTTTTTTTCTTACATTAGAATTTTCGGAGTTCTCGATGTTTAAAAATAGACTTTGACCTTGTCTGTGTTTGCACATATTTCGGAAACCAGCCAAGGTATCAAAAAGCTATTTCCCTTAAATGAAAGCTAGAGTGATGTAGTACAATAGATGTAACGGATTGAATGAGACTCGCCAACTTCTATGGGGTTTAACTGCAAAATGAAGTGTGAATTCGGAGTGGACTTTTTTTTACTCATATCTTGAAAACCTGCAAAGCAATCCAATAATTTCCACTGGGTATTAATTTCATTTTGAATGCACTAAATAGCTACTATAATGAAATATCAAAATAAGAAAAAAAATATTTTCGGACAAAAAACAAGAAAGGGGTTAGCCTTTCAAAAATTTGCGAAATTTAAAAAAAATAGATTTGTTTGTAAATTTGCTCATCGATAGATATTATAGAAGTGATACTGACGCTGTGGTTCTTTTTTTTCTCCCATTAGAATTTTCGGAGTTATTGGACTTTTAAAAATCGTATACTTTGACCTTGTCATTGTTTGCACATATTTCGGAAACCAGCCAAGGTATCAAATAGCTATTGCCCTTAAATGAAAGCTAGTGTGATGTACTACAATACGTGTAAGCCATTCCAATACGAAAAAGACGCTGTGGTACTTTTTTTCTTACATTAGAATTTTCGGAGTTACTCGATGTTGAAAAATAGACTTTGACCTTGTCTTTGTTTGCACATATTTCGGAAACCAGCCAAGGTATCAAATAGCTATTTCCCTTAAATGAAAGCTAGAGTGATGTAGTACAATAGATGTAACGGATTGAATGAGACTCGCCAACTTCTATGGGGTTTAACTGCAAAATGAAGTGTGAATTCGGAGTGGACTTTTTTTTACTCATATCTTGAAAACCTGCAAAGCAATCCAATAATTTCCACTGGGTATTAATTTCATTTTGAATGGTACTAAATAGCTACTATAATGAAATATCAAAATAAGAAAAAAAATATTTTCGGACAAAAAACAAGAAAGGGGTTAGCCTTTCAAAAATTTGCGAAATTTAAAAAAAATAGATTTGTTTGTAAATTTGCTCATCGATAGATATTATAGAAGTGATACTGACGCTGTGGTTCTTTTTTTTCTCCCATTAGAATTTTCGGAGTTATTGGACTTTTAAAAATCGTATACTTTGACCTTGTCATTGTTTGCACATATTTCGGAAACCAGCCAAGGTATCAAATAGCTATTGCCCTTAAATGAAAGCTAGTGTGATGTACTACAATACGTGTAAGCCATTCCAATACGAAAAAGACGCTGTGGTACTTTTTTTCTTACATTAGAATTTTCGGAGTTACTCGATGTTGAAAAATAGACTTTGACCTTGTCTTTGTTAGCACATATTTCGGAAACCAGACAAGGTATCAAATAGCTATTGCCCTTAAATGAAAGATAGAGTGATGTACTACAATATGTGTAGAATTTTCGGAGTTATTGGACTTTTAAAAATCGTATACTTTGACCTTGTCATTGTTTGCACATATTTCGGAAACCAGCCAAGGTATCAAATAGCTATTGCCCTTAAATGAAAGCTAGTGTGATGTACTACAATACGTGTAAGCCATTCCAATACGAAAAAGACGCTGTGGTACTTTTTTTCTTACATTAGAATTTTCGGAGTTACTCGATGTTGAAAAATAGACTTTGACCTTGTCTTTGTTAGCACATATTTCGGAAACCAGACAAGGTATCAAATAGCTATTGCCCTTAAATGAAAGATAGAGTGATGTACTACAATATGTGTAACGGATTGAATGAGCCTCGCCAACTTCTATGGGGTTTAACTGCAAAATGAAGTGTGAATTCGGAGTGGACTTTTTTTTACTCATATCTTGAAAACCTGCTAAGCAATCCAATAATTTCCACTTGGTATTAATTTCATTTTGAATGCACTAAATAGCTACTATAATGAAATATCAAAATAAGAAAAAAAATATTTTCGGACAAAAAACAAGAAAATTTAAAAAAAATAGATTTGTTTGTAAATTTGCTCGTCGATAGACGTTGTAGTAGTGATACTGACGCTGTGGTACTTTTTTTTCTCACATTAGAATTTTCCGAGTTATTGGACTTTTAAAAATCGTATACTTTGACCTTGTCTTTGTTTGCACATATTTCGGAAACCAGCCAAGGTATCAAAAAGCTATTGCCCTTAAATGAAAGCTAGAGTGATGTACTACAATATGTGTAACGGATTGAATGAGCCTCGCCAACTTCTATGGGGTTTAACTGCAAAATGAAGTGTGAATTCGGAGTGGACTTTTTTTACTCATATCTTGAAAACCTGCAAAGCAATCCAATAATTTCCACTGGGTAATAATTTCATTTTGAATGCACTAAATAGCTACTATAATGAAATATCAAAATAAGAAAAAAATATTTTCGGACAAAAAACAAGAAAGGGGTTAGCCTTTCAAAAATTTGCGAAATTTAAAAAAAATAGATTTGTTTGTAAATTTGCTCATCGATAGATATTATAGAAGTGATACTGACGCTGTGGTACTTTTTTTTCTCCCATTAGAATTTTCGGAGTTATTGGACTTTTAAAAATCGTATACTTTGACCTTGTCTTTGTTTGCACATATTTCGGAAACCAGACAAGGTATCAAATAGCTATTGCCCTTAAATGAAAGCTAGAGTGATGTACTACAATACGTGTAAGCCATTCCAATACGAAAAAGACGCTGTGGTACTTTTTTTCTTACATTACAATTTTCGGAGTTACTCGATGTTGAAAAATAGACTTTGACCTTGTCTTTGTTTGCACATATTTCGGAAACCAGCCAAGGTATCAAAAAGCTATTGCCCTTAAATGAAAGCTAGAGTGATGTACTACAATATGTGTAACGGATTGAATGAGCCTCGCCAACTTCTATGGGGTTTAACTGCAAAATGAAGTGTGAATTCGGAGTGGACTTTTTTTACTCATATCTTGAAAACCTGCAAAGCAATCCAATAATTTCCACTGGGTAATAATTTCATTTTGAATGCACTAAATAGCTACTATAATGAAATATCAAAATAAGAAAAAAATATTTTCGGACAAAAAACAAGAAAGGGGTTAGCCTTTCAAAAATTTGCGAAATTTAAAAAAAATAGATTTGTTTGTAAATTTGCTCATCGATAGATATTATAGAAGTGATACTGACGCTGTGGTACTTTTTTTTCTCCCATTAGAATTTTCGGAGTTATTGTACTTTTAAAAATCGTATACTTTGACCTTGTCATTGTTTGCACATATTTCGGAAACCAGCCAAGGTATCAAATAGCTATTGCCCTTAAATGAAAGCTAGTGTGATGTACTACAATACGTGTAAGCCATTCCAATACGAAAAAGACGCTGTGGTACTTTTTTTCTTACATTAGAATTTTCGGTGTTACTCGATGTTTAAAAATAGACTTTGACCTTGTCTTTGTTTGCACATATTTCGGAAACCAGACAAGGTACTACAATACGTGTAAGCCATTCCAATACGAAAAAGACGCTGTGGTACTTTTTTTCTTACATTAGAATTTTCGGAGTTACTCGATGTTGAAAAATAGACTTTGACCTTGTCTTTGTTTGCACATATTTCGGAAACCAGCCAAGGTATCAAATAGCTATTTCCCTTAAATGAAAGCTAGAGTGATGTAGTACAATAGATGTAACGGATTGAATGAGACTCGCCAACTTCTATGGGGTTTAACTGCAAAATGAAGTGTGAATTCGGAGTGGACTTTTTTTTACTCATATCTTGAAAACCTGCTAAGCAATCCAATAATTTCCACTTGGTATTAATTTCATTTTGAATGCACTAAATAGCTACTATAATGAAATATCAAAATAAGAAAAAAATATTTTCGGACAAAAAACAAGAAAGGGGTTAGCCTTTCAAAAATTTCCGAAATTTAAAAAAAATAGATTTGTTTGTAAATTTGCTCATCGATAGATATTATAGAAGTGATACTGACGCTGTGGTACTTTTTTTTCTCCCATTAGAATTTTCGGAGTTATTGGACTTTTAAAAATCGTATACTTTGACCTTGTCTTTGTTTGCACATATTTCGGAAACCAGTCAAGGTATCAAATAGCTATTGCCCTTAAATGAAAGCTAGAGTGATGTACTACAATACGTGTAAGCCATTCCAATACGAAAAAGACGCTGTGGTACTTTTTTTCTTACATTAGAATTTTCGGAGTTACTCGATGTTGAAAAATAGACTTTGACCTTGTCTTTGTTAGCACATATTTCGGAAACCAGACAAGGTATCAAATAGCTATTGCCCTTAAATCAAAGATAGAGTGATGTACTACAATATGTGTAACGGATTGAATGAGCCTCGCCAACTTCTATGGGGTTTAACTGCAAAATGAAGTGTGAATTCGGAGTGGACTTTTTTTACTCATATCTTGAAAACCTGCAAAGCAATCCAATAATTTCCACTGGGTAATAATTTCATTTTGAATGCACTAAATAGCTACTATAATGAAATATCAAAATAAGAAAAAAATATTTTCGGACAAAAAACAAGAAAGGGGTTAGCCTTTCAAAAATTTGCGAAATTTAAAAAAAATAGATTTGTTTGTAAATTTGCTCATCGATAGATATTATAGAAGTGATACTGACGCTGTGGTACTTTTTTTTCTCCCATTAGAATTTTCGGAGTTATTGGACTTTTAAAAATCGTATACTTTGACCTTGTCTTTGTTTGCACATATTTCGGAAACCAGCCAAGGTATCAAATAGCTATTGCCCTTAAATGGAAGCTAGAGTGATGTACTACAATACGTGTAAGCCATTCCAATACGAAAAAGACGCTGTGGTACTTTTTTTCTTACATTAGAATTTTCGGAGTTACTCGCTGTTTAAAAATAGACTTTGACCTTGTCTTTGTTTGCACATATTTCGGAAACCAGCCAAGGTATCAAAAAGCTATTGCCCTTAAATGAAAGCTAGAGTGATGTACTACAATATGTGTAACGGATTGAATGAGCCTCGCCAACTTCTATGGGGTTTAACTGCAAAATGAAGTGTGAATTCGGAGTGGACTTTTTTTACTCATATCTTGAAAACCTGCAAAGCAATCCAATAATTTCCACTGGGTAATAATTTCATTTTGAATGCACTAAATAGCTACTATAATGAAATATCAAAATAAGAAAAAAATATTTTCGGACAAAAAACAAAAATTTGCGAAATTTAAAAAAAATAGATTTGTTTGTAAATTTGCTCATCGATAGATATTATAGAAGTGATACTGACGCTGTGGTACTTTTTTTTCTCCCATTAGAATTTTCGGAGTTATTGGACTTTTAAAAATCGTATACTTTGACCTTGTCTTTGTTTGCACATATTTCGGAAACCAGACAAGGTATCAAATAGCTATTGCCCTTAAATGAAAGCTAGAGTGATGTACTACAATACGTGTAAGCCATTCCAATACGAAAAAGACGCTGTGGTACTTTTTTTCTTACATTACAATTTTCGGAGTTACTCGATGTTGAAAAATAGACTTTGACCTTGTCTTTGTTTGCACATATTTCGGAAACAAGCCAAGGTATCAAATAGCTATTTCCCTTAAATGAAAGCTAGAGTGATGTAGTACAATAGATGTAACGGATTGAATGAGACTCGCCAACTTCTATGGGGTTTAACTGCAAAATGAAGTGTGAATTCGGAGTGGACTTTTTTTACTCATATCTTGAAAACCTGCAAAGCAATCCAATAATTTCCACTGGGTAATAATTTCATTTTGAATGCACTAAATAGCTACTATAATGAAATATCAAAATAAGAAAAAAATATTTTCGGACAAAAAACAAGAAAGGGGTTAGCCTTTCAAAAATTTGCGAAATTTAAAAAAAATAGATTTGTTTGTAAATTTGCTCATCGATAGATATTATAGAAGTGATACTGACGCTGTGGTACTTTTTTTTCTCCCATTAGAATTTTCGGAGTTATTGTACTTTTAAAAATCGTATACTTTGACCTTGTCATTGTTTGCACATATTTCGGAAACCAGCCAAGGTATCAAATAGCTATTGCCCTTAAATGAAAGCTAGTGTGATGTACTACAATACGTGTAAGCCATTCCAATACGAAAAAGACGCTGTGGTACTTTTTTTCTTACATTAGAATTTTCGGTGTTACTCGATGTTTAAAAATAGACTTTGACCTTGTCTTTGTTTGCACATATTTCGGAAACCAGACAAGGTACTACAATACGTGTAAGCCATTCCAATACGAAAAAGACGCTGTGGTACTTTTTTTCTTACATTAGAATTTTCGGAGTTACTCGATGTTGAAAAATAGACTTTGACCTTGTCTTTGTTTGCATATATTTCGGAAACCAGCCAAGGTATCAAATAGCTATTTCCCTTAAATGAAAGCTAGAGTGATGTAGTACAATAGATGTAACGGATTGAATGAGACTCGCCAACTTCTATGGGGTTTAACTGCAAAATGAAGTGTGAATTCGGAGTGGACTTTTTTTTACTCATATCTTGAAAACCTGCTAAGCAATCCAATAATTTCCACTTGGTATTAATTTCATTTTGAATGCACTAAATAGCTACTATAATGAAATATCAAAATAAGAAAAAAATATTTTCGGACAAAAAACAAGAAAGGGGTTAGCCTTTCAAAAATTTCCGAAATTTAAAAAAAATAGATTTGTTTGTAAATTTGCTCATCGATAGATATTATAGAAGTGATACTGACGCTGTGGTACTTTTTTTTCTCCCATTAGAATTTTCGGAGTTATTGGACTTTTAAAAATCGTATACTTTGACCTTGTCTTTGTTTGCACATATTTCGGAAACCAGTCAAGGTATCAAATAGCTATTGCCCTTAAATGAAAGCTAGAGTGATGTACTACAATACGTGTAAGCCATTCCAATACGAAAAAGACGCTGTGGTACTTTTTTTCTTACATTAGAATTTTCGGAGTTACTCGATGTTGAAAAATAGACTTTGACCTTGTCTTTGTTAGCACATATTTCGGAAACCAGACAAGGTATCAAATAGCTATTGCCCTTAAATGAAAGATAGAGTGATGTACTACAATATGTGTAACGGATTGAATGAGCCTCGCCAACTTCTATGGGGTTTAACTGCAAAATGAAGTGTGAATTCGGAGTGGACTTTTTTTACTCATATCTTGAAAACCTGCTAAGCAATAAAATAATTTCCACTTGGTATTAATTTCATTTTGAATGCACTAAATAGCTACTATAATGAAATATCAAAATAAGAAAAAAATATTTTCGGACAAAAAACAAGAAAGGGGTTAGCCTTTCAAAAATTTGCGAAATTTAAAAAAAATAGATTTGTTTGTAAATTTGCTCATCGATAGATATTATAGAAGTGATACTGACGCTGTGGTACTTTTTTTTTCCCCATTAGAATTTTCGGAGTTATTGGACTTTTAAAAATCGTATACTTTGACCTTGTCATTGTTTGCACATATTTCGGAAACCAGCCAAGGTATCAAATAGCTATTGCCCTTAAATGAAAGCTAGTGTGATGTACTACAATACGTGTAAGCCATTCCAATACGAAAAAGACGCTGTGGTACTTTTTTTCTTACATTAGAATTTTCGGTGTTACTCGATGTTTAAAAATAGACTTTGACCTTGTCTTTGTTTGCACATATTTCGGAAACCAGACAAGGTATCAAATAGCTATTGCCCTTAAATAAAAGCTAGAGTGATGTACTACAATACGTGTAAGCCACTCCAATACGAAAAAGACGCTGTGGTACTTTTTTTCTTACATTAGAATTTTCGGAGTTACTCGATGTTTAAAAATAGACTTTGACCTTGTCTTTGTTTGCACATATTTCGGAAACCAGCCAAGGTATCAAATAGCTATTGCCCTTAAATGAAAGCTAGAGTGATGTAGTACAATAGATGTAACGGATTGAATGAGCCTCGCCAACTTCTATGGGGTTTAACTGCAAAATGAAGTGTGAATTCGGAGTGGACTATTTTTTACTCATATCTTGAAAACCTGCTAAGCAATCCAATAATTTCCACTTGGTATTAATTTCATTTTGAATGCACTAAATAGCTACAATAATGAAATATCAAAATAAGAAAAAAAATATTTTCGGACAAAAAACAAGAAAGGGGTTAGCCTTTCAAAAATTTGCGAAATTTAAAAAAAATAGATTTGTTTGTAAATTTGCTCATCGATAGATATTATAGAAGTGATACTGACGCTGTGGTACTTTTTTTTCTCCCATTAGAATTTTCGGAGTTATTGGACTTTTAAAAATCGTATACTTTGACCTTGTCTTTGTTTGCACATATTTCGGAAACCAGTCAAGGTATCAAATAGCTATTGCCCTTAAATGAAAGCTAGAGTGATGTACTACAATACGTGTAAGCCATTCCAATACGAAAAAGACGCTGTGGTACTTTTTTTCTTACATTAGAATTTTCGGAGTTACTCGATGTTGAAAAATAGACTTTGACCTTGTCTTTGTTTGCACATATTTCGGAAACCAGCCAAGGTATCAAATAGCTATTTCCCTTAAATGAAAGCTAGAGTGATGTAGTACAATAGATGTAACGGATTGAATGAGACTCGCCAACTTCTATGGGGTTTAACTGCAAAATGAAGTGTGAATTCGGAGTGGACTTTTTTTTACTCATATCTTGAAAACCTGCTAAGCAATCCAATAATTTCCACTTGGTATTAATTTCATTTTGAATGCACTAAATAGCTACTATAATGAAATATCAAAATAAGAAAAAAATATTTTCGGACAAAAAACAAGAAAGGGGTTAGCCTTTCAAAAATTTCCGAAATTTAAAAAAAATAGATTTGTTTGTAAATTTGCTCATCGATAGATATTATAGAAGTGATACTGACGCTGTGGTACTTTTTTTTCTCCCATTAGAATTTTCGGAGTTATTGGACTTTTAAAAATCGTATACTTTGACCTTGTCTTTGTTTGCACATATTTCGGAAACCAGTCAAGGTATCAAATAGCTATTGCCCTTAAATGAAAGCTAGAGTGATGTACTACAATATGTGTAACGGATTGAATGAGCCTCGCCAACTTCTATGGGGTTTAACTGCAAAATGAAGTGTGAATTCGGAGTGGACTTTTTTTACTCATATCTTGAAAACCTGCAAAGCAATCCAATAATTTCCACTGGGTAATAATTTCATTTTGAATGCACTAAATAGCTACTATAATGAAATATCAAAATAAGAAAAAAATATTTTCGGACAAAAAACAAGAAAGGGGTTAGCCTTTCAAAAATTTGCGAAATTTAAAAAAAATAGATTTGTTTGTAAATTTGCTCATCGATAGATATTATAGAAGTGATACTGACGCTGTGGTACTTTTTTTTCTCCCATTAGAATTTTCGGAGTTATTGGACTTTTAAAAATCGTATACTTTGACCTTGTCTTTGTTTGCACATATTTCGGAAACCAGCCAAGGTATCAAATAGCTATTGCCCTTAAATGGAAGCTAGAGTGATGTACTACAATACGTGTAAGCCATTCCAATACGAAAAAGACGCTGTGGTACTTTTTTTCTTACATTAGAATTTTCGGAGTTACTCGCTGTTTAAAAATAGACTTTGACCTTGTCTTTGTTTGCACATATTTCGGAAACCAGCCAAGGTATCAAATAGCTATTGCCCTTAAATGAAAGCTAGAGTGATGTAGTACAATAGATGTAACGGATTGAATGAGCCTTGCCAACTTCTATGGGGTTTAACTGCAAAATGAAGTGTGAATTCGGAGTGGACTTTTTTTACTCATATCTTGAAAACCTGCTAAGCAATAAAATAATTTCCACTTGGTATTAATTTCATTTTGAATGCACTAAATAGCTACTATAATGAAATATCAAAATAAGAAAAAAAATATTTTCGGACAAAAATTTGCGAAATTTAAAAAAAATAGATTTGTTTGTAAATTTGCTCATCGATAGATATTATAGAAGTGATACTGACGCTGTGGTACTTTTTTTTTTTTCATTAGAATTTTCGGAGTTATTGGACTTTTAAAAATCGTATACTTTGACCTTGTCATTGTTTGCACATATTTCGGAAACCAGTCCAGGTATCAAATAGCTATTGCCCTTAAATGAAAGCTAGAGTGATGTACTACAATACGTGTAAGCCATTCCAAAACGAAAAAGACGCTGTGGTACTTTTTTTTCTTACATTAGAATTTTCGGAGTTCTCGATGTTTAAAAATAGACTTTGACCTTGTCTGTGTTTGCACATATTTCGGAAACCAGCCAAGGTATCAAAAAGCTATTGCCCTTAAATGAAAGCTAGAGTGATGTACTACAATATGTGTAACGGATTGAATGAGCCTCGCCAACTTCTATGGGGTTTAACTGCAAAATGAAGTGTGAATTCGGAGTGGACTATTTTTTACTCATATCTTGAAAACCTGCTAAGCAATCCAATAATTTCCACTTGGTATTAATTTCATTTTGAATGCACTAAATAGCTACTATAATGAAATATCAAAATAAGAAAAAAAATATTTTCGGACAAAAAACAAGAAAGGGGTTAGCCTTTCAAAAATTTGCGAAATTTAAAAAAAATAGATTTGTTTGTAAATTTGCTCATCGATAGATATTATAGAAGTGATACTGACGCTGTGGTACTTTTTTTTCTCCCATTAGAATTTTCGGAGTTATTTGACTTTTAAAAATCGTATACTTTGACCTTGTCTTTGTTTGCACATATTTCGGAAACCAGCCAAGGTATCAAATAGCTATTGCCCTTAAATGAAAGCTAGAGTGATGTACTACAATACGTGTAAGCCATTCCAAAACGAAAAAGACGCTGTGGTACTTTTTTTTCTTACATTAGAATTTTCGGAGTTCTCGATGTTTAAAAATAGACTTTGACCTTGTCTGTGTTTGCACATATTTCGGAAACCAGCCAAGGTATCAAAAAGCTATTGCCCTTAAATGAAAGCTAGAGTGATGTACTACAATACGTGTAAGCCATTCCAATACGAAAAAGACGCTGTGGTACTTTTTTTCTTACATTAGAATTTTCCGAGTTATTGGACTTTTAAAAATCGTATAATTTGACCTTGTCTTTGTTTGCACATATTTCGGAAACCAGTCCAGGTATCAAATAGCTATTGCCCTTAAATGAAAGCTAGAGTGATGTACTACAATACGTGTAAGCCATTCCAAAACGAAAAAGACGCTGTGGTACTTTTTTTTCTTACATTCGAATTTTCGGAGTTCTCGATGTTTAAAAATAGACTTTGACCTTGTCTGTGTTTGCACATATTTCGGAAACCAGCCAAGGTATCAAAAAGCTATTGCCCTTAAATGAAAGCTAGAGTGATGTACTACAATATGTGTAACGGATTGAATGAGCCTCGCCAACTTCTATGGGGTTTAACTGCAAAATGAAGTGTGAATTCGGAGTGGACTTTTTTTACTCATATCTTGAAAACCTGCAAAGCAATCCAATAATTTCCACTGGGTAATAATTTCATTTTGAATGCACTAAATAGCTACTATAATGAAATATCAAAATAAGAAAAAAATATTTTCGGACAAAAAACAAGAAAGGGGTTAGCCTTTCAAAAATTTGCAAAATTTAAAAAAAATAGATTTGTTTGTAAATTTGCTCATCGATAGATATTATAGAAGTGATACTGACGCTGTGGTACTTTTTTTTCTCCCATTAGAATTTTCGGAGTTATTGGACTTTTAAAAATCGTATACTTTGACCTTGTCATTGTTTGCACATATTTCGGAAACCAGCCAAGGTATCAAATAGCTATTGCCCTTAAATGAAAGCTAGAGTGATGTACTACAATACGTGTAAGCCATTCCAAAACGAAAAAGACGCTGTGGTACTTTTTTTTCTTACATTCGAATTTTCGGAGTTCTCGATGTTTAAAAATAGACTTTGACCTTGTCTGTGTTTGCACATATTTCGGAAACCAGCCAAGGTATCAAAAAGCTATTGCCCTTAAATGAAAGCTAGAGTGATGTACTACAATATGTGTAACGGATTGAATGAGCCTCGCCAACTTCTATGGGGTTTAACTGCAAAATGAAGTGTGAATTCGGAGTGGACTTTTTTTACTCATATCTTGAAAACCTGCAAAGCAATCCAATAATTTCCACTGGGTAATAATTTCATTTTGAATGCACTAAATAGCTACTATAATGAAATATCAAAATAAGAAAAAAAATATTTTCGGACAAAAAACAAGAAAGGGGGTAGCCTTTCAAAAATTTGCGAAATTTAAAAAAAATAGATTTGTTTGTAAATTTGCTCGTCGATAGACGTTGTAGTAGTGATACTGACGCTGTGGTACTTTTTTTTCTCACATTAGAATTTTCCGAGTTATTGGACTTTTAAAAATCGTATACTTTGACCTTGTCATTGTTTGCACATATTTCGGAAACCAGCCAAGGTATCAAATAGCTATTGCCCTTAAATGAAAGCTAGAGTGATGTACTACAATACGTGTAAGCCATTCCAATACGAAAAAGACGCTGTGGTACTTTTTTTCTTACATTAGAATTTTCGGTGTTACTCGATGTTTAAAAATAGACTTTGACCTTGTCTTTGTTTGCACATATTTCGGAAACCAGACAAGGTATCAAATAGCTATTGCCCTTAAATAAAAGCTAGAGTGATGTACTACAATACGTGTAAGCCATTCCAATACGAAAAAGACGCTGTGGTACTTTTTTTCTTACATTAGAATTTTCGGAGTTACTCGATGTTGAAAAATAGACTTTGACCTTGTCTTTGTTAGCACATATTTCGAAAACCAGACAAGGTATCAAATAGCTATTGCCCTTAAATGAAAGATAGAGTGATGTACTACAATATGTGTAACGGATTGAATGAGCCTCGCCAACTTCTATGGGGTTTAACTGCAAAATGAAGTGTGAATTCGGAGTGGACTTTTTTTACTCATATCTTGAAAACCGGCAAAGCAATCCAATAATTTCCACTGGGTAATAATTTCATTTTGAATGCACTAAATAGCTACTATAATGAAATATCAAAATAAGAAAAAAATATTTTCGGACAAAAAACAAGAAAGGGGTTAGCCTTTCAAAAATTTGCGAAATTTAAAAAAAATAGATTTGTTTGTAAATTTGCTCATCGATAGATATTATAGAAGTGATACTGACGCTGTGGTACTTTTTTTTCTCCCATTAGAATTTTCGGAGTTATTGGACTTTTAAAAATCGTATACTTTGACCTTGTCATTGTTTGCACATATTTCGGAAACCAGCCAAGGTATCAAATAGCTATTGCCCTTAAATGAAAGCTAGAGTGATGTACTACAATACGTGTAAGCCATTCCAATACGAAAAAGACGCTGTGGTACTTTTTTTCTTACATTAGAATTTTCGGAGTTACTCGATGTTGAAAAATAGACTTTGACCTTGTCTTTGTTAGCACATATTTCGGAAACCAGACAAGGTATCAAATAGCTATTGCCCTTAAATGAAAGATAGAGTGATGTACTACAATATGTGTAAGCCATTCCAATACGAAAAAGACGCTGTGGTACTTTTTTTCTTACATTAGAATTTTCGGAGTTACTCGATGTTTAAAAATAGACTTTGACCTTGTCTTTGTTTGCACATATTTCGGAAACCAGCCAAGGTATCAAATAGCTATTGCCCTTAAATGAAAGCTAGTGTGATGTACTACAATACGTGTAAGCCATTCCAATACGAAAAAGACGCTGTGGTACTTTTTTTCTTACATTAGAATTTTCGGAGTTACTCGATGTTGAAAAATAGACTTTGACCTTGTCTTTGTTAGCACATATTTCGGAAACCAGACAAGGTATCAAATAGCTATTGCCCTTAAATAAAAGCTAGAGTGATGTACTACAATACGTGTAAGCCATTCCAATACGAAAAAGACGCTGTGGTACTTTTTTTCTTACATTAGAATTTTCGGAGTTACTCGATGTTTAAAAATAGACTTTGACCTTGTCTTTGTTTGCACATATTTCGGAAACCAGCCAAGGTATCAAATAGCTATTGCCCTTAAATGAAAGCTAGAGTGATGTAGTACAATAGATGTAACGGATTGAATGAGACTCGCCAACTTCTATGGGGTTTAACTGCAAAATGAAGTGTGAATTCGGAGTGGACTTTTTTTTACTCATATCTTGAAAACCTGCTAAGCAATCCAATAATTTCCACTTGGAATTAATTTCATTTTGAATGCACTAAATAGCTACTATAATGAAATATCAAAATAAGAAAAAAAATATTTTCGGACAAAAAACAAGAAAGGGGGTAGCCTTTCAAAAATTTGCGAAATTTAAAAAAAATAGATTTGTTTGTAAATTTGCTCGTCGATAGACGTTGTAGTAGTGATACTGACGCTGTGGTACTTTTTTTTCTCACATTAGAATTTTCCGAGTTATTGGACTTTTAAAAATCGTATACTTTGACCTTGTCTTTGTTTGCACATATTTCGGAAACCAGTCCAGGTATCAAATAGCTATTGCCCTTAAATGAAAGCTGGCGTGATGTACTACAATACGTGTACGCCATTCCAATACGAAAAAGACGCTGTGGTACTTTTTTTCTTACATTAGAATTTTCGGAGTTACTCGATGTTTAAAAATAGACTTTGACCTTGTCTTTGTTTGCACATATTTCGGAAACCAGCCAAGGTATCAAATAGCTATTGCCCTTAAATGAAAGCTAGAGTGATGTAGTACAATAGATGTAACGGATTGAATGAGCCTCGCCAACTTCTATGGGGTTTAACTGCAAAATGAAGTGTGAATTCGGAGTGGACTATTTTTTACTCATATCTTGAAAACCTGCTAAGCAATCCAATAATTTCCACTTGGAATTAATTTCATTTTGAATGCACTAAATAGCTACTATAATGAAATATCAAAATAAGAAAAAAAATATTTTCGGACAAAAAACAAGAAAGGGGTTAGCCTTTCAAAAATTTGCGAAATTTAAAAAAAAAGATTTGTTTGTAAATTTGCTCATCGATAGATATTATAGAAGTGATACTGACGCTGTGGTACTTTTTTTTCTCCCATTAGAATTTTCGGAGTTATTGGACTTTTAAAAATCGTATACTTTGACCTTGTCATTGTTTGCACATATTTCGGAAACCAGCCAAGGTATCAAATAGCTATTGCCCTTAAATGAAAGCTAGAGTGATGTACTACAATACGTGTAAGCCATTCCAATACGAAAAAGACGCTGTGGTACTTTTTTTCTTACATTAGAATTTTCGGTGTTACTCGATGTTTAAAAATAGACTTTGACCTTGTCTTTGTTTGCACATATTTCGGAAACCAGCCAAGGTATCAAATAGCTATTGCCCTTAAATGAAAGCTAGAGTGATGTAGTACAATAGATGTAACGGATTGAATGAGCCTCGCCAACTTCTATGGGGTTTAACTGCAAAATGAAGTGTGAATTCGGAGTGGACTTTTTTTTACTCATATCTTGAAAACCTGCTAAGCAATCCAATAATTTCCACTTGGTATTAATTTCATTTTGAATGCACTAAATAGCTACAATAATGAAATGTCAAAATAAGAAAAAAAATATTTTCGGACAAAAAACAAAAATTTGCGAAATTTAAAAAAATAGATTTGTTTGTAAATTTGCTCATCGATAGACGTTGTAGTAGTGATACTGACGCTGTGGTACTTTTTTTTCTCACATTAGAATTTTCGGAGTTATTGGACTTTTAAAAATTGTATACTTTGACCTTGTCTTTGTTTGCACATATTTCGGAAACCAGCCAAGGTATCAAATAGCTATTGCCCTTAAATGAAAGCTAGAGTGATGTACTACAATACGTGTAAACCATTCCAATACGAAAAAGACGCT
Source organism: Hydrotaea cyrtoneurina (assembly GCA_958296145.1). Classification (NCBI taxonomy): domain Eukaryota; kingdom Metazoa; phylum Arthropoda; class Insecta; order Diptera; family Muscidae; genus Hydrotaea; species Hydrotaea cyrtoneurina. The sequence goes on along the minus strand of OY282516.1, from coordinate 47,330,623 downwards.
GTGGTACTTTGTTTCTTACATTAGAATATTCGGAGTTACTCGATGTTTAAAAATAGACTTTGACCTTGTTTGTAAATTTGCTCATCGATAGACGTTGTAGTAGTGATACTGACGCTGTGGTACTTTTTTTTCTTACATTAGAATTTTCGGAGTTACTCGATTTTTAAAAATAGACTTTGACCTTGTCTTTGTTTGCACATATTTCGGAAACCAGCCAAGGTATCAAATAGCTATTGCCCTTAAATGAAAGCTAGAGTGATGTAGTACAAGAGAAGTAACGGATTGAATCAGCCTCGCCAACTTCTATGGGGTTTAACTGCAAAATGAAGTGTGAATTCGGAGTGGACTTTTTTTTACTCATATCTTGAAAACCTGCTAAGCAATCCAATAATTTCCACTTGGTATTAATTTCATTTTGAATGCACTAAATAGCTACAATAATGAAATGTCAAAATAAGAAAAAAAATATTTTCGGACAAAAAACAAAAATTTGCGAAATTTAAAAAAATAGATTTGTTTGTAAATTTGCTCATCGATAGACGTTGTAGTAGTGATACTGACGCTGTGGTACTTTTTTTTCTCACATTAGAATTTTCGGAGTTATTGGACTTTTAAAAATTGTATACTTTGACCTTGTCTTTGTTTGCACATATTTCGGAAACCAGCCAAGGTATCAAATAGCTATTGCCCTTAAATGAAAGCTAGAGTGATGTACTACAATACGTGTAAACCATTCCAATACGAAAAAGACGCTGTGGTACTTTGTTTCTTACATTAGAATATTCGGAGTTACTCGATGTTTAAAAATAGACTTTGACCTTGTTTGTAAATTTGCTCATCGATAGACGTTGTAGTAGTGATACTGACGCTGTGGTACTTTTTTTTCTCCCATTAGAATTTTCGGAGTTATTTGACTTTTAAAAATCGTATACTTTGACCTTGTCTTTGTTTGCACATATTTCGGAAACCAGTCAAGGTATCAAATAGCTATTGCCCTTAAATGAAAGCTAGAGTGATGTACTACAATACGTGTAAGCCATTCCAGTACGGAAAAGACGCTGTGGTACTTTTTTTCTTACATTAGAATTTTCGGAGTTACTCGATGTTTAAAAATAGACTTTGACCTTGTCTTTGTTTGCACATATTTCGGAAACCAGCCAAGGTATCAATTAGCTATTGCCCTTAAATGAAAGCTAGAGTGATGTACTACAATACGTGTAAGCCATTCCAATACGGAAAAGACGCTGTGGTACTTTTTTCTTACATTAGAATTTTCGGAGTTACTCGATGTTTAAAAATAGACTTTGACCCTGTCTTTGTTTGCACATATTTCGGAAACCAGCCAAGGTATCAAATAGCTATTGCCCTTAAATGAAAGCTAGAGTGATGTAGTACAATAGATGTAACGGATTGAATGAGCCTCGCCAACTTCTATGGGGTTTAACTGCAAAATGAAGTGTGAATTCGGAGTGGACTTTTTTTTACTCATATCTTGAAAACCTGCCAAGCAATCCAATAATTTCCACTTGGTATTAATTTCATTTTGTATGCACTAAATAGCTACTATAATGAAATATCAAAATAAGAAAAAAAATATTTTCGGACAAAAAACAAGTCTTTGTTTGCACATATTTCGGAAACCAGTCAAGGTATCAAATAGCTATTGCCCTTAAATGAAAGCTAGAGTGATGTACTACAATACGTGTAAGCCATTCCAGTACGGAAAAGACGCTGTGGTACTTTTTTTCTTACATTAGAATTTTCGGAGTTACTCGATGTTTAAAAATAGACTTTGACCCTGTCTTTGTTTGCACATATTTCGGAAACCAGCCAAGGTATCAAATAGCTATTGCCCTTAAATGAAAGCTAGAGTGATGTAGTACAATAGATGTAACGGATTGAATGAGCCTCGCCAACTTCTATGGGGTTTAACTGCAAAATGAAGTGTGAATTCGGAGTGGACTTTTTTTTACTCATATCTTGAAAACCTGCCAAGCAATCCAATAATTTCCACTTGGTATTAATTTCATTTTGTATGCACTAAATAGCTACTATAATGAAATATCAAAATAAGAAAAAAAATATTTTCGGACAAAAAACAAGTCTTTGTTTGCACATATTTCGGAAACCAGCCAAGGTATCAAATAGCTATTGCCCTTAAATGAAAGCTAGAGTGATGTACTACAATACGTGTATGCCATTCCAATACGAAAAACACGCTGTGGTACTTTTTTCTTACATTAGAATTTTCGGAGTTACTCGTTGTTTAAAAATAGACTTTGACCTTGTCTTTGTTTGCACATATTTCTGAAACCAGCCAAGGCATCAAATAGCTATTGCCCTTAAATGAAAGCTAGAGTGATGTACTACAATACGTGTAAGCCATTCCAATACGAAAAAGACGCTGTGGTACTTTTTTTCTTACATTAGAATTTTCGGAGTTACTCGATGTTTAAAAATAGACTTTGACCTTGTCTTTGTTTGCACATATTTCGGAAACCAGCCAAGGTATCAAATAGCTATTGCCCTTAAATGAAAGCTAGAGTGATGTAGTACAATAGATGTAACGGATTGAATGAGCCTCGCCAACTTCTATGGGGTTTAACTGCAAAATGAAGTGTGAATTCGGAGTGGACTATTTTTTACTCATATCTTGAAAACCTGCTAAGCAATCCAATAATTTCCACTTGGAATTAATTTCATTTTGAATGCACTAAATAGCTACTATAATGAAATATCAAAATAAGAAAAAAAATATTTTCGGACAAAAAACAAGAAAGGGGTTAGCCTTTCAAAAATTTGCGAAATTTAAAAAAAATAGATTTGTTTGTAAATTTGTTCATCGATAGACGTTGTAGTAGTGATACTGACGCTGTGGTACTTTTTTTTCTCACATTAGAATTTTCGGAGTTCTTGGACTTTTAAAAATCGTATACTTTGACCTTGTCTTTGTTTGCACATATTTCGGAAACCAGTCAAGGTATCAAATAGCTATTGCCCTTAAATGAAAGCTAGAGTGATGTACTACAATACGTGTAAGCCATTTCAATAGGAAAAAGACGCTGTGGTACTTTTTTTCTTACATTAGAATTTTCGGAGTTATATTAAAAATAGTCTTTGACCTTGTCTGTGTTTGCACATATTTCGGAAACCAGTCAAGGTATCAAATAGCTATTGCCCTTAAATGAAAGCTAGAGTGATGTACTACAATACGTGTAAACCATTCCAATACGAAATAGACGCTGTGATATTTTTTTTTTCTCACATCTCACATCTTTTGGGCCCTGTAATGCAAAATCCATAATTTTTCATGCATATTTGGAATCCTGGTGCAATTTCCTTTAATTCGAGTAAAAACAATTATATACAAGGGGTGTATACGTTTCTAGGGCCATGAGATTTTTCTCAAAATTCTCGGCCCATACCTGACAGGGTCACTCCCTGTAAACTGTACTTCAGCCCAAATCGCTGTGAGTGAGTCATTCCACGTTCGCAGTTTGTCCCCGACTTCCAGATGTCTTGGCCGATGATCGAATGATTATGAATGAGTCGTCTGTAGAAGAGTAGATTGGGTTCATAGACTAACTCAACAAGTTCTCAATGAAAATAAGAAACCGAGAAGGGGAGAGAACGGAATCTTGTGGCATTCTTACGGTCAATATTTGCTAACATGGGTTGCTAATATTTTTGAAACCTACTGTGTCGACTTTCGCGCCAGTATGTTAATGTAAAGGTCTTATTCCACTAAAATTGTGCCACTGTTTTTTATTTAATTTCTATGGTAAAGCATAAAATGTTCATTACTTGCTGGATTTACCCTACCACTAAAAGAAGTAAAATCTGAGGACACTTATTTTCGTGCATAGAAATCAGTGACTCTGTGCACCAATTCAGACGCTTCAAACTGTGGAAATAAGACATCTTATTAAAAACTTGTCTAAGTACATAAAAATTCTAGGAAATAATATAATGCTCTGATATTTCTTTCAAGTGGTGGTGGGCATTTTTGGGCAATTCTTGATTTATTTGTTCTTGGGTTACTTAAATGATTCCACTTTTATACATTTAAGTACTTCCATGTTTGTGAAATTATTCCCTCGTGAGCATTTTTCTTTAAATGGATTCATTTCACTTAAAAGAAATTCAATTGTACCCAACACATGACGACGGCATTTTGTTTACATGTGTACAACAATGCCAATCAGGATGTGTCGGGATGCCTGGACAAATCCTGGAATAGACAAGCGAACATATGCTCACATGACACAGCCAATGAATGACAAAGTCATAAAATGTCATTAGTTTTAATGGAGGACATACATTTGCCAAGCTGAAATCTGAAAACGTGACTCAATTATTTTTCTATTCCATCAAGATGTCAATAAACCGCCCGCAATTGTGAATACGTACATACATGTGTTATATTTCTGAGGAAATTTATGCAAAATCCAATAAAATTAAATTGTTTTTCGCATAATCTTCGCCAGAGTAAGTATTTTTTGAAACAATCCGCACAGGATGTGCAAATATCAACGAATCTGTACGACTATTAACCGAATGCAAAATGAACGGGGGGAATGAACGGAAAAAATGAACTTCTCAAAATTATGGAAATAATAAATTCTCAAATTGAATATGTGTGTGTACGCGCGCCTTTTTCTTTTCTTTTGGGCCGTACACCATCACAAACACAGACACAGCCGAGCCAAAGTCCTTGTCAGCCTCTGAACGACAGACAAGGATTCCGCATACTATTCAGAGACATGCCACACTGCCAGCTGACACATGTGTACATAAGTTCTTTTAGATTTTTATTTAAGAGCACACTTGGAGAGCTGAATGGTAGTGGTTGGTGTGGGGTTGCCATTGTGCCTTATTTATATCCTGCCGATCTGCCTTTTTGCAGTTAAAATAATAAAGTTTTACCGCCTCGAATATTCGACTATTGCGAGTGAGTGCCTCATGCCTTATTGGCACGTCAGCAGCCCGAGGAATATGAAGAGTACCAGTACGCCAGAGATGGGATTTTACCATTAACAAGGAGATTGACAGGACAAATACCCTACAGAGGCCAGGCGTCGTAAATCGGCATCGTAAATCACACAGGAAATTCTCATATTGGCTTCTCAGGTCTTCGCTGGCTTTATTTGGTATTCTTGCGGAGCGCTAGCCTCGTCGAAGTTAGGCAACATGTTTCAGGTCTTTACTGTGATAAGCATGTAAAATTAACAACAATCTGAACATGCAGGATTTGCAATCTTTCAGATAGGCTTGACAATACTCTCGGCTCGAAAGGGTTTAGCTTATAAACCCGCATAAACGATGGATTCTAAACTACACGTAAGAAGCGCCGCGGTAGGCGAGTTGGTAGCGTGCTTGCCTATCAGCGTGGGGGTTGTGGGTTCTATATTCAACAGAGGCTATGGTATGTCGCTGCAAAAATCCAGCCAAATGGATTAATAAATACATATATAATTATCTACCCTTAAGATATTCCGATGTGCGCTCGAGAAGAACGAGGTTTCCATTAGGTCAAACGCCGGCCATTGATTAATCCGAATGGTCATCGTTATCGTGGTGAGTTCCCGAATTTTGATGCTCAATACGAAGGGTTAGACTTAATCCATGAATACGACTCTCCAGATAACTCAACATTTCAGGCACTAGCCGGATGAGCGTTTTCCGGGTATTCACTTAACTCCAATTCAATTCACTCAGTAAATTAAAGAAGACGTATTTTACGGCCTCATCTGGGTAGCTTAAGCCTTTTTTTTTTGCTGCGCTGGAGGTTTGGAATCTTCATTAGATGTATTCAGCCCGTACTGAAAAACATGCACGATTCTTACGTACTAAACCACACCCCCTTCTTCGACCATCGTTCCGGGACTGCTGTGAAGGATGGTTATCGGTTACGCTATCGACTGTGTTCGGTGCTCCTCCGTATACTGTCTATGCTGTTTAGCTCCAGCGTCGCCTTTTTCACAAATTGTGCTACTTTTAGCCACATTTCTTCGCTCTCACACTCGAGATTTCAATTGTAGGGACGTCTTCTCTGTCAAACCTTGCCTTTGTGGATGCGTCCCAGTGATTTTGCCAAGTGGCGATCGATGAGGAACGCTCTTGCCTGGCGAATTCAGATCTCTGATTTTTATTCTGTGGATTTCTACTGTGTATCCGTTTCATTTCAGCAGCTAATATGTCAATGGGGATTAGACCATCAATTACACCTGCTGCATCCACCGATATCGTTCGATATCCAGAAATTATGCGAAGACAGCTTAGTCGGTATATAGACATCAGATTCCTCCTATATAATTTTACACTTAGTGCATCCGCCCATACCGGGGACGCATAAAGGATCACAGAGTTTACTACGGTGGCTAGTAGTTTTCTTCTGGCAAGTTTAGAGCCTTCAACGCTGGGTAGCATTCTTGCCAGAGAAGCTTGCGTTTTTGCAGCCTTCTTGCTGACGTACTCGATGTGATCCTTGAATGTCAGTCTGTTGTCTATCATAACACCCAAGTATTTGAGTGAGCGACTAGATCGGATAACTTTATCTCCAACGATCACATTGATAAATTTCGTCCTTTGCCTGCTAGTAATAAGGATAACCTCCGTTTTATGAACAGCTATGTGTAGGTGTGCCGACTCGAGCCAGGTTTGCACTTCTTCTACTGCTGTATTTGTAGCTTCTTCTATGGTGTATAGATGTTTTCACTTGCAAGGATCTATGGTTTCAGCAGGATGGCCCATCACATCACACACTCGGCCAAACAATCGATTCTTTACTACATTTCTCCATTTACAAATGTTAAATTTCCATCTCTGCCAAATGCACTTAACATGTGGCGGGAAGTTATAAAAACTTTCTTTCTTTGGAAACAATAAAAATCTCAGTAAGTAACTCATCTACGCCCACATTGATTTCCAATTCAATTGTACGATTCTTTGCCATTTCTTCTTTTCAGTTTTTTCCCTCTTCGACGGCACTTCTTATTGTTTCATTTTTTTTTCTCATCTTGTTGTCCTCACAGTAACTGCCTTTTTTTTTGTGTTCCATCAGCAATAACCGTTGCTTGTGACTGTATGTGTGTATGTGTGTTTTTTTCCGGCATTGTTAAGCTTTTTTATATCTCTCATGTGAACGATTGTTGCCATTGTGGAGGAAGGCGCACGTTAAGCCACTGGAATGGCACATGCACAGAGTGTTCGCACCATATGTGACTTCTTCTTATTTATGGAGACTCGGAACGGAAGTCAGGATGAACGTCTGAAATGCAATCAAAATAATACGGAATCATTGCCAGAAAAGATGCGACGAGGACATCATCAGCAAAGGATTTATGAAACCTTTTTGTGCTTGGGTGAGTGATAATAGTTACACTGTGCCATCGGGCCTGGTAGTGCTGTGGGTATTTCTTGCAGTATGAAATAATTATTAATGAATTTAAACAAATAAAGAAATTGAAATGTGTAGGCTTTTGGATTTTTTTGTTTTAAGAAGAAATTTCAATTGGGTTAATTGTTTGAATTTAAAACTACTTTGCTCTAGTGGAAAGATTTGATTAAAATCTGTTCTGATTCGGACAGTTTCCTTATAATACCAGTGATTTTGATTTTTGCTAGAAAAAATATATGTTTTTTGGGATTGACCTAGTATAGTTTCTTTCACAACAAGTGAAAAAGATTCCGTCGTATGAGCCGACTTAAACATTTCCGTTACTTACTTAGGATGGCTCTGTTGTTGGTCTTGCCCTGCCTCATAAATGATTTCCCAGCATTACAGTCTTCTCCAGTTCCTGGTACCAAGGAACTTTATGTCTTTTTTCCCTTGGTCCATCCACCGGAGTCTTGGTCTTCCCAGTCTACTTCTCCCATTGTAGTAGTCCAACGCTTTCTAGCCAGAGCGTCTGGATTTATTCGACCGACATGGCTCAGCCAACCCAATCGCTGTATTTTAAGGAGCATAACTAAGTTCGTGTTGGGACATAGATCATACAGCTCACGGTTTGTTCGCCGTCTAGACTTCTCCTTAACACAGATGAGGCCATAGATTTTGTTCTCTCAAATACACCCAGCACAGCTTTATCTGCTTTTGCAAGATATGGCGCCATGTTTCGGCGCCATAAAGAAGCACGTTAAGAATAAACATGTTGTACACTGTTATTTTGGTTCGACGAGAGAGGGCTCTGTTCTTGAATTGTTTGTTTAGCCCAAAATAACATCTACTTGCCAGCATTCGCTTTATTTCGATGTAGACACCATTTTTTCTAGTGATGGCGTTGCCAAGGTTTATGAATTCGTCAACTACCTCGACGTTGCAACTAAAAGCCTTTTCTATGTCGACTTTTCTTGGTCACGAAGATTGCCTGGCCGTTTTGTCTTATCCACGTTCACCATCAGACCCATCTTCGCCATCTGACTCTATCCTTTCGGCAATGTCAATATCGTCGGCATGTGCGAGGATAATGTGGCGAAGGTGCTGGTTTTATTAACGTCTGCAGTTCCCAATATATTCTCTAGCAGGATGTTAAAGAAGTTAAGCGATAAGCTGTTGTTACTGGTACTACTGAAGACCTGGTGCCACTCAGTGTCATTTTACAAAGGAGTATATGATTTGCTGGGATTTTATACGTAGACATGGTTTCAAATAGTTTTTCTCTTATCCGAGTATCGAAGGTTATAAAGCCGCCACGATGAAATATGGCATCATCAGAAGTTGACGTGAGATGATTTTGTCGATTGTTTATTTATTCCGCCTGAAGCCACAATGATAGGGTTGAATCGAGATTTGGCTTCAATCGTTCACGCATAATACTTGAAAGTATCTTATGTGCGAGGTATAAGGAACTTATTCCGCGATGGTTGTAGCACACGGTGAGGTCTGCTTTTTTTTAATAGGTTCCAATCATCCGGTATGCCATCATCTATCTAGAATTTGCAAAGTAGCTGATGTATAAGATTTGATCAATTGGTCTCCTCTGGTCTTAAACAGATCTCCCGGTATTCGGTCGGCACCTGTGGCTTTTACCTCATCGTGGGGTGGACATTCGACTACTATGATTGGACACGGGTTACAATTTCCTGCTGGATCTTCGGCCGCTAGTAGTCTGGAGAAATGTTTCAGACTCTCAACATACCCCGCGGACCATTGTTACCTATACAAGAGGTTATTTGAGTACTATAGTTTTCCATTTGATGTTTAAGTTGCAGATGGAATTTTCTGGCGTCGTTTCGAAGTCCATATACCTCAATCTCTTCACACTGTCGCCTATCTATCTCTATTTTCTTTTTTCGGAATAGACAATTATCAGCTTTCAGATGCCTTCCATGTTTGTGCATTGGAACCACTTTGGTATTAGCCTTCGGAATTTACATCTGGCAAAATGTCATAATAGCAACACGATTTCCAAAGTGAATCCATTTGTATTTTCAGAGTGGCCATCTTGTTGAAACCAGTAAATGTCAAGCTATTTTTTGTACATATAAGGAGTAATCATCCACCGACAGCGAGTACCATAAACTGTTATAATCCCCAACCATGCCCTCTTTTTTAAGAGCAAGGGGTATTAGTCAAGGGGTATTTTTAATCTTTTTGGGAATAGGGGTATTTTTAATCTTTTTGGGAATATATTGCTTCTCTTCCTACTTCATAGAGATGTTATAAACGGAATGACAAAAATAAAATACCCTCCAGTCTATCTCGTCGGATATGACAACGACAACACTGACCACTATAACATCCTAATTCTTAATTACTCCATATGGATATGTTTCCATCATATGCATACATACGTGTGGGTGAGCGTGTGTGTGTGTGTGCTAAATCAACATAATGAAATGTCAATTTAGCTCCCATCTGTCATTAAAATTCTAACATGATTTATTTTGTTTTTCTTTTTCGGCGTGACAAACAAAATTACAAAAAGGACATGTTTCCTTCAAAAAAAAAATAACAAAAAAAAATCCAACACCAACCGGACTTAATACAGCACGTACGTGATCATATTTGGTATGCAGCTAAAGTTTGTGTCTGAAAAACACGCAGACGACGTGTGGGAATTTTGTATCTTTTCGCAAATCTACGAAGGGGGAATAGTGCGCGAGGAGTGTGTGTTTGTGTGTAGCAATGTAAGCAAATTTAATTTATCCATATCAGTTACAGTAACAAATATTATGCTAAAGCCCGTCGTACAGCGACATGAGTCTGTACATATGTCCGCATGTTCGTACCAGTGCGTGAAAGTATTCCTCGTCCAGATGAAAAGAAACATATGCAAAGAAAATTGCATTAGAGGCTGGAGACAGAAGCCGCTCGTGTTTGAAACTAAATTATATTATCGGCATTCTGGCCAAAAGGAATGGAAATGTGAATACCGAAGATGTTTGCTTATTACAAACATAAGTTAAAGCTGTGGGGAATTATCCTACATATGTGGACGGAGACTGTATCCAGATCCCAGTATAGAACAAGAACATCAGTGAAAGATCTACAACTACGAGTGTGAGTCGGCTGCTTAAGAAATATGGAACCGAAATCTGTAGTCGGAAAGATACTACGAGCAGGATCAGTCGATTGCGAAGTCTTTCAGGTCAAATATGATAATAAGGAGCTTATAAGATCCACAAGACAAAACTTCGACAAGTCGATAGAAAATCTGTCAAACTTAAATCTTAACTTTCGGATGAGGGAAATGCTATGGAAATCGTCTAGCCGATATGGGTTATTTGCAATACAACGAAGAGACTGAGCTGATATCGTAAAGGATGCTAAGTACGATCACAATTGGCATTTAAAGTGCTCATCTATTCTGCAGTACAATCTTACCTACTCTGCAACCTCATTGGCATTTAAAGTGCTCATCTATTCTGCAGTGCAATCTTACCTACTCTGCAACCTCTTTCAAGAACAATCTCGGAACAACAATTCAGAAGAATTGCCCCCAAACGATTCGAAACTGTTGAGTTGTTACGAAAATCAAGAAAATTATTGAAAATGGTATGACAAAACACTTCAGAACTCTTTGGGCGAGTTTTTTTTTAAATTTAAATTTTAAATAAATATTTATAATTAATGTAATTCTAATATTTATTATTTATTTATTATTAATTACAATACAAAGGAAATTTATATTCTAATTTTGGATCCAAAGGTAAACTGGGTGACACAAACCATATGGTTAGATTTTTGCAGTGACAGATCAAAGGCTCTGGTAGGAATCGAACCCACAATCAGAGGCGTAACTAGCACCACTCCCCCCACCGAAATCTGCTGTGTTGGTTGCAAATGAAGACAATACATCAGCAATGAGCCCCCCCAGGACAATTGTCTAGTTACGCAGATGGTCTCATTTAGGCCAAAGCCAAACGGACACAGGTGGTAACAAAAGGGAAGGGGCTGATCGCCGGACCATTAACCGCACAAAACAGTCAACCGTTGAGGATGAAGAGGCTTCTCAACAATAACTCTTGGGTTTTCCGAGCCCCAAATGCGACAATTTTGCTTGTTGACGTAGCCACCGAGGTGGAAATGGGCCTCATCAGTTAAAATTATTTTTCGATGGAATTCCGGATCATTTTCATGCATTTCAAGAACCCAATCAGCCAGGACACGATGTTGTTGATGATAGGCCAGCTTAAGTTCTTGTGTTAACTGAACTTTGTAAGCCTTAAGACCCACGACTTTATGCAAAATACGGTGTAATGACGTTTGTGGCATGCCCAATTCCAAAGAACGACGAGGAATGAACCTGGGCTTTGATCAACACGTTGGGCTACAGCTGCAATATTCTCAGTTGTTTTTGAGCGACGTGCACGGGTTTTATTCTTCACATCACTAACTTGTCCCAACAGTTCGAATTTCTACACCAATTTCTGTATTACGGCCCGACAAGGTGCTTCATGACGACCCAAAAATGCTTTGGTTTTGCGAACTGATATTTACGGGAACATCGGAAGTTTACCGTATCTCTTTATAATCTCTATTGAATGGAGTTTGGAACTGTTTTCAAACAGTGGCTTCCGATTTATTAGTTAGCCAAATTATGTCGTGCACAGCTCACTGAAATGATATAAGTCAAGTTTCGCACTGCATTGAGGGAAGTTTCGGATTTACTCCTTAACCCATATTGATCCAGCGTTCAATAAATCGAGAACTATACGCTAACAAATACTAAAGAAAAAAATTCGCTGGGCATCAATGGGTTACTGAAATGTTAAGGAGAATACTTACGTACGTTATTAATAAAGTTCTGAGACTTAATACAAATTGGTTACAAAAGAAAACTTTATGGATGAATATTGGCTACCCAATCACGGGAATAACTAAAACTCTTATAAGTCAGAAGCTTGAAATTCGACCAAACGTAAAATTGGTTAATTATTTCGCGAAAACTTGTGTGTTGTTGTCATACTCTTACCAGCGCCTCTCATACAAATGACCCGATTCTGTTTAAGGACATCGTTTCCTTTTCTAAGATGTAATCTCATAACAATATATAATCTTCACAGGAAACAATCACATTAAATAGAAATTAGTTTATATTTCATTTCTAAAAGTCGATAGACCTTACCGAGACTTGCGCATTTCAATTTACAAAAATTACACCAAAATTTCCTTAAAGAGCTGAATTTAAATAATTTAATTATTAAGCGAAAACACTAATTAACACTATGCTTTGAAAAGTTTTCACTCGAGTTCAACCTTCATGCCAACGAACTTTTCTATCTTTCGCAGACATCTTGTGCTTGTAGCTCCACACCACACCCAGCTGGAGTTGCGTTGCTTTTAATGATTTTTGAAATATGAACTTTTTTTGTTTCTGCTCCACCACCGAACTGCGTGTCCTGCGTTGGCATTGTGTGCCATCGTTAGGGGCAGTGGGTTAACAACTCATTAATAAATTGGGGTTAAAATTCCATTAGACCAACGGAAGTGGAAAGGCAACTGAAACCCATCCTCATCAACGAAACGCACCCACAACATCATAAATCTCTGTCGTTTTGTTTTCGGCTTCAATCTTAATATATATTTACCCTCGACACTGATTCACTGATTCACTGATACACTGATTCCCTGATTCACTGACTCTGTCACGCAGTACGTAGGAATTTAAATAGGCATTCTATAATAATTCTATAAATAATAATAATGAAAAAAATAATATTTTTTTTTTTGTACAGAAATTGTGTTTTCCCCAAATTTTTTTTTACCAATATTTTTGATTTTTCCAAAATTTTTTTTTACAATTTTTTTTTTTTTACAAAATTTTTTTTTCAGCAAAATTTTTTTTTTTCAACAAAAATTTTTTTTTTCAGCAAAAATTTTTTTTTTTCAGCAAAAAATTTTTTTTTCAACAAACATTTTTTTTTAAACAAAATATTTTTTTTTTCCACAAGAATTTTTTTTCAACAAAAATTTTTTTTTCAACATTTTTTTTTTTCAACAAAATTTTTTTTTTCAGCAAAAATTTTTTTTCCACAAATTTTTTTTTTCCAATTTTATTTTTTTCCGAAATTTTTTTTTACAAAATAGTGTTCTCAAAATATTTTTTACAAAATTTTTAAAATTAAGTAACAAATACTTTCTCAAGCAAATTAACGGGCGCCATAGGCGCATTACAACTTACTAGTGTTTAAATATTGATTTAATAAATGTCGGCAGTATCTGGGATTACCATCTCCACAACATGTTTGCTCCCATGGCCATGGACTCTGGGGGGTTTGAATGGTGGTTGGTTGGATTGGTGGTATTTAATTAGTGGCGCGATGTTGATGGCTGTGGCAGGGCCATGACATTAAAGTTGGAAATTTGTCAGTCATGTTGCACTGCATGCATTTGGCAGCACACTCTGGAGAAGGGATTGAATTGACTAACAAACACAGATGTTTATTTGGTAATTGTGATAATGTGTGTGTTAAACATAATTTAAATGCATTAGCGATTAGAAATTTATAGAAAGTCCGGTCAACGAAAGGATTTCAAGTCGAACACACACAATGTCAAAAATATGTTTGTACACACAGATGTATTGACAGTCTATTTCAGTTTTAGACTATGTGTTGTGTTGACAGGAAAGGAATTAAATTTTCCAAAGTCATGGGTTAGTGTGTCATAAGATTCAGACCTTGAATGAGTCAAGTTAACGTTAATTAATAGCTGAGACTTAGGTCAGATTACTTACGACCATGGCAACCAATCCTGGAGGATGGCACTGAAAAGATATCATTTCCTTATCAAGGAAATTAAACAGCGAAAACAATTTTAATATCAACCAATTTAAAATGGAAACGCAAACAATTGACCTTTTGCGATGGATAGCCTCATAATAAGATTCCTAAAGGATTTTATTGCCCATGTATAATATCTTCAATAGGTCGGAAAACGTTTGCCAGAAAACTGCTGATAGTCAAATTCTGTGATGATATGAAGTGGGTTTCCCTGAACCTTCTTTAAAATAATATATGGGAAACTTCTCTGACAACAGTTAGCAGTCTTTTTATACTTTATACATAAAGCATTTCTAGAGATATTTTTTCACGAAATGTCAACGGTTTTTGAATCTGGGTGGCCTGAATGATAATCGTGCTCACGGCCCATCACATCATCATGCAGAGGGTGTTTTTTTATACGTGAGGTTTTCAAGAAGAAATAAACCAGGCCTCGAGGCCTCAATCGTGTCGGGCTTATCTGCGTAGACAAGCAAATTCACTGAATCCCACACAAAATAGCCCAGCTATGTTAAATCGTACGATCTTGCGAACACGCCACAGGCCCACGACGCGAGTTAATGCGCTACCCAATTGTTTCCTTCAATAGATTGATTCATTCGTTGGCTGTCTGACAGGTAGCGCCGGCTTGTTGGAACCAAATGTCGTCCACATTAACATCCTCCAATTCAGGCACGAAAAAGTAATCAATCAGGGCTCTATAGCGTTCCCCATTGACTAAAACCCGATTTACACGATGACTTTTTGCTCGATTTTAAAATCATGATTTTCCACATTGTAGATAAAAGGTAAAGAGATTATTGCGAAGTAGGAAAAAAGTAAAAAAAAAACAAATTTAAGGTTTTTTTTATTTCAAATTTCATTTTGATTTCACACATTTAGCTTTTTGACATTGTTACGAATCAACAAGACTCCAGTATAAACATCAACCGGAGTCGCATGAAAAAAGTCAACGTCTAAATTTAAGTGACTTCTTGAAGCAAATCCAAAAGAGAATTAAAAAAAGTCAAGCCAAAAAGTCATCGTACAGGATTTTCCAACAAGAGGTGTTATTTTGAATCACCCGGTATTTCGGTAGCTGTCACTTTTGAAGCTTTTATTCTTTGAAATTTGACAAGTAGAAACTAGGCCATTACTACAAAATGGAAAGATACACGCTTCAACAACGCATTGAAATTATTAAACTGAACTACAATTCGCCAAACTAAAGCATTTTTGGGTCGTCGTGAAGCACCTTGTTGGGGCGCAATACAGAAATTGGTGGACAAATTAGAGCTGTTGGGACAAGTTAGTGATTTGAACAATAAAATCAGTACAAGTAGCTCAAGAACAACTGAAAATATTGCTGCTGTAGCAGAAAGTGTTGAAGAAAATCCAGGTTGGTCCATTCCTCGTCATTCTTTGGTATTGGGCATTCCGCGAACGTCATTACACCGAAATTTGCATAAACACTTGGGTCTTAAGGCTAATTAAGTTGAGTTAAGACAAGAACTCAAGCCGGCCGATCATCAACAACGTCGTGTTTTTGCTGATTGGGTCCTGGATCCGGAATTCCATCGAAAAATCATCTTGACTGATGAGGCCCATTTCCACCTCGGTGGATATGTCAACAAGCAAAATTGTTGCTCGGATAACCCAAGAGTTATTGTTGAGAAGCCTCTACATCCTCAATGTCTGACTGTTTGGTGCGGTTTATGGTCCGGCGGGGTCATTGGACCTTACTTTTTCGGAAATGAGGTTGGATCAACAGTTACAGTGAATGGACTGCGCTATCGAGAGATGATTAATGATTTTTATGGTCGGAGTTGGATGATATTGATCTGGACAACGTTTACTTTCAAGAAGACTGCGCTACGTGCTACACAAGCAATGAAACCATTGCTCTTTTACGGGAAAGTTTCCGGACCGTGTTATCTCTCGAAGAGGTGACCACAATTGGCCATTGAGATCTTGTGAATTAACACCTTGCGATTTCTTCCTTTGGGGCCACGTGAAAATGAGGTCTACGCCAACAGCCCAGCATCGATTCAAGACCTCAAAGATAGAATTCGTGAGGCTATAGAGGACATAGGTTTAGCCACTTTGCGATTTGGTTATGGAAAGTTTCATGAAAAGGATATGGTCCTGTAAGCGTGGTTGATATTTGGCTGATGTGGTTTTTCATTATTAACGACATACATTCCTCTTTATCATGAAATAAACATCCGATCATTTATATCAAAAAACGCAATGTTTAAATTGGGATTCACATTATGGCCAGCTTCATTTTGGAAATATGGACCAACGGGTAAATAAAATCGCTCAGTTCTACATCAGCGCCTGCGCTACAAGTAGCCGTCTTAGACAGTAGTCACCCGGAAGGGGAAGATGTCTTCAGACAGATGGCTACTGATCGAGGAAAAGATACTTCGATATCTACTGGAACAGCTCAGAAATAGTAAGGATGACTCATTTAGTGAATTTAATGGGTCCAAATGGCAAAAGGGCGTCAAGATGGGATGCAGTAATAAGAACGCTCTTCACATCACTAGTTGTCTTAAGTCTGCTAAACAAAAATATTCAGATTTTACACATCTTAGAACTTTAGCGAACATATAGGAACTATTGTACTAAAGTGGGACAATTGGTCCAAAAATGAGGACAAGTTTGTAAATCTGGCTTGCGTCCAAGGAAAACCAATTAAGAACAAAGCCCAGAAATGCTGGTCGATGAGCTGAAGGTCCCTGTGATCTAAATGAGGACTTACACCAAAGAAACGGACTAAACGAATAAAACAAAACAACGTCATATATAATACTTCACAAACACTAAGAAAGCGATCAAGAGTCTGTCGTCCATGAATGAGCAGTTGTTAAGAGAAAATCAACAACCTCTTATCTCAAGGCAACGTGAAACTGTGATAATCTGGGCAACGGAAAAGTCTGAAGAATTAGCAAGGAATGAGACGAGATGTCTTACAATATATCTAGACCATGCCCTATCAAATAAATAAAACTGAATTCAAAATGTGGTCCTAATCCACAAACAAAACATTATTGAATCGCAGTCGAATCTGGTGGAAACAACACAAAATC
Organism: Hydrotaea cyrtoneurina; assembly: GCA_958296145.1. Lineage (NCBI taxonomy): Eukaryota > Metazoa > Arthropoda > Insecta > Diptera > Muscidae > Hydrotaea > Hydrotaea cyrtoneurina. The sequence goes on along the minus strand of OY282516.1, from coordinate 47,313,320 downwards.
TCTAGGGTGACGCGGATGACATGCAAGACAAGACTCTGAAGACACTTGAACTAAATATACTAAAGGAAGTTCTAACTGAGCACTCGAAACTGAATCAATGTGGATGGCGGACATTAAAACGGTGGAACACTTTCACTTGCACTGCAAAGCTTTTGCAAGAGGTATTGCGCGGAGGAAATTCTAAAGGTTCGTGGGTAACACCTAAGCTAACTGCTTCTGCCAATAAGGAGAGAGCATAAAAGTCATTGTTAATGGCCCAGCACTATTTGATGAATTTGGGAATGGAATGAGTTTAGAGCGACCCCTCTTTATGAATCTAATCTAACTGAAAATAAATGTGTACTTAAATTAATGGGAATTTCTTTCAGTTAACATTCAATGAAGGAACAGCCGAGGAAGATATCTCGAATCAGAGAGCGGTAAACAATATAATTTGTATACCCACTGACCGGGACCTACTGTTTATAGAGCCGGCTCCGAACAGCTAATGCTTTCCTAGAGAAGTTTGTTTTAGAAGCTTAGAGACTGCTCTTTTACTCGTAAATTCGACGGCATTCGCGTGATGGAAACGGCAGCTGAAAAAATGGCTGAAGATCACACCAGGTTTCGAACCACACGGGGAATTTCCTCCGGAATCCATAAAATCGTACCTGAAGATTAAGCTTGTACCCAAAGTGCCAAAATTGTAACCTCATTAACAAACCAGTGTAAAACTTGACAATATGATGACATTTTATTAAAAAATCGAAACTCTTTCAGGTTCCTATAATCACTTTTTTAACCCTGCATTTGAATACTTCAATATAACAAAAAAAAAATAATTGGAAATTGTTTGACAATACTTTTCACTGTGTATAAACTGTCGACCTTAGAGAGGTCAACCATAATCCCGGTTTATGTCTGGTTAGACCATTGTCGGATTTGCCACCAAAAGAAAACCCCCTCCATATTTTCTTATTAAAACATCCTACCGGAAGGAAATAATCTAAAAATATCCCTACATTCCAAAATAATATTAAAGAAAAAAAAACACACACACACAAAGGCAAACTACAAAGAATATGTTAAGATTTCATATGAAGATTATAATGCCCAATTCCAAATATCATTTGTGGAGAAATGAACAGAAAAGAAAAGAAAATCATCACCATTCCTTAATAGAAACCAAGAATAGCCGAATATAAGAATTTGCTTTAAGGCAGGACCAAACAAAGATGTCCTTAGATAAGCGGCTTACAAAATTATACATTCACCTTGGAGCATCGCCCTGAAAATATTTCCAAATCGACGGGATGATGTTTAGCATATGTACGCTGCTTCCGTACGCAAACAAAAATAAAACGAAATACTTTTGCTTGTCAGCCATTCCACCACCACCCAGTCCCATTTGGCTACGCATCTCCCGGGTTACCATAAATCCCCCAAACCCACCAACTCATGGAGCAGGGTGACTGAGAGAAAGAGAGAGGGAGAGAGTATCAACCAACGCCAGCGACCCTTGAGCGAACATTTAAGATAAATGATCACCTTTTGTGTGTTACTTTCATTTTTCCCCGAAAAAAAAGTATAAAAAGTCACACAAAAAAATTGGTCACGTACGAGCTATTTGGCACTAATACGGGGGAACGGGAGACACTGCACTCAAACGGCAATGGGTGGTTGGAATGGATTCCTTTTTATTTGGTCCACCCCCCCCCCCCCCCTTCCGGGTTTTTATTAAGGATGACTGACTGTTGCTGTGGCGGTGGCTGCTGCTCTTGGGTGCTACGTTCCACCTTCAATGCTGTTTACCTTTTCCTTCCCATGGCACACGTAAGTAAATTCGATGTTGGCAAAGAGATTTTAAAATTCAGCACACAGCGTATTGGCTTAAACGTTTTAGAAATCTATTTTTCACAGCGAAACTGGCACCTCGTTGTGGAAATGGAAAGTGGTGGAAGTTACCCAAAAATAAACTGCCGGCACATGTGTCTGCAGTCTGCAGCCATTCGGGTTCGGGTTATTTGTTGAAATTTATCCCTGTTCTTTGTTGTAGTGGGTGGCGGTGTGTGTCGATGCCACATGTGGCCGAAGAAAATTGTAAATTCTTGTTAGTCTCGGCATTGCAATGGAAACGTGCTGCGTACAATGACATTTCAATTGTGTTTGCCTTAGGAATGTGTGTGGCTCAGGTGAATTGTAATTATGGACCGGTAGTCTGCAAAATTTAAGATGGATACTCATCCGCTTATTAATTACAGTTACGCGTAAAGGGTTCTTTGAATCACATTAATTGCGAAAAGTAATCATATAAGGAAGCAATTCATATTTAAAAATACAGACATTAGGTTTGGACTTCGATTTTGTTATTAAAATATAGGGTTTTCCAACAAGAGGTGTTATTTTGTTATTAAAAGAAAAATTTGTTTTTGAGGTAAATGATCGGATGTTTATTTCGTAAGAAAGAGTAAGGTATGCCTTAATAATGCAATACAACATCAGCCAAATGGCCACCACGACCACGCTTACAGGACCATATCCTTTTCATGAAATTTTTCCATAACCAAATCGCAAAGTGGCTGCCCTATGTCCTCGGTAGCCTCACAAATTCCACCTTTGAGGTCTTGAATCGACGCTGGGCTGTTGGCGTCGACCTTATCTTTCACGTGGCCCCAAAGGAAGAAGTCGCAAGGTGTTAAATCACAAGATCTCGGTGGTCAATTGTGATCACCTCTTCGAGAGATAACATGGTCCGGAAGCTTTTCCCCTAAAGAAGCAATGGTTTCTTTGCTAGTGTCGCACGTAGCGCAGTCTTGTTGAAAGTAAACGTTGTCCAGATCAATATCATCCAACTACGAGTATAAAAAATCAATAGTCATCTCTCGATAGCTCAATCAAGTTGATCCAACAATATTTTCCAAAAAATTAAGGTCCAATGACCTCGCCGGACCAAAAACCGCACCAAAAAGTCACACGATAAGCATAGAGAGGCTTCTCAACAATAACTCTTCGAGCCCCAGATGCCACAAATTTGCTTGCTGATAAAGCCACCGACGTGCATATGGGCCTCATCAGTCAAGATTATTTTCCAATGGAATTCCGGATCATTTTCATGAATTTCACGGGACAATCAGCAAAGATACGACGTTAGCGATTATCGGCCGACTTGAGTTCTTATTTTAACTGTACTTTATAAGCCTTAAGACTCCAGTCTTTATGCAAAACACGGTCTAATGACGTTTGTGGAACGCCCATTTCCAAAGAACGACGAGGAATGGACAAACCTGGATTTTCTTCAACACTTTCGGCTACAGCAGCAATTTTCTCAGTTGTTCATGAGCGATCTGCACGGGTTTTATTCTTCACATCACTAACTTGTCCCAACAGCTCGAATTTGTCCACCAATTTCTGTATTGCGGTCCGACAATGTGCTTCACGACGACCCAAAAATGTTTTCGTTTTGCGAACTGTGACTGCAAGATTTTCACCATTTTTGTAGTGAATTTTAATAATTTCAATGCGTTTTTGAATTGTATATCGTTCCATTTTTAGAAATGGCGAAGTTTCTACTTATCAAATGTCAAAGAATAAAATCTTCAAAAGTGACAGCTACCGAAATACCGGCTGATTCAAAATAACACATCTTTTTGGAAACCCCTTTATGTGACTCCGGTTGTTTCTCTTTTCACAGATGATAGTTTGGCTGATGTTACACGGAAATTTCTAAAATCTACAAGCCTTGTCAAACTGCCCTCGCTTTCGGTACTCAAAGTCAATCGCTTCGCTTGATAAATCTCCTAACTATTGCCATAAATTGTTATGCACCCAATTTACAAAGTTCACAGCCCTTGGACTAGTTTTTTGTCGAGTATCTGGTACAACTTTGCTACCACAGACGCCTACTTTAAGATTAAAAGATTATTATTTGAAATATAACAAAATATTTAACTTGTTCTTCTTACCACACACCCACACACATATGAGCTTTGCTTTTCTTGAGGTATTAATATAAATGTCTTTTACATAGCCAAAGTTCTTAATGGCATCATAACTTTTTGGCACATAACAATATCCCCACTTGTTCCAAATAAACGACTCGTTAATATTCCAACAATGTATTTCCTCGAAATGGAATAAACCAACAACCGCATACTTACTACACGACTACGAACCGGAAGATGGCCCAGCCAGCCGCCAGCTTCAACGTATATTAAATATCTTTTTTTCTTTTCATGCTTTCGATTCAGCTTCCGCTTCTTTGGTTGTAATTTTTCTTGGCTGCCTTCGTTCGATGCGATGCGATAGATGGGGCTGGATGTACGATGGGTGATGGCAGCTTGACTTAATGCCTTAATATCCCCCCCAAAAATAGTCTCGTGTATTTAACGAACCAGCAAAACAATAAACTACGCCATGAATAGCATGGAGGAGTAAGGCAAAGCTGCTGCCACAAGGCAAACATCAACTCAACACCCACAGCTGAGTTTGGACTGGACGCGCACCATCGAAATGAAGAAGCAAACCATCATTGGCATCCATCCATTGTGGAGGAGAGCTGAGCGTTGCTTTTTTTATCATCGCTGCTCCTGTTGTTCTTGGTTGGCTGGTATTTAACGTAATTTACGTATTTCCGATATCGTACATCTTTTTTTATGCGTCTTCCTTGTGCTTTGTTGACTTTGAGCGGCGGCACGTCAATATCCTTTTGTTATCCTGTACATTGTGCAAAGTTATTCATCTAATTTATTAGTGTATGTGTGTGTGTGTGAGAGAGCTCTTGCTGTTGTTGTTCATAAGCCGATTTGAATTTTTTCCAATTTCTTGTTAATTTAAAGAATTTCCTTCACCTCCATTCGCATTTCTTTCGTCGGATATTTATCGATATTTCGTACATGATGACATTTTGTTGTTTGCTGGTGGATATGCTGGTGCCGATGTTTGATGATGGGGCCGCATTGGGTTAGGGAAAATTAAAATTTACAAAAGGCACCGAGGTGGGTGGGGTAGAAAATTGTTGTAAATACGTTCGTTTGACAACTTTATTAGAGTTTGTGTTATCTGTTGTCGCTTCGTTTATTTTTAATGATTTTTTAAACAAATTTCGGAGGTTTATTAAATTTATGAATTTCCATAAACAAAACAAATGAATGATAACAGGATTTCCATCATAACTTTACAGAATAATCGAAGCGTTGCCAGTGATACGTTTCATGTAAAGGGTATTTTTTATTGAGGTATAGAACTTCGAATTGAAATAAAACACAAGAAAATGTCCATCAATTTGGCTTTATTGGAAGGATAATTTTATGCCATTAATGTTTAAATATGGGCATGTGGCCGCCGCGGCTGGCTCGAATAAAGCCAATTCTACAGGCCCAATTTTCAACCACTTGTTGGAACCACTTGTTGGAACCACAACTCATCCACATTCATGCCATCCAATTCGGGAACAAAATAGTCGGTTATCATGGCTCTATACCGGTCTCCATTAACGGTAACAGACTCTCCAGCATTATTTCGGAAGAAGTATGACCCAATGACTCCACCAGCCCATAGAGCACACCAAACAGTCAGTTTTTGTGGATGTAATGGCATAAAATGGACGGAGCTTGCGGTGAACTTCGCGAACTGAACCATTACTTTCGAAATAAATTTGCACGATTTGCAAGCGTTGTTCTTTTGTCAACCTGTTCATGATGAAATGGCAAACCAAAGTAAATATTAATCACTTGACAGCTGACAAAATGGCCGCCAGCTAAAAAAGTGATGCCAACTTAAAGTTCTATACCCCAATAAAAAACACCCTTTATTTGGTAACAGTTGCGTTTCACTGTGTCAACTTTTAACAGCAAACAAAAAACAAATTACGTCTATTTCCCCTTCCACCCAAGGCGGTGTTCACCCCTCGCTCTGAACGATATCCTGTTTCCCTAGAGGAGGTTGGAGTCAAGGTTCCGGATATGCAAACGATGTGGCATTCGGTGAATTTCTGAATGTACGCAGAGATTTTCTCTTTAAGGAGTCTTTCGCATTATGGCAAAGTGGGTCTTGGAGTGTATTCAAAAAGATCGAACCTGAAGGTACAAGATACCATCCATGGAACCTGTGATTTTTTTGTTTTTTGTAAATGCAATGCACTGTTTTAGCGATTGGAATAAAGGGTATTGGAGGGAGGAAAGAGGGAGTAGGCCTTGAATTTGTGAATGTCATAGCAGGCAGGAAAAACACTTGCAGGAAGATTGCAAAGCTGTTTTTGGAGGCTCTGCCCATATATGGGTGTTATATTCCATTTTAGGCCGGATGTAGGTGGTATAAATATTTACGAGATCAGATGGAGTGAAGTATTTCTAGCACCGCTTTAAAAAGCCTAAACACTTGAATGCTTCTTTCGACACTTCGAATATATGTCTAGCCCAGCGACCATCACCCAGTATCTCTATGTCCAGAACATCAAGAGTATCTGATACGTCGACATCCACACCACCCATAGAGATTGCTGCATCAGGGGAACGTTTGTGCGACATCAAACAGCATTGGCTATTTTCTGCATTAAAATCTACTCTGTTCATTTGGCCCCACTCACAAATCGTCGTCAAATCGCGGTTAAGTGAGTCGTTCATCGTTCGCCTTTTGTCCTTGACCTCCAGAGGACGTGGCCGATGATCAAATGAGTACGAATGACAGAGGCTGCTATCATCCGCAAAGGAGTAGATTGAGTTCACAGTCTGCACCAACAGGTCGTCAATGAAAATAAGAAATACAACTATGCTAGTTGGATGAGACTCCATCAATAACAACTTGTATAGAGCGATCCCTGAGAAAACTCGATATGAATCGAAAGAAGGTATTACCGACACCAAATGCAATAAGTTTTGATATGAGTGCTCCGTGGCATTATCATTTGGGTCACATTAAAACATTGTTCGGAATCATCCATATTTGTTAGAGATGCTTACCGGTTATCTGAATATATTTTGGCAAATTTACTTAAAATCGGACATTAAATGTGACATCTTTCGAGGCAAGAATTTCATGTTAGGTTGTATTGACTTAAAACGGCTTACAGAAGTCTTAAAGTCGTGAATAAATTATATTTTAAAATATTGGCCCTTTGTACAGTAGATTCCATGTCATACACTCACTGATTTGAGAGAAGTCATCAGTATTCCTTCACGGAATGTTAAGAAGTGAGGGAATGTTTTTCTGAATTTCCTGTCCCCATAATGTAATTCCAGATAATGAATTGTGGCGCTTGTTCCGTTCAATGAAATCGGTGATATATACAAGTGTACCAATACCATCTATAACCAACCACCGCATCCAAGAGATACGCTTTCTTAAGTTTCAATATTGGTTCTTCCATGCTGTATTTTTATGTCCACGTGTATTTTGTTGAATGCTGACCTTAAAAATCATAAATGTTTGATGGCATTTAAGCTCGCATTAAAGACCTATCATCGACATCATCAGCACTTTTTACCACTTGCCCGTAAAATGATACAGAGTCCAGTCCACACCCCAACATAACCGAAAATCTCCCCCACAAACACCAACAACAGACAATGAAAAAGGACCATCAAATGCCACAGTGTTTATGTGTACTACATCCATACAAATATTCCTACATGAACGTGAATGTGTGTGTGTGTGTGTGTGTGTCAGAGTTGCTTATGTATTTTTTATTATGCTAATAATACGCATAAAAGGCGCATTAACTATTATGGCTGCCCCGCACTCTTCCCTTACACAGCCACACAAAATGACTATTATTGTTATTGTTATTGCATTTTAAATAAAAAGAAAGTAGAAGAAGAGAGTAACCATTGACACATCCTGCCACATCCGGCCACACACCCACACATTCATATGCATGTTAATGTTTTACACTCAAGCCTAAATGTATGCTGTGATTCTTTTTTCTTTGAATAATGCCTATGATTTGTAATGCCCACACAGAGTCAGAATCTTCTTTCGTGTGTGGGGGGGGGGGGGATTATATTATGGTCATATTGGTTATTATAATGGTCAACACGTATAAACGATTCTCTGTGAAAATGCCGCCATGTATGTGAGCGTGTGTGTACGAGAGGAGTACGAGAGTTTAGTTCATTCATATCCTGCATATGGATTTACTTTTAAAGGAAACGACATTTTATGATTTATATTAAAAGTTATGACAACATTATTCAAAATTTCAGCTGCCGAAGGTGGCTTTTAGGGATGCACAGATTCCAAAGGGGGAGGAGGGGACAAAACTGCTTACATATGTTGAAACAAAGATTCGGTTGTAATCTTAATGGCGGCGCTATTAAATAGTACTGAAATCTTACCATTGACATTTCAGACGATAATCATAACAGTAAGATTCTGTGTAAAGAGGACACATAAATCCAAAGGATGGATGTGTTTTCCCTTTAACATAACTTTTAATTAAAGTTTAATAAGCAACATTTTACCGATACATCTCCGACATAGCTTAAGGCTGTGTGTTCCGTCAGCTCAAATCCAAAGCTACCAAGGATCAGTAAGGATATACATGTGCCAGAAGGAAAGAGTATAGTTACAAAGGTACTGATATGTTTTATAAGGGTCGTATTGTCGAGTAAACTGACTTACATATACCCCCATCTCCACTAGAAACATACTTTAGTTTCCAAAGAGTCCTAAATACAAAAGTGACGTGGCCACCGATTTTTGATTTTACTTCTGGCAAATGCCAAATTTTCGAGGAAAAAAAGTATTATACATTTTCCAAAGAGGGTGTATGGAAGATATCCGAATGGTTTTGGCCAAACAGACAATATTCGAAATCCCAAAAGTGGTTTTACACCGTTATTTTCTTGCCCTAGAGGATATTATTATATCCTTGCCCTACAGAGGGTATATATAATTGGATACGACGAAAAAAAATTACTTTATACAATACGTATGTTTCGACAAGGTTCAAGACTTTTTAAGACGTTTGAGCCATGTCCGTCCATCGGGGTGTCCGCCCCAGAAAATAACTAAAACTGGGGGGATTTTTTAAAATATTTTTTAAGTAAAATGCCCCCAAAAAATGGACAATGAAAATTTTTTGGGAATTTTTTCCGTTTTTTTTGGCATATTTTCATAACAGAAGTCAATCATTTTTTTATAATGTTTGCTTGGGATATTTTCCATAATATTTAGGGATTTTGCATTGGGTAATTTTTCATAAATTGGAATTTTTCAGAATTTTTGGGGACATTTTCGTATTGGGCTTTTGCGGGATTTTTCATTTATTTTGGGGAGTTCTTCATTTGGGGCATTCTTTATTTTTGGGAAAACATTTAAATTTCATGCCCCAAAAATTTAACAGTGAAAACTTCTCCAATTTGTAAATTTTGGGAAATTTATCGTTTTTTGTACAGTGTACTCTCTCATAAGCGGACACCTAAGGGACTGTGAATCTTGTCCGGTTGTGAGAGGTATCGGCTTATGAGAGAAGTACACACAAGGACTGAAGCGGAATGGTACTGAAAAAAGTGTCCGTTTAAGAGAGGTGTCCGCTTAAGAGGGGTATCCGCAAGGAGAGAGTACACTGTATATAACTTTATTTTGAAAAACTAAAAAATCGCTCCAACATGTTACATTGACCACAACAACACGTAAATTTGGGGGTGATTTTTCATTTCTTTTCTGCTGGGGCCATCGTTCATTTTGAAATTGGGGTAATTTTTCAAATGTCGAATCTCGGATTTTTAGATAACGTAAGTCTACAATTCACCATCCACTGCCGTAGCTGCGGAGATGCAGACTAAGGGTCAATGCAGGAGATCGAAGTTAACCACGATTATGTAAAACTCAGTTTCCAATAAAACTGAGTTTAAACTTCAAATGCGTTTTTGAGAGGTCACGCAAAAAAATCCATATTTTCGGCTGTTGATGTGACAACACTCACACTTATATCAGAAAACATATGTTTCCGGTGAATAATTAAAATGATATTAAACTTTTGTGGTGGATTTTGGTCACACAAGATTTTTAGAAAAAATATGAGAATGAAACAAAACTATATGAAATTTGGCACGGGCAAAAGACACATGTATGAAACTGTGATGTCACAATCATATGGCCATTAAACTGTGATTTGAAGGGCCAATATTAGATTAAACTAAGTTTATACTTTGGCTGAAAAAATTAATTTGAAGTTTAACTACAGTTTAAACGAAAAATTAAGATCAACATTGACTCATTTATTGGGCCTGAGAAGAGACGTTGGAACACTTGCAATTCGGATGCCCTGTACTGGTAAACCTGCGGTTTAAGTATCTAATATTGACCTGAATATCCTCATTACGTTCCTTAATCTCAAATCGGCGTCACTAGACGCTCCTTGCCAATGGATCGGCCACGTAAACCCACCAAATAGCGCCGAAACCCCAACACATTATAATAAAAAAAATCAATATACAAATTTTTCAATTTTGTTTTGGGGTTGGTTTTGGTTTTTATTTATTTATTTTTATTTTATTTAATTACAATACAAAGTAAATTTATATTCTAATTTTGGGTCCAAGGATAAACCGAGTGACAAAGACTATTTGGCTTGATTTTTTGCAGCTACAGACCAAAGCCTCTGGTGGGAATCGAACCCACAACCCCCACGCTGATAGGCAAGCACGCTACCAACTCGCCTACCGCGGCGCTTGGTTTTGGTTTTTATTTGGAGAGTTTTCACATTATAGATTGGGTGGTATACCATAATGAATAATCACCCCAAATTTGGGGCGATTCTTCATTTTTGAATTGGCCACCTTTTTTTCATGGAGGCCACTGTTCACGGAGCCATTGCAGCTAATATAGATAAAATAGAAAGTCCATATTGCTGGGAAGACGTTGAAATATATTTCGACAACATAGTACATATAATTACTAGTAATATATAAATGTAAAATTAAAATGTTTCTTATAATTTAGATTTTTTTTTTTTTGTAAAAAAAATACACTTACGAAAATTTATTTTTGATATTTTTCATAATATTTGGTGGATTTTGGGTAATTTTTCATAAATTGTTTTGGGGGATTTTACAGATTCTTTTGAGGAAATTGTCATATTGGGCTTTTGGGGGGATTTTTCATTTATTTTATTTGAGATTTTTTATTTGAGGCATTTTTCCAAGAGTCGTTTTTTCCACCAATTAGAAATGCCTTTTAATCAGGGGTCCCTAAATTATAAATGAGCTATTGCCATATACAGTGGAATACATAAGCCGTGAATCTTCCAAGTAATAAAAGGGCTTATTTCCAAGTTCATAATTCAATAATACATGTAATGTGATTAAGGATAGACCCGTATCACAACACGATAACAGCGCTATGTGAACAATTTTTATGTAGTTAAGATCTCCTTATGCGAAAACAAAAACCGAAAACACACGGAGAGGACAACCTGCTGAAAGTTGGCACAAAGAATAATTACAACACCTTGGACATTCATATGCGCGCGTCCCATAGCCGTTGCACTTACTACGCATTGGCTGGGCAGTTATGCATAAAGTATTCATATGTGAGCACACTTAACAACGATCAACAATCAACGATCAAATTCAGGTACAAGGGCACTAAATTCAGCCAACATTTAGAAAATTACATGTACCTTAAATGTTGCATGATCTCCATTCCGTTCTTCGGCATCGTCAGTCTCAGCCTCCTGAGCGTATTAAGCAAACACAAAGCCATGTTGTTTTTGTTGTTGTCATCACCATCACCGTAACTCAACTCAGCCGGGCCCAGCAGCTCCGCAAAACTTAAAAGTCCAAGATGCAGACTCCTCACACTTGCCGTAATGAATGAATGAATGGATGGATGGATGTGTCGATGGAAGGATGGAAGGAAGAAAGAAGGTTGGAAGGTAGGACAAAAGGTGTAAAGGCTGTTTTGTGTTAAAAATGAATGTTTTGATTATCTTACATGAGCACAGAAATGTTATGTACCGAACATATATCATGATCAAATGAAACGTGATGATCGCACATTTATTTCCATTACAAACAACACTTTTCATGAATCAGCCCAGCCGGACAATCGTCCAGCGAACGGCAGGATCGAATGGGGATGAGCGTGTTTTCGCCAAGAACACCACCAATGTTTCGTCTATAATTTATGATTTATTGTCTGGAGCCGTATTTTATGTCAAAATCTTTCAATTGCATTCCTGCCAGATTTCATAATTCGCAGCCTTGGAATTTCGCTCTCCGGCGTTCGAATGATCCCAAGCATCCATATTTCACCCACAAAATATGGGTATTCTTCGTTTATTGGTGGAGAGAAAACACTTTTTTTTTTGTGAAACGAGCTGGCTATACAGCCAAACATTAATTGGCAACAACCGGTATCGACACGAACGTAAGACATTCACTCTTAAATGCGGGGAATTTTAACATAACGAATGGGGGAAATTTTGAAGTGACCATCGCACATGCTACCACAATATTTTGCAAGATGGAAAAACGTATATATCTCGGCGAAAAGAAATGCATGTCGCTATGGTAACCATTTTGTTTTCCCCGTATGGCAACTGAGAAGTATTTGCCAACTGCAGCTGTAAGATACACCGAACAAATTATCTGCCCACTATTGGCTTCTTCATCATATCGAGCACCAAACGTTCCCTCGTCGTTTTCGAAGAAGTAGGGTCCAATCACACCTTCGGACCAAAGAGCGCACCATAGAGTGACTTTTTGTGGATGTAATGACCCCTCTTCAATTACTTGAGGATTCCCAGAAACCCAAATACGCCAATTTAGTTTATTAACATACCCACCGATTGAGAAATGTACTTCATAACCATAATCTCCTCTTAAAGCAAAGTAGGTTTTACTAATTTTTACGCCTTCTGTGATAGTTAAGCGATCCATTTTCGTCAATGTCAGAATTCCAACTGAAAAGAAAAAAAATTGGTTTAACAACTTAGTTTGACAGATGTCGAATTCCAGCACCATACTTTTGAAACCACGAAATGGCTAACCCTTTACGTTCGAAAGTGAACTGTTCAACGTCATCCTTGGAACACCAAAATGTATAAATGGCAAAACTGTTGCTATATTCCTTTGCTGAGAATTGAAATTGCCGATGCTTTCAATAAAGTTAAGAAAGTTCACAATTTTGATAGTTGTGCTGAAAACGGGAATGGAAATGGAATCTTGAACTGTTAACCAAATGATCTGTAAGATACTATTTTTATTTCTGCACTCGTCCATAATCCTATAGTAAATTAAAATGTATGACCAACTGGAGAATACACATGACTTACTGCTTACTTTTGTGTTAAATGTATTTTCTACTTATGGTCATCCTATGTTTGGCAACAAGAAATATCTAAAAACTAAAAATATCTGCACATTTCCCAACCGGCTGAAGGTGTTCTAATTGAATGAAAAAAAAGAAGACTTTCTAAAGGAGCCGTACATCATTTCTCCATTTATGGCAGCCAACACCGCACCGACCGGCCAGGCCAACATTTTATTTGACAGATGTGCATCAATCTCAACAAAGTAATGAGTTACGCGTTTGATAGTTAAGTTTTATTGATTTACGTGTAAATATGCAAAGAAAAAGCAAAAAAAAATTGCATTAAACTGTAAAAAAATGAAATCACAAATAAAAAAAGCCACAACCAAGCGAGTTGCTGATGTCGTCCGTGATGAAAGCAGAATTGATGCAGCCGCCAGAATGGATCAGTATAAAGTAGACGGTTGGGTGTACATTAAAATTATGAATACAAAAAATGGAAAAAACCAACGGTTTTCTTAGTTATTGCTTCATTACAATATCTAATAGTCGTGATGATGAAGATGGTGCAGCTAATGAACATTGGGCACAGTATTGCGAAACATTTATCGGTTTAAGTCGGGATAAACTTCTGTTGACGGTAGTTGAGAATTAAATGTTGTCCAAAGATGCAAATATTCATAAAATGTCCAGAATTTGTCAGAGGTAGTTAGAGCCTTAAATGGGTACAGTTAACTTTAAACTCCGAAAATAAGTTTAAAGAATTAACATGTAAGCATTTGCGAGGAACACGAAGTGGCGTGTCCAATGGTTCACATTGATACTAGTTCTTTAGCTGTTGGAATTCAGTAACATTAACTAAAGCGTACTATTTTTGTAAGAAGAAATATAAGAGGGGGTTTGCCATCACCATGGAGAATTTGGCTTCTCACAGTCCGGTCTCCATATCGAGTGTGTATAGCTCGGGAAAAAAGTATGTGTGGAAAAAAAACCCTCACACTGTCAAAAACTGCATGGAGCAACTCAAAAGTTGTGAAAGTATACAAAGTGTATAAATAACGCCCAACGTCATTTTCAAGAAGATCTTCGAGATGAAATTGGATGCATGAGGATTATCAGACTGTGTGGCCATCACGGTAATTCTGTACAGAGAATACAAATTAAGCTTAAGGTTAACTTAACCATAAATAAACATGATTTAAACATTTTCTGGTTGACTGGTTTTTAACAATAACACCGTGTAACACACATTCTGTCCTATGAATTTACTTTTTCGGAAAGGGGATAAAAAATAAAAATACACGTGTATCGGCGATTTTCATGTACACGGCCTTTCGACCGATTTTTAACCCTTTTTCAGTGATCCAATCGAGCTGATTTTTGGCATGCAAACAAATGTCTGTATCACGTCAAATTTTTTAAAAAATAGATTTTTATCAATTCTCATATTTTCCTATTTTTTTTTTTTTTTTAAATGGTTATCGTTTTTTTAAAGGTTTCAGTTCAAAAAACATTTTTTTTCGTAACGCTTAGTAGTTTAAAAATTTGGAGTCTCTTCAAGTTATGCTAAGAAAAGTGAAAAAAATATTTTTATTTCAAAAATAATAAAAATTGGGGAAAATCTGAGAATTGATAAAAATTTGACGTGATACAGACATTTCCACGAGTCTGCCTGCCAAAAATCAGCTCGATTGGATCACTGAAAAAGGGTTAAAAATCGGTCGAAAGGCCGTGTACATGAAAATCGACGATACACGTGTATTTTTATTTTTTCCCTTCTTTCCGAATATGTGCATTTGGTTCATAGGACAGAAAAAAATCTATTTTTTGTAACACGGTGTAATAATAGCTAATTTAAATAAATAAATAGTAAATACATGGATGATTTTTTAAACCATCAACATTTTTTAAACCAATGAATTGTAAAATTTTTTAAATTGTTAATTTAAAAAAGTTCACAGTTAATTTATTGAAACAATAACCAGACAAATTTAACCAGACACATGGTTAAAAAAAATCATTGTATTTAGTGCTCTGTGTGAGGTCATCTTACCAAAAAGGTCTGGTAAAAAGGTCTGCTGTTGATAGCTGCTATATGGGAGACTAACCAGCTGAAAAAACATATTCCTGCTAACATGCCACCTATTCGACATTCGAGTACTCCATGGTAGAGAATAGTGGCTTAGATCTTAGAGTTCTGTATCGATTATGGATTTGGGATAGCTTTCTTTTCCTTTTTTACATCTTAATTTTTTTTTTTATTTTAGCTCTCATAAAGCCTATAACAACGCGAAAGAATGTGTAACGTTGAAAATATTTATTATTATATATATAATAATTTATTTCTCTAAAAAATTACAAAGCAACCGGAAAAAAGTGGTTGCCAAAAAATCCAATTTTTAGCAACTGCATTGGCTGCTGCCAGTTGGTAGTTGCCATCCGTAATGTGATTTTGGCAATTGACAACGCCACCCCACTTCAGTTGCTTCCCATAATCCAAAAATTTGGCAAGAATTGTCAGATGTTATATTAGAAAGTCAGGAAATAAAGACTTCAAACAGATTAACCCACTCACATATGAAAATTTATATTGAAAGTCGTCGGAAAATTCCTACACGTTGAGATCCTGAAGCACTTTAGAAAAGATCTATTGAATTGACAATACGACAAATATGTATATAAATGAGTTTAAGGAAGTTTATACAAATCTTTACGATAACTTCCAAAAAGTTCCCATTCACTTACGGCAAAAAGTGTTCACGGACAGGTCACCATATCTAGGCCAGGCGAAATATCGAGTGTGTATAGCACGCCACTAGGAAGAATCACCACAACATCTGCATGTCATTGTCCACGTTCATGAACTTGTACTCACTTTTGGTGTCAGTTTGAGCGCTGCCACATCGGGATTCTTGGGCAACTCGTATCTTATATACAGGGTTCTCCAACTAGAGATGTTATTTTAAATCACCCGGTATTTCGGTAGCTGTCACTTTTGAAGCTTTTATTATTTGGCATTTGACAAGTAGAAACTACTTACTTATTTCCCTTAACATTTCATGGTATTTGACAAGTAGAAACTACTTACTTAACATTTCATGAAGGAACAGACAGGGGACCTTCTCTCGAATCAGTCAGCTGTGTACGATATAAATTGTATACTCACTGACCGGGGACCTACTGTGCAAAGCCGGCTCCGAACGACTAATGCTTTTCTGGAGAAGTTTTACATGGCTTAGAGATTTCTCTCTTACTCGTAAAGTCGCCAACATTTACGAGGTGGAAACAGCCGCTGAAAATTGTTTGATATTCTTAATAGCCTCGGACTTGGGTTCTTCTATGTGGTAATTACAAAACATAAATATATAAATGCATTTTTATATTTTGAATTTCTTTTGTACTTGTTGTTGCTTTTTTTTAATCAGCTTTTTGTTAAACGTCACTTGTCGGATACAAAGATCTATTTTTTATAGCTTCGTCCGTTTCGTTTCGTTACGACAACGACCAAGTACCCGTTTGTACATGTTTCCATCAAGAGAATGTATCGGCTGGCACGGTTACGTTCAAGTAATTCGGCCTTATTTTCGGCCCTTATTTTATTTCTTTGATTTCTCTATATCGTAATTGATATAGTTTCATTTTGACAGTGTTTGCATTTGTTATTGATTTTTAAAATGTGCTGTTGCTTGGATGAAACGAAATTTCGGTTTTCAAAATGTTGAAGTTAATGTTTTTTAAAACGTTTTTTTTTTTTTGGCTAAATTTTAGAAAATGGTGGCATTAATCTATTTTTATATAATACTCCTTTTAAAGCGTTTAAATATTTTCAAATTTATTTCCACACACAAAACTGAAATGTTGCTGAGTGAACATTTCTGGAGGTGGCCAATACCAACAAAGCGATATAACCTACTGTATGTATGTCCCCGTCATAAATATTGGGATTATAAGAGGCACACACTTTAACGGTTTAGATGTGAATACTTTGGAGCTGAGAAAATTGTAAACTCCTGGTAGCGAAGCTCACGCACGACCCAAGGCACATTTACAGCTTATGCACCATTTTGACATCCTTACGCCAGGAAAATAAACACCGTGGACAAGCTGTCATAACTTTCGTGCAAATGGCACGCACACACACACATACATACATACTTACATTGGATGCCATCATATTCCTGTTCCAAATGGAATAAATAATAAGAAAAACTTCGTTTTACACCTTCAGATAAATCTAATGCACTTGTTGCATTCCTCCTCGGCTTCGTTGTCTTTCTGTTGTGTTCGGCTGCACAACGGCTGCAACGACAAGGATGTGTTGGCTGGCGCGTTCCAGCTCCATGTGTGTACACATGTTCTGGCCAACATTTCATTTCTTAATGATTGTAATAATGGCTGAAACCATTTACACACTCTCTAGATTATATTTTAATGATAACCGTGTCTATCAGCATACGGATACTCGCGTATCTTCTTACGTGCGCACGTATGTAAGAGAACGAATCTACGTATGTTCGTGGGTACGTAAGTACGTAACGATATAACCGTGTGTACGAACATAGTTGCATTTTGTAGTTTGAGAATGCGTCGCATGTTCATTCATTATACATACTATTAATTACGATCGTTTGATCAACATATTCCCTCGTATGTCCGTGTGCCATGAAAATATTAGGACCAGGGTGGAGTAAACGTTCCAGAACATGGCTTTTAGCGACTACAGCAAATCATCGTCATAATGTGACAAATGTTTGTGGAAAGACTACAGACTTCAGAATTAATACGAATAACATTTTCTGAAATGCCATTACGACGACTCATTCCTGTCTTGTCCGCGAATAATCTGCCACACTGGAATGGCTGTGATCAATGGAGAAGTAGGTGTGGAATGTAACTGTAATATTCTTCAAGATTTGCGGGTTTTTTTTCATTAGTTTTTCTTAGATGATTCTTCTGCGTTATTTAAATATCCGGCATTTCACATTAGGTCCTTTTTTTGCCGATGACAATTAAACACCACAAAAGATTTTCAATACATGTGCTTGCTTTGTGTGTTTTACAGATTGACCTTTTTTTTGGATATGCGTGACTAAACAGTAGTTCTCGTTTACTCGGGTAGAACTGTGGCACATAGTAGAACAATAATTGCGGCAGAATGAAGAAGATGAAGAAGTGCGGCAGCTTCCGAAACGGATCCGTATCAGTGATGGAAAATGTGGCACAATTGTACCAATAGTGGTACAATTGATCTCTGAGTGGTACCGTGGTACACACAACATTTTTCTGGTACAATCTTAATATATATTTACCCTCGACACTGATTCACTGATTCCCTGATTCACTGATTCCCTGATTCACTGATTCACTGACTCTGTCACGCAGTACGTAGGAATTTAAATAGGCATTCTATAATTCTATAATAAATAATAAAAAAAATAATATTTTTTTTTTGTACAGAAATTCTGTTTTCCCCAAATTTTTTTTACCAATATTTTTTTTTCCAAAATTTTTTTTTTCAAAATTTTTTTTTTTTACAAATTTTTTTTCCAATTTTTTTTTTTTTCAACAAATTTTTTTTTTCCACAATATTTTTTTTTCAAAAAAATTTTTTTTTTTCCACCAAAATTTTTTTTTTCAAGAAATTTTTTTTTTTTGAAGAAAAAATTTTTTTTTCAACAAAATTTTTTTTTTCAACAAAAATTTTTTTTTTTAAGAAATTTTTTTTTTTTCAACAAATTTTTTTTTTCAACAAATTTTTTTTTTCCACAAAAATTTTTTTTTAAGAAAAATTTTTTTAAGAAAAATTTTTTTTTTCAACAAAATTTTTTTTTCCACAAAATTTTTTTTTTTTCAACAAAATTTTTTTTCCATATTTCAACGGGCGCCATAGGCGCATTACAACTTACTAGTTTTATATTAAGGGCCAATTAGTCTTGACGGTTGACGGTAGGCTCAATATTGTGCGATTAGTTATGACGGTAGACGACGGTAAGACAAAACAAAACAAAAACAGCTAATTGAAGAGCATTTGTACAAAATATAACTTGACTTCATTTATAAATACATTACTCATAACTTTAAACTATAAAATTTAATTTACAACTTATAAATAATTACCGCGCGCAAAATGTCGAAGTGAAATCAATAACAATAAACAGCTGATCGGTCTTGACGGTTGACGGTTGATTCTGCAACCTGCAGAAGTCTACCGTCAATTTTGATGTCTCTCTCTAACACATGCAAAATGCAACCCCAACTCAAACAGCTGATCGTCTACCGTCAAGTCTAATTGGGCCTTTAACTACAAAAGGACGTTGGTACATTCTATAGTTTGTTGGTACAATTCCATGACTTCCCTGAAAATTCGTTCGTTCGATTTGTCGTCCAAATTCGTGTTTAAGATTTATCGACCATATCGTGGAACTGTTAATAAAAATTTCATACTTTGCAACACTGTTCATTATGAACAAAGGCAAACTGTTTCAATTTTTTCAGATATACATAAGTTGCAATAACTTGAAAACGAATTGTCCGATTTCTTCGAAATAAATTTAAAAAAAAAAATCTTTGCCTTCCGGAGCTTATAAATCCAAATGGAAGTTTTAGAGTCATTAACAAAGTTAAGCCAAAAAAAAGTTTCCGTAAGTTTTTTAGTTGGAAAAATGCATAAAAAATCGATAATGTTAAAAAGTGTTCATTTTCAGTACTTTATCATAGAGTCACATATCTTACAAATAATATTCTGATTGTGATTTTGGGTACAAGGGTAAACCGGGTGACACCGACCATATGGCAAAGCCTCTAGTGGGAATTGGGCACTGAAGCCAAATTTGAAATGATTGAAATGATAATGTTAAAAAGTACAAATAAAAAAACCCACAATCCCCACGCTGACAGTCAAGCACGCTACGATGGGTGGTGTGGATATCGACGAATCAGACACTCTTGATGTTCTGGGCATGAAGATACAGGGTGATGCTCGCTGGGCTAGCCATATATTGGAAGTGTTGAAAGAAGCTCAAGTGTTTAGGCTTTTTGAAGCGGTGCAAGAAATACTTCACTCCATCTGATCTTGTAAATATTTACACCACCTACTTTCAGCCTAAAATGGAATATAACTCCCATATATGGGCAGGACCTCCAAAGACATCTTTTCAGCTCTTGGACCGTGTACAGAGGAGAGCGGTGATGATGATTGGGGATAGTAGGGTATCCAACTCTATTCTCTCCCTTCAGCATCGTCGGAATGTTGGTTGTATATCGCTCTTCTATAGATATTTTAACGGTATCTGTTTGTCAAATATCCGTCGTCTGGTCCCTGAAGTTAGAAGATTTAGTCGGAATACACGGCTATCCAGGGTCTCTCATACGTTCATTGTGAAATGGTCGGTTGACCGGACGACGCACTATAGAGAAAATTCGTTCGTTAGCTGAACCATTCGTATGTGAAATAATCTTCCAGCATTCAGAAATTCAAAACGAATGTCAACAAACACTACTCTCTCTTTCCTCCTTCCGATACCCTAATTTCCATCGCCTGAGAGTTGGCCGTCAAAAAAAAAACCAAGTGTAAAAGACAGTGGGGGTGCTGTGATGGTTTGGGGATATTTTTTCTTCAGCTGGTCCCGGATTTCTCCACTTCATCGAAGTAATAATTGATCAGAAAGCGTAGTTTGATATTGCAAAGGCGAATTTGGCATTGCCAAAGGAGAAATTGGGATTAAGCAACAACTACTACCATTACCAGGATAACGATCCGAAATATAAGGACCATAGTGAGAGGTCGTGGCTCTTGTATAACTACCCACATGTCAACACCTCCCCAAAGCCCCGACGTCAATTCAATTGAAAATCTTTGGAATTATCTTGATAATAAAGTCAGAGAGCGCCACATTTCTTCCAAGCCAGAGTTGAAGCGCATTCTTCTGCAAGAATGGGAACGTATTGAGCCCAGTTTTTGCAGCAAAATGGTTGCCAAAGGTCTGCATACCAAGGGTACGAGTTGTACTTTTGCAAATGATTTTTTTTTAAATTCACTTACTGCTAATGAATATGTTAATTGTGATTTTTGTGTTTAATAAATGATTACAACCAAACTCTGAAACAGATTTCATATATAACGATTACAGATCAGCCGGAATTACGATGTTTACTCCAAATCGCTTGGTGTACGACTTTCACATTTACCCACTGTATATAAATCATAACTTTTGTAATTTTTTTTTTTGCTCGTTTAGCTGTCACGTTGAAAATGTGTTGGGAAATTTTACATGAACTATAAAATGAAACGAAAATGCTTTTTATTGGCCAAACTTGTGCTTAAAATGCGGAAAAACTCAGAAAACCCGAATTTTTCGCAAAAAAAAAGGTTTGCGGTACTTCTAAACTTTTTTCAAAAAATTGGGGAAAAAATTCTCAAAAATACTTTACAAAAATACTTTATAAGCTATCAAACTCAGATTGAGCCAAAAAAATATTTTTTTTTTGGCCTCCTATTGTATACTCCTCGTCGTTTTGTAATTGGTTCAATTCTGGTCGTTAAACCAATTTTTTCGGTTAACCAACTCAAATTCCAACTTTTTTTTTTCTTCTTCTAAATTTTCAGCGAATTTACTTTTACAAGATGTACAAAACATATTAAAATTTAAATCTTTTAGAGGGTTTTTAGTGGTTTTCAGCTGCTTTTACATAAAAATCATGTCTTTCATAGTTTTTACATTACACTTGCGATTGCCAGCCCTTTTATGTTTATTCTAATACTAAATCTCCCTAACACCACACTACACTACACGACACCTAAATGCTGACGTCATACTCTGACGTAGAGCATTTTCAATATTACTTGCCACATATCAGAAAATGAATCTATGCTTGTAAATTAACAAAATTTCATAGTTTTAGCTAAGCTAAAAAAAAAAAAGAAAGAAAGAAAGAATGAACAATCACATAGACTTGTATTTAGTATATTCTTTTATAGAGATACAGCATTTTCAATTAAAAGAAGAATACCTGGTCTCGACGGTCGAACTGGCGGACAGACGACTTGCCACTTGCACTCTCTTTCTCTGGACGAGTGGAATGGAGCAGCCTGCAGTTGTTTATCGTATTTCCAGTTTTTCGTTTTTCCAATTTCAAGAGTGCAGAATTCCGTCCGTCCGTCTGTCCGTCCATAGACTCCTGATGTTTGAGAAAATGCATGTGGGGATGTAGGCATGTACGTGTCGATGTATGAGAAAAACGTAATTTTTTATTGCATCCCATGACAGAGTTACAAACTAACACAAATGTCTGTACAGTGGAACCCCGCAATCAAGCACAGCCAGGGAATTGAAAGTGCCTGCAATAAACTTATTTTGTTGGAAAAATGAAATATTTGAAATAGCTCATATATAAAATGTTTCATGCCGAAGCAATGGAGTACATATGTATATCCAATACATCCATTGTACTATTTACAGAGAGAGCTGCATGTGACGCAAGACAATATTTCAGTTTCTACTCACGGTTCGAAATGGATGGAACTTTAGTTGTGTTCCATATAAACAACATATCCATTCGGAAGTCCTGTAGATTGGATAACTTAGATTTTAGCTGTAGATAACTCGGCACCATTTCGGACTCAGACAGACCTGTCTAACCAGATAAAAGTATATCAACAGTCAATCAGTGATGAAATCTCAACTAATTACACTACTCAACAAAATGAAAAAAATTTCATGTACTCCGGATGCGATAATTTTTTCTGTGTAGATAACCTTGACATGAGCTCGAAAAACGCAATAAAAATTATTTTTTTTCGTTTGGTTTTTGTTTTATTTTTTTTTTTTTAAATTTTAAAATTGGTTAATTTGTTTCGTTTGAGAAACATAACTCGGGAACCACTAGCCCGATTTAATTGAATTAAATTTTAAAAAAATTAAAATTACAATTCCCTTAATCTGTTCATATAATGTTTTCCTATACAAGCAACAGTTTCCAAGTTATAATATAATATATAAAGGAAAAAACTTATTTTTTGCCTAAAGATTTAAATTTTTTTTTTTTAAAAAATCCATAAAAAATCCAAAATGAAAAAAAATGTCAAATCTTATTACTTTTACGTAAAGTCACATAACCTATGAGCAAAATGAGACAAAGATCATGAAAATCGATGCACGCGTTTCGCTTTTATTCGCAATTGAGTAAAGGTATGAATTTCAAATATATTCAAATTTCATATATTTTTGTCACCCAACAAATTTGAATTTTTTTTGTAATAAAAAAGAAAAAACCTTACCATAGACAAAGTTGTGCATATGTCGAGCAAAATTTAATTCAATTAAATCGGGCTAGTGGTTCCCGAGTTATGCCGGACGAAACAAATAAACCAAAACAATTTTTTTAAAATTTAAAAAAAAAAAAATAAAACAAAAACCAAACGAAAAAAAATTTTTTTATTGCGTTTTTCGAGCTCATGTCAAGGTTATCTACACAGAAAAAATTATCGAATCCCGAGTACATTTTGACTGTTGACTAGTGTTATGAATTGTTGGCAGTGTTACCGTTGTGCGATTAAAATCCCAATGTTCGACTTTTTTTTTAGAAACCGACTTTATGTGCGAATTTTTCAAAATTCTCAGCGTTAACACTGATTGTAAGGAATGGCTAAGTTCCCTGGAATATCTGTTTTGACGCAGTGATGTGGAAGGGTTCGATATGGCACAAACTGACTGCTGAACTCGTTCAATATTGTCTGCAGGGCATGGAGGAGTTGACTTCTTGTTAAACGGATTTTTTTCCGGGCAATACGTCCCGGGAATTCCCGGGTTAAAAACCCTTGTGGTGAGGCATATTATAGTATTTTCAAAAAGCTATGTCTCGACTTATTTTGACTTGTGGGGACTCTGATATAACTTACAATCGTGTTGCTTCTGTGTGAGATAACCATATCCACAATTCGCTCCAGCAGAATCTCCTATGCGTTGCAACTTGGTGGACTTCAGCTTCATATCGTCCGAATTCGACCGACGTATCGATGTAGCACTCTTCATGCTGAAGTCTGCAATTGCCGGATGTTTTCAACGGATCATGTCTTTCATTGACTCGAATTCTAGTCACCAAATATTAAAATGTCTAGTGGGAGGCACGCCCATGTAAATCGTGCATGTGCGTTTCTATTAATTTTCATAAAGTCGTAAACACATTTTTCATGTTTTTATATCCCAAATATATTTTATTTCCCGGTTGTGTCAATTTACTCATTAGTGTGGTTTCACGATGAACTAGATGAGTTTCGTGTGGGTCTGCCGCTTCCAACTAATTCATACACACCGCCGGTGTTGGTGACAAACGTCGCCATTGGCTCCTTTCGGGGTTCTACTGTACTCCCAAGAATGAATGCATGGAAGTTTTGTAAGGCTGTGTTGCCGGGTACTTGTGAGTTTTTGAGTATTTAAAAGAAAGACACACAGAGACAGACGTGGCCGCAGAACCTGTGCCCGTGCAAATGGACATACAATCATGTTTTGCCACATGCTGCAATAGCTGGAGCCCAGAGTCGTTGAAGTTGGCCTGTCATGCCGCATGATACACCGATATCATGTACTTGCGATACATTCATTTTTGTGCTGTTGGGTGAGAGAGCGCAGGCGCGCGCGCCCGCCCCTCCGCCAAAGCAGCAACGACAATAACAACAACATGGCAAAGAAAATGAATAAGAGTGCTCCATAAAAGTCCAGACTTAAGGCCAAGAAAAGTGATTGTGAGCACTGTGAAAACAGTGCAAAATTATAACTCGACGCGACCAGAGTGCGCGCAAGCTCCTGCAACGCGCAAACGCAGACGCATTTAAGCCCCCCTTTCGCAAACGAAATCGCCGATCGTAACGACCTCCGCGTCGGTGAATGAGTGTGCGTGTGTGTGAGTGTGCCAGTGTGTGGTTGCCACTCCATGCGACAGCGGTTGGTCGCATGCATTGCATGCCCGTTTGGTTAAATTAATCTTGAAAATAAGAATCATCGTTTAGACATTACACTCGATTTATGTACGGCTGGAATTATGTTGTTGGTGTGAGTGCGCGAGTGTGTGTCCAGATGCTGTGAATTTTGGCCCGGAATCGGTGAACGCGTACAGATCGGCGACGAGTAACCCAAACGTAAAGCAGCCAATCGAGCATCTCTTAATGTCAGTGTCTTATCGTTTATTAAACGAATTAAAACCAAAACAAAGTTAAGAAAATTAAAAATTAAGATAAAAATAATTCACATTGAAATAAAGCCCACTGCTCGTTCGGCTGCCTTTCTGGCTGACAGCGAAAAGGGCCAAGGAGCCGCACAGCTGTGTGTCGGTCGCACCGGCTGCCCAGTGACTGAGTGAGCGAGTGAGTGAATGCGTTGTGTGTTGTTTTGAAATGTTTACTGTGTTTTCGTTGTCGTTGTGTCGGTCGCTGCCATCATTGCCCGTGGCCCAAAAGGTCTCATAAATTACAAAAGGCCACAACAACAAATGAAATCGTTTCGATTGCCAACAGTCACACAGTTGCAGTTTCATCTCAAAGACCACTTCTGCCGCCTTTGCCAGCCGAACTGAACTGAACTCATTGGCATGAACAGTAGGCAGCATTTGCTCGTATCAAGTCCAAGTGAGCGTTTTCTTCGCCTGTTGCCCGTTGCTGCAAATCTCGTGTGAGTATGAGAGTATGTGTGGATGATGTGAAGGGGGTGGGGCACAGTACTCGTATATTTTGCCATATGAAAGCGTGTAAAAAAGAACACCGGACGTATAAAATGCTTGCAACTTGTTCACCGCCTTCGCCACTTCATTGCCGAGTGTTGCTTTATGCTCTGCATTGGGCAGGCGAAGTTTTGGCGGCGCTTACGTATCACAGTCAGGCCCTGGGGCAAATCTATTTGTGTTGGATTGTTGCAATCATAAAAAAAGGGATACCACATGTGTTGCTTATTTTTCGGGGGGGAAATAAAATCTATTAACGTCATTTGAAATTGGGGAGTTTGTATTCCAGTTATACTTGAACAGTTGTGCTCAGATAAATCACGCCTGATATTAAAAAACCTATCCCAGTAACCACATCCCAGTTTTTAAATCACTCGTTTTATTGGTTATAACTTGAATTGATTTGACGAGTAATATAAAACTGAGGTCTGCTGGGTGCTTCTACAAAATCCGAACATAACTCTACTATTAGCAGGGATAAATGTAGCACCTCTGGGGCTGAGCCTTTGTATGGAAACTGAAGGGTTACCAACCTAACTTCATTGAACTGGATTGTAAAGTTGCCGTTTGATTGTGAAGAGTCACGATAAAAAAACGCTTGGTCCAGCTTATTAAAACAATTAGTAGATAAAAAAATTAAAGAAGTACCCAATCTCCGGGATCTTATTTCATATGAAATAAATCCGGAATTTGAAAACGAAATAACGCCCCAAACAGAAATGAAATACTAATACCCTAATAAATTAAAATTCATAAATTACAGACAAATACAATAATGGTGCAGTATTATGAGGCCATATACTGAAAAAAAAGGTTCTTAAATTTGATGAATTTGAACATCATTTTCCAACCTACTACACTTTTCTTCAATTTGATGTAGAAATTTTCATTAATTTGTCTTCAATTCCGTACTTCAATTTGATGAAATTCTACATCAACTTGATGAACATTGTACATCAATTCATGGAACATTGTACATCAATTTGATGAAATTCTACATCAACTTGATGAACATTGTACACCCAGTGGTGCCAACTCCGGGGTAGCAAAACGAGCAGACAACTTACGAACAAGGGCTAAAAGGCGCTAAAGATCAAAATAAATTAATCAATCTCAGACCAATTAGTTTAAAATGTTTATTTGGAAAATGATATCGACACATAGTTTTTTATATTAATATAGTTGAATACTTAAGTAAAGTAACATTTTATAGTTATACATATTTCAATTGATATTTCAGTTTTAGTTTTGTTTTCGGGTTTTGGGCAACCCAAAAAGGGCTAAGTTGGCATCACTGTGTACATCAATTTGAAGAACTTTGTACGTCAATTTGAAGGACATTGTACGTCAATTTGATGAACATTGTACATCAATTTTATGAACAATTTTACATCAATTATAATTTGTATAAAATTGAAACACTTCTATTTTCCAAAAAAAAAATGCGAAAAATAAAACATATCCATTTTCCATATAAAAATGTTTCATTTTTTTCTTTAAAAAGTGTTATGCTATGTATTTGCAGAGATTGCAACCCAAGGTATACGAATCCATTTCGGAAGCTTCCTCGCTTCTTCATCGTTACCCTTTTCAATGATTCCTACTACAATTATTGGTATAATATAAGGAATAGTTTTTATCGTTTAAACGAGAATTACTCTTTACTCGTTGTATGCAATGCCACCGACAAAAATGTTTTAAAATGACCCACTCTTTCATTTGATGAACTCAGAACAATTCCATAAAAACTAAGTACTCCAAACTGACGAATTTGTTCATCAAGTCAGTGAATTTATTCACCAATTTGATGTAGAACTATTGAAGAATCTTTTTCATTGATTTGATGTACAGTTTTTTTTTCCGGTGTATATTATCTCTTGGTCCGCCAATTCCCCATAACAATCAATATTGTTATCCATGACAATCAAAAACTGAAGTTGGCCTCCTAAAGTCTCGGAGAACATCTCTGTATCGCACTCTTCGTTGGAATTCTCAGCATTTCCTTTAATAATTCCGGCCTTACGAAAGCAATTTGGAATTGTTTCGTCAGTCACATTCGACCGCGCTATTTTTACCATCTTCAGGTCCTCCAAAATGTCAGTTTTTTTTCGAATATTTTTGTAAGAAAAATCCACATTCTAGTTGTGAAAGTTGCTTGGATACGATGTTCCTTCCGTATTGGGCCTTAAATGACCGGATAATGCGTTGGTCCATTGGCTGGATCAATGAAGTTGTATTGTGTGGCAAAAAGAAATATTTTTATATTCTCCAATACTACTCACTCACTTATCTTCTGACACGCAGCACTGTTCACAGATAGAATAATCTTTTTTCCAACTGTCTTAAATTCTGAATCCAAAATCTGTCCATGTGACACCGGCCATCCATGCTTCAGAGTTAGCAACATATTTGAACGGAATTGAAGTTGAGTTTTTAAAATATCGAGGGTTCCGGGATTTTCCTATGAAGTAATTATGTATGTTTGTAGCAGCCAGTAGAATTTGCCACGAAAAGTAGTGTCTGTCTGTCTTTATGAAGTTTTCTTCTAGACAGTCTATCGGACTTATACGTCAGTGTTCCCGATGGTAAGGCTGACTCGTCTGACTCTTCGGAAAAACCCTTAAGGTAGCCTGGTAGTACATTTGTCAGCCAATCCTTTGCCGAGATATGCTATCGCCAGAACTTTTTTCCCCGTGGACACTTTTAAAGTGAATGCTTCCACCGTTCTAGCCAACCCGGCTTTGGTACAAAGTTAACGTTCAGTTTTTGGGCAAAAAATTTTTTCCAACAGGTTTTTGGATACCGTGGCCAGTTTTGACCTCATTTCTCTGAACCATACTAAGAGGGAGCTGTCATTCGCTTTTTTGCAATATTTTTCTTTTATTGTGCAATGTTTGTAAGGGCATGCTTATTTTTTGTTATTCTTGTGATGGTTGATGGACCACAATTGAATTGATTGCAAATTTCATTTGTCGGAATACCAGATTCCTATTTATGTAACATGTCAATTTTGTTCATAGTGCTAAGAGAGGTATTGATTGGAAAATAATCTCTGGAATAAACAATCGAAAATTATAAAATAGTTCAATGAATTAATATAAATGTACCTTCTCTGTTGACATATGTATTTCCAATTGAATTCCATAGCCTGACAAGCAAAGAAATTTCGAAATTATGTTCTTTCGCACTAATGTTTGTCAAAATGTACATTGTTGGAAAAATGTGTATGTACTTTAATGGATTGCATGTAGTAAAGGGTGTTTTTTATTGGGGTATAGAACTTTAAGTTGGCATCACTTTTTTAACTGGCAGCCATTTTGTCAGCTGTCAAGTGATTAATATTTAGTTTGGTTTGCCATTTCATCATGAACAGGTTGACAAAAGAACAACGCTTGCAAATCGTGCAAATTTATTTCGAAAGTAATGGTTCAGTTCGCGAAGTTCACCGCAAGCTCCGTCCATTTTATGCCATTACATCCACAAAAACTGACTGTTTGGTGTGCTCTATGGGCTGGTGGAGTCATTGGGCCATACTTCTTCCGAAATAATGCTGGAGAGTCAGTTACCGTTAATGGAGACCGGTATAGAGCCATGATAACGGACTATTTTGTTCCCGAATTGGATGGCATGAATGTGGATGAGTTGTGGTTCCAACAAGTGGTTGAAAATTGGACCTGTAGAATTGGCTTTATTCGAGCCAGCCGCGGCGGCCACATGCCCGAAATCATATTTAAACATTAATGGTATAAAATTATCCTTCCAATAAAGCCAAATTGATGGACATTAAAACGATTTTCTTGTGTTTTATTTCAATTCGAAGTTCTATACCTCAATAAAAAACACCCTTTAGTATTGAGATGAGGCGGCACAGCATCATGTATCTCTTAAGCGGCGTCATATAAGTTTGTGATTTTGGATAATTAACCCCAATTGGAAGAGAATGTGCCCCAATGAAACATCTTCCCTAAAAATCAAATAAGTGTTATACGAAATTACCACTCGCAATAGTTGAAAATGGAGCCAAAAACAATAAGGGCTCAATGTCATATCAATATAATGAACATAATGTAACGGGCACCAAAAAATATGTTTGGCCCCCAACGCCCGAATACAATTTTGTGTTTGGGGTCTATTTAAATTTCTTATTTGGGGCACGCTCAGCAATACATACAGTGGAACTTCCATAAGTCAAATTTCCCTTAAGTCGAAGCTCTTCTAGTAAGTAATTCCATAACTCAAAATCTCTGTTAGTTCGAGTTAGGGAAGTTTGACTGTATTTATATTTTTTTTTGCCATTCCTCTGTAATACTCATACATGAATTATGCCAAAAATTTATATTTCTTAATTAAAAGGAACACACACTTGGCGAATTTTGAAATAAATAAAATCTAAATCACAAGGTAAATATTCAAAAACACGAACAATAAACTGTTGAACTTATTATTATTTTTTTTTTGTTGGGAGAGCAGTTTTCGCTTTCTTTT
The DNA here is from genome assembly GCA_958296145.1 of Hydrotaea cyrtoneurina. Lineage (NCBI taxonomy): Eukaryota > Metazoa > Arthropoda > Insecta > Diptera > Muscidae > Hydrotaea > Hydrotaea cyrtoneurina. The sequence continues at coordinate 47,282,891 of OY282516.1, read as the reverse complement.
TAAAACACGAGTTGTAACCCTTGTAACTGTTACTAAAATAATACGAAATAGTTAATTATTATTTAAAAAAAAATCTCAATAAACTTCAACTTGTTGGGAGAATTTTTCGTTTTTTATTTTTCTTTGAGACCGTCTTTAACAAACCCATCAGGGCTAATCGTAGTCTCTATAATATATCGGAAGTTATGGAATTTTGAAAATAATAGTTTTTATACTAATGATCAGAATCAGAAGCTGTAGTTTGTACTGACATGGGTGGTGTGGATATGGACGTATCAGATACTCTTGATGTTCTGGGCATGAAGATACAGGGTGATGCTGGGCTAGCCATATATTCGTGTCGAAAGAAGCATTCAAGTGTTTTGGCTTTTTAAAGAGGTACAAAAAAACACCACTCCATCTGATCTCGTAAATATTTACACCACCTACATCCGGCCTAAAATGGAATACAACTCCCATATATGGGCTGGGGCTTCAATGACATCTTTGCAGCTTCTGGACCGTCTACAGAGGAGAGCGGTGGTGATGATAGGGGATGGTAGGGTATCCAACTCTATTGTCTCCCTACATCATCGCCGGAATGTGGGTTGTATATCGCTGTTCTATAGATATTTTAATGGTATCTGTTCAGAAGATATCCGTCGCCTGGTCCCTGAAGTTAGAGCATTTAGCCGGAATACACGGCTATCCAGGGAGTCTCATCCGTTCATTGTCAAATGGCCGGTTGACCGGACGACGCACGCAGAGAAAATTCGTTCTTCAGCCGGACTGTTCGTTTGTGGAATAATATTCCAGCAAGCATTTTTCCTGCCTGCTATGACATTATCAAGTTCAATGACAGCGTCAACAAACACTACTCCCTCTTTCCCCCCTCCAATAACCTTCCTTCCTATCGCTAACACAGTGCATTGCATTTATTGGGGGCATCCCCTGAGTTTTAGCCAAAAAAAAAAAATCCATACATTATATGGATTATAATTGGAAGATTCTTAAATAAAAAAATCGGCAAATTTCAGAAGTAACATTGGCATAATAGGCAGTTTATAGTTGAAATATCGGCAATATGCAAATGACACCTTTTAAAGAATTAATTTACATAAAGAAAATATTTTTATTAAAAAACACAAAAAAAACGTAAATAAATTTAAATTCTATGGCCTCAAACAAGGGCAATTTTTCATTGTGAAATATAAAATGAAATATGACCCCAAAGTACAGTGTAGCGGACAACTCTCTTAAGCGGACACTTTTTCAATACTAATCCGCTTTAATGCTTTTTGTACTTCTCTTATAAGCGAACAAAATTCTCAGTCCCTTAGGTGTCCGCTTATGGGAGAGTACACTGTACTGCAAAATTACCCTAAACGAAGAATGGTCCCAAAAAAATCCCCAATGAATGAAATGTTCGTAAGACTTCTTTGGAAAATAGTCCATATATAGCGCGACATAGTCCCCAAATATTAACGATCGTACACCCTAAATAAAGGTCAAAACCCCAAAACATAAAAAAATAATTTAATTAATTGTATAACATTATTTCCCGTTGGACTCATTAAAAATACGGAGTTAATTCACCTCTTCTATGAACATAACAAATTCATCCCCAAAAATGTGCATACAATTTATCATAATCATAATGATTTTCTCCCAAACACGTAATTGCTGATACACAAATAGTAAATATGTAATACTTACATCCAAATAAATTGTGTGTAGAAGGAAATAAGCTTTACTTGCTACAAACACAAACACGTTTTACTTGTGTTTGAACATTAAAAAAGGACGTATTTTTCAGCGTGTAGTTGTTTAATTGTATTTCCGTTCCCATTGCCACCACTCGTCAAAATTCCCAAAAATAAATGGGGGAGTTTTTCATAATTTTTAGGTAATATTTTATTTTTCGACTTTGTTTATTTGACCTAAAAAGTCCTCAATCCAATCATCGTTCCACTTTCTCCGGCGAGAGGACTTTCAGCCAATTCAAATGAATATGACTGATAGATGTTGTCATCCGCAAAATATTGGGTTCACAGTCTGCCCCAAAAGGTCGTCAATGAAAATTAGAAGAAACAAAATTGTGAAAAAGTTACAGTTGGGTAAACCGACTTATATATACCCTCACCTTCAGTAAAAACATACAAGTCTCATATTCCAATGTATGGGAAAGTCAACTCCATCGTTCGAAACGGGTGTCTAATCACGGCATCCGTTATCGACAACATTTTCCTGTCGACATAATTGTAGATGCTTCGACTTTTTTGGATCACGGCTTGCTATCCAAATTATTCTTAGTTTGTTATCATTTTATGTCGGATATCTGCTGAACCGACCGATTTCATGGAAATAATTTGTGGAAAACGATTTTGCCTTGATCAAAAAAGGCAAAGTTTACGATCGACAACTGTCGATAACACCAGGTCTCCAGTAGATGGTGTTTCTACGAAAGCCATACTGTCGATAATTTAGAAGAGCGTTGGACTCTAGATAGTTAACCCATGGTAGACTAACCATGTGTGATTGCACGCTCTGATAAATGGGGAGAACTCACAACATCCTTTGTATGCGGAGAATGATTAGTATCAGTGCAATGAGAACTGTTATAGGCGAAGTACGGACCTACAGATTCGTACATCAGATTCGGGACTAATAATTTTATTTTCAAAAATGTTTGAGAATTGGTCAAAAAAATTTAGTTTATACAGTTTTATACAGTTTTATTTAGTTTTATACACAAATTTAGTTTATAAAATTCGAAAACATGTAGTATCATCCACAGGGTATAAATTGTTTTTCGGAGAAGGCGAAACCGTCACCTATCATTGTCATCGACTACATGTATAATGCCAGCCGATAGCCCAAGAATCTCGGCATCTTTAAATAATTCGCGCCATGGCCTAACTACGCTTGACTTTAATGTTTAAACAAAAGACAAAAACTACAACACAGTGTGTGTTACTGTAACGCCATCAACACTTTCAAACGAATTTCTATCAAATGCGTTTAAAAACAAAAGTCATTAAACCGCATGAACACCAAACGCAGAGTAATATAATACGCATTTACTGCGGATGCGGCAACTCTGGCAAAGTAGAACTCAGGTCGTAGAAGAAGAGGAATGCTATCGGACGCCTTTGCTACTGTTACTGCCTGCCAGCCGCCAGTTTCGCCAACGTCTTAAGCCATCTAGGATTTCATTGGGACTGGTGCCCAGCTAAGCATTGTGTGGTGGTGGTGCTGTTGGTCGTTCCATGCAATTTCCAAGACTCCAAGTGAAAAGCCACCGTCGTGTATATGGAGTGAGTATCTGTTCATGGAGTACGGATGGACATGCCACTTGATGAGTAGTCGTCGGTAGTAGTGCGAGCTGGCAGTGTGAGTGTTTGTGGTCGTGCAGTAATTAAAGCGTGAAAATCACAGTTTAAATTGTCATAAATTTGTGGTATTTACAATGATTCTTTGTTACGGACAGCGGAGAGCGGACAGGCCTGTCGTCCTCGTCGTGGTTTCTGCTTATTTGTTGAGTTGTAAATGGCATTTAAGCGTAGACTTTTGTGCGCTCCCTTTGTTGTAGTTTTCCGGCGAACATTCTTGCCGGTCATTATCATTTTAAGTGGATTCTTCCATTGTTCTAAGGTTTCAGATTGACAAGAATTCTCACGTATACATTGGCCGATGTACGAGTACATACTTAGAATGGAGTTAACAGTTTTGAGTCAAATGCAAATACAATCGTACAAAAAACATTTTACTTTTGATCTTATATGCGATATGCATAAATTTCGTACATAGAAAAATAATTGCTGGAAAATCCTCTACTTTCATGTAAGTAGAGTGACCCACTAATGTACATTTGCATGGAGTAGCTTCGTTGTGAGTGCAAACAGCCAGTTATTGTACTTGTCAAGGGGCCAGTAAAATACCATGAAGACAGGTTTTCTTCTTTTTAGGGGAATTCAATATTAAAACATAATTACGATTTATGAAAAATACAAAGGGTGTTTTTTTGAGACATGTGGTTTTCAAGAAGAAACAAAACGCATATAATCCAATGTTATAGACAAGAATTTATATTTATTATAAAGATACTTACTTACTTATTTCCCTTAACATTCCATGAAGGAACAGACGGGGAACTCTCCCTAATTTGTATATCACTGCTTGGGACCTTCTGTTGAAAGCCTGCTCAGAACGGCTAATGCTTTTCGCAAGCATTTAAGAGGTGGAAAACTGCCGCTGTAAAATGTTTGGTGAGCTTACCCGGTTTTGAACCTTGGTTTCTCTTGTGTGATAATCGCACACGCTAAATACCACACCACGGCTTTGTGGTGCAGATAAATAGGAGAAGAAGAGTAAAAAACACCATTACTGAACTTGTCCTTTTTTGGGAACCTTTGTAGTCGATCTGGCCGATATTGGGGCTCTCACAATGATTAGGTAGGAATATGTTTTGCTAGTTATCGAGACTAAGAGGCTGTCAGTTTTACTTGAGATATACCAGTGTTTGGGCATTCCTTAGAGTTAGCTGACAGATGCAATACTTTGAACACGTCACTGGGAGGTGTGAGCCAAGTTTTCTTACTTAGTAACTGAATATGTTGTTGGCCTTAGCCAGCATCGGCTTGTCAGAGGCTTCCATGGTTTTACTTTGATGATGCAATCAATATACTAATTCGGTAACTAGCTCGCAGTTGCAACTGCCGGTCGCCTTTATTTCGTTAATATGTTTCTTGGGCAGTTGTAGGCATAAATCTTCCATTAAACCCGCTCCGGATCTTCTATTTTTTGACGATATGGTCATTGGTATTAACTGTATCTTTATTATCTTCTTCTTTTTGAAAATGTGTACCACCAGAACATGAAAGAAATTGCACGATAAGTAGTGGTCGATATCATGTAAATGGGTGAGATTAGGTCGACTTTATCTAAGGCACTGTTCCCTAAACATAAGTGGTTACCGCCGGACATCCTATGGAAGCAAGTGACTACTAACACCGCGATGCGATTTGGCGCCATTAAACCGTGGACATGCTTAAACCTCGGGCAAAATCCACACAAACAGATCTATTAAATACGTAACACCAGAGCCCTCTTCCGATTACGGTTTTGTGACGAGAATAATAGCTGTATCGGACTACGCGAATGGCATCCGATTAGCTGAACTTGAATCTGTTCCGTAAACTACCGGACCTCTGTAGTGTTTTGCTGGTCGAAATAATTCCACCTGATAAGTTCAGTATCATGGAATATCATTCTGGGTGGCTCTATGAAAATGTACTCATTCTCTAGGGATTTATTGGCCGTCATGGTGTCAATATGAAGATGTCCCGGAAGGCTCTGTGAAAAAAACTGAAGAATGCCACAAATGAAGAATTCCCCAAGAAAATCTCATATAGAAATTGGGGCGATTCTACATACATTTGATTTTTTTTTTTAAAAACACTTTTTATACTTTACGAAAATCTATTGTAGTAAGGTAGTTTTTTTTTCATAAATTATTTGGGGAATTTTTTCAGAATTTTTGGAGAAATTTTCATATTGAGCTTATGGTTGAGGAATTCTTCATTTGTGGCATTCTTCAGTTATTTTCATAGAGCCTTCCGGGACATCTTCATATTGACACCATGACGGCCATTAAATCCCTAGAGAATGAGTACATCACTTGAAAAATTTCCAGAAAATATTGGGTGTCTCTGGAGGAAACAGCGAGATATTCGTTGGTTACCCTCATATGGGTTCCTGGGCATAGGGACAAGATGATAAGTGTACGGCTGATGCACTTGAGGGAGCTTACGCTACCCAGTATTCAGCTGAGTTTAGCTATGATAATGACTTCCTTCTCTCTGAGAGTAAAAAATTGATATCATGGAAACCATAAAAATCTGGCCTGCCATGTACGAGCGGAGTACGCGGACCGCGATTAATCTGCCAATATTCCATCTGAGAAACCACATTGCGGTCATCAGCCTTTGAGCTCACACGCTCGGAGACTGCGTATACCACCCAACGATTTCTGTAGAAGCTGCAACGATGAAGAGGCAGAGACTACCGCACACCTTCTCTTCCATTGACCGGCTTTTGTGGACTTCAGACGGAATATGTCCGGTCTCTAAACTTTATCAGAAAAAGATGACGACTTCTTCATATGGGCGACGGGTTGGCTGACAAAAAGGCGAGAGAACCAGAAAACCTAGGATTTATTTTGGACAACGAATTTACATTATCTTGAAGGCCTCTAGCGAAATATGTTTCAGGCAGCTACCAAACTAACATAACCTAACATATCACCACCGCTCATGTTATCGTTATTTCCATCACAAGAAAATATCATTATTTTTAAGAAGACATTACTATTCAAGACTTCATAAGAATTATGATATTTTCTTATTGCGCCCCGCAATACTGGTTCTCTATCAAAAATAAATTATTGTTCATTAAACATTTTGATTTTATTATACTGAAAAAGTTGCACAACGAGGTCTTGCTGAACAGCAACTAATTTAAATTACTTAGACGAAATGACAACGAAGCATCAGCCGAACGAAGCCACATGAAGACGTTTATTAGGCGTGTTTTCGCTACACCGCTAGCTTAGATAATCGCTTAATTTGTATGGATAGAAATTATCGCCAAAGTTTGTGTCTTAAGTTGGCAGAGCATTGCCAGCATAAAAAATGCCTATATTAAATGGTGCCAAGTGAACAATGATATCATTCATTATAAACTAATACAGAAGAAGAAAATAAATACAAAAGAAAACAGTAATAATGATAGGTCAGAATTCAAAAAATATTTTTTCGATTCAATGAAAATATTCACGAATTCAAACAAAAAATTCATTGAAAATCCTGTGATAAAACAATGTGTCAACATAAAGAAAATATTCGTATACTGTTTATCAAAAATATCTTTGATGAAGAAAGTTTCATATATACAAAAAAAATTGTATGTCGTTCATTAAAAATGTTTTTGAAATTAACAAAAAAAATTTTCATCAACGATTATCAAATTTCGTTTTTTAGCATATTTATGAAAAATTGTATTAAATATTGAAACGAAATTTAATAAAATAGATCGAAAAATATTATAATTTTTTAAATTTTGATTAATATTTGGTAAATTTCTTATCATATTTACGAAAAAATGTATGTAATATTAAAAGAAATTTTATAAATTAGATAACCAAAATACAAATCATATAAAAAATATAAAATTTTTTGTCAATTCTATTTATCAAATTTCTTTCAAAATTTGATAACATTTTTCGAATGGTACAATAAACAAGGTAAGGCCAAGCAATCAGCTGATTTACAATTTTTTCTCGCAGCGCTCTAAATTGTCAAAGTTGACATTCGATGTGTTGCAAACGGAATAACAAACCCATCCTATGATAGAGGGTATAACAAATTATGAACATATTAATGATGGAAATGGAAATATTTTGTATCAAATATTTACAACAATAACAAAAATTAACTGTCAGTAACTTTATTTTATATTCTTGACATATACAACTTTGACAATATAGAGCACCAGAGTTGTATCTGATTATTTGTTGTTGGGCTAATGACTTTACCTTTTTTATTGTACCATGATTTTTCGTAAATATGCTAAAAATGTATCAAATATTAAAACGAAATTTGATAAATGGGATCAACAAAAAAATTCATTAAAAATATCCAAATATTTGATGAATTGTTTTGTTGATACATTTCATCAAACTTTGTTTCAATATTTGACAAATTTTTTAGCATATTCACGAAAAGTTTCATTTAGAAGTGATGTACAATTCTTGTACAAATATTTTCATTGACATTTTTTGGTTGTCTTTTTTTCTGTGTACAATCTTCCAAGCGGTTAACTTGAAATGTTGTAACAGGCTACCGATCCGAGACTAATATGGCGGTAGTTCAACAGACCGTCGTGTATCATTTTTCGTTGATCGGATATACGAGTACGCTGAGGTTCCATTCATCAGACTTGCGTTTATTCTTCTAGATTGTACAGACGATCTAATGCATGTAACACACCAGCTCATCTCCTCCACTCGTATACAGGTTTTGCGGGTATTCCGTCGACAACTGTTCTTGCTGTTTGTAAGCCATGACCTTATTCAAGTCCGAACCTTTGAATACTCTCCGTATTCATACCATATTGTAAGTTTGGTTTTTAACTCACTGGTTGATTGCTGCAGTCATTTCAATTGCCATATTCCTTAAAGTTTCCTCATGATTCAAATCAACAGTCCAGGTAAGACAATTAATTATTTTTCTTCAGCGGCTGTTTTCCGCCTCGTAAAGTGCTGGCGACTTTACCAGTAAGAGAGTAATCTCTAAGCCATGTAAAACTTCTCTAAGAAAACATTAGCCGTTCGGATGCAACCAAAGCAGTGAATTTATCCTGGTCCATGGATGCTTCAAGGACGGCTAAGAAGAGTGTATCGGCCAAGCAGGTCATGGCGACAATCTGTGTTATTGATATCGATTACCCTGAAAAGGGTAAAACTGGCACTATCAGCCATTATTCACAGCTGTTGGACATATTCGTTTTTGATTTGAATCAAAAGCGATCGCATTTAGTGAAGGAATAAGCTCATCCAATATAAGAACGCACTGAAACACAAGTGTGTATTCCATAGATATTTTTTTAGCCCCATATATTTGTTTACACTACACATAAGGTGAAGATGACTTCGATATACCTCATGTCCAAATACGTCTGTCTCGAAATGGGTTAAACGGTCTCCACAGTTTTGTTTGATATCCCATTATCCCAAAAAAAAAAAATATATATACAAGAAAAAAAGGAATACGTGAAACGTAAAGGAATACACAAATACTGGATGATACTCGTTCGTATTCCTCTTTGTTTTCTTAATTCACTTATCTCTGATCGAATGCCAACACCAAATAACAACTGTCGATTTTTTTTCCGCCAATGCGAACAGTTAAATTACATGCAAATCCAATTAAGTTGTTAACTCTTTTTGCCATTGCCATTGTTGCTGTTGTAGTTGGTCGACGATTCTCTAAAGAGTTCGAAGTCGATGCTCTTCACGTATTCCCATTCATCCATCCTTGTGATGGCTGTCTGTGCGCTTTTCTTAATTTATTGGAATGAATTTGGGTTTCTTTTGTTCCAAACGAACAGATTCTGCTGCGGTTGATGGTCGTTGCTGTTGCTGTTGCGTTGCTATGGCTGTTGTTGTTAATGTCGGCCGATAAGGGCCAACAGCAAAATAAAAAAAAAGTGTGGTAGCCCAGATGTAAAGCATCTTAAATGTTGATTCATTAGCCGTACATAATTGTCATTATTTACAAACGAGCCAACTAAGCGAATGAACAGAATAGTAAACCCGCCAAGGGGGACCAGGGCTGACGAATGATCTAAATGAATGATTGTCGTCATTAACTTACAAACCTAATAATTAGTAGGTAAATGATGAAAAGTAGTGCAATCATGTAATTGACTGCATATTCCACGTACTACAGTTATTGATTAATTTAATCATTCAATTATTGAAATACGTGACTTTTTTTTTCTGATTTTCTCCAATAAATCCCACTGAGGGTATTTTAAACTATAAATTATTTAATCTGAGGGTTGGTGGAGACTTTTTCCGCCGAAAGCTGACCATATTTCGCAGGATGGGACTTCCATCGACTTCCGTCGATGGTGCTCCTCATATGTCTCTCTTGAATTCGTAATGGCCATATTCCTACTTTCACTTTCTATCGCTGTACTAAAGAATTCTACACACATTTTTCTTCAGTAGTTTAAATTGATATAAGGAATATTAACATTAATTTGATGTATGTATATGGAAAATTCTATTTTATGTTGAAGACTTGGGTTAGAAAAAATCATTCTAATTTTTTGAAACACACAGTTCTTCCGCCCGTTCATTTCCGTAGAAATTTCTGTGACCAGGTATTCACACCAACGATACCCCTGACGAGACCCTCAGCCACGCCACAACCTCCTTACGTTCTTTCACTGAATCCGAGGAGGTCACACAGGATTTTAGAGTATGGCAACTTGTCTGCCAATGCACATACAGATGCGTCCAGTAATGTTCTGATGAAGTAGTAGCAAACCGACTTCCTTGATGGCCAAAACAACTGTCTGGAACATGAATGAGGCATTTCAAAGATGCTAGTAGTGTTCCAGGTTGGCTTCCCTCGACAATATTCCCGAGCCAACTCCGCAATCCATTCTAGAGTCATCGGTGTAAAGTTTCACGACTAAGCCGGAGAGAACCGTCCTCGGCTTTATTCCGCTCTGGATGGGAATATACACCCAAAACAATGCTCTTACAAAATAAAGTTCCAAAAAAAAAAACTCAGATCGAGATCAAAAATGTTTTTCTGAGGAGCTGTACTAGATTTACAAACAGATTTCAGCAAACATATATGTATTTTTAAATTTTAAATTCTTGGTCTTATCAGATGTATCTAGTTTCGCGGTAGTTTCTGTGTTGAGGCCTGGTGATTCTCCAATTCCTTATACAGGACACGTCACGTTGTTGAAAGCGCCTTTAATATCCAAGAAGGCGGCCAGTGTATATTGTTTCACCTCCAATGATCTTTCGATAACCCTAATTGTTTACGGTAGTGCAATTTCAGGAACCTGGTCTTCCTTAACGTGAATTGGGATAGAAGATGAAGAATTGTCCAGTACCCTTTTAACGAACCACCAAAACCGCTTACTTCCCCTGGGAGAAGAAAGAACTTTGACCCTAAGGCGCTGTTCGTGGAGAAGTTGTTCGCGCTTGAGTAATCTGGCAGCTCAGTATTGGCATTTATACTCCAATTTCTGAACGCTTCCTCTTTGGAGCTGACAGCTTCCTTGCAGCTCTGATTAAACCAACAGTTCTTTGAAGGTTTAATCGGAGTAGTCTTCAAGGGAATAAACGTGTGTATTCCAAGAAGAATGTTTTTCTCAACCATTTTTGTCTAGGAAACATAGTTTCCAATTGAAATGCTGATAGAAATTATTAAACTCGCCAAAACGTGCCTTTTCGTGTACAACATTGTGGCTGATTGACTTCCCCTTAAAGTGGTCCAGTCAATCAGAAGTGCTCGAGTATGGACATCGATGAGTCTTTCCAAAAGCTTCAATCGGAACGAGGTTAGACTAATTGATCTGAAATTTTCCAGCCTTCGAAATAAACACGACTTTAACATTTCTCCATAATGAGGCAATTTAGTCAAGGGTAATTAACATTTTATAAACGTGAACCAGCCATGGTATGATATTTCTGTGGTTTTCACAAGCAACCGCTTGAGTGCACTTTTGTCAATTTTGACACCAAATTGCTTAATTTTTTAATGCTGCTTCGATTTAGCTAATATTTTATTGAAAATAACGTACCGTTACTGATTTTTTTTTTTAGCAAATAACAACTTTAGTGGACTATTTCTAAAAATTGTTTTCATCATTAATGACATTAGTAGACAGAATTCATGTCACAGTTCAATTCCTTTCTCAAATAAAAGCACATGTACTAGGGTGATGACTTTTTGATTTTTTCTCTCCTGTTGCACGAATGAATGAACTTTTGCCTATTAACGACTAAAATAACGTTTATTAAATTTAAATATTGAAAAATATTTAAAAATGCTGATAAATAAAAATTTAAATTTATATGTAAGATTTTATCTAAACTTACATAAAAACTTATCAAAACATGATACTGGGAAACGAGGTTGTATAAAAGTCATCATTTCAAATATGTCTAACTCTTGAATCATTTTTAAAGTTAGTGACTGTCAATTTGCAAATCAAAAATGGTGGCCGGTTTTCGGGTAACCTATCGTACGCCTTTCGTTTTATCACCAATATTACTTAAATTTCGAATTAATTAAAAACTTATAGAATATATTGACAACGAAAGTCATAGACTTTAAAAGTGAGCCAATTTGGTTTCGGTTAATATATCGAATCGATCAGACCTTCAAGGTTAGATTATAACCGGACTTCTGAGTACATTTCGAAAGCCCAAGTCTTGACTTTTGTTTAATTCTCTTTTGAATTTCCTTGCAAAAGTCATATGAATTTATACGTTGGCTTTTTGCTTGCGACTCCGCATGGCACAATAATAGAAGTTCGTGGCAATTGCCCAACAACAAAAACTCAAATAAAACCCTAAGCCTTTCGATTGCCGAATTCAGCTGACAGATAATGGCAGGCCTTTACGGCTCATGGCACAATTAAGTAATTTAAATTGGAATTATTTGCCAAGTTGTTGATTTTTATGCGGCCCTCACACGTTACAACTGGTGGCTACGTCAACAAGCACAATTTTCGCAGCTGGGGCTCGCAAAACCCAAGAGTTATTGTTGAGAAACAGCTCCATCCTCAACGTGTGACTGTTTGGTGCGGTTTATGGTTCGGCGGCCTCGTTGGACCATACATTTTCGAAAATGTGATTGGATCAATAGCTACGTTTAATGGATTGCGCCATCGAGAGAAAATTAATGATTTTTTATGGTCGGAGTTGGATGATATTGATCTGGACAACGTTCACTTTCAACAAGTCGGCGCTACGTGCCACACAAGCAACGAAACCATTGCTCTTTTACGGAAAATGTTTCCGGACCGTGTTATCTCTCGAGGAGGTGATCACAATTGGCCAACGAGATCTTGTGATTTATCATCTTGCGACTTCTTTCTTTGGGCCCTCGTGAAAGATATGGTCTACGCCAACAGTCCAGCGTCGATTCAAGACCTCAAGGATAGAATTCGTGAGGGTACAGAGGACATATGGCAGTCAGTTTGCGATTTGGTTAGCGATGTTCATGTAGAGGATATGGTCCTGTAAGCGTGGTCGTGTTGGCCATTTGGCTGATGCTGTTTTTTTTTTTATTATTAACGGCATACCTTCCTCTTTATTATGAAAGAAACATCCGATCATTTATCACAAAAAAATTCCATTTTTCTTTGAATACCAAAATAATATCTCTTGTTCCGTTCAACTAATAAGATCATTTAGTAGCACTTTTCCATTGATTTGAGGAAACGTTTTTTCTTTCGATGTGGAAAAGTTTTGCATGGCTTAAAAGAATATTAATTTGTAAGTAAGGCCACACTGATGTGAACCCATTTTATTGTACTTTTCATTTGGACGATTAGTTAAGAACAACAGCAGTGGACAGTTAAGCTGCTGTTGACAAATTGTAAATTTTGGAAATACAATTTACCCGTTTTTCACAAAAAGTTACAATTTAGTTCCTTCTTATGGTAAAGTAGGACTTTCATAATCAAGTCCCAGCAACAATATGAACACATTTAACTCTCTAACCCCCAAATTTTTAAAGTATATACACGAATGTGCTTCAAAAGGAGTACCTCGAAGCACTTCGGTTATCTTATTAGTTATCACATAACTAATAAGGAATGACGAATAGAAACGAAATTCCAAAAATGTATATACTCTGTGTTTCTGGTCTTATTGGATTATATTTTGAGAATGTTCAACAGCAGATATGGTTTTCTCCATTTAAATTTGGTTGATTCCCTGTATTCATTTGATTTCGTTTAATGTTGGCTAATTCGACAGTCTCATCATGTGGCCCTGCTTGAGCCACTCAACATTTCTAAAGGTCATTTGGTGAAACATCAAATTGAATGGCCCTTAATTTCAGATGGGCCAAAAAAATACAAAGGAAACATAAATATTCACCAAGCCATTGTCGTCCTCAAATAATGAGAGGCCCTATTAACCAACCGAGTGATTGAATGTTCGAATGGCCTCCCTACATACATGGGGAGATATGTGAATACATGCAGCTGTGTGTGTGTGTGTGTGTAGGTACATTGTTACGAGTGAATTCGACTACATACATGTGATATGATGTTCTCTTGACTTGATTTGTATTTCAGGCTTAATTTCATGAGAATACAATGAGCATACTCGTACATGAATGCATGGCTGGACGGACGGACGGATGGTCGATGGAGTCTGGCTTGCATAGACACACATACTCCACAACGGCAGGACTGCAACATGCATGCGATGTGATGATGTTGACTTTTGTTTGTTATTTTATAATCATTTTGATTGAATTCAAATCAAACATTTTACTGCTTCTGTTGTGACAAAAAGTCGTCAGCGCATCTTCAATTCACCATAAAAATAAATGCAGGCGTACAACATTAGCAGCATTTCTCTGCGGCAATCTGTCTGCAGAGTGTCCCAAACTGCAATGAACCAAGGCGGCGTTTAAACCATATTGTATTAATTAATGAAGGTATTAATCCATAAACCCATTCATTCTAAAATTGTAGAATTCGTCATCGATAACAACACATTTTATTTATATCTGAAAATCGATATGGATTTAAAAAAGAACATTTAAACAAACGGCTTAGAAAATCTACACTTAGATATCGAAAAAGCATTCGATACCGAATACCGGGTGTTTTTTTTAGATGTGTGGTTTTCCATCGGAGTTGGTCTTTCTGACAGCTGTCACTTGATTTATGCTCAGTTTAGTCTGCTATTTCAAAATAAATAGAATATCTCCGGAACAACGTTTGCATATTTATTACCAAAATAATTGTCCGGTTCGAGCGACGCATCTTAGTAAACACGATTAGGTTTCGCACCACGTTTACTCTATTATAGAATGCGCTTCCTCAGAGACGCACCAAAGTCGCTGTTGCTGCTGTGAACCAGAGTATCGATGAAGACCCAAATGAATTCACCCGCCAGCGCGCTCTACAATTGGAGCTGTGCTCAACCACTTTCCGGAAGATTTTGCGGAAGGATCGTCGTTTACGGGCTTACCAAATCTAACTCGTCCCAAAATTGAAAATGTGTTGAACGACCATCAAGCGCGTCACACGTTCGGTGAATGGGCCCAAAATGAGATAGATACCGATCTCCATTTTCACAAGAACATTTTTTTCAGCGATGAAGCTCACTTTTGGTTTAATGGGCGCGTTAATAAACCAAATTGTCGCATTTGGTGTCACTGTTTGGTGTGCTCTATGGACAGAGGAAATCATTGGTCCATATTTCTTCAAAAAAGGAAGACTGCCATAACATTACAGTCAATACGCCATAATTAATGAATTTTTCGTGGAGAATGTTGATGTGGATGACTATTGGTTCCAACAAGACGGCACCACACGGACATAGAGCCAACGAAACAATAAATTTATTGAGGGTAACTTCTGATGGACGCATTATCACGCGTCGTGAGCCTGGGGCGTGGCCTTCAAGATCGTCATCCGCAGAGGAGTAGATTGAGTTCACAGTCTGGCCCATCAGGTCGTCAATAAAAATAAGAAATACAGAAGGAGAGAGGACATAGCCTTGTGGCACTCCTGCGGTCTGGCTATGCTTGTTGGATGAGACCCCATCAATAACAACTCGTATAGAGCGATCCCTGAGAAAACTCGATATGAATCGAGAGAAGGTATTACCGACACCAAATGCAATAAGTTTTGATATGAGTGCTCCGCGCCAGACCCTATCGAACGCCTTGGAAATATCCAGAGCTACGACCTTACTTTCACCAAGGGCGTGAATAGATCGACTCCATCGCTCCGTAAGGAACGCCATCAGGTCTCCAGTAGATCGATTTCTACGGAAGCCATACTGTCGATCATTGAAAAGGCCATTCGACTCCAGATACTCTACCAAATGGTGATTAATCATGCTCTCCCTAACCTTCAAAAGCGCAAAACATATAGGGTATACCAGACAGTTTCCCTCAAGGATCTGTTTTATCTCCGATCCTTTATTCGATATCCATCTCGGATTTCAAACCACATCAAATGACAGATACTGCGTACTATGCAGATACAATTGCTTTGATTTCCTCGAGTAAACTTACAAACGCACTCATCAAGAAAATAGAGCTAAGTCTTAAGGTAGTTCAAAAAATTAAAAATAAAGATCATCCACTTTAAAACTCTATATTCCATATAATAAATCCCCCATGAGATCGAGCCCTGCCGACTGAATTTTTGTTTGTAAAAAACTTAATTGATTGCATAGTTAGGGCAACAATGGCATGTGCAAACCTCCGAGCATGACAGTTTGAGAGTCTCTGCCCCATGATCGGCACACAGCAGTAAAAACACAAAAAGCAACCGTTGAAGCAGCAAAAAATATCGTATGTTGAAGAATGTCAAAGTCATTTCAACAGGTTTTTAATGTTGATTTGGCCTAAACGGAGAGATGCAGCAGAGAAATACACGACACAAAAGCAACACATGTGTGATGACAAACCAAACAGATGCACATACACACATAGAGACTGTCATGCCACAATCACACAGACACTGGCCGACCGACCAAGCGACAGACACTTGCTGCCAGTAAATGTTCTTAATGGAATAAAACGGAATAAAAAGTGGACATTTCAGTTGTACTTGTACCTGTGGTATGAGCCGTGTTTAGAAACACGACTGGCAAAAAAGTGGTACCCGATCAGAACATGTACTCGTACTCGTCGGACATGGGACTAACGACCGCGCTCAAACGCATCCCAACATATGAGCAAACAGCGACCATTCGATCCTTCGGCAGAAAATGCGAGGCTTAAAAACAAAGTTTGTATTTTTCATCAATCATCAGTGCCAGTGACTGAGTTTATTATTTCAATTATTTTATGATTGATATGACAATCAAAACCACGCTAAGTACATTCATCTTTTGTCTGCATGCAGCACATCGAGAGCAGTTTTTGCCAGCTGATTGGAGGGAAAAAAAGAACTCAGAGATAGGATTTAACAGGCGATAACTGTGACGTCAGTACGTCGAAGAAAAAACCAGTTCACTTATTCGTAGGGATTATATGCGACAGTGTGTCTTCCAAAATGATAACCACAGTATCGCGGGTGAAACTCAATCCATTCTGACGATTGCTTGACAGGAGGCACATGTGTATTAGGGCGGGTCGTGCCTCAGAAAATAAAAAAACGTATCAACAACTAAATGACTGCTTAGAACAACTATATCATTCATTTTTCAAAAATAAAAAAAAAATAAAAATGGCAGAGGCAACTAAAAAAATGCTTCTGACCAATTATGGGTGGTCGCAACCAACATTCAGTTTCACACAATACTACTCAATATTTGTTGGTTACAATTAGGGATGTGGGTTTAGCGAATGTGAATATTGAAATATATTTCTTGCGAAAGCGAAGAGAATATTCCAAAATAATGGCAATAATTCGACTATGGGAACGCGAAAATCCATAGCATATCCAGTCTTATTTTTTTCGAATGAGAAAGTGAAAACTTAAATATCATTTTAGCCATAACTAATATTCCAAAAATGTTTTTTACAAAAGCGAATGTTCAACATGAATTGTATAATTCGCATTGGCATATGCCAATGGTAACTTCGTTACATCCCCAGTTACAATTATTTGTTGGTTATTGCACAAAATGGTAGATGTAACTATTTTACTACTACAGACAAGTAATAGATGCATCGAAAATTGATTCTTGGATGCCGAGTGTAGTGATAATCACAGTTTCATATCCTGGTAGGCACATACAACATTTTTCTGCCTCCTAAATATCGGCGACTTCACAAATAACAGAGTAAAATATTGTCTATTCAATTACTTTTGTATACAAATAAATACAATTTGTATACGTACATAGCATGAGATTTTACTAAAAGGTATGGCAACAATTGAAAGCTTACTTTTTTTTTACAAAATATGGTTCACTTTAAAATAGTAAGTGCCAGGTTAGGGGAAAAGATAGAGAAACATCCAGTTTATATTATTTAAAGAAATTTCAAAAAAATAGTTTCTAACAGGTGGCGCGAAAGTAAACTTCCGATGTTTTTTGGCTGCAATTAAAAAAAATGAAAAATTTTGATTCTTCTTGTGGATTATTTGTATTTGGTCTTTTAATTTTTTTTACATCATGTCGAGAATATGATGTCATGTAAATGGCCGCCGCCACAGTTGATTGTCAGGTTAGGGGCCAATCGCAAAATTTATAGCATTTTCTGATAGGAGGATTACTTTTGCGCCACCTGTTATTAGCTATAGTTCTGAAGGTTTAGAAGAAATCCAAAATTCAAATTATGGTTTACAAAATTTACAAAGTACAGCATTGAACGAATCTTCCTCGTATCGTCTGTATAGCTGGTAGGTTGACTACAATCGGTTAATCCGTAGATAATTTTAAGATTCGTATTCTGGATAACTTGCAGTTTCTTCAGATGTGTTTAGCATATCCTGTTGACCATATGTCATCCATTAGCCGCGTAAAACTTCTCTAGTAATATAATTTGGTATAAAGGTCTCGTTTATTGATTATGCAAATTATATCTGGTACACAGAGAAGTTCCCCGACTGTTTGTCTATGGAGAAAATGCCTTTTGTTGACTTAATAAAAATATTGGTAACAGATAAAATTTAACAATCAGAGAAGTAAACTTTAACACGTGTTATCCCTTAATATTCCATAAAGAAACATATGGGAATGTTTTGCCAGTGAGCTATGCACGATATATTTTGTATACCTTTTGAGCGCTAACCACTCTTTTAAAGACGGCTTTGAATAGTCCTAGAGATTACCCTCATATTCGTAATTTTGCCAGCAACAAGGATATGAACCTGGATTAGCATCATATCTCTCAAACACCTTCTGTGTTGGAAAATACGCCAACACAAATATACAAAAAATCATACGCAAGTCACGAGAATTCGTAACACAATCGAGTGCTGTTTTGATACGTTTTTTTATGATGTTTTTTTTTTGTTGGTGAATATCAAACGGGTTTTGATTTAATTAATTTGGTGGCTAGGCCTATATTATTCGGAATATTTAGCCTTTATCCACTAAAAGAATATTTCTTCTCAAAAAAATTCAGTTATCCAAAATTGAAAATCCTTAAAACGAAAGAAACTTAGACCACTTCCGCAGACATTGGCCCAATTATATGTTGTTCTTGTTCGTACTATACTCACATATCTCCGTACATATTTAGTTTCAAACTAGATTTAAATTGTAAATAGTTTCGCCTGTGTTTCCTGAAACTACAAAAATATTTTTCAAAAAAAAACAATAATACACGCATCGAATTCCTTACAGCCAACAAAGCTCGTATTAAATGCAGTTTATGGATTTATATCCTTTCGGTATTCCATTGTGCAGCACAAGATGAAAGGGAAAATAATCGTACAATAACAACAACCACAATACAAAACCAACAAATAACCAGCAGCATCAAAATAACAACAAGAACAAAACGTACAAGAGGATTAGAAACTTTTTCGGGTAACAAAGCTGCCAAAAACAATAAACAACACAACACCGAGATGAGAGAGAGAGCGAGAGTATGAAAATAAAAGCTTAACGGAGGGAAACCCACAAAATGATTGCACACTCACAATTCGTACCGTTCGTTGGAGGATCCTTCGAAGTCAAGTTGACATTGAAGAGGATATTTGTGGCAGAGCGCAAAGGATGTAATTTGTACGTACTTCAAAGGATGAATTTAATTGTTAGTGGCACCCAACATAGCCCAGGTGGCCAATAGTTGTTATATCGGTGTGTTCATTTAGGGTTCGGAGTAGAAAAATACGAATATTTTTAAGTATAAATATGAACTCTACTTAGATCCGATTGACATGATGACTCTCTGAACCTCAGAACCTTTTTCGCCTTTTTAAAATTTTTTGCGGTAGATATTAATTTGAAATACATTTTATACTGACTCAGAACCTTTTTCGCCATTTTAATATTAGCCTTTTAGATATTAATTTGAAATTCACCTGTTCACACCTTTTTTTAATTTTTCCAATTTTGGTCACTTTTTCTACATTTTTGTTCACTGTTTTCAATTCGTTCCTTGTCGATTACAATTTTGTTCACACGTTTTTGTTTTTCCCCCTTTCTACCTTTTTTTATCCCGTTTTGGTACGTTTTGACTCTCCTTTCCAGCACTTGTTGCAAATCGTTATTACGGACCAATTTCCAAACCAATTTCCAACAAAAATTACAATATTTGATTTGTATGTATTTTTGGGTAGTTCGAATGGTTTTGGGGACACATTTTTGCCCGTTTTACCATTTTTATCCCCTTCCTATCGGAATTTCGAAAAATCCGTGCATAGCAAATTTCACGGTTCTAGCTTCAGCCATGGCCGAGGACAGGATGAATCATTCAGACGGTCGCGCAAGTATTTTATATATATAGATACTCGTATGTAGATTATTTCTCATTGATATTTTTTCCAGTTTTGGGCCGATATTGACCGATTTCAATATCCTTTTCCATTACCATACATTTTTGGCTCATTTCTGCCGATAACAATTTTTTCGCACACATTTTTATTTTCTCCCCTTTTGTACCTTTTTATCCTCGTTTTGGTACGTTTTGGACACTTTGTCGACCCTTTTCCAACTATTATCCACATGTTTGTGCCAAAAACATGTTTCAGTCGATTTTAATTTTTCCACTTTTTTGGTCCCTTTTTATCCCATCTTGGATCCTTTTTCGTGCCACCTCTAACTCATTTCCAGCTGTTGTAGATTATTTCTCATTTATATTACACCAGTTTTGGACCCTTTCCGGTTACATCTAATTTTGAATTCCTGTCGATTAAAAATGTTTGTCACACATATTTTTTTTCCACTTGTGTACTTTTTTATCCTTTGTCCAGTATTCGACCCATCCCTAACTATTATCCACTTGTTTTTGCCAAAAATTTGTTTCCCCCTTTTAGTAACTTTTTTTTATTCCGTCTGTAACATTTTTTTATCCCGTCTTGGACCCTTTTTGTAACTTTTTGTATCCTGTCTTGGCCCCTTTTTCGTCCCATCTCTATTTCATTTCCTCCTGTTGTAGATTATTTCTTAATATCCCGTTTTGGTATG
Organism: Hydrotaea cyrtoneurina; assembly: GCA_958296145.1. Taxonomy (NCBI): domain Eukaryota; kingdom Metazoa; phylum Arthropoda; class Insecta; order Diptera; family Muscidae; genus Hydrotaea; species Hydrotaea cyrtoneurina. Next base: position 47,262,031 of record OY282516.1, on the reverse strand, counting down.
TTTTTGCCACATTTACGTATCTTTTATCCACATGTTTTTACAAAAATATGTTTTGGCCCCTTTTTCGTCCCATCTCATACTCATTTCACCTATTGTTGCCCATCGAATTAAACATACATAAGTAAAGCCAAAAAGTCATCTTGTAAATTGGGATTTGGGCTTTCGAAATGTACTTAGAAGACTGGTTATAATCCAACCTTGAAGGACTTATCGATTCGATATATTTACCGAAACCAAATTGGCTCACTTTTAAAGACTATGATTTCCGTTGACAATATTTTCTATAATTTTTGGATTTTTGGAAACCATAATTTTTTTTCGCATGTTGATAGTCACTATCTTTAAAAAATGGTTCAAGAGATAGACATATTTGAAATAAAAAATGTGCCTATGGTTGTAACTCATGTATGCGAGTGCATTTTGCGCTGCAAATTGACTGGATCAGGTTTCAGGTTGTTAGTGTTCTAATCTTTTGTATAACAAACATATAGCGTTGCAGATACATACATATGTATGTATATTACTGAAGAGCTGAAGACTACAATACATTGTTGCAAAAATAAATGCGCTGAGGCCTCAACGTTATTTTTAATTGTAAGTGTAAGATAAAACGACAGTCTAAATACAATGACTAGACAAGTATCCGGTTAATAAAATTCTAAAAATAAGAAAATTTATTTTTTTTAATTTTCACAGTTATTGCAACAACTTTAGGTAATTGAGTAAGAATGACACAATATATAATTATTCTATTATTCTAAATAAAATGATTTTTTTAATAAATAGTTAAATTTTTTTAATGAAATATTTTTTTGAGGGGGCGTTATTTTCAGTTGTTTTTGGGAGACTTACGCCCGGTACAGTCTACGTCCGGTCGCATTGTCAACATTTCACGAACCAGGCACAGTCAACACGAAGACGGGGATTGAAGGCATACGATCTCGTTATCGGTTCTCAGTCTGGATATTACAGTTCAACGAAGTGGATAACGATTTTCATCCCTCCTTAGACAATAATAGTGTGGATTTCAGAGCGATATCATCATTGGCCATTTCAACTTGTATATGAACCTTTTGGTGTAAGTCTAGTTTTGTATATGAACAAGTTCATTTTTTAATTCCATAGTTTTTCAAACTGCCGCAAATGCAACAGAATCACTTGTTTGAAGGCGAGTAATCAATATACTTTATAGTTACTTAGAATCTCACCTTCTTACAAGCTTCATCAGTAGTTTTTTTTACACTTTTTAAAAGTTATAAAACGTTTTTTAGACTTTTTACGTCAAAATTTTGAAAAATTAATATGTGGCAGCGAAACGAGCAAAAAAAATTCAAAACTTATGATTTTTATACCTTAGGTTCACCTTATTTTAAAGCAAAAACGAAATTGCAGCGTACAATTTCATGAAGATCGGTGAATCAGTTTGTATAGTCGAAAAAAATATAGATAAAACAAAAAAAAAAAAAGGACATTAAATCCTATATTTATGGATATTATGTGAGCGACTTCGGCATGCCTTTCCTTTACACAATCTGCCCAACATTTTGCACCCTAATATACATACATCACATTAAAGCTGCAATTCAAATAACCTCCGGAAAACCAAATTGTACCATCTTTCCAAAAAAAAAAGTAAAAAAATAATATTTAAAAAAAAGTTTTTAGCAAAAAAATTGTTTCTCTGGAAATCCTAATGTGCCTCGTTTGGTTTGCTTGTCAGGCTGCTATCCAGATGAAAGACCAAATATTTAACATACACGTGTTGTATGACACTGTTGTTAATTATTAGGCTCGGTTAATCTTTGGAGCTCACAGAAAATGTGTGACCTGAATAGACTTTCTATAATTAGTTTCAATATTCCATTGGTTCATCCCAGTCTGAAACTCTACTCGACATACTCTAGACTCTGGAGTCTGACAAAGTTACCCGGAGTCTGTGTCTGAAGTCGAAACTTGCCGACTACGAGTTTAATTTGCTTACATTTCCCATAAAATAAATTGAAGAGTTGATACCCTCAGCTGCTAGTGCTCCATAACCACTTTAATCTTTCATATGGTTTCGTAAGATCAAAACAAATAAATAAATGATAAATTGAAAACAAGTTAATCGGTTCATATTTTTAAAATTTGAAATATTTTAGATACAAACACACCACATTGTGAGATAGAGTATACGAATAATGGACGGAAATAAAATTTTCGAAATTTTGTTATAGAACGGCTACACCCAGGTTAAGACCATCAAACGGCTTCTTCTACTTCGTAAATGCTGGGACTTTACGCGTAAGAGAGTAAGATCCCGGTCAGTGATCATACAAATTATATTGTGTTAAGAGGTAATTTGAAAGAAAATCTCCGTCTCGTGCTTCCTGCAATGTTAAGGGAAATTAGTAAGTAAAGTAGCCAGTACCAGTTACGAGTTGTTGGTGTTTTTTTTTTAATTTGTAACATTGGCCATAAGGACAAGTCATATCGTAAGCAGGTACATCTAAAAACGCTCCAGAGCAATCATATTTGTGTTGCTGGAGTGCGAGGAGTGTCATATTTATGTCTGAAGCAAAATTGCTGTCATATCTGATTCAATATTGGTATAATATAATTTTCTTCCAATATTGGCAGTAATCGACTAAGAAATATTCTCCCATATGTTCAGGAGAAAGTGACCATTAATCCAATCGGAAAATGATTTAATTCTTCGGGCTTTATTTCCGGCGTTGTTTCTTAAATTGCAGAATTAAATTACTATCCACGAAAATTTACACCAAATTTATAATGAAATTTGGCCCTAAAAATTATACGTGGAACAGCAACACGAAATTTTATAGTTTTCATTATTTTACTGGGGTTTAATTTCAGACCCCAAAGGTTAGTGCGAAATGATGTCCCATTTATTTTTTTTTTGTCTTAATTTGGGATTTTACATAAGAACTGCAATACCGACTTAGAAATTATAAACTCTAAAATGAAACTAGACCCAATTTTACACGTTAAGGCCACACCGCTATTTTCAGGGGCCTATTTTCAATTTACTTTCTTAGTATTTTGTTGTGTAATTTTCTGGGGTATATTTGCATAATGCAGATAGACCCCAAATTCGGGGCGGAAGTTGATTTTCAATTTGGGGTTTTGTTTTCTGTCGCCTATTCTATGATACATGAAGTTTTTTTTTTCGATATTTTTATTTTTTTATTAAAATTGTAACCGTCTGTGCCTTAGTTGCGACACCAATGTTTTAACGTATTAAACCGAAAGATGTCTGCAAAACGAAAGCATATGATTATGCACTCACATACAGTTGTATGTGTATAATACATATATACACATATGTATGTAAGGTGGGTGTGCTCACATGTACATATAATCGTCTACTTTAAAACCCTAAAAGAGGATTAAAATCTTTAGTACTATAAATTTATTAAGTTGTGCTGCCACAAGACAATGTAAAAAATGTGTGTTTTGCAAAAAACCAAAAAAAAAGTTATTCCCCTCTCTTTCTCTCTCTCTCTCTCTCTCTATCTACCAGCCTTCCCCCCAACCCCTTCGGCGATTTCTAGTAAAAATGTAACTTTTGTCCTGCACTGCCATACCTCAAATGATACCAAATATTCCTTGAAATTGATTTGACAACCAACATCTCCCAATTTTCTATTTTGGACAGACTGACTGTGTGTGCATGTGTGCGTTCATTGTTACCCCGAATGTTAATAACAAACGTCCCCTTTACACATCAATACTGGCAAGAATACGAGTTAACGGGTCGTTGCCTTTTACATTACCCCCGGCCGGGGAACAATATGAAATTACCTAAAGTCAGGCTGTGCTTTGTTTCTGTTGTTGCACAAGCTGTTTCCAATATTGGCCAATAAAATGTTAATCGACGAGCAAAAGTTTCTTGGCAATCACCTTCGCCGAGAACAACGATTCGGTGGTAGAGACAGTTAATGCCTATTCATAAGGATCAACAAATGCGAGTACATTTAAGGGTAGTTAGGTGGATTGTCATTGACACCATTACACCATCACACTATTACATCCCCCTAGCCCCACCACCACTACCGCTCTCGTCCACAAGGACACCAACATTAGTGTGCGCCCTCACCCTCGCTGTCGTTTCGTTGGACACTTGTGTGCAAATGCGTTCCTTCTTAGACCACTTAAAGTTATTTAAAATAATAAAAGTCGTCATTGGGACAATTGTCATGAGAGGTTGGGGGGGGGGGGGGGGTGGGGGTCCAATAAATGACTAAAACGTTTGAATGTTCATTTCGTTTCTGATTTTATATTTTGGTCATAAAATTAGTCATTGCGTTTTTCTTCGATTTTTTTTGGACAAGATGCTCAATGAAATTAAAGTTAATTGATCCTTATCTGTAAAATGTTTAAGAAAACGCAATAGAAAACTTTAATATTGTGTGGAAGTAGTTGCTGGCCGGACCTCCAGTTAAGGGTAACATGACTGGGTGGGGATGTAACACAGATGTGAGCCAAACGTTTACAATGGTGGCGAACTTTTTGTGTTCTAGAAATTTGCGATTACCCAAACATTGGAACTGAATCCATGGTAATACTGCACATATAGTTTAAATCCAAGTTTGTAATACATTATCTTGAAAATAGTCTCCTCAACAAGGACTATTCATAATAAGTTAAACATTTTTTTCACTTGAAATTTCGTGGAATCGGATTATGAGAATAAGCCTGAAATGTCGAAGTGGCAGGAGAGATTTGAAAGAAATTCAAAATAAAGCTACATTCTGGATTCCCGAGATTAACTCTGAAAGATTTATGGACCAATCGGGAGTAAAGAGATCTGAATGCACGAAACTCCTCAAAAAAGGGTTATCCATTTTGCATGTAAAATATTTTTTTTTCATGATATTTCTTTTTTATTATAAAGTTTGAACGTTGACATTATGTGTAAAACACTACATCATATAAATGACCACCACGCGAAGTGTTGCAAGACAAATGTTTGTTCTTAAGTGCTCAAGAGTTAAAGGTTTATCTGCATAAACACGGTCTTTCGCGTAGTCCCACAAAAAAACGTCTAATGGTGTCAAATCGCATGATCTTGGTCGCCAGTTGATATCGCCACGACGAGAAATTATGCGGCCAGGAAATGTCTCTTGCAATAAAGCCAAGTCGTATTCTTCAATAGCAGGCAGAAAAAAGTCGGTTATCATACGACCATAACGCTCCGAATTGACGGTGACAGTCGTTTTCGAAGAAGTAAGGTCCAATCACAGTGACTTTTTTGTGGATGTAATGACCTCTCTTCAATTACTTGAGGATTCTCAGAACCTCAAATACGACAATATGGTTTATTAACATACCCACCGAGTGTGAAATGTGCTTCATAACCATAAACCATTATCACTTCTTAAAGCAGAATCACCATTTTTGTAGTAGGTTTTAATCATTTTTACGCGTTGTGTGATAGTTAAGCGATCCATTTTCATCAATGTCAGACTTCCAACTGAAAAGAAAAAAATGGTTTAAGAACTTAGTTTGACAGTGGTCAATTCCAGCGCCATACTTTATGGATAACCCTATATTATAATTTGTAAATCTAACATTTCCAATGACTTTTTCATGCATAAACCCAGGTTTGAGTGTAGTCATAAGCTGCGACTCCCAGTCTGGCTGCATGTCGACCCATCCAGGAAGCTTCAGTTTTTACGGCCACCAGCATAGACATATCTAATCTTGATCTATATATGGGTATTTCGAGCGATTTAGGTCATGACATCCCTGGTGTTCCCGCATGGTTGGGACCCAGACCATCTGTCGTTGGACTGTCTAAGAGCTTCTAATCTGAGATTGAGCTTGCATATCGATATGCGAATATCTACGTGTGATGAAACTTTTAATGCTGTCTCAAATCGGTCCAACTCATCCGCTCTATCATTCACTGCAATGTTTCTGTTCCCCGGCACCCAAATAACATGCACGACAGTTGTGGATGAGTCTTAAATACAACAATACATATTTCAGAGATTCTATCGCAGCCTTGCTGTCAGAGTAGTTACTGATGTCTGTAGCGGTTATGACGTTACGTTCCTGCCACCGAACAACTTCTCTGATCGCCATGATTTCTGCCTGAGAAATACTGTTAACTTAATCGATTAGGTCGAACACTAACGCATTTGAGTGGATTCCAGAACCCACTCTACCAACTAATTTCGTCTGTGTAAAAGTTAATATAATTTCATTTATAACACTGTGCGACAGCCACAATCGGTTTGGGATGAAACCACCGGGGAAAGTTATATTGGTAAAAAAAAAGTCATACGTGTTCCAGCGTTTCGCTGGGTCTCATCTAGGAATCGAGATATATCGATTTGAAGTTAGTAAGTATCGTATAGGGGAATTTGTCACGTTTTTGGCTCTTTTGTTTGACATAACTTGAGAACCACTCGTCCGATTTAGCTGAAATAAATTTTAAAAAACCAAGAATTACAATTCCCTTAATCTGTTCATATATTATTTTCCTTTACAAGTAATAGTTTAAAAGTTAAAAATAAGCGCATGAAGAAAAAAATTTTTTTTTTTTATTTTATTTTTTTTTTAAATACATTTATTTTCGTAAAGTAATAGGACTTGACACTTTTTACCGTTTTGGATATTTTATGAATTAATTGCGAAACTGTTGCTTAAGTAGGAAAACGGTTTCAGCTAAATCGGACGAGTGGTTCTCGAGTTATGTCAAACAAAAGAGTCTAAAACGTGACAAATTCCCCTATACGATACTTACTAACTTCAAATCGATATATCTCGATTCCTAGATGAGACCCAGCGAAACGCTGGAACACGTATGAATTTTTTTTTACCAATATAACTTTCCCCGGTGGTTTCATTCCAAACCGATCACTGACCCTTACCATTTGTCGCAGAGTGTAATAAATGCTAATAAATGGTATAAATCCGTGTCTAATTTACACTGAAAGAAAAATCTTCGTAGCATGAATGAATTTGTACGTACACGCTAAAAAATACGTCTTTTTTTTTTGTTTACACAGAAGTAAAACGCGTGTTTGGTGTTTGTAGCAAATAAACCTTATTTCCTTCTACACAAAGCTTTTTTGGATGTAAATATAACTCGTTTGCTATTAGTATTACATATTTGTGTATAAGCAATAGCGTGTTTGGGAAAAACAGACAACGACACCCAAAGCACAACATTTGGGTGCGAATAAGTGTGTATTTGCAACTGGTTTCGTAATTTTTTTTTTTGCATTTACGCTCATTAAAATAATATCAATATTAAGAGAATGAGATGGATTGTTATATAGAAATTCACAAATTGAAAAAAAAATAAAAAATGACTCAAAACTGCATACATATATATTCGATATTTATCACCTACAAACAAGTTAATGTTTTGGTATGGAAAAATATATATATGTTTGATGCAAACTTGTTTGCTGAAATTTGTTAAAATGGCCATTTTTTTCAGCGTGTAGTAACAACGAAATCTGTCGTTAAAAGTCAACCAACGTTGGGCTTCGTTGATGCAACGAAAAAAGTTTCGTTGAAGTAAAAAGTTTCGTTCATACAACGTAAATTGAAAAATTAATCAAATCGTTGATACAACAACCTTGCTTCGTTGATACAACAATCATGTTTCGTTGATACAACTTTTTCTAAAATACAGTTTTCAAATGTTCAAAAAATGTTTTAAGCATTGTATTTGCTGTGAGTGCAGGCATGGTATACAGATCCGTTTCGGAAGCTGACACATTTCTTCATCGGTACCCATTTGCAATGATTTCTACTGCAAATTACTGGTCTAATAAGCGTTCTCGCAAGTTAATGAGAACTACAGTTTAGTAGCTCATATCCCCCAAAAAATGTAGCATAAAAACAAACAAAGCAAACACATGCATTGAAAACCTTTTTGTTGTGTGTATTTGCCTTCCTTCCAAATAAATGACATCGTTGAATGAACGAATGGGTTGTTGCATCAACGTATGCATGTAGTTAACTATAAGTGTTTGAACAATCAGCTTATAATTAAATACTGAAACGAGTTTTGGTTAGTGATACTGTAAATGTAGACAAAAGTGTACAATATTTTTCAAACGGTTTCCTTGCTAAACATTAGAATAAATCATAAACAAATTATTTCGTTTGATATACGAATCGATGGTTGCATCACCGTGTGTGTTTCGTTAACTTTAAATGTTGTATAAAACAACAAGATATAAACAAATATATAAACCAGTGGAAAAGTTGCAGTCGGGTAAACCGACTTATATATACCCTCACCCTCAGTAAAAACATACAAGTCTCATACTCATAAGTATCGGAAAGTCAAAAGTGACCGTAGCTACCATCATTTGATGTAACATCTGATGAAAAGTCATAATAGCAACCTAAAATACCGAATGCTATAAAAAAATATTGGATGGTACATTTGTATGGGAGGTACCAGAAGGGAAGTTGCCAAACTTCCAAGTTTTTGTCAAAAATTTTGTCTAGCTATAACTTTAGTAAATACAAAATTTGGGCAAGATAGCGTTGGTTATACTGATAGTATTACACGGTTTATCAAGGGCGGGATGGTACATTTGTATGGGAGGTACCAGAAGGGGAGTTGCCAGACTTCCAAGTTTTTGTCCAAAACTTTGTCTAGCTATAGATTTACTAAATACAGAATTTGGGCAAGATCGCGTTGGTCATATTGGTGTTACTACACGATTTCTAAGGTAGGCGGGACGGTACATTTGTATGGGAGGTACCAGAAGGGGAGTTGCCAGACTTCCACGTTTTTGTCCAAAACTTTGTCTAGCTATAGATTTACTAAATACAGAATTTGGGCAAGATCGCGTTGGTCATATTGGTGTTACTACACGATTTCTAAGGTAGGCGGGATGGTACATTTGTATGGGAGGTACCAGAAGGGGAGTTGCCAGACTTCCAAGTTTCTGTCAAAAATTTTGTCTAGCTATAACTTTAGTAAATACAAAATGTGGGCAAGATAGCGTTGGTTATACTGATAGTATTACACGGTTTATCAAGGGCGGGATGGTACATTTGTATGGGAGGTACCAGAAGGGGAGTTGCCAGACTTCCAAGTTTTTGTCCAAAACTTTGTCTAGCTATAGATTTACTAAATACAGAATTTGGGCAAGATCGCGTTGGTCATATTGGTGTTACTACACGATTTCTAAGGTAGGCGGGACGGTACATTTGTATGGGAGGTACCAGAAGGGGAGTTGCCAGACTTCCACGTTTTTGTCCAAAACTTTGTCTAGCTATAGATTTACTAAATACAGAATTTGGGCAAGATCGCGTTGGTCATATTGGTGTTACTACACGATTTCTAAGGTAGGCGGGATGGTACATTTGTATGGGAGGTACCAGAAGGGGAGTTGCCAGACTTCCAACTTTTTGTCCAAAACTTTGTCTCGCTATAGATTTACAAAATACAGAATTTGGGCAAGATCGCGTTGGTCATATTGGTGTTACTACACGATTTCTAAGGTAGGCGGGACGGTACATTTGTATGGGAGGTACCAGAAGGGGAGTTGCCAGACTTCCAAGTTTTTGTCAAAAATTTTGTCTAGCTATAAATTTAGTAAATACGAAATGTGGGCAAGATAGCGTTGGTTATACTGATAGTATTACACGGTTTATCAAGGGCGGGATGGTACATTTGTATGGGAGGTACCAGAAGGGGAGTTGCCAGACTTCCAAGTTTTTGTCCAAAACTTTGTATTGCTATAGGTTTACTAAGTACAAAATTTGGGCAAGATAGCGTTGGTCATACTGATAGTATTAGACGGTTTATCAGGGGCGGGGTGGTACATTTGTATGGGAGGTACCAGAAGGGCAGTTGCCAGACTTCCAAGTTTTTGTCCAAAACTTTGTCTAGCTATAGATTTACTAAATACAGAATTTGGGCAAGATCGCGTTGGTCATATTGGTGTTACTACACGATTTCTAAGGTAGGCGGGATGGTACATTTGTATGGGAGGTACCAGAAGGGGAGTTGCCAGACTTCCAAGTTTTTATCAGAAACTTTGTTCAGTTATACTTTTACTAAATACGGATTTTTGCCAAGATCGGAGTGGGCATATTGATATTATTACACGTTTACTAAAGTGGGCGAAATAGCAGATTTGTATGGGAGGTACCCGAAGGGGTGTGGCCATATAGCCCATATGCAATCCCATAAGCAGTTTTGGGAAAATATTAACCCATGCCAAATTTCAGAGCGATTGTTTAACTCTTTCGAAAGTTATCGTGCGTACCAGCAGGACAGACAGACAGACGGACAGACGGACGGACGGACAGACGGACATGGCTCAAACGATTTAGAAAGTCATGAATCGAATTTGGTTCAAAGACACCTGGCTTCTAATCTGAATATTTCTAGGTGTTACACTTTTGGGTCGTATCAAATGATATATACCCTCCTACCCGTAGGGTGAGGGTATAAAAATGTATTCGAGAAAACAATGTAAAACATTTAAAGATATAAAATTATACTTTTCTTAATTGCTCTTATTTTCATAAAAAAAAAATTTCGTTGCATTAACGTACGCTGAGTTGTTGCATAAACGAAACTAGGAAAAGTACGAAAAAACCGTATCGTGGTATAAACGTAACAATTGTTGCATCAACGTAAGTTTGTGTTGCATGAACGTAATTTTTCGTTTCATCAACGTATGGATTTCAACGAAACGCGTTCGTTAATACAACAGCCGTTTTTTCTAGGTGGTCGTTATCATACGTTTCTCACATTTGTGGGTCATAAAACAAATAAAACGAATGTTTACAATTTTCGTAGACCCTTCCAAAAATTGATGAGATATGTAAATTGAGCGAAAATCTGTGAAAGATTTTGGGTTATGAACCTCTGTCATTTGTCAGCAGAGGTTTCATCTCGAAAATGCTGGATATTTTTCATCTCTAGACAATGATATTACCCTTCGGAGGTCCCATTTTGTGTTTACTTTAATGGAATATTGGACACACTTATTACCTTGATCGTTTGCGAGAAATGATTTTCTTTGTTTCTCTTAAAACTAACCATTGTACTTGTTGAATTCAAAAACATAAAGCCGTTATTTCTACCAATTGCACAGTCCATTAATCTATTACAATTCCATCTATTTTGTGGAATATAAGAGGCAAAAACAGTGCGCATGTTCCACAATATCCCTCGAGATGACAGCTCAATTTCCTTTCGAACCATCGAACATTTCATTGTTTACATTCTTGACATGAATGAAATGGAAATTCCACCACTTGTTAGGAAAACAAAACCAACACCAGCGACGACATCACCCTGGTGGCCACCACCGTACCGTCGTCACCCCCCAATGCCAACAACAACAACAATATTAGACATGTTGTGTCTGTGTCGAAGGCACACAACTAGTGGGAGGACGGTATTGTTGTGTGGCGGGCACAGACTGTGTGTCTCCTGTGTGTGGGACACTCTCCGGCCAAACCATGCCAACCGAAGTGAGCGACAACAGCACTTGTCGCATCCTTGTTGCCACCACTGACTGAGCTTTTTGCCTTGTGCTGATTTCTCAAATCAGTTGCGGTTTGAACGTAAGACATTGCGTTACGTATAGCACGGAAGTTATTTCGGTTTTTTTTGTGTACGCGTCGCATTTTTCTTCTTCCCTTATATTCGATTCGTTGCTTATTGTATTGCTGCTGTCTGCTGTTGCCTGCGCCGCCTTTGTCACTGCCAGTTATTGATGTTTTGGCCGACGTTGTCCGTCGCCGCCTGCCACATCCTTCGAAAGTCCCATATTTTGCGCTGTGCTGTGCTGTGTGCTTCGTTGGTTCCGCTTAACGTAATTTCGGTGCACGTGTTTTTGTGATTGATTTTTGTTCCACATTTATTTTTCTGCTGCCGTTAATTAAAGGAAATTAAATTATGCCAACTAATTGAGAATTAATTGAAAATACCCATATACGAATTGTTGAAGAAAAAGAAAAACAAGAATTTGAAAACGAAAAAAAAAAAAGAAAATAGAAAGTGTTAACTTGGATTTGGTTAAAATGGAAAGTCTATCGTTTACTGTTTAATGGATTACATCGAAATCTTTAAATTTGGATAACACAACGGAAGGTGAGTTTTTGTAAAGGACATGAAACTCCTGCCAAATTGGAGTAAACATTTGCTTATACTTTGGGTAAATAGTGAATACTTTGTGTGCATAAAAGTGGTGTCGGGGACTTGTGAATGGAGTACTAAGTGCAAACATAGTTGATTATCTGCTGTGTAACAATGACGGAGAGTGTTATTGAAGGATGTTGTCGATAAGAACGGTAATTCTAGGGAAAAATAACCTCATATGCTTATTTGAATCTACTCAGTGTATTTGTGTAGTTAAAATACTTTAATGGCTTATGTTGGCCAGTGGCCAAAGTTTATTGTGTAAGAAATTTGCTGACGTTTTCAATACAAATCATAAAACTACAAAAAGATTAAATAAAGCCAAATAAGTGCAAATATGTTCCGGTTTAAACTTATTCCCTTTGTACTTAATACTGGCAAATCAGTGTGTCAAATTCAGTGTAAATTTTCCAATTACACTGTCCAACAAATTAGGACTTTTTGACTGGAACTACCCTATAATTCTGAAAGAGCATATTGAGTAGATTATTTCTGTAGACTTAACTTATAATCCAGCTGATCTGAGTTTATGATTTTTTTGGTCGAAAGGATAATGCTTAAATGAAAAAAATTTTGTAAGTTAATGTCTGATTGAATACTTATTGTGAGAGTTATATTATGGAATCTTATGAGGATACTTTTTTGTGGAAGATATTAACCCTCTAACTCCTCCCTTGATGGGCCAATTTTACCTTTTTTCAAAAAAGTGAAAAAACTCATTTAAAAAGGACATTTAGGGATAAAAATACTCCACAAAAATATTTGCCAAAGACCCCAAACTTTTTATAAAATGAAAAATCCTTAAAAAAGGACTTTTAAGGATAAAAATATTCCACACAAAGGTTTCCGGAAAATTTGAATTTTTTTATGTAAATATTTCCGTGAAAGATTTAAGGCCCGTACCAGTTTGATGGACTTTTATTTAAAATGCTGTGTTCTTAAGGGATCGAGCACCAGTGGGGAATGTGGGCAATTATTATTTAAATTGTTCAGGGTTTCAGGTGGAACAGGATCCAATGGCAACGGAGCTGGGAATTTTATTTTTGAGAACATCAAAAGCTCGAAAACTATGAAAAGCTGATTTGAAATTTCGGAAATAATGTAAAAACACCAACAACGTAGAAAAATAAAAAAATAAAACCAGAATCCAATTTATGGAAAACAGGAAAATGCAATGGATTTATTTTATTTATCCGAAGTTTTCAATAATGCGTTTTCATTTAAGCGAAATTTGTATGTTCACATGCAGAAAATTTACATTCGGATCCAGCATTAGCGATCCAGCAAGTTTAGATGAGTAATATTTGTTTAAAAACTATCTGAAGGCACTCAATTACAAAATTATTGAAAAGAGATAATTGAACAATTTACAAAGATTGGCTGGATGTCAGTTTGAATGATGCCATTGTTTGGATGAGGAGAGGACGTTGAGAGGTAGCGAATTGGTGTGGGGAAAGTTGGAGTATAAAGCTTACAAGTTATAACCATTTGGTGCTTTCGATGAACTACGCTATGGAAGTCAGGCGGGCGCTGGTCAGCTGTTCTATTTTGTTCAGCCTGTTGCGTAGATAAGTACCTATAGACCTGGACAGTAGCATAAAAGGGCTCTACAGTAGTCATCCAAAGGTATAACAATACTATTTGGCATCTTGTCTTTTGTACAGTGTGCAATTCCGAAAAAAGTTGTTGATTGAGCAATTTTTTAATAAACTGTCTCCTTGCGGACAAAATTCTCAGTCTCTTAGGTGTCCGCTTATAAGATAGTACACTGTATATAAATTATATTATATTTCTTGTTGTTTACTGAATGACGGTATAGCTTCCCGGTGTTTGAAATGAATTTATAGTAGAGTCAGACGAATAAATTTCATAAAAAAAAAAAATCTAAAAAGTTTATTCTAATAACATTTCCTGTGGAATATAAAAAAAAATAGATTTACTTGATGTTCATAAATTCTAACTGTCAACAACAAAATTGTAGCATCAAATCAAGAGCGTTTCAGCCAAACAAATATATGCCAAAGCAAATTTCGGTAGAATCACATGAAATTTTTTTGTTTTTCACAATAGAGATAGAGCGCAAATTCGGGGCGTAATTTCATTTTAAATTATATCGGGCTCAGCTCACTGATTCTGTTGTGCAAATATTACGTTTTAATTAAGAAAAAGGGAAAATATATTTTTTTAAACGAATTAAATATTGCAGCGAGTGTTAAACAAATATATTGTATAAACAAGATATGTGGATTTAAAAAAAATTTGATTTTTTTGGAAAAATTATAAAATTACTAAGAAAACATGGCTGATAGATTCTTGCTTTCATAACTATGTCGGAATACTTTATTTTAATTGGGAATATCGTTCAAACTTCTGAATGAAACATTTACAATAGGTTTGAAGTATGTTTTTATATAGGAAATTTTCCGTATTCATACAAATTTATAAATTTATAATCCTTTGTTAAGGAAAATGTGGGAAAATTGTTTTTGTGTTTTCACACAGTTTTCTATTTATAAAGCTGTTAAACATTGTTATAAATACGGGGGAATACCTTTTGTAAATTTTTTAGGAATATATGGCAATAGTGTATAATAACACTTCACTTATTTCCCTTGACATTCCATTCAGGAACGGACAGAGAACTTCTCTCGAATTAATGGGCTGTGCGCAATATAGCCAGGTCGAACGGCTAATGCTTTGCAATAGAAGTTTTACGTGGCTTAGAGAATACTCTCTTATGCATAAAGTCGCCAGCAATTACAAGGTGGAAGCTGTCGCTGAGAAATTGTTGATGGTCTCAGCAGTTTTCTGCTGCGTGGTAGACGCAAACAATTCGTCAACAGTTGACGACAGTTGACGACAGCATTTCATTAAATTGCAACTAAGCGGTAAACTAAAATAATCTTGCATTAAAATTACAGGGTTTCAGCACAATCTTTTCAATCACAACTCAATTTCAAAAAGGTTTCTCAGTAATATCCCCTTTAGACTAGAGAAATCTCTTCAAGTAGAAACAAATGCACATACAAATTATATTTTGTTTTCAAACAGAAACAAATGTATATATAAATTATATTTTGTGCGCAAACAAAGTCTTCATAGTAGTTATGTGTCAGTTGGATAATAAACATTCAAAGATTATAGGAAAATAAACATCTCATGTATCCACAACATCTTCAATGCGCGAATACAACATAAATCGTGTGTGAAAGCAAAATTTTATGATTTCTCCACAGATTGTCAATGTTATGGGATGAAAGTGTCATACAATACCCAATGCCACTGCCATTTACATTCGAACAATGGAATATGTGGAAGTTATAGGAATATTTTGGTAGTCCAGCTTACAAAATGCATATGTCTAAAGGGACATTAAGGTGTATGGAATTATAACCTGCATATCTCAAAGTAGTATACACAAATAATAAAAAAAAAATAATTCTAATCATGCAGGATTTTAGTGTGAGGTATTTGATTGTATTTGATTTTAAATTTTACAACACTCAGGGGACTTCCCCTACGAATGCAAGGTAGTGTGTTAACGATAATACAGAAGGATAAGGGAATTCAGTCCCTTGGAGCACTTTTGAACGCAACATCAATCAAGTGGTCGTCGGTATTGGCCACGGCAAAATGCCTTTTACATTACAATTCCGAGCACCTCTACCGGTATAGCCATGATTGCGGCACGAATGGTATTTACTTTTCCAATAAACCAACAGAAAAATGTTGACAAGAAAGACACAAGTAAAGGGGTAAAATCTGTAGTTCAGGGATACAGACAATGTCGCATTTTGTTTAACAAATTAAGAGGACATTTTCGTGTCAGATATTGCATTGCTTGATTGTCGTTGTTTCATGGATCTCGTGTGGATTTTCTGTCTCCCAAATTTAAAAATTTTGCTTGCTGTTCCCGAGAGAGTATTCAGATATCAAAATTTTGCTTATCATAAATAAGAGTGTAGGCCACAGGTAGGTACTACTGCACAAAAGTATTGATAAGTCGCTTAACCAACAAGAAAAAACCGCGTCGACCTGTAGTTGTGTATCACTTATCATCACTGACCCATCATTTGTCTCCATTTGACAACAACAACCCCTGATCCTATTGACTTGCATTCGAGCAATAAATATAGTTTTAACATTTCCAGAGTAACTTTTGTCTACATGACATTGCTACTGAGTAAAGATTTTTCACAAATTTGATAAATTGAATTGACAAAAAATTTTATATTTTTTATGATTTGTATTTTGGTTATCTAATTTATAAAATTTCTTTTAATATTACATACATTTTTCGTAAATATGATAAGCAATTTACCAAATATAAAACAAAATTTAAAAAATTATAATATTTTTCGATCTATTTTATGAAATTTCGTTTCAATATTTAATACAAATTTTCATAAATATGCTAAAAAACGAAATTTGATAATTGTTGATGAAGAAATTTATTGTTAATTTCAAAAATATTTTTAATGAACGACATACAATTTTTTTTGTATATATGAAACTTTCTTCATCAAAGATATTTTTGATAAACAGTATACGAATATTTTCTTTAAGTTGACAAATTGTATCACAGTATTTTCAATGAATTTTTTGTTTTCATGAATATTTTCATTGAATCGAAAAATTATTTTTTTCTGTGTCCTGGTTCGTAAACATGAATAACTAATGTGCATATCTTCAACCTACTGAGCATGGAGGCCAAATATCATTTGACACTGCCAACAACAAATAAGGGGGAATTACGATTCTAAATATCTGCCTTTCGAAGGCGTTTGAGACTTGTCCATCTGTCAGATGGACAAACTAAATAACTCATGGAATCCCAGCCGCATCCCTTCTGATGCATATCATTCCTGCCCAATTCGCTTGCATTTTAGTAACAACACTTTTAGGGGTGTAGTCAACACAGAATGTAATTTGCGAACGATTTTGCACCCAGCACCGCTTTTTCACAATAACCCATGGTTCAGCGTCGTAAAGAAACAAGGTTTCGGTAGTCGTCTGTGTGACAACACAATCCTTCACTTTGTTGGGCTGCTGACATCATTTTTTCAATTGATGGCGGATCTAAAGTTATTATATCAACGCGACACAGCAGCTGCTGAACTCGCCTCTCTATTGTCACGATATTCCCCATGTTTTATCCTGTCATTGTCGTCCGCATGCGAAGGCGATGTGTCCTTTGGAATTTCTTTCTGATTTTCCCAATACACACATTTTAACGATAAACTCTCAGCTGGTCTTAGAACTCTATTTAGTGGTAAATGGTTCACAGAGGGCGCTTCCTATTTTTACTGAGAATCCCACACAGAATCATTCAACAAATGTGTACAAGGTTTGCTGGGATCTCGTACACCGTTTATTTCTTATCGGATTGTCTAAATGCGGTTTCGTTATCGATAAAAAAAGTGCTATGAATCGTTTGGCTTCTCAAGAGATTTCGATAAAAAAAAAGGTGCTATGAATCGTTATCAGGAGTTTTCTCCACGTTTTGGCTGAGTGTAAAGTTTTGGTCTACAGTTAATCTGTTCGGCCTGAAATTACTACATATCAACCGATTTTTGGATTGACTCTCAAATTCCAGTAATACTAAATGTCAGTGAGTAGATAATTCAAATGGAGAAATACCTTTGTCTATGACATTCTTAAATACTTCCACTAGAAATCTCATAATAAAAATCAGCCACTACTCCGAGGAATGTGTGGCTTTATGCAAATTAATCTCCCTGCCAAGTGCCAGCGAAAAAAACTGAACTTTTTACTCCGTTCTCTGGCAACCAAAACTAAATTGAAGTAATAAATTATTAAATTTAATTAAATGACAACGACACAAAATGACTTGACTTCCAGCTTGCCAAACGGCAAAGTGTGGGTGTGTGTGTGTGACTGTGAGAATGTATGGGTGTGTGTGTTTGCATGTCGCCGTGTTAGAAAGTGTTATAAAGCGAGCCGAAATGTTCATAAAGGATAATGGGGCTAATAACTAAAATCTCAGCTAACGAATAACCCACCGAAAAATATTTATTCATTCATACATATTTAATATACACACACATACATCTGTGTGTGTGTGAGCCATATGAAATTGTATAAGAGTTTTAGATGCGAGCCCTCACACACACACACACTCACTCTCACTCATGAATAAACACATTTCGAGGTTTTGCAATAGTGCGGCGGCATGTGTGAGTCGGTATGTGTGCTTGAGATAATTAGGATTTTAATTATTTAAAACAAAACCAAAGAGCAAGAGAGACAGGAAGACAGGAAGAAACAGTCTTCCGTTTCCTCTAACCGAGGACACTGTTAGCATGAGACTCCAAATCCTCATATGTGTGCGTGTGCGAAACACCTTTTACGCGTTGATGATGTGAATCCGTAGGCGTGTGTGGTTGACAGTATGAGTGAGTGGATAATTGGTGGAGTGGCGGGATGTCTCCGTCACCAGAAGACACTAAAGATGATTATGAAGACAATGATTAAAGATTATAAATGTTTATGATGTCAAAGCCGACAACGACACTTTAACAACATTAACATTATGACGTTTGTCATTTAAATATTTCATAATAAATGTTAATGAGTTTGCCATACTCGGCAAAGTGACAATATCTACTTGGGTTAAATTTTGTACATAATTTCATTGTGAAGTACCGACATTGTTTATGACCAAACACATAAAATTAAATCAAGAGGTGAGTACAGAGCATACAAACCCTCTGCCACAAACACTATCTAATGTGAAAGGTTAATTGTCAGTCTGTGCTCCATTAGGCGTACTTTTTCAGTATAGAAGACAGACATACAAAGAATGCGATCGATTCAAAAGTGCCAGAATTTTTGCTAGAATTGTATTTTTCTTAAAAGGAGTTTATCTCTCAAACACCATACACATAAATGCACTCAGCTTGTACGTGAGTTACTAATTTTCCACCTTTCGGAGTAAGTGTTGGTGGCTTATTCGTTCCGTGACCAGCATTTACGAGTTGGAAAAGGCCAGCACCCAATTTTCCGGCCGGGTTACAAACCTGGTACATACAAGGCAATATTGTTGTCCTCCAACACACCTCGATTTGGTTCAGAACTCGCTACAAAATCTCTAGCAGTTCTTTAATTTACTTGTGCAGATCTTTCTTTTAGATTTTTGATAGAAGAAACTGTGAAACGTGAAGCGAGCGATTCTGTAAGCGTTCTTTTGCTGTCACTTATGTTGTGGACAGTCATGGTGTGGTAGGTAGTGTGCTAAGACCATCAGACATTCTTCAGCGGCTGTTTCCACTATGACTTTACGAGGACTAGAGTACTCTCTAGGCCTTGTAATATTATTTAAAAAAAATATTAGTTCCCCAAAAAAGATTGAACAAAATGTTCGGGGTTCCCTTAACAAATAATGTCGGCATTTCGTAAAAAAAGTATCCGATTTGTAACGATTTATTTTAGACATTTGCACGATTTGTCTTAAAAACAATCCGAATTTCAAAAGACAAGAGTTCAGATTTTATTGAGATATCTGATCGATTTTTCGACAACATTCTCAGAATTCACTTCGGAATTCGTTCATACTTCCGACAGAAGTCACCGAATTTCCCTCGTCAAATCTTTCAGAATTCTGTCAACTCTCTCATACGTTTTTTTCGTAAGAAATAGTGACAGAATTCGACACCGAAGTTGAAAGTTTGTATAGAAGATCTTATGCGGCTCTAGGTTTATATAGTTGCAAACAAAAGTCGACTTTTTGAGCTTTCGACTTTTCCATAAAGTTAAATAGTCGTTTTTTTGACTTTTCGATTTTTTTGGATTTACAAGTCAATTTAATTCGACTTTTTAAAAAAAAAAAAAAAAAATTAATATTTTCTTATAGACAAAATACCATAAAATAATAAGTTTAAAACTCAACAAAAAAGTTAAAATTAGATCAGTTTAATACAATTTTATGCAATACAAAACAAAAAAGAGTTTCCTAGTTCGAGAACATATCGACCTTCAATGGGTATGCGGCGATATGACGCAGAATATCGAATCTTTCAACCAATTTCTGTATTGCAGTCCAACAAGGTGCTTCTCGACGACCCAGAAATGCTTTAGTTTTGCGAACTGTGACTGCAAGATTTTCACCATTTTTGTAGTGAATTCTAATAATTTCAATGCGTTGTTGAAGCGTGTATCGTTCCCTTTTTAATAATGGCGTAGTTTTTTCTTGTCAAATGTCAAAGAATATAAGCTTCAAACGTAACAGCTACCGAAATACCGGGTGATTCAAAATAACACCTCTTGTTGGAGAATCCTGTATGACATCCAAATAATGTTGAGACCTTCCCCTCTGACTGTCTTCACTCTTGACAGATAAACTAAACAACATAATTGTGGTAACCTAGACACGCCCCTTCTGCCCACTTTTAGAAATCCTGAAATATCGAACCATCTTACTCAAATGTTTTGGCTAGCTGCACTTTTATTTGATAAACATGACGATAAATGTATACTGGGAAACTCTACCAAATAATGTTCCAAAACTAAATTAAAAGCACTGAAAATTTGAATACAAAAGCCCCAAATTACTGGCAATGGTTGGGATTTTAATTGACAATAATCGCCACATCGACGGTGCCAACGGGTTTCTCGTATTGAAACCACGTTGAGAATATCTTATATTCCCCACGCGATATGGGAAGAACGCTAATCGGTTTTATGTTCATCCGGCAGCGTTCAAGCGTCAAATCATGCTAAAATTTAAAAGAATAATTGTTCCTTAGGCCATTCGTTGTTGACTGATCGTATACTCACGTAGTAGGGACATGTGTGATTCAGATTTGAACATTTCATCATATCGAAGAACGAATAAAATATTTCGGCCATCGGATTGCGACGTGTGCTGCGCAAAAACTCACACGCGTCGATTTTGGACTGATAGAGATAATTCTGCTTTTGGCTGCCGCGCTTCGCTAGGCGAAATTTGATCTAAATGCGTTTATCGGGAAATAAGTTGGGAAAAAGCAATCCAGAACTGATAAACTCACCGTGGCATTTGTGATTGGTTTTCGATCGTTTCTAAAGTTTAGATTTACCTCGGCCACATCGCGTTTTATCGCTTTCAGAGAACATTTCGTAAAGTCGCCAAATTCTTTATCCAAAATAGTGCACTCTATATTTGCCAGTTTTATATTCACAGCCTAAGAACAGACAAAATACCAGAATATATTCGAATTTCCACTAAGTCTCCGATTACAACTTACGCTGAGTGCCAACTGCGCGGCCACACAAATAACGATGAAAATACGCAATGAAAATGAGTTCAATGGATCCATAATATCCGCTGCACGAACCTTTGATTTTAATGTTTAACGGTGGATTATGTGAATTCTTTTTACCTACGAAACTAAATAATTTTTATTTTCCGTTGACAAATAATGCGGAATGTTTTAGTTTTTGTCTTTATTTGGTTGTCTGGGGAATGGTAGGTTGTCGGCATAGAGTTGTCTGGGGAATGGTAGTTTTTTTGTATCTGAGAAATCGCACTTGTTCAGATCATTAAACTTTTGAATGGTGGTGAAAGGAAAATGTCCAGATACCAGGAATTAAACAAATCAAACATAATTTATAAATAAACAACAGATATTCGAGCAAAATTCGGATGTAGACCGTTTGAAGTCACGCTGTATACTTAGACGAACTGTGAACTCAATAATTCATATAATTTATTTCTCCTACTTCGGAGGAGGTGGGGTGCCGGTACGAGTACCACAATAGCATACAGCTAATAATTTTAATTGCTTTCGAGTGGTTCGTCACGCCAGAAATCATCGATAAAATCCATAAAATAAATTTTGATGAACGTAGATTGAATGTGCATGGTGTGGCAGACACTGTGGACTGATTCTAATTTTGTACACTTTGAATATTTTCATAGAAATAGACACGAGTACTCAAAATGAGAAATAGAGAACACAACCTTGTGGCACTCCTGCGGTTAACCTATGCTCGTTGGATGAGACCCCATCTATGAAAACTAGTATTGGGTAATCTTTGCGAAAGCTCGACATGAATCGAGAGAAGGTATTAGCGACACCAAACCGAATTTGTTTCTATATGAGTGCACCATGCCAGACCCTATCGAACGCATTGGAAATATCAAGAGCCGCGATATTGCTTTGAGCAAGGCTGTGATCTGAACGACATCGTTCCGAGAGGAACTCCATCATGTCTCCAGTAGAACGGTTTCCACGGCAGCCATACCGCCGATCATTCAGTACGATGACGATGCTCTCCATAACCTTTCAGAGCGCAGAACATATTCCAAATCGGCGGTAATTTGTATGGTTTTTATAGCCTCACATTTCTTGCAGATCGGCTAAACATTGGCAAAATCCAATGTGTAGGTTAAATACCACACGATACATGTGGAAAATATTGCGCAATGGACGAGCTAGCGTCGAAGAGCATTTACATAGGACAAGTGCTGAAACAAGATGCAGGCCCGGAGTTTTATTTACGATAAGAACCCTTTCAAATTCGCGTGTTCGAAAAAATATCTGAGGCATCGAACTAGATACGTTTTCGAAACGGGGAGTGGTTGACTGCTTTCAGGCAGATTGTTTGATAATATTTTAGCCAAACGGTTAGCTTTACCAACAGGATCAGTAAATATATGGAATAAAAGACGAACAATTGTCACTTACTCTTTTAACGAATGACCAAAAGTTCTTTCTTTCCCTGGCAGACGAACGAACTGTAGTAACAAGACTCTGTTCTTGAAGAAGTTATACGCGCCTTTGTACTCTGGCACACTTTGCCTGCCTGCCGTAGCATCTCAGTGGTGACATTTTTAGTTAAACGCCAGTAAAACACTTCCTCTTTTGATCTGACCGCTTCTCTGCATGTCTGATAAAACTAACAACTCATTGAAGGTTTAACTGAAGTAATCTTCAAGAAAATCAACCTGTTTAATCCAAGAAGAATTATTTTCTCGACCGTTTCAGCAGCAGCATTGACACTATTGCTTAGGAAACATAACTTCCAGTTAAAATTCTGATGAAAATTGTTGAGCTCTACCCAACATGGATTTTCGTATACAGTGTACTCTCTCATAAGCGGGCACCTAAGGGACAGAGAGGTTTTTTGTCCACTTGAGAGAGAAGTACACAAGAGGACTGAAGCGGATTGGTTCTGAAAAAAGTGTCCGTTTATGAGAGGTGTCCGCTTATGAGAGGTGTCCGCTTATAAGAGGTATCCGCAAAGCGAGAGTAGACTGTATATATTATATTGTCTGCATCGTGACTGGTTTAGAGTGTGAATCTAAGATTGAAGAACGAAAGGGATGCTGAAATGGTCCATGACCCGAGTTACCGAAAGGTACTAGAATGTTAACCTCGTAATTTTCAGGGTGTGAGGTTAAGAAAAGGTCAATAATATTTTGTTGTTTTTTTTTTTTTTTTTTGAAGGCCAACACTCAGGGATGCCCCCTATAAATGCAATGCATTGTGTTAGCGGAAGGAAATTAGGGTATCGGAAGGAGGAAAGAGGGAGTAGTGTTTGTTGACATTTATTTTGAATTTCTGAATGTCACAACTGGCAGGAAATACATTTGCTGGAAGATTATTCCACATACGAACGGTTCGGCTAAAGAACTAATTTTCTCTATAGTGCTTCGTCCGGTCAACCGGCCATTTCACAATGAACGGATGAGAGACCCAGCGAATAGCTCTGTGTATTGACCCTCCAGAGATGTTTGGCTAGAACGGGAAGTCAGGTATTATTATGGACATGGAAATTCCCAGCAACGGATAATCTGTTTAAACTTTCGAAATGCGGTCGGAAACTGCAAAAAAGCCATTCCAAATTTGGACTTCTGTAGCATAACCCGAAATGTAATGGGTTCGATCCAATCCTGAACTTAACACAAGAGAAGTTAAATTCTGGATTCAGTGAGTCCAAATCTTGCAGACTCAGAAACAATCTTGTGGATCAGAATACTTACATATCTGGGTCTCACATAGAGCAAATATGTCTGGCATATGGAAACGAACGTGCCTGAATATCGGACATTATCAAAGGCCTGACAATGTAAAAACCCCCCTCCATTCAATTCTACATGTTCAAAATGTACGGGCGTAAAATAGACATTCTCAAAACTCGAGACATTCCATAGGAGGAAGCCGAACCGAAGATATGCAATCTTGTTTCTCTTTAATTATGTCGGACTATTATTGTTAATCTATCCATGTGCATGTATGGATGTGTTGATACGCGAGCGGTTTAGCGCTGTACCATCCAGACTAGAAATCCACTTGCAAGGCAGCAGGAAGATATGAGTAAACACTGATGGTATTACGAGCACTCGTATTTCAGTTTATTTGGATGTGTGTGTTTATCGTTACACTGAGCAGTTTTTACAAAGTGTAAATTGTTTTAATACTTTTTTTCTCTGCTTCCACCAAAGATTTAATGGCGTCATCTTGTACGCCATATTGCTGTTAGTGCCATTGTTTCGTTTGGCAGTCATTCCAGACTGTGCACTGGGTACTGTGTGCCCGCTAACATCCACCAGTCATCCTCCTCCCGGGGTGGTTGTTATGTGACAATGAAAGCAACGTGTAAAACACGTGTATCCACACACGTACAACTATACGAGCTCTGCGATCCCGAGTACAATATTACTTTTATAAACGTTGTTTAACGGCAAATGTTTCCCGAAATGAACAGAAAAACAAAACGAAAATGTGGAACACAAAAAAAACACACACACACACAGCCAACAAATGAAAAACACTCATACAAAAATCTTAACATATGTACAAAGTACTTGTCTAACAAACCTCCCAACGTTTTTTTTTTCCTTTCGTTTCGTTTGTGTTGTATTCCAAAAATGTTGCATAAGACGACACGCCAAACACTGAAAGCCAACAAGTGAGGGTGATGGCCGGCTGGAGATAAGACGAATCTGTGACACCCTTCACTATTGGCATCGTATGGGGAAATGAACAAAAAATAATAAAAAAAAAAGTTCCAAATCCATAAACACGCTGTGATAGGAAAGGTTGTAAAGCGTCTTTGCGAATAAAGACTCCAATAAAACGGATTAAAACCGGCATTGTTCTTGCCTTTTGCAATTAATTTCACAGACACTGCGAGTATGTCGATGATTTGGGCTTTGGAGTCACCACAGAACATGGCAGGCACCTCAAAGCAAATACTTTCAAAATCTTTTTAGTGTATTCGCTTGTATTCGTAAATTTAAAAATAGTTTAAGTATTTAGTATGTTGTATGTATGTATGTCAGTTCGATTGCTAAGTAGTATTTGTTTGAACAACACTGGCTTAGCTTTACGCATACAGTCACAACTGATTTTTTGGAAAAGTGCAATTAACTCAGAACGTAAAAAAGGGATTCGGGAGCACTGTATACTTTAACTTAAAAAAAAAAAACGCAATTTTAAACAAATTTGCCAATGGACATTTTGTACACTAGCCTACAATATTCCACCTGTATGAACGGATAAGCAGATAATATCAAAACGCGGTTACTGAGTCAGGTAATGATATTCGCCGATGAAGGTGTATGAAGTGGCGGAGACTGTGCGAGTCACAACCAGCGTTGCCAACAAGATGTGTTATTTTGGTATTCAAAAATGATGAGTAAATGATCGGATGTTTATTTCATAATAAAGAGGAATGTATGGCGTTAATAATGAAAAACAACAACAGACAAATGGCCACCACGATTACAGGACCATATCTTTTCATGAAATTTTCCATAACCAAATCGCAAAGTGGCTGCCCTATGTACTCGATAGCCTCACGAATTCTATCTTTCAGATATTGAATCGACGCTGTGCTGTTGATGTAGACCTTGTCTTTCACGTGGCCCCAAAGGAAGAAATCGCATCGATCTCGGTGGCCAATCACCTCTTCGAGAGATTACACAGTCCTGAAACTTTTCCCGTAAAAGAGCAATGGTTTCGTTGGTCACGTAGTGCCGTCTTGTTGAAAGTAAACGTTGTCCAGATCAATATCTTCGAACTCCGACCATGAAAAATCATTAATCATCTTTCGATAGCGCAATCCGGTGAATAAACTGTTGATCCAACCTCATTTTCGAACAAGTCAGGTCAAATGATCCCGCCGGACCATAAACCGCATCAAACAGTCACACGTTGAGGATGGAGAGGCTTCTCAACAATAACTCTGGGATTTTTCGAGGTACAATTTAGCTTGTTGACGTACCTATCGCGGTGGAAATCAGTCAGGATGATTTTTCGGTGGTATTACGGATCATTTTCATGCATTTCAAGGACCCAATCCCAATCGGCTGGCTTGAATTCTCGTGTGTACTGAGCTTTATAGGCCTTAAGACCCACGGTTTTATGCAAAATACGGTGTAATAACGTTTGTGGAATGCCCAATTCCAAAGAACGGCAAGGAATGGACAAATCGGGGTGTTCTTCAACACTTTGGGCAGCAATATTCTCAGTTGTTCTTGAGCGACTTGCTCGGGTTTTATTCTTCACATTACTAACTTGTCCCGACAGCTCGATTTTTTCCACCAATTTCTGTATTGCGGTCCGACAAAATGCGTTAGTTTTGCGAACTGTGTCTGCAAGATTTTCAGCATTTTTGTACTGAATTTTAATAGTTTCAATGCGTTGTTGAAACGTTTATCGTTCCATTTTTAGTAATGGCTTCAAAATAAGCTTTAAAAGTGACAGCTACCGAAATACCGGGAGATTTTAAATAACACCTCTGAAAAATTATTCCGTTTATCTTTGAGTGAGAGAAAACTGTGAGCGGATACAAATGTACTCACTTTAAAACCATTTCGAACTCATTTCTATCCTATTACGACTTTTAAAAGTTTAAATGTATCCTGATTTTCTGAAAATGAAATTTGTTTCTTATATATTTGTGTTTTATTTGAATGGGCTGATTGGTCAGGATCCTCTATAAATTGAATAAAACTAATTATCTCATAGCTTCTTCAGGGTTATTTATTTAAAAATCAATTAGTTTTACGTCCCATTGTTCATAAAAAACAAATCCATTCGGGCTCAACTATGCAAAAATTAAGAAATCCCTACTTACAACAAGTTTTTTTTAAACTTGGTTAAAGTAAATCCGTACTTATCATACTTTTGACACCGCTGCGGCATAATTATAGTAGGGATTACTCAGTTTATTTTTAACAGTGTAGCTTAATCGAACTGATGTATTATTGAAATTTCCATGACAACTACTCATGTTACACAAAGCATTTAACCGTTCGGCAATTTATCTTTGATCGATTTGAAATATCTGACCACGAAATATGACTCATGAACATTTTTTCCCATAAAATGTAATAAATACATACATATATAGGAAATGGCCCCTGAAAGTGAATTGGCGTATTCTAGAAAGGTCCTTAAAAATGCAATAAACTAGTTTGCAGGATCGTAGCGAAAACATGTGGTCACTTAAATTTTTATTATTTTCATAAAGTGGGAATCCAACGTTTTGGATTTGGTGCTTGATTTAATCTGAAACAACTTCACTCCCCCTAAACGAAGCACATTTGCTTGTTGCAAAAGCCTTGATAAACTTAAAATATCTCCCAGGGGCTTTGCTGGAGTTCAGTTGCTTTTAATGAAAGCAACTCTCTAGTCACAGTCGCAAATTGCTACTGTCGTACACTGTATGTCTGTCTGCAGATGTTGTTAGTGATGTTATTGTTGGTGATAAAGATGATGACGACGATGATGGTGTTGCTGTTTGGTTTTTTGTTTCAAACATTTCTGTCATTCTTTTTGTATTGAGTTTTATTAAAATTTCAACCAGAGAAAAAATCCAACAACACGCACCACACCTGTCTCGCTGTTTTGTGACGGCCCAAGAAAGAGTGGGCCAAGTGCTGGTCGGCGAAATGCTGACAGTGTCTGCTGGAATCCCCAGCCGACAGTCATGCTCGTACAACAAACGTAAAATATGTTTCTGCAGCGTGTTTTTGTTTTTTCTTTGTTTTTCTTTGCTAAATGTTTGTAATATAAGGAAAACCATACAACGTGTAATTCTACTTTACAGCAATTGTCAAATGTTGACATTTTATTTGTATTTTCTTTCGCTCCTCTTTGGTTTTGAGTATGGCTTAAGATTCCAACTTTTTAACTTTCTTTCCACCCCGTCTACCTTCCATTTGAATGCTGCCGGTGCTGCTACTGTTTGTTGTTGTCGGAGTCCTTTCTTTGCTGGCATCTTTAAAGCGGAAATTGTACGGATTGAGTTTCAAAGTTTTTCGTTGGGACTTTCTAATTGAAATACTTTTACTGTTTGTTTATTTAATTAATTGTACGCAAAAAGTTGCGACGTGATTTTTGTTTTGGCCTCACTCACAGTCGTCATCGTCGCCGTCGTAATTAGTTTAATTAATTACCAACACCTCCATCAGATTGACAAAACATTTGCAAGTGTCTATGGATACATTTATTTAAGTTCTTATCAACTCTGTCTTTCTTTCGTTTCAGTTTCAATGTTCTTGCGCTCTAATGACAAAACAAACTCATTTCGTTTTAAACTGATGAGACTTTAAATTATTCCAAATGTAAGTACGTATTCGACTTTTGCCGGTTGACAAAACTTTAATTTACTATTTGGGCAATGAAAAGTATGGACTGTAAGCATCAAGGCTTTTGTCATGTGTGACCTTAATGGGGTGTCGCCTGAACAGTTGGTGTCACACCGATTTGCAGAATTAAGTTCAAGCTAGTTCTCAGCCCTAGAGAAATGTTCATCCATTTAGAAATATTTTTAAAAAAACACACACCGCTTATGTTTCCCAAAAACAAGAGATATCAATCTGACAACTCTTATTAGATTTGAAAATAATTCAAATCTCACAAAATCAATGTTGAAACTTTTTTTTTCCTTTAGAGATCATGAGATGTTTTAATGAAATTTTCCCCAGCATTCTAAAGACTTCGCTCACTACTCCACAGCCCAAAGAATTATCATTTAATTCAAAACCAACGCCCCTAAGTAGAACAGGAATTCTTACTCACATTCGTATTTAGGCTTCAACTCTTAAATTGGTTTTTGAATCCACGTATGTTCGTTCCTTCGATTACATTGTTCTGTTCGCTCCATATTCTACGGCAATTTAACTACAATTTGCCAGCGTTCATATTATGTTAAGGAAAATTGGCAAATTGCAATTGTTCCGCCGTTAAATATCTCTTTGGCTCGTTTTCTTTTCAATCTAAATTCTACGATAGTTTCTTCAATGCAATGCGAGGTTATCGGCTGCCGGTGAAAATCATAAATCCATCGTCGATAATTGACAGACATTGACACATATAATTTTCACAATAAATCGGTCAATTATAAAAGAAAAGAATGGTTTTATTGTGTCAGAATGCCTGTAAGGTCTTTTTTGCACTCTCGCTCTGTCTCCCAGCTCATCGGCCAACTCATAGTAGACGACGAATGGAACTTGTGTTAAGAATAGAAATACGAATAATTTGCCTTTAAAGTGAGCAATTACAGTAGCTGATTTTATTACTCCATATCAAGAAAATGGAAAACGTTTTGAAAAGAGCTCAACTTGTGGAGCTAGTCGATTGGTCAGTGTTGCCATATGTTGTATGCTGACCATGTACTTTTTGAGTTAGTTTACTTTTTAAAGGGAACGAAGAAAGCAAATACATATTAGTGAGGGGCATTAAGTAATTAGCCCCATTTGTAATCCTAACAAATCCATGTCTTTTTTCTTTTATTTCGAAACAAATATCGCTGCCGCACTTGTAGCCAAGTTAGTTTTATAGGGGAACAAAATTACCAAAAAAAAAAAATACAAAAACCCAACGAATAAGTTTATTTTAATGACCTAGATTCACACTAGGTAATTTTACTTGTAACAATTTTTATGATTCCCTTTTGAACTTTCCTCTGGTGTTCACACATGTCAATTGCATTATTTGACAATGTTTTTTAGAATGAAGTGTATTACTCTTTTTAATTGTTTTGTGGCCAGCTGATTGGCATATCAATGCGCGTGCAGGAATACTGCGTACAAAGATTATTTTTTGTATTAAAATAATAATAATAATTTTATATATTATATTATAATATTAATAATATTTTAATAATAATTATAATAATAATCGTCACACGACCACACAATACATTCCATGTTCTGCAGATGAGGGAATATAGTTGGTAATCAATGTGAAATTTTTATCATGTGGCATTACCCGGTCGATTCTTTGGAATATGTTATATAATGTGAATTATATAATTAATTCTAAAGGTAATAAATTTCCACTTTTCCTGCTGGATATGTATTCAAAACCAACAGAATTAACAAAATAAAAAACATTTAACGTTACCCCAAAACGTTTTCCCTTGAATTTGAAAGAACTGCGCATAGAAGTTATTCAGTAGATGGCGGATATAAGAAAGTAAACAAATTCTACAATTTCTTTCTTATATGCGTTTTTTTTATAAACAATTATTGTTAAGAAGCAAGTAATCCACGGCATATTTGCAAAACTTTCTTACAAGTGATGTTCTTATATTCGAATATTATCTTTAAAAGTCAAAATTGTTGTGTGCCATAATGAACATTCAATCATCAAGCCTGTTGCATTAGATTGTTGCACTTAACGAGCCCTAAATATACCTATATGTTTAAATACTGAAATCTAAGAATATGAGATGAAACATAACAACAAAACAGCAATAAAATAACAGTTAAAATACGCTCGTTTACAGTGGACAGTAGTCTTACAGATAATTCTGATGAAAAGGGAGCATTTGGTTTTACCATGACCCCCAATATGAAGTACGTACAGCAAGCAATATACCAAATTTCATTTTTTAAAAAAAAAAAAGTTGTACTTATAAAGACCGCAATATAAAAAAAATTACCTAAAGCCCGTGTTATTTACATTTAACCGATATTTGGAAGTTATACAAATGCTTTGGCAGTCCCTGTTAAAAATGCCTAAACAAATATTGCGTTTTCATACGTCGAGTCAAATATGGTTGATACCATTCAGTGCCACTTCTATATTTCCGATCTGGCAACGTTACTGTGGAGTAAAGTCTCATGCCACAACTCCAAATAGACCACAAACAAGAAGTTACTCTTCCGCACGATGAATGAAATCGAACAAGTGTATCTGACACTCTTGAGTGCAAGAGAGAATGCGTTAACAAGTCACGGAATTTGAGCGGTTGGCGAAGAGATCTCATGTTTTGGTCCGTACACGAGCGATGGTGGAGAGCCTAGTTAGGTAAACATTACCTGCATTCAAAATTGCAGAGCACCAACCAAATCTTTCTTTAGGCCACCACACACACACAAAAAGTCTGAAAACCGGTGTCTTGAGTGGTGGAAAAAAGCCATGCACACATTCCGTTCATGCTCTACTGTTTGGTGGTGGCTGCTGTTGCCGTTGATGTTGTTGTTGTGAATATTGTTAACTTTCTTTCGGTTTACAATTCGTAAACACAACGACCACACTCCGATCTTGATGTGATGATCGAGTAAAACGATCAAACAACAAATTTCCATGTTTATTTTAGTTTTTAACCAAACATCGCCGGAGACGCATCGTAAACGGATTAACGCTCTTTATTTCCGTCTACTGTAAAACCCGAAGAGATCGCTTCACATTGCAACCCAACCAACGTCCAACGACAATCGATCGGTTGTGTTCTGTAAGAAAAAAACGTGTTTTGTATGTTTTGATTTTTGAAGCGGTTTTAGAGGCACGTACACGTCTCTTCTCGAATACGCCTAAGTGGTGCAGACCAATTCTGCGAAACAATTTGTTTGTGTTTTCCATTTGTGTAAAAATAATTAAATGATTAGATGAAGACAATGATTGTGATGGCACAATAAATGGCCAGCCATCGAAACAAATGCCGATCACGTATGTAGAACAAACGGAGTGAATAGAGTTGGCCGGTCGATTAGAAACGTTCGCTATATCAGTGCAAGTAATTATCACAGAAAAGAAATTAAAAGAAAACAACATCGAAACGGTGAACGGTGTCAATAATAATAAAAAAAAAGTCCCTTATATGAAAAGAAAATAAATGTCGATAATCATGCAATTGATCATTTGATTGATGGATTGATCACTTTTTCACTTGGCATAGAAATCCCCTAATGACGGCACAGATCGTCATCAGCTGCAACCGATTGTTAAGAGTCGCTAATGCGAAAAGTATGACCCACATTGAATAAGTGAAATTCCTCCAGTGTCTCTGTCAGTGTTGTTGTGCAAAATGACAAATCCGAATAACGATAAAAGTGCAGCACTAACGCCAAAATCAACATTGGGCAAACGTGCCGCCAAGAAATTATGGAAATTATTAACCGTAAATACCCATCAAGACGATGGTGGCGGCGGCGGCGGCAGTGGCCCTGGTGTTGGTGGGAACACTCAGCAATTTGTGGACGGCTCCAAGACATGTCGTGACATGACAGTGCCAGACACATTCGTTAATGACAAAGCGTCCACGGTGTCGCTCTCCACGAAATACTCTTCCACGAATTCCTCCAGTACACTGGATTCCAATTCTCAAAAGTCCTTGTGCACACTTAATGAGGCTGCAAAATTATTTCCACGTAATATGCCCAGCATCAGACGCAGTCGCCGACGCTTGCAACAGAACGGCGTGCAACCGAGTCGAGAGCAGTCGTCAGCTGCCAACACGACCACAACGGCAATTTTCAATACTTCGCATAAAAGTGTCTTTGCCAGGGTTTCCCAAACGCACAATGTACAAACGGCTCGATCCAAACACACCATCGCCGCCACCACCACCAAATCCACATCGAAAAAACCCAAAGCCACTTGCTCGAAAAATCGTTCAAATGCTTCTGCTGCCGCCACCCCAAAGAAGTGTTCCAAATCTAGTCAAAAACATGGTGAAAAATCCCATAAGAAATCCAGTTCTGCGGCAAAAGTGCAGCATACAACAGCATCGTTGTCGCTGACACAAACCGCATCTCCGTTATCGTCTTCCTCATCGGTCTCACGGCAGCAGAAACAAGAGTCGCCTCCTCAACTGCAACATCAGCGCGATCATGGCATGCAGCTCTCGCAGCCATCCAGCCTGATAAGTTATGATTTAAGTTGTGCAACCAGTCAGCAAAGTCTGCAAACGCATAGCATTGCAAATGACAATGTCAAGCATAAACTTGGCCAAAACATGTCAGATGACACATTTCTATCATCGGGCATTTCATGTCCCAGTGAAACGCACTCCGAAGCGAGTGCCACCAATTCACCAACGTTCCATCAGACGTCTGTCACACACCAGACCGTGGCCAAAGCATTTCAATACAGCAGGCGACATAAACATGCTATTGATAACGCTGACGAGGACGATGTTCTGATTTCACTGGAGCTGGCCAAGATAACTGGCTACGGTAGTGGTGGTGCTGCTGCTTTTGACAACACCAAATCGCTGTATAGTCTGCCACATGACAAGGCTCCTTCGAAATTGTGTACGAAGCGTGACCCAACCATGGCTGTTATGGCATTGCAGCATTTGAATACATGCCGCAATCGAAATGCCGTCTGGATGCATGCCACCATCAGCGATGATCACCAATTGAGCGATATTGAGGAGCAATTGCACAGCATCGAAATGACAACGATATCCCACAACGTCGGCGGTCGCCCTGTGAACTCCCATAGAAAGGGCTTGTCAGCGAAGTAAGTTCATTCATTCAGTTTGAGTTTTAATTAATTCCAATTTAGATCCGTTTCCTTTATTGGTGGGAGAGGGCGGGTATAGTTTGGGTATATCTACCACACACAATAGCCCAAAAAGCATTTAATTTAGTGAGTCATTAGTGCATCGAATGTGCGCTTTATTGGATTTTAATTTGCTTAATCTTGATAGTATCATAAATAAATTAACATTTAGAAATAGTTTGATATAAAATAATGGTGATGTTTCTGAAATTGGGAAATATGCAGCGGTAACTGATCTGATTACAATTATTTCTGTATTAATTTTTGTTTGTGGGACTCCACTTTTGGTCTTCTATAAATGTTCCAGTATGAAAGGCATCACCTCGATGACTTACTAGCAAGGCGTAGGTGGTATAAATTTCCCGATTTTGGGGGCATGTATACCTCAGAAGCCAACATATCAGTTTTCATAGAAATTCTGCGGGATTGTCGGAAAATCGTAATTTTCCTCTGTATTCATTTCTCTTTATTTATTTCATTCATTTATTTAGTTAAGTCCATTATAAGCAGGCGTCATCTGCACGTCTGTATAGAAAATATATCGTTCACAGATTCCTTCTATTTTTTCCAAAACAATGTTGAGAGTAACATGTGTAGGTACTTTCTCGAAGAAGGCGTTGGCAAGTAGAGGCGTGGCTCTGGAATCTGTCATGAAGTCAAATAAAATGACAGCTGTTAAATAAAAGGATAGCTGTCAAATAAAAGGATAACTGTCAAATAAAATGACAGCTGTCAATTAAAAGGATGGCTGTCAAATATAATGACAGATATCAAATAAAATGACATGTCAAATAAAATGACAGATATCAAATAAAATGACAGATGTCAAATAAAATTACAGATGTCAAATAAAATTACAGATGTCAAATAAAATGACAGATGTCAAATAAAATGACAGCTGTCAAATAAAATGACTGCTGTCATATAAAATGACTGCTGACATATAAAATGACAGCTGTCAAATAAAATGACAGCTATCAAACAAAACGACAGCTGTAAAATAAAATAAAAAAAAAAATGAAGCGCCCCGGTAGGCGAGTTGGTAGCGTGCTTGCCATCAGCGTGGGGGTTGTGGGTTCGATTCCCAAAAGAGGCTTTGGTCTGTCGCTGCAAAAATCAAGCCAAATGGTCTTTGTCACCCGGTTTACCCTTGGACCCAAAATTATAATATAAATTTACTTTGTATTGCAATTAAAAAAAAAAAAAAAAAAAAAAAAAAAATGACAGCTATCAAACAAAATGACAGATGTCAAATAAAATTACAGATGTCAAATAAAATTACAGATGTCAAATAAAATGACAAATGTCAAATAAAATGACAGATGTCATATAAAATGACTGCTGTCATATAAAATGACTGCTGTCATATAAAATGACTGCTGACATATAAAATGACAGCTGTCAAATAAAATGACAGCTATCAAACAAAACGACAGCTGTAAAATAAAATGACAGCTATCAAACAAAATGACAGCTGTCAAACAAAATGACAGCTGTGAAACAAAATGACAGCTGTCAAACAAAATGACAGCTGTCAAATAAAATGACTGCTGTCAAATAAAATGACTGGCAGTGAGGCTATCATTAATCATTCCTAACTCCCGCCGTACTGAGAACAGGGATCTCAGAATTCGGCCCACAATTACGAATGGATAGCTCCATCTCTACGCAGAGTTCAGGTTCTACCGGTGCTATGACTCCTACAAATTTAGTAAAGCTTAGTTTAGCAATCATGGTTGGCTCTATGAAAAAAGACCCCTCCCCAAAAAAAAAATGTCATACACAATTTTGAAATTTTTCATTATGAAAAATTCCCCAAAAAGTTGGGTTGTTTTTCATAATTTTGAACAATTAAGAATTCACCAAGTTTTTAATTTTTTTTTAATATTTTCAAAACAAATTTGTGTGCACTTTTGTTTGGGATTGATTTTCATTTTTATTTGGATTTTTTCACATTTTAGGTTGCAGAATGAAAAACACTCCAAATTTGGGGCGACTATTAATAATTTTGACTTTGTTTTGTTAAACAATACACTTTTTCCAAATTACGAAAATCTTTTGTAATATTTTTGAGGTATTTTTCATAAATTGTTTGAGGAAAATTTTCATTTACTTTGGGAAATTCTTCATTTGGGGCATTTTTCATTTGGGGTATTTTTCATAGATCCGATTACACTGTGTCACAGCCCTGCAGCCCTGTCACTGTTGAAAAAAAACATTTGACAGGTTTCACATTGTGTATTCCGCAATATGGAGAATAGAATACACGCGTGGAAATATACTGTCATGTGCCCCCCGGTACTAAGCATCTTCTCTTTCCTATTTACAATCAATCCTCTTCAGACTAACATGTTCCAACTATTCCCAACCTCATTGTGGTTAAGTGAGATATTTACCAGGCTTTCTTTACAGTTCTACGAGTATTTGTGATGTGTCAAGTTATCTTATTGAGGTTGGATTAATATGACAGCTTACATATGACACATGTTGTTATCCACATACTAAAACAGATTTTTAAATAAAGTTATTGTCTGGTATCAGAAATGCAACACCTGTCTTTTCATGCCAACAATGATAGCATCCGTTACATATAAAGTTTTTCGAAATGAAAATAGTTCGAACTTCTTCACATAAATATTTAAAAAATACACAAATTTTGATTGATGGGCTTTACTTAAATCTCCGATTGTAGTTTTGAACTGAACGTCATTGAACTTGACCATCAGCGGAACCCGCAGATAATGTATGCATACTCATGATTAAAGTGATCGCATACTTTACCAACCAGAAGATATAATAAATCAAATTGTTATGTGCGAAAATACATATTTTTGAATATTTTAAATGGCCTGTTGGCGAAGTGTATTAAAGAGAATAAGAAACATTTGATTTTTGGGAGCTGGTTTTTTGAAAATCCGACTACCTTCCAATCTAAGGATTTTGCCTCCATTCAACTTAATTAAGTGCCACACATCCCGGGGAAATGTGAAGCAAAAGAGACAGCGGTATTGGGGAATAGCATATATATTCCAGTGGAAACTTGAATCCGTGCATATGATTCTAACACTGGCAAACTCCTGCGAAAAAGCGCGCCGAAAGCGATATACCTCAGACTGCCTATTGCCAGAAATCACATATAGTCTAGGTAGATGAGGCCCCATCTCGACGCTCAATGGATTCACGTACTGCAGTTGCTAGTTGTTGGAAACAACATGGAGCGAAGGATGCTCTCGTTTCGGAAGATTATTGGAATGGACAGGAGTATCTTCATACTCCAGTGGATTAGTCTGTGGCGAAGTGAGCTCGGAAACCCGTCCAATGTCCAAAAATGAGCTTTGTCATGATCATAATGATTTTTGGATCCTTTGCCAACTACTACAAAGTCCAGTCGGCAACGTACTATATTTTTTGCGGTTTTGTATTTATCTCAGTCTGATATTATTCAGATACATGTTCAAGTATTTTCAAAAACACGCCTTACGACGAGGAACTGAGGGGTTTAGACAATCAGCCGCATTTCCGCAATCAGGGTTACTCGAAGGACCATTTGTTTTTTTTCCTCAAAGTTGTTATAATCAAGTGTCATTCAGTTCCACAACAAACTGTAAAAAGGTAAATATTTTCCTTGGCATTGCAGTTGATTTCTCTCAAAGTGATTACCCTTTTAAAAGGGACTACCGTTGGGTTTGATGTACTTGCCTACGCTCGATTTGAGCCCTTCCTTACATGTTTTTTTTCTCTTCTTTTTACTATACATTGAGTTTACTTCGTCCGCTAAGGGGAGGGGGTAGTGTACTTAAAATTACTTATACATCTTTAACTCGACCTTTGGGCAAATATGGGTTTGCATAAATTCTACTCCACAGAAATGTGGTCGCCTCGTTGGTCTGCATATTTTGTTATTATTATTATGCATGAAAAATTGTTTAAATACAATAATTATTCTCATCAGCGAAATTATGCATATCAATCGACATGGCATACAAACTTGGCTGTCTCTTCTGGCCTAACCCTCTCAGAGGCGGCACACCGCAACTGCGTCGCCGCTGGCCTCCGCAAACATTCGCACTATAAGGGTTACAGGAGAAGCGGGTTTTGCTGCTACTGCCGTATGTGGAAATTGGTATGCAACATGCAAACAAAAGATTTACTTTTTGTGCCACTCACATTCATCGGTGGAAGAAGATGCAGCCGAAGAACACCCTCAAAAGCACATGGAGACGACGACAATCCACTTACATATTTGTGTGTTATACGCGATGTGAATGTAGGTATTTTGTTTCGTATTTCTCGTTATTGTTCCATAGACCTTGGCAGCAAGTGTTTACTCTTGAAAAATCATGCAAATAAAGCGATAAAAATGAGTTACTTCATTCATCCGCAGATCAACAGACGAACGAACCTCCACCTCCACTGCTGGCTGCTGCTGCCTTCTTCTGGAGATGGCACAACAAAGCATCGATGGCCCATGCAATTTATGGGTATCTTCGTCTTAAGCAGCCCAGGCTTACCGCCACCGCCGTCGTCTTTGCCATTGCCTACTACTTCATCATCTGTGCCTTGTTTGTTGGCTTGTGCCTCGAAGGCATTTAGAGAATACCGAATACCGGGGCAAACAGTAGACCCAACCGGGGAATGTTTGCCAAACAGAAGAAGAACTGATTATTTACAGGAGTTGGAGTTGAGTTGAGAGCCGGCCAAAGAATGATGATTTATCAACAAAGATATCAAACATAATGCGAAAGAGGATTTTCATATTTTATGTCGACAATAACAGAACAGAACAGAGAACAGAAAGAACCGAACCGCAACACCAGAACACATGCTGCCGGTGTGTGTGTCGGTGATGACGGTGGTGGTGGACGTGGCTCGTTGTACGGCATTTTAATGTGTTGCATCTAAAATGGGGGACACTTTAGTGAACAATGTATGGAAAAAAAACAGCACTCTGAATATATTTGCACAGTGGCAGGCAAAAATAAGTTGAAATCGGGGCAATCATTTTTTCAGCGTTTCAAAGGAAATCCATTCACTTATTCCCGTCCTCTTTCATAGGAATTTGGTTATTCCGCTTAGCTGGCGTCCGACTATATACTTATGTAGGAAATCATTTATTTCAATTAGTCGGTGCAGGTGCTGCCCCAGATCTATAGAAGTAAGAGTCTTTAAGCTCGGCCGAATTTGAGTTTGTGCGGCTGACAGCTTAGTGTGATACGCACGTCCCTTAGCAACGAGTCTCAATTTAGTGTTTTTAGGCAATTTCGATCATGAGGTTTTTTTTTTAAATTTGGATCGCACCTTTTATATTTTAAAAGTTTACTCAGCAATCTAAGTTGGCTGAAATAAAGTTGTTTCTTTAAGCTCGGCCGAATTTGTGGCTGACAGCTTAGTGTGGGACACAAGTCCCTTAGCAACGAGTCTCAATTTACATTGTAAACGTTTACCCAGCAATCTAAGCCCGCAGGAATAAAATTATATCAAAATAAAAATTTAAAGGCAAAGATTGTCTCTGGTTTATGCTTGTTTTCAGTGAGCAGCTTGAGTTTATTACCACATGATCACCCCCCTCCCCTAAACATTAGCCCCTTCCTTTTAGAAATGGGCTTACTCCATCTTCTTCCAAGTGGTTAAACTTATCACTCTCTTGTTGCTGATCCCTTCCATTTTTTTTTGTGCTACTTTCTCCCAGCGATTCTTTCCTTCCGACCTTGGTTAATAAAACAATTCAAATGTTTAGTATTCATCAACATTTATTATACAGCCTTCAAAGTGGACATTACTAGCATTTCGTGAAACAATCTCACCTTTCACTTAGAAATCTCTATCGACTGGCAACGGTGGCTCGAAGTGGTAGTTGAATTTTGAAAAGGCAAATAAAGTCTGCCGGAGCTAAGTTAGGTGAAATGATGGCATTTATTTAATTCATAGCCAATAGTTCATTCACAATGATAGATTTGTGAGACGGTCCGTTATCGTGCTTTAAAATCCATGGATTTTCTTTCCACCTCGGATTTTCCAACTAATTCGTTTTTTGCTCATATTCAACTCACATTTGAGCCACGCTGTACATAATAACAGCCACCGTCATCTCCAGATCGAAACTCCATACAACAAATGCAGCCATCAGGCCCGATCTGAGTGAAGCGGAGCGTGCACACACACAGACACATCATAAATATGGCTAAGAGTAGTTATTGGTATTATTAAAAAATAATGTGGCAACTTTTGTGTTACCTTTGATAGCCAATAAATTAAATGTTGCGTCTTTTGTTGTTAAGGCCGCCATCAAGCGGAGATAGCCGTTCCCGTTTGTCCGTCCTAATTATTGTAATTTACACTTATGTTCACTGCTGATGTCCACAATTTGTCTTCATCATCATATTGATGATATTTTGTGAACAGGTAGCATTTGGACGGGATATCCGAAAACAAGAAAACTATGAAATTTGTCAGCTGCTGTGAATTTCTTCACACGTTCGAAATGTTTCAATGAAGTCTGGCATTCAAATTGAATATCACTTTTTTAATTAAAGACATCCGTTTGTCCGTCTGTCGCACTCATACCAACTCATAATCGAACATTTACATAAAAATCTCAATGATGAATGGTCTTTCACGGATAAGCCATTGTTCCGATGATCTCTGTTGTAATCGTAAGACGTTAATCAGCCGTATCTTTTATTCGGCTAATGTGATTTCGTGTTTAATGTTTGCTTATTTTTCCGATTCTTTTTATTTATTTTTTTGTTCATTTCGATGTCAAATAAATGTCTGCACATTGAACAGTTTTTTTTGTTGTATTGCAAGCGGAGTGAATGGGCTGAGTGTGTTGGTACCCTTCACCACAGGCCTTTGTTATCGTTGCGATACTTTCAACAAATCAATGGAAGCCATTCGTGATTTTTATAAAGACATCTTAGGTGGTGTACGACAAACTGACATGTGGTATTGCGTATGAGGCGATGTTAATCTACAATTAACCTTAATAATTGCAATCCGATATGTGGGTAAATGGGAACAAGGGTTTCATGCAAACTATAGTGATTTCAGTTAAATGACCCCGAATCCTATTTCAGGTACTTTTATTGGGCTCTACTTTTAATAATAGTTGTATGCATTACGTTGACAAGTCAATTATTGATGGAAACACTAATAACGTTTAGTTTAAAGGGCGCTTGGAAATTACTTTTTTACTTATCTGCCACTTATTTATCAACACGTCGGCGGGTAAAAATATCCTAAATTATCACACCCTCACTGGTTTGATGTCCTCTATTACAAATCAGTGCTTTGCTTTTTCTCACCTTTGTTAAAGTGGTAATGAAATGTATTGAGATATTAACGCATAAAACGGCCAATTTAATTTAAAAAAATGAAGGGTTTCCAATAAGAGGTGTTATCACAGTTCGCAACAGTTACGGTGAATGGATTGCGCTATCAAGAGATGATTAACGATTTTTTATGGTCGGAGTTGGATGGCATTGATCTGTACAACGTTTACTTTCAACCAGACTGGGTTACGTGCCACACAAGCAACGAAACCATTGCTCTTTTAAGGGAAAAGTTTCTGGACCATGTTATCTCTCGAAGAAGTGATCACAATTGGCCAACGAGATCTGGTGAGTTAACACCTTGCGACTTTTTCCTTTGGGGCCACATGAAAGATAAGGTCTACGCCAACAGCCCAGCGTCGATTCAATATCTCAAAGATAGAATTCGTGAGGCTATCGAGTACATAGGTCAGCCACTTTGCGTTGTGGTTATGGAAAATTTTATGAAAAGGATATGGTCTCTAAGCGTGGTGGCCATTTGGCTGGAGCTGTTTTTCATTACTAAGGGCATACCTTCCTCTTTATTATGAAATAAACATCCGATCATTTATCTCAAAAAATTATATTTTTCTTTGAATACCAAAATAACACCTCTTGTTGGAGAACCCAAAATAATATCTTTTCGCAACATTTTATTTTCTACGTTAGTTTGAAAGATTGGAATTCTTTGTCTGGAGACAGCTAGCTATATCCAAAACGATGTAATGTGTGCCACCCATTTAACACACTGGGTGATCCACAAAGCTACTGAACCCACCAATCGTTGTATAACCGTCTGACCACATTCGAATGAGACTCTGGTGCGACGGGAGATAGACTCCCAATAATATTACAAAGCGCTGATATTTTTAATGTCCAACCTAGCTGTTCACTCTCGCTTTTGCGCTTGATTTCGCTATGCCTTTTTGCCTGCCATCTACTGATCTAGTTTTAAACCTAAAAACCCTTTTTGTTCATATGAACCAAACCACATGCCGCATTACATGGTGTCTGAGTTCAGCCCAAGGCCAAATCCTATTTAAATTGTTCAACAGTGGCCGTTATGATTTGAAAGCACGGCGCTCATGTTACATTGAGACCCTGATCAATTACGGTCGAGTTTATAAAGATGGCAATGATGGGTCCGATATTCATCCAAATTAGCATATTAGTGACGAATTAACAATAAACCTCGAGCTTCGGTTTGGAGCATAGTACCCCTTCAAATACCTCTTTCGATTTTATTCTCTATCGCTCTGTCCCACATACCCCAATTTTTGATTAATAATTTATATTTACAAAGATATAACAAATTCAATTGTGTCGCAAGCACCATACGCCTTTATACGCCTACTATAAAATCTCCTTTTTAACTCTTATGTGTTTTTTTTTGCGGTGAGGGACCGATATGAAGAGATTTTAAGTTCGTTTGTCAAAGTGTTACCTCCAATGAGTGGGAAAATGTCGTACGTTTTACATTCTCGACAGTCGACGGTGTTGAATGTTACACCGTAAAAAAATCGTATATTTCCCGGATAAAAACCACAATCACAGTTGTAAAAACATAGTTTAATTTTGTGGTAGTTGTTTGTTCCAGAGAATCCCAACCAATTATCCCGGCAATCGGTTAAAAACCCTAGTTGAGACGTTTCGAACGTAACAGCTGCTTTTGTTTTCATTACTGTGGAATATTTTCAATCAAACCATTTTAATGAAAAACGCCAAACAAAAGACTAGTTGGAAATGTTTGCTGTGACATTGCATGTCTATAAAATCTAAACTGAACCTTAAAATATTCTGAGTAAGTCTGATATCTATCTCAGCCATTACTTGGCTATGTTGACGAGTGCCTCTTTGTGATACTCGTAAAGCGCTGTGTGATATTCAAATGCTGTCATACTTTCCTGGAACTATTAAACCATTTTCCAAGTTGATATTGAATTTTCCTTTTTTTGGGGGGGAAACAAGCATGTTATCCACAATCTTTTTCCCTGAGAACATAGTTCCTCTTAAGTTGGCCTGTAATTCGGACAAACATCATAACACTTGCCTTCATTCAAGTGGATTTCTAATAAACTCCATTTAGTAATTCTCCTAAAGTGACTCCACAAACGTCTTCGACTACAAAGCCGACATCCATCACAAACACGTTGCAACGTTGCAGGAAAAACATTTAAATGTATGTTAACAACAACAAATGTTGTGTGGCAGACATTTTCATTTATATTCATTCAAATGTTTGTTCAATTGTACATCTGTTTACATGCAGCGAAAAAAAAAGAAGAAAGAAAAAACGACTACATAAATTTCGGACGTGGGTTGCATTGAAATCCGATCCGTTGATTTTAATAAATGATAAAAACGCTCGATTGTGCCCGTTATAGTTATTGTTGCTGTTGTTCAGTTACGCCCAAAATGAAGACAAGGCTGTTCTTTACCGTTGGCGTTTGCAACGAACCTCTTTTTCTAGGTGACATCGCGTAAACGAACAAATTTAAATGAGTTATTGAGATATTTCTTGGAATGTTATGTTACTTTGTTTTGGTAGAATTAATAATTACTATTATTTTTGGAGAAAAATATGGCCAAACAAATATGCATGACCAGCAAATTTAGAAATGTTAGTTAAACCAAAAAAAAAAAACAATAAACCATGTATGAAACATTCACTTTTACCA
Organism: Hydrotaea cyrtoneurina; assembly: GCA_958296145.1. Lineage (NCBI taxonomy): Eukaryota > Metazoa > Arthropoda > Insecta > Diptera > Muscidae > Hydrotaea > Hydrotaea cyrtoneurina. Next base: position 47,218,146 of record OY282516.1, on the reverse strand, counting down.
TGTTTTAAATGTTTTGAAAACAAAAAAATCTTTCAATTTAAACATTTAATTTTAATGGATTTGCTTGTTGGGGGGTTGAAACAAGAGAAAATCATCATTAATCAAATCGAAATGTTGCACACAAGTAGAAAACTCACCTGTCGTTCGATAATGGTCGGCAGAAACTTTGCCAATACGCAACGTTATAGTCATTTAGGCATAGGGAAAGCCGAGGTTGGTAATCATTCAAATGCGATGTGAACCAAAATATTATCTAACCAAAAAAAAAAAACGTATCATTGACATCTTCTTATCATGCCAGCATTACTCAATATAGAAACCTAAGATGAAATGGAAAATAACAACTACTAATGGTTGCCATGTGTTTGGAAAAGTGTACCAAGTCGTCGATGCGAAATGTCAATGTCCATCCCGAAGTAAGTTACAGGAGGCCATTCTCAGCATAGATGAGTGTGGTGGAGACCATCATATTTTGAAATTGATTACTGAAATGTTCGTGCTCGTGAAATGTGATGATGCCGCAAAGTAGATACATGTGCGGGAATTATAGGTTCGCTAAGGTTCAGCACGTTCGTCTAATGGTTCCGGCCTAATCAAAATAAGAGCATATTTGAATTCGGTTTTTATTTCATTGTGATATCCATATGGGTAAAAATATATGAAGTCAACCAATGAGTTTCCCTCACCAATTCCGAATTGGCTGAAAGTTGGTACGAAGGGAGTGTTCAATATAACAATAGCATCTGTCAACTTTCAGTCTCCTAGCTTTTCTACTTTCAATTTTATGACGACTTTAATTTGAAAAAAATGATTAGAAATGTACTGAGATGCTTTAACACAATTTTTAATATCTCTGAAAGTATTATACGTACATAAATGATCAAAGGCTTATTTTGAAGCTAAAATTATGCACCGTTAAATAGAAATATTAAATAGATAATTTTCGGACAAGGATATCGTGGATAAAAAAGGACTAAAATTGCCGAAGGATATATCTCAAAAAGCGATATTTTTAAAAATTTCAAAAAAATATATGTTATTCCCTATTCTGTTTTGCACACGTCTTTCAACTTTTAGCCGTGGATCTTTATAATGGAATGAGTTATTAAGAAAATAGTTCGCAAAGGTTTACGTATTCATAAATTTTTGTATTTTTTAAACAATTTCAATTAGTATTTTAAAATAATATTTCATATCATACCAGTGAATTACAGTTATATTCATTCAGCTACTAGTAAATAATAAAAAATATCAAAAACCTAGATTATATTTACTTATTTGTAAAATTACAAAATCGGTATCTGCCGAGTAACGCTTTACTTTAATGTTAGTTTTTCCCACAGGTACAAAAGAATGCAGTTTTTGCGTCCCAGGAATAGTACGCAATTGTTTAAAGCGTATTTGGAGGAATCGTACTTCTTCATCGTAATCTTTTACTGTTAAATACTCGAAGTTACAGTTCAAAAGATTACCCAGGCACCAGTCATATAAATGTCTTGGAGTAGTTATTTGACCTTGTAATGGACGCTGTAAACTGGCTCGTCGTGCTTCTCTCTTTACAGTACCTCCAAGACCGTCGCTGGGGCCTTTTCCATGACTTGTTTCAAAAAAATGCCATTCAGCATTACATCCAAAATCTTCCATATGATAACATAAATTGATAAAGTTCTTTTTATTTTTAAACTGGGCTGCACTGCCGTCTGAAAAATACGTAATTTTCTTCGGGATTGTTTTAAACTTGTTCCCCAAAAATACATTCAAGTGGCGATGAAACAGGTGAACAGCTACAGAGTCGTGTATAAGACAATCAGATATTATTATAAAGTTTGTATGTTGTGTTTTTCCGTCCGATTTAAAATAAATAGCAATTGGGTATAACGTGGCTTGAGAGTTGTTCCAGTGAAATCCCTGGACTGCATCCTGAACTGTAAAAGAAGCATTTTCTGAAAAATCACAAACTGCTATGTACTCATTTTCTTCCAAATTGGATTTTCTTTCGCTCAGATATGCTGCCTGTTGTTTTGCGATAAATGAATGAGGTAATAGAATTTGAAGCTTTTCACACAGGGAATCCACAAAAACGTCGGCTTGGCTAATCATAGTCTCCAAATTATCTCTATCTACACTTATCCATTGTTTATATGTTATTTCATCAATATCATTTTCTTCTAGTAATTGATGCAGTCTCGCTTTTCTCACGGTCACAGAGTTTGTTGAAACAGTTTTTAAAATACCGCACCCGAAGAATTCACAATTAAATGAAAAATGCAGCATTACCAAACTGACAATATTCTCATAGACTACTTTCTTAATATATTTTATATTGCATATATTAAAAAATACATTCAAAATTAAAGATTTTATGAAATATCATAACTTTTTCTTGGGAATTTAATTATAACTCATTCCATGATGACGATCCACGACCAAGAGTTTGCAGACGTGTAGAAAACAGAAAAAGGATTAATATACATTTTTTTTTAATTTTTAAAAATATCGCTTTTCGAGATATATCCTTTTGAAATTTTAGTCCTTTTTTATTTACATTATCCTTGATCGATTTTTTTTTTAAAAAAATGTTTTTAATGGCTCATATTTTTATCTGTAAAATGATCCTTTGATTATTTACAAACATTAAATACTTTTCGAGATATTTACAAATATGTTAAATTACCTCAGTGCATTTTTGTTGATTTTTTTCAAATTGAAATGGTCAGAAATCTGAAAGTACGAGGGCTATATGTCTGAAAGTTGGCAAGTATTATTGTTTTGTTCCATAGATCATGTATAAACAATATTATCAAATTCGCAGATGATGTGGTCAGAAATGTTAAATTTTCGGTTGATTTCATATGTTTTTACCCATATGCACGTTTTTATAAGGGGGTACGTAGATCTGAGTTTATAAAGGGGTCGATCTGATCTGTAACGACAGATCTGTAAACGACAGGGCTCACCAGCTCATTATTTACTGTACGTGGATGCCGGACAACGGGGACATATCGGGGACCTGTAGCAAGATTTGCGACTACCTTATAGGTTCAGCCGAACTGGGATCCGTAGGTGTGCCCAGGGCTGTGAAGTAGATCCAAAACTCCTCGACTCCGACTCTGACTCTAGCACTTTTAAATAGCTCGACTCCGGAGTCGTCTTCGATACAAATTTCGATAATTGTAGTTCCTAAACTCTATACTACACTGAAGTGCATTTATATGTTAAAGATAAAAAAGTTCGTATAATCGTAAATATTTCAAATTTGTCCGACTCCGACAGCCCCTGGTATGCCTCTGGTCATATGTGCCCATTGGAACAAACGATGTGTGGCTTTCTGTCCCAGGATTTCCCAATTATTTAAAAAACTTGCCCACACAATAATCTCGCTATAGCGACCCGACGTCTAATTGGTTGTGTCCGTCATAACGGCGCATTATCTAGCGACTGCAGAACTGAGGGAATTAAGAACAGTCCATAAACACCTTCTCTGCACTCCCCTGCCTTGTCTTTTCTTTAGAGACCTTTTGCGATCACGCCGATATGGATATTGGCCTTCTCAGGAGCATTTTGAGTCCTCAGAATCTAAAGGGGGCTTACGTGAGCCGGAGATTAAAGCCGCCTTTCAATCTAAAAAAAAATTAACAAAAATATAACTTTTTAATGTCGTAGTGGGAGAGATTGCCAGGTTTCTGTGCAGTTCTGACTTTATATGACAATTTGTATGGACAGTATTTGAAAAACTTGGAACGTTTGAACTATTCTATTCTGGTTTATACTACAGGAGTTGTCTCAGCCTAAATTACAAAAAATCTATCTATTTCTTATACGAATTAATTTTTTATATAGAAATAGATTTTCTATATTTACGAGAAGTTGAAACGTTTGGCGTTTGGATTTTTGTCATGGAACCGATATCAGAAAATATTTATAGGGCGCATTGACAAGAGACTTTGTTGTATTCTATTAAAATATTGAATTGGCGCGGTCTGGAAGATCAATTATATGGCGGAATGCTACAACATATCTTCTTGGCTCCTCTATAGGCACTACAAAATGAATTACAAATCCCATACAAACATGGTAAAAGACTAAAGATTTTGTAGTTTCCAAAAACAATACAAAAAAAATGTTTGTCCTTGGGCCCTAAAATGATATTACTACTTATTTTTTCAAAAAAAAGGACAACATGTAAGGTCGGAAAAATCAAAACCCCTCTCCAAAAAATGTTTATTAGAAATAAACGTTCGTATTCCTTTCCACCCCTCATCTTTTATCAAACACAAGTTTCAGTTCGATAATCATAGTAACTTATCCCTCTGTGTAAAATAAATGAAGGTTTTTTGCCAGTTAGAGTCCTTTATCATTTTACAGCATTTTTTTTATCGTATCAGGCCATCGATTCTTTATAATCAACAATGATATGAGAGAAGGACATTGGGTGTTTTTCCGGATTTGGTTTAGATTTAGGCCCATAAGACCCTGTAGGGCATTTTTCAGTCGCATACCATTCGGTGATATAAAAAAAAAATCTTAACGATCATCTATTGTTGTGGCATTAGATTTAGCAAATAGTTTCTTTGCCAAGACCTTTACAAAAATAATAATAATAATAACAATCAACGTGTGTTAAATTAAATGTTATGTAAAGCGAAAAAAGTGCAAAAATTGTTTAAACGAAAAACCTTCAAAGCCAAAGCGAAAATAAAACATAAACACACACTTGCGTTAAGTCCGACAGACTCTCGGAATTGTTTTAAATCGTTAGAAACAATTTGGGGTTTGTTTGTTTCAACCATTTGTGTAGACCACAACAAATTTGCATGGGCTCGTCCGGTCGTCTGTCCCTCCCTTGGCTGCCTGACACTGCGGTCGCTTGTTTCAGTTTGGGGTAATTAAACAATCATGATAATTATAATTTGTCTTCTCTGCCGAACCAGCCCAAACTGCGGCAAACGCAACAAAAACCTGTTGTTTAACGGTTATTTTCGTATGGATTGTGAAGTTTTCTTTTCTGTTTTTTGTTGTTGTTGTTCATCTTTGTCCACAATGCAGGCTGAAAATCCTTGTCAGAACGAGTTTTCCACAATTTCTCAAAGTAAAAGTTTTTTTGTTGTTGTTGTTGCATTTTTCGTCGCTGTGACATGAAACGTGTTAGGCCACAAAATCGCAATATTTTAAACTGAAAGACAATTTTCGCTCTTAACTGATTCAAGTGCATCAGTCAGCAGACAACCAAAAACTGCACAAAATAAACAACCTCCAGTCACCGTCGCCAGATCGAACAAGAACCGTCGACTAGCTTGCAACCACATGCTGGCGTCACCATCCCGTTCGTCTGCTGCATCGATTCGCTCGCATGTGTTATAAAAAGATTACATTTGCTCACATGCTGCAAATGCTGTATGCTGTATGCTGCATGTGGCATGCCGCATGAATCTGATTCTGTGTTTACATGTAAACGTATATAATATTCCTGTTTCCTCTTTTCCATCATTTGGCCATGTTGATTTAAGCACACAATCATTTACGGAGAGGCAGAAACGCAGAGAAAGTACGGGTTCAAGCCCGGGTTTGCCTTCTAGAAATAACTGCAACCAACACCCCACTTAAGTCATAAGGAATGGCGTGTGTGTGTGTCTGTGTGTGTCTTCGGAGATCTGTGATCATTTGATAGAGACTTTTCTGTTACAGCACTTGATGCAAATTGGCCACGACAGGCATAAGTGCTTTAATGGCAAGATATGCGTCATGGCCTCGGAGAGAAATGTCAACATTAAATAAAAAGAAGGAGTTAATTTGCTAGGAAAAAGAAAAACTAAACTAAACCTTAGATATCCAGTTGAGTGTAAGGAATCTTGGTAGTTGGTAACACAATAACCCAGCAAACCTTGTAAACTATAATCCAGAAAATACATAGGTCAGTTCTATAAATACACTGAGATACAACTAAGAGCCATTGACTTTGGACTTCTTGCATTTGTGTCGTGGTCTCCATAGGGTTCTGATCTTCCTGGACATGGTTTTCTACCGGAGTCTGAGTCACTCCACTGACATTCCCTCAATATACCCCAGTCACCGATGTCGTTGGCGGATCTGAAATTCGCCTTATTCGGTCAATGTCATCGGTGTATGCGAGAAGCATGGCTTTAGTATGCTCCCTATGTTCAATTCTGTATCGTTGGGTGATTATTCTTCCATGGAATTACATAGAATAAAATCGGAGAAGTCCCTTCTTTTTTAACAGGGCTGTGGAGTCGGAGTCTGGAGTCGAAAAATATGCTCGACTCCGAGTTTTATTTACTTACATTTCCCATAAAATAAATAAAATATATTAAATTTTTTTTTTTTTTAAAATTTCAAATATTATAGATTATATGAAATTTTTGTATCTTTAAGATACATACGCATCTCAGTGTGAGATAGAGTAATTTTCAAAATTTTGGTATTGAACAACTGAAGTCGAAGTCGACTCCGGAGTCGAGCTATTTAAAAATGCTGAATCAGAGTCGAGCAATTTTGGCTCGACTCCACAGCCCTGTTAGCACGTCATCATTTTTCAGCAGTTTTTATCGTACCAGGCTGTCGAAGATGTCTTTATAATCGAGAATGAAGTATTAGTGAAAGATATGGGGTGTTTTTCCGAAATTGGTTTAGATTTAGGCCGGCCCTGTGGTACATTGGTTGCTGCCATAGGCCCATTTTGGACCTATTTAGTCCCCTTTTACATTACTTTCAATTTCTGCTTCATTCCTGTCTGCTGCAATTGATTTTTCACACATTTTCTTTTTCCCCCCTTTTGTACCTTTTTATCCCGTCTTGGTACGTTTTGGCACCATTTCCGTCCCTTCTCTAACTATTATTCACCTGATGTTGACAAAACTTTGTTTCACTCTACTTAACTTTTTTGTGTCCCTTTTTTATCCCGTTTTGGTAAGTTTTGACCCCTGCTAAGTTCCATCTCTAACTCATTTCCATCTGTTGTTGCCAAACGTAGTTGTGGACCATTTTCCCAAAAAAATCACAATATTTGATTATTTTGTATTTTTGCGTATTTCGAAGGGGTTTGGGTTCTCCCCATTTTTATCCCCACAAAATCTCTCTGCGGATGTCTATTTCATGATTTTATCTCCAGCCATTTGATTAGATTTATATCCAAAACCGTTTTTTATTGATTCTTGTAAAATGGCCTAGAATACATGTCTCTGCAAAATACTACACTCCAGTATCGAATATTTATAATTTTAAAGGCGAATTCCTAAACGACGTAGCAAGAAGAGTGTTTTCAACAGTGCTGTGAAGTTCTGAAAATGCATGTTTCGTCCTTTTGAATTACTGGTGACGAAACCGTGATAACTCGACTTCTTGAACAGGCAGAGTACAGAGAGATTCCGGGCATTCTTCCTTTTTAACAAAACTACTTACTTATTTCCCTTAACATTCCATGAAGGAACAGACGGGGAACTGCTCTCGAATCAGTGAGCTGTGCACGATATAATTGTGTATACTCACTGACCGGGATCTACTGTTTAAAGCCGGCTCCGAACGGCTAATGCTTTTCTAGAGAAGTTTTACGTGGCTTAGAGATTACTCTCTTACTCGTAAAGTTGCCAATATTTACGAGGTGGGAACAGCCGCTGAAAAAATGTTTGATGGTCTTACCCGGTTTCGAACACACCACGGCCGTCCACAAATTTACACTGATCAAAATCGATTAGCTTACTTTTTCAGCGGCTGCTGTTGTTATTTATTAGGAAATATTTGTCCACTGCACTTTAACCTCAATGTTGACTGCTCGCCCATCTAAACAATTTTGTACACCGGCTATTCCCAGCAAGATTACTGGGATCTCTTTCCTCGGCTGTGGTAATTCAAATTGACATATAAAGAAAATCATTTCCTAACAGATCCAGATACGGTTAACACACTTTTCCAGTAACCATCTGGGGAGTCGTCAATGAAAGTACCCGTCTTGTTGGCATCAACACGATTTTATGTGTTGGTAACTCTAATAGTTTTAACAAATTTATCCACCCGGTTCTTAGTCGCACCATAATCATCGTTTAACGAACGAAACCAAAAAAAATGCTTACCCTTTTTCGTTCCTTCCCGAACCCTGTTGAATTGTTCTTATCAATTTGGTTGCATCAGCCAAAATGCAACAAGTGTGAAGCGATCGTCAACGGACTACATCGCCGGCACAATGAATTCCACATAAAAACAGAACGAAAATGCGCAAAAAAATGTAAAGTAAACCATAAAAGACAATAAACAAAGTTATATTTAGCCCTAAATCAACAATGGACGAACCTGTTGGGCTATGTTTTCTGTATTTGTTCCTTTTTTTCGTATTACATTTTGTTAATTGCAATGGTCTGGTGGTTTTTCGGGCTCACAAGAAAATTAGGGATTCCTAGCCACAGCACAAATACGCTCTAGCAAAAATAATTGAAATGCAGGTCAAATGTATTCCTCTTTTCACTTTAGAGGGTGGATCTTACAAATTACAATGCATTTCCGTTTGTCATTCCCTGGAATGTAATTATTCTCATGTCCGTCATTCTGAGCAAAAATTAAACAATTTGGCCAAAAAGAAAATGGAAAACAATTGCAGAAACTTTTTGTCTGGAAAATGGTTTCGCTTTAGTGGTTAACTCACAATAAAGTGTTGTTTCTGTTGAAAATCCGAAGGGGGATTTGCAAACGTATTTGGGAGATGTGAAAATAAAATATTATTAATAAATACAAATTCAGGCAGTCAAAAAAAATTTTGCAACAACTGCCAAACTGAGCGTACCAGCCGGGCAGACAGACCGACATGGCTCGAACGACTTAAAAAGCCGTGAATCGAATTTGGTTCAAAGACAACTAGGCTCTGATGTGAATTTTTCTAGATTAGATATAGTTTTTGAGCACGAGCCACTAGCCTTCGGGTACCTCCCATACAAATGTACCTTTCGTCCACTTTTTTTTTATTTTTGGACCAACACTCGGGGGATGGCCCCTATGAATGCAATGCACTAGATACAGTTTACTAGAAAAATATTTAACTCTAGCCATTTTGCAATCAAACTATTTTCCTGTAAAATGTGGTATCGAAACTTTTCAACAGAATACTCTGGAACATCTGTTGCATCAGTACTCTACAAACTCAGTTGGTAGGCGAGTCAGAAGTCGAGCTCTACACGTGTATTTGAAGGGTAGCTCTGTTGAGAACGCTCTTGCATGGAAAAGTGGGTTGCATGGAAAGAAACCGGACAAATATGCTGCTTTCAGTAACCCAGAATCAAACGCTATTAGGGAACGGTTGGTGTTTACTATTCACCTAGAATTGTTTACATTTCTTCCGCCGATTATTTTAGTTTCTTAACTTTATGCATAATAAAAATAATTAATTATATCGATTAAACACATCTTATAAAATTCACAAATTAAAACTCGTGGGAATTCTCAAAACGTCAACTGTATTTTTTCCTGAGGGTATTACTTTCGGAACACACCCCAAAATGCAATGAAACTCCATGAAGCGTACATGCTGCATAAATACTGCATTTCGTCTGACATTCCCTCCCTATGCAGGCGGGTCATTTCAACGTCAACAAGAAATGTTGACGTTTACCATAATGAGAGATGACCACATTTATTTTTCGGTTAAACCCACGACAGTGTGTAGGAGCCACCACCACTTCACCGTCTAACTCGTATTAGGGGTTGAAAGGTGAAGAACTCACAAACACTTGTCATTGACATCAGCTACAAATGTCCCTTATCCCACATTTCTTTCTTCTTTTGTCGAACCAAAGAACGAATGAATGACTGAAGACGACGCTTTTTTGTGGGAATTTCGGTTATTGTGTAACTTCCGTGTGATAATGTCGCCCTCCATGATACAATGCCAACGACGACAACAACAAAATAGGTAGACCGTATTCCCACGTTCTAACAGGTGTACGCACAGGCATAATCATGTCGATAAAAAAAAAATGTTATGTTTGTTTTTAATATGGTTTTTGTAGGGCATTGTCGAGATGAAGTGTACTGAATGGTCGGGTCGGTGGGTCTGGCAGGGCAAGGGGAAAATGCAATTATGATTCGTATAATAATAGACGGTGGTAATGGTTGGATGATTGTTATGACTTCTGTAGGAAGATCACATCACATCAGTGGTTTCGTGGATATGTTGATGACACTGGTTTCATTAGAAAATTAAATTTAATTAATTTCATGTTACACCTACACACTCACACACACACACACACATGTTTAATTTGTGGAAATGTTTCAAGCTTAATGAATTATGTTAATGGTTTCTTTATTGTTTTCTTTTCATTACAAGACATCAACGCAACTTTAGTCATTAGAAATGTGCTGGGCGATTTAGAATTGTCAGTCGCACCTGAAATTTAGGCATAGGCATTTAAGGTGTGTGGTTGTGTTGGCACCTTGACACACAATCGATTATTTTGTCTTTTTCCATTTTATGGAAATTTTTGAAAATTTTTCATTTATTTAATGGAAATATTTTTCTTGGCTAAAAAATTAAGAAACTTTTTGAGATTTTTTCGTAGGCCATACTTTCATACATAGAGATCTCCTTTAGATACATTTTAAAGTGTATCCATTAAGTTTCTGTTAACCTCGAGAGAACATTTTGTTGTGCAAATTCTCTATTAATTTAAAACTTACCATAGTCGGCGCTCCTGCGCAACCATATTTCATGAACAAATTTGTAAAACTTTTATAAAACAAAAAAGCACACATAAAGCGCCATCGAAAGACTGAAAACCAGCCTTGGTTTAGTTCACGGCGATATTTCACAGACTGTGCGAAACATACTTAGTGTAGTTTCACAACAGCGTGCATTTTTTGCAACTTGGCTTGTATTTCAGCTAATCAGTCTTGTTGGTGATGTTTGGCTGATAATTTTTTTGGAAATACCAATTCCATCGGCATAGTTCGAGAGCATTGTGATGGATCTATGTTTCGACCAAGCATAATTGGAGTTTGCCGGTTGAATGTGAACCAAGGACAACCTGTTCATGGAGACAGTATTTTTTTGGGCGGCATGTGGTCAATTATAATTATTTTGACACAGGTGAAACGGTCAATGCATAGCGGTCCAGATTTTAATTTTTATCGGGCAAAAGTCTGTAACTTTTGATCTACATATGTTGTAGACAACGAGTGGGGGATATTTTTTAGGTATTGATTGATAAAATCGGATATATGTCTTTTAGACACATTTCTAAAATTGACGACATCATGGAAGTCACTGCACACAAACTCAAACAAAACAAGTGGACAAATAGTAAGTTCGGCCGGGCCGAATCTTATATACCCTCCATCATGGATTCGTTGCATTTCGATACCCATATGTCCATGTTTGTCAAGGTACGGTTTTTGGGCCGCTGGTGGCCCGATAGTCCCAGAAACCGGATCAAAAAATTTAGGCAAATCATAAAAATAAAGGCATATTTGGGTTCGTGAGTAAATTTCGTTGCACTTCGATACCCATATGCGCATGTTTATCATGGGCCCTTTTTTGGGCCCCAAGGGTCCACGGAACCCATGAGCACACCAATTTTTGGGATTTTTTTCCCCATCTATAAATTATATAAACTTAGAACAATTTTACCAAAAAAAATCAGATGTAGTGAAAAAAAATATTTTTAAAATTTGATTATGGCCGGGATATATTTAGTCCCGTAAAGGGGAACTTTTTCCCCTTTGGTCCGATATTGCCCATTCTCGAACTTAACCTGCTTAAACATCTTCCTACAAAATTTCAGCTTCTTAGCTTTGGTCGTTCGCACTCTATCGTGATTTCAACAGACAACAGACGGACAGACGGACATCGCTAGAATGTCTTAGAATGTTACACTGACCGATAATATATATACTTTATAGGGTCGCAGATCACTATTTCGAGGTTTTGCAAACGGAATGACAAACTTAGTATATACTCCATCCTATGATGGAGTGTATACAAATTATTATAACAAACAACAGATGATCGACGATAGTCTTAAGTGATGAGAAAGCTATCGAAACCATGAAAGTAGTACTAAGAAACAAAATCGCCCTGATGAGGGTGCACCCCACCATTTGCGAAGGCCTGCTCTGATGCATTCAGCTCCACTTATGACCACTTTAACTGTCGATTTCCTTTTGTGGAACTTTGTTGCCATGACGTTGTTGTCTATTTGACGACTGAAACTAATTTGAGTGCAACATTATTATTTCTGCTCACTCAGGCCTGCCACTGTTAACCAAACCAATTGACCTTAATTTTTCGCCAAAGAAGAGCGAATAAATACCCACAAATATGGTTAGAAATTATTAAAAGGAAATCGTGACAAATCTCGATTAATAAGTAACGAATGCCATGCAAAGCACAGCCAACTACCTACATTGACCACATTGAAAGACCACTTACAAGTGTCCGAGTTGGATGGAGTACTTTCCGAAGATATTAACTCAATAAATATGTATTGATGTGGCTGTAAGTGGATGCGAAACTACATGTGTATGTTTCTGATGGATGGCTATTTGTCTTTCCGCCCGTCCATCGGTTGGTCTGCCAACTATTTCAATTTGAATGTGTGTAAAAATGTTGGCCAATGTTAAGTCTTACACTTTTACACTTTCACAATTTCATATTTCTATTCTTGTTTTTTCTTTTGCATTAACATACGAATTTAGTTTTTATTTGCCTGAATTGGCGGTGGTGTGGCTGATGATGGCTGGCCTGGCCATGACGTTGATGCTGATGATGGTTTAAGAAATTTCTTAAGAAACATTTCCTACACACGTATGTCGGTCGCTTGGCATGTGACACACTTGTTGTTGCTGTTACCACAAACACCGAAAGTGATGAGAATACTCCCGGACATTAATATGCAGATACACGGCCGGTGTGACGTCCGTCCGTGTGTTGAAATTCTAGAATAGTGGCCATGCCTGATATTTTTAAGCTGATATCAAATCGGTGGCAATGTTTTATTTGCATTTGCCTTGTTTGGGTTCTCTGCGCTCACAGACGAACATTTCTAATCTACTTAAAACGTCTGTATGAAATGAAAGTTAATCTGTGTATTGAAATACAACCCAAACAGATCTTGTTTTTATAGACGCAAATTAACATACTTTGGCCAGCAAACACCGAAACTCAAAACAGAATTAACATTAACTTCTCTTTCGAAAAGCCGTATGTTCGTACAAGTACCCAATATCAAGAAATATCTGTGTTGTTGTACTAATGGTGGTATTTCATTTATTAATTGTTTTGTTGTTTGGTTTTCGATTTGTCTTCAATATTATGTTTGGGTTGAAGATCTTTTTTTTTTGTCTTTCGTGAGGGGGAAAAAAATACAAAATATATGATTGTACATATTTTTATTGGTATCTGATCAGCAGTCATTTAATGTAATGACAAATCATTTATTTTCCGTCAAAATATTTTGAACAACAACCAAAACCCATTTGTCCAAAAGGAAATCCCCAATTTCGTGTTTTGTAAATAAAACAAAACAACAAAAAAAAAACACACAAAGATTTTGGATGCATGATTTTTATGGACTTATCTTGATTCAATATAAACATAATGTATATTTAAAGTACTTGAGATGATACCTACACCGGGCGAAATTTATGTAGGAGCACTTGCATAGCAAATGCTTAGGCAGCATTTTAGTTGAAGCATGAGAAGGAGACAGAAAATGGCCATGACCATTTGCCGAATGACTTGTGAGGAGGTGGACTTGTAAAGGGCTAACATTTTACAAATTTTAAGAAAAACACCCCATGGTTTATTTCTTTTTTTCTATCGGGAATCAAAGTACGAGATTACCTACTTACTTTCATAAGTTGGCTCTACAACCTGTTGTTGGTCTTGGCCTGCTTAATATATGATTTCCAAGGATTCCGGTCTTCTGCTTGTCTTCTCCAGTTCGTGATACCAAGGATTTTCATGTATTCATCCACTTGGTCCCTCCACCGGAGTTTCGGTCTTCCCTGTCTGCGACTTCCCTTGTAGTTGTCGTCCAACGCCTTTCTGGCTGGAGCGTATGTATTCATTCGAGATTACTTAGTGTGGCAAATCCGTGAAGGAGTACTAGAAAAGAAAAGTGTCTGTTAGCGTAGTAATTCAGTTGGAGGAAATAATTGAACGGAAAAATAATTATGCTCCAGATTGCAGTTTGTGTTCAATTACACTAAGCAACAAAATAATAAAAAAAAATTGTATGCAAACTAAAATGTTATATTTCGTGTACAAAGTTTTCTAAAATCCACAAAAAAAACTATGGCTAACTATTTTAAAAAAAAAAAAATATCTTTAAAATTTTCATTTTCCTTTTTTTGTCTATAATCAAACGACACAATACACCAAATTAATGGTATTTGTGTGAACTAAAATTTTTTGTGAATATGATTTTTATAAAAAAAATAATCTAATAAATAGTTTTTATCTTCGACCTTTAACATTTACCTAAAAAAAATAACTACTAAAGAGCAGTCGACAAAAAAAATCTTTTTTTTTTTTAAAAAAGTCTGAAATTAAATTTCCGATTAAACAATTAACAAAAAATTAAACAATGTACGATTTTACGCCATTTTTACAACTGCGGTTGTGGGAACTAATCGGGAAATTTTAATTCCCGGTATTATTGGTCGGAATACCCGAAAATAAAATACTAACAAACAATTTAACTACCTAATATTTTACGTAACTTGTACAACTGGAAAATTGGACGATTTTTTACTTCCTGAAACATTCCAGAACTAGTTGATCTTATTTTAAACAGGATTTAAATTGAACAGGATTTTCTCAGTATTCATTGGCTAGGATTTGATTAATATCATTGCAGTTTTATTAATCATTTGAAGTTTGTTATATATCTAAATTATCTAACGTTTTGTGGTTTTTTATATATATCTTTTAGGTTTATTTAAATTTTGACGGCAAATATAGTTATAAGGATAATATCTCAGATGTTAGGGATACATGATATAAACACCGTCGGACCTCGGACATATGACCACAGTAGGAGTGAAAGGGTTAAAAAAAAACCATAAAAGTGTAATGGTTGTTTTGCGTGAAAGTGGTATTTTTTTTATTATATTTTATAGAGAAAATTAAGTCCCGGGAAAACGTCAAAAAACTGTTACCGATTCCCGGGAGTTAACAAACGTCGGGAAATTAAAATTAAAAAAAGTTCTAAACTTTTTTTTATATTATTTTCCAATAGCTGGCATGCTACTGAAGAAAACAAGCCATAGTTAAAGAAAATCTATGGATAAATGTAAAAGTTATGGCTCTTTTTTTGTAGGAGTGCCTCAATTTCCTTTAGTGTATACAAATATGACGAAATCAATAAAAACTGGTGCGAATGTTGCTGGCGGGTAAAACGGACTTACATATATTCCATAGTATATGAATTCCAAAAGTGGGAGTGGCAACCACTATCGGATTTTAAAGAAACAGTCTGGGAGGTACCAGAAGATACGTGGCTAGGGTTCCACTTTTTCCTCGAAATGTTTATCTAGTTAAAGCTTTACAACATATGTTGTGTTTTTTTTTTTTGGTATTCAAAGAAAAATTGAATTTTTTGAGATAAATGATCGAATGGCAAAGTGGCTGTACCATATTCTCGATAGCCTCACGAATTCAATCTTTGAGGTCTTGCAGCGACGCTGGGGTTATCTTTCACGTGACACCAAAGGAAGAAGTCGCACAGGTGTTAAATCACAGGATCTCGGTGGCCAATTGTGATCAACTCTTCGAGAGATAACACGGTCCGGAAACATTTTAGTTTTGCGAACTGTGACTGCAAGATTTTCACCATATCGTTCCATGTCAAATGTCAAAGAATAAATGCTACCGAAATATCGGCAAATAACACATCTTCTTGGAGAACCCTGTATATAAGTTAGTAAAGATTGTTTTGGGTGTAGTAATATTTTTACACGATTTATAAAGTGGGCGTAATGATATATTTGTATGGGAGCTATCAGAACGGGCGTGGCTGGGCATCAATTTTTTCTCGAAAACATTCGATTTTGGGTGAATTTTAAAATGTTCTACATTAATCTGAATCTTTACTATAAAAATACCCAATTTACATACGAGCTGTGATATGAATTCAGATTCGGGCCTAAGTGACCACAAAATCTTATAAATCTTTTCTTACAACGCCCATGTTGTCATACTAGCCTTCAAGATTTTACAAACTAGATTTGATAATCATTTCTTATGCGTTTTCATCGTTCTTGCAACATAACAGACGACCACTAATCAACTTTAAGTACTTACTGGTCTATACATTGTTGTCGATTTGCCAAATGGAAATTCTTGCGGATTTCCATTTGATATCAGCTTTTATGTATGCTTGCTATGAGAAACCCACCAAAGTATGTCTGTATGTACATCGATTTAATCAATTGCTCGTAAATGTCATCAGAAATGCTGCTTCCGCAGTCATGTCGTGATATTTGATGCGGTCTGGCCTTTTGAAGGAAAAGGACACAACAACGGGAGACAAAGAAACCCTTCGACGGCGGTGATATGCAAAATATGCCACCATTAAGAAGAAATTGAAAGAAAACTAATTAAAACTGGCATTGAAGCCTGAAACACACGAACTTGGGTGGTCGCACATCTTTTGTGTCTCAACTTTAACATTATCGTGGTCGCTGCCAACGGAATGGACAGACAGACAGGCTGGCAGACAGACAGACGAGGCAAAAGTTAACGCATCATAAGTCGTCCAGTCGCTTCAGCAGCCGCTGCTATATCTGTATCTGGAATTAAGTTAAGATTCCCGGCTTGTTGCTATGACTGCTGTCGCGGTCGCTCTGTGCTCTGTGGCTTTTGCTGCCTCGTTGAGTTGCTGCTTGTTTTTCTGCGATTATAATTTAAGCTGAAAACGCACTCGAATGTGTATGATTTTAATTAAAAGTGAATTGACTTTTAAAAAAAAAAAGCCAACTCCACCAATCTAAGGAACGACAAACAGGCGAAAAACGGCAAAACCATCAAGAAAACGAAAATAGCATTTACGGCGAATACTTTTCATTTCTGTGCCGTATGGACAGAAAATGAATTAAAAGCAAAAAATAATCCTGAAGTATTCACTCGAACATAATTGTTTAGAAAATCTGTATGCTCACACAGCTTACGGTCGCAGCAATGAAAAAATTCCAACTTCCTATAAAACGAAATCTGCTGAATAAGACGCCAAAATAAACGCACGACGAACAGAGAAAAAGAAAACAACTGCCGACAACAAATAACCACAAAAATATAATTGAAAAAATGTTGTGTTAATAATTTTCAATTATTTTCATTCCATTCCATTTCGTTTCATACTTTTGTCGTTTGTGGTCACTCGGCTCGGCAACCGCATTATGGAGGAGGAAATAGCCGGGTGTACCGGTACGATAACTTCACATGTCTGCGGTGGGCTATGGCAAAGTGCTGAAATAGGAAGAAACCTCACGCTCTGTTAACAGGTCATCTTAGATGCCAGCAGGCAGACTACCAAAAAGGGCTCAGTTAAATACAACCAGAGGAGCCGGAGTTGCAGAGAGTGAGAATAAAGTTAATTGGTTACGCCTTTTGACTTTTAAAATAAATATTATTGCAGACAATTTGCACCACCAGTCCATGTGTAGTTAAAGTACACCTCCATTCACATGCATACAGCGTAATGTCATATCGTGACCATGGGACGGGCCATGGCAACCTTATGAAGAGATACCACAAAGCGATGAAGCGCGTCAAGAACTCTAGACGGTGATAGTATTCATGTCCATCGGCTGCACAAACTATGCAATAGAATCCCTCGTATAACCACACAATTTATATACGTACATATTAACCTTAACATCCTAAGCAGGAGCAGAATTGAAGGGAACTGCTCTCATGTATGCGCATGGAATTATTTTCATAATAATTCAAAGCAGATAATCAATAACATAAATCTTGCAATTTAAACGTTTTAATGTCCCAGTGCTGAGTGAAAAGTGTGAATTCCAGATATAAAATCGTCCATTAATTGAAGATTTCAACTCTGAATTGGCCATGGAAGGTTAGAGGTGGACATTATTTTGGTGATTCGATTTGTGCGTATCTGTGGTTGGACATCGCAGTCTGAAATGTAATTTGCTATAATTTTATATCATAAACAATTTTCATATGTTGCTGCTCCAAACCTCTGAACTCTGATTGCGTTCTGCTACAAAGAAACCAAAGCAATGAGCCAACCAACGTACGTGCGTACAGTTGGGCCGATTTGTTTTATTTTATATATTCACTCCGACTTGTAGGTGGGTTTGTGATTACACTATGCGACAAAAGTGTTTGTAATGAATGACCACTGTATAATTCTGCCCTGAGTACGAAAATGGACGAAATGTTTTTTTTTATAGACAGGTTTCTTTTTGACTTTTTATTTATTTATTAACAATTATATTTATAACATAATACAAGTTCTGTCTACTGAGGTCTTGAGCTGGAGTTTTTTTTATTTATTTATTAATTACAATACAAAGTAAATTTATATTCTAATTTTTGGTCCAAGGGTAAACCGGGTGACACAGACCATTTGGCTAAAATTTTGCAGCGACAGACCAAAGCCTCTGGTGGGAATCGAACCCACAACCCCCACGCTGATAGACAAGCACGCTACCAACTCGACTACCGGAGCGCCTGGAGTTTTTTTTATTTTTTAATTTTTTTTTAAACTAATTTTTTGTTATGCCTTTTGAATAAATTGACCGATTTTGAAGAAATTATGTGTATTTGAATCCGAACTACAGTTTCAGAGTGATTATTATAATTATCGAAGGTTAGCAGGACATTTTTTTTTGTTGAAAGCACAAGCTGCTAAGTAATGATTACTAATTGTGATAATTACTTATTAGTGGTGCATTAATGATTAAATTACGATTATATTCAGTTTTTCAAGACTTATAATTGATTACAAAATACAAATAATCTAAAACTAATCAGGATTACTTGCGATTACTATAAAAAAATCAAAAAGAATAAAAGAGTAATCAGATAATAATCCCTCTACTTCCAGAGATTACTTTCAATCGTTTGCATTATTTATAGTAATCGGAAGTAATCCGGATTACTGTCATTAACAAATATGATGATGCAAATTTTTCTCCACATTAAATTCAACCAGTATTTGGTTTGAGTTATATTTTTCTTTACCGGTAAAAATTGTATACGATTTTTTGTTTGTCGTTTAGCTTAGCTGATAGCATTCTTCTTTATTTATTGTACAGGGTTTTCCAACAAGATGTGTTATTTTGGTATTCAAAGAAAAATTAAATTTTTTGAGATAAATGATTAGTAATGAAAAAGAGCACCAGCCAAATGACCACCACGACCACGCTTACAGGACCATATCCTTTTCATGAAATTGTCCATAACCAAATCGCAAAGTGGCTGTCCCATGTTCTCGATAGCCTCACGAATTCTATCTTTAAGGTCTTGAAGCGACTCCGGGCTATAGGCGTAGACCTAATGTTTCACCTGGACCAATTTTCACAATGTTTCACAAAAATTAAAAAAAAAAATAGTTTCCTACCAAACTTTCCTGAAAACACTGAAACTGTACATTGGATTGAAAAGCACTGAAGGCGAAGTTTTAAGAAAATATAGTAATACAGTTTTAAAAATGTGTATCAAACTAATCGTACAGGTTGTTTTCGAGTCATGATCAGTATATGCATTTAAAAAAATTAAAATATACAGATACATGTATTTTAGTCCACTTGTCAAGAATCAATCAAGAACTTGTTTTTTTGATGATTTGGATTTCAGTAGAGGATGTAGTGGTTTGTTATTCCAATTTTTTTTTCGCATTTTTATTGTTTTCATTGTGGTAACTGAAGGATCTTCGGGGTACGTAAGTATTTTCCTTATGTAGGTATATTCCTTAAGGGAATCTTCAAATCAGATAGCTTTGTCCGATATAAGTTTTGAACATCTAATGTTTCAAGTCGGCTGCGAATTTCTAATGGTTTCACTAGAGAAGTTATTATGTGGCGTAGAAAATAATCCGTTTCTCCAGGTGGAAACGGCCGCTAAAAAAGGTTTGTGGTTCTTACCAGTTTATAAACCTGGATTTGCTGTTTGATAGTCGGCCACATTATCTATCACACCACGACTGGTGTAGTGACAAAATGTTTTTCAATCTATATTTTGCTCTGTCTGCGTTCATCTGTCAGGTCGCCTGTTTCACGATGAAGTTACATCCCATACAAATAAAATAAAAAAAAAAATCCGTTAGACGGAGTTTTGGTTATGCGAATTGATTTGTCTGATATTCTTGTGGGCGTTCAATTATCCGATATTTTTCAGTTAAGCGGATTGCAGTTACAAATGGCAAAACAAACATGAATTGTGTATCACAAAAAATGTATGGCCGAGAAACTGCCTTGTTACCGTGCTGCCCCGCCCATAGCAGAACGACGCTGTCCTGTCCAGAAGCATTGGTGTTAAAAATGTCGCAATTAAGAAAACAGTGGAAAACAACTGTTCCGAAACCAGTTGAACGTAACACATTTACAGTTGCCACCACAAAGTCAGTGTCAACAGACATAAATCTCAGATTCCTGACACTTCTGAAATGGTTAGAAACCAAAATACAAAACACATATAAACCTCATACATACAAATGCATTTATGGCGAATTGCAAATTTCACTCAAACCACCAAAACGATTGTCAGCTTAGAAACAGTTTACGCACACACACACACGCTGTTGCACCTAATAAAAATTGTCAACCAAAGAGATGTCAATTAATTTGAAAACAAAAAACGAATCGCATTGCATGTCTAAAAGCCGTCTATTAAACATTTCGACAATCATTAGAAGATACAGATCCATGTAATGTGGTGGTCAATGGAATCTATGGTGGACACAACAGACGTACAGAGACACTTCACCGACTTTTCAATTTGAAATCCAGCAAATGAGTAGATTAAGCAAACTAGTTGGCTGGCACGTTTGAGAAAAGGCATACTCGTTTCTAAGGTCAGTGGACAATAATTAGAGGAATTTAAATACCAAAAAAAAAAAAAAACGGTGTCCATTTCGCAGAATAAAATCATCCATCAAACCGGTACAGAATTAAGTCTCAGCGAAAAAAAAGAGCATTGCAAACGGAAATGCTGTAGGATTTAACGGTTGCCTGTTCGCAGTTTGTTTGTAACCGATTTAATTGCAGTTTGAAGACTCCTCAGATGCCACAAACAAAAAAAAAAAAAAAACAGTTTGAAACAAAAATCATAATTCGTGTGTCCACCGAACAGTCAGTGTTGGCCGGAAAGCCATTTTGGAGTTGATGCCGTCTGTTACATTTTAAGCCAACATTAGATGAAATTAATTCTTGTTGGTCTCTTTGCGGCGGCGGAACCACAGACTGTAAAGCAGGCACATTCAGGGAAACGTGCACAAAGTAACCAATGTTGTGTGAAAGCCTTATCAGTGCTTCGCTTGCAATTTGATCTTTTACAGATATCCGAAGGAGGTATGACAATGTGGTCGCACATACTTTGTATTGTTGGCCAGGGAGAATTTCAAATAAAACATATTCCATTGGCGATTCAGTTCCTCAAAAATAATCATTACAAAATTCTACTTGGCGTTCAGTTCTCCATCTGTTTTCGGAGCCAAACATTATAAGTTCACTATATTTTCCAAATAGTTTCCATTCAGGTTTAAAAAAAATGCTGATTCCCAGCCACGCCTTTACTACACTCATCATACTACCTCGTTCAGCCACCATGCTATACATCTTGGTGTACGTGTTGGCATAAGAACAGCGCAGAACAGACAAAAAAAACAAGAGAATGATTCCTGCCAAACCTGGCTGCACTCTGTTCCATTGGTGTTGATGTGCGGCCAGCCAAACAATTGCCAGGCAAGCCAACAAGTGATTTAGTACTCATACACCGTTAGTTGGCTGATAAGCAACAGGTCTTTACCTCTGACTCTCTCTCTCTCTCTCGCTGTCTGTGCCACGTTTGCAACATGTAGATCAACTACCAACTTGACTCTTGATATTCTTTCCATAGCCATCATTCTGGCATCGTTCGTTTTTCCATTAAAGAAAATCATCGCAGAACATCATAAACCAAAATGCATAATTAATAGTTTAGTTGCAGTCTGCGATGCACGGTGGGCCGTTTTGTTGGAGAAGGAGAATTAAAAAAAAAAATGATTTCGAAAATGTTAGACTTTAGGCTAGTGATTTCGAATCTGAGAATAATTCAGATGGTCGTTAAACATATTAACCGGTTTTTTGAAACTTCCCATTGAAAAGGCACCTGGTTGTGAACGATTTTTAATTTAAATTTAACTCGATTCGAAACAATTTGAACATTTACCCATGTATTCATAAAAATTTAAAAAACCTAATGTATGAAAATACGAAAACAGTTTTCAAACATTTTTTTTAACAAAGGTTTTTTTGAATTTTTATAAAAATGGGGGTTAGAATTTAAAAAGGGCAAGGGGTTTTCTCTGATATTCAATTTGTGCCCTTTAAGGACTCTCTAAGTAAAATGTCTATTCTGATACAATTTTGCTTAATTTTGTTTTTTTAATTTCCTTCTAAATAGCGCCACCTGTAAGGTGAGATTGTGGTCTACAAGAGTTCAAAGTTGGAAATATCGAGTTATCACAGAAATTAAAACTTCAGGCATGGTCCAACATGCCTAATATTTGACATGAATAAGATAGTGGTTAATATTTATCAAAATATCTTTCTACATTGGGATTGTAACCCAAGGAACGTAAGATCTGGTCCTTTTAAATGTCTTTGTAACAAAACTATTTAAAGTACGATTCCAGTCCGGTCAAAATGTTTAGTTTGGAAAAAGAATTATTAAAAAAAAACTGCTAAAGGCATCAAAACAATATCAATTGGAACTTGCAAATTTGAAAACAAAAAAAATATGAATAATAATTTTGAACATGAAAAAAGTTTGCACTTTCCGAAACATAAGTAAACGTAGACGAGTCTGACAGAAAGAAAATGTAGGGTTACCCCTATAATTTTTGAACCCCTCCGTATTCGGCATTTTTTTTTTAACAAATACCTACATTGGACCACAATTTCTGGAATCGCAAAGCAAAACTTGGCAAAGTGTAGCCCGATTTTTTTGTGTCTTCGTTTTCGTAAGAAATTTCACTTATCAGATCAGCGTCCTTCTAAAATTGTGGAAACTACACAAAATTTACTGAAAAGTCCCAATTTTGGGGATTTCTCCCGAAATTTAGGAATTCTGGTAATCTTTTAAATGAAATCCCACATTTTGTTAAATGTTTTCCGATTACTTATACCAAGTCCGACATGCATGCAAAATTTCTTGGCTATAAGTCAATTAACAGATTTTTCATTGGATATTAAGTTTTTAACATTTTCAAAATTTTTATAAATTTTAAAAATTCCATGATTCTAAATAATTTGAAAAAAAATATTGATTTTTCTTTTGGCTTTTCATGGTTAAAGTATGACGGCCAATCCATTTGAAGCACGTTATCGAAATGCAGAAACTCCGTAATCGATACACAAAGTATAGAATTGCCCGATAGACCGATACCCGATACAAATCAGTTGTTACAATGGTGTGACGGCCATAACTTTGAAACGCCAAGAGTAAAACCAATCCATTACAAATTACTTACATTG
This sequence comes from Hydrotaea cyrtoneurina, assembly GCA_958296145.1. Taxonomy (NCBI): domain Eukaryota; kingdom Metazoa; phylum Arthropoda; class Insecta; order Diptera; family Muscidae; genus Hydrotaea; species Hydrotaea cyrtoneurina. Next base: position 47,194,440 of record OY282516.1, on the reverse strand, counting down.
TTATCATCTTTCAACTGCATCCGTTGACAATTTTATTGAATGGAATCTAATTCCATCGGCAAAAGCTCTGTAGTCGTTAATCTAGTAAACATTATTGAGATCTGCCAAAAATATATTGTAGGCAAAGAGTAAGGAATATTTTGGAAATATTTCCAATGTTGAAAAAAATTTAATTTGTTTTTCTCTCATACATTTTAAGAGATACTACACTTATACAATGAGTCGTTTGTTATCTTTAATCTGACGTCAATATTTTATTTGTCCAAAAAGGAAAAGGAACACTTCCCTCCTCCCAAATTGGTATTGCATTCTTTAACATCTCTTAACTGCAAAGAGTTCTGTCAAAGTCAAATTCTCCTCCGCCCATGGGACAAAGATATATCTATCCCTTGTACAGCATTATATCGGGTGTTTTTTCAAGATCTTGAGAACTTAAAATTATAATAAAAACAAAAAAAAAACAGAAATATTGTTTGTTTTTATTTTTTTAATTTGATTTTCGGCGACTACGAGTTCGGTCTGTCAAATGTATGACTATTTTTTTTTAATAAATCTGGCCGTATGGCGCCAACGGTGGCTTGAATATTTGCTTCCAATGCTTCAACAGTTGCTGGTAAACCAATGACCTAACATAGCCCCATAAACAGTATTCCAAAGGCGTTAAATCGCACGAACGAAGAGGCCAGTACACAGGACCAATCCTGGAAACAAAGTTGTTACCAATAAATTGATTGTTAAGCGCTCTCTATGGCAAGTTGCGCCGTGTTGTGGGAACCAAATATCATTGATGTTTAGCTGAATAATAATTTTAAATAATTTTTCTCATTAGGACGGTGCGATGACGCCAGCGTGTAAACCTCAACAAATAGTCAATTTGAATGAAATGGTGATTCTTTAACGGCTTAAGAATTGTCTTCACTCCTAATACGTCAATTTTGCTTATTGATGTAACTTTCTTGCTCGCTCACTAGGCCGATTATGTTGACGAAGTGCTCTATAAACTTCGCGAACAGTTTTTTTTAATTTAATTTCCGTAATTTAGAATCGTAATTCTCGAGCTAAGCGTTTCATAATGTTTTGCCAAACCTTACATAGTTTGACATTTCAACTGTCAAATCATAATTATCGATATCGCTAATTCTCATGCAGCTCAAACAACACCCTATACATATTGATTAATAATTTAAAAACTGCATTAGCTTTCTGTTATAAATTCAATTTCCCACCAGCACTCACTTTGGGTTATCAATTAATTATAAATATAAATAAATGTTGTAAAAAAATGCTTTCTCATTAAATTGATAATCTCTCGATATCTTCATTTGACAACCTTCTTCAACTTCATTTGACAACCTTTCATCGGAAATGCACCACTGTGCAGCGTTCGACAGCCCGAGACAAAATGTAGATACGTCTAACTCGTAGTTAGACATTTAGTATGTGTGTTTTTGCTATTGCAACATGGCCTGCCACAAACGTGATGTTGTTGTAATTGCTAATGTCGTTTATTCATATTCATTGCTACTTATACTAAAATGCTGTTTGTTCGTCTTCAGCCAAAGCTCTTACCAATTGTCCGTCCAGCCGGCCAGTTCCCCTGTCTGCCGGGTTGCATGTACGCCCAATCTATTTAAGCAGTGTCGATTTTATGTCTATGTTAAATATTTGTTGCCCACAAATACAAACACACACATTCAATGAATTCACCTTAGGATGAAAAAAAAGAAAGAGCGTTCTGGTGGGTACGGGTATCACACCACCAACAACAACAACATTCTTATACTCATCGTGTTCATGATGGTCAAGAGCCAACATCCATTCATGGTCTCGTAGCCATCATCATTATCGTCATGAGTTTAATCATAGTCCATGTTGGCTTTATTATCTTTTGTTATGCTGCTCGGTCTGAATGTTCTGTTGTTAACAGTTTTCATTAAGCCATGTTTCTGGCTGGGGTCCGTCCCCTCAACCTGAAATCAGTGAAATTAGTTCGATGTTAAAAATAGTGAAGTAATTTCACATTGACTGCTCCCCCTTTCAAACGCTGGTGAATTTCATATTAAATCTTACATGCTTAGGTGTTTATATATGTACATTAGAGAGGGTCGGTCTGTTGGGGGGGAAATCAAAGTAAAACTCTGTTGAATTTCATATTAAATCTTACATGCTAAGGTGTTTAAATGTGTATATTAGAGTGGGTCGTTGTGTTGTCATTTTTGGGTCTGCGAGTGTTCCAATGAAAGTTAAGAAAAGACTGTCCTTCATTAGAAAGTGGTTAATAAACGGTGCCCCACAATACCCAAATGATTTGAATTAAACACCATTTTGAAATAAACTGACAGTTAATAAAAATCGTCATTGTTCAACAATATTTCACAATAAATCAAAGGTTTTTTGATAGAAGGAGAAGAATAATTAAAATTAAGTTTGTCGCAACTCACTCTTATCATTGACATCCATATCGATATCTTCGTCGTTATCGATAACAATTGAGCGATCCTCAACACGAGACAAATACGAAATCGAGATTTTCGCACGACAATAATTGTTAGCTGCTGATATATAATCTCTACTACTCTAAGGTTGACAGTTCTAACCGCAACTGCCTAGTGGTGCCATGCTTTGTCAATACGTGGATAGTTATTTAATAAATGATTTAAAATAAATAAATAATATTTATTCATCTGATAATAAATCGGTCGATAATATGCATTGACTTCCACTGAGACTTAAAATGACGACTTTGTTCACAGGTTAGAAATAAATTGCAGCCTTATAAATGATTTGACAGAAGTGTTTAAAAATACATAATTGAAAAGTCCCGTCTTTGGGTACTTCACCAAAATCATATCGAAATCAACCCACTCTAATACACCTAGTCAGTGTATGCCTTTTCTTGGATTCATTTTTAGTTTTCATCTACTAAAACATTTTTTTTTTTCTTTTTTATGAAAATTCTATTTTATGACATAAGTATATGTCTGCGAGATTTATGACATCTATAAAAATGTTATATCTTAATCGAAAACAATTTCAATTATGTGTGGAAAAGGATGACGAGGCGGCTGAGGGTCTGCAACACAAATAGTTTCTAATACGAAAGTTATACGTTAGCCCAGTGTATCATCAGGACTCTTGATGTAGGAAGTTTTAAGTTGAATGGTGTCATCCATTAACCTACGCTATAGTCGATTGTTTTTTTATAGAGTGGTGAGGAAAATATATATACATACATACGAATTGGGTAGGCTTTATCATTGTACAATAATTGGCTGACAATTCCTCATTGGAGTTGTATCCTTAATCAGAATCACTCAGTGAAAGTGAAAGCAGTTGAATGCATCGTTCTGCCAAAGTGGGGTTGTGGGTTTGATAACCACCAAAGGCTTTGGTCTGTCGCTGCAAAAATGTACCCATATGGTCTGTGTCAAATAAAATAAAATAAAAATAAAAATAAAAATAAAAATAAAAATAAAAGTAAAAGTAAAAGTAAAAGTAAAAATAAAAATAAAAATAAAAATAAAAAAAAAAAATAGAATTGGAAATAAAAAATCTTCTATTTCCCTAAAAAAAAATAGAATTGGAAATAAAAATTCTTCTATTTCCCTTTTTTGCCCCTTTTGAGTTATTTTTTGTAATTGCATTGTAATTATATAACAATAAAAATATAGCTTAAGAGCCAGAGCTTGCATTATATTTGTAATTAAGTTAAAAAAAAATATTTGTAAATAAATATACAAAAATAAAATAGAAATCTTTCCCACATTTTCCCTGTTTGCCCCTTTCATTTCCTTTTTGAGTAATTTTTGTACCTATTTATCTTTATTCCCTTCATCCCAATCTTTCAGATTTATTTGTTTCTCATATTCTCTTCACGTTCCTTCCAATTTTATGCATTTTCCATTTCGTTTTTCCCTCTTCAATTTTAACAAATTTCCTTTTTATTTATATCTTGCCGGAGATTAGTTTTTGCGCCTTTCCCACCAATATTCCAATTTTGTGTTCCGATATGTGTTTCCCGCTTTTGGGCTCTCTATTTTGTTATCTGTTCACTGAAGACGGCTCTCATGTTTTGCTTTTTTTCCCCGCTTGCTGTTGAACTGTTTTCGCTTTTTTACATTTCACTATTTCTGACCTATTTTTGCCCCACTCATCATTTCATTTTTAAAAAATTCTTTATTTACATTTTCGAAAATTTTCGAAAGATATTACTGGGCTTAAGGTTTGGAATAATTTACCCTTTTCACCAATTTTAAAATTGTTTATTGATTCTGATATAATTTTCATCTTTGGGCTCTTTATTTTGTCCCATTTGGTTCCACGTACATATGTTTTAATTGTTCCAAATTTTTTGTTTTTGTCAAACTTTCCCACCTATCATTATTAGTCTCCCATTACGGCTTTACATTCCGCTTTTAATCCCCTTTTTTCATGTTGCTGGCTTCAGTCGTTTAGTCCGTGCAATTAACCATTCGATAAATTCACCCAGCCTTTATTTTTAAAACTTAATTCCCTCTAATCTTGTCTGCGATCGTAGCCAGTTTGACCTCAAATGACCCCAGCGCATTAATTGACACATTTTTAAATTAATTTGCATAAACACATAAATAAACGTTAAATGTGTAGGAATTGATGGAGATGAGTAAATATGTTAATTAACATCGTCAGATTTGACTCGTATTTGGTTGTTTCTCCATTTTAGTTCTTGCTACCCAAAAAGCAAATATAAAAAATCATTATTCATCACAAGGGACGGGGTTTTTAAAACGCTGTAAATAATTTAGAAATTATGTACGGCAATTTGTTGTCAAATTCCTCACAAGCTGGTATTAGCTACAGCTGTTAAGCTTCTCACCGACTATTGTGCAAATGGCTGTGAGAATGTTTCGAAAAGGGAGTGTGTGTTCAAGGCTTCGCACCTCTGGAAGTCAGGCCTAAATAAAATGATCTAAACATGATTCTAACATTTGTTTGGCCGTTGCAATTGCATTTTGAACCACTGTGCGACGTTGGTTTATTCGCAGTACCGCATCCTATCCAACCAATGTTTCAAGACCTTTGTGGCGATTTTCGCTCTATGTTTTCGATATAAGGACTTGAATCGTTATTAGATTTTTCGCATAACTTCGGTCCTTCACGATACTCCACAAAAACAGTTTAAGGTCATCAAATCGCAACTCCGTGGGGCCAATTGACATCGTCTAAACGGCGGATAACACTTGCTGGTGGATGATAGTTTTGTAAATGCATTTAACTGCCACAAATTTGCCACAATTTTGCAGATAACTACAAACACTCGGACAATTGATGATCTGAAATTTGCGCATACACTAAAAGTCTCACCTCAAAAATTACGAATTTTTGACAGTTATCTTAAATTGACAATTAAGTGAGTTTCTCATTTTTAAATAACCCTACTCCGACTACGAAATCGATTCCGATTTCAGCTGTATAATAACATAATTTCGAAAATTGTATTTCCGTCCACTATTCCTATACTCTATGTTACACCGAGGTGCGTTTGTATCTTATAGATAAAAAAGTTCAAATAATCGAAAATATTTTAAATTTTAAAAAAATATTAACAGATTAAGTGCTGGTTTCCGTGAAACGAATTCGATCGTTTTTTATGAATCGTTAAAATTATAGCAGCTATAAAACGGATGTTTCCCAGTATGTGAACCTGGTTCTTTTGAGCGTAGATTCCATATGTCATTCTCTAAGAATTGAATAAAGTCTAAAAGCCATGTTTTAACACTTCCAATTTGTAACGTAACGCAAGTTGTTTTTAAAACATTTTATTTATTTTATGGGAAATGTAATTAAATAAAACTCGGAGTCGAGCAAATATTTCGACTCCAGACTGCGACAACGGGCATATTTGTCAGACTCCTACATATTTGTCATTTCCTCTTTTCTTTTCAATAAATACACTATTTGGTTTTCTCCTACGTTTGCCAATGCCTTTATTTCCCCAAAGACATGATACTGACATTCTGTCGACAGTTCAAGCGGAAAAGAGAGCTATCGCTATCCAAATAACATGTGATTCAAAAAGTAACCACTTAAAGTAACCACCGGTAAATGCAACCCTGTCCAAACTTACAGATTCCAAAGGTGTTCTTCACTCAATCAGATTAAATTGTTTTTCTATAGGGCAATCCAAATAATATCAGTTCTCATCAAAAATACAACTCTGAAATATTTGAGTGGTTACTATATTTTAACACCCGTTAGTCCACAATTCCCGGAGGAGTTAGTATATGAGACCTAACGGCCTATTGAGTACTACAGTATTCTTTGTAATTTTCAAAAGAGAGCTTTAACCCTTTAACCATTGGAAGTGGATGTGGGTGATAACCGTCTTTATACGCTCTTATTGGCTTAAATCTCAGATTCTTCGATAACAAATCATGGACAATTGTAATTTATAGCCAATATAATGGTCAAAAATTGTATTAGCTACAATTTACTGAATCGTATTTATAACATTTTATGTAAGCTACTGAAATTCACAAATTAAAATATTGGCTCACAGTTTAATGTGCTTTTGCAATAAATTTATCAAAAAAAATAAAACAAAAACACTCAAACATATTTTTTACGATCTCGAAGTTTTTTTTGTTGTTGCTGGTTTTTTTTAATTGAATAATCACAGTTTTAGTTAGCAGGCAGCAGGATAATAAATGTCTGACATAAGTTATCGATTCATTTGAAACCGCATGCAACTCGAAAATACATTAACAGCGGATTTTTACATAAATACTCCATCTGATCGATATTTTCTATAATACTTTTAATAATTTCAGTTATTTGTCGACAATTAAAGAATAATTATTGTAAAATGAAACCGGCAGCATGAATTATCGCAAACTTGTTTCGATTAATTAAAGTTAGCTTTTTGTGTTCGGTTTGTTTGTTTGTTATTATTAATCTCTGTACAAAATCGTTATTAATTTATTTATTAATTGCAAAATGATATCAATATCATCGCACACACATGTCTACATAGGTCTATATGCACATTCTACATACGTACATTTAGTGTTAAATACCAGAGTCATACAAATCGATGTCAAACAAATACAAAATGCAATAATTTATGGCTTCGAACACTCACACACACACACTCGACACTCGGCCAGAGTGCCATGGAGTGGATTACCACGCAGCCTTTTAGACCAAATTGAAAAAGTGTTGGCAATTGTTGGCAGTATCGCTGTAAACTGTTTATAATCGCTGTTTAGACATGTTTGGCATGAACTGAAATAGTTTTGAGATATCCGAAGGATTTCGGGCCCACAATTTCCCATAAACTTAAGCAGAGCAGGCGGCCAAATGGTCACTCATGATTGACAGACTGGTTTTTGAGAATGCCAAGTGTTTCTCTTTTTTTTTTTTTGCTACATCCATTGGACATTCGCCAGTGCGATGTGAACAATTAACTGATTTGTCAAATTTTGAAATCGAATGCGAAATCTTAAGAAACAACGTAAGAATTCGTAGCAATGAATGGAAAGGCACTAGATTTGTGTGTGTGTTTGTAATACATTTCTCAGCCAACCATATCTGTGCTAATGTCCATAACAATATTAATCGCTCTTAATATTCGAGTATATCTGAAACTGGGCATTCATTCATCAATGCTTTGCCGTCTTCTTTATGTGGAAAGTGAAAGGTGTATTTTATTACGGTGTAAAGTTATAAAACGCTACCAAAACAAATCCTAATAAAGATTTTTAATCGAAGTGTGAAGAATGTCTTTGTCGTTAATGGGGCGTTTAGGTGTACGATGATCTACTGATTTCTATAAATTTGGATGATTTGTGTATCAAATACAAGAATCTAAGTCGGTCAGCATCGAAGAAATTATGCAAATTTGTTGCTGGGTAATCTGTCAATCATGAGACGTTTTTTTTTCATATGGAGAGAAATTTTTGAAATGCTCAGGTATAAAAACAAACAACAAAACAGCTTATTAAAATTTTTTGGGATAACTTCATATTCTAACTTATTTATTTCCCTTAACATTCCCCCAGTGAGCTGTGCAGATATTCTCAAAATCTTAAAAAATTCACCTGCAAGCCATTGTTTTACGGAGACCTTAGCTAATTAATGTTTCTTGGACATTTCCCCTGTCCATAGTAGTTCTTGCTTAGAAATCCGCTGAGCTCGACACTTGCACCTTTCGCTTTTTATTTAGAGCGCACACAAAGCTGTTGGTAATTGCAAAACAATTTCTATGAAATAACGACGTAAAACACTCACTACGGTGTGTGTGTGTGTAACTAATGAAAATTGTTAATAGAAAATGAAAATTATTGTTTTGTAAACCCACTTAGAAACACGTACGTCCAAAAAAAACAACAACAGTATTCATACTTACATGTGTAATTTTCATGTGTCTATTTAACGCTGATGAGAGAAAGTCTTTTTTTCTTTTCCTTCTTCTCTGTTTCGGTTGGTTAAACTTTTAAGTTTAATTAACAACAAAACCATTTTTAACCATAAACATTTGAACATATGAACGGACACCGAAGCCATCAGTGCCTGGCCACAGGTTTACGGAATCGGAATTGTTTTCAAGTGGCAAAGAAAGAAACATTCAATGTTTTCTGTGGCGTTTTGTGCATAATTATGGAGGGGGTGATGCATGCAGGCGGTGGGGCAGAGATATATAAATAAATCTACATTAATATGATGGAAGACAATTTAGCACACACATGCACAGCAATTGAAATAAAATAGCATCTGTCGGATAATCTCCTAACCATTCTAAGCTATCGCACATAGCACAGTGGTTCTAAAATTAATTTACTATGAAAAGTAGTCAGCTTTGATCATATTTCATGGAAGTCAAGCTGAAGTATTTTCGAGATTAAACAGTGATGTCGTATTTTAAATTTTTTTTAATTACTTAGCTGATATTTAGTCGGATTAGTTAAAGTCTTAAAATGGGTAATCTCCCAATGCAAACATATGTGATTAGTATAATAATCAAAATACAACTATGGAATAATATAATGAATTCAGAGCTGGGGAGAGTGGAGTGGGAAAGGCAGGAGAAACAAGTGAAGGTTGGACTTAAATAGCTAAAATTGTGGAGTTAAGACAGCCGGTATCATGGATGGGAATGTTGTGGGAATCAACAGGGAGACCAGAAAAAAAATATTTTAATAATATTAAATAAAGAAAAAAGGAGATGTTTGTTTTGGGGTACACAAATGTTTGATTACACTATGCTGCAAAAATATTTTAATAATAAAGGGTCCGCTATCAAACTTTTTTTTCAAACTAGTGCTTATTTCGTTTTCGTTATCGGGCCATGTTGAACGAATTTTTGTTTAGAAAAATTGAAGAGGCGGATATTGGCAACATTTGGTTTCAACAGGACGGCGCTACGTACCACACAGCCGAAGCTACACTCGATGTTTTCGCATTATCAGCCGCAGAGCTGATGTCGTTAGGCTACTGCATGGCCAGACGAGGCAGCCATTTGAATGAAATGATTTTCCATTATTAACCGGAAGGATTGTACTTTCAAATAAAAAAGAAATTTGAGAAAATACCCAGTAGTTTTTTTTTATAGAATTATTTGGACCCTGTATTAAATAAAGAAATAAATAAAAAATTGTAATGAATAAAAACTGCACACAAATGGCTGAAAATTTTGTCTATGGACGGTTTTTTTTTTAATATTTTTTTCATTTTCAGACCGTGTGCTCACAAGTGATTATTGGTTAGTTAACAAGCTGGGACCATAATTGGTTTTACATAGTTTTATTGATTCCCATGAGTGGTCACGATGTCCCATAAAGTAAATCTACCTATGGCCATGATTGTCCTAAATCGTTAAAATTCAAATACCCACCGATGGGGCACGCTGCGTTCAAGGTGTTAGGACATATATCTCGAAAACAACGAGTCCGATTTTGTTGAAACAAATTTCAAAAAACTTACTACTCAATTTTTTGTAATCTTTGCCTTTAATGTATTTTAATCTGAATTACGTTTTCAGAGTTATGAAAAAAATGTAAGTCGAAAATGTTGGAAGGTTACAGAATGGACCTTCACTAAATTGCCAATAAAAGCGAATATGGTCTTTCTATTTTATTGATCCAAATGGACATTTTCGAATCTTTATGATTTTTTAGAATGTTTCGACTTACATTGGTTTTATCTGTGAAAACTGTCATTGCTATTTAAAGGCACTAAAGGCAATTTTTAAAAATAGTTTAGTGAACAGTTTTTAAGTTGATTTCAACAAGTCGTTTTCACATTAAAACAATTTAATAAAAAAAAAAAAAAAAAAAAAAATGCATTTATACAAAATATGCATTTTCCAACAACACCGAAAAACATCAACAACAAAATTTGGCATATGTCGCTGAAGTTCAGTTGTTCAGTTTATCTTATATTGTACCGCACTAAAAATCTGTGGTTTTCGCAAGCAATCGCGTAAGTCGTAAAATCAGAGAGCAAAAATTCATAATTTACAGAATGTTTGGAGCTGTCAAACATTTTTTTAATTTTTGTTAATAAACACGTTTGAACACCACAATACAAATAATATAACTGATTTTTGAATTAAAATTTTTTCAAAATAAGTTTGAATGTGCAAAAAGTTTCAACAAAATAACAGCGTATCTGCACTTAAGATGTATTTTTGTGGAAATATATACAGTAAAAGCTCTACTCGCGGACAGCTCCCGTAAACGGACACATTTATCGGGCCCATGCGATATTTTTAGAGCAAATTAATCACCACTGGCCGGACATCACACGTGGACGAAGAAAAGCACAGTGACCGTCGGTGTCCGCCCACCGGAGCTTTCAGTGTATTATACTGAGAACACAAATGATGATTTATGTTACTTTTAACCGCAAAAAAAAGTAGCTCACAATTATTTTAAAGCGATTATTAAAAGAAACATATAGAATCATAATTTTTAACTTAACAACTTATTTGCGAAAGGAAATTGTCTGATCTAATTATGACGTTACTGATAAAAAAATTTTTTAGAAAAATTAAAATTACATTATTTTCAATAAAAGTTTAGGCAAATCGAATCAACATTAAAAATGTAGCAATTTAGTTTCAAAATCTCAAAATCGACAAATATGCAACTAAGCGGTTGCTTGTGTATCGGGACAAGAAAGGCAAATTTGTACAGATTTCGTTTCACATATTTTCCACATATGTGGGCGGGGTCGTTTTTTGCAATGTCACGCCCCCTGGACTCAAATTTAATTTTCAGTTATCATGGAGATCAATTTTGGAGATCAATTTTGACAATAATTAAAAAAAAAAACTTTACTATAAAAAATATATTTCGGGCATTTTTATAGTCAGGGGAATTGTAAAGTGATTTCCCTTACAAAACTGTTGTTTGTTTCTTTTTTGTGTTATTATTCCCTTAAAAGATCTGCGCCCATAAACGGCCAGATATGTCCGACAGAAGCGGCTTCACCGCATGGGGCTCTAATCGAATTGTGTCTCCTTGTGATTGAGAAATTACTTTGGAATACTTTTCATGGATTACCCGCCTATGCAGAGTTTTGCATACCACTGTGTGGTTGTTTCCCACCAGCTCCACCTTTTTGGCATCTGCACAATGTTGCCGATGTGAGTGGATTGGAATGGAATGGAATGTATGTCGGCTACGTTCGACTGAAATTATCTCTAGATGTATGCAATATGTGTAGTAGGGTGGAGTGAAATTCAAAAAAAAAAAGTTAACCTCGGAAAGAGATGTAGTCTGGGGTCCTAATGAGGGGAAAAATAAAGAAAAAAATTTTAAAAAAATTTTAGGGGTCGCGCCTCTCCCTTGAAATTTGGAAATTATCGCTATTTTGGCGTTGATTTTAGAAAAATCCTAAAAAGTTTTATGTCAATAAATGTTTGCAATAGCGTAAACAATGAAATAAGGGCATGAAAAAATTTAAAACAAATTTTCTCATTGTTCAAAAATTTCAAAAAGTAAAATAAGTCAAATCGTCCCTTCTTCAGAAAATTGACTGAACAATGAAATCGCCACCAAAGCTACAAATATTAGTCGATTATCCTCATATTTGCCTCAAATACTTTTGTTTGGGCACTGAACAAGCTCAAACTTTTAAATTTCGAATAAGTTAAGTCGTTAATTTTTAGGATTTTTCTAAAATCAACGCCAAAATAGCGATAATTTCCAAATTTCGAGGGAGTGGCGCGACCCCTAAAATTTTTTTCTTTATTTTTCCCCTCATTAGGACCCCAAACTACATCTCTTTCCGAGGTTAACTTTTTCAAATTAAAAAAAAAGCATGTTTTCACTCCACCCTAATGTGTAGCATACAAGTACATACACATACACAAATGTATTGTAATCAAAAAGCCATAAAACCAGAAATTTTCATTTGCATGATTATACCAACCATGCCACATGCAGCCGAAGAGCAGCCACCACAAACAACATGACCACGACCAAGACGGCCAAAACGAAATCATATTTAAGTAATTAGTGTGTTACACTTAAAACGCCATGATGTGAATACTGTTCCCTGCCAACCATACAAAGTCCGCGTTGTGGTCTGAACTTGGCTGATTCCATTCTAGGAAACAGTGCGAATGTTTCCTTCGGACCAATCACCACAAACAAATGCAACAAGGATCGTTAAAACACCATTTACACAGAATGGAAAGAAACTTGTGTGCAATGCATTAAAGACTGAATTAAATTGATGTAATTTATTCCGTGCCGTCTTCCAAGCGGCGCGAGACCCTCGCATGGACAAGAACCACGGAGTTCGGACAAGACATGAGGGAGATTTAGCTAAATATAGGTTTCGGTTTTGAAAGCTTATTGAAATTTATGTGGGAAGGTTTTTAGCAATTTTGTGTTTTTTTTTATTTTTAAATCATCCTAATCTCTGGATTATTCCACTTAAATAATATTGTGGCTTTTCTCTTTTGTTACAGTGCATCCTCAAACACTTTAGCGGAAGATTCGTGTGCCACAGCTACAAGTTCATCATCATCGACAACGTCATCTGCCACAGCAGCGACTGCACAGAAAAAGGCGCATCACGAGTTGCTGGCCGAGGTCATTATGCAACAGCCCAGTGATTATTATACACAAACGGAAAGTGAACTTTTACAATTGGAGGCAGCTGGAGTCCACTTGCCGGCCTATCAATTGCAAGCCGATACCACCCTAACGCAGCTAACACAAAACCATCAAAAGCAGCAGCCACCGCCACCACCACCACAACAACAACAGCAGCCTCAATCACACCAACATCATCATCCGAATCATAACCATCATCACCATCATAATCTGAACAACAACGATCGCTCAACGCCCACATCGTCATCGAATGCCACACCCACACCCAACAGCACAAGTCACATTGATCCAGCGTCAGGTAGCAGCAATGGTGGCAGCGGTCACACAGCCCCATCAACACATTTTATGGGGCCACCGCAGCGTCGTCACTGTCAGCCGCCCAACAATCTGCCGCTCAGCTCGATCACATCGCCCCTGCGTGCCAACTACAAGACCACAGCCTATTTACACAGTCATCATCAGCAATTAGAATTTCAGCGTAACTCGCAGTCGGACGACGACAGTGGCTGTGCCTTGGAAGAGTACACATGGGTGCCGCCCGGTCTCAGACCCGACCAGGTAAGCTAAACTGTCCATAATTAATGTCATTTAATGGCATCGATGCAGGATAAATGACGGGCATATTTATTTTATGTCCAGGAATGCCAACGATTTTTTTTCTCACCGCCATCTGCACTTTTGCCATCGACTGTTTACGGCAACAGACACATTTCCTCTCCATTCGCTTTTGATTGCGCGATTTTATTTGGATTTGCATGAGGGGAATTTGTCAGCAACATTTGTGCATGAATTAGGCCCACCAGTCAGAGCTGTGCCACGTGTGTGGCCGAAATGAAAGCTAATAAAAAATGAGTTTTCAATGCTAACGAGAAGATTTTCACAGGCCCAAGTAGAATCTCGACAGTTGCGTCTTATGGGATGAGAATTTATTGGCATTGTGAGCAGTTAAAATACAAAAAAGCATTTCAGCTATGTATCCCATACGGAATAAATTCTCCTCCATAGTGGCAATTTCATGAATTTATTGCCCAGAGACTTTTATCGTTTGTATATTCCATAACTCGGGTTCGATTAAAAAAAAAACTGTATACCTTTGCTTTATTTTGGATTATTTCATAACGTCATAACTCCCAAAACTCCAAATAACACCCAAACACAATGAAATAATCCCCAAATGGTAATTTTTGGTAGATTTTTTTAGAAATCAAACCAAATAAAAAGTAGATGAAAAATTCTCCAAAGCCAATATGAAAGTGTCGCCAAATATTGAGAAAAATCCCTTTTCTGGTCTTATACAGCTCTGCTGGAATTCCATCAGCACCTGTGGCCTTGTTGTTCTTATGCCGGGATATTGCTGCTTAGACCTCATCTGGGTTAGGGGGGGTGGACATTCAACACCATCATCTAAGATTGGTTGCGGGATGTTTTCTTCGCCGGGTTCTTCAGCCGCTAACAGGCTGGCGAAATGTTTCTCGACGTGTCTGTCACCAGGTTCCCATTTTCATCTCTACACGAAGTTATGCCAGTAGACGAGTCTTGGCTTTGATGTTTTACTCGTTGGTAGAATTTTCTGCCATCATTTCTATTTCACCACTAAATTATGCAAGAAAATATTTACAACTGTCAACACTTTTCTTATATACCCCCACTTATTGGGTGTTCCAATTTTGACACGGCGCACTAGAACGGGTTAATCAATTACGGGGCCCCGTTCATTACGTTAGCTTCAACATAGTTAGAGTTACAAAATTATTTCCTAACTTGTTGATATGCCAACACTGTGAGCTCCATGCAGATATTTTCAATTCCGTGATATTTTTTTTCAATAACAAACAAACCTAAAAATTGCAAATAAATTGTAAAAAATATGAAAATTAAAATGATCAAAAATTCAATTTAAAAAAATTTTAATACTCTTGCCAACTCAGGTGTAGTTAAAATAGGAAATAATTTTTGATTATTAAATTTTTTATATGTTTTTTTGTCCATCTTCGATAGGTTTATGTGGAGTGTTAGCAAACGAACCCCCTGGGCTATACAATTTTCTTTTAAATTTGTTTCGTATGCAATCGATTCATAGTTTTCAGCCACATCTTAAAAATATTATTTACTTAATAGAGCATCAATTTAACGTAAAGTCAATGTCATTTATGAAGTGGAAACGGCCACTGAAAAATATGTTTATGTTGTTACCAGGATATGAACCTGGCTTTAGCGTGTATGACGTTGGGGAGATTTCTACTCCTAACACACATGAGTACTGGACGTTCTTGGTATTATAGCAGATAGTGCTTGCGATTATCACACGCTAAAGCCGTTTCCACTTCATAAGTGACAGTGACTTTACGAGTAAAAAAGTTATCTCTGAGTCACTGAAAACTTCTCTAGAAGAATTCGGTGGTTCACAGTCGGCTTTAAACAATAGACCCCGGTTAGTGATCTCTCCGATGTGTTCCTTTGTGTAGTTATGTGGGAAATAGTTATGAGTTCTTGGGGATTATATTTTAGAATCCAATGTATATTTATTTCGTTTGAGTACACTTTAGTTCCAACTCTATTTACAATCTCTGGGATCAATCCAAAGAAGAGCACTAAATATATTTGAATTCGTGACGAATTTTCATTTCATTTGAGTACCCATTTAATCAAATTTCTCAAGCCCTGGAAATTATGAAAATTATGAGTTACCTGAGTACCAATCTGTTTTTTTTTTTACTAACACTCAGGGGTGGCCACCTATAAATGCAATGCACTGTTTTAGCGATAGGAAAAAAGGGTATTTGAGTTGGGAAAGAGGGAGTAGTGTTTGTTGGCATTGGCCTTGAATTTGGCAATGTCATAGCAGGCAGGAGAAACACTCGCAGCAATATTATTCCACATACGAACAGTCCGGCTGAAGAGCGAATTATCTCTATAGTGTGTCGTCCGGTCAACCGGCCATTTGACAATGAACGGATGATATTAAGATGCCCGATTTTACAAATAGTGAAATAAAAATTCCGGTGATTATGGTACTGAACTGTGAGACTATTGCCGGACTGAAATTTAAGAAATTCTTAGTCCCACACTCCTTCTAAATGCTTAGATCCCTAAGAAATATACGCCACCTTACCTTTCACTTGCGATAACTTCCAATTCCTTTTGCCGCTTCCACTAATTACAACTTTACCAGAGACGAATATATTGGACATAACAGCAAATCTTTACGAACATTTGCCAACTCCATAAACTATTACATAACTGTGTACATATCAATGTGTGTATGCATGTGAATCACATCAGCCATAACTAAACGCAACCTAATACACATTGTCATCATGATCTCCGGCGTCATCGCACAACAGTCACTCGATTTGGAAACTATGTGTTGGTTTTGGTCTCATTGACTTGGACCCCGATTCCGTCATAAATTGTAAGTTTCGCTTGAATTAACCCAAGCAGTTAAGTACTTTTGCATTTAACCATCAATAGTTGGACAAAATTATTGTCCAATAATGTTCAGTGAAGTTTATTATACGCTGCTAAGCCTTTTGCCGCAACGATATTCACTTCACTCAACGCAGTCACTCAAGCGTTGAACAAATCATTGATTCATTGATGACCACTTACGCTGCACACCACCACCACCATCATCGTCATCACCACTCCATCGATATCCGAATTGTACACCACCGCAAACCACCTGTTTCCTTGTAGCCCGTAATGGGTTTTTGTTTTCGAGTAATTTTTTTAATGTGACTTCGATGTGGTTTCGTGGACGTGTACAAAAAATGTCTGTTCATTACAGACAAATTAAAATTGTAACTATTTTTCAGACTGCAGCCCAGGCTGGGGCTTATCAAATGCCAAATATCACACAACGAACATAGATTTTCAAGATTTTCTAAATTTCCCCATAAAAGAAAAATACATTTTTCTTGTAAGCGAAAGCGTGTTTAATTGCATTTCGGGCTGTTTAAGGTCATTTCCAGCAACAGTAATTGCCAACGGGGCGGGGGGTTAGAGCCAGAGAAAGGTATAATTATGAAATTATTTTCACAATTCGTACGAGTATGTGATTGGAACCATATAGGTAAACATATTACATTTGTTTATGGTGCATGACGTTGGAAGTAATCTTCTCGTATCGACAATACAACTTGGTCAGATAATTGATTTTCCACATACGCACACACAAAAAAAATAAGATTAACATTTTCAACAAAAACAAAAATGTTATGGAGTTATGCCAGTTAAATTGTTTATTACTAGCTAATTAATCTGTGCACCCTACAATGTAATCCATTCGAAACGCTTCTGTTTCTAATGAATTTGAGAAACTGTAAGTGGAATTTCAACGTTTGAAATGACACACCAAAACGGAGATATTACATTTTGAAGATTTTACTTGCTGGTTTCAAACTAGGAATAAAACAGAAATTTCATTTAGAGCGAATTGTTCAAAACGCAGTATGCCACCAGATTTTACAAGCCAGAATTAGGTTTACGTATCTGGGCAACGCATTCAACCTAAACCTTGGAATTTGCAGCAGTTTCCAGGATGGACTTAGGGCTGCAAACTCAACGTCAGTCAGATTTTAAAAACCAGTGCAATTCTTTTTATGATTTGATTGAATGATTTGAATGAAAAATGAATATTAGGATTCCTGAGTTAATTTTCAACAAGATATCCACAGCACCCATAGAGATTGACGACGATGCTGGATCTGTGGAACGTTGGAGTGGCAGCAAACAGCAATGGGTCTAAACTTTACTCTGTTCATTTGACCCCACTCACAAATCGCTGTGGAGTGACTCACATATCAATCCTTTGCGTTCTATCTCCGGAGGACTTAGCCAATGGTCAAGTGAGTACGAATGACAAAGGTTGCTGTCATTCGCAAAATAGTAAATTGGGTTCACAGTATAACCCGAAATTAGAAATGGGGAAGTAGAGAGGACAGAACCTTGGTGCACTCCTGCGGCACGAGAAATATTTTTTTATTTGTTTATTCCCTCTAAGTTTATTTCGGCCAAATCTTCAATAGGTTTTGGTTTTTACCAGTTATGCAAAGAAGTGGTCAGATCCAAAGAGAACCCTTTAAAGAATTGTAGTTTAAATAATAATTACTCTACAGAGCTGACACGCAACAGGCAAGGCCAGGGTTTGCCAGATTACTTAGGTGCGAGAAACGTCTTCAAGAACAGAGTCTTGTTGTTACAGATCTTTCTTCTGCCATGGGAAAGTAATAACTTTTATTCATTTGTAAACGTGAGACCAGGGTTGTGGAGTCGGAGTCGAAAAATTTGCTCGACTCTGACGAGAAATCTTGATATGAATCGAAATGCATGTCGTCCATAGGGATCTACATCCACAATCCAAGGATTGAATTAGTATACCAGTTACCAAAGTACTCAACGATTCTACAAGCAGAGATCAAGGCCATAACAGAATGGCTGCGGAATAGGATAACAGGAAAAACTATCTGTATTTTCACAGATAGTCAAAACGCAATTAGATCCCTCAGAGATGATAATGTCAAATCAAGGGCACTCATGTACTGTAGGGAAACGATAAATGACGCATCGAGAAATAACGACATAGTTATAAACTGGATATCAGGCCACCAAGGGTTTCCAGGCAATGTCAGGGCTGACGAACTGGCTAAAATGGTACCAAATCTCATACAAACAACTAAAACATAAGATTGTTTAAAAATTTTCCGATGTCCGAAAATTACTTAACAATTTTCATTTTTCCAAAGGACGAGAAAATATATGTCTCTGTTCAGAAACTGTCATTTTTCTTTGTGCAGTTATTTTTAAGAATTCTCTCTTGGATATTTCTCACAACAATGTTTTATATAACTGCTATTTTTGAACGCTCTCCAGGGAGACTCCGATACCCACAAACAATTGGATGCCATTGTTGATGTTACTCCAATATTATCCGACTTTCATTCACAACGTTTACCAATAAAATATTGGATGGTGATGCCGGCATTAATTCTGCACCACCTTCGTCTACGGAATCTTTTAGTTTGCCGTCTGTTCGCGTATTAATCAGGTTCCTGATAGCGGGCGGACCAATATGTAACATAAGTATCCTGAACGCTTTTAAACTTTATGGTCACATATTAATCACCTGACCCACCCAGTAGACAGTACGCTCGCTGCGAGGATGTAAGTGAACAACTTGCATTTTCAAATATTTTTGCCAAATCTCATGTTTGTGCATGTGTTTTATCTGCAAAAACCCAAAACAGTTTGCACATTTTCCTAACCGTAACTCGCAACGGCAAGTGCAATTAATAATGTGACTCTCTCTCTCTCCCACCACCACCGTCACACCGACAGGCCCCCACACAAACACGCATGCAGGGTTCCAGGCCACCACCACCACCACCAATGGCATGGGCCACCATCAGTGGGTAACATAACCCAGACCAGAAGTACTGCAATAAATTTTCCACAAATACAACACAATCTGTACAATTTGGCTCCAGCAGGAGGGGGCGAGCTGGGGCAATTCAGCGGATATATGTGTGTCGTAAATTCAAACTGTATGGTCGGTCAAGTCACCATATATCGCATGAGCTGGAGGATGACGATGTTGTTGATGGCTTTGGCTATGGTGATGGTAACTAATTGAACACCACTGAAATTGATGCACACAGCATGAGTGCCACGACAATAAACTAGCGTGGAAGCCTTGGATGTCCGGGTAGGCCGGGAGGGGGAAATAGTTGATGCTGCTGCTGCAAGAAAGCAACGGCTGGCTGCCGGAGGGCACTTCAACAGTGTAACCATCTAACGGCAATTGTCGCTGTGTTCGAGTGTTGCGATAACGCCGCTCGACAAAAGCCATTTTGGGTGCACTGCCACAAGTGATACCGGATGATGCATGGCGCGTCATTAGTTTTTAATCGAAATTGACCAAATTGTCATGACTCCAAGGAGAGTGAAAGTATTTTTTCGCTGTCTGTCTGATAAATATCACAAACCAAAGGAGCAGACAAAACTTTATTATGTCCAAAAAGAGACCACAGCAACTTTACGAAAATGGCAACTGCCGCCGCTAACATGTACGAACGAACATTGGCCATATAATAAATTGATAAATTGGCAACAGTTTTTCTTTGTGCAGGCGGATGGCGGGGGGAAGTTAAAAAGGCCACCAAAATTGGCAACATTATGGAACGATTTATTTTAATACGAACATTGGCTTTCATTGCATTTTAATTTAATTAAGCCCGTTTTGTTTGTTTACTTCCAGGTGCGCTTGTATTTCTCGCAGCTACCCGATGACAAGGTGCCGTACGTAAATAGCCCGGGTGAAAAGTATCGCATCAAACAATTGTTACATCAGCTGCCACCACAGGACAATGAGGTAAGTAAATCCGTAGTGGCTTTGCAATTTCACAACGTCTTTCAGGTATATCAATAGATGGGTTATATTGGGGATAGGTTAAGCTAAAGGTGGACGTGGACAGCCTGTGTCCTAGTGAACTCGTGTCACTTCGTTGAATTAGGGGGTAACTGCAGTAGCTGACCTGCAACATCTTCTTTGATTATTTTCACTTCGGATTGTGGTGCTTGGATTTTCCCCTTAAGCTCTTATTCAGACAGCAAACGCTTAGAGATTTTCGTTATAATAAAAAATAGGTCTAAACATTTGAAACGAACAGTTTTTATGAGTACATCAAAACAAACTGATCACAGGCAAGTACATTTATCTTTCCTCTCTCTCGCGATCTTTCTCATTTGAACTTTCCGACTCAGAACACAGTGGGACAATCATATTTCGCGATTAAAGTCCAAAGTATCATCGGGAATTGGAATACTTCGTAAATTTAGGAATAAATTAAATGTAGACCTAAAGATGCTGATTAACCAATCACTTATCCATTCACATTTGACATACTTGCCTGTTGTATATGCGTGCAAATCAAACAATGCTTTGAAATCGCTGCAATAGTCGCAAAATAAGGCATTAAAAGTGGTTTTTAACCTTCCCCTCCGATTTAGTACGTTGACTTTGTTCAGAAACTACGCGCGAAATATACTTCCAGTGAGAGGTCTTTACAAACAGCAAATAAATATGCATGTATATAAGTCAATTAAAGGAATCGGATCGCACACCGTATCTTTTCAGCAAAATAGTTATCACTCGCAACGGGTGACAAGGCAAGCTTCAAACCTAAGCACTGTCAGATGTCGTTTAGAACTAACTAAACAACGCATTACCTTTTCTGGTCCTACTGAATTCAATAGACTTCCAACCAGTTTGAAAACAATCGAGGTTTTATCTACATTTAAAAACCAGTTAAAACAATACTTAATTGATAATGTGGAAATGCTTCTAATATACTGATTTTATTTTTTCTTTGATTATTTAAAAAATTTGAATATAAAAATTTGAAATATACAAATTGCATATATAGATTACTATATGATAATATTATTATATGAAATGAGTTTATAGTTGCCTACTAGCCTCTAAAAAGCCAATATGGCGCAGAGGCATAATTATTATTTTGTATTATCTAATTTCATTGTTAATAAACCAATTTAAAAAAAAAAAAAAAAAAAAACACAAAATGAAGTTTATTTTTATGAGTGAGTGTACTCTTTTGCTAACTTTCGTGAGAGAGAGAGAAATACATTTAAAGAATGTTATAATCACTCATGAAAGATAAAAAAGGGATAATTTTAATTTGTGAGAATTACTTAAATGTGGATTCGATTTTTACCCCCGTAATTGTAGAAAATTCATAACAGCTTTATTAACCGTTGTTAAGAAAAATGTGTGAAGCGATAATTTCTCCCACTATGGGAAATATATATTTGTGGAAAGGAATTTCGTATACATTTGATAATTAGCATAAAGCAATTCTGTGTATTGCATTATCGATTTTAAGAGTGGAAATCGAAAAATGAACAAAATAATTTGGGTTTTATGTAAAAGAATAGCGCAATTCCCAGAATAAAGACCAACAATTTCCATATTTGTTAATTTTCATTAATTTTTCTGTAGATCCACTATTTTGGCCTTACATTTTACTGATATTGCGACATTTCAACAGAAGGATCGGGATATGGAAAATTTAATTTTGTGATATGAGAAAAATTCAGAAAGAATTATGAGAATATGAAAATATCCAACAATTCCTTAACACTAAAATCGGCAGTATTGAATTTTTTTTTATCAATCTTACTGTAGTTTCCACAATTTTTGAATTACTATATACGGAATTTGCATGTTAGTCCAGAGAATCGTGTTATTCTTTGGAAAATTTAGCTTTGCGATCTGAGGAAATTTGGTTCGAAATAGGAATTTCCTTAAAAAAAATGTAAACTTGGAAATGGGAAAACTAAAGTGCAATTTTTTTTTTAATTCATCTTTAGATAACTTTAAAGCTCTGTCTAATAACTTCACAATTTAGTTTTTTTTTTTTATTTCAAATTCAATTTTTTAATTCACTTTGCGATCAAGGTTATACTTGGCTAAAATACACATTAAGTATTTTCGTTGGAAAAATTAAACAGAACCAGATTTTTAAAAAGAATATTTTTCTTGTTTCGAATTTTTTTTATTTCGTAAGGTTATACTTGGCTAAAATACACATTAAGTATTTTCGTTGGAAAAATTAAACAGAACCAGATTTTTAAAAAGAATATTTTTCTTGTTTCAAATTTTTTTTATTTCGTTTTTTATTATGAAATAAAAAAAAATCTGAATTCTTGTTAAAATGAGATAATTTCACTAAATTTTTAATAAAATCGATGATTAATGTTTAAATGGAATATTTTTGAGGTTTCTGATTTTTTAAATCTTAAAAACAAAAAAATGTGACAAAAAATAATAAAATATTTTCTGCCTTAAATTTTTTTTAATACCACGACACTCCCATTTTCCTTAAAATAAAATGAGAAAACAATTTTCAAAGATAACAGAAATTTCAGTTGTTTAAGGTTTTTTTTTATTTATGCTGCGACAGACCAAAGCCTCTGTTGGGAATCGAACCCACAATACCCACGCTGATAGGCAATCACACTACCAACTCTTCTGTCCTGGCGCCTTTTCTAAAAATGTTTCTCAACCAAATTCGCCAATTTAAAGAAATTATTACAATAGAAAAAAATATTACATACATACGTAGTACATCATAATTTTATATTGGTTATTCATTTAAGTATTTATTGTTGCTTTTATATATTGTGCAGTTTTTCAAAGTTTTCGGAGAATCCAAGTTTTAAAATTTTAGCCCAGTTTATATCCATTTGATCTATCTTCCAGAGTTAAACTGCACAATACAATACATCTGCTATTTAGTTAGAAGTAATAGATTTGTTGGAATTTTTCTCACCGTGCTGCGTGCCACAAGCTGTCATTCCATTCAGTGACCTGATTGATCCGCTGAGATTGTCCAAATAACGTAGATCCACAAAAAGCGATTGAAATCCACTATTTTCTAGACAGATTTACCTAGCAATTGAATGGTTAAACAGGGATAGACTTTTTAATGGATGAGTATCATTCTGCATTTGTCACCTCACTCTATAACTGGATTGTGATTGGCTTGCTATTGGCCTTTTGCTTAGCCTATCAGTTCATCGCACGTTGCTAAAAAAAGATGGTCAGAACAAATTGTCTTACTCATTTTAGAAATTTTCTTAACATATATTTAAACCCAGTTTTAATTACATTTTAGAATAGTTCTTTCATAGTGTGGCGTTCAGATTTGAGCATTTACAAGTAATGACGAAATCCTTTCATTCCACAAAGAAAACTGGTTTTCCTCATTCTCTACTCTCCATTCACTGTCTTATCTGCGGGAAATTTCCATACTTCTAAACAAACAAAAAAAATTGACAATATTTATGGACAACAGCAAAAAATGTGAACAACGTCAATTGACTACTTGGTGTTGACGGCATATGTGAGCGCATAGCTGCACACATTAAATCACATCTGTTGGAATTGACAGACGTGCAACATGGTGCAGGTAGGACAGGAAATTTTAAAAAAGAATTGGGTCACGTACATATTTGATAAGAGTTGAGTACTGGCACGCCTGAGAGCTGTGCTGTGCGTGTCTGATGAAGTCAGGAAGTGTGACAGTGTTGTAGAATTTATGATTTATTCTCTTGTAAAAGGTAGATTTGAACTGGACCAATGACTGGCTGATTTATTGAGTCTTCTCTTAATGACATGACAGTTTAACAGACAAAAAATCGTACTGCACTCGGACAATGTTTCAAAAAGCAGAGTAATGAGAGCTTTAGAAATCCAATATTAGGAAAATAATCAAATTGTGGATATACAAAATAAACAAAATCTTAGATCAAGTCATAACAAAGAGAGAGTGTATTCATTCCGTCTTGCAAAAACCAATGTCTAGTTATTTCCCTTAACATTCCCGTGCAGGAACAGACGGGGAACTTCTCAGTGAGCTGTGCACGATATAATTTGTATACTGACCAGGACCTAATGTTTAAAGCCGGCTCCGAACGGCTAATGCTTTTCTAGAGAAGTTTTACATGGCTTAGAGATTGCTCTCTTGCGCGTAAAGTCGCCAACATTTACGAGGTGGAAACAGCCGCGGAAAAATGTTTGATGGTCTTCCCGGTTTCGAACTCGGGTTCTTCTGTGTAATAGTCGCACACACTACCTACCACACCACAAAAAACTAATGTCACAGTCAGTAGTGGTAAAATCTGCAAAATCTTTGGACCAACTTTAACACAGCAGAACCCAGGTTCAAAACCTGGTAAGACTAACAAACATTTCCCCAGTCAGTAAGAGAGTAATGTCTAAGCCGAAATGTCGCCGTTGGGATCCAGCTTTAAACAGTAGGTCGCGGTTCGTGAGTATACAAATTGAGTATACAGCGCTCTGATTCGAGAGAGGTTCCCCGTTCGGTTCCTTCGGTGGAATGTTATGGGTAAGAAGTAAGTAATTAGGCAACCGTGATCTAGATCCCAACAAACGGCTGGAAAATATTGTAATTTTTTTATATTGGCTTGTGTTTGTGCATTTATTTATAACACTTGTAAGAGACCCATTTACAAGTAAAATGAAAGCCTAAATATGACCCGTTTTAGATATGCATGTCTGTCCATCTCGTAGACGAAATCCATATTAAGTGCTAAAGTAATTCAATCCTACTTTTCCGCATAAAACCTCTTAAAAATGTAATCTTGGAAATTTTAATGGGTCTCCACAATTTTCTGTTCATTTCCAATAACAAACGTTGAACTAACTACTCATACGTTTTATGTAAATTGTCTTTATTCCAACTTAATCTTAAAAGTATTTTTGTGTTTGTTTGGTGTCTATTCGACAGGTTCGCTATTGCCACTCCTTAAGCGATGAGGAACGCAAAGAGTTGCGTATATTTTCGGCGCAGCGTAAACGTGAAGCTTTGGGCCGTGGTGCCGTGCGACTGCTGTCTGATGAACGTCCTTGTCAAAATGTAAGTATCTCACACTTCCAATCAATTGCAGCAAACATGAGCCGTAATTAAGCGACGTTGTCAGCGAATGTGTGTTTAATTAAATTTTGAACACAAACATGCACTTTCATTATAAATCACAGAAATGCAACATTTGTTTTGTTTATTTATTGGCAGTTGTGCGTAACGCAAATGTAACTAAAAGACGCCAAAGTGGCTCAAACTATACGACAGGGCAAAAACAGACAAACTTTTCACAAGTTTTGCTTTCAGTCACTGAAAGAAAATACTTTGCCAGCAGCAACTGAAAGGAAATCATAAAATGCAACATTTTTGCCACTCTTTCTACGTTTTCTTATTGTTTTTGTTGTTGTTTTGGGTGTAGGAAAACGTTTCATTTTCAGTTTGAGTTTGAGTTTTGTTTTAGTTATTTTCCATCTGCCATTTTCAGTGATTATAAATGGCCATTGTTGCTACTGTCATTACAGCAAACGGCGTCCAGAGTTGCACAGACAAAGACATAGACATAGACAGAGAGTTCGAGTTAGTGTTGGAGTTTGGAGTTTGGAGGAGGCAAAAGTTGGTCGTTTACACACTAAAGAGGCCCGTTTACATTTCACAAAAGTTTGTAACAGATGACAAAAAGATTTCATTAAGTGCACATAAACAGAGTGGAAAAAGCAGCAGAAATCGTCCAAAAAAAAACAAACAATTGAAAAAGACGACAGAGTTTCTGCAACGAAACAAAAGATCAAAAACAAAACAAAAAAACGAAGGCAAAAAGACTGAAAACAAAAAGCTGACAAAAAGTGTGTTAAACACAGTTGCTGCGAGGAAACAAAACGCCAGCGCCAAGCGGTGAATGTGTATTTTTTTGTTGATGTGTAAAACTGTGTATACAAAATGTTTAATAAACAAATTCACACAAACACACACGTCCAGCAAATATATTTCAATGAAAAGTGAATGGAAAAAAACCAGAGATACTCGTACACAGATACCCAATCCATGTACACGGGCCATGTACCCGCGTCCGCGTATAAACGACAATGAAAAATGCACTTTTGAAAACTTCTTCAGTTGTAGCGTCTGCCCAACTATTCTTAAGATTTTCTATGGAGTTTTTCGTATTTTCAGTGTGTGAGAGTGTAAATTTGCATTATTATTGACTGCCCGGCAGACAGCATTTTATTGAGATTTACTCACGGAGAAAAATCTGTTCAATGACTTTTGGAAATACGTAATTAAGCCAAAGGGGAACATTAGTAACACCTACCTTGGCAGAGCATCAAGTATTCTTTGAACGGGAATTCGATGAGACTTGGTTAGGTTCTTAATTTTTTAATTTAATTTAATTCATAATGACATTTTCAGCTCATACTGAGATTCGTAATGAGAGGATCTTTAATATATTTTCAAGTGACAATTGCAAGGTGTAACATGGACATTTTTAAAGTACATGCAATTCCTGTATGGAAATATGGAGGTTCCTAAGAATATATAAAGCAGGTAATGTAGACATCGATGATATACAATTCACAGGGTTTGATATGAATACATATTCGAGTCAAAGTTTGCGGAGGGTATTTTGTTTAACCGAAAATTTTGTTCCAGGGACGCCACACAGATTTCAAAATCGATTCCTATTAGTCAAAATTCAATTGTGGATTTTTGAATTCTTCAAAAATCCAATTGTCTAGTGAATTCGAAATTTGTTTAGGAAATCTGCCATTTGAAATTGGTTCATCCGATTTGTTTGAATTTTAACGCAGACCAAGCTAAAGTGTTCGATCTTAACTCCAGAAGATGGACCAAGTGAGTCTAACCAACAGAGAGAGGCTCAAAGTTGGAAACCTCGGTTCCCCCGATATTCCGATATGTCTAATATGTGAATAAGGTGGGGGAGAAGACTTAACAGAATATGTTTTTACTTTATGGCTACGCTATTTAAACAAAAAAAAAACTTTTTCTCAAACCCCATTCAGTTCAAAGAAATTTAAAATTCGATATTTATAATGTGAATAATATTTATAATGTGCTTTCTGTCATAGAAAGCGAGATATGCACATTTGAAACAAAGGAAAAATCTGTTGTTGTTTTTTCAAAACCCCGGTTTAGTTTTTTATTTATAACTAAACTATTTTATGTCCGATTTTAGTCAATTAAATATGGTTAACATGGAAGAAAAATTATTGAAAAAAAAAACCGCCAAAGACATCAGATTAATATCTTAAATGAGAAAAATGTTATAGTCGTTGGAACATGAAAATTTATAAAAAAAAAAAACGATTTTTTTTTGTTAAAAAAAGAACGTATAAATTTATATATATTTTTTAATATAAAAAAAGGGTTTGCCTTTTCTTCAACATTTCTAAACGTGGAAAGTTTTTACCGATTCTACCCCAAAGTTGATTTTTTTCTAGGCAAATTTCCATTTTGCGCCACAATTTCATTCGTAACTGTAGCCCGATTTACTTGGGTCTCTGTTTTTATTTTAACAATTTTCTGGGATTCTTTTAATTAAAATCCTACACCTTGCTTTGTTTTTTGCGGTTTCGAATACCAAACTCAACATCTTTTCAACATCATTTTTCTTTTGTTATAAATCGTCAGAGCTGTAAACGAAACAATAATTTGTCATTTTAATTAATTTCGAATTTCATAGATTTGTAATTACAATTTATTTGTTGCCAGTTGAGTACACATATTCTCTTCGAAACAAAGTAAAATATCGAAAATCATCTGAAAAAAATTGAAGACCTACATGTGCACGTGCCTGTTCATTTGAAAAATGTCGTCGCAAGAGTAACTTCTCTCAAGAATTGTTGCCGTTCGCAGCAGTAACTAAAAAACACAATATTACACTATACCATAAATTATCAACGCTTTTGGGGAAACGAGCAAATTCGTTTTCATAAATACCTTCAACCATTCTTTTTGTACTTCAGACAACTCTGAAGAATTCTTAATTGACAATAATGCACAAAATTTAAATGTTTTCCGTACGAAAAAACAGTCAAAACACAATAAAATTATCCCATAAATTGACACACAAAAAATGTTTTGGGGAACTCTAACACTCATTACTGTCTGCATGTTTCAAATTTCATCGGACAAGGAATTTTCGATGGCAGCCGGCCTGCCAGTGTGTGTATTGGTAAAAAAAAAGCGTGAGTGTATTGAGTTTTTCGAACAGTCACTGTCCAGTCGACATTTACAGGGATAATTTTCCGGGTAGCCGAAAATGTCAGCAAAATCTCCCAATCTAGATTTGTTTCTTTGGGTTTATTTTAAGGCACACATCTAGATGACGCTTTTGAAGATAATAGCCGATGAGAGAAGGCCGATTAAATCCTTAATACAGTATGTTAATTGTGGTTCGGTGCATTTGGTGTCACCTCGTTTGCCGTTGTCAAAAAACTCAATTATGGTAACAAAACAGTGATTCGTTTGTAAGGCATTTGTATATGGAACTCTCAACCATCAAATGGGTGATTAATCATGAAAATGTTCGTCAGATTTGACTGTGAATTTCTTTTGGATTTTACTCGAGGACGATACATTTTTGTTTATCATTAAAACATTGCTCAACAAACGTAGCGCTGTGACGCAAAATTATAGCCTGAGCCCACACCTGGAATACTAAATTTAAATTTCAACAAGTGTTATATGGGTTCATGAGTTTTCAAATATCTCCTTAAAAGAAAAGTATACAAACAATTTGATATTGACAATTAAGAGATTGCTCTCTTACTCGTAAAGTCCCCAGCATTTACGAGGTGGAGAAAAACCGTTGAAAAATGTTGGATGATCTTAGCCGGTTTTGACACTGAATTTACTAGTGTGATAGTCGAACACACTACTTAGGACACCACAGCTGTCCACATCCTTCCTCATTGGTTTAGTTAGAAAATAATTGTTTTGAATTGAAAATCGTAGTCGTGATATTTATGGACTGGATGCAAATAAAGAAAATTATAACAATTTAGAAATGTAATCTACAAAATTTTAATGGGTCTCCAAAATTTTCTGTTCATTTTCAATAAGAAAACTCGAACAACTCATACGTTTTATGTAAATTAACATTATTCCAACATAATCTTAAAGGTATTAATGGACTGGATGCAAAAATATAAAAATTATAACAAATAAATCTGATGTGTCCGCGACGCTGCTTAACATAAATATATCAAAATAGCTCAATTAGTTTTACTAACATTTTTCTTGGAGTGTCTGGCTCAAGTCTGGTCCCGGACAAATGAGAAAAAGAAAACTTGTTTTCGTTAACACTCCTGTGAAGGACACAGCTACACTGGCCCCTAACAATGCACTTTTCTTTTCATTCTCCATCCATTTTTTATTTGCATAAAATAAAACTTTAAGCCAAAGTGAGACTACTCGAGCAGTAACTGCTCAAACTCGAATCCAGTCAATAATGATGGCACGTTGTTAAACTTTTGCACCAGCATCCTTTTTTCTTCTTCTTTATTTATTTGTTCGCATTTCATTTCAAAAGAATATGCACAAGTGTTGAGTTTATTTCATATTTCTTCGCCCTATGAATAGAAATCTGTTTGGCTCGTGATTTCTTCTTTTCTTTTTTTGTTTTTCTTTTGGTGCTTAGAACTTTTCTTTGAAAAGGGAAACTGTTTTGTATTGTCTTGAAAGGCGATTCATGAAAAGCATTTCTTTTTTTTTGGAAGGGAAATCTTGTTAGCGTCTCTTTTTTTATTATTTTTAATTAAACA
Organism: Hydrotaea cyrtoneurina; assembly: GCA_958296145.1. Taxonomy (NCBI): domain Eukaryota; kingdom Metazoa; phylum Arthropoda; class Insecta; order Diptera; family Muscidae; genus Hydrotaea; species Hydrotaea cyrtoneurina. The sequence goes on along the minus strand of OY282516.1, from coordinate 47,164,149 downwards.
TCGTTCTTGTAGTATAAAGGATTTTTTTCCTTATTGTCCGAAGAATTTGAGAAGTTTTTTTCTTTTATTTTTGTTTCATTGAGCTAAAGGTATTTATGGTCGTTTTGTTAGAGGAAGATGTTGATTTGTATTAAAAGTGGCTATTGTGCTTAAGCACTAAGAAAGATATTAAAGTAGAAAACCTACACTTTTTAGACAAAAGGTAGTCTTGGAAATAACGATATTCACCTTAAATTGTCAATACCTGGTGTTGTAGGATTAAATCTATTGGCATTTCGCGAAGTTTTTTTTTTTTTTGTTATTTGAAAAGTTTTAAATTGTGTATGTACATAGTTTACTTAAGTCAGTTGGACAGCTATAAAATTAATACTTTGCATTTAGTTCACTTTGTATTGATTACAATGCGTCGCACCAAAGGACTTTAAAGTGTAAAGGAAACAGTTAAAAATAGCTTCTTTAAATCCTCTCGAATAAAAAAACGTAAAAGGACATCTGAAAGTGTTAAAAAGTGCTAAATAAAGAAATCATCAACATATTCAATGGCCCAGAAAAAAACGAACGGATGCAAAGATATTGAAATCCAGCCATCCATGCCAACGAACACGTCAACGCGTGTCTCCAGCAAAACGAAAACGAAATTAACACACGAAGACAGCAAGTAAAGGAAATGGAAATGGAAAACTGTCATTTCGTTATGAACACCAAACAATAACGTTGGCATAGCTGACAACTCCGACCAAAGGATACCGAAGTGAGGCCAACACAAAAGAAAGGAAACACTCACTCAAACCCGGTTAAATAATGAAGGAATTCTATCTCAGCCAAGTATATGCAAACATCAGGGAAAACGTAGAGGACTTTGATTTTAACCCTGCACAAAAGACGGTACTGATAAACCAAAAACAATCCAGGAACAAAATCATCCGGCTATCTCCACCAACCAATCTATAATGAGACGACAAATGGTCAGAGTGAACTCCGAAAAAGTCAATGGAGGACGAGCAAAACTGTAGGAGACAAAAATGTAATGTTTATGTACTGAAAAAGAAATGATAACAAGAACCATTAATAATTCCGGTTCCGGACAAACTTTGCCATCGTTCGTGCATGCGAAAATTATCCCAAAACGGATGAGAAGAGTTTGTTAAATACACTTCTCCAAATATTACGGATTAAGCAAAAGATTTTCACATGAGCGGAGACGGAGAAAACCCCGAACCAAAAAAGGAAAATAAATACTAACGACCATTTGCACAAAAGAAGAAAGAATCCAATGAAGAAAAAAAAACACCAAAAACATTACAGGCAATGACCTTTTCTTGACATTAGCTGACAGACCGACTGTCAGTCAGCCAGCCAACCGTACCCCAACCGAATGAGTGACAATTTGTCAATACAATTATTGTTATACGTTTGTCAGTTGTGCTCTACACGATGGCGGAAAGGGGGCGCTCCTCTTTAACGAATCCTCAATGCCATGAAATTAAAAACAGACTTGTTGACTTTCAGGACAAAAAGGAAGGCAGAAGCGTTAAATGGGAAGAGGAAAAAGGAAAACGGAAATCGGATTAATTGGATTTGATAAGATTAATGAGAAATGATTGTAATTATTTACAAGACATTAAACCCGAAATATTGAGCCACAACCGAGCTGACAATACAAAGGTAAAATTCGGCGGGGAAAAAATACAAAATTAATACTTTTGGCGTTCTAATTATGGCTAGGTAATGAGCATATTATTGAGGGTGGCTGAAGAGATAAGTGTGATGAATTCATGAGAGGAAAAAATGGATGTTTGAATATTTTTCGTACCAAAAGAGCATCAATCGAGTTTCCCGTAAAAAAACATAATAAATTAAAAGAATATTAGGTAAAAAAAAGTTCCATAAGTTGAATATTCTTTAAGTCGAAGCTTTTCTAGTGGCAGTTAAGGTGACAAATTTTATTATTTTATAAGTAATTCCATAACACAAAGTCTCTGTAAGTCGAACTTTTCTACGGGATAATGGTGAATTAGGTTTTGGAAGTTTTAATATGGTAATACATTTAAATGAAGTTATTTAACATATGGAACCCTTACCGTAAAAAACACGTAAGCGTCAATTTGGAAACTCGCTTTTTAATGAAATTCGATAGAAATTCGCTCTTAATCCCAAAATATTAATAGTTAAAAATTCTATATTTACAAAGATATAGCTAATTCAATTGTATCGTAAGCACGGCACGGCACGGCACGTCTTCATTTTTTTCTTCTAAAAATACCTTTGGCACACTTTCCACTTTTTTTTCAATATACTGCGACCGCATTACGAGCATACAGTGCTCACTAAGTCGTCGAAAAAATCGACCAAAAATTTCATGCGAAAATTAAATCACATTTCTATTTTTTGAGAAATTTTTATTCGATTTTTCAAAATTTAAACAATCAACAATTCTCCAATTTTGTTCAAGGGTCCTACAGTATTTGACTCAAAGAGCACTCGTGTAATTTCCAAAATCAGCTGTGGAAATAGTGGAAGCCTTTAATCGGGAAAACATTTGAAAGCGACAATTTTTTCAGAATTTTTGCGGAGATTTTCATGTGGGATTGTTTTATTAGTTTTGGAGGATAATTTTGGGGAATTCTTCATTTTCATATAAAAAAAATCCTCAAAAAGACGAAATTTTTTTCAAAAATTCTGAAAAATTACTTATTTATTTAACTTTACATTTCATGAACAGACAGGGAACTTCTCTCGCACCATACAATTATAATTTGCATGACCACTGACGGTGACCTACTGCGATAGGATAAAAGTTGTCTATAGAAGTTTGTACAGGGCTCTTAAGTACTCGTAAAGTCGCCAGCATTTACGTGGTGGAATCTGCTGCCGGTGAAATATTTGATAATCTTACCAGGTTTCGATGGTTTCGAGGTTTAACTGTCTGTTAAAATTACCCAAATAATTTATGAAAAATTGTCCAATGACGACGACGACGCGGCCCTACTTCTTCACCTTATTTAAGACTGTATTTAATATTTGATGGCAGGGATTCCAGGGCTGTGGGGTCGCAGTCTGACAAATTTGCCCGCAGTCGGTGTCTGGAGCCGAAAAATATGCTCGACTCCTACTCCGAGTTTTATTCCATTTAATTTATTTAAGTCAATCGAAGCAATTTTCTTTTAGACTTAAATTAAGTAAAAAATTACTTAAGAAATCTAAAAAGATACATTCTAAAACTATTTTTTGTTGCGCTAAACTCCATAAGTTGACCTGTGTCTCGACTTGAGGCATAACCATTAATGGCATTAAGATTCCTGACTGAACAGTTTATTGTACTTACATTTCCCATAAAACAAATAAAATATATTAAACACAAATTAATTTGTTAATATTTTTGTAAAAATTTGAAATATTTCTGATTATATGAACTTTTTTTTAAATTTAAGATACAACGCACCTCATTGTGAAGACATAAAATTTTCGAAATTTTATTATTGAACAGCTGAAGTTGTGCCCTCAGACATTTCCATCAGGTAGAACTGTTTTCTCTCCCCTTTCCTGACACAATCAGCCCGATTCTGAATACTCCCGGGGAGATAATTCCCGGGGAATTTACATTTTTCAGAGAAGAAAATCTTCCAATTTTAAACAGACCAGGAAACAAACAAATCGTCTGACTCTGAATATTCGAAATTGTATGTCTCTTATTATTATTCGCTCAGTTTGTTTAGAAAAGCAGGATATTGTTATCGAAAAAAAGTAAATTCCCCGGGAATTATCTCCCCGGGAGTATTCATAATCGGGCTGAATATGTAAGACTTTCGATATTGCCAAGGCATATATTTTTAACTAAATTAACTTGTTTTAACCCTTCTGTTTGTGAGAAGGTCCCTGGGGAACTTTTTGATGTGCAAACTTTAAGGCCAACGGGTGACTCACGAATCGGCGGGTTAATGGCAGCACAACTATTTTCTTATTTTCCCAACATCAAGAAAACCCAATTTGGTTGAGGTTGTCATGGTTGAAAGGTAGATTGTGGCCAACTTCCCTCCTACTGCTTAATTGGTTGTACTTTGTTGATTACGTCTATTTTCGCAAATTTTCTCTTCCCTATAGTAAGTAGTTGGTATTACTTAGTATCAGCATTTTGCATTTTTGGCTCCGAGCAAAATTTCCATGTTTTACTTCCGTTTTCCGGGACATTTAAACGAAAAATCCTAACTTTATTTTCCTGTTTAATTATTTACAGGACGACAATTACGAAGAAATGAAATGAGTACATAACATGTACAAAATGTTGCAAAAACCCCAAGAACACAGCATGGATCCAACTAATTAATGTCATTTGCACTCGTTCTGTGCTCCGTGAGTGAGGGGAGAGCGGGAAAACTTTTTGTTGTTTGGTTTTTTTTTTCAATTAACAGCGCCAGAGAAATCCTTAATGAAACATTGTCAAGTGTCGTTTGCGACGAAATGAAACGCGGCGGCGGCAGTTAATAGCTTGGAAAGAAACATCGCTAAAAACCATAAAATCCATAAATTGGAACCATACAACCAACATTGGTTTCTGTTTCTGTTAATGTTTCTTGGTTTGGCTTTATTGTGGTTTTTTCTCACCCTCTTCCACTTTGTGTTGTTCGTTAATTTTCTGCTTTTGCTTTTTTTTTTTTTTGTAATGACATAATTTCTATAAGTTTTATAATACTTGAGCTGGTTTGCTTTGTTGCCGCAGAATGCTTTGAATTGTGAAGACAATTAAGTCCTTTTCTAGTGGTGTTGTTTTCTTAGAGAAAACCCGACAAAGCGGAAAACATCCTTAAAACCATTCAGACAGGCGTGCACACAGTCAGACGCGCACACATGTACGACAGGCTCATGTGTGTGTTCAAGGAGATGTGTGAAGTGGAACTTTGTATTGAAAGCAGTGCCCCAAAGGCTTCTTTGATGCTGTCATAAAACAACGTATGTATTTATAAGGAATGAGCCATGAGGTGGCCAGAGGAGTACAGGGAGCTGTGGCAAATTGGGAACATATTCAACGTAGCAATTGGGAAATTTACAACGTATGTTGTTTGGAGATGAATGATTTGCTGCAGCAGTCGAGCTTGTAGTACTCAACACAAATGGAAATTTATTTTAGTTTGGTTTATAAGAGCTCAAAGTATCTTGAAAATGAGAGCCAATAACGTAAAGTATGTGAATACTTATGAGACAGGCCAGTCTATCCTCCTACGTGAGCAAAATAATGAAGATACGAGCAAGCTGATATGTAAGTCCTAGTTAACTTGCAAGTGAAAGTGAGCGGAGTGTGTCATAATGTAGTGTTGCCCTCAATTGGAGGACATGAACCTGGACGTCAATGTGCTCCTAACAAGGGGTTGTTTAAATGGGCAAAGTGAAATAAACGCCAAGATCGTATGTTTCATTGGGCTAACTTTAATTGCATGTTTACCTTTCGAATACAATCTCGTCAACAGAAGTGCGAAGGCCATTTGAATGTTATCACTTTCAAAACTGAATACTTTGGAATATTTTTTAATCCGCAACATCCGTACATTGATGGTTTTATTGCAGTTTTGCTTCCCATTCAGTTTGTTCATTTTAATAATGTCGACTTTGTGTGCTATTAAAATTGGTTGTTATTATTTATTGAGCGGTTCACATGTGCCAATTTTGTAAATATCACAAAATGTAAAGTCGGCTGTTGTTATTCAACGCAGCACTGAAAGTGTGATGTTTTGAAACTGCGGACAGCAACACGATACTGTGGATGTGGAAATTTGTTTCGAACTTAAAACATGGAAGTGCTTCTGAAGAGACTATGATGGCTGGGCGGAACTAAAACATGCCCTAAAAATTAAACCTAATAGGGCCCCAGTTTTGGAGCGCTATCGAGTAATGAAAATATGCCCTAGGAAATTGAACACCAAACTACTGAAAGGGTGTAATATTTAAGTCAAATGAGACTACTCAAAAATTTGATTTTGTTGTTTGTTCTGCATGACAATTGGTCCCATTTTCGTATTGAGTTTTGGCAGCTCTATGGAAAGTAATATGTAATATATCACAAAAAATTAAGAATCTCACAAATAAATGAAATTTCCCCAAAAAGGCCCCCATGAAATTGTCCTCAAAAAATTGTAAAAAAAATCTCCCATAGAATTTATGAAAAATTCCCCAATGTTTAATAGGCACGGGATTCAATTTCCTTGCCTCAGGAAATTGAATCACAATCCGTTGAAAGTGTGTAATAAAAATGGACCCCAATAGAAATTTTGGCCGATATCTAATAGACAGTCAGATGAAAATGTGCCCCAAAATTTGTTGTTGTTGCCTGAAATTGCGGTCTATTTTCCGTACTGAGTATTGAGGGCTCTACGGAAAGTAAGCCAAATGCAAAATTCACCAAAAATTAAGAATACCCCAAAAAAATGAGAGTTCCCAAAAATAGATGAAAATCCCCCAAAAAGGTCCACATTAAAATTCAATATTTTTCAATAATCCGCTATAAAAATTATGAAAAAATTCCCAACAGTAAATCGGCCCAATGAAAGGCAGGCAGTGCCGCTGACGACCATCACACATCCAATTGTAACATTGACAAATATTAACTGACTTTCGAATCTGATTATACAAAATAAACGATTCCTTCCACCGACTGGAACGTTCACTTTGATCATATCTGAATAAAATATACAAAAAACGAAGTCGTTGGGAGAAATAGCCTATGTCCAGAGCCGATTTTACGAGTACTTTTTGAGTAAAACTCTGTAGGCATCTAGAAAATAGTACCAGAATTTGTCATTGTTTAAATTTTGGGTTATTTTCAAATGACAAATGGAGCAAAAATTAAAAATGAGTTAGTCCCAGTTTTAAATGCCGCAATTCTAAGTTTGTAGGAAAGAGAGGTAAGGGGAGTGGAAATGGAAAAAACTAGCTCGTACTGTCAATTTCTTTTGTGTTTTTCGTATTTTGAAAGTCATTTGCATTTGAAAAGGCAATAATGAAAACAAAAATTGCCGAAAAAGAATTTCCTTTTGTTAACACAAGAGGCAAGTTCAAAAAAGTTCGTAAAAATTGCCGCAAGTAAAATTGTCTTTTGTTAATCGGGACTTATGAACAAAAAATTATGGAAAATTCCCAATTTTCCATAATGCAAAATTCACCAATTTTGTAACGGATTTTTTTTGGTTATCTTTTGTTTTAATTTTTTGGGAATTTTGAAAAAAAAACCCCCCAAGATGTGAAAAAGGACCCAGCACATGAAATGTAAATGGGCCGCAAAAACTAGGTGGGACTCAAAAATGATAAAAACAAAGATTACGCCATCAGGCGCAGAGAAAAAAATGTTCTGCGCAGGTTGATCAAATGACGTTACGCGTAGTGCAGGGTTGCCAACAATAGTTCTTACGCTGTGTTTCAATCTGAAACTTGTCACTCGTTGTACATACAAATAGAGTTGGCAACCCTTACAAGGGACAAACCACATCATCTAACGGGAAATCATGCACATGGCGTAATCTTTCTTTCTATCATTCTGGGGTAGGACTCATTGTCGTATTCATGTTTGGAGATCAATTTCACAGAATGCATTTGTGATTTGAGGTTATATTTCCTGACGCCCATCCATATAAGTTTCTCCTTTCCGCATTCTTAATTCCTATTGCTTCCCCTATCTGGTCACCCTAACATTGTAGAGTTCTGCATGCAACTAACTACATTTTAAGGTTTTGCACCACAACCAAACAAATGTAATTATATAAAACATTTTAATTAAACGAGTGAAATCATTAAAAATTATACTAAAACGTTAAGTTTGAGTAACACAAGCCCGAAAAAAACAGCTGAAATCTCCCACAAAAGACGGCATTTTGTATACATGACCCCAAGCCATTTAGAGGCGCGGCAAAAACGCACAAACCACAACATTCGATACTTACGGTAATGCAAAGACAGAATACGAGTACTCACTCCCTCCTTGTACATGAGGTCAACAGTACAACATTACCACAGACAACAACAACAACAAAACAAATAAACGAACCGGTATCCTCTGGGGACCACTTTCACTAAATAGAAATGAAAACCTCTGGCACATTTTGGAGATGAATGGAATGGCAGTTATGGCTAAAGTTAAATGCTTCCCAAAACCCTTTCGAAACCAAGTCGAAGGAAAACCGAAAATTTCACAAAACTTTAATTTCATAATGTGTCCTTAAGGCGTACTTTTCAATTCGACTACGCTTGGTATGAGTTTCATTTTTTTTTCTCCCCACCCTCTTTTCCAGAGTGGTTTTGATATTCACATTTTTCCCATAAGCATGGCTCGCAGAAAAAAACGACAAGAAAATTGCATAGATTCATATCGTAAAAGCTCAAAATTTAAAAATGTTTTTTTTTATGCTCTCATGAACATAAAGATTATTCTTAATGGATGCTAGAGTTCAGGTTTGAAGTTCCAACATACTTTCTGCATTATTGAGGAATAAGCGGATATATTGTTGCTAACTAGGAGATCTTCTGCGACTGTCAATTTACAGAACTGTATGGCTTTCCATTTCCAAGTCTATCAGAATTCTTAAGCTTCTGCGGTGGTGGGCCTTTTAACAAATACCATAGTGTGACGAATTCTACCTATGACCAAGTATCCCTGATCATGGAGTACAATGACCGGCGCACAATGATCCATTTTCATTGAAATTTTTAATAATTCTGTTGTTAATGAATTAAAGCTTTACAAATACAATTAAACAAAAATAGAATGTCTTTTGTTCTTTGATAATAATTATTTGAATTGTTTTCATGATGATGATTTAATATCTGAAAAATTTTAACACTCATTGATTAAGGACTATCAGAATTATCATCGAAATCTATTTGTTATATTTTGAATTTCAGTAACAATGCAAATGTCATTGCTACCCTTAGACGTGTGATTTTCAAGAAGAAATAAACACATATAATTCAATGATGTGGCCAAGAATTTATCTTTATTATAAAGATGAGAGTTTGCCATTATGTTTTTTAAAAAATGTTTTCGACATCGTACATGAGGTCGAGCGAGCCGCGGCAGCTGGATCGATTAAATTCCAGCCGAGAGACCCCATTTTCGACCACATTTTGCATCATTTGGGACCGTATGTCGTCCGTGGCGTCAATAGTGTCGGGCTTATCTGCGTAGATAAGCGACTTCACATAACCTCACAAAAAATAGTCCAGCGGTGTTAAATCGCACGATCTTGGAGGCCCACCACAGGTCTATGACGAGAGATAATGAGTTCACCAAAAGTTAACTTCAATAAATTGATTGGCTGTATGGCCGTGGCTGTATGGCCGTCTTGTGGCTGTAGTGCCGTCTTGTTGGTACCAAAGGTCATCCACATCAAAATTCTCCACGAAAAATGCATTAATTATGGCTCTTTAGCGTTCCCCATTGACTGTAACATTAGCCTGCCATAATGTTACAATCAATTTTTGAAGAAATATGTACCATTGATTCCCTCTGCCCATAGAGCACACCAAACAGTTACTTTTTGAGTCCTTAACGGCGTCTAAACAATGACTCGGGGATTTGTAAAGGGTGTTTTTTATTGAGGTATAGAACTTCGAATTGAAATAAAACACAAGAAAATCGTTTTATCATCAATTTGGCTTTATTGGAATGATAATTTTATGCCATTAATGTTTAAATATGATTTCGGGCATGTGGCCGCCGCGGCTGGCTCGAATAAAGCCAATTCTACAGGTCCAATTTTCATCCACTTGTTGGAACCACAACTCATCCACATTCATGCCATCCAATTCGGGAACAAAATAGTCGGTTATCATGGCTCTATACCGGTCTCCCTTAACGGTAACTGACTCTCCAGCATTATTTCGGAAGAAGTATGGCCCAATGACTCCACCAGCCCATAGAGCACACCAAACAGTCAGTTTTTGTGGATGTAATGGCATAAAATGGACGGAGCTTGCGGTGAACTTCGCGAACTGAACCATTACTTTCGAAATAAATTTGCACGATTTGCAAGCGTTGTTCTTTTGTCAACCTGTTCATGATGAAATGGCAAACCAAACTAAATATTAATCACTTGACAGCTGACAAAATGGCCGCCAGTTAAAAAAGTGATGCCAACTTAAAGTTCTATACCCCAATAAAAAACACCCTTTATTACTCCAAATGCGACAATTTTGTTTATTAACTTACCAATTCAACCAAAAAGTGAGCTTCAACGTTGAAAACAATTTTCTTATGAAAATCGCGATCGGTGGCCATTTCGTTTTGGTAATACATTTGCACGGAGTAAGTCCATTCATTATGAAATGGCAAACCAAACGGAGGATACATCAAGTGACAGCTGTCAAAGAGTGGCCATTTTCATTATAAAATTGAACCCCAAACAGCTTTTACGACCCATTTTCATGTCATGTGTCTTTTTTACATTTTGGGGGGTCATTTTCTTATCATGGGGTGTTCTTGTCTTCAGGAAAAATTTCTTTATGGAAATTACCCTCTTAACACGAAAATGGGCCCCAATTTTATGTAGAAAACACCTACGAGACATTTTTGGACACACTTTCAACGGTTTGGGTACGATTTCCTGGGGCTCATTTTCATTACGCGATAGCGCCCCAAATTTTGGGCCTAATTGATTTCACTTTTGGCAAGTATTTTCGTGGGTTTGGATTAGTTTCATATTATTTTTTATATTTGTTCCATTTCATATATTAAAACACGTATGTCCAATTTTAGGATCCCTTGGATCCATGTCTAATGGACATAATGGCACACAAAAATGTTAACAAAAAATATATAAAAATTAGACAAAATGGGTACCTGGAATTTAAGACTTGTTGTATCGCCTTCCTCCTTCTGAAAAACATTTACCGCGGAAGAATTTAATCATCAACATATATTTTAAATTCCTTTTCTGGAATAAAGTTCATTTCTAACAGCGAAATTTCTAGAATGTCACCACTAATCTTCATCAAAAAGTTACCTAAGTGGGGGTTTTCCGTCTTCGGTAACAATTTTTAATCTGCTGGACAAATGAAAAACGCAGGCGCTTGAAATCTTTTACTATCAATTGGTTTGCTTCTCTGAGAACAAATTGAATTGGCTGTACCTAGTTTAAGCTGTCTTCAGACGGATAAATCCACACATAACTTCGGTTTAATGCTCGGTCTTCGTCAGAAGCAGCTTTAGCTGCCATTAGTTGGACAAATCCACATATAACATAACATTGTTTTAAATTTCCCCTCGACAATAAAGATTACATGTATTGTGATTTGCGACTTCGAAAAAAACCATCACAGATTTGCGACAGTTTCTGCACCAATACTGACCCACTGTGTGACGATATCAAAAGTGAATCTCATTTGTATACGTTTCGTTTGCGTCAGCTTCAGCTACATCTTCTTAATTTGTTTATATCTGTAAGATACAAATCCATTTGTAAACATGTAAATCGTTCCATTTTGTTTCTCCTCTTCATTCTGAGTACACACAAAAATATTTACTTTTATTTTTTCCATGCCATTTTATTTATTTTTCTTCTTTTTTTTCCTATTCCAGTGCAACGAACAACTTTCCTCCGGTGACATTGTGGTGTTTGCCCAGCGTCTTGGCGCACAGGTTTGTTGGCATCCCGCCTGTTTTGTGTGCTGTGTCTGCAAGGAATTACTGGTGGATTTAATATATTTCCATCGTGATGGTAACCTCTATTGTGGACGTCATCATGCTGAAACCCAAAAGCCACGTTGCTCGGCATGTGATGAGGTAAGCAAAAAAAATACAACAACAACAACACAACACATTTTGTTTTCTGCTTGTGCTCCTTCAGCACATGGACGGCAGCGAAAAGAAAACACAACGGGCTGCACTATGTCCGTCTGCGGGTCCAAACAACAGCATATTTTGAATGTCATGGCAATCTGTGGGGATTCCATTTCTACGCTGCGCACTGAACAGAGGATTGTTGCTGCTAAATAGTTTTCTTTTTATGGGATATTAAATTTAATATCATTATATGGGATTTTACTTTAATTTGATTACTTTAAAGCGAATTTAGAGTTTATGTTAAAAGAATCATTATGAGAAGTCAAGTGTCGTTTAGACGTGATGGCGTTTTAATTTGTTAAATAAAATGCTCGCTTACAAAGAGATCATTTCGTGGGATCAAGCCATGACAATCGACCTTGGCAATGGAAATTGAAGATCCAGGTGAATTTATTAGCCAAATGATGACTTCTTGTATTATTATCAATAGTTTTTACCACACCTTTTCAACATCTTCTGAGTAAAAACTTCAGTACATGCCCACTTTACTACTGGACTATGCATTCAGATCAATTGAATCACATATGATTTCAACATTATGTCAAAGACGATGACTCCGTTTTCCTGTATGGCTTGAACTTATAAATATTTAGCGACCTCTAAAAAAACATCTCAATTTCATTCGACCTTTTGATGTCCATAGAATCCATTTGACCTGGTTGGTTTCCTGCCTTTGATATTCAAAGTCAGGACAAATACAGTAAATCCAGAAAAGGAGGAACACGAACTCTCAAACACGAACTCTCTCACTTAAATCTCGAATTTAAACCTGGGTTTGTTGTGTGATTGTTGCACCCACAGTCTACCTACCTCAAATGGCTCCAATATTGATTAGATAGTGTTGACTTCAAATTAACCAAATGATTGCTTTGCCAACTCAAACCCAATCGCTTCCGCAAAAGTATTGGCGCCCAACGTAGAGTCAGGACCCCTATGGAATTGTACTCTCTAGTAGGTTTCAAAAATATATACATTTGTTCACAAAGGTGTCCTAACTGTTGTAAGTGTCGTATGTGCTAAAGTTGTACAACAGTGAAATTATTGTTGATATTTTCCACGCAAACGAATTGTACGATAGTACAACATTTGCAGATATGTTTTCGAAGCGTTCTAAGGGATCAGCTGTTGTTTTGTTTACTTTTTGTACATGAACATACGACAGGTTGTTCGCATATGTACTATTGGATGTCATGTATTTTGTTAGAACTTACAACATTAGTACACCTTGTGAATTCCCTAATTAACTCCACTATTATATAAAAAACCCTATGTAATCGCCCGTTTTATTTTTCAGATCATATTCTCCGACGAATGCACCGAAGCCGAGGGACGTACATGGCACATGAAACATTTCGCCTGCTTCGAATGCGATCATCAATTGGGCGGACAGCGCTATATAATGCGCGACGGCAAACCGTTTTGTCTGGGTTGCTTCGACACCATGTTCGCCGAATACTGTGATTATTGCGGCGAAGTCATAGGCGTTGATCAGGGACAAATGTCGCACGATGGCCAGCATTGGCATGCCACCGATCAGTGTTTCTCCTGCTGTACATGTCGATGTTCGCTGTTGGGGCGGCCATTCTTGCCACGTCGCGGTACCATATATTGTTCCATTGCCTGCAGCAAAGGCGAGCCGCCAACACCCTCGGATACAAGTTCCGGCCCACAGCTGAGACCCACACATCGAGCCAGCACCACAAGTCAAATTGCCAGATCGCCCAGACCCGGTAAGTGCTCGCACAATAAGGACAAGAAGACAAGTTCGGGCAGCGCTGGTGATCTACTTGAACGGCAGGAGCGCCAGAGAAGGGAGGATTTAGGTCGTCTTATGTTGGCCAGAAATATGGAAACGGTTGCCGTTCCCGGCATACCGAGGCCAGCACATCCGCCACCCATTGATCTTACGGAGTTGGGCATAAGTTTGGATAACATTTGTGCCGGCGACAAAACAATATTTGGCGATCCGAATTTGACGTCATCCCTACCCGATATGCTGGTATCCAAAGGCGAAGATTCGCACAGCTATCAGAGCATCGATAAAATCATGATCAACTCACCCACTGCCTCCGACATGACCCAGTCGACACAGGAACTGACCAACGAACTGGATCTGGACCATGAGAATGACAATGGCTTCAATAGCTCACCTCAAGACAACTATGAACGCATTAAAGACGACATCGATGATGATGATGATGACGAAGAAGACGAGGAAAACAATCGCCATCCCACGAAAGAGGTGCGCTTCCATAGCATTCACGACACCATGTCACGTTCGAAAAGCTACACCGACAATTCGAATGCACGCCGTCGCAGACGCAAGCGCAACCAATCGCGCAGCAATTCCGAAATGCAAATCAATCAAAGCAATTTGCGATTGCACAACGCTCAGACACAAGCGGGCTCCAGTGCTGTACGAAATTTGGATAATTGCGATGCAGCCAGCATTTGCTCCACTTGCTCGTCAAGTTCTTCCAGTGATATGGACGATTATGTGTATCGTTTGCCGGCACGCAAACACTACGGCGGAGTGCGTGTCTCATATGTGCCGAACGATGCCATAGCCTATGAGAAGAAAAAGAAACTGGCCATGGAGCAGGCCAACAACGCAATGAACTCATATTGTGGCTCAGCTGCGGCGGCGGCGGCCGGTGGTGCTGGTGGTGGGCTGGGACCGATGGTTAGTAGCACCAACTCGACCGTTGGTGGTAGTGATGGCAAGAATTGCACAATATCATGACAACCTCCGATGTTGCCACCACCGCCGTTCAATCTGAGCAGTTATTACATTTTGGATACAATACTGGAGGAGGAGAGATTTGTGGCCATAGAAAAGAAACCGGGTTGTTTTAGACGCTTTTGGAACATACTCAGTTCGAATAAAAACAAACAGCAATCGAAGCATTTACAAAATGTTTAAGATGAGATTTTTCACAAGACACAGCAGCTCTGAAGTGTTATGAAAGTGTTTGAGATATTATTGTAGTGATCAATACGGATGGATTTGTGGAGATGTGATTTTAATATCTTTTTTGATTAGGTGTATTAATCCACATTCAAGTCAACAATCTTAGAACAAAAACTTGAAAGTAGCCACCGATTAAGGTGTTAACTGACTGGTTTTCACAAAAAGAGTTATGCTTGACACACCCTGTTTCCATTAACTCCATAGAAACTAACAACTTTTTATCGTTTAAATTGTGTTTTGTTCTTAAATCGTTTCTATTTTGTTTTTGTTTAGCTTTTTTAAAAACTACCTTTTTTGAGACAAATCTGGTTTTGTTAATTCACAGTCCACATTCTCATATTGTGTCCAATTGCAAACAACTCAGTTCGGGACATATTGAAATTTATATCGAATGAAATTTATATACAAAATGTTTGCTTTTGATGTCGGTGCAGTTTACACTTGTAGGCATTTCTTTCGACACTTTCGGTTCATTACGTATTTTGAGAAAATATTTTTCAAAATATTCACAGATTGCAAGAATTAAAAAAATTAACTATGACAAATAACCAGGGCTGAGATCAAGGACAGCATAAATTGAAAGTAGGGCAATATTAGAATAGAATATAAATTTGGGGAATCATTACAAATAAAAATTGTTTTTGTTGTAGACATCCGGTTACCGGATAAACGAGGTTCAACTATATTTAAGAATTAAAGTATCTATTGGAAAACACAACACTGCGCAGCATATGTTGCGCATCAGTACACGAGCTGTTGCAACAGTCACTTATCTGATGCGAGTTTGAAGTACGTTTACACATCACATGTTGCAGGGTGTGGAAATTGTGTTTCATCCAAACAGCGGAGGGAAATCGTTGAGCTTGCCAGGCATCCGTTAGACAAATTCCCGTGGTAGTGTTCGTTTACAGAATTCTCATTTCCCTTTACAATTATTAAAAAACTACGGGGAAAAAAATAAAATCGAATTTCAATTAAATTTGATTAATTTTAAAGCCTGTAAAGATTCCAAGTTAATAATTCAATGGATATTTTAAATAATTCCGTTCATTTTTTTAATGATGCAAATTATTTTCTAAAACACTGAAAGATTTTAAATACCAATTTTGTTTTCAAAATTTATTAAAAAAAGACTTTTTGAACAGTTTAGTTGAAAATTGATAAGGTCCTTAGTGGTTTTTCTGTAAGCATACAGGCCTTAAATAAAACCCCCGTATTGATTAAAATTTAAAAAAAAAAACCTTTGTTATAAAAAATTTATGAAAATACAAAAACAATTTTCACAAATTTTTCTTAACAAAAGTTTTTCAAATTTGTATGAATATGGGGGAAAGTCTGTAGGATATAAATTAACTGCATATTGTCAGACTTTTTTCGAAACCGCCGTAAACAATTGCGTACCATGTTTTTTTTTTAATATTAAGAATTATCATTTATATTTTTATTTGTTAGTTTTTATATTATTATTATTCGAAAGAAAAAAAAACACTGAGAAAGAGAGCAATTCTTGCTTTTGCGATTCATCAATCTCATCACTCTGCCCTGGCCTGTATTGCGTTAACTGATCACACTTTTCAACTGATAATCGTGATAATACTCAAACATGAAATAACACTAAGAGCGTTGATAAAAACCGATGCAAAAAATACAAAAAAAAGTCATCACAAAATATTTAATAAAAGAAATCCTGCCAATGTATTATAGAATACAAAAATCACAAAAACACAAACGAAAAACCAATAAAACGCGAAATGAAATACAATAAAATGAAAGAAATAGTAAAGTATCTGTGCTGTAAATAAATATTGTGAATCACATATGAAAAGAAACTTCCATATCGTATTTTGTATCTTGCAAATTATATAATTATGAAATCTGTACAAATCGTAATTTCTACATATAAATATACATACATATGTGTGTATACTATATCTATACATACATTCAGAAGATATAATGAAAACAATAATAGAAGATTTTCGATTTCTGTAGATGTAAACATATAAAAGAAATTATACAATATCGAAACTTAATAGAAGCATATATATACATATATATCGGCATACCCAAATATATATCACACAATAGATCAAATGAATTCTCCACAAAATCAAAAAAAAAAACAGAACAAAAAACAACGAAACAATATGAAAATCAAAATAAAACAAAGAAAGAAAGAATGTTTTAATTGTTGTTGAAATAAAAGGCAAAACTAACACAAAACTTCCAATCGAATGAAATCCATAGAAAACCAAAACAACGAATACTTGTTTCGACCATAAAAAACGAAAGTCTTTTGTATTTTATGCGAAATCTTTTTGTTTTTACAAAAAAAAAAAAAAAAGAAGAAACTATTAAATCCCATATAAAGATAGGTTATCTATCTGCCTTCCATCCCCCTTACTAACTAATCATACAATAAACAAATGAATGGAATGCTTTCTGATTTTTCTTTCACATTAGTGAGCGAAGTCTGCAAGCGTGATTACAGCTATCGAATGTGTGCGCTGGCTCACATTAAAGGGAGAAGATGGCGTGCAAAAATTCTATTGTTTCATCCATAATATTGTGTTTTGTTTATGTAATTTCGAATGTCTTATTTCTGCCCCCCTCTCCAATAACTCGTATATCGAATAGTTTCGTTTTGATTTGAATAAAGTTCTCTCGGAGCTAAAGCATCGACTCGCACGAAATGTATTAATTGTGTAGACTTTCCAATCAAATGAAAGTGAAATCTTTTGTTTTCATGTATCTGATGATTAATGATCACGTACATTCATATTTACCTACATATATTTATGAATATGTAATAGACATATCTGTATATAGAGAACATACACACATACATACGTATATATATACATACACATAAGTAGTTACTTTTATTTAATGTATGTCCCCTTTTGTGTCTGAAAGTATCAATTTCAAAATATGTATTTAGTTACATCAGACTCAGACTTAAATCTAAAATGTTGTATTATTTTTCTATTTTGTATTTCTTTATTAGTTCATAAGTCTTCTTCGATTTATGTTTAATTTCCTTTTATTCATATAAGTTTTTATATGTTTAATTTTAAGGATTACAAATTAAACTACACATTATACACAAATCAAAAAAAAAAAAACAAATCAATCAAATAAAATATGTTATATACTGTGATTGTTGGCATTTTAATTCAGTTCCAATAAATGTTCACTATAGATCTGGTAAGTAAGGACCACAATCTAGTATACATGGGATAAGGGATTTTAAGTTGTCCGCAAAATTTTATTTATTTATTGTAAACAAGCCAAATTTCATTGTATTTATTTATTTATTATTAATTACAATACAAAGTAAATTTATATTCTAATTTTTGGGTCCAAGGGTAAACCGGGTGACACAGACCATATGTTTAGATTTTTGTAGCGACAGACCAAAGCCTCTGGTGGGAATCGAACCCACAACCCCCACGCTGATAGGCAAGCACGATACCAACTCGCCTACCGGGGCGGCAAAGCCAAATTTTTCAACCAAACTCGAAAACACCAAAAATGATGCCAGATCCCGCAGTTACACAAGATAGTGATTGTTTGAAAAACTCCACATTTTTGCTACTGACAGGCCCACTGTCAACGAAAATTCCTTGACAGTGAAATTTGGACACATGTAGACAGAAACAACACATTTTTTGTGTGTCAATTTATGGGGTAATTTTATTTTAATAAAAAGTCATTCATGTAAATAAAGAATTCGATCCGGAAATCCAAAGAAGTTTGTCACCAGGGGTACACCACAAGGGGTACAGTCGCCTAGTTTTACGTGAGTACCACAAGGGGGAGTTCTATCTCCACTTCTGTGGCTTCTAGTGGCGAATACCATTATTAGGGAATTCGAGCAAAGAGGTACGAAGATTATAGCCGATGACGTGGTAATACCGGTATCCGGAAAATTTCTCCCGACCATCAGTGAGGTCATGAATTCGTCATGGGCAAAAAGGTGTCATCCTAAATAAAACAGAACTGGTACTTTTTAGCAGAAGATACAACATAGAGAAATTTAGATTACTGTGGATTATTCCGGGATATTACACTTTCCCGGAGAATAAATACAAAAGAAAGACTCCTAAAGGGTAATTTTTGGCTAACAACGCATGCTGGAACTCCATAGGTAAGTACTGGGGACTTCGGCCAGGGCTAGTGAAATTGATGTAAGACCGGTTCTTACATAATGTTGTTCAGTGTGGTGGAAGGCAACAAGGGTAGATAGTTACAAAGAACTAGAAAAGGTACAGAGGTGTTCGGCATTAGGTATAACGGGGACCATCAGAAGTACACTACTCGCTGCACTAGACATCTTTCTTCACCTCATCCTCCTAAAGGATTTTATAGTGGGAGCGGCAGCCAGAAGCATTTTTCGACTCAATGAATCATCACTGCTCATACATACGAGAACAGGTAATTTGAGGCTACTATCAGAGTTCGGTTCACAGGGTCCCAGAGGGATAATCGGACTACAAAGTCAAGAAAGTATAATTCATGGATAGTCAGTAACTTGCACGAGGGTTGGGCGGTCTTTACCGAGGAATCCAAAGTGGACATAGTCACAGGAAGAAAAGGCGAACATTCGGAAGTCCTTCAGATTACCGGATAAATGTAGCGTCTTTCAAGCAGAAATTCTTTAGCATAATATCGAAAGGAGATAACATTACTTTCTATGTTGGCAGTCAGGCAGCATTGAAGGCTATAACAAGCCATCAGGTTTTAGGGTAGTAAATGAATGTAGCCAGGTCCTACGGAACTACAACGTAGACTTATGCTGGGAGCCAGGGCACTGTGACATTAAAGGGAATGAAATCGCGGATGAGCTGGATCGAACGGGCTCAGCTAAGTACGAGGAAGTGGATAGATCGGTTAAACCGCCAATCAGTTACTTTTTCAAAAGGCAAATTGATCATGAGAGAACAAATGAGCGTTGCAATATATCGATGGCCTTGTGGCCTAGATTAGATATAGCGAGAACAAGTGCACTGATGGGTCTGGACAGAAGAAGTCTGAGAATTGCAATAGGAGTCATCACACGGTGAACGAGGACATAACAAAATGTATGCTTGCCACTGCTAGGCAAACGTCGCGACGAAAGAATGGCGACATAGTGAAGGACGGCAATTGCAACGTCGAGGTAGTGGAAGAATTTGTATACCTCGGCTCCGCCATTAATAGAAATAATAATGTCAGTATCGAAATAAAGCGAAGGATCGTGCTGGCAAATATATGTTATTTCGGACTCAACAAACAATTCAGGAATAGAGCCCTCACTCGTCGAACTAAAATAACACTGTACAACACTCTTATTTTAACTGTGCTTCGTTATGGCGCTGAAGCATGGGTACTTGCGAAAGCAGATGAAGGTGTGCTGGGTGTTTTTGAGAGAGAAAACCCTTGGAAAAATCGATGGCACGATCTGTGTTAACGAGGAGTATAGACGTCGAACGAACCGTGAACTGTATTGGCTATATCCCGACATGAACGTAGTTAAGCGCATCAAAATACATCGTTTTAGCTGGCTGGGACATGTCGGTCGAATGAATACAAACGCCAGTGCTCAGTTAGGGCTAGGACCAGTAGCTGGGATAACAGATCTCCAGACTTCAGCAGGATGTGCAAGGATGAGGAGGAATGGGAGACAACAGAACAGATCCTTTATCATTATCCAAGTCTGCAACGCCACAGACTGAAATGTCTAGGGGATAGATTTCTGGCTGTACTAGGAGTCATTTGAAGGAGAAGTGTTGAAAACATATTTAGTTTTATAAGGGGCAATAGATGGTTGAACAACAGGGGATGCTGGTACCCAATAGACTAAAGAGATAGCGGACCCAACACAAAACACTACTACAGTGCCTCTCACATAATCCTTTCAACTTTTAATCGATACAATTTTAGTCTAGTTTTTATAACTCCACTTCTTAAATTGTATAGAAGGTATTCACAATCGATCCTATGGATCTCCGAGTGAAGGTACATTTTCGGATGTACCACCCTTTCTAAGCTAACCTCACCTAAATAAACAATTCTTCGGACTCTTCCCCAAATGCTTTGACAATTGCCGGTATAGGGCAACATTGTGTTTTGTCTACAGCGGCGGACGGCAACAGAAGTTATTTCTGCGTTGGCATTTTTCAAACAACTTGCACTTGCACATGGAGACCACTTAAGTGTGTGTCTTAAGTTGGCAGCATTGCCAGCATAAAAAATAACAAAATTCCAATATTAAATAGTGCCAAGAAAATAAAAACAAAATTGTTTCGAAAATTATGGACGCTCTTTCTTGTCTGCGTTATCGGCGGTAGCCAGAACCCATGTTTTAAAGCCATAACAGCAGCACGAATAGAATAAGCGTGTTGTACAGTGGTATTTTAGTTCGTGGGCAGCGGCTATTAATTGATGGCGGAGACGAGTTATATAAATTCCCCCACTACCTCGACATTGTAACTGACACTTTTCAGTACGTCCCCTTTAAGTTTTGTCTTATCCTCGCTCACCATCAGACCCATCATCGCCGGTTTCCTCTCGATTCTAGAAAAAAACATCAGTTACATCTCGCCCTGTCCTTCCGGCGATGTCAATGCCGTCAGCATGTGCGAGGAGAATGTGGTGGTGAGTGTGCCAGATCTATTATCTTCTCCATCAGGATGTTAAGGAAGTTACACGATAAGCTGTCGCCAATTACTTCATATATGATGTTTCATGTAGAAGTAATTGGCTCAGTGAGGTCACTTCCTATTTTTGCTGAAGACCTAGTGTGAGCGTACAAGTTTTGGTGGGGTCTCAATCGAATATGTGGCTTCAACTATTTTTTTCCTTAATGGCGTCTCGTAGGCGGTTTTATAGTTGAATAAAAGCTGGTATCGCATTGTTTTTCATGGGTCTTTTCCAGGATTTGGCGGAGTGTGAAGATTTGGTTAACAGTTTCATTATTCGGCATGAAGCCACACCGAGGCCGAATCCGTTCGTCCAGTTCGGATTTAAATTGGATTTGTCTTCCGTCTTACGAATCTAACATGGACGCTGAGGTTCAAATGGTCAGGTAATATTTCATATTCCGTCTGCACCTGTGCTCAAGCCGGGCAATTGCCGCTTTGAACTTATGTGGACCATCGTCTATGATTTCCTCACAGGATTATTCGACCACTTACAAGCTGACGAGATGTTGCTTACAAAATTCTCAGAACACTCGACGTGTCCGTCTTTATTTTCAGCTCTACACGAAGTTATGCTCGTTGGCGTCATTTACATTACCACCCAACTATTTCTCTGGGCCAGACAATGTCTGATGCTCTTAAAAACGAAATCGTAAAGCGAAGAAACAAAAAAAACTTATTCTTTAACAAAATATTTAATAGATTACAAAAAAAAACCATTGCTAATGACAACACAATTTCTTTACATTGTACTAAAAATCTGGAATGAGTCTATGATATCCAGAAATGTGATTTGAAGTGGTCGATAGCCAGAGTTTCACTTGGATTTATTATTTAACACCAAAAGAAGGGACTGCCTAGTCTTAGTTTCCATAACTCATAACATATGAATGACAGATGAAAGGTCTATTTATATTTATTACTATTGAAATGTCCACAGTGTCGTGTTAATCTGTGAATGCATACACAGTTAGCCACACCATCATACTCCTTCATGCATGGCAATCCTTTTCATATCATTCAATGAAGCGAAATATTATAAATTCAACACCCTCAAAACCAAACCTAATCGCAAAGAAATTGATTGCGCCACATTTGGTGGCCCCCGCATTCAAGACACTCATTAGTCTGCCAATTATGTATTTAATCCTTCCCTCCTTCGGTTGCAAAATATATCAGCATGGGATGAAAAACATATTGCTGGAAAAACGGCATGAAAACCTTTGGAACGGACTATCCATGTTCATCCGGCTGGCAGGCAGGCGGGCGGGCAGATGGAAGTAAAACGATTTTCCTAAGTACATACAAATATAAAACTTTTTTATGGACATTGCCAAATATTGAACTGATTGAAAATCAAGTTCGTGCCATATGTTGCAGACTTGAAAACAAAACACTGCTCACTGCGCACAGTGGCAAAACGGAATCCTTCAACACTTTCACACATGTGGATTTATTTCTTCTGCCACATGCCGCATGCCATTTCTTTGCTGGCGAATGTATTTGAGCAGTGTATAAACGTCGATTAATGTCTCATCAAGTGTTCCATTTTACGACTACTTAAAATGTCATAAAAATTCACCCAAAACATCGCAAGAGCGCCGTCAACTACAACAGATCCGTCTACGCCAACAGCGGCAAGACGATGATATAAAATAAAGTTTACTTTATGTTCTGTTACATAAAAATGGAGAAAATCCGAAAAGATTTAATAGCAACGGGTGTGCTACGTTTTTCCTTTTTCCCTATGAATGGAAATCTGCGAAAAAATAAAAATACACAGCAGGAGTTGAACGGTATCAGTCGGTGCTATGAGAACGATTCGTTTCTTGCGGCCTGGTTTGTGAACAACCAATGTACAACGATTTTGGTGTTCCAAAGATTAAAGACGAAATATCAAAGCTTAGTACTAATTACCTCAATAGATTAAGTAATCATACAAATATTTTGGCCATGGTGTGCTCCATGGACAGAGGGAATCATTGGTCCATATTTCTTCAAAAATTAAGCCGGCCATAATGTAACAGTCAATGGGGGAACGCTATAGAGCCATGATTAATGACTTTTCGTGCCTGAATTTGAGGATGTGTGTGTGTGCATTAACTCGAGTCGTGGGCCTGTGCGTTGACATCTAAGATCGTGCGATTTAACAACGCTGGACTATTTTTGTGGGGTTATATGAAGTCGCTTGTCTACGCAGAAAAGCCCGACACGACTGACACCTTGGATGAAAATATTCGGCGCGTTAATGCTGACATGCGGCCCCCAAATGCTGCAGAAAGTGGTCTGGGCCTTTCGGCTGGAATTTATTCGAGACAGCCGCGGCGTCCTCTTGCACGAATCATTTTTAAAACATTATGGCAAACTCTTATCATTTTAATAAATATAAATGCTTGGCCATAACATTGAATGCGTTTTATATCTTCTTGAGAAACAAACGTTTAAAAAAACACCCTTTATTAAAAACTTGAAATTTTCCAATTCTTTCAATTCGCATAAATGTTGATCTTGGTATAAGAAAACGACAATATTAAACATAATCTGGAATTTGAATCAAAATAATCCCAAAATTCCTAAATTGGAATTTTATTTTAAATAAATTTGGTGTAGCTTCCACAATTCTATAAGAACACTGAGCTGAGCTGATAAGCGAAAATTATTAAGAAGACCTAGAAACGATAAAATCGGGTTACTTTTTGTCAAGTTTTTCTTTTCGATTCAAGAAATTGTGGTTTAATGTGGGAATTTGCTTAAACAAATGGACAACTTCTTTTTTTTTTACTTCATCTACGTTCAGTTATGTTTCAGAAAAAAAAGTATTGGGGTAAGCCTTATTCTTTATTTTTTACTTCATCTACATTTAGTTATGTTTCAGTTTATGTTCAGAAAAAAAAACTAATTTATAAAATATTATTTTAGAAAAAAATCACAAAAAACCGATGGTTTTCATATGTCTAAGTTCCAAGGACTATAAGTTTTTTCTCTTGATCGAATTGTTCTGACAACTTTAGGGATTCTTTTAATGATTCTGTTTCCAAATCAACCACGCTTAACTGACTGAAATCGGACTTCGAAAAGGCTAGTTATACAGGGTTCTCCAACAAGAGGTGCTATTTTGAATCACCCGGTATTTCGGTATCTGTCAATTTTGAAGCTTTCATTCTTTGGCATTTGACAGGTAGAAATTACGCCATTACTAAAAGTAGGACGAGACACGCTTCAACAACGCATTGAAATTATTAAAATTCACTTCAAAAATGGTAAAAATCTTGCCGTCACAGTTCGCAAAACTAAAAAGTTTCCGGACCGTGTTATCTCTCGAAGAGGTCCACCGAGATCATGCGATTTTATTTTTATTTATTTATTCAACATCAATACAAAGAAGTCCTATAAGGCCAATTAAACATGTATTGTAAGATAATTCTATATGTAAAGTAATAGAACAATATGTAAATTAAATTAAAAAAAAAATATCCATATATTTATATACAAATTTAAATGGCTCCCCAGCCATATGAATGTTGGAAAAAAAATAAAAAAAAAGAAGATGCCTACAGCAAAAGACCACCTATAAAAAATTGATACGTATTAACACCTTGCGACTTCTTCCTTTGGGGCCACGTGAATGATAAGGTCTACGTCCACAGCCCAGCGTCGATTCAAAACCTCAAAGTCAGAATTCGTGAGGCTATCGAGGATTTGGTTATGGTTATGGAAAATTGCATGCAAATGGTATGGTCTTACTTCGTAAAGACAACGATCGTTCGTGCGACTATTGACTATTTCTTTTGTGGGGCAAGTGTTGTCTCTCTGTTCTGTAGGGAGACGCCAACTACAATTGCTGCTTGGAAACAACATTACATGTGTCATTTCTGTGTTTGCTTCAGTTCTCAAAAACTAAACGTAAACAAAACATTTCGGTAACATTTGATGTTATTTTTATAAGTAAATGACCAGTCCAATTAGTAAAAGCCTGATTTATCTACAAAATGGATTTATGTCAAATTCGTTTCAAAATCGAGTTTATTTCGACTTTATCTGAAAATCGATGAAAGCCGACTGAAACTCAATTAAAATGTATGTCATCGGAGAAAAGTGTTAGTCGACTTGGTCCGAAAATCGAGTAAAATCAACTCTATCTAAAACCGAATAAATTCAACTAATGACAACGATTACTTGTAATTAACCAAGCAATTAGAGTTTTTACTTTCCCGACCTTCTTTATCTCCCGGGAATTTTTTCAACGTCTTGATTTTACAACCAAAAAAAAAATGTAAACATTTTATTATTTTTTTAACCAAAACTTAAACACATATATAAATAATTCAGGTAATGAAACATTAATTAAAAATCCTGGACATTTAGTGTTGAATAAACAATATCTACACAATTTAAATGTAATAAGATCAACTACATGCTGAAAAATATGTCTTTTTTTTTTGTTTACACACAAGTAAAACGCGTGTTTGGTGTTTGTAGCAAGTAAACTTATTTCCTTTGGATGTAAATATAACTAGTTTGCTATTAGTATTACATATTTGTGTATGAGCAATCGCGTGTTTGGGAAAAACAGACAACGAACTTATTAAATTCAACAAAGTACAACATTTGGGTGCGAATAAGTGTGTATTTGCAACTGTTTTCGTAATTTTTTTTTCTGCATTTATGCTCTTTAAAATAAAAGCAATACCGAGAGAATGAGATGGATTGTTATATAGAAATTCACAAATTGAAAAAAAATAAAAAGTAAGTCAAAAATGCATACATATACATTTGATATTTATCACCTACAAACAAGTTTATATTTGTGATATGGAAAAATATATATATGTTTGATGCGAACTTGTTTGCTGAAATTTGTTAAAATGGCCATTTTTTTCAGCGTGTAGTTCAGGAATATTTCAGAAAGTACAAAACAGTATAATTTTCCACAATCACGGCTGTAAAAACTGCGTAAAATCGTGAATAGTTAAAATTGTTGGTAGTATTTTATTCCCGAGAATCCCAGCCAATAATCCCGGAAATCTGGAACTAAAAAATCGCCAAATTCCCCGGCAAAAACGTCCCGTGAAGTTTCGGGGTAAAAGCTCCTAGTTGTAATTTAGAAAACAAATACCGCAGCGAATAAAAAAGTTTTTGTGATGGATAAATAAAATACAATAAATAATAAATGTTCTGTAAAAAAATGGAATGGTTAGATGAATGGTACAATTTTTGAGACCAAATAACTAGAGTAAGACTATTTCGATTCTATTAAAATGAATTGTAAAAATCAGTTACAGTTAGTGACTTTTAATCTGAATTATAAGACTTATAAAACAAATTTAGGCAAACAATTAATTGTATAATAAAATTTTTTTAAAAAAAACACTAGCCTTTGATATAAAAGTCGACCATTTATGTAGTAGGGGGGCCATAGTTCATGAGAATTGTATACATTTCAATTTTCTTTTGTTGCCCAGTCTTATTGTTAGAATTATTATTACAGACTGTTGTCGGTCTTGACCTGTTTAAAGATGGATTTCCAATCACTCCGACCTTGTGTGCGATTTTCTAGTTTCGCTCAGCATGTCTTCCTTCGTTTGGTCCTTCCACCGGAGTGTTGGTCTTCCCTGTCGTCGATTTCCCTTATAGTTGACGCCCATTGCCTTTCTGGCTGTGGCGTTTTATTCATTCGCTTAGGATTTTTCCCTGAAAAACACCAAGCGCCGTTTCATCAGCTTTCGAAAGTACCCATATTTCAGCGCCATGAAGATGCACGAATAGAATACACGTTGCACGTTGTTTTATTTCGTCGACAGATGGCTCCATTTTGCATGGGCTTACCCAGCCCGAAGTATCATTAATTTACTAGGATTATCCTTCGCTTAATTTCGATATTGACATCATTCTATATATTGATTGTGGAGCCGGAGTATATAACATTCATCCACTACCTCGAACCACCATGTCTAGGCCTCGAAAAAGTTGTAAGCGCCAAACCGAAAATTTTTAAGGATACGGTTTTTTGGTGATGAAGTAAAATGGCTTACCAAACCATTGAATTTGCCATCCTTTTCTTAATATAATTGTTTAATACTTTAGGATTAAAAGAGTTTTTTAATATTCTATAGAATATAATTAAAAAAGTGAGTTTATATTTCCTTAACATTCCATGAAGGAAAAGACGAGAAACAACAATCAGACTGCGCGGCAGGTACTCACGATAATCAAGAGCATATCTGTCAAACTGACTGAACGGCTTTTTCTTACCCACCGGCATTTGCGAGGTGGAATCGGCCATGAACATTTTTTGATACTCCCACCAGGATACAAACCTGGATTTGTTTTTGGTAGTATGTAATTAATTAATTTATTTATTTATTAATTTTAATACAAAGTGATTTTTTTTTTTAAATTTTTGGGTCCAACAAAGCCTCTGGTGGGAATCGAACCCACAAACCCCCTAGCTGATAGGCAAACGCGTTACCAACTCGCCTTCTGTTACCCTTTAAATATTTGTCCTCAGTTCTAAAACATCCCATTCGTCATAATAATATTAGCGGATACTGTTAGCAACTTATAAATCGTAAAAAAAAAGAAATGTCGAAAGGATATACGAATACTCACCGACAGAGAGTGTGTGTGTGTTTGACAAAGTAAATGGGCAAATGTGTGAGTGTATGCGGATACATGCCAACTCAACTGGCTAAAGTCTGATAAAGCATGGAACGGTTTCCATTCCCTTTTTTTTGTCTCTGTAGAAGCTTTCAGTTTTATGACGGTTGAATAAACTTCTTTTGTAGGTTTTAGATGGTGGTTCATCATCGTTCATTCGCCCATTCGCACAACTATCACTGTCACTGCCACTGCCAACGCTGCCGCAATCAGCAAATGCATTTTATTGACAGTTGATTTAGATGGTGTTCGACGTAAAGACACCCGCTCCAACGTAATATTCCAAGCCACATGACTGGGGTTTATTTCGGCGATATTATCGGAATGTATTTGTGTTGCTGTTGTTACAAATTCCAATATGTATTAGGCGACACATTCACCCTTTTGAGGCTTTGTCTACTCGGCATTGAGTGTGAATTGCCGTATAATTATACTGGGCTTGTTTGTTTTGTTTGTTAGCGACCGAAATATCTGAGATCATAGCGTCCATGAAAAAACGCACAAAAATGCGTAACTTAGGTCATAAAAGTTTTTTTTTTTTTTGGTTTTAAATATCAATAGAAGCTGTGATTAAACCAAATCCAAAATCCACACATATGATGTACATATCTACATACAAACATATACATATGGCTTTTGAAGTATGTAGTATGCTGTGTGTATGGGTGTTTTTGTACCCAAACTCAACATCATCATCGCGTACAACCTGGTCGTCATCTTCATCTGGTGGTGTTTCCAACACAGCCATGTTTATGTTTATTTTCTTTGTCCTAAACACTCTTCAGTTCTTATCCGCCACTGTGGCCCCTGTCATATGATTTACATTTTTCGACTTTAATAAATGTTTCTACGCAAATTTTAGCCAACATTTTTTTTCTGCTTGTGATGGATGAATTTATTTCGTATGAGAGCTTCTGTCAATTAGAACGTTGATTGATGACATTTGATTGCGTACAACAAAAATTATTAGAAGAATCCTAACCTGGAACGAAAAATGAACAAAACAACATGAGTAGCGAAAGCATCGTTACCTGTCATAATCGATGAGTTTGTGGTATCATCAGGATGGGCGTTTTCTTTACAGAACTCAAAGTTGGACAGTTGAAAGAGAAGACCACCAACATGGAAACAAAAAGGCGATAAGTTGGACACAACTGAATATACCCTCCTCCAATATATGAGGGAATAGAAAAATGTTATGGGAATAAATTCAAGTTAGAGTATTTTGGAGGTCAGTTTAGTTATAACTAAATTATTGAAGTACGATTTTAGACAGGTAAGTATTGCTAGCTGTTGAAACAAAAATATTCAAAATTCCCCAAGAATAAAGACTTAGAATTATTTGTATTGAGACTCATATAAATTTCATATTTTCTAAAATAATCTAATCTAATGAATCTAATAACATAAGTGATATTTAAAATTATAATGTATGGTTTTAAATCTAATAAAAACGATAATGTAGCACCATACTTTGTCAGATCGGTGGGTGAGATGTAAAAAATACCCGGTAAAGTAGGACATGCTATATTTCACTTAAACTAACTTAGAATAAAACTTAGACTAAAAAAAACAAACAAACGAAATAATGAAAGTAGTAAATATAAAAAAAAATTAAATAAATAGATAAAAAATAATTTATCAACCCCTATTTGTGCCAGGAACAGCAATGACATAAAAAGACGATGTAGTCAGATGAGAATCCAAAGAACTAGAGTAACCAAACGAAGAAAGGTAATTGGAATTAATCCAAGTCCATCCCAATTGTTACTCAGCAATTTGTTTAACCAAGCCATTCTCATGAAGAGGAACACTGTCAACAAATCTTTACACAAAATCAAGACTATACCTGAAAATTCATAAACTATTTCATTTGAATAACGTTTAGTACTATGTTCAAAATGTTTACCAGTGCAAAGTCTTCATAATTTCCATCTGTTTCATCACGCTTGGGGATATTGAAAACCAAATGGGGAAGGCATTCCACAGTTTCCCTGCCTTCTCTATGTCCAGCGAAACCGCCACCGTACAGTTTCGTTCCCTCAGATTACAGACAACATCGCTGAGAAATTTTGCCCAACGCATGGACTGTCGAGTGGCCCTTCTTAAAACCAAATTGGTAATTTGGAATATATGTTCCCTTCACCTCGATATCCATCTTTTCCAACAATACTCTTTCAAACAGCTTTCCGATTTCAGAATTACCCAGTTTCTTTTTGAGTGGACATATTTTAGCAATCTTCAAAGCATCGGGAAAATAGCTATTATTTAAGCAATTATTAAAAATTATCACTAAAAAAACGAAGGCCGTCATGGGAAGTTTCCTAATAATAAATTTCGAAAGATTATCTAACCCTGAGGACTTTTTACAATTCAGAGCATTTGCATAAGCTTTCACCGAAGCTACCGTTGTCAACTTACGATGTCCCTGAGAAATATTTGCTGGAAAATCTGAACTGAAAATCACTAAATTGTGCGGCAGAGAGACCAAGGCATCTGTAATATCCCTGTAAGGACAAGAGCCGCTATAAATCGAACAATAATGATCCCTCAAACAATTCAATGTCGCATTCAAACCCTGCACCTTTTCACCATTTACAGAAATATCTGCGATTTTTGAACTTTTCTTATTTCCCAAAATACCGTAGGTCTATATCCTTGAAGGGCCTTGGACCAGGTCTAATTTGTTTAAGTCGTTTATGAAAAATCTTCGATTGCTCAATTTCTACCTGTTCCTTAATTATAATTTGCAACAACCGCATCAGTACAGATAGAATATTATAGTCGGAATGATTCCTGTTTAGCGTCCTATGAAATATTCTTTTAAGATCCTTCTGCCACATATATTTTCGTCCATATAGTTTCCTTCAATTATAATAAAGTTTCTGCCGTTGAGAGATAACCTACAAATGTATGAATTTCATCATTCCGAAAATTCCTGTTCAAAGAAGGAAAATTCTCGGATTCCCTTCTAAATCTGTCCTAAAAGATCTCCAATTCATATTTTTAGGTGAAACAAATGAATAATTATCTAAAAAACAGAAATATTTTAAACGCATTTTCAGAGGAAAATGGTCTGAAAATGTGGGAAGATTAGTAACAGATTAGTTCCGGTTGTGGTGGTCTATCAAATTTGTACTAACAACGAAGTGATTCAAAAATGAACCCCCATTTGGATACGTCAGAAACGTGTCCGAAATACATGTAAAATCAAGAGCATTCTCTTTCAAACAATCCAAGAAGTTATGGATAACTTTAATGGGAAGAACGTTAATAGCGTTAAGATCCCCTCCATGAATAACACAGTCGTAGTTCGATGAAAAATCCCTAACAGTGCTTAAGCCATTCGATATAACTGAAGACGAAGCGCTACGCACACCAGAAAACCCCGTCCTCAGATTCTGAAGATGTTACGGAGTTGGTATAATCCATTGTATTAATTCCTGGGACTCGTAGTTCCAATGGCTTTGGAATCTTGGAGGATTCTTGATTGCCAATTTTTTAGAATTTTTATCCGGAGGCAATGCATCCGTAGACTCCGCATTCTCGTTTTTTAGATGGGGAGTCATCCGTAACGGAACAAAATAGATTTGCCTCTTGAAATTATATTCCAATTTCTTTTAACCAATACAAAAATTGTTGGAAAAAGTTTATAGAAATCTACAGAAATCTTTATAGAATCGATCTACAGAGATCTTACAAGGCCAGGGCTGTGGGTTCGGATTTAGAGTAGCAGTTTAGGAGTCGGAGTTCAAGGATTTTGCCCGGAGTTGGATTCAAGACATTACGAAGCCAACTCCGACTCCGGGTCATTAAGCATTTTTTAACTTTTGGATGCATTAGTTGGCAATCCCCTTTCGTTCTTATTATACTGAACAATAGCAAGTGATCAAAAGGGAGGGAGAATTTCAATATTCGTTGTTAAGCAGACCATACACGCGTACTCCCACTAAAATACCCCAAATGCAAACTGCTCCAAAAAAAAAATAATGTAGAAGGACCTAAAGGAAGAAGTCCCCAAAAATTCTGAAAAACCCCCAAAATTTACCCAATGCAAAATCGCCAAATTTTATGAAAAAAAAAAAAAGAAAAAGAAATTAAAACTATGCGAAAAATATTAATTTTGCATTTTTCCATTAACAGTAATTATATGAACTTCGCTTAAACTGTCAAAATACCTTCATCGCCTACATTTTATTTATTTATGGCTGCAATGACTCCATGAACAGTGGCCCCTATGAAAAATGTCCCCAATTAAAAAATGAAGAATCGCCCCAAATTTGGGGTAATTTTTCATTATGCAATATCTCAACAACCTAAAATGTAAGAACAATCCCAAATAAAAATGGAAAACAACGAACGTTTTATTTTCAAAATACGAAATTTCTGGACATTAATAACATTTTACCGACGTATTTTCCAGTATTTTCTTCTATGGAGGGCTGGTGAGACTTGAACATTTTCATAAGAAAAAAATGCCTACACAAATAACGAACCATTCATTTTTTTTCTAATTTAGCTTCATTTCTGCTGTGTAGTCCAGGTACTACATTCTGCCCGAAAATGTTCACCAGACATCGGTGTGACATTTTTCGACCGCATGGAAACACTCTAAATCGATTTTGCAGTTCATTAGGTGAATATGGAAAGATAAGCCCTAAGGTTATTGAAAACAACAGATAATAGAATTGACGTTTAAAATTCCCCAAATAACCCGGAAATGGATGAATCAACAAAAAAAAAACCACATCATCCCTCTAAGGCCAATTCAAAACCTCTGCTGTGGATGAATTGCGTAGACATGTTGAGGCTTGTGACATGTGCATTATTAATCATATGTAACCCAAGGAACCACAACATCACACATTTTTGCAACTCATATTTTCCAAATGAATGGAAACTTTTCCGGCATCACTTTAAATTATTAATGTCAACACTGTCACTCACACAAAGACACGCACACACACACACACACACATGCCAGAAAGGAATAGACTAAGTGTTGATATGGTGGCACCGACGTAAACGTTACCCATTGACATGTTTTATTGCCAGCCATTCACACGAAATATCCGAACATCATTCTTCCTGATGGCTGTCGAATGCGAAAGTTGCCAACACAGGAAAAACTTGTGAAATATTTCTATTCAACGATGAATTCAGTACACGTTGATGCTAATGCTGAAAAGGATACACAACAGGATATTCTGGCTGAACGGCCACATGGAAGACAATCAGCGCCACTTTCTTTACCATGGAGCCGGCAGACCATAGAGACTGTCAGGGAACATGTCAATGGTAGCAACTAAATATTTTATTAGGCAGAATGCAGTAAAATAAACGAAATGTTTGCGGTTGTGATTCGTCGAGGAGAAGTTTAGTATCCTTAAAGGAGGATACAACCACAGCACACACACACGCACACCACCACACATTCACATCGGTGCCCTCTGAAAGGTGGAAAGATGCGGAAATTGTATTTACCATGTAACCATTCAACAAAACGACAATGACGATGATGCCCATGATGTTCAGAGGAGGACGATGTAGATGATGATAATGACGGACCATAACAATAAGTATGATGAACTATCTCTAGGGACTTTCGCTTGTTGTGAGCATTTGTAAGGATGTGGGGTAGCAAATTCTTCCGTGTCCTCTCTGCGAACAAACAAAAACTATTTGTACACAAATGTTCGCTCCTTACTTTTTTTTCATAGATTGCTGTATTTTTTTTTCTTTCGTCTTCAAAGGATACCGTCTGCGGTGTATGTCTGTGCTCGTATATTGGACGTACGTGATATCGTTTAAAATGTCTGAAAATAGAATGTTTTATTCGTAGTTCCGTTTTGCACAGATTCAATTTGAAAGACGTAACATATGTTTTCAATTTATACAAAATTACGGAAATATTTTGTTGGAATATTAAGCACGACCATTCGGAAATGAAAGACGAAAAAAAAACGACACAATAAAAATCGTATCAATTTTAACAAATACCAAATTGAATAGAGCTGGCATGAATGTCAGTGGTTACAACGACGGGTTAATTAGAGTCATATGAGTAAAGGATGCGGAATGTTTACAAAGTCGGGTATTACGAACTTTCCATAAATGGTTTATTTGAATAATTGACCCCTCAGGTAATGAGAATGGGGCCCAAGAAAAATCACCACAAATCACAAATAAAGATGGGATCCATAAATTACGCGTTGAACAAAAAAACAAAACTTTTACATTATCTTGAGACCCAGGACCCATTTTCGTTAGGTTTAATTTCGTTTTACACTTTTTCTATTATAAGTTTAATAAATCTCGAGCCCTATTTCATAGAATTATTATTAAACGATAATACTTCCAAAATTTCAGAAAGGAATTCGAGACCAAAAAAAGAAAACTTTTTTTATATACAAAAAATCGATAGTTTTTTTTTTTAATTTTCGTCTGCTGCGTTTCCCCATTTTCCCATAAATACATTTCTCATTCTAAAATGTGTACCCCTGCGGCCCATGAGTTCTGTCACAAATACACTCCTTGTTATAATTTAATTTTTAGGTAAAATAATCTAAATGAAAAATATAAATAAATATCAGGCAAACTTTTTCGTCGGGTGTTGTTTCCTTCGAAAAACATGTCAATATGGACCTGTAATCACGTAGGTCGAAGGTCCAGCTAAGATTATAACCGATGGCTTCTAGAAGGACCTGACCTCAAATCATGACAGGACCTTTGTCGACTGGATATGACAAAAAGGCGACAATAAAATTGGATCGTTTTCAACAGGAGTCTTCTTGAGCGGCAAGATCATAAAAAATATCAAGGTCAAACTAGATTAGTATGGGTTGATCATATCAAATGCGAGAAATTTCTACACATATTCAAAGAAAAACATCGTAGGGGCATTTTTTTATGTGTAAAACATAATTTGGCTCATTACAAAACTCGGCCATGCCATCAGGTCTTGTCCCACAGACTGCATGTAACTTAAGCAATCATTGTTCATATGCAACAACAAAGAGAATATCACAATTTATGTTTGCCAGTTACAAATTCCATTATACTAAATCCATTTATTCACTTTAATTGATTCGAATTTCATAGGCAATCGCTGAGAACACACATACCCTGGCATTTACGGATTAATAGTGCCACACACAGATACATGCATGCTCCTCTCACACTCTGATACACTTCAGACCCCAAGTGGTAGTGGAGAACAATTGAAATTGTTTGAATTGTTTCGCTTTGAAATGGAACAAGAGCCACAATAGCGACAACACCA
Organism: Hydrotaea cyrtoneurina; assembly: GCA_958296145.1. NCBI lineage: Eukaryota > Metazoa > Arthropoda > Insecta > Diptera > Muscidae > Hydrotaea > Hydrotaea cyrtoneurina. The sequence goes on along the minus strand of OY282516.1, from coordinate 47,128,735 downwards.
GTGAATCCGTTAAGTCTTCCATTCAAATGAAAATGTTGGAATCAGTGAATCTCGCACATTAGCACTTGTTTCAGCGCAAATTGCCGCCATTAAAATCAAAACTATTTCCGTTGCCGCCGAAACAACTCACACATGCACATGCATACACCCGTAGACATCCTGGCATGAGACCATTATGGATGTACTCCAATGTACTTCCGTGCCAACTGGCAAAACCAGAAGCCATCCATGCACTCTCGCACGGAGGACAATAATACAACATTTCAAATCGGCTTTTCCGGAATTCCATTTCCTACCCCCACCGACTTAATGTGTTCCAGACGATAATTTTCCCTCACTGTGGCGCATCTCCACGGTGTGTTTGCATAGGCAAGTGGTTTTTTTCGCCCAGTTTTGGCGGTTTTTTTTTTTATTGTCTAAACTTCATTGTTACCACTTAATCCTCGCTAAAGGCAAACGGCATCGTCGCGGTATGTACGTCGATGTCGACGTCGACGGTGGTTGGAGCGCATCTAAAAGTACTTATGGCGTTTAAGTTGGGCACAACTTTGAATACGCGTTTTCCATGCGTGGCATGGAAAGCCATCGGTGTCGGGAGGTGGGTAGCTAGCTAGCGGGTACCGCTGTGGGGTGAGGTGGCAGCGAAAAGTTTCGCCGTTTCGTTTTTATTTGATTGTTGGTTGTGTTAAGCAAAACCAATAAATTGACAAAGTTTGACAGTTCAATTTAGGCTGTTATTGCCTCAACTCCATGTGAGAATGGTAGTCAGACGATTGTCGGCATTGATGGTATCCCTCCTGCTCGTACTCGTGCCGTTGTCGCAGTTTCTTGCATGGAATGTTTAAACAAATGTGGAATTCCCATAGACATTTAACAGTTTCAAGTGAATGCAATCAATTCACAGTGACGGCAGTCAATATTTTATTTCCTTTAACAATTACAATAAATTATAGAAATTTCATTAAACACATTGTTATTTGAACATAAATCTCAGAAATTTGTTTTAAACTCAAGCAAAAGAAAATTTCATAAATCTTCGAAATGAACTGCAGACGACAATGAATTGTCGTGAAGAAATCGTGTCATTGAGGATTAGAGTATGGCGATATCTAAAAAGTTCATCATATGAAGCAAAAGATTTGGTATTTTGATTTTTTTGTGGATCGAACGAGTGTTTGGTTTGGCCTTCGATCAGTCGATTTACTTACTTATTTCTCTTAACATTCCATGAAGGAACAGACGGGGAATTTCTCTCGTATCAGTGAGCTGTGCACGATATAGTTTGTATACTCCGAAACCCGGTTTGGAACATGGGTTTAATTGTGTGATAGTCGTACACACTACCTACCACACCACGGCCGTCAGTCGATTTAGGATCATTAAAAAAGAGGAAACCTCCTGTAACCACCACCTTGTGTTCTATTGAAGGTGGTTACAAGCTGCGCAATTTTCAGTAATCAAAACTGAAAAATTTTGAACTTTGCATAACCAAGAGCAACGCAATGACAATCGAGTAAGCAGACATCCTTCCTTTCAATCCCTTTGGCTGCCGACTCCAGATGCCAGTAATTAGTTTCGTAGACAAAAACATGGCTGCCCTCTATTGCAAAAGTTTGCATATGAAAAATCTGTAGCAGCGAATATTTCGGCACATAACACATCGTTGCAGGGTGCATCAACGAGGAAGCTCAAACCCATGACGTAAGGACAGCGTACAGATTATGTACCGATAAATTGAAGATGCGCATCTTAAGCCTCTAACCGGCCAAACCGAAATCCTGGAAAATCCTTGCAACCTGTTTTTTTAACAGTTATGTACAATTACAATTTTTTTTTATGAAATTAAACACAATTAATAAAGACAGCCACAGGTCGGTCTTTCCGGTTAGATGGTTAAGAATAAAAGGGCTAGATGTGCTTTTGAGCAACATCATGACTTGCTTTTTGTTTTTAAGAGCATGATAGTTACTAATGGAACCGTATTAAACCGTATGGTCGTGCAGATGACAGAGAAATCATATTTGAATACATTGAGCTACCAGTTAGAGTTTGCGGGGTCCGAACTAGAAGTGGTGAATCTACGTGATAATACCGGAGTTTGCAATCGGGTACCGCGATTCGCCAAAAGACCCGACAGGCCCTTCAGAGAGTTGGTTTACCACCTAAAACGCAGGAAGAGTTTAAGTCAGAGTGGAGTTCCGGTTGCTATGACCCAAAGATTACCAGAGGTAGTAGGAAGGCCTCAATTCTTAACCCAGAGGGAGGATTCATTCACACAGCAAATTTTCGAATTTTCTCTTCAGGCATATCGAGTTTACTTGGTATGATTGCGGAGCAATGGAATCATCATCGCAGTTACCCCATATATGATGGCTCACCATGGTTTAGATCAACAAGGCGATAATCATATAAAACTCAAGACAATCTTTTTAGCTCTAGAGGAGAAATTTGATTGGAAGAATGCATGACTGATGATTGGAATATAGCACGGTTTACATCAATAATTTTACCACCCAGCATATTCTGTGAACCTCTGAAGCCAACAACATCATAGGCTTGTATCCAGTGTAGGATTGTTAGATAACGAGACATCAATTCTGACAAAGAATTGAATATTCATATTTAAGAATTGAATATTTATATTTTCATACATTTAACTGTTTCCAATTTTTATGAATACGAGGGATAACCTTTACAAATTTGACATCATTGAAACCAAACAACAGGATTATAATAAATGTCAAGTACACGGAAGTAATGAGGCTATCTTCATCAAGCTGCTTAGAAACATCGATATCTCGATATCCCGTCCATCTTAGAGTGTTGGCAACACCAGCATACCTCGAAGATAGTCCAAAAAGCCCAAAAATCGTTGAACATCTTAGGAAGACGATGCGGCTGGAAACTCATACAAAGCGTAGATACCATAGCAGAGAATGCCAGGAGGAGGATGAGACTCAGGCTTCACTGACAGCTAAGGAGTTTTCTCAAATGTATATAACATCCAAGTTGATTCCCAAGCGTAACTTAAGAGTATACATTTCAGAGCCTTACACAAGTCATGAATTAACGAGTCAATGATTCAAAAGAGAACTAAAGCAACCCATAACTGGGGAGAATGCAGTGACGATTTTAAAGAAGATTCAGTATAAAATATAGAGCCAAACCGCGAAAATTACTTAAGCGTCAACAAGAAAATTTTATAGGAGAGGGGTTTTGTGTGGTCAAGCAAAACTGCATGAGGCGCTTACGATACAATTGAATTTGCTATATCTCTGTAAATAGTCATTTTTAATATTTCGGGATTAAGAGTGTTCATTCTATCGAAATTGGGGCTTACGTCCTTTTTACGGTAAGGGCTAGATGTGCTGTGCGCTATGGAGCAGGTTACTTGATGGAAAGCGGAAAGTTAGCAGGCATGCTTCATTCCTCTTTGTTTAAATTTATCTAAAGCGCCAAATATTAATTTTTCCCCGCTAATGTTTGACCCGACCGAACTTAACGATGTCTGTTCCAACGTGTGTCCATTTATTCGTGTAGTCAGCGTTTATCTAGCACATAATAATCGATGAAAAGGTGAAAATTATGCTAAATTAGGAAGTTAAAAGTTAAAAATTTTGATTTTAAAATATTTTAGTTGAACCTTCTCAAGTGAAAACGACAACATTAAGAAAATATTGTGCGAGTTTATCAATAAAGCGAAATCTCTCTAACTACATGATCTAATTTAAATTAAATAAATCCGTAGATTTTATTCTTGAGGTGTCTGTTCCTTGGTAAACAATAGTAAAATAGAACGTCTTGGCTGGTAGAATTAAAGCTGGTAGAATCACCACCTTTGAGTTTTCGCAACATCATTTTTGGGTGTATTTTGGGTGTACCAAGACTCTAAACCAACGGATACGTATTTTTCTTCTTTTAACGTTAGTTTAGGGCTTTGCCTTTAAGACATTAAAGTAAAAAAAAATATTTAAATTTTTGGAGTTCTGGAAATTTCATGATTCTGCAAGAATATTAAATTCTTATAGCAGATATTTTTGTTTGTTTGGTTGAATTTTGTTTGGAAAAACGATGAAAAAACATTATAAAACAAATCGTAATTCAAAATTACTAATGAATAAGTTCTACTTAATTTGGAAGGTTGTGATGATATTTGTAGCAAATTGTTGTTCCAAATTGGAAAAAATCAATAAGTATAAATTTGAACTTTTACCGACCAGACAAAGACACACATCACTCCAATACAAAATCGTATAATCAATGAGAGAAAAGTCACCCTTGCAAAATTGTTTACAATATTTCAATGAGGAAAAATATAATTTATGTTTTCATAATCAAACATCATAATTTAAAAGAATAAACTGAAATCAACAATTAATTTGAGTACATGTTTTTCGAAAAAGCAATGTGCATCCTCTTAGCCAGCGTTGCGTTTTGGCAACAGTCCGTTGTGCGACTAATTTTTTTTTTTTGCTTTTGTTTTACATAATCATGATATTACCAATGGTCACCATTCAAAAATTCAGAAAGATATCGGGTGGTGGTACATATTGGGTTAATATTTCTACAAATATTACGCCCTGCTCATATCAAATTGGAGACTTCTCCCAAAGGCTGTGGTGTAAAACAGCAGCGAAGACCGCTTCAAAGATCATGAAATGGATTTGATTCAACACAAACGTAACAACGATTTCGGAATTCACTGTTGGTCTGTTCTTTGTATTGGACGCAATATTCATCAAAATACAACAAAAGAAAAACCCTTCGGACTTCGGCCTGAAATAGCAACGTAGTGCAAAATCGTCCCATCCATTGTATTGTTTCAATTTTTAAATGACAATTATGAAAAGTGCTAAGGATTCAGGCAACAGCTAGGAACAACCAACCCCTGTTGAGAAAGAGTCTTAAACATTTTCAGTTTGCATGTGATGTCGAAATGAAACAAAGTCTAAACAAAAGGATACGACGAAGTTTAAGTAGGCTTCACAAGGATTTAAATGTGGCAAAATGGAATACTTTTTTAATGGATTCGTTAAAAGCTTTTCGATTCCTTTTATTTTTTGTTTTTTTGTCTTGCACAACACAAGCAAACAGCGCAACGACAGGAAGAGGGGAAAGGTTAATATTGTTCTCGCAGTCATATGTGGTGCCGCAGACTGAGGCACGAACACAAAAGCGAAGACGACGACACAAAAGAAATAATGGTGTATATCAAAAGAATTGATTTCTTCCTGTGGATTTTTCTTCTCTAACAACCACTAAACACCTTCTCGAACAAAAGAAATGCTGTTTTCTTGGCAACTTGACAGTGTGAACAACGAACACACACACACACAACAACAACAACTAAGAGAGTAGGAAAACAATGAAAATGGAAAAACAGTCGAGAAAAATCTTCAGATGGAAGCAAACGAACGTCCGTAGGTAAGCAAATGTTGAAGACTTTGCACGATAACCGAAGAATGTGTGAAGAGGTGTTGCTGGATGGATTTCTGAAGCGTCTTTACTTGCAAACACCTTTAATTTGCACTTTTTTTTGGTAAACGAATGAAATGAATAAATAAAACTCACATTAAGATAACAATAATGGCATAATTATGCGCCACTGAGTATAATTGATGAAGCCCAAAAGACCATTTAACCACATGCTGCTAACACACTAACATACACACTCTCACGCACTCAACATTTGGCTTAAAACTAGCAAATGCCTCTTTTTGGTCGAATTTAACTTTAATGACAACACGCTCACTCTTATTCATACATAGACGTACTTCTCGTGTACGTTAGGGAGGGCAGCTAATAAAAATGTACAATTTATCTAAAGTAAATGCCGTGAGAAAAAAATCTATCCAGACAATCTCAAACGTTAGCGACTTAAGAATGTGTGTTAAATGCGTATGTGTTAAACCAGTAACAAATATTTTAATTCATTCAATCAATTTTTTAAATCTAATAAACATTCTAATGATGCCTCTTTATCATAAACAACTCTGGTACGGGGAAATGACACTCACTCCTTGACTTGTAAGATACTCTTCAATCTGGTTCGAAGTACAAAAATGTATATACGGATACAAAATCATGTGAGGGTTTGCCTCAAATCTGAACAGCTTTTGGCTGCTCTTCGGCACTTTTGTTTTTATTAAAATCCATCCATTTGACCTAAAAAAGGGGTCGATTATGACGACCATAAAATGCACCTAACTTGCGAAACCCATTTTCCACAAAACCTGAATCAAGCGGTAACTGGTAAATAATGAACAATGAGTAAAACATTTTTTTTGTATATTCTTAATTTGGGATTATTCAGATGTGTTGCATTCTTCAAATGTTGTTTTACCCCCGTAATCATATGAAATTAAAAACCTTTTGTTATGAAAAATATATGAAAATAGAAAAACAATTTTCACACATTTTTCTTAACAAAGGTTTTCTAAATCTAAAGTTTTATGAAAACCCCTTTGGTCTGATCCGTACCTTATTCAGACCAGGCCGATGTACGACTGCATGACATAGTTAGAAGGATAGAAATTTTTGATTTCTATCGTTCTAACTGGGCAGTAAACAAAGGTCATGTTAAAGGGACTATCTCCATCATCGTAGAACCATCCTATAAGCCTATTTTCTGCTGGAACACTAATATTGTGGTCTATCCAATTGTTATGGACAGGAGTTACAAAAAATGGCCCGTATGGGGTCCTTGAGAATACTTCTATCATCCTCTCTCCAATGATCGAGTTTCTGGTGCATACTTCTCTTGTCGGTTTGGGGACTATTGTTAAGTTACTGATCGGTGGCAAACAGTCTGTATTTTGTTTAAGTAACAGAAGTATTTCAGAATTTGGACAGGCTCCTAGAAAAATTACCCCAAGACGGTAATTAAAAATGGCTTTAAATGTTACTAGTCCGGACAATACCGTGAAAAGTATGACCAATTTTTTAAGTTCAATTGTCATTTTGCCTATTCCAATTTGAACCATTTTTCATTATTAAAATATAATTCAAATTTTTGAAAATATTTCAAGATGAACAATCACCCGAAATTCGAAATTACCAAAAAACTTGGTAAAATTAAGTTTTTGGTAAGTTTGGTGGAATACGGTTCGGATTTAGGACCACTCAAATGTACGGTTGTTTTTTAGACGTGTGGTTTTAAATCCGGCCAAACTGTTTTCGGCGTTGGTCTTTTTGACAGCTGTCACTTGATTTATGCTCTGTTTGGTTTGCCATTTAATAATACAGAGAATTACTTCGGAACAACGTTTGCAAATCGTTCCCAAAACGAGATGGCCACAAATGTCGATTTTCACAAGAAAATTTTGTTCAGCGATGAAGCTAACTTTTGGCTAATAAACACAATTGTCGCATTTGGAGTAATGAAAATCCACAAGCCATTCTTGAGACGCCGTTACATCCTCAGAAAGTCACTGTTTGGTGTGCTCTATGGGCAAAGGGAATCATTGGTCCTTATTTCTTCTAAACTGAAGCCGACCATAATGTTACAGTCAATGAAGAACGCTATAAAGCCATGATTAGTGACTTTTTCCATGCCTGAATTGAAAGATGTTAATGTGGATGACCTTTGGTTCCAACAAGACGAAATAATCAACTTTTAGAAGTAACTTTTGGTGGGCCTGTGGCGTGGCCTCTAAGATAGTGCGATTCGACACCGCTGGGCTATTTTTTGTGGAGTTATGTGAAGTCACTTGTCCACGCAGATAAAACCGACACAATTCACGCCTAGCAAGAGAATGTTCGGCGCAATATTTCTGACATATGGCCCCAAATGCTGCAAAAAGTGGTCGAAAAGTGGGCCTCTCGGCGTCGGCGGCACTTGCCCGAAATCATTTTTAAAACATAATGGCAAAACTTATCTTTATAACAAAGCTAAATTCTTGGCCTTCACAGCACATTAATTAACTAATAAATAAAATACAGTCGAACTTCTCTATTACGAACTTCCGTACAACGAAGTTCTCTATATAACGAATTTATTTCCAGAACACTGCAATTTCGTTAAATTTTCAGTATGTTTTGATCTCCTTATAACGAGTTTCCTTATAGCGAATATTTCTTTACTACGAATTTTTTCTACGCCCGTAACTTGAATGCTCATGCGTTTTTGATCTCCGTATAACGAGTTTTACATAAACACATTTTTCACTCTCACCATACACACACATATTTTCATTTTTTATTTGTTTTTGTGTGTGAGATTCACATTTCTACTCTCTGTAAGTGAGAGAAATGTAGGCTCGCATAGTAGACTACACGGAAAAATGGAAAAATCAAACGCAGACAAAAATTACCAATTATTTTAAATAAAATTCAACATACATAAAAATAAATTTTTTTTAAAATAATTCTATATTACGAATTTTCTATATAACGAATTTTTTTTTGGTCCCCTTGAGATTCGCTATATGGAAGTTCGACTGTAATAAGTTATTTTAAATTTGTTACATACATATTTTCAAACATTTTTCTAGTTCGACTGTATTTTCTTTAAAATGTTAAAAAAGGACACCTCTATCTTTTCTCTATCTTGAGAATAAAATAAACAAAAATATTGAAAATTGCCCAGGCTGTGTTACTTCTACTGCTAAAGCCAAACAAATTTGGAGTTAAAATAATGTGATACTTTTAAACCAAAAAAAAAAAAACACAAACAATACATATTTCCATTGACCCAATCTAATGTGCATATAGACTTAAATACGCAAGTTATTCAAACAAAAGTTTTCAAAATTACCCACTAAAACCAACAAATGAAGGAATTGTACTCGTTTTTCTTTCTGCTTCCATTTGAATAGCATTAGCCGGACTTTACTCGAACAAATAACCATCCAAAATCAACCAGCACAAAAACAACAACAACCGGGTCTTTGTTAGTTGTGGTCAGTTAATTAAAACATAATGAGCCCTAAACATGAACACACCAAAATGAAGCGGATTCTAGTGTGTAGTGGGCAGTGGAGTGCAATGGATATTAACTTTCTAAGACCTTCGGTCGTGTGTAAGTATCCTCCTAATGGCCCGAGACATACTTGCTGGGAGTGCTGGAATTTGGATCACACATACACACACACACAGAAAACATACACTCAACCGAAGTGAACCGACAAAGAGCAGGAAGAAACTAGCTAATGGAAATGTTGATTTACTGTGAAAATGCGTGTAATCTGTAATTTAAATCAATTTTGCCCAAAAAAAACAAACAAATTCAAAGCAAACCCAGAGTCTCTTAAAGTTGATTTTACCCCCACTCTTGAGCTGTCTTCCCCGTACGCCAACCCACCCTCAATCAATCGGTTGAAATGAAAATTTGATATCTCTGTTCAACAATCTATAAATATTTGGTTTGGTTGCTTTATTTGTGTACATATGTATACCAACATTAAAAACTAATTTCAATCCAGTGAACATATTTAATTTTTCTTGAATTGAGATTTTTTTCCGTACGGAAAAAGTATTTTTTTTTCTTGTTATAAGAATTTTTGTACTTGATTTTAAAACTATCTCACTTATACTTGTTTTAAAAATAACTAACTATGAGTCGTAGTTATTTTTTTAAGTATGATTTTATTTCAAATTAAGAATATTCGGCATGAATTTTGAATGCCAGTTTTCTTTCTGTGTACAGTGGGACCCGAAAATTATATATTTGAAGATGACAACGATTTCCTTCTGTTGCAAAGAGAAAAGGGTCGGCCATGTTGTATGTCAGGCCAGGATTTAAAGCTGTCACGAAACGAACGCAAAGCGAAGCTACTGGAAGAAACAGAAAAGCGCAAGCGAAATATCAAGAAGAGTCACAAGAAGTTCAAGGTATTGGTCAATATAATGTCTTTTTTTATTGTTATTTTTAATTATTGCTTATTGTTCAATGATAAGGTTGTGTTTGATACAGATACCTCAGAGAGTATTACATACGAAGGCGAAGAAATGGTCAATTTAGCTCCGGAAGTTGATTTGTCTGAAGGACCAATATCAAGGAATCCGTGGATCTCGCGTATCCCGCACCAGTGATCGCGATGAGATGTATTTAACATCTGCTGACTTGAACGACATAACGTTAATAGTTCGATCTAAATGCCTTGTTGTCAAAAATCAAAAACCATTTATGTAATTTATCCGAAGATGCAGTTGCTCTTGGATGTTTCTATATCGAAGTGAAGCGGTAAAGGGTTGAAGCTCTTGGCAATCATGATGAAGAAAATTACAAAGTTATTCCGAATAGATTAAACTTAACGCTGGAAAAAGTGATTCCTACGTACTGCGTGACAGAGTCAGTGAATCAGTGAATCAGGGAATCAGGGAATCAGTGTATCAGTGAATCAGTGTCGAGGGTAAATATATATTAAGATTATCAAAAATAAAAAAACAAAAAAAATACACCAATTTTTTGGATTTTTGACCGTGGTGTGATAGGTAGTGTTTGCGACTATCACACAGAAGAATCCGAGTTCGAAACCGGGTAAGACCTTCAAACATTTTTTAGCGGCTGTTTCCACCTCCTAAATGTTGGCGACTTTACGAGTAAGAGAGTAATCTCTAAGCCATGTAAAACTTTTTTAGAAAAACATTAGCCGTTCGGAGTCGGCTTTAAACAATAGGTCCCCGGTCATTGGGTATACACAATTATATCGTACACAGCTCACTGTTTCAAGAGAAGTTTCCCATCTGTAAGTAATAAGTAAGTCAGTTTTAGGATATTCCGGGCAAGTTTATCCCTAGTGTATCTGCAGACTATAGCGGCTCGTTGGAAAGGGAATTATTATAGGTATCGCAGACATTCAGTTGGGAACATACAGTCAGATTTTGTTGTTATTCAAATATAAACAGAAACAAAAATAGTGATGTAATAAAAGCTTGGGCTCAATCAGGAGAAACTCGGAAGTAAAAAAAAAAATTAAATATGAATAATTATTTTTATCCCCAACCTCATATTTTTCCAGTGCGAAAAATTTAACTTTTAAAAACAATTTCTACTCCGGCCAATCGTTAGTAATTGTTCGCTCTTGGCACGGGGGCGTGTATGAACGTGAGCAAGAAGCCAACTACGATGCCTTCTCGAATAATGATAATAAAATCAATGAATTCCACAAGCAATTTTTTTCAACTGCATATTGAAGAAATCAGGAAGACTATAAATAAAGAGTCCGCCATCTAACGTTTTTTTTCAACTAGTGCTTATTTCGTTTTCGTTATTTTCGTTATCTGGTCAAGTTGAACGAATTTTTTTTTTACAAAAATTTAAGAGGGGGATATTGGCAACATTTGGTTTCAACTGGATGGCGCTACGTGCCACACAAAGCCGAAGCTACACTCGAAGTTTTGCGCCCTGTTTTTGAAGATCGCATTATCAGCCGTAGAGCAGATGTCGCTAGGCTACTGCATTGCCAGCCGAGGCAGCTATTCCAATAAAATTATTTTCCATTATTAAACGGAAAGATTGTACTTTCAAATAAAAAAAGAAATTTGAGAAAAAAAAAATTTATAAAATTTTCAAAAACATTTATTTGGCGGACTTTCTAAAAAGATGTTGGGGATGAAAAGTTAATGGGGGTCGGTCATATATTTTGCCCCCCCTAGGGGTGATCCCTGATGACCTATGGTGTTTTTCGAAAATACTGAGCAACCTCCATTTTTGTATGGTGACCCCCCTAAGGGGAGGAGATAGGGGGTGGGTGTCTTGGGGGAAAATGTTGGCGGTAAAAAGTTAATGGGGGTCGGCCATACATTCTTCCCCCCTACGGGTGACCCCTGATGACCTATGGCAATTTCCCCCCTAATTTTGGCAAAGTGGACCTTTTTCTCGGCTCGTGCGCAACCCCTAATTTTTTTTTTTTTAATTTTTTTTTTCCGCATTGTCATTTTTTTTCAAAAAGGCACGGAATAGAGCCCTCATCTACCAAAATATCGACACAAGGTCCACCCTAATGGCCAGCCGAGGCAGCCATTTGAATAGAATTATTTTCCATTATTAAACAGAAAGATTGTACTTTCAAATAAAAAAAGAAATTTGAGAAAATATCCAGTAGTTTTTTTTTATAAAATTTAAAAAAAAATTATTTGGCGCACCCTGTATAACTCTAACCAAATACTGTTGGAATTTGATGTGGACAAAAATTTGCATCACCATATTTTATAATGACAGCAATCTCGAAAATTAGTCGGATTATTTTCTGATTACTTTTAATTCTTTTTGATTATTTATTATTAATCGCAAGTAATCCCGATTACTTATAGTTGATTTGTAATTTAATCAATTAAAAGTCTTGAAAAACTGAATATAATCTTAATTTAATCATTACTGCACCTCTGCAAAAAATGTAATTTAATTAGTTATTATTACGATTAGTAATCATTACTAAATGGCTATGCATAGGCCCAATAAATAATCAGGGTTGATCGTCTTTCATTTAAAATAAAGTTAAACTTAAAATGAATTAAAATAAAATGAAATCAAATTTTAACTGATGTTTAATCGTACCATTTAGACGTTTAAACTACAGTATGATAGCCATTGTGACATCAGTCAAATAAATAACAAGAAGAAACAACATTAATTTACCTTCACTTTCCAAAATAATATAAATGAAATGAATGATGATGCTTTATATTGTTTCCATATAAAATATATATATTTTATTCACGTCAAAGTTGGTTTCCATTATTTTTTTTAATTCTCACGTTTCCTTAGCTTTGGGCCTTGTGTGACCAAAAAGCATTGAGTGTGCAGGAAGTTGAACTAACTCTCAACTGTCTTTTCTTTAGAACTTGTCTTATATGACTTTTGGAATTAGATTATATTAGAACAAACCTTGATTGGACAGTTGCGCGTAATATCACGGCACCACTTTGATCCTTGAGAGTCTCTTGCATGAAAGATCCAACAAAATGCAAGAGCTCATGTCAATTGGCCACTTCTCTTCACACATATCTATTCAAGAAGAGTTTCAGAGTCCATTTTAGAAATATCTGTCTGTAAAACTTCATTTCACAGACTAATTAAACTGCTATAGAATCTAGCTTACTCTTGCAAAAAAGATTACCAAAACCTGTAATACTTCTGTTAATTCGGTGGTATTGATAACTGTCAGACCCTTTTAAAGTATTTTCTACCTTAGACATCGTTGATCAATTTGGGATTTTGCAGCCGAATTCGGAGAGCCAGGTATAATTCTCAAAACTTGACATCAGGATTAGAGTTTTGTGAATTTTTATAACAACATCCACATTTTCCTCTGCCTTCCTAGCATTCGTAACCCCCACCAGTATTTAAGGAACAGCGCAGTGGGGTGGAGGGATAAGAACAAGATGTGTGTTAGTGATTTGGCTAAAATGTTTTCTTTCCTTTTGTCATGTTTGCTGTGATAAAACATACAATTTAAAGAAAATAAAAACAAAACTAAGAACATAAGAAGTCCCCATTTTACCCCATACCAGGCGGAATTTGTAAACTTCTTCTGTTGTTCCATTTTCCCCTCGTCCATGTAGTTGTTGTCTGCGAGGGAATGATTGGAAATGCCCTCCTTTATATTTGTTGTAAAAAGTTTTTATTTTGTTAAGATTTTGTCAAGATTTGCAATGACTTTTCACAGTGTTTCCCGGGCGAGGAGTTGGGGTAGGCAAGCCATTCCGGCCCCGACCCCACCGGCGACGCCACCAAACCAAAATACAACAATCCACATAAAAACAAATCAATGCTTTTTGATAATGATGTCTAACACGCGTGCAATTGCTTAAGGGTGAAATTTCCCCCCCAAATGCTCGGGTCTTATCGTTGTTTCCTGCAGAATTTCGATTGTATATGAAACAGTATCTGGCGTTTGTCTGTCTGTGTGTGGTTTGGGGTGTATTTTACAGTTTATCTGAAATATATTTATTTTTAATCACAAAAGTTGTTTTTGTTAAAAATTTTCCTTAGACATCCGGACAATGTTTTCATTGTTTTTGGCGGGGAAACTTAATGCAGATGGAGAAACAATTGTTTTCAATTTCATTACATCGTAATTATTTTAAAATAAACTAAAAAACAATATTTCCAGCTTAGATTTGCATTATATACAGATGTCAGAGTCAATGTAAACTTACTCGCTTAAAGGCTGAGTCGAATGACGGCATTCGATATCGAGAAGAATGGGTTTAGACTATATCACGAAAAGTTGGTCCACTTTTAGGAAAAAGAAACTTTCCGGAACTATATGAGTCTAATACGATTGTAGTTCGAAGGTATTTTTTGAATTCATGATCCGAAATTTGTTCACAAACACAGCCTTATGAGACGGTCCGTTTACGTAGCGAAAAATCCATCAGTTTTCTGTCTAAAAAAACTGGACTTTTTCCACAAACAATTTCTCTCAAAAACCGCATGTTATATAAGTAGGCCTCTGCTGGGAATATATTCATGTCGGAACAGTAGACACATCTCCAATTTCACTTGGGTCCATCATTCAGTTATCAGTCAACATACATCGAAGTAACAGACTTCGACACTGTGATTCGTTTTTCAACGAAGACTTGAGATACGGCGACGACATATTCGATTGAAGATGTACTCCGTTTCTCAAAGCAAGATCACTCTCTGAGGTCGGAAATTAATTCTGCGTCTCATAGAAGAATTAGGGCAAGTTATTATGATAAATCACTCATGAAATCCTTTCCAACTCGATGAAAAATTTTCGGTTTGACGAACAACGCTTTCACATCATTGAATTTTTTTTATCAAAATTCGAGCTCTGTGAAAAAAGCGACAAGACTCATTTTTGGTTCAATCGCTTCTGTCTCAATCATAGTCTTGCCAATGACGAAACTCTCTCCTCAGAACCGGATTCTTAATGTGAAGTGGGTATCAATTGATCGCACAATCGAAAGTCAAATCGACACCGTATCCATCCCGCTCAAATACGATAAAAAAAAAGGCTCCCAGAAGATCCTGTCATCGGAGGCCGTTTTACCAATACCACCAAGGCAGACTACCCCCAAGAAGCCTTGGACTACGGAAAACAAATGGGACCTTATAAAACAGCGACCATAGGTAAAACATTTTGTATACTGTGGCCAAATCAGAACTACGAATGCTTTAGCCCAACAAGAATACGACAGGCTGGACACGATGGTAAAGAAAAACGGAAAAAGGCTATGCAAACAACTAAAGCACAGGCAGCAACAGATACCCATCGCAGCCGATAACACTGCCAATTATTAAACTCCACATTCTCGACCAACAACCCTTTAATGGATAGCAACGATGAAATGACTACGTCGCATGAGAAACAAATCAAGATATGGGTTGAAAACCTTTCTTAACACCACAGCACGAATCAACAGCAAGCATTTTTACATATGTACCAGGAGGACAATCAATTCGACACCATATGCCCGAATATCTCTGAAACATCAACCCTGAAGTTTAGCAAGGCATACATGTCTAGAGACGTCCAGAGTAACGGAAAGCAGACTGTATGCTGATCGCTGAACTCCTGCATTCGCTCATATCGAACTTCTGGGAGAGTGAACCACTGCCCTCGGAACTCATGGAAGGAATTATAACTCTGCTGCCAAAGAAGCACAACCACTCTGATTGCAAAGAATTGGGGAGAAAATCAGGTTAAGCTCGGTAAATAAAATCAATCCTGAATCGAACGGCGCAATCTCCTCTATGTCGATAAAGGGTTCGACAACATGAACCACAATGTAAAGGGTGTTTTTTATTGAGGTGTAGAACATCGAATTGAAATAAAACACAAGAAAATCGTTTTAATGTCCATCAATTTGGCTTTATTGGAAGGATAATTTTATGCCATTAATGTTTAAATATGATTTCGGGCATGTGGCCGCCGCGGCTGGCTCGAATAAAGGCAATTCTACAGGTCCAATTTCACTGAACAAAATTTTGTGATGAAAATCAGCATCGAGATGAATCTCACTTTCGGCCCATACACCAAAATCACGACGCATTGCATGGTCTCGCGGCTTTAATTCTTGCACAAGCTGGATCTTGTAAGGTCGCAAGCCAAGATCTTTGCGCAAAATGTTCCATAAAGTTGATGGACAAAGCTCCAATTGCTGTGCACGGTGGCGAATCGATTCATTCGGACGGAGCTTGCGGTGAACTTCGCGAACTGAACCATTACTTTCGAAATAAATTTGCACGATTTGCAATCGTTGTTCTTTTGTCAACCTGTTCATGATGAAATGGCAAACCAAACTAAATATTAATCACTTGACAGCTGACAAAATGGCCGCCAGTTAAAAAAGTGATGCCAACTTAAAGTTCTATACCCCAATAAAAAACACCCTTTATTCTTGAAATCACTATAATGCAAAGGAGTCCCGCGATCATCCGTCTAACCAAAAGCTTGTACGACGGTGCCACCTGCCGAATACGACACGAACAACAACCAAGTGACCGAATTCCAGTGGAGAAAGGATGTGTTTTTCATCGTTCTTTACGCAGAAATGATCCGTGTATCACATAATAACTGAGGAATGACACAGAGACTATAAGGTAACATTGGATATCTAGCATATGACGATGATATCTGTCACCTTACACATAAGCACACGTATACAACCTATATGCTGACCGATGTCAAACAATTTCCGTAGGCAGCCTCAACATCGCCAAAGGTGGAACAGCCGAAGACATCAGATGCGTGCATCATTCAACACTCTTACGAAGATATGGAGGTCCACATATATCCCAAGAAACACAAAAATTAATAAACACAGCTGCCAAAGAATTTCAGGCTTTTCAAGCATTTATAAACAGCTGATCCTCACCGAGCTTCACCACTAACGCAGATTTATGGTTGGCCACGCCAGCGCATGTGGATTCACCAAACCAGAAGGAAGCGCCAAGACGGTATTGTACGATCAGCTCTCGTTTAGAACACCGGCCGAACAGGAACACCGGCTTATGCGTTGTGGCGACTGATAGCCGAAGAAGCGTTAGAAGCAGGTAACATATGGCCATAAATTAAAAACATAGCTTTGATAAAAATTAAATGGAACGAATATGCTACGGCCATATGTTCCTACTAGAAACTATAGTAACTTTTCGAATGTCATCGCGACAATCAAAAAGACAGACGACAATAAAAAGATCAGGATCATAATTTTGGTCTTGACCTTTAGGTCGAAATTAGGCCATGAAGGCCTTAATTAAATAAAACCCAACATACCTATTTCAGATGAAACACTATCCTTCGGTATAGCCTAAAATGATGTATCTATTCTGTCCCCTACAAATAGGCCATATTCCCACCAAACAATACACGAATTTCTATAAAAGTTTATCTACATCTTGTTTCACAAAATTGTTTAAATATTTCAACAAAAAAAATACTTTCACAATATGAAATTTATTATCTTTCATGTATGTAAATACAGCTGCCCCTCCTCCTCTTCCTCTCTTACTGCCCTAAACATCATATATATTTTTGAGAGTCTACTATTTGCCTCTGCTTCCAAAACGAGCAGTCTCCGCGCACCAGTGATTTACAGAGTTTGATAGAAAAAATATATAGAAAAAAAACGAAACAAATTTTAATAACGCCGACCCAGAAAAGGGAGGAAAATGTTTGATTGTCCTGTGGCATAAAAGGAGCCATTAGCAAAAGCGGATGTCACGTGCTGCTGCTGCTGCTACGTCTGCTCGCCGCTTTTGTTTGGTCGCCATGCAATAAAATTAATTGTCCTCTCGGTCGTATTTCACGGCAAGCTAGAGTAGAAAAAAATTATACCACTTAAATGTTATTAAATTGAAAAATGAAAGAAATCATTTCTTTGTATGAGGACAATTATTCAAAAGCTTGTCGGGATCATATGCAAGCGACTGCTCGCAGTTAATATTTTAGAACTGGAGCTATTTAACTTTTGCCCTTCAGCACCGAACCAACGAGACTCTTACACTGGCAGACATAATAGTAGAGTGAATATTTACTATTCACACAACGAAATTTGTTTCCTTCACTAGAATGAAATCCACCTCAACGGCACGCCTCAACTATGTCCCCAAGTAAAAGCGCCCCGGTAGGCGAGTTGGTAGCGAGCTTGCCTATCAGAGTGGGGGTTGGATTCCCACCAGAGACTTTGGTCGGTTGCTGCAAACAACTAGCCTGACTTACAGTGAGTTTTTGTGGATGTTTACATGTTGACTTAATGAATGTAATGGCCTCTCTTCAATTATTTGAGGATTCTCAGAACCCCAAATACGACAATTTCGTTTATTAACATATCCACCGAGTGAGAAATGTGCTTCATAATCACAAACCATAATCTCCTCTTAAAGCACGATATGTGGCTGTGCCAGAATCACCATTTTTGTAGTAGATTTTAATAATTTTTAAGCGTTGTGTGATTGTTAAGCGATCCATTTTCGTCAATGTCAGACTTCCAAATGAAAAGAAAAAAAAAATTGGTTTACCAACTAAGTTTGACAGATGTCGAATTTCAGCCCTATACTTTTGAAACCACGAAATGGATAACCCTATATTTTACCCTTTGATGTTCTCCTTTTGGTCAATTATAAACTCGTCGTCGGTCACCCTTTTACGACAAATTGTCTTCAACAGAGTATTTTCCATTTTTGATGAATACTTTATGAGCCAATTGCGTTATAGATGGCGCTAGACCGAATAATCGAAATAAACATGAATAAACATATGTGACAGCTGTCAAATTTCAGAGTTGCTATTTGCACAAAAAATTAAAAAAGTGCACCCTGGGGTCAATTGTCTTGCGTAGGACCCTTTTGCGGATGATTGTTCAGAGAGTCCTACGAAACAGGTTCGTTCCAGTGATGCAAAGTCAAGTGTGCACCCTAATTTGTCTGCCACTGTACAATTGCTGTGAATAGGGTCAACGGAAGTTGAACATAAATACATGTGTGTGTGTGTGTGGTTTGCAAACATGGCCGCTTTTTTTTTTGGTGAACAAAACAAAAACACGGCTTTCATTTCGTTGTCGTTGTAAATATGGAAATTTTGCAGTAGTTTTTTTTTTTGTTTGGAGGGTTTTTTTTCGCATTTTGTCGGTTGTTGGCTTTTCATTTGTGTTAAGCTTTAAAATCGTATTTCCGGTTTCCTAAAGCCACAACACAATGTCGGCCTGAGGTATACATGGAATCCATTTTAACCATTTTAATGGGAGCGAGAACATGCAAATTACAGTCGTGAACAGTTGAACGCAAAACCATATTTCGGTTTATAATCCACAACAGAAATACCAACTGAAGTAGATTTTTTGTTTTGTTTCTCTGTTGGCGACTTTAAAAATACCCGTTAAATTTAAACTGAAAATAACAATGAATGATGATGGCGCATATGTTCCGAGTACAATGGAACGGAAGGATACAAGTTCCATTTGCTATGTGGCATTATGACAATAATCATGCAACGTTACCAACATATGTGCACCTTAATAGAACTCCAGATTTCATCGTACGCACATGATGCCATCTTCGGGTGATGTATGAACCAGACAATGACGTCGAGACGAAGATGCTGAAATGCGTTGCGGATGGTTGAGAAGATGATGACGATAAATAAACTTCGAAAAAGTACCCATTTCTACACTTCATCTCCCATTTTCGTTGTTGCCGCCTTTTCGGTGGCCCACTCCACCATGAGTTGGCAACAACTGACAAATTGTTTCATCACATTCGAACGCAACGTCGTGCCACAACGGCGTGTCTACGTATGTTCATTATTCGTCTGCTCCAAGCGAAAATATTTAAAATAAATGTTTGTTTCTGTCTTGATTTCCTTCACTGTGACGCAGCGTCGCAGTGCATATGAAAGTGACAGTTGCCAGTTGTCAGTTTCAAAGTTTGTGGGGTAGCAGCTCGAATACGAGTGGGAATGCGAATGTGAAACTCCTTGAGATGCCATTACTCCTTCCGCGCGTCGTCAAACATCATCTATTATGTTTTCATTGTTGTCGCTATTCGGGCGTTTTACATTGTAAAATATCATGCAGACGTCACATGAGCTCAATGGCATCGTAGATGTTTGGGGTAGGGGGGGAGGCAACATTCTGTAAGTGAGCCAAGGTGTGTTAACACTTTTGTATTGGGCTAATATTTCATGGAGTTCATATATCGCCTGCTCCTCCCTCTTGCAACCACTTCGAAAACAAGAATCGTGTGATTATGTGAAATGTATCTGCTGCATACAAATGGATTAGATACGAATCCATTTGTAAGAATATATTTTATTTCCAAGACTTAAGAGTTGAAATGCATTACAGTTCAACGCAAATGGCAGTTTACGTGTTTGCTAGCATAAGGCTTTGAGCGATTATTACTCCAGGAACTCGGGTTCAGTAAGATTTTTGCACTGTGACTCCGGGGTAACTAGTACGGTCTTTAAGAATCGAAGAAAACGCAGAAAATTATGTTGGGAACAGCGCTACCACTTTACTACAATTGTAGTAGATCTACTACTTTTTCTTCATCCTTAAATTTATGTACGTACATTTTGATTTTGCTACATTTTGTGTACATTCGTGAAATAACAAAAAAAAAATCCCGTTATGAATTAGGGCTAGGTAAATTTTTGACAACAGGCTGCAAATATTTGACAACCACAAAACAAACACCAGCGCCGAAGAAGATTGCATAGCACAGACCGAATTACTGCCGTTGTCGATATATTTTGTGCGGCGGGTTGCCGCCGGTATTTTTCAGTTTATGAATTTCATAAAAGTGTCCCAATCGATTTAAATAAAATAAATTATTTTTTATTTAAAAAATCAACTAATTGAATCTGATTTGATTTTTTTTAAACATAATGTAGCCTTCCAAGGCACAGTTTTCCACAATACACTATTTCCCAGTGTTTGAAAATCTGCTACATTTTAACAAAAAAATTTAGCAGATTTGCTACATTTTCTTCGCCTCAAAGTGGTAGCACTGGTTGGGAATGAAATATCTGTTTGGATAGAAAAACCGTTAACCAATGGCAATATTGCCCATGTTTAAAAAGTTTAATTTTGGACACCTTTTCAATATTTTGGGACGTATCAGTATGTATCTAACTAATGAAACGTGTAACGTTGTCATTTAAGGCAACAATAGCTGTTAGCTTTATCCTATGGACGATGCAGGGCACCCAATTGATGGGGCCACAAACGTGAGATTAATTCCTCACTAAATTTGCACCAAATGTACATTTTGGCAAACAAAAAAAAAGTCCGTGTTCCCGGAGCACTGCCTTGCTCCATTGAAGTACGCCAGCCCATAAACCACACCAACCAGAGACTTTTTCAGAGTACATTGCCAGCTCGTGAACAACCTTTGGCTGCTCTACGGACCAAATTCGGCATTACTGTTTAAATCACATATTTTTCACAATGCACGAATTTGATAATAAACTCAGGAATTTTTTCTTTGTTTGTTTTCCGAAAAATCTAAAAAAAATTACCCTTTTTATAGAAATTCGAATCAACTGAACCATTGCTAGATTTTCGAAACTACTAAACACCGAAATTGTATTATGGCGTTTTTATAGGAGGATTTCAAAAAATGCACCTGTTGGCCACCCTGTACAGGATGAGTATGAGTTACAGGGTGTCCAAGTTGGTCAACTATGTGCTGACACATTTTATATGGTTCGAAGATAGCCACTTTTTGGCCCTAACTTTTTTTTAAATTTAGAGAATTTATTAAAAGTTAAAACAGCTTTACAAACCTTAGTTAAGTAAAATATATAAACAAAAAAACAATTTCCACAAATTTTTCTTAAATTTTGTTCTAAACTTTAATTTAACAAAAACAAGTGAGAAAGTTTCAGTCGGGCTAAGCCGACCCACAGTAAAAACAAACATGTTTAATTTTCCAAAGTAGTCGAAAACTAAAAGTGGGCGTGGCCACCACCTTCTTATTTGACATCTGGAAAATAAATGTGAAATACACGGGTCGTGACTAAGGTTTCAATATTTTCTCGAGAACTTTATCTATTTTTTTTACTACTTTACTAAAACAGAATTTGAGTAAGATTGCGTTGCAGTATTATTACATGATATACAAAGTGGGCGAAGTATTACATTTGTATGGGAGGTACCAGAAGGGGTGTGGCCATATAGTCCATATTGAATAGCATACGTATGTTTTGGAAAATATCAAGTTTGAAAGCATTTCGAAAGATATCGTGCGAACCAGCCGGACTGACGAAATGGGTCGAACAACTCAAAAAGTAATGAATCAAATTTGTTTCAAAGACTCCTTTGGTCTCCTACCCGTAAAATGAGGGTATAAATACTTGAAAATGCTCTTAAAAATACTCATGTTCTGTGTTTCTACTCACGCTAGGGCATTCATGGCCGATAGCCTACCCACGACTATTCAAATTATCTTTCCCTTGAACGATGGTAATAACTTTTGCTTGGAATACAAAGTCAAAGTCAGGAAGTCCAGCGACGATGAGAATGTTCCAGCTACCAAACCGCCAATCCATATTCGATACATCCATTAAATAATCAATTCAATATTTGTGTATGGAAGAATCATGAGGACTTGTCGACGTTCTGCTATTTCGGAAGCCTTCTAACTGTAACGGCTGGTAAACATTATTTTCTTATTATATTCATTCTAAAACCCATTAGTTAATCGCACATAGTTCGAAAACAACAAAACTAAACATATTTAATTGCATGAAATCAACTCATATCTATGGATCTGAATCTTGGAATGCTGCTCAGAAGGATATTAACCCCCTACAGTCAACCATAAATAGCTGCCAAGAATTTAAAAAAAAAATTCTGGGCAGTTACGAAAATGGTACTGGTTAAATCATAGTCTACAATAGCCCGTTGGCATTATCGCCAGAGAAGCTATCGTATGGAATCTCCAAGGAAGACATAGAATAAAGAGACCATCACACATACCTGATGACGCAGAAACAACATTTAAGGACCCAACCAAGGCATGAGCAAATCAGAATTAATGTGTTATGGCTCTTTGCTCTTTACAGGAACTACGGCAAGTTATACATGTAGAACAACATTCCAAGGGAGCAGAATGGGTAACTTCTCGCAAATCGATGAGCTGTGTACAGTAAGTTGTATACCAGCTGATCTGCACCTACTGATTAATGCGTTTGCAGAGAAGTTTCATATGTATTTCATGATAGGTCTAGGGTTGCCGTTCTGAATTTTGAAAAAGTTGCCCAAAAAGTAGTTTTTAAATAAAAAAAAAATACCATTTATACGAACCACAACTAAAAAATATTTAAAAAATTAAAAAAACGGCATCGAAAATTTTATTTCGCAGTCAAGTCAAGTACATATCATGTCCTAATTTACACGATAACTTATTCCTCCTGAGGTTTTCGTGACATTTTCTTTTGAAACCCCTTGTAAAGTCTTGAGTATTTACGCAATGGCTGTTTAAAAATACGCGTGCCTGTTTCTAAAGTGTAATCTTCTGTTGTACACTTTAGATAAAATTGATAAAATTAAATATATATACCTATATATTTTTTTTTTGGAAATTTTGAATAGAAGAGTAAAATTCAAACTCTCAATTTAGGAGCGACCACGGCGGCTTTCTTTGAAAATGCTGCTGTAAGCGGTAAGCGCTGGAGAGACATTTACGACATAGACTTGGATGATTTTTGGTTTCAGCTGGAAGCAGCGCCTTGTCATATAGCCCATTACCCGACGAAACAATCAATTTATTGAAGGATAATTTTGGTGAACGCATTATTTCGAGTAGTGGGCCTGTGGCGTGGTTGGACTATGATTTGTGGGATTACGTGAAGACTTACTTCTACGGAGATAAACCCGACACGATTGACGCCTTTGAAGATAACATTCGTATTTTTATTTTGGGGCATTTTTCAAAGACCCGTAGTCCGTTGTGTAAATAGATGGGCAGATGAATCAAAAGAATAAGTTCGCTACAGAAACTGAGTCGATGAGGGTATACAAGCTCATTGTAATATACAACCAGACTTTTAGAGTTTTTCTTTTAGACTTTTAAATAAAATAATTAAAGCGAAATATTAAACTTTAACTGACTTCGCTGAACAAATCTATCACAAGGACACGTACGTGTCATTTCAGAAATAAATGTAACGTACAAATAAACAAACATATTTCATCCCATAACAAGGGGGACCACGTCATCATCCACGTATCCCCTACGATGTCTCCGTATTGCCGTATTTGCATATGGCCGGAGTGTAGCTGCCCGTAACACGTTACGCACCGAAGGATACAACGACAATGTATGGCAAAAAGACAAACTAAAACTCATCATTATGCCGTGGGAATTGCAAATGAATGTCAGTCAAAGGACATGCCGAAAAACGTTTCCTACGCTCCACCGTTTGTTAGTTCACACACATACTTGCTTGCGCACACAAACACTGAGAACGTGCGATACAGTCGAGAATGTGGAAATAGCAGTGAACGGGGATATTTATGAAGCGTATTTTTTTAGTTTGTATCATTGAATAGTGTCATAGTTAATATACCAATGTCAAGTACGTAAAATGTGTATACGGAGGAACTGCATCTTCACGTACATTTAGTTAATTACAAAAAGTTTAGTTATAACAAATAAACTGAAGCGGGGTTGAAAAAAATAGAGTTTTGTTTCATTTAAAATGAGCATGAGAGTCAACCACAAAATATTAGGCAAAATATTGGACTATAAATATTTTTTCTGACAACCGAGATTTGGTCCTTATGGCTCATCTCTGGCTATACCCATTGAGTCCAGCTTCCAGTCTAAAGCAGAACACACTTCACTTAGGTCAGTGCACTCAAAAAAAAACTCATACTAAATTTGATTTCAGATCATACTTAATTTGAGACCGCAAAATGTAGTTCATTTCAGTACATTTATACTTACAAGGAGTATATAATATTCATTTGAAGTAAAATGTTGTTGATTTAAGTACGTTCAAAATTTGTACGTACTCAAAATAAGAACACAATTGTCTTCAAATATTTGTTTACAATATGAGTCAAATTTTCTTTAAAAATTTGAATACCTTACTAAATTAATGGTCGAAAATACTCCATTTAAGTTTGTAAAGTATTAAAAAAAAAGTGCAGAGGAGAAAAAAAATTGTGTCATCTTATTACTAAATTTTACTCCAAATTGTAATATTTGTTTCCAAATATGTTCATGAATTGAGGACAAAGTGGTATTGAAATGTTTTCTGAAAACTGTTCGAATGTAGTCACGTTTCAAATAATAAAAAATATAAAATTAAGTATGTGTTGTTCTCAACATGAGGAAATTTGCTTAGAAAATAGAAATTTGAAAATAAGAATATACAAAAAATTTGATTATATGTTAACAAATTGAGAATGGGCATACTTATTTTAAACACTGAAATCAAATCAATCAAAATTGAAAGAAAATTTTCTATATTCCTTCACAATTTTTTGAAGTTTAAAAAATGAAGTCGTATACATATACTCGTATTGTGAAGAAAAATTTTCATACGTGATAATTGTTGTTTCGTGTGTGTGTTAGGGGGAATCAGCGAATTTTTGAAAGTGTCATTGTATTTGGTAAGTTTAAAGTTTTTTTTTTAAAAAAACAATGAAACCGAAAAGATGGACAATGTGATTTCGTTTTTTGAAAATCATTCATTAATGTTTCATAATCTACAGACGGAAACTGTAAAAAACGATTGTTGGCGAAGGCAGCGGTGTTGGCGGCAGCGGATTTTTTTGAAAGGTGGTGCTAAGACAACATATTTTTGGAAAGATGATTACTAATAATAAAGGCGGTTCTGGTAAGTACTCATAATAAAGTGCGTTATGTTCCCCTTTATGGGGAAACCTGCTCAAAAAGTATTATATTTTATCTGCTTTAACAGGATTAAAATGAAACCTCTGTAACGAAATTATTCGCATATAACTTAAAGAAATGGCAGAAGAATCAAGGTGTGGACACTGACAATCTCAAACCCACTACTCCTACTACAGATTTAATTAATAAAATTCAGATTGACAGCAATTTAGAGCAGGTTAGTACATATAATTAATTTTTAGCACTGTTAACGAATATAACTCAGAAATTTTATTTACAAAGGATATTAAATTATTGCGTATTTTTTTTTAATTGTGTAACGTAAAAAGGTATCTTAGATACACCTAAATCTGTTGAAACTGTCGAATATAATTTCACAGAATTATTGCTGTCTCCTGAAGGTAATTTCTGCAAAACTCTTTGCGGAAACATGATTTAATTATATATGGTATTCGATTTTGCTTTTCGAATGATTATAAATACGAATTCGTACAGTAAAGTGATGTAAAATGCACCTTCAATTTAATAATTTAAAGTTTGAGCTTTTGAATAATAAATCTGTTAATCCTTTTTATTGTATAATTTGCTATAAGGTTCGGTAATTTATATTCGGTCGTTGAATTTGAGGTATAAACGTAGCAAGCAAATGTGTTTTTTTTATCTACAATAATATTGAAAAAAGTATAATGCAACACATTAGGTGCGCGGTACATAGCTACATTCGCCGCCTTACCTGCTCGCCTATTTTAAGAATTCAACGTTCCAAAAGTTACACATGTAAATGATAAATATACGATAGCATTAATTATCAGTAAAAGGAAAGGATTCGTCCCAGTTTATTAATCCGTAGGGAAACCTGAAGTACATCTTTTTATTAACTTAATTGTTGGTGAATTTTTCAGCGTAATCACTTTCTATCAACTAACGAATATTTCATTTCATAGTTATTTTAATGTAATTAAAAACGCGTTAACTTAACAGATGACAGTCAAATATCGTGTAAGGCATGGCTCAAATATCATATCGAGCCGAATGATGAGGTTATGCAAAAATGGAAATTTCTGAGTTTTATTTGTACTTAGCTGATATTTTTTTACAAACTAAATAAGACGAAATGAAGACGAAAAATGGTCATAAGCTACAATTTTGTTACATATGTATAATTAAACATTAAAACCATTTTACTTCTTATTTCTGTAATTTAGGTAACCATTTAAAATTTTGGGTAAAACCAAAAAGCATTTCGTGTTGATTATTGTATGCAGCATTTATTACATAAATTTTTCAATTATTTTTAATTGTTCTTATTGCTATTATTGTATTTTGTTCCACAATAATTATTTTTTAATTGCACACCATTACATAATAATGTAATATTGTATATTAATGTACCTATGGTAATAAAATAAATAATTGTTTATCAACTGGTAAATTTGTCTTATTTTTTAAAAAAAAAAACATTTCTTGTTATTATCAGGAGAAGAAAAAAATGGATTCCGAACTCAAATACAGTACGACTGTCTTACTTTTGAAGCACTTGTACTTGTTTGCAGAACACTTTTGTACTTAAATTGTGTTAAAAGGGACATACTCTAAGTGCATATGCATACATTCTTAATAAAGTAGTAGTAAAAGAGAAGAACGACGGACTGATATTCGCAATATTAGGTCTATTTAGAAGAGAATTTTTTAGTTGTTTTTAGTACATTTCAAACTTAATTTGATATCGGCTAGACTAAACTGAAGTTATGTTGTACTTGGAACAGTCCAGCACTTGTATCGTTTTAAGTATGACATGGTCCCAAATACATGCCAGATTTTCCTCATTTTAAGTTTTTTTAAATTAAAATTTTATTCCAAATGACACCGTAACGTACTAAAATTATTTCCCAATTTACTCCATTTCATACAAAATTTTCTAAATTTGAGTACACTATTACACAATATTGTACTAGAAATAACCACTTTTGTACTTCTTTTAACGCAATGTCACATACCTATTTCACGGAAAATTTCGGTCTTAAATTGAGTACGGAGATACTTGGTGCCATATGAAGACCAATTTTACTCAATTGTAGTACATTTTTCCTTGAATTTAGTACATTTTTTTTTGAGTGTGTGAAATTTCAATCAATTTCGAAAAGCCAATTCCAGAAGGCAGATTTTATTTTAAAACAAGTGGACAAATAGTAAGTTCGGCCGGGCCGAATCTTATATACCCTCCATCATGGATCCTTAAAAGTCCTTAAAAAGTATGAGTAGCTACCATCATTTGATGTAACATCTGATGAAAAGTCATAATAGCAACCTAGAATACCGAATGTTTTAGAAAAATATTGTATTACATGATTTTACAAAAAGGACGGAATATAAAGCAGAGTTTTTACTAGAAAATTGGATGTAGTTAAAGCTTTACTAAATATAGAGTTTCGGAAAGAATCGTTGATCGAGTTTATATAATTACACGATTTCTAAAGTGGGTGCAATGGTACATTTGTATGGGAGGTACCAGAAAAGGAGTTGCCAGACTGCCAAGTTTTTGTCCAAAACTTAGTCCAGTTATACCATTACTAAATACGGATTTTGGGCAGATCGCGTTGGTCGTATTGAAAGTATTACACGGTTTATAATGGGTGGAATGGTAAATTTGTATGACAGGTACCAGAAGGGGAGTTGCCAGACTTCCAAGTTTTTGTCTAAAAATTTGTCTAGCTATACTTTTACTAAATACAAAATTTGGGCAAAATGTCGTTGGGCATATTGGTGTTATTACACGATTTCTAAGGCAGGCGGGATGGTACATTCGTATGGGAGGTACCAGAAGAGGAGTTGCCAGACAGCCAAGATTTTGTCGGAAACTTTGTCCGGTTATACCTTTACTAACTACGGATTTTGGACAAGATCGAACTTGCAAGTGTTGATATTATTACACGATTTATAAAGTGGGGAAATAGCAGATTTGTATGGGAGGTACCCGAAGGAGAGTTGCCAGACTGCCAACTTTTTGTCCACGACTTAGTCTTACTATACGTTTACTAAATACAAAATTTGGGCAAGATCGCGTTGGGCATATTGGTGTTATTACACGATTTCTAAGGTAGGCGGGATGGCACATTTGTATGGCATGTACCAGAAGGGGAGTTGCCAGACTGCCAACTTTTTGTCCAAAACTTAGTCTAACTCTACTTTTACTAAATACAAAATTTGGGGAAGATCCAACTAGGCGTGTTGATATTATTACACGATTTCTAAAGTGGGCGAAATAGCAGATTTGTATGGGAGGTACCCGAAGGGGTGTGGCCATATAGCCCATTTGCTATCCCATAAGCAGTTTTGGGAAAATATTAAGCCATGCCAAATTTCAGAGTGATTGCTTAACTCTTTCGAAAGTTATCGTGCGTACCAGCAGGACAGACGGACGGACAGACGGACATGGCTCAAACGATTCAGAAAGTCATAAAACGAATTTGGTTCAGAGACACCTGGGGTCTAATGTGGATATTTCTATGTGTTACACTTTTGAGCCGTATCAAATGATATATACCCTCCTACCCGTAGGGTGAGGGTATAACTAACTGAGTTTTTGGGCCGCTCGTGACCCGATAGTCCCAGGAACCCGATCACAAATTTTATCCAAATCATGAAAATAAATGCATATTTGGGTTCGCGAGAAAATTTCGTTGCATTTCGATACCCATATGTCCATGTTTGTCAAGGGACGGTTTTTGGGCCGCTGGTGACCCGATAGTCCCAGAAACCAGATCAAAAAATTTAGTAAAATCGTGAAAATAAAGGCATATTTGGGTTCGTGAGTAAATTTCGTTGCACTTCGATACCCATATGCGCATGTTTATCATGGGCCCTTTTTTGGGCCCCAAGGGTCCACGGAACCCATGAGCCCGCCCATTTTTGGGATTTTTTTCCCCATCTATAAATTATATAAACTTAGAACTTAGATGTAGTGAAAAAAAAAATATTTGAAAAATTTGATTATGGCCGGAATATATTTAGTCCCGTAAAGGAGAACTTTTCCCCCTTTGGTCCGATATGGCCCATTCTCGAACTTAACCTGCTTATGGGCAAAAAACATCTTCCTACAAAATTTCAGCTTTTTAGGGTTAGTCGTTCGCGCTCTATCGTGATTTCAACAGACAACAGACGGACGGACGGACGGACAGACGGACATCGCTAGAATGTCTTAGAATGTTACACTGACCAATAATATATATACTTTATAGGGTCGCAGATCACTCTTTCGAGGTGTTGCAAACGGAATGACAAACTTAGTATATACTCCATCCTATGATGGAGTGTATAAAAATCGGAAATCATTTTTGAAAATTGTAGGCTTTTTCAAACGACCTGATTTAATCCCATAAAACGAGCATACCCATATTGGGATGCCCATATAGACTGGATCCTCTGTGTTGCCTACAGCCATGTCTCATACGGCTATTTTGTTGGCCATCACTGTGTGAAATACACAATCGTACTCATCCTGCAACGATTGCTCTGGTAGGAAAGAAGAAATATTTTTTTTTCTCCTCCGGATATGTCAGTGACAGACAACATTTGAATTATAAACAGAACAGAGGCACATTTGTCCCTACCGACAACGGAGGTCTGTGGAAAAATATACCAAGAAAAAGTCCCCGTTATTAAAAATAATGAAACGGAAACGGAGAAAGAAAATATGTTTTTTTGTTTTAGCTTTGTTCTTAAATGAAGTGCGACACTCACTCACGTTTGATAGACTGGGCGCACACATGTTCCCGAATATCGTCTGTATTATTTCCAAGGAACGACATCAAAGTTAACTTTCAATTAGAAAGTTGCCTTGCACAAAGACAACACACACGCACTGCTCATTGTCTGTCTCACAGAGTGTTTTGGGTGTGTGTGTTGTCATATTCATTGTTTCGATATTGTGTTGTTATTGTTAGACTCATTTTAAAGAGCATACAATTAGGCGGTGTCGTGAAAACACAACAAGCGAACGACGGTATTGCCAACATCAATGCGACGGCGTGTGTGTGTGCGGTACAAAGAAGACAAAAGTTCGTTCGTCATTAGAAGAGGTTGTTTCCATTTCTCATTTGTATTGTCAGCCGAGCTTATTATGTTATGTTCTTGTTTTCGGAATAAACCGAATGTTTGGAGGCAATGGAGAAAAGTGGAGCAACATCGTCATCTTTAATGCTGCAAAGACTTTAAGGCACAGACAGTGCTTTTGTGGTGTCAAAATTCCCCAAAGTGTAAATGAGAACTGCGGAGCGAACGCATACGTTTATGCGTTGCTGATGGCACTGCGGCTGCTGATGATATCCAAGCTCTGTATGTTTTGTGGTACAAACAAAGGAAATCATTTGCAACAGCAAGTACTGTATTTGTTTTGAGCTGTCTGGCGGAAAATTGTGTCTTGTCATATTTCTCACCATTTCCCCGTCGGTTCTGCTGTTGTTGGAGGAGATTTCCCTTAAGTTCAACCACTGAACAACACAATGATTGATGCTGGCAGACACAGAGCGTGTCTCTGAACTTCTACACTAACGACTTTAAATTTATTTTAAAAATGTAAAGTTTTTGTATTTAAATTTTGGAAATACATATTCCACTAACTTCTTCTTGTATTGGTCATTATCTGGTATATCACTCACTCTGGCGTTGGAAATAATAAATACATAAGCCATTTTATTTAATACTCTTCAACATGATTTTGGGGGAAATCTGTCTGCTTTTGGACTGACAAATATTACTGAGACCTCAGAATGTTCGTGGAACCATGAAAACCACGAAAACCCTAAAATTAAAGAATAACTCACAGCAGGCCGAACTGATATCTAAAGTGCAATGATTAGCTTCGAGTTCCAAATGTAAATAAGTGCCAAGGCGAAAGGAGACTTTACGTCAACAATAGCCTTTGGTGGAACTTACCAACTAGTGTAGGGATGTTTCCACTGATCTGACTTTCATTGTGCCTTGCTGAAGTTGTCTGGCCTCTGGTTTTCCCTCACATAAGAGTCTACCAGCCACTAGCCTCTCCAGAGTTTTCAAAAACAAATCGACGATATAGTCCCGAGTCACACTAGGCCATTTTACTTGATTTACGGCACTTTTAATGATTATCTTTTGAAATTGTCTCTGGTGTTCACACAAGGAAATTCTTTTTCGGCAATTTTTGTTATCATTATTACATTTTCAAATACAAATTATTTTCAAAATACGAAAAACACAAAAAGAATAGCCAGTACGAACAAGTTTTTTTCCCTTTCCATTCCCCTTACCCCTCTCTCCAATAAACTGAGAATTGCCGCAAGTAAAATTACCTAGTGTGTAACGGGATATACTAAGTAAGGGACATACTAAAGTATTTTACAGAATTATGGATTATTTTACACTCTGACTTCTCTCCATTGTAGCAGTAGACAAGACCAGGCCATACTGCAGAGCTTTCAAAGCCATGGCAAAATAGTCTCTATAGATTCGTTAGCAATGCCGCCTGGCCCTACCGATTAGAACGGCTTGTCTAACTGCACTTCCCAAGCGATATTTTTTTCATTTACGACCCAGAATCGTGATGAGCTTTCTTGAACTTAATGCTAGTGGGATTACACAAGGAAATGTATCTGTTTCCGTCAATCTGGCAATCAAGAGCCAGAGGAGAAACAGGGATTCTGCTCCTGCCTTGATGGAAAGTTCCGTCGTCGATCTGTCCCCTGATGATTTTTCAATTATCTGGAGCAAACACCTTGTTTTGTCTTTTATTAGTGTGGCCTCATACTCTTTGGAATAAGGAACCCACACTCTCACCGCCGACCAGCATGGGACCTGATCACTTGGAACAATCTATACCTTAATGCCTGGCCAGAGATTGTCTATACCTCCGAGGAATGTATTAAGAAAGTCATGAGTTTCCTTACTACCACATCCGACAATCTCAACGCCCTTTTGCATTTGGCACCGTCAAATCCAGTTAAAGAAAGATCGAAGTATATTTTACTCGGTCAGTAGCCGTCTGTCCGTAGACATCTTCCCTTCAGGGATACTTGTGTTCTAACCTCCACGACAATAGTATTCATCAGAGATTCATACTTCAGCACGTGGTAGGTGTGCCTGCGCTTCAAGCACTTGTCACGAGCATGTAAAAAAACTGGATATCGTCTTCACATTCTTGGAAACCCTCAACGAGAGCTTGTAGCCCGCCCCCAGCTTTTACTCTTCCGTCTTCTGGTCCGTAATTGTGGTGTAGTTTGAAACACCAGCTAAACGATTTTCTTGGCCCTGTGTTGCATTTATATTTCCAACCTAACTCTAAGAGTCTGTCACAACACGACTCCAAAATTAAGATTGTTTGGATCATATATACGACTATGCCATCATTTTAGGACGATGGTCATTAATCCTGTCGGACGCTATTTATATGCAAGTCCACATAAATCCACTCTGCGAAATTTTCGTAAAATCGTACAACACGTTTGTTGAATCGTTAAATCGACCCAACTGATGTTTCTAAGTTGATCGTTCTAATAAAAACAAACTATAATGCGAATATTTCTGTTTCTTGGGTAGTGTAGCGCAGGTACAAGTCAACAATACCTAATAAAATGATTTACGAAGAAAATAAAAGTATTGCATACATTAAGGATGTACAAACTGCTACAAATGAATAAGAAATTGCACAGACTGGCTGGCTATGCTGTCGAAGTCGAACAATGTTACATACCAGGTCCCATGAGAGGAAACAAATATAGTGGAATTGAAAAAATCGCTTAATTATGTGTCGTTTTCCGTGCACTGTACTTCGCTTAAACGAAATTCCGATTTATTGAAAAATCGTTTATTTCACATAAACATTTTTAATGCAAAGACACAAACTTAAAAGATATTTGATGAATGTAACGGCGACAAAAAAATATTGTTGTTCCTTCTCATTTCAATGCAGTCAACTCGCAGAAACGTGAACATTCTAAAACATGAACGACCCAGAAACGTGTCCATACACGGGCCTCAAATAAAAGATAACTGCAACATTTCCGTCATTGAACAACAAATTTTAGTTATTATTTACACAAAATGAATTTCTTTTTAATCAATAAAATTTTTTTTTTATATACTGGGTATTGAATTTATTAATAGAGGCTCTTTTTAGTGATAAAACAGCACTGTCTTGTTTTAAAATTTCTGAATTCGAAAACGTGAACACCCTTAACAATAATTAGTTCATAGAGGAGGTGAGGTATATGGCCAATGTAAAGGGTTTTCCAACAAGATGTGTTATTTTGAATCACCCGTTATCTCGGTAGCTGACACTTTTGAAGCTTTTATTCTTTGACATTTGACGAGTAGAAATTATGCCATGACTAAAAATGGAACGATAAACGCTTGAACAACGCATTGAAATTATTAAAAGTCACAAAATGGTGAAAATATTGCAGTTACTAAATCATTTTTGGCTCGTCGTGAAACTCCTTGTCGAACCGCAATACAGAAATTGGTGGAAAAATTCGAGCTGTTGGGACAAGTTAGTGATGTGAAGAATAAAAGCCATCCACTATAGAGAAATTTCGTTCTTCAGCCGTACTGTTCGCATGAAGAATATCCTTCAA
Organism: Hydrotaea cyrtoneurina; assembly: GCA_958296145.1. Lineage (NCBI taxonomy): Eukaryota > Metazoa > Arthropoda > Insecta > Diptera > Muscidae > Hydrotaea > Hydrotaea cyrtoneurina. The sequence continues at coordinate 47,094,343 of OY282516.1, read as the reverse complement.
GGAAGTGTGTTGCCTGCCTACTATGACATTACCAAATTCAAAACAAATGTCAACAAACACTACCCCCTCTTTTCTCCTTTCAATACCCTCATGGCATAGCAATATTAATAAAATTACAGGTAAATTAGAATTTTAAAAAGTAAACCCCAACTACAAGTCATTTCAATGAAGATTGTCAAAAATAATTGTATTTTTATAATGGTTCTGTTGTTGTTGTGCCATTACTGCCTCACACACTTTCGTGGGGCTCATTTTCATTAAGCACTGGTACCCCAAATTTTGGTCCCTACGGCGTTTCCCTTTTGGGGCGTATTTTCGTACCGCCCTCCCGGTAATGCTAACAGGCAGTTAGAGCTTCGACAGATCTCATCAGAGTTTCAGTCGCCCATATCAGCTTCGTATATTTCATACACGCATTAGAATGGTTTAATTGATTTTTTAAACGCTCTGTGTGTAATTTAATTCGACCGATAATTGAAAACAAGTTGTCTTTAACAAATGATTTATTAATTGCACTCGGAGCCGAAAGTGGGCGTTTGAATGCCAACTTTAACAGAACTTGCACATAACCGAATAGACCTGAGAACAGCAGAATGGAACGGAACAGAGATGACAACTGACATGAGCAGCATTTGCATACAAATCAGTTTCTGCGTATTCCATGCACGTACTGCCGTCAATTTGTTCGCATTTAAAATATGCAATTTAAGTATCAGTGGCGTTTTTCAAACTGCGGCGGCTTTTCATTTCGTTTGTGTTTTTTTCTATGAAAATTCATTTGTAATAGAGCTTTAAATTAAATAAATCAATACATAAATACTCTTCGACTATATGGTTGCATGTTCATGTTCATATAGATTTTATTCATGGCGCATATAATTTGTATGTATGACTGATAGATTTTGAAATTATGCTAATTCAGTTGTTTGCCATCTATGGCTGGGGAGGCAGGAGAAAGGGAGTTAGCTGAATATTGCACAGTTGCACATTTAGAATCGTACAAATAAATAAATGTAGATACATATTAACCTTCGATTGGATTACAACATTTTTACAACTGTTTCATTGATTTGTAGCTGCTGCCGTTGGATTTGTGTTTTGTGTGTGTGTTTTTTTTTTTTTGGAATTTTGCATATTTGCATTTCTCTTTTGTCAGTTTCAGTTGAAATTTATTTCAAATACTTTGCAATGCAAATTTCATTCTTTCATTCATGCAAACAAAAAAGGTAGAATATTAAACTAAAACCAAAAAAGAAAGAAAATCTCAACGAAGATTTGTACGTTTGTCTCCGCATTCAAGTCAAAATGCCTTCGAAGATGCAACCTGGCACATGCCTCAGCACTTCTTGGGAACAAGCAGACAGCGGCGGATGTGACATAGCCAAACCCAACGAAATAGCGGACGTCGGACAATCTACGAGTATGCAAATCCATCTGTCAATGGCAACATCGATCGATCAGCAGCAATCACCACAGCAGCAACAGCTCAGTCTCAGGCATATTGCAACTTGCAACCACCAGTCTTGGCAACATGTCAACTGTTTTTCTGTTCTCTCCTTGATGTGCTTTGTTTTGAATGATTTTTTGTATCACACACTTTCTAGATTGAATTTCAGTTTATCACAAATGTCTGCTGCACACAGTAAACATCTTAATTACGAAAATAAAAAGTGTTGCAATACCTTACAAACGTGCAACATGTCTATATGAGAATGAGAAAACAAAGTCAGATTGTCAGTTTTGACAATTAATATACGAATAAGAAATAATTGACTTTCTATTGAGAGTACAAATAACTCGGGGCCGACATGACGATTTTTCACCCCAGACTGTTATTTATATTATTTTTTTTGGAAACTCTTCGTAAATTCAGGTGGGTTTAGACGATGATTTTTTCAAATACTCACTCAATTTCCATTTCGTGACAGTTTTGGTACCTCTCTTGCTTCCTTGCCGTTCTCGTCATCGGGAATTCCACACGTTTATGAATTTTCTTCACAACCCCAGTTTCTCCCTCTTAAGGGAAGCTTTGACTTGGAGCAGAGAAAGAAGCCGACCAGTTCGCCGCGGTTTCGTCTTTTTCAGCTATTTGAGCAGCCGCCGATATAATCGAATGCCTGCGGTTAAAATTCTTTGGCCAAATGCCAAGTACTTTTTGGCATATTTGGAAATATATTATTAGTTTTGAACCTATATTCAAAAAAGTCGCCGGAAAGTGCAACAATTACAGTTACTGCTACAAGCCATGTTTCCTATCGGTTGCTCAAATCGAGCTGGTACTGTACCAAGCCATTCTTTTATATGCCTACAGTTTTTACTCGAATCAGTGCGAACTGAATTCTGGTACGTCACAATGAAGTGGATATATGATGAAGAAAGTGAGTACTCAGTGTACTCAGTATATTCATTGCTGTTTCATATAAACTAGGAAAGGGTCGACACATACATACACACATACGAGCATAGAACTCATACATGCTTACCAGTTTGCAGACATTGAAAAAGAACTGATGGAATACTAAATACCTTGCCACCATTTTTCTCAATTACATTTATTTATTTTTAGTATTGCATGTTAAAAAATAATAAATTGGTTATAAAAAAAATAATAAATTATTTTTAAAAAAATAATAAATTATTTTTAAAAAAAATAATAAATTATTTTTAAAAAAAATAATAAATTATTTTTAAAAAAAATAATAAATTATTTTTAAAAAGAATAATAAATTATTTTTAAAAAAAATAATAAATTATTTTTAAAAAAAATAATAAATTATTTTTAAAAAAAATAATAAATTATTTTTAAAAAAAATAATAAATTATTTTTAAAAAAAATAATAAATTATTTTTTAAAAAAAATAATAACTTTTTTTTAAAAAAAATAATAAATTATTTTTAAAAAAAATAATAAATTATTTTTAAAAAAAATAATAACTTATTTTTAAAAAAAATATAATAAATTATTAAAAACAACAAATTTAAATTAAAAAAAAACAAAAATTAATTTTAAAAAAATTATTTAAAAAAAAGTAATAATTCATTTAAAAAAAATAATATTTTTGGAAGATTAATAACGTATACAGAAGAATTCGCGAATCTCCTGCGATACTTTTTGTCGATTGATCATAACGAGAATATTTATAAGAAGAAAACGAATTACTTAAAAAAAAGTAATAATTCATTTAAATAAAATGTTTTTAAAAAAAATATTATTTTTGGAAGATTAATGACGTGTACAGAAGGAATCGCGAATCTCCCGCTATACTTTTTGTCGATTGATCGTAACGAGAATATTTTTAAGAAGAACACGAACAGAATTTTGTTACTTATTTTTCTAATTATATTTTTGGAACTTTTATTTTTTTTTTTATTTATTTATTAAATTTACGATTCTTTGGCAACTCGTCTTGAAGAATCTCTTGCAAATCAGTTAGGCGAATTGCTTTTCAATGCACATCAACACACGACTGGGTGCGCATATGTTGCAAATTGTTTCAGTTAATTTTCCAGATGATTCGCCAATGATTCATTCGCGATTAAAAATATTTTCAGGGTTTCTCTGTACATATTTATATGAGAGAGAGTCTTCAATTCATTCACTTAGAAGACTTCGTTTTTGCTTTCTTAAATCGTGTGCTCACTATGACAGCCTAAGGGTAGAAAGTCATTTTATGATCGTAGATGACATTCTTCCACTACTGGCGAGTAAAGACTGCAGGGATATTGTTCCACTCGGAAATCAATTTGACTGTCATGTCGATTGCGACTATAGCGGTCTACAACACACTACAGGCGTTATGAAATGTCATTGAGAATATTCCTATGCCCGTCTCTGTGTCCATTTTTAAACCATCAGTAAAGATTGAGATCTGATCCCCTTCTATGACTGAGTTACTGGTCCATTCCTTTCTACACGGTTGGAAGACTTCAAACGTTGTTATCGGCGGCACGTAGCCAGTATTCTGTTTCAGTTTGCCGTCGCACACAACATTCTTGTAGGCATGTTAGTTTCTCTTAGACGATTAGCAGCTTTAGCTGTATCTGCTTGGGGAGCTGATCTCAGTGATCCGCAAGCTAGCCTTAAGGCTTTAGTTATATTAAAGAGATGTAATTTTGTACATGTATGCAAAAAACCAACACCATCATTGCTTGTCACATAAGGTTACAACAATTGCCTTTTGATTCGAAACTTTTAAATTGTCACTGGCCCATATTATACACAGAAAAAACTCACTGAGAATGTTAAGTAACATGAGTCAACTTTTGTTTACTAGGCATACGCATTACAATTGATTTGTACTCCTTCAAATGATCTTGAGGGAAATATTAACATCGGCCACATGTACATTATACGTAAGCCAATTTGTTTCTACCGTGTATTCACCGGGAGAAATTGCAAGAATATTCAGAACATTCATATTCAGCTGACAACTACTAAAAATTAGATTGGGCTGAAATAAAGATCAAAATAGCAAACGTATCATAGATTTTCAAGGAAAGCTGTTGTGCTTACATTAAAGGGGCAGCTGTGATTTAAATTCGAACATTTGTCCAACCCGAATACCCTGTGAAAGAATCTGGCCATGGGATTCCCACGTGCACTGCGAAAGAATGCACACGCATCCACTTTGTATTCGTACAGGACCTTTTGGAGGCGGTAGCCGCTCTTCCTTATGCGAAACATTAACTGTAGGTGTAGATCGATCTCATCGTAAAGCCTCTTGCATTTTGCAAAATGTAAAAAATAACTCACCAAGAGATCATCGATGGACTTCTGGAACATCATGAAGCGTACGTTAATTTCGGCAGTGTCACGTTTGACGGTTTTTAGGGAACACAACTTGAAATCGCCAATAGTTTTATTCAGAACCTGGCAGCGCATATTCGTCAGCATTAAACGGGAGGTCTTAAAAGGATAATTACAGAATGCAAGGGGAAGTTTTAAAATATGTGCTACCTACAATTACGAAGTGCTCATCCATTACGAGAAGGGCACAAGCTGCATACAGCATTACTAACTTTGACACGCCTATCATGATCTCTATGCGGAGTCAATTGTTCGAATGACATTGATTATAGTTGACCGTTGTGTCTTTTTTTAATTTTTGGTTTTGGACACCATTTAAGCTTAAGTGAATAAAAATTGTTTTTAAATTGGGTGTAGCTCACCTACAACAATGGGTGGGTATGCTCTGTTCTGTTCTAAATATTATTGAATATAAATGTTAGTATGCAAAAATATATGTATATGTCCGATAAGCGCGATTTCGTTTTAACGCGGTTTCAATATTTTTCCGTTTTTTTTTTGCCAGAGACTTTTGGTTTCTCTTTTGGTGTCTTGCTTGATGTTGCTTTGCGAATGCTCACGAATTTGTTTCTCTTTTGGTGTCTTGCTTTGCGAATGCTCACGAATTTGTTTGTTTGTTTACTTTTTTACACATAAAAAGATAATTTCGATTAACGCGGTTTCACTTTACGCGATATTCTTGAGAAACGAAGTAACCGCGTTAAACGGACATTGCCTGTAAGTTTGTATGAAAACATGGAAGCAAAATATATATGTTTGCCTACAATCATATATGTGTTTACATATACATATATATATGCTAATGTGAAATTCTAATCAGTAAAACGCTGCCGTATATTCATTAGACGCATTTGTTACCTTATCTTATTGAAAACATAGGAGAGTTTTATTCCCTTACAGCAAAATGACCTAATTCAACGATTAATCGACACATAAGGCCATTTGTTAGTTTTCGTAAGAAAACTGGAATTTTTTGAGATAAATGATCGGATTTTTATTTCATAATAAAGAGGAGGGTATGCCGTTAATAATGAAAAACAACATCAGCCAAATGGTCACCACGACCTCGCTTACAGGACCATATCCTTTCATGAAATTTTCCATAACCAAATCGCAAAGTGGCTGCTCTACATCGTGCCAAGTTGAACGAATTTTTGTTTACAAAAATTGAAGAGGAGGATATTGGCAACATTTGGTTTCAACAGGACGGCGATACGTGTCACACAGCCGAAGCTACACTCGATGTTTTGCAATCTGTTTTTGAAGATCGCATTATCAGCCGCAGAGCTGATGTCGTTAGCCATTTGAATGAAAATATTTTCCATTATTAACGGGAAATTTGAGAAAATATCCAGTAGTTTTTTATAGAATTTTCAAAAAAAAAAGTTATTTGGCGGGCCCTGTATTTGTGTCTCCAAACATTATATTCTTACACACAAACATGCACATATATACTATGTCCAAACATTATTTTCTTACACACATATATAGATATATAGGTATTTTTTCTTCCCCAAACATATTTCTGTTTACACGTAAACACATTTTTAACATATTCCTTCTCTCCGTATACATATTTATTTAATTACTGAAGTTTTCCACAGAGATATTTACAATAGTAGACATTGCAAAAGGCTTTCTTTGCACATGTCAAAAAATGTCCAGCACGGATTTTGTCTATCCATTCAGTGATCTCCTGAGAGCCTTTGACTTTATATGATCCCAGCAGGTATTCTCCCAATCCTGGCGAGTAAAAACTGTTCGTCTTATCGATAGGTCGTGCATTGACGTTTGTCGGCAACGTCCAATTCACTTATGTAGGCTATCGAGTTTCTCTTTTCCCGGACTTTTTCATTTCCCGGGAATTTTTCCGCCCGGCAATTCCCGGGAGAGAAACTCTAGTAGGCCACTTTCTCTGTTCAAATTCCCCTCCTCCCTGGCAACAACATATTCTATGCAGACAATTTTTACTAATCCAAAAGTTACAGACGTTTGGACGATGGAATTGGATTTTGGACCGCTGTTAGCCGATTATATCAACTGACTTTTGACTTCCAAAAATATATTTAATTTTTACTGGTACCAATCTATTTAAAAACCCCACCGAATATCGGAAGCCATACAATACACAGAATAAAACGAACTGATTGTTTTAAGTAACATGAGTCAACTTTAAACGATACACATACATATATATTTCAACAATTTTCAGACAACAATCAATCACTGAATATGAGACTGAGAACTTTAATTACCTTTAATTACCATTGATGTGAACTACGTCAAACGATCTTAAGGGAAATATTAACATCGGCCACATGTACATTATACGTAAGCCAATTGGTTTCTATCGTGTATTCACCGGGAGAAATTGCAAGAATATTTAGGATATTCATATTCAGCTGACAACTATTAAGAATAACATCGGGCTGAAATTATGTTCAGTATTGGAAATATATTGTAGGTTCTCAATGATAGCTGTTCTACTTACATTTAAGGGACAACTGTGATTGATGGTGGAGCATTTCTGCAAATCGAATACCCTGTAAAAGAATCTGGCCATGGGATTCCGACCTTCATTGCGAAAGAATGCACACGCGTCCACTTTATATTCGTACAGGGTATTTTGCAGGCGGTAGCTGCGCTTTCTCAAGCGAAATCTTATCTGGAAGTGTGGATGATATTGTAAAGTCTATTGCATATCTAAAATATAACCAACCGTCAGATCATTGAGGGACTTCTGGAGCAGCAGAAAGCGTACGTTAATTTCGACAGTGTCACTTTTGACAGTTTTCAGGGAGCACAACTTGAAATCGCCAATTGTTTTGTTCAGCACCAGACATCGCATATTTGTTATCATGAACCGTGAGGTCTGAAAATAATTTATAAAGTGTAGCGGAAAGATTTAAAGTATGGGCTACCTACATTTGCGATTACGAGGAGGGCACAAGTCGCATACAGCGCTAATAACTTTGACGGCAAAATCATGATCACTTCATGGAGTCGATTGTTTGAATGGCGTGTATTTTACCCTATTGCAGGTGTATTATTTCTAAATTTCGGCATTGGACTCCACTTAAGGTAAACGATTTAAAAGTGTTTTTTTTAATTCGGTCTAACTCCCCTACAAAAAACATTCAGTATTGTATGTACTTACCTCGTTGAATTTTATTTTGGTCATTAATATAATTGTCTACAGATTACAGAAAAATGGTTGACCAATGAGAGTAGATAAATTATTGGCCATATTTCTTCACAAAATGGAGCCAGCCATAATGTTACAGTCAATGTGAAACGCTATAGAGCCATGATTACGACTTTTTCATGCCTGAATTTATATTGATGTGGACCACCTTGGGTTCCAACAAGACGGCACTATATGGCATACAGCCAACAGAACAATCAATTTCATGAGGGAAAGTTTTGGTGAGCGCATTATCTCGCTTCCTGGGCCTGTAGCGTGGCCTCCGCTGGACTTTGTGGGGTTATGAAAAGTCGCTTGTCTACGCAGATAAGCCCGGCAGCATTGACGCCTTGGAAGATAATATTCAGCTCGTTATTGCTGACATACGGTCCCAAATGCTGCAAAAAGTGGTCGAAAATTGGTCCTCTCGGCTGGAATTTATTCTTTATAATAAATATAAACTCTTGGGCATGTCATTAAATTATATGCTTTTTATTTATTCTTGAAAATCACACGTCTAAAAAAACACCCTTTATGTCGGGGTATAACAATTGCAAACGCTCAGCTGTCCATCATCATGTGGCCTGTTGCGTGTTTCATACAGACGGACATGGTCAGGTTTTACAAACGCAATGACAAATTACCATCAGGGTTCCATCAGGTGCAGGGTATTAAAAAAAACTTAATGGTATCTCAATTTATTTCATTCATCTGTTATTGTGTACTCATGAGAATTCATAATCAGCTATTGGCATCATATGGTCAAAATAAACTTATTTATTTCACGGTTAACTGAAATACATTTGGTGACCGAAACAGCATCGATACTTGATCGCCTGTTATTGTAAGTAACTCAAAATTATTCAAACAACACAACAATTAAATACACGCGCAACTAGCGAGTTTTAGATTGATTGGTCTAAACTACGTGCAAACAATTCTAAGGTCCTCGTAATGAGCTATGCCACACTTAATTTACTGCAGCTATAGTGCCTCAAATGATATACCCCCGTATTTGGATGGGAGAGTGACCAAACTGGAAGACATTTTTTCCTAGGGGAAGCCCCAAAAGTTGGTTAGAGGCTCAATGTGCCACACTTTGCCCTATTTTCTCCTCCTTTTCCTTAATAAATTGTAAAAAAAAAATTCTTAGTGATCGTTCTACCAATTAACGATTGTGACCATAGTTATTCAAATTTAGGAACAAGACATTGAGAAGTAAAAGTCAAGCCGACTATTCTTAATTTGAACTTAAATCGTATTTAAAAAAATAATTACGATTCGTAGTTAGTTATTCTTTAAACAATTATAAATGGGATAGTTTTAAAATCTAGTACGAAAGTGATTTATTTGTTTACTTTATTGGTTGTCGTTTTTCAAACTATGTGCTAGTTGTTCTCGTTTAATAATTACCCAAAAGTGTAACACCTACAAACATTGGAACCCAGGTGTCTTTGAACCAAATTCGATTCATGACTTTCTGAATCGTTTGAGTCATGTCCGTCTGTACGTTTGCCTGTTCTGCTGGTACTCACGATAACTTTCGAAAGAGTTAAACAATCACTCAGAAATTTCGCATGGCTTAATATTTTCCCAAAACTGCTTACGGGATTGCATATGGGCTATATGGCCACACCCCTTCGGGTACCTCCCATACAAATTTGCTATTTCGCCCACTTTAGAAATCATGTAATAATATCAATATGACGAACGTGATCTTGCCCAAATTCTGTATTTAGAAAACCTATAGCTAGACAAAGTTTTCGACAAAAAGTTGGAAGCCTGGCAACTCCCCTTCTTGTACCTTCCATACAAATGTATTATCCCGCCTCCTAAGAAATCGTGTAATAATACCAATTTGCCATCGCGATCTTGCCCAAATTCTGTATTTAGTAAATCTATAGCTAGACAAAGTTTTGTACAAAAACTTGGAAGTCTCGTAACTCCATAAATTGTTCAAGCTCTTCTTTATATTCCGTCTTTTTTTGTAAAAACGTGTAATACAATATTTTTCACTGGTTTTTGTATCAGTGTATCGGTTGTACACTTTAAACGCTGGAAATGTGTAATGTACATAGAATGCGATCAACTGGGATCTAGACGATGTTGCTTCAAAATATAACATACTTCCAATTGCTACGGTCATTTCTCCAGTTAGTGATACCAATAAGGCTCTGTCTTCCTTGTCTGCGCAGTCCGTCATCAATCATTCTATTGATGCCGTAGCTGAGGTGTGAAAATTCGTCCACTAACTCGACAACTGCCGGATGTTGCATTTCTGTCGTCCTACGTTTGTATTGTCCTTGTTCACCATCAAATCTATCTTCGCCGATTCCTTTTCGATTCTGGAAATAAAACCAAGTAAATGTCACTCTATCTTTTCGACGATGTCAATGTCGTCCGGATTTCCGAAGACAATTTGGCGTTTGGTTTTAACTGTGCCTGTTTTATTAACTTCTGATTCTGTGTCTGCGGTTTTGTGACATACAATTGTGCTTGGATGAAGATAGTTCTGTACCGCAAATAACTTGAATTGGATTTTTCAGTGCGACGTACATTGAGTTATGAGCACATATTCGATATCATTAAGTTAAAGTTCTCAATTAAAATCAATGAGTCGTTCTGAATTTTCTCGCTCGGTTGCAAATCTGATTTATATTTTCTAGTTGTACAATATCATCGGATATTGGAAGAAACAGTTATCGAATCCATATTCGAAATTAGAGAATCCTCGAAGAGTATGGGTGATAAATATTTTGTAGAAATCCCAGACGTTCAATGTTATACAAACCCTCTGGAAATTATTGACGGTTTGATTGGTATTGTTTGGACTTTTCACCAGTGCAGAATTAAACCTTTATTACGCTGGAATCAGTTTAATCAATCAAGCGTGTTGAAATAACATGTACTTGAAATTCCCATATACAGTTAAACAAAATACAATGCAGATATTGCTCATATACAAAAGTTCCTTAAAAAGAGCAGAAACAATCAAAGGTGGCTTTTTAATACAAAGTTCCTTGGGTTAGATTTTGGAAGTAATACAAATAGGTTATAGCCAATATTAAGGTTATAGCCAATATGTCACAATTTCTGCAATGGCTTTTGAATTGAATGTACTGGAATTACAAAGAAACTTGTAACTACAGAAATGTGTACCTCAAATATCTAATGCCGGCGAACTGGAGAAATCGGTAAGTTTTATTTAAATTATTTACAGTAGACATGAATACATACAGGTTAAGATTTTCAATCTTAAGGTTTACATGAATATTTAGTGCCATCAAAGTGATCTCGGACAAAATATTAACAAATTACATAAAACTCACAAGCAGCCGAATAATGGCGAAAGTGTGGCCAACATAATCCATTGACTTTAATCGATTTTAACTGAAACATCAACGGTGGCGGCCAACCTGTCGTACAAAGTCCAATTCGTGTAGATCGTATATTCACCGGGGGTAATTGTGAGAACATTCAGCAGATTTGTATTCACTCGACAGCGCTTGATAATGATATCGTGCTGAAAATTTTAAACGAAAGACCCACAATTATTTTCAAAGTAATACCCTTCCCCTGCTTAGTACTCACATCATAGGGGCAGCTGTGATTTATATTCGAATATTTCTTAAATTCGAACATGGTGTAAAATAGATTGGCCAATGGATTGCGACGAGAGCTGTTCAGAAATGCACACAGATCAACTTTGTACTGATAGAGAGCTTTCTGGGCATGATTACCGCGCTTCATCAAATTCATATTTACCTGAATGCATACAAATGGCATTCAAATTGCACTTCATGTTCTATACAGATATGGAAAAGAAATACTCACCGTTGCATTGGAAATTGGCTTTTGGACAAGATGGAAGTGTGCATTAAGTTCGACCACATCCCGTTTGACGGCTTTCAGAGAACACAATTTGAATTGCCCTAAACTTGGATCCAATCCGATGCAGCGTAGATTTGTCACCTTGAAACCCAAGCCCTGGAAAATAGCTCACAATTGTTTTTCTTGATCATTGAGTGAAAACAGTTTGCAAAGTATACTCACATTTGCGGACAGTGCCGCCAGTACTAAGATCCCGGTTGTATAAAATGCCAACAACTTGTACATGTCAATCATGTTGTCCTTCTGGCATCAGAATTGATTCTGTTTAGTCACCAGGCTATTTTCCGTCAGTTAGTGATATTGATTTGTTTAGCAGATACTACAGACATTCAATATACGCAAAGTTGTTTTTAAACGTTTTAATGTGTTTTGAATGGCCGCTGCTTAGGGGATTGGTATGTTCAGTTGTGCCATTTGTTTGTTAATGCCTACAACATGCAGTTGCGGTTTATGTTCAAAAGTATGTTCCTTCACCAAATTTAATTTAATTTAACAGGGTCATTTCAAGGACACCTGATATAAATTACCAAAAACATCGGAGGAAGACTGTGCAAGCAAATAGGGAGCGTGCACATGTATCCCCACTGTGACAGCGCTGCATGAATTGGACGGAGGTTCTCTCGCCGTTGACTTTTTACTCCAGATATTATAGTCGCGGCTATACTAAACCTGGTAGTAGACGTCAGTATCATGAGTCTTGTGTACCACCACAAAATTATGGTGGACAGACTTAAATAGATTTGTTGGCAGGGGAACAGCCGGAAATTTTCCGACTGCACTCGGAGACATCCTTCAAATAATCGTTCTCACTATGGCGATGCTGTGGGCTGTCGAAAATGGTGTAGGAGTAAATCCATAACCTGGTTCTGTTTACTAGAAAATACAAGATCATCGATCACAACTCGTTGGTGACATTGACATTCCGCTTTTTGGGGCAGTGTGAAATACCTTGGCGTAATATGGGACAAAACCAATTCCTTACAGGATACCTGAACTAACAGCTACTATGGACTAGTCTCTGTCCGAAACAGTGATTATTAAGAAATATACTTACATCTGATGGGAAATGCAAAACTTCTGATACAACACAGTTGTATCTCAGCCAGTCAGCATAGAAGTCATTACTATAGTGACTGGCTCAGATACAACGTCCTCACCACAATGGGGATGATTCTGGATTCTGCCTTCGAGAAGTCAACACCAGTCCTGGTCTGCAACAGATCTGTGAACCAGGTGGCTCAGAATTCGTCTTACGTGAATGCAGAACAGGCAGACGATTTGTGGGCGTCTGATTAAATGATAATCCAGATAGTTGTGACCATAATTGTTTTTTTCGTAGTGACGGGACACTGTCTGATTGGAAGGCATGCAATAAAACTTAAGATTGTGACTACTGACTTCTGTAAAAGCTGAGGAGTTGAAGAGGTGAAGAGAAGTAGGAGGAGTCCATAAAACAGCTTATCTGGACTTGCCCTGACCCGGCGGGAATCAACATTATCAGGAGCTACACAATCTTCCTGATAATAGTGTTGACCGATTTAAGAGCTTTTCTGCTAATACAGACTGTCACTCTAACCTAGCCTACCTACGCTATCATAGTGTAGATTATCAATCTTAACACTTACCTACTGGAATAACTTCGAGATGAAAATGGGAATCTGGCATCGATTGTGTGGAGAATTTGAAAGTTTGTTAGCGACCGAAGAGCCATATGAAGAATAAAATCCGAAACTAATCACAGATGATGAATTTTAATCTCCATTCCTAACCCAGATGAGGTTAAAGAGGGAATAGTCCGCCCCCAGTGTGGACGATCTTACAAAGTGCATTTGCAATCTGCAAAGTAATGGTGAGCAAAAAAAATTATTTTAAATAAAAATGCAAAAAAAACCGATCCAAAGGAAATTTGTTGTGGCCATTTTTGTACTCAGGGGATCACAGCAGGGCTGTATAGTCGGAGTCGGAGTCTCACATATTTGCCCGGAGTCGGATCGGGAGTGAAAAAATGTGCTCGACTCCAAGTGTTACCATTAAATAATAATTAAAATGTATTGAAAACAAGTTAATCTATATTTTAAATATTTTCGATATATGAACTTTTTTAATTTTTAAATACAAGCGCTCCTCAGTGTATAGGGATGTATAGAATAGGAATAGTGGACGGAAATACAATTTTCAAAATGTGGTTATTGAAAAGTCGACTCCGGAGTCGATCTGTTTAAAAATACTGGAGTCGGAATCGAGCAGTTTTGGCTCGACTCCACAGACCTGGACCACGTTACATCAGAAATAAATAGTGCTTATTCTGTTGCATTGTTTTAATAAGAACTGATCAACGAACTCAAAACATTTAGAACTCGTTACACACACAATACGTGATGGAGGGTACATTGGATTCGCCTCGGACGAACTTGTTTACTGATTTTTCTTTAACTCGTATTTATTTCGTATTGTAATATTATTGTTCCAACTGATATCATTACATCTAAGAGAATTAATTTTGAGCTTGGTCAATGGTAAATACAAATTAAAATTAAAAAATAAACAAATAAATAATTGCATATATTTGTATGTATATATTTGACATGTTTATTTGAACGTTTAATTGTATTTCCATTACTTTTTGATGATGATATCGGTTTAATTAAGCGCCGCCTCTCTCGATGACCATTTGAGCTATTTTCAATCGTTTCGGTGAGAATTGTTTTGAATCTATGCTCGCACTATCTTTGGGCATTTCTCTCTTCCAAATTCCAGAGTCTGTGGGACAACAACAGGGTTGTGCGACTTCGAAAAAAAATGTGTTGGAATTAGTAAAATGAGGCGATTTAGCTGGACTCTTTAGAGGGCAAAAACGGCCCTCGGATACTCATCCTTCAAAATGCCAATTGTTTCGCCTCTTTACCATTATGTTGAATTCACATATCGACCAGTCCAAATTCGTTAAGGTGTACTAAAAACATATATGAGGAACCTTGGTTTAGAATTGATTGTATTTAGTAAACATTTATGTGTGCTGCGTTCTGTGATTGGTCATTCTGAAAAGAATCTATACTAGGCAAGGAGTGAACTGATTGGGCTGTGCCCCGGTACAAAAAAAAAAAATGAAAAATGACGTTGTGAAATACTACCCCAAGCTATACAATAAAATATCACGCCAAGCAATGCAAAATTCCCCCAAACGAGAAATGGAAAATGGTCCCAAAATTGGGTATTTTTTTCATCATACATTATTGCCCCAATAAAATACTGTGTAAAAACATTGCTCAATTTGAAAAACGGCAAAAAAATTCAAAATGTATGTGTTTTGTGCAAAGTCCAAGTATCGTCCAAGGCCTTAATCTCCGGTAAAATCTGGTTAGAAATTAAAAAACGGTTACTATGTTTTAGGTATACAGTGGTGGTCATATAATTAGAAATTTGTATCACCACGACTCCTTTACTATAAAAAATTAGCAAATATGCACCAAATATTATAAGTTGCACTTCATACGATATCTTTTAGGCATACTTTTTATATTGATGTTGGTCCATTTGACAGTCTATGCCAAATGAATTCTCCCCATACCATCACATTTCCCCATCCGTTTTTAATCGTATTGATGGTGTATCTAGGATCCAAAGATTTTTTTAGGAGTCGTGTAACATCACATTTTCCATATGATCCGAACAAATTAAACTTCAGTTCTTCAATCCATAGAATTGTTTTCTCCAAAAACGAAGGGGTATCTTCAGGTGCTATTTTGCAAACACTAGCGTTTCTTAATATTTGTACTATAAACTAGGGTTGTAACGAAATTCGCATTCGCATATGCGAATTATTCGCTTCATTTTGGACATTCGCAACCGCATTCGCATTCGCAAAAAACATTATTTTATTATTCGCTCTCGCATTCGCATTCGCAAAAAACTGAAAATTTATTGATTGGATATTAGACTCCTCTAGAAACTGAACTCAATCTGAAATTATAAGGTTTGCCAAGAATTTATTCCTTATGTACCCAAATATGGAATGTTCAACTTTGAAGTTAACTTTAATATATTTTACCATGAGACTGAATTTTCTGTGAATTGAATTAAAATTTTTTGTTAAATTTTTGTTACTTTGAAATAAATTTTTGTTACTTTGAAATACATTTTTGTTACTTTGAAATAAATATTACTGGAAATAAGTACTGCATAATTGACTCTGACATTCCCAAAGATTTTCGCATTCGTTAAACGATTCCTTGTAATATTTACATTAGCTAAAAGTAATTTTTACTATTGGCTTTCGAATTCGCTTTCGCATCCGCATTCGCTAAAAAAAAATTTTACCTTTCGCATCCGCATTCGCTAAAAAAAATTTTTACTATTCGCTTTCGCTAAACACACATTCGTTACATCCCTACTATAAACGTGTGGTTTTTATCGTGCAATTCACCCAGCTTCTTTCATCCTACATCTGGTAGTTCTGAATGATATATTTTGTCAAACTAGTGGAGTAACGATAGCATTTGTTTCACCTGATGTCAAAAATGAATTGGCTTTGCTCGTTCTATAAATAACTTTATGGTGTTTTTCTTGGTTTTGGAATTCTTTCGGGTTCTCAAAACTTTAGTTTTTCGAAAAGATTGTATTGCTTCAAAAACCATCCTTTGATCAGCAAAACGTTTTTGCTGTGGCAGACATCGACTGATTTTCTACGTAATACGAGCGTACGATCAACTCGCGAAGTGCTGGAATCGAGTTACGCCTTTTCTAAATTAAGCCATCGAAATGTGAATCTGAACTTATCGTTTCTAATTACATGACCACCACCTCCAGAAAAAGATCTATAACTTTTGAAGCCATGGCGAACCCACGCTGAAATTTTAACAGCTACAATATCAATATTCTGAAAAAAATCCTTATTTGACTAAGGATGTATCCTTTATTTACGGGGGTTATGTCAAACAAGGTCATAGAGGACGTCAATACCCTTTAGAAGACATCTCATTTGTTTTATTTCCGATGCCGCGATCCTAACCTATATGACCTCTAACACGGCTATTTTATTCGACCAATACTCGTATAGGCGAATATTTCGATACCTTGCCACGCCCACATATTTTCAAAAATGCAATTTCTAAAAATGAGGTTGTGTTTCTATACCGGGTTCAAAATGTCCCTTTTTTATAGGTTTTGATATGAAATTCATCATATATGAAAAATATTTCTATATAAAAAATACGCAATCCAAAAAGTTCTTTTTTACATTTTTTACACAAACCGGACTTTTTTCGCATTAGAAGTCCTTTAATTTCATATATCCTTAACATTTATGCACTCTATGATAGGGAAGGAACTTGTTATATTTTCTAAGTTCATGCTATAAAATAATCGGGCGTAAAAAAATAATATTGGCAAATTCCAACAAACTCAAAATCCAGACTGGGTCGAATTTTTTTTAAATTATCAATTATTTGATTTAAAAAAAACACAAAGATTTGTGAAGTATTTTTACATAGTGCTTACAATATTTCTTTCCAATTACAAATCTTTAATTTCTGGAATTTAAAAAAAAAATATATACAAATTTTTGTTTCTAAAACACTCAAATTTTGTTTATTCGAAAGTTTATTGTCTTCGATATATATTGAGTATATTATAATTGTTTCATATATATACGCTGCGCTATTTTTAATGTCGGTATCTTATTATTGAATAACTATTTAATTTGGTCCATTTGGAATACTTTTTGTATTGTGCAAATTTCTTATTTAGGTCAGAATGTCAAGCAGTTAACATCGTCCGACTATGAAATCGAATGAAAATAACTGATAAACCTTTAACAGGTTATTTAAATCATCTTCGGCACTAATTGCCAAGAAGATTGTGTCACATAATAATTCTTTTTTGTTTTGGTGAGATATGTGCTTAAACATTGCTCCAGCATTCTGGTACCGTGTAGGCGACTTTTACTGAACAGAAATGTCAACACAGTTTGACCTTATCGGCTGACAGACCATAGACCTATATAAATGATAGACTGACACAGATTGGAAAATGCATCTTTCGGAGTACCAAAAGATAAATTGCGTAGTTCCACCATGAATCTGAATGAATGATTGAATAGTCCCGGATTACCAGCACGCACTCAAAACAATTTCCAGCGATAAAAATCTTTAAAACAAAGAGTGCTGAGCAGTGCAGACATGACAAACCAATGGACAACGAATAGCATTCACAAAAATAACAATTAAAAGCATTCAAAAAACCATTTAACTCTTAATGATGAGGTAGTATCTGACAAGTACATCACGTAAAACGAATAGCTAAAATGATTGGGCAAAATCGATTCAGACACCTGGTAGACATCATGAGTGGCCTGCAAGTGTTCTTGATTTGTGTTCTAATGCTCGTGGTTCATCCGGCAAATGTAGGTGTAACAAGTTTCAAATGTTCTTCACACGAGTAAATATTTAATATCCACTTTAGGCGGGAAGTTTTAAATTAACAAATCTACGCTGCAGCTCAATGAACAAAAGTTTGGGTGAATTCCAGTTATGTTCTCTAAAAGCCGTCAGGCGAGATGTGGTCGAACTTAATATACATTTTGCACTGGTCCAAAACAATCCCATGAGAAATGCCACGGTGAGTTTTGTTTTTAAAAACGCATGATCCCTGTAATGGGTTTATATATTCATTTAGCTATTCTTTCGTTTGATGAGGCGTGGACATCACGCCCAGAAAGCTCTCTATCAGTTCAAGGTGGATCTGTGTGCGTTTTTGGCCAGTAGTCGTCGTAATCCATGGGCCAATCTATTTTACACCATGTTCGAATTTAAGAAATATTCGAATATGAATCACAGCTGTCCCTATGATGTAAGTACTATGGATGGGAGGGAATGTATTCTGAAAATATGTCCGTGCCTTTCGTTTATCATTTACAGCACGATGTTATTGTCAGACGCTGTCGAGTGAATACCAATCTGCTGAATGTCCTCAGTATTGCCCCCGGTGAATATACGATCTACACGAATTGGACTTTGTATGACGAACTTGCTGCAAATATAGATGTTTCTGTCAAGATTGACTGAGAGATACGTACATTCGCAAAATATCTGTGTTATTCACGAAATTGTGTTGCCTTGTGAAAATATCAATAAATGTATGAATGTCTGAATATACACCCTGAAAAATCTGTATTTTTTAAATGTTTGCGCACAAGTAAATCGCGGATTTGGAATTTTTATCAAGTAACGCATATTTGCTTGTAAACAATTTTTATTGGGCAGCAAATATAATTCATTTGATATTATTATTATGTAATCAAAGAACTTAATTAATTCAAATTAAATGTGAGTGTGAATACGTCTGTATTTGCGTATTATTTGTTCTGTCTCTAATATCTTTAAGAGAGTAATAATAACGGCGAGAATAAGATATATTCATATAGGAAGATTCACGGTTTGAAAAAATTAATAAAAAGTAGCACAGAATTGTATATAGAAACTACAAAACATACAAACAAATTAATTTCCTGGTACGGGCAAATATATTTTGATGCATAAGTTGTTTGCTGATATTTGTTAAAATTATCATTTTTTCAGCGTGAAGGAATGTAGTACTTTTGAAGAAGAATCTCACATTCCCTAGTTCAGAATATGCCATAGAGATCTACCTAAAGAATCCTCGAGCTCAATACTGGAAGATCGCCTCCACACAGGAGATGTGAGGTTTGAAGGTGGGGTACTACTTGTATTCAATACTTTGTAACGTTCTCCATCTCATCCGTTCATTGTCAAATGGCCGGTTGACCGGACGACGCACTATAGAGAAAATTCGTTCTTCAGCCGAACTGCTCGTATGTGGAATAATCTTCCAGCAAGTGTTTTTCCTGCCTGTTATGACATTCTCAAGTTCAAAACAAATGTCAACAAACACTACTCCATCTTTCCTCCCTCCAATACCCTTACTTCCAATCGCTAACACAGTGCATTGCATTCATAGGGGGCATCCCCTGAGTGTTAGTCTTCAAAAAAAAAAAAAAAAAAAAAAAAAAAAATATATATCTTCTACCACTCTCTTAAACGTTTTCTCTCAAATAACAGAATTTGTAAAGCGCTAATAATCTGTTTTACCTTTGGAGTTCAAGAGGGATTGTGTCATAAGTTAAACAAGCACCAGTTAATTTCGAAGAAAGAAAGATAAAGTGGAAAGACGGAAATGTGAGGAGATCGAGTTCTACTGTAATAGAAATAACGCTTAAAAATTCTACCCACGAGTGAAACAAGACTTACCTACCAGCATAACTGCGTGTAGAGATGAAAATGGGAATCTAAAGGTAGACAAGTCGAGTGTGCTGAGGATTTGGAAGGAAAACTTCTCCAGCTTGTTAGCGGCCGAAGTGTTCTGCGAAGTAAACATCCTGCAATTAAGCGTAGACGACGGTGATGAATGTCCGCAGGTACAGACGGAATAGTTGAGGTGATTGCATCAGTAAGTCTGTACCATCTGGAAGTATGAAAGTAAGATCGGAACTACATCGTACTATGCCCGATTCACACAAAACGGATACAAGACCTTGTGCGCAAACAATTGCAGACTAACCCTCGTATTCATAAAAAGTGAAAAGCCAAAAACAGTGCGTACACCCGAGAAAGTGTAGCGCCATCAACATCAATTCACCGTCGTTCTCAACAATTGAACTACATGGCCAGCCAAGGCAGCCATTTGAATGAAATTATTTTCCATTATTAACCGGAAGGATTGTACTTTCAAATAAAAAAATTTGAGAAAATATCCAGTATTTTTTTTTTATCAAATTTTCTCAAAAACAAAAATTATTTGGCGGACCCTGTATATTACAGCGTTATAAACCGTTGATAAGAGAAATGTGTGAAAATGGAAAAATAATTTTTAAATATTTTTCTTAACAAAGCTTTATTAAGCTATTATAATTTTTGATGATTTCGGGGGTAAGTCTACCAGTTACAAGCTATTGCAGATTTTTTCCAGCTAAATCAAAATTGTCCAATTCCAAACTGTTACTTGCTTTGTATGCACCTCTGACGAGACTAAGGTAAAGTTACGTAGACTGGTTTCCGAAATAGGGCCAAAGAGAGACAAGGTCATATTATTTAATATTTAAGACAGAAATTATTACAGCATCAGCTTCAGATTTACTTCCTCTGTTCTTTTTTTTTGATATTTCGTTTTAGTAAATATTTTGTCCATTGAAAATTCAGGTTTCCAAGATATGAAAGAAAGGTTCATTCACTATAATTTAATGATAATAGTACTTTGATATCATGTAATAGTACTTTGATATCATTCGTTTTCGAAATACGATTCTTTTATTTATCAAGATTTTTCTCTTAAAATCAAGCTAAATGTTTCCTAATTCCAGAAACAATTGAATTTGTATCTGGCAACCCTATATAAAATCTCAGCCAAACTTATTCTCTTTTGTGGAATGACACTAGGTTTTTTCATTAAAAAAAAGGAAGCCATTTACTTCCCATAAGGGAAAGGAAAGCGGTCGAAACCTCTTAAGTTCGGTTTGACCGGATTTCACAAACATCCAGTCTATAGCTACAGCTCGTATCAATCAAAGCACTCGTATCTATCAAAGGAAGCAGCTAGCTGTTTAAATTTGGAATATATCGCGCTTTCAATAGAGAGACATGATCACCTTTGAATTTTACACCGATCAAGAACCGATACACTGGGATTCAGATCAACATTTTAATGTGTTACGAAGATATTTTATTTTTTACTAAAACTACAGAAAAATAAATGCACAGAGTGACTTAATTATACAAAGCGCCATTGAATTGAATCGAATGTGTCTTTTTCACTGAATCACTTGAAGCGATTTGCCCACCTCGGTGAAGGCAGCAATGGCATGATCCACATCATCCTTGGTATGAGCTGCTGAAATTTGAACACGTATGCGAGCCTTGCCCTGCGGTACAACCGGGTAGCTGAATCCAATCACATAAATGCCACGTTCTGAAAGTAAAACAATGAATTGACAATAACCCATCTCCGAATAAATAATTTCAATACTTACTCAACATTTCATCGGCGAATATTGAGGCCAAACGAGCATCACCCAGCATAACCGGGCAAATGGGATGATTCTCACCGGCAATGGTGAAGCCGGCCTTGGTCATGGCATCGCGGAAATGTTTGGTATTCGTTTGTACCTTCTCCGTCAGTTCGCTTGACTTCAACAACATGTCCAGAACCTTGGTGCCAGTGGCAACCACGGCCGGTGGCAAAGTATTCGAGAACAGATATGGACGTGATTTCTGTCTCAGGAATGAAACGAGTTCTTTGGGACCAGTAGTATAACCACCAGCAGCACCACCCAAAGCCTTGCCCAAGGTCGAGTTGATGATATCGATGCTGCCCATAACATCACAATACTCCTCAGTGCCACGTCCTGTTTTCCCCAGAAATCCGGTGGCATGGCATTCGTCAATAAAGGTCAGGGCATTGTATTGTTTGGCCAATGCCACAATATCCTTCAGTGGGGCAATATTGCCGTCCATAGAAAAGACACCATCGGTGACGATCAACTTCATGCGAGCAGTAGACGATTTCAATTGGTTTTCCAAATCTGTAAAATATTAACATATGGACAATTTGGTTCAAGAACTGATTTGTTTTAACTCATAAGAAGGCAAATGTAGAAAGTCAACGAAGGTCCATGCTTTTGTACAGAGTTTATCCAGTTTACTAAACTCAATTCGAATTCCTAATAAAATTCATTCATACTTCAAAACAAGAAAGTCACACAAAAACTTATATAAATAAAAATAAATGTAAAAGCGAACTGGAAGGAGATTTGAACTCGGAACCCTACGAATGAAAGGCGGACATTCTAACCTCTATGCCACCGGAGCAACGAAAATTCGTCAGAATACGTTTGTATTTGTTGTAAATACGCAAGAAATTAACATTAAGACAAATATCAAAAAGTTGCTGACTTATAAGGGTGGCAGTTTCTAACCAAAACCCACCCCATCTTTAACAACAGCAAAAGGGACGTATGCAGTGCGAACTCCTTTTGAAGTTGGGCAAAAATGTTCATAACAACCAAATAGTATTGTTCCAGTGATTTTTCGAAGACCATGTGGTGAGAAGTACGGGGACGAAATGGAAAAGGAAATTTGGGTCATGTTGTCATGCTATTCTTTAGAATATGCCAGCTTTCCTCAACAAACTGGTTAAGATTAGGCTGTTATGACTTTGATCATATACCTATTTTGTAAAATCCAATTGGAAATGTGACGGAAATGTATTTCCAAAATCATCATATCCATGGAAATCAATAAAATCAGAAATTGTGTTCCACTGTCCAACCGACACAACAGGGTAATGTGAAGTAATCACAGCAACTGAATCATCCAAAAGATCGAATTCGTACATTGAATGAAAAATATTCCATTCTTCCTCCGCGAAATAGAGGAAGGCATATAGTGAGTGGGACAATTACTGGCGGAAAACTCAACGAAGCAAAGAACAGACATATACATGGAAATACAGGTGGCGCAAAAGTAAACTTCCGATGTTTTTTGGCTGTAATTAAAAAAAAAATGAAAAACTTTGATTCTTCTTGTGGATTATTTTTATTTGGTCTTTTAATTTTTTTTTACATCAAGTCGAGAATATGATGTCATGTAAATGGCCGCCGCCAGAGTTGCCACTGACTTTAGGGGCCAATCGCAAAATGTATAGCATTTTCTGATAGGAGGATTACTTTTGCGCCACCCGTTATAAACCCACACTTTGTTGAAGAAGAAGAGAAAGAGAGTAATATAATTCTTCTCTGAAAACCGACTCTCCGCCCATAAACCATAACACAAAACAAAATATTTAAGATCAACACAAAACAAACCAACAATAAACTGAAAAGAACTAAATAATATCATTTTACAACATGTGCCAAAGCTTGGTCGAAGAAATGCACATTAACTCGCAGTCCGCATCAAAACGCCCTCACGAACAGCGTTGCCGTTTTGGCACCGACCAAATTTGGTCGAGCGGTCGGTCCAATTCGATTTTGGTAGATGTAGGACGTAATCGTAAATTGCACGTTCAAGTTCTTTATTTTGTTATTTATTTTAAAACATGTGTTCTTAAATAGTAAATATATTAGTAATAGAAAAAAACAAGTTTAGTGTTACAAGATCCTTAAAGTTCATTTTGATTTTTTTTGAAAATTTTGGTCGGCTACATGGGATTTTGGTAGGTGTTATGAAAATTTTTGGTAGGAAAAAAATCATCAACTATCGATCAGCGTTGCCATTTTGGTGCTTTTCGCGGCATATCGGTACCCGGCATCTTTTATAAAAAAAAAACTTTTTTTTAAACGGGTATTTAGTGTTCTTTTTACATTTCCCCACGCTGCAGCGCGCTGCTTTTAGTGCTATTTGTGATTGCGAATAAACGTTTCGCTATTAGTGAAAATCGTGTTCGGTTTGGTACGATACGCATTCAATTAGGTCTACCACTATATGTGTATTGCACTCCCATACACCTGTGTGGTTTGACTGCTAGAATTTACTTCATATTTAAAAACTAAAAGCGTATCAAGGAACAGAAATTAAAAAAAAAATTAAATTTTAAATTAATGAAATGTAAGTATTTAAAATTCATGAGAATATTTTCAGCAAACCTTCCATAACTTGTTTTATTAAATGGATCACCATGTCAAGCTTAAAAAAACAAAGGTTGAGACCTGCTCAAGATATCTCCATGGCGTTTTATGTCTGCTGTTATTGGGAAGTAGATTTTCGCCGTAGTCATTTAATTCGGCAAAGTAAAACAAAAAGGCAAGTAAAGACAATGCAACCAGGAATCAGTTGGCCGTCTCAGCCGCAGATAAGTTTTAAAGCCAAAGAACCATGGCCTCACAATAGAACTATGTACAATGTACTCTCTCATAAGCGGACAACTATGGGAATGAGAATTTTGTCCGCCTATGAGAGAAGTAGACAAGAGAACTGAAGGGGGTTGGTACAGAAAAAAGACTACACAAATCCTCAACTAGCATGTGGCAAATAATAGACAACCATTCTTTACCTGATACCACTTGAGATACTGCCCAAACAAATGTAGATATCGTCCGCAATCCGCCGTAGGTATCCTACACACGTGCCCAACAGTTCTATTGGTCACAACAATCCACACGAAAAGTGGACTATTCGGCAAGTTTTGTCCAGAACACAGGACGGGAAGGAACGCATCACAGGTAAAGTATATTATATTAGCTTTTACACAGACGGTTCTTAACTAGATGGGGTAGGTTTAAGTATCCACTCAAAGGAATTAGCGTTAGACGGTTGTTAACTAGATCGGGTAGGTTTTAGTATCCACTCAAAGGAACTAGCCTTAGACCTATTGATTATGCCACCAAATCATTGTAGCGTTTTTTAAGCGGAAATTATGGTGATCGGAGAAGTTGCTCGAAGTAACTTCATAAGGTTCTATGAAAAATGTCCCCAAAATAAATGTAAAATCCCCCCAGAAGCTCAATATGAACATTTCCCCAAAAAATCTGAAAAATCCCCCAAACAATTTATACAAATCTACCTAATGCAAAATCCCCCAAATACTATGAAAAAAATACCCTTGAAAAACAACACTAGAATAAATCGGGCGCGATATTTAATTGACTTCTGTTATGAAAATATGCCCAAAAATAAAAAATATTGGCGAATTTTTCATTGTCCTTTTTTTCGCACTTCCTTTTTTTCGATAAAATCTCTGAAATCTGTATTCCTGAATTCAAGAACTACCCACAACCGCCGCACATCTTTTAACCAGATGACCAATCAGTTTGATATCTATCCAATTTGGGTAACGGGGCACAGGCACATTGCAGAGAATGATAAGTTGGCCCGATTTGGACAACCCTACAAATTCCATCGGACACGTAGATATTCGACTATCCACATGCAATGTCAAACTCAGACTAGAAGCTCTCGTACAGGCGAACGATAGATGGTTTGGGTCCAGTAAGTCGCTTGAAATTCCTCATATCTAAATCAATATTAGATATAACTGTGGTGGTGCCTTGTAGGCATGCTGCCAGACTAGAAGTCGCGGCTTATGATCATTGCAGAAGCTGCGGAGACTAGGAATAGGACGATAGCATCGAACGCCTCATATGCTAGTGTCCGGTTCTTTGTTTTAGTAGATTTAAGTTTTTAGGAGCACATTTCCTGTCAGACCTTGCAGGAATACAGGAGAGCAAAGAAACGAACTCAGAGGATGCCGGCATAGCTCAGGTTGGTACAATATGGACTAACCCAATCAAAGAAGACAGTTTTGTCTAAGTACAACTCCCGACACTCGGGAACACGACGTTGGGGAACTAACCAGGCCCAGAGTCGTACAACATGGTTATAAAATATGGTTGCAGCCCAGCATTCCTCGGTATCACAGTGCTACATAATGGACTAAGTGAGTCTAATAGTGAGTCAACCACTTCCTCCTAATCTAACCAAGTTAGACTAATTACAAACATTGAAGGCGGCCGGTTACTTCTCCGAAACGATGACGAAAACGAAGTAACAATACAGTAGCCCATGAAGTCAAGTCACAGCATTATCCATGGTGGCAACCGAGAGGAAATCTCCAATGCGTCAACTCGTCACTTTCACAGGAGCAGACTTGGCATGACACCTGCACTACAGTCCTAAATCAAGGACATGCAACATGTGTGAAGGCTTTGTATTAAGATCTTTCTAACTGATAGAAACGAAGGAGTTTTCAAACAATTCAATCTCGATTTAGTATTTGGTTTGCCTTCACTGACAGGCCAGCGTAGATAATGATTTACTTTTCTATATGAAGAAATGTACTGAGAGTCGATTTGGTTAAAAGAGCGAATGTGTAGTGGAGGTTTCATAAATAACGGAGACTTTGTCGTCACAAACATATCGAGTGCTTACCGCGAAAAAGACGGTTTTTCGAAACATACTTTTTAATGAAATTCTATAGAAAATTGTCCAAAAAATTACGTTATTTTTTTCGAAACTCGCCTGTTAATGAAATTCTATAGAAAATTGTCCATCGCTTTTAATCCCAAAATATTAAAAATTTATATTTACAAATACAGCCGAGTCCGGTTATAACGAACTTTCGTCTATAGCGAACACATTTTTAAGTCCCAATAGTTTGGCTTCTACCCTATTTTACCCTGGATATAACGAAGGTACTTTTGCTTGACCACAAAAAAAATTATACTGTAAAGTTTTCTTTTTGGCGCCTATGTCTTTTTGGGTTAGGGCTCCATATAATGTAGTGGAAGTTCGAAAATGTATGAAAATTAGGAGTTGTAAGTAAGCGTTGTCCAAAGAACATTCCGCTCAAAAGCTACAAGAACTTGCACTTACATTGAAGGTAAGACAAAAAGCAATTTCACATTGGTTACAATATTTGGGAATTTTTTGAACGGAAGGAAATTGTGTTTATTAGGATCCGGAAACAATTGGAAAGCCGTTCTACCACATGTATAATGTCAATCCAATACGTCCAACGCCGGTGACAGTTTTACCCTTTTCAAGTGGGATCATTCATCCCAAAAAACTGGTCCATCTAAGAAGTTTTATGAGTTTATGTCCATATCTTAATTTATATCGCAGAGTAGTGCTGCGACATCGACATCGATGTTTTCGAAACATCGATGTTTTTCTAAAATATCGAGTACTTTTTACATCGATGTTTTAGTTTCGATGTTTTGAATCGATGTTTTGAATCGATGTTTTTCTCTCTTATTGCTATTTCTAACTTTATTTTGTCAGTGTCATCACTGTGTCATTACTCTGCGAAGTTTTTTACATTGAGAATTTTTACATTTTTACTTAATCATTAAAATGCCTCCAAAAAGTGAAATATGGAAACACTTCACAAAAACAAATAGTAATTGCGCTTTATGCAAGTTATGTGGAAAGAATTTTAAAAGTTGTGGAAACACCACTAATTTAATCGGCCATTTAAAGGCTAAACACAATAGCATATATGCGAAACATTTTGCCGCCACTAAAACCAAAACAACAACACGTTCGGAAGAGATACCAAATACGGAAGAAATGCCTAGTACGAGTTCAAAACAACCAGAACAACCAACGGGATCAACAGGTAATAATATTAATTATTAATTAATTATTAATTCGACTCAAAATTTATCAGGTCTTGCAAGGCAACAGTCCTTAGAAAATTGTTTTAATACAATTTCATCGTTCAAAGATGGCGGACATAAATTTAATAGAATAACAACTGCAATATTATACATGATTTGCAGAGACAGTCAACCTATATCCATAGTTGACGACGATGGATTCAAATATCTTTTAAAGGTTACAGCACCTATGTACAAAGTACCCTCGAGACGCACCATCGACAGTCTGATTGACACAAAATACGAATACATATCAAATTTAATGAAAGCAGAATTGCAGAAAGTGCCTTATGTATGTCTAACTACAGATATATGGACCGAAACCCATAAGTCGAGAAGCTTTCTCGGAATAACTGCTCATTTCATCTCGGATAGCTATATTGACTCAAAGGGAGGTTTTCACATGGAAAATGTTACTATTGGAGCCTTTGAGTTAAATGAACGCCACACTGGGGAAAATATAGCCATTGAGATTAGCACAAAATGCTCAGAATGGGGTATCAGTAGTGAGAGGGTGATAACCGTTGTGACGGACGGAGGAGCAAATATGATAAAGGCTGTTGAAATAGCATATGGAAAAAAACATACGTACTGTTTTGCACATTTATTGAACCTTCTTGCCGACAAAACAATGTATATTTTTAAAGAGGGCTCGGCAGTTATAGAGAAGGTAAAGTCTATCGTAACTTGGTTCAAGCGAAGTGTAATTGGAAGTGATGAGCTACGAAAAAAAACCGAAGGTTTGGACGCAAGGGTGCTAATCCAATCTGTGGAAACCAGGTGGAATTCCACATTTTATATGGTGGAACGATTTTTGTTGTTGCGTGAAATTGTCAACAACATAATATCATTTAACGCAACTGCACCACCTATGATTACAGCATCTGAGGTAGATTATTTAAAAGATTTTATAGTGTTGTTTCAACCAATTGAACGAGCAACAAAAGAGCTATGCGGCGAGAAGTTTGTCACCTCAAGTGTAGTTATACCTGTTTTAAGGCTGATGAAAAAACAAATATACGAGGCCGTTGTAACTTCCAGCTTTGGTAAAGAAACAAAAAAAATTGTAAAGGACCAGTTTCAAAAAAGGTTTGATGGCATCGAAAGCAATCCGTTTTTTTCCATAGCTACGCTACTAGATCCGAGATTTAAAAACCTTCATTTTGAAGATAGCGTAGCCCTAGCGACAGCGATAAGAAAATTAACTAGAGAAATAAAGGAAAATGAAGAATATTCATCAGAATCTGATGGACAGTCATCTAATACAAATAGTCCAAGCAAAGCTCCTTCAGGTATTTATTTTGCACTAACAACATGTTAAAATATTTAAAATTAATTAATTAATTCAATTTTACAGTTTTCAGCTTTTGGGACGACCATCACAAATTGGTTCAAGAAAACTGGAAGGCCAAAAAAAGATCTCGAGTAATAGATCAACTTGAGACTGCTCAAATGCCGGCAGAACTGGCAATGTATTTAAAAAGCCCTGTATCCCGATTAAATGAAAACCCCCTTGATGGATGGCAACAATGCTACATGCCTAAAAATTCCGCATTGATGAAGACGGCTATGAAGTACTTATCGATTATGGCTACTTCAGTCCCTTCTGAAAGGTTGTTCTCAGCAGCGGGCTATATTACTTCTAACAGAAGAAGCTCTATTTCTGGGGACAAGCTTCAGAAAGTACTATTTTTGCAGACAGTCGACTCAAAATTCTGGAATCTCGAATAGGAACATATTACATATATAATAACTTTAATAAAATTAATTTTAAAACTTTTATTTCGAATTGCAAAAACATCGATGTTACCAAACATCGATGTTTTTTGATCGATTTTACATCGACATCGATGTTTCAAATTTCTAACATCGATGTTAAAAACATCGATGTTTTTCTATCGATGTCGCAGCACTATCGCAGAGTTGTGATGCATGCAGCCTCAGCCACATCACGCAATACTATTTAATGGCTTTTTATTTCCGACATGAGGGTATTTTAAGCGATTATTTGGTTTTGTTGTTAGTTTTTTTATGAAAACAAGCTTGTCTGGGACATAAGTCGTCAAATTGAAAACAATCGATATGGGTAATATGTGTTGCTAATGTTTAAATTAGGGATGCCTGGGATTATTTTTGAAAACGATCACAACCTGTTGTACAGATTCGACAAAAACTAGCCCATTTGACAAAGTTCTCGCCTTGGCAAAAATTCATTAACTCTCCGAAATCCTTTTAAATCGTTTACTGCCTTCCATGGACATTGTTCCTCCTCCTCCCACTCTATTGAGCTCTAATGTGTACAGAACTTTTATGTATTCACTTGTTTCCATTTAGTGTCCATTTATCAATTAAGCGAACATGCCATCCCATCCCCCTTCAATGCTCAAGAGCAATTTAAATTTTGACAAACGTTACGTCAGTGTCAGCTATTAATTAGACATACAATTTTGCGTTACATACCATTCAAGTCACGATGCTTATAACGATTCTTTTGAGCTTTACACAGACGAATGCCGTCAATTATTGACGCATGATTGAGTTCATCGGAGAAGACAGCGTCATCGGGTGTCAAAATGGCCTCAAACAAACCGGCATTGGCGTCAAAACACGAAGCGTACAGGATGGTATCCTCGCGTCCATGGAATTGGGCGATTTTCTTCTCCAAATTCTTGTGGATATCTTGGGTGCCACAAATGAAACGTACCGAACTCAAGCCGGCGCCATACTTGGACAGAACCTCGCGGGAATAGTTGACCACTTCGGGGTTGTTCTGCAGAGCACAAATAAATATCCCCATGAAAATGATACAATATTAACATAATTGAATGATTGTTTACTTACAGCTAAACCCAAATAGTTGTTGGCGCAGAAATTCAAGATCTGCTTATTACTGCCCTCCACTGTGATCTGAGTGCTTTGCGACGAAGTGATAATGCGTTCCGATTTGAATGTGCCCGCATCTTTGATTGACTTTATTTGCTCCGTCAGAATATCGCGGAATTGTGCATTGGCGGGTGACGACGAGTAACGACGCACTGACCCCTTCAAGAAATGAATCTCGAATCCTATACAATGAGTACAAGCAAACAATGTAATCAGCAAATTATTAAAAATGTATTTACAATCAGTTTGTTATGCAACTGATAGTCACAAAACGAAAATAGAATTCATAATTATGGCAAATGTTCAGTTTTTGGTTCACCTCTTAATTGAGCAAGTTTTGAAAAATTTGGCATTTTTCCCTGATTGATATTTTGTTTTTCTGTTCTGTTTCTTTAGTTTATTCGGATGCTGTACGCCGCGCTACCACACACTCGAGAAGAGAAGACACCCTCGCTGATTTCCAGCCGAACTGAACTGAATGTCTGTTTCTGTGACGATGCCATAGAAACCCCCATGTCGCGTGTATGCGAGGCATATGCCCGCTTTTGTTTTGTTTGAGGTCCCTGCATCGCCGTACCCCGCTCCCAGCAGTGACACGCAAAGACAACAGCTGATTTTGTGCGTTCCATATGAGAAATGATTTTATTTTCATTTGCGTGTGTTTTTATGTGTGAGTCCATGAGCGGCATTTGTTGAACTTCTGTGTATATCTCGTCATGTTTGATGTTGGGGGTACGGGAGTAAGTTCATTGGCATGTGCTCTGGGCTCCAAACATATTCATGTGGCCATGACAACGAAATTGATTTAATTTAGAACAGAAAATTCACTTTCACTCGTGTACACCGAAAGAAAATTCTGATTATCAGATCAGAATGGAAAATGATTTTCTTAAATTTCTGTTGGTTTTTTAGATTACTTTTCGCAACACAACGTCGATTGAAAAATGACAGAATTTTTTAAAATTTGGTTTTGGCTTTGCTGTATCATCTTTAAATTGGGAGATACACAGAGGGAAAAGTGCCTAATAAATACCTAATAAAATAGAACAAAATCAATAAGATATCTCTATGATTTTTTTTCAAGAAGGAAGTCGTATTACTTTAATTAGGAAAAACTTTTTGAAAAAATCTAGAAGGAATCTTATGGTTTTTATTAGGTATTCTTCTCGATATATTATATATATATAATATTATATATATAATATATTTGATGTCAAAGTTGGATAAATGAAAAAAAGTTTAATTTCCAGAACACGCTATTAACTGGATCTTTTTTTTTAATTTGAATAATCTGCAGTGAAGATTGATTTTTTTTCTTTCATAAAAAAACATTTTTTTTAATAGTTTTTTTTCAAGAAAACGAAAACTAAATATACAGTGCCTTTCGATTGAGGCCCACAAAAAAGTTATAAAAAAAAACCAGAGTGCATATGTAATAAAAATGCTTATGATTTCTTCTGATCATATCTCGTGGTTATGTTCCAAAAAGTAATGCCGAATAAGAAGTAATATATGACCTCGAAGATCTTTAAAAATAAATATTTCTTTCTGAAACTTTTGTTTTATTTTACAATGTTTAACATTGAAAATGTGAGAATAATTGGGCTCTCTGAAAAATAACCCAAATGCCGGAAATGACAAATAATCCCAATTGTAAGGTAATTTTGATAATGAAAAATCGCCCGACTATAAAATAAGAAATTTAGCAACAAACTGTAATATTTTTTATAAAAAGAAATACTGCACCAAAATCAAAACAGTAAAATTTTCAATATGATGAAAATGACAAAAAAAATTAAAAAAAAAAAAAAACAAATGTTGGTAAAATTTGTTGCATTTTTCATTTTCACTTTGGGGCCATTTTGTTTTGGGGTAATTTTTCAGGGAGCCAATTAATTGCTTATCATATACTCGCCTGAATTGATCTCATGCGGTGTCACACCGTCCACAGTGGCGCCATGTGAGGTTTTTCGTTGCAATAATCATATCTTTTGAATCATAAGATAATCGAATAATTTAAATGGCATATGATAGATAAGTGTTGAGCCTGGCAAAACAGTGTTGGTAAATGGTGATACGCCTTGTAGGTTATTATTATGAGTTATCACAGATATAAATTGGTGGAAAAATAATTGTATGGTACCTAAAAAAATATTTTTAGCAGTTTTAAGTTGTTTTTGTTTTTACTTTTATTTTAAAAAAAAAAGTATCCTGCATTTGCTTTATTCTGAACTTTTCCTTATCCTTAAGTGTCTGTAACAGAATACTGGGAGCAGACTTTGATAGGCCTTAGGTAATCAACCGACTTAAAATGCAAATTTTCAAACTAAAATGTTATCCATTTTGCATTTTAAAAGTAAACTTACGTTTACTAATTTTATTGTTAACGAAAAGTATCCTGCATCTGCTTTATTCTGAACTTTTCCTTATCCTTAAGTGTCTGTAACAGAATACTGGGAGCAGACTTTGATAGGCCTTAGGTAATCAACCGACTTAAAATGCAAATTTTCAAACTAAAATGTTATCCATTTTGCATTTTAAAAGTAAACGTAAATAAAACACATAAAATAATTTTTTTCAAGATATTTCCTTTTTTATTATAAAGTTTGAACGATGACATTATGTGTGAAACACTACATGATTTAAATGACCCCCACACGAAGTGTTGCAAGCATTGATTCTTTTGAGGTAATTTTGGACTACTTTTTGGCACATATTGGGCGGCCATAACTTGGCGAATGTTGGTTCTTAATTGCTCAAGAGTTAAAGGTTTATCCGCATAAACACGGTCTTTCACGTAGCCCCACAAAAAAATGTCTAATGGTGGTAACAGTCGTTCCCTCGTCGTTGTCGAAGAAGTAAGGTCCAATCACACCTTCGGACCAAAGAGCGCACCAAGCAGTGACTTTTTGTGGATGTAGTGGCCTCTCTTCAATTACTTGAGGATTCTGATAACCCTAAATACGACAATATGGTTTATTAACATACCCACCGAGTGTGAAATGTGCTTCATAACCATAAACCATAATCTCCTCTTATATCACGATATGTGGCTGTGTACGCGTTGTGTGATAGTTAAGCGATCCATTTTCGTCAATGTCAGACTTCCAACGGAAAAGAAAAAAAATTGGTTAAACTACTTAGTTTGACAGATGTCGAATTCCAGCCCTATACTTTTGAACCCACGAAAAGGATAACTCTATGTGGGCGAGAATAGACAGGTTGGAACTCGTCCTGAGAACTGGCAGGTAGCCGGAAGTTCTATACTCTTGCCGCACAGGGAGTAACAGAAGGCGAAGGAGCTCAAACCCACCAAGTAATATCAAAAATCACTTTGCTTTGACAAATTGCGAAGAAGTTACAGAAGTATTTCCAACATATTTTCCCCATATGTGATGTCAGTTCCCTAAGCAGGTGTGACAACCTGTCAATAATAACCAATAAAATCGCAAATTTTTGGAAATATTTTCTCACACTTCAAATAGTTTTTGCCATATCTGCATATCTATCTGGATATGGACAGTATAAACCATCTAACACACTACCACAGAAGATAAAGTTTACATATTGCTCAATAAATAAATAAATCAAATCCTAACAGCGCCTTTTTATTCTTATAAATATTTAAATTAATGTATCCTTACAACTCGTTTTCAGTTGAAGTCATCGTCCACGTCCAGGAGGGTACAATTGTTTTAATTAAAATAATCGTTGGCTCTATGGATCGATTACTTTCGAATTCCGAATGATCGAAAACATGATAATATGTATTAGGTATCGATGCCAGATAAATAATGTCAACATACGTATGTGTGTGTGTGTAGCTGCAAGTGTAGTTCGAAGCGTTTATCTAAATCGTCGCTTGAACAAAAACGACCAAGACAAAGAACAAAAACAGCTCGCTGTCGACGACATCTGAAAACCCACATGAAATTCCTTTTTGTACGTTCAACAAAAAAAGAAGCCATCGAATTGTCCGCATGACTATCTATAGAGGGACGAATATATGAATGTGTTCTATACATAGAAACATAGGACATTAGGTTGGAATGAAAATGAAACTTGAACTTGTATTAAGCGGATATTTTTCACATTTAAAAACTAATTTCATGGTTGCCCTCGGATTGATTGCTGGCTTTTCATTAAGACTCGAGAAGAAATCGGCGAAAATGTAACACAATTTCTGTTTAAATGGCAGATGCCTTTTGGTACATATTGAAGAAGGGCTCGTTATGTATTTTGCCAAATCAATTTTTTAAAAAAGTGATTCCCAAAAGTTGTATCCCCACAAAGACCACGACCCATCCTAATATGCATATGTATGTAGTCTCTTAGGTGTACAGACATACATATATCATTTTCAAGTTAATTAGTATAGAAAAATAAGGAGAAAATGAAATTAATATTCGTTTCTGGTTAAACAAACCCTTTTTAACCATTGTTGGCATTTGCAGCCTTATATGGTTATGGAGTAGGACGGACGGACAGAATGCACGCACGCACGTCTCACAGTGCCCTGTGTAATTGTGAACTTGAACTTAAAGTAATGAACAACATGCAGGAGTAGATCAATCGGCCACTAATGGTCATTAAATACGCTACAAGTTGCCTTGTGTAAAACATACCGCAAACGGAGAATAAGAATTCGGTAACGGATTTTTTTCTGAGGAAAATTTGAAAAAGCGCAACTTTAAAATGTGTTGAACTATATTCGTTTTTCTTTAAACATAAGCAATTTGTACGCATTTTCGTATATCGCTCATTTACTTCAATAGTGTCACAATGCAAAATGTTTGTACTAATTTAAGTGGACACTTGTTCTGCAGTGTATTGTACAAAGATTTGTCAGAACACTAGTTTATTCTGGAATCCTATTGTTTTTTTTTCGTATATTTACTGAGTACACTTCTGGACCTACAATAAAGTAACTTAAACTGTTTCATTAAAAATAGAGTAAAACCCATATATTTTTTTTTTTCAAAAGACAAAATTACATTTAATTCATTTCAATAAAATACTTTTAAGTAAATTTAACACAGGAACAAAAAACAATTCTGGATTTTTTCGTTAATATGTTTCACCTTTTTAGATTCATATTGTATTTAATGTATGAGGCCACAATTCAAAAAAATATTTTTTTTGATTTATTTCATTTATTTGCACAGATTTTGTAATTAAAGCCTTACGGCTTTATTGTAACAAATTACAATAAAAACTACTCCATTATAAAAAATAAGGACCATAACATTTTTTGTAATTATGGAATATTGTACCATCAGTATTTGGTAGAATATCCTTTATCTTTTATTATTTGGGCACATCTGTTGGTCATTATTTAAGTTAGGGCTAATCAATAGTCATGTGTTATTCTGTTCCATTCTTCTTAAACAATCTTCACCTCTTTCCGAGTTGATTTTTTTAAAATAGTGTCTTTTATAATTTTGCAAGATCTCTTTAAACATTTCACCAGCCAGTTTCACCCCTAATTTCCACTATAGGACTAACGTCAAATGATGTAAAGCACCCTCCAAACCATTACCGAGGAACGACCGAGCTTAACAGTTTTCGTTTGTGAATTTTGATGCCCTGTGCCACTAAATTCAGATTCTCCATTCCAGACGACCAGGTTCCAAAAATTTGGTTCACGGTTATGCTATTTTTTGGCGAACTGTTGACTCTACAAGATGGTTTTTGTTTTGGATACGTTTGGTTTTCGTCTAGCTATGCGCCCACGTACGTTTTTTCTGTCAGACGTCTTCTTACGGTCCTTGCTGATATTTATTGTGGCAAATATTATTGTGGCCATAAGCTTATTTTCTGCGGCAGACGTTTTTCGGGGGTTTTTCGTGACAAATTATCAAATGTCTTTTTTTATTATAATGTTAAACTGCGTTAGCCGCGCGAGTATTTTTAACCAGTGTTTTTATCACTTCGGAAATAAAACACACACTATCGTACCACCTCCAAATTAAACCGATTTTGTGCGGGGGTGGAACTTCTATTTTTACCCATTATATAGAAATCGTCGTATAAGTTACAAACAATTAAGTACGCACTCTTTTACAAAACAATAACACAGGTAAATATTCTAATTTATTTATTAAAACTCGAATGACTTTATTATGTGTCCACGCTAAATCCAAGGACTGCAGTGAACTGTCCGATAGTTTTCAAAATGGACCATAAAAGGGTTCAATTTTTTATGACTACAATGAAATATAACGCGACTACATTCTTGAAGTGATCGCAAAGTATTGAACAAAAAATGTCTGCCACAATTACACTTAGACTCTGAATCTAGCACAGCGACATAATTGTATGTCCACAAGTGTATGACCCAAATGAGAACTTTAAACGACTCTCTTGAAAACATCGTATTTTGAGTTATGACACTATTGAAGTAGATGAGCGATGGCCACCATTTATAGTAAAATTAATGATTTCGAAGAAAGAGGATCTGTAGTTGATAGGCCTAAGCATGGACCACAACATACTGCAAGATCGACTGAAAACGTAACTGCTGCTCAAGAAAGTGTTCGAAACAACCAATCAACCTCGATTTGACGCCGTTCTCAGGAGCTTGTCTTCAAAGAACAACTTTGGCCACAATTTTGCACAAGGTTTTGCATTTGTTTCCATTTAAGATTCAGTTGACACAAGAGCTTCCTCCACAAAACCAGTAACGACGCCGTACTTATGCCAATAGGATGTTACAGCTCGCCCACTATCTTTAAACTATCTCTAATATGGCAGAGGTTCGCACACAGTGGTTCAGAAACGTGTATTACTGATTGTTATAATAGTTGGCATTGTAAAGAAGGAAGATAATATTGGAACTTAACTGAGTTAATGAGAAAAAAACAATGTTTGGAACGAAAAATTTTGTCATTCCCCACTAAATATACCCAATCTTCCCAGTATCGAGCGGGATAAAGCTACAAACCCACCCCTCAAAAATAAGAAACCTTTCCACATTGGTATTGCATTTTTTAAGATCTCTTAACTCTAAAAAGTTGTGTTGGTCCAAATTTCATTATTTTCACATATTTTTAAAATAGAGTCTGTAACCAAATCGTATTTGGTGCTATTAAAACATTAATGTCTAATAAAGATAGGAAAAAACTTTTATAATTAAAAAAATGTGACAATAGTTCTTTACTTGTATGAGATACAATTCGACAAAGATGATTTTATTTGTTACATTTTTGTATTTATTCAAATTTCAAATTCTGAAAAATATGGAAATTTTTAATATGAAAAAAACAACTAACTGTCTGCTAAAAATACACTGAATAAAAAGTGAATCCTATAACAAGGAAAAATGTACTAAAATTTAATTTTTTGAATTAAGAACATGGTTTGAACTAAATTCCAATTCATTTTTACTTCATACAATTATGTATTTCCTAAAATTGAACAGCAAATTAGTTCAACTGGACTAAGATTGTGAAAAATGTAACGCTAAACATTTTCCTCCAGTTACAAGTATATTTTTCGTTGAAATTAGGATAAAACATGAACTTATAAAAATGTGTTTTCCAAGAATCTAGGACATATTTATCCATGATATAAGTACAACCCAGTAAAATATTTCCTTGGTATTACGAAGGTTTATTGTAGTACAAAGACAAGTTTACAAAAGATTAGTTCATCATTTCATTGTGCCAAGTAAGACTTTTCGCCATAAAATCGAAAAATGCAAAAAGTAGCCATCTATGGAAGTATTTCTAAAACATATCAAATTTTGAATGCTTTTACCTAGAACCTTACTTTACCAAAATAGCGATATTGCCATTTGACACAAACAAGGCAGCATTCTGAGAAGGCTGTGAAAACATGTTAATACGTTTTTATTAAAACTATGAAAACATTCATGACAAGTAAGTGCTGTGGAAAAATATTAAAATACAATTAAAATACATAACTCGAACCACCATTATCCCGTAGAAAACTTCGACTTACGAGGACTTTAAGTTACAGAAATTCTTACAAAATTGTTTCCATTTTGGAAAAGAGTATATTTAGACTTAAAGAAAATTCGACTTATGAAAGTTTGAGTTATAGAACTTCCATTGTATTTTTTAACCATTCGTCCATAATTTTCGAAACAATTTTGTATTTATTTTCTGCTTCTTCTATATAAGTTCACAATGAATGATATCTTTGTTCACTTGGCACCATTTAATACTGGGATTTTGTTATTTTTTATGCTGGCAATGCTATGCCAACTAAAGACACAAACTTAAGCGATTATTTTTATCTCTGCTTAATATCGCTTATCTCACCATACAAATTTAGCGATTATCTAAGCTAGCAGTGTAACGAAAACACGCCTTTTTTCTCATTGCTTTTTTGCACACCACTTGGCAGTTACAGTCAAATAGTTCCTATTCAGATATAACTCTGTGTAAAAATCAATAATTACAGTTTCTTTAATTACCTATTGTAACATCAATTCACACATTCCTGACTACAAATTAGTTACAATATTAATTGGGACTACAAATTTTATATATTTAATTGCATTTAATATTTTGTATGTGGTACAAAATCTCCAATTGCAGCATCTAATTTTGTGCCAATCGTTATGGCCATTTTCTTCAGCTACAATACCGCCCAGCAGCGTACTCAACACATGATACCAACAAGAAATGTATGATATAGACCAGTAGGGTACATCATTAGTAGGTAAATAAGGTAAGAACGAACATCATAAACACTTTTAGAACTTGATCGCCAGCACTGATGTCGGCAACAGCAGATGACGTCCTAAGATGTTGTATTGCATGGCAACATCATCGCATGAATGGTCAAGTGATTTGGTGACGACAACTGCAACTTGACGCACGGCTCGAACCAAATGCATCCATCCACCACAACCATCTGAGTCGAGTAAGCGCACACAGGTAAGCCCATGTTGTTGTATTTAAATGTGTAAAACTGCATTCTACGGCATTGGCCATCCCCCCACTGGATTTATTAAGAGACTTAATTGCCGTAATACTGAGCGATTAAACGCCTTTGCTGTCTAGTGCGCGCAGACCAATGCATTGGCCTGTCGACATATTTTCACTGGAAATACAGTAAGTAAAACCTGGTTCATCAGTTTGCTTTAACTTCCGCAGTTTCCGATATTAGTGCGTAAGATGAACTTACTTTCAATATGTCGTTGTTGCAGAACATTTCCAGATGCATTTTAATGAGTTCCATATACGATGTGGAGATGTATGTGATCGATGACGACCGATAGTAACGGATTTCATTCGAATTGTGGTTAATCTGTTATGGAGCAGTCAAGTATTTAAAATGTATCTTTTAATTGTAAATAGTATGAGCTACAGTTAAAAAACAACTTTGTCCTATAAAATTAATTCTCGTTTCTTCATAACCCTGGACTGTCCGCTGTCACACTATTCATTTTCCAACAACAATACATAAATGCACAATTGCCGCGAATTTGAAATTTTGCGTGCATTTTTTTTTTAAAAATTTACTACAGTTCATCGGAAAGTCCTATAAAAATTCCCCCCCTATTGTGTGAAAACAATGGGTATACGAGTTTTTAATCGAATTCCCAAACCCGGTTCAACGGTCGTTTAGTCCAGCACAATCAGTTAAGTGAGAAACCCATTCCAGAAAAGCCTTAGACGATTAGTACCAAGAATGTCGCAGACAAGGAATACCGGAAATCTGGTGAAAGAACAAGTGGATACATTCAAATCTTTAGTATTCCAAACTGTAGAAACCACACACACAACCGAATACAGTAAAATTCGCTTAGCTGCCCTTTCGTTTAGAAGCACATTCCGGACAAGAGCACTTAAACTCGCAGCATTTGTATGAAATTAACTCATTTAACTGCATTTGGCTTAGATACAATTCAATTTCCTATAGAAAATATTTCGTTTACCAACACTTTCAAAATCGGTATCTTATAATCACATGTTTATCGAATTTATTATTGTGTAAGTAATCGATGAAATCACATCATTAAAACAAATTGTTAAGAAATGTTAAACATTTCTGGCTTTATCAATGTGTAAAAAAGATTAAAAATTATAGAGTCCGTGCAAGCAACGTAAAATAATTAATATTGAGGGCAATTCCTCAAAGAAAATGGTAACAAATTGGGGTAACTACATCATATATAAAGTTAACAAATCCGTATCACTGCCTTATGTGTGCATGTAAAAAAAATCCGGATAACTGCCTCTTGTGTGCAGGTTGGGATAAATGCACATTCCGCTTAAGGACACAAAAATGTGTGCACCGAAATTCAGTGCAGCTTAGCGAATTACACTGCACATGGAAATCTTTTATTAAGCCAACCATCCGCTTCGTTATCGCTTTTCGCTTTGGCCCTTAGAGCAGCATGCAACTGAAAAATGCAGGCGAATTCAGGGCAGCTGGTAGGCGGTGCCCCGTCCTTTCGCTCTATAATGACCAAATCATAATTTTCCGGTTGACAGTAATACACTAGCAAAATTTCATGGCGATCGTTACATCATTACGGTAAAAGGCGTGGCACCGCCAAGCAGTAACAGTAGCATATAAACCAAATATCATCACCATACCTCTAACCGTTCATGAGATTGGTATGGGCGTATCCACGCCCCTACATCCGATTATGATCAAATACAGCCTACGAATACAACCACAGTTTAACATTGAAAATTCCATGGCAATCTTCACGTGATTAGTGCAGTTATAGAGTTTTAGTAAGGGCCTGGACCCGCCCACTTTTTTGTAAGAACGTACTATTTTTCTAAATGAATAGCATATGCATCAAAACTAATCTTCATATCTCTAATAGTTCCTGTTATAGGGATGTTTAGTGTTTAAGGGTGTATTGTCAGTCACTTTGCATAGTTATCGCCTAATATAGTCAGGAACCATTCGATATGATTGTCTTTAAATATGGGCTGTGGGGAAAATATGGGCTATATATTCACATATTCTGTAATTTGAATCAATAGAAAATTATTTCACACAAAAAACATACTACATAACACTTATAGCGCTTAAACCTATATAAAGACTCTGATTGATAATACCCGAAATAACCTTGAATGAAATCGTGTTGCATAAATAGTGGGAATGTATGCACTTTCGAAAAAATTTACAATTTGATAATATGTTGAATTTAAAAAAATGTATTTGGACCATTTTCGTGATTGTCTATGACAGGGCTGTGGAAATTGGTGTCAAACTCTGCCAAATTTGCCTGGAGTTGGAAAATTTGGTCGACTGCGAGTTTTATTCACTTACATTTATCAGTTCGACGTCTGGTGGAATTGTAAGTGGTGTGTATTTTTGAATTTTGACTAACTGTCAATATTATTTAGCAATGCTGTGAAATATTTTAGAAAATGCATAATACCAATATTTAAAATGTTTACTCGAAAAGTCAATGAGTTCGCTGTCTGATGTTCTTAAACGGATTTGAATCGGAAGGGTTGTGTATGATAGACGCACAACGTCTCCCACTTCACACTATACCTTAGTTAATTTTTAGATTGGCTTGAAATCTGCCCAATTAATGGGCAAATACCTAACACGACCCCCATAACTTGAATGAAATGGCAAAACGAATCCATATATTCATGTTTTTGTTACAAGTTAGTCTCGAAACCAATGGGCGATTTAACTTTTTTTATATTTGTCTAAATTTGGGAACAGCCACAAAATGCGGATTTGCCCAACCTTTCGCATTCATGTTTCATTACACCATCAAGTATGGAAGTATG
Organism: Hydrotaea cyrtoneurina; assembly: GCA_958296145.1. Lineage (NCBI taxonomy): Eukaryota > Metazoa > Arthropoda > Insecta > Diptera > Muscidae > Hydrotaea > Hydrotaea cyrtoneurina. The sequence continues at coordinate 47,051,669 of OY282516.1, read as the reverse complement.
GGTGGTATATACGATTTAATATTAACCAGCATTAAATACCCAACTTCTGTCATGTTCAATTTAAATTACAGCGTCGTCCCAGTCTCTTATGGTGTGTGCAAAAGTCGCTGTGACTTTTGTTTGTCATTTGAATCACTGACTCGTTACTTTTAATTAAATTCAACATTCATTATTATGATTTAAAAATATGTTGTTACAAGCATATACATCGATGTGTATGTACGTTAGGGTGTATCGAGAAACAAGTTGTTGGTCTATTTATGCTCATAGAATGTGAGTTGTTAAGTTTAGTTTAAGTTGAAATGGAAAAGGTTCGTAGTAAAAAAGTATTAGAACGTACAGTTTACCATTAGAACGATCAATTATGGTAAAATCTGTTAAATGGAGTGTTCTGATATATATTGAACTTAACTCTAACCAGTCCCTGCGAGGTTTCCCAAAACATAAATTAATCTACCTTAAACTTTTTGGAGTCTCATTCTAGAGTCAGTCGGGCGCATCACGTTTTCTTTTACATAAGACAAACAAGGTAAATAAATGGTTAAAATTCAAATAGGTTGGGAACAACATAATTGGTATTAAACAAAAATGTTTACCCTACACACCCTATTGTGCATTCATAAATTTTATTTATGTAGGTACGAGTAAACTACACAATTTATAAAAACAAACGTAATGAGTGTCATGAAAAATGCATCGACTTGTATGAGTACTCATTGCAATATGAATGTAGCACTAAGATTGCTGTGGCGCGCAGTACGATTCATAAATTACAATTTATTAAAATTGTTTGAAAAATTTAGAATGAAATGTATTTGATGACGTAACCTTTCGCAAATCAATTGTTAGATGTTTATGTCCCCGCCAGGGTTGCGTTTGGGTCCAAGGGTAAACTGGGGGACACATAACATATGGCTAGATTCTTGCAGCGACAACCCAAAGCCTCTGGTTGAAAATCCCTAACCCACAACCCCCGCGCTAATAGGCAAGGACGCTACCAACTTGCCTACGGGGCCACTTTAAAGTCATCAATTAGTCAAAATCAAATGTTGAATGGTTAAAAAGAATGTATGTGAATGATGTTTACAATTTACGAAAAGATAAATTTTCCGGCGAAAGAACTTGTTTCAGCTAATAAAAGTTGACACTAAATTCTCCAATATAAATGTTGCTGGATAGCTGAAACTTAGCGTGCAGACCAAATTGTCAATCGTTTTTCGAAAAAATACTTAACTTTATGTAGATGAAGTTTGTCCAAAAAATCTCATTATGAAAAATCCCCCCCATAAAATGGGAAATTTCTCATAATTCTCAGATAATATTTAATTTTTTGTTTCATATGAAACATTTGCACAATGATAAATTCTCAAATTTTGGAAGATAGAAATCAACTAACTTACCTGCGAATAGTGGAACCCTTTAACAGAGAAAACATTTGGAAGCGTTTTGAATTCCCCAAAAATACATAACATCAGAAAAATTTCGAAAAATGCATTAATTTCTGTCATTTGCGGACACTGCTTATTATAATAAATTATTAACGAACATATTCCGGTCGGGCAAGGAAATATGAATTGACGGTACACTTCGAATTATAACGAATTCAAACAACTTGCCGTCTCTTGTTTTGCGTACTTGGAATTGAGGTAAGTTAATAATTTTAAACCTTACAACGGACGACCGCAGGACAAGTGTTCATACATTTTCAGAATTTTTATGTTGACCTTTTCGGAGACGTTTTCATTTCTTTTGCGAAATTCTTAATTTGGTGCATTTTTTATAGACCCCGATTCCAATTATTTTTCAAAAATGCATTTCGGCATTTTCATGATTTAAAAAAAAATCAACCGAAGTCTAACGTATTTCTTTGCAAACATTCAGTAACTTTTTTTTTTGAAATTTCTATATAAAAAAACTATTGGATATTTTCCCAAATTTCTTTTATTATTTGAAAGTACAATCCTTCCGGTTAATAAAGGAAAATAATTTCATTCAAATGGCTGCCTCGGCTGGCCATGACATAGCCTACACGATCGGTACAATTTTTAAGCACATTATCGATTGTGTGCAACTGTATTTCACCAATGGTTTCACGAATATTGTCCTTTAACGCGTCAATTGTCTCTGTCTTGTTGGCGTAACACTTATCTTTGAGGGCACCCCACAAATAATATTCAAACGGTGTTAAATCGCAGCTCCGAGATGGCCAAATGACATCAGCTCTGCAATCTTCATGAACATGGCGCAAAACATCGAGTGTAGCTCCGGCTGTTTGGCACGTAGCAACGTCGTGTTGAAACCAAATGTTGCCAATATCCTCCTCTTCAATTTTTGTAAACAAAAATGCGTTCAACATAATAAAACGTTAGATGGCGGACCCTTTACTTTGCCATATTTTCATAGATTTCTACAATACCATATGCACTGGATAATTTTAGGTCCAAAAAAGATCAAAAAAAATCGGATTTCGAGTTTTTTTTATTGTATTACTTTATACAAAAGGAATTACCCGGTTCTATACTAAAGGCCCCGGCGAGATTCGAACTCACGATCTCCTGTTTACTAGACAGGCGCTTTAACCAACTAAGCCACGGCGCCCCACTCGCTTGCCGTGCTATTTTCTCTTCTTCAAAGGACACAGCTGCACATGGAAACAGTTACGGTACAAGAAGCAAGCAAACGTGACATTGAGAAGGAATGGTACACGATGTTTGTGATTTGAACGAGAATATAACGCACCGTAAATACAAAAGGGTCACAACTCAAAATTCGAACGCATAAACACAACTATAAAAAATTCTCTTTAGTTCATCGTGCCGACATAACCGTATTTTTCCAGTTAAAGAAGATAGTGATGTGAACAATTTTTTTTGCAGTAGTTAGAGATGTGTAGTACACATTGTGTACTCTGAATTAATTTATGGAAAAAAGTCAGTTTTGGAGAATTTTCGTATTCAGGGTAAAAATTACAGGAATCGAAAAAATTTGCTCGTATTTATCATTCTGCTTCCCATGTATGGAAATCAAGCGATGGTTGATTTTTTTCGGCCGAAGTGATTGAAACAGTTCTTCGAGTTTTGTTTTCAATCTTACACACCATTTACGGGACCTAAAAACCGGGCAGTTAGTTATATTTTGGAAATATTTTTCGATTTTGAGTGGGGTAATTTTTTATAATTTCTATTTTTAGGTTTTTTTAAAAAGAAATTTGAAATAACTGTTCATATTGAGCATTAAATAAAGCCTTTTTCATACTAACAATTCATATGATATTTGAAAAAATTTAATTTGATTTCTCCAATTAGTCGAACTGTATATTAATTTTTGTATTTATTATAAAGTATGTTTTCATATCTTTAGTATGATGTCAGCAACTTATTTGAACCAAAAGTAGTTGGGTTGTAGCAAATATTTTAAAAATATCGTTTTTTAAAAAATTACAAAAGTTTTCGTTTTTGCTATACGATTTTTTGCCTACCAACTAAAATTGACCCACTTTAATGTACAGGGTGGCGCAAAAGTAATCCTCCTATCAGAAACTGCTATACATTTTGCGATTGGACCCTAATGTCAGTGGCAACTCTGGCGGCGGCCATTTACATGGCATCATATTCTCGACTTGATGTAAAAAAACATCGGAAGTTTACTTTTGCGCCACCTTTTATATGCTGTGGAAATAATTCCGCGGTTGCTGACTTCAATCGGACATAGTATGACAGGATTCCAATCTTCAGACAGGCTTTCTTACTTTCTGATTGTACAGACTAGATGCATGCATGCAAGGTGCAGCTCGTCTCCTCCGGTAGTATACAGCTCTGCCTTTATTCGACACCGTCTTATTTACCAGTTTCCTATTTTCACCTAGACACGAAGTGGTGACAGCTACCAAGACTTTTCTTTGAAGCTGTTCTGGTGTTGTTTCTAGTCCCGGAATCTTTAATCGTCCATGTCTTTGACCTTTTGTAAGAAATGTACAAAATACTTTACCGTAAAGAACATAACCCCACCATATCTCCCCTTTCAGTGTATCACCCCCTCTGAACAAAGTCATTCTCGCACTCAGCTTCTATGTCGAAGAACTGTTCTCCATTACGGTTGACGTAATACCCGTAAGCATTTGCCGGGAAAATACAATACATGTGTATGTGCAAAGATTTGATGATAAGACATTCAATATGTTGTTGAAATAATTTGCATAATGTATAAATACAACATAATGATAATCTGAACCGATTTAAGGCGATCAAATCAATAATAAATCAGCGAAAACATTTTTATGGCTTATCGTCGTCAAACATTTACGTTAAATATAATTTCATTCGCCGCAACGTCACATCACATCACGTCACGTAAACACTCACCGGCTGCAGCGTTCGCCACATTTAGTAGAGGCGGAGTGCGGGCTAGTGAATGAGTAGTAGCCCTAGTACGAGAAGCACATTGCATTGTCTCACGATGGACGGGCTCTGATAGACGTACCATAGATGGACGAATCGAATGGACGACGGATGACTCCATGCACTCGTCGCATGTTGCAGCTAGGCAGGCACTCACTCTCTTATTCACACACACACACATACACACACTCGCTTCAGATCATTGTCGAACGATTTGATATCGTTGATGTTGTTTGGCCAAGGATGATGTCGTTGGTGCTGATGATGTTTTTTTTTTGCTGCCGTCACCGATGATGTTGCTGCTCCTGCTGTTGTTATGGTAGTTATGGATGTTGTGGCTTTGATAATGTTTAATATTGGACTGGCTTCGTATGTGTCCATAGGTAAGTCTGTCTGTATCGGTATAAAGGGATCAACAACTTGGAAACTTTAATACAAACTGAACGTGCGTGTTTATTCATCGGTTTTTGTTGTTGCCAATGTTGTTTTCCTTTCCTCAAGCTTCGGTTTTGTCTTCTTTTTCATCAACAAAAAGTTGTTGTTCAGAGAGTTCTTACAATATTCTTCGTACGTTCTTACATTCTTTTAACATTACAGACATCACTTTTTTTTTCTTATGGTGCGCGGACGATTTTTTTTTTTCCAGCCACAAAAATTATTTGATGTGGTTTTTGTTTTAATGTGGCGGTTGGTTGACTCGCTGAAAGTTGTTGTTGTTGTGGTGGTTACACTTGGCACACACGGTGTCGTTTCATATCTGGTTTTCCATCAACGTTTTCAGTCTGATCAGTGAAATCATTCAATCAGACGAATAAAAGGAAAACTCACTTATTCGACACAAAAAAAAAATCAAATAAAATAAGGTATCCGACAAACAACGCTGATGTAACACTTCCACGAAAAAAACTCAGACGTAGTGCCAAAAAAAAAAAAATAATGTGTACAGAAACACCAACAGAAATGGTTTCAATTTATGCCCTACTCCGAATTTTAAGAGGATTTGATAATTCCGAAACATTTAGGAATTCGAGTTGGTTCGGTTTTTTAAGCGGTTCTTAGATACTCTTGAATAGTGATTTCTGTTCGGTTCAAAATTGGTTCATAAATCATATATTTTTTGATGAAATTTAGTTTTATTAATGATGCTATTCAAACTAAATTATGCTCGTTCAACAGACACTTGAGTCAATGGAACAGAAAAACTTCATCATTTTTTTTTTAATTCATCACTTGATGTATTTCTCAAACCTCGAAGACATTTTCACTGGGGTTTTTGGTTGGGCTCACGGTTCGATTGAGAGACCTAAGAAGTGATATGATTCGGTTCAAAGCCGGTTCTGGGTTCGTGCATTCCTGATTTGATACTGGCAAATATGTTTCATTGTCAGTGCATCACATTATATGAGAATTTTTAAAAAAATGATAGAGTGTAGGCGCGGTCATCGAAGCAGCATCTGAACTGATTCCAAGGGTGGAAAAGGGTCATCACCCAGCTTCAGTCATGGTTTGGTGGGGTGTCTTTTACGATGGAGTCACTGACCTGCATTTCTGCGAACAAGGAGTGAAAACATCGGCCAAAGTTTACCAAGAAACCGTTTTGGAAGCTGTTGTGAAGCCTCTTAACTATTCCCTGTTTCAAAACCAGACATGGACTTTCCAGCAGGATTCTGCGGATCCCATTAGGAAAATTTCCTCTGAAGAATGACCCTCAGGCATTCCAGATTTGAACCCATTGGATTACAAATTGTGGACGGTTTTGGATCTCTTAAGACTGCTTTGATTCGATCTGTGGCAAATTTTCCACTGGACGAGGTTCGTGCAGCTATTGACGATTGGCCAGTGCGACTTAGGGCGTGTATAAAGGCAAAAGGCGGACATTTCGAATAAGTATATTCTTTTTGGACACAATCAGTAAATATGTTAAAAAAATATTTAGTCCAAAAACATTCAGTACTTTCTATTTTACAGCATAAAACATGAAAACAACACTCCATGATGAAGGGTACATATGATTCGTTTTAGCCAAACTTTATTTTCACTCATTCTATCGTCATCGTTATGCTAGAAAAGTGGTGCTTGTCATTGCCATTTATGGTTCAAATTTCATAAGGGGAATGATTAATTGTTTGCTTTTCCTTTCTCGATATCTTTTAGAGTTTTACTTTTTTTTCAAGCAACTAACAGGATTTGTAGTCTCGCGAAGTCTTCCACAGAAATCTTGATTAGCTTTAATTTAATTTAACTTGTTGCCTCATTGTGTTAGACACACAAGATCTGTCATATCTCTTCACACGATATGTTTGTATGGGCATGTGGCATGTTCCGAGGTGTAGTACTCCATATAAACTCTAACCCAAAGGAGGCTGGCCGGTCTCCACTACTTGCCACTAAATGGTCATAAACAACAGTTGGCCAAATCGTTTATGAGATAGGTAGAGAGAGAATTGGTCAGTGTGTGTGTGCGGGTATTCGTATCGGAATCTGATGAAATTAATTTGAAGTTGAACAACACCTTTATTAAAATAAGTAGCATGTAAATTGTTAATAAATCAATTTTGAAACATTTTAGCAGACAGTCATTATTTCGAGACGTCCATCTTCAGACTGTATATGTAGGTACAACTGAGTATGTCCGCATATTAAAGTGGGTCGTTTGATACACAAAAAAAAAATGAAGTTAACATTTAAAAAATTAAGTTGACAAAATTTAATATAACTTGACAAATATTTCTGTTGTAGTTATTGAATAAAGTTCCAATGTTTTCAAGCGATAATAATTGAGAATAATTTGTAAATTTTTTGTCCGCGAACGGAACACTCATACGCTTTAAAGTTTAAAAAAAAATATGAAAACATAAAATTGTTTAGGCTTTTTGCAAAGGATTAATTGCATTTCACTAGCACTATTTTTGAGTCAACTTTCACATAAAAAAAATGATTTTTTCTGTAAATATCCATATAAATACAACCCAAATTATAATGTTAACATAGTGTGTAGCGACCCACTCTAACGTGCATGCACTTCGGTATACCGACCACACCATCAATGGGTGTTTGATGTTCTGTTTTCTTTTCAATTTGTTTTAATACACTTTACCCTTGACTACAGACAAATAGTCTGTATGTATGCACATTAGGGTGGAGTGGTATAAAAAAAATTTCACACTCAGAAAGAGATGTAAATAGTTTGCGATTCTTAATAAGGGAAAAAAAGGAAATTTTTTTTAGTAATATTGAAATTATTGCAATTTTGATGTTGATTTGGAAAAAAAATATTTTTTTATAGTTTCTTGACAATAAATGTTCACAGTTTTACCACCAAACAGACTCATTAATGGAAAATTTAAAAAAAATGTATGGTCACTTGTCCAAATAGTCCTTTCTACAAAAAAATTAACTTAATATTTAAATCGATACCAAAGCTACTAATAGTGGTCGATCATCCTGTTATTTGTCTCAAATACTTTTATTTCAGTACTGAACAAGCTCAAACTTGTACATTTTAAACTAATTGATTTATTAATTTTTAGAACTCTTTTCAAATCAATAAAAAAACAAAAATTTCAAAAGTGTTTGGCGAGATCTCTAAAAATACTTTTTCCTTATTTTTCCCCTATTACGACTCCCAAACTACATCTTTTTCCGAGTGTGAAATTTTCCAATTCTAAAATAAATATGTTTTCACTCCTCCCTTATGCACATGCATATATTTATAATGTCGCTGTTCGCTAGGGTGTCCAAAACAAGCACTATTCAACAGAAAAATGTTTCAGCTTTAATGTGACTGCCATATATAATTTTTTTAAGGAATTTTACATATTTTTTATAAAAGGTTTCATAAGATTTGACAATTTCATGAAATTGTAAAAAATATTTATGCCGTTTGAACGATGGTGGACACCCTAACATCATGCGAAAAGAGTGCTTCTCCAAGCTGCCTTACTCTCTGTCAAATCCTGGGTGACCTCCACGGCTTTGGAGAAGGAATGCAAGGAGGTACTTTTGTCAGCGATAACCTTAGTGTGAATACCTGGTCACAGGAATTTCTACGGCAACGAACGGGCTGATGAACTAGCAAGGACCGGATCTACCAACTCTAGACTCGATGCAGTACACGTATCCGTACCAATAGCGTCCATTAAGAGGAGCATTTTTCAACACTACTTGTCACAGGCTAACTCAAGATGGAGAGTTTTAAATGCATGTCGAATCTCAAGGAATACATGGCCTGAATATAATCAGAGAAGATCTACATCTTTCATCGCCTACAACAGGAACGATATATGTAGACTGATATCCGTAATCACAGGACACTGGTTAAAGGCCCAATTAGTCTTGACGGTTGACGGTAGACGATCAGCTGTTTGAGTTGGGCATGCATTTTGCATGTGTTAGAGAGAGACAACTAAAATTTACGGTAGACGACGCACTGTGGAAGAAGAATATGAATAAAATGAATAATTACATCTGATAGAGAACTTCTCACTGATTAAGAACCCAAAAAAAATTTTGAAATCGGATAAAAATTATGAATTCTAGCGTCAATCAAAGTTGACAATTTTTCGGACTTACAAAAAATGTTTAAATAAAAAAAAAAATATCATCTTTTGAATTGAATTTCAGGCAAACTATGCAACCGATCATTAATTTTTTGGTGTCGGATGAAAGGTATGTTAATTCCAATGAGACGATGTAGAAAAAGGGTTATTCGGTCCAATATTTTTTTTCAGGCGCAATTTTGCAAACACATGATATTTGGGTCATTTTTCACACTTAATAGAATAGAACAAAAAAAGTGACGGTTTGTGACAGGAACTATTAAACAGAGGTTGTTAAGTATTTAATACTCTAACTTATTTTCTTGAAATTGGGTCCCTATACTTGCCCGTGTACATGAAAAAACAATAAAACTGTAACAACTTTTACTACAAAAAGATACATTTAATTGTAGTGCCATCTCTGATGACACGCAACCCTGCAATAACTCTCCACTAATTATCTACTACTATCTCGAAAGGATTTGGAAGAACGTAATTATTGCTCCGATATGTTAAGTCTACTAGATATAGCTCCCAATGTTTATGACTTTTTTGAAAAGAACTAACTAATAAAAATCTTATACTACCTTAAAAAAATACACAACATTTTTCATTAGACTTAATATGTATAGCATTAATATTGTAGTACTTAAAAATTTCAAAAATATGTAAATATAATAAAAATACAAAATTTAACATTACATTGAAAAAAAAATTTGTTTTATTAGAGTTGAATTTTTTTTTATACTTAATGACTTAATATGTATAGAATTAATATTGTAGTATTTAAAAATTTCAAAATTGTGTAACTATAATAAAAATAAAAAATTTAACATTATTTTCACTCAAAATCAAAATTTTTTTTTAAATTGTGAGCAATATTTTACAAAAAATTTAAAAATAATTTAAAAAAAACATTTTTTGTAAATCTTTTCTGGAATAATTTTAAATCATAAAAGCCTTTAAAAAGAAACATAAAACATTTAAAATGTTAAAAAACATTTTATTATACTTCCCATAAAATTGATTTTTCCACAAATTTCAACTTTGCTAACCCATAAGTAGGCACCTAAAAGACGTAGAACCCTTTCCAAACGCTCATTTCATAGGCTGAACAGTTATCTATCATATGCTGTTTAAACTGTTCAATTATCTTATTCGGTTCAAAAGATATGATTTTTGCAACGAAAAAACTCAAATGGCGCCACTGTGCGACGGTAGACTTCTGCAGGTTGCAGAATCAACCGTCAAGACCGATCAGCTGTTTATTGTTATTGATTTCACTTCGACATTTTGCGCGCGGTAATTATTTATAAGTTGTAAATTAAATTTTATAGTTTAAAGTTATGAGTAATGTATTTCTATACGAAGTCAAGTTATATTTTGTACAAATGCTCTTCTATTAGCTGGTTTTGTTTTGTCTTTCCGTCCTACCGTCATAACTAATCGCACAATATTAAGCCTACCGTCAACCGTCAAGACTAATTGGACCTTAATCGGTAACCATGCACGACGCCTGAATCCTGAAGTATAGTGACCACTGCCGTAGCTGCGACGATGCAGACGAAGAAGAGACGGTTGAACACTTCCTGTGCGGGTGCCCCGCACTGATGACCCGACGACTTCACACACTGCACTCACGGTTTCTGGATGATATATCCGATATATCGAACCTTATTAAATTCCTCAATCTGACGATCTGGATATGAGTTAACATGACAATAGGCGGTTTCAGAGTGATGTAACAAAATTCAAAACGGTGTCACTAGACGCTACTTGACGGTCCATGGTTTCTGGAGAGGCCACGTAAATCAACCAACGACAGCAACCTCTGTCATTTGTTGTTTTTGGTCGTGTTGGCTGATGTTGTTTTTCATTATTAACGGCATACCTTCCTCTTTTTTATGAAATACACATCTCAATTCATTTGTCTCAAAAAGTGTCATTTTTCTTTGAATACCAAAATAACACCTCTTGTTCGAAAATCCTGTACAAGTTTGTGTCGTTGCATTAAAAATGTGTTTGACATAAACGATTTTTCAATAAAGAATTTGACGGCATACACTTTTTTGTTTGCCCAGTGTTATCAATCCCTTACTTCACATTTGAGACTGATACCGTCTACCACGGATTGGACCACAAATAAAAATATTAATCAACAGCAGAATTAGGATTTTTTTCGAACTCATGATACTTGCTTTTTGGATTTGTGTACCGATCAACACGAGACTCCGATTACCCCCTTTTGTTCTCTTACTCGGTAAATTCAAAGAGAAATTTGATTTTAAGAGACCGTCACTAAAATCCAAGTTCTCGCAAAGAACAACAAAAGAAGTTCCAAAAGAATCCACAGAGTTTAAGTGGTTGGACACACGCAATCCAACGAACACCAGATGGAGCTGTCGGGAGCAATGCAACGCAACAACGACCACAGAACCTAAAGAGGCATCGATGGCATACACAATCCGTATGTATGAAGGTGTATGTATACATGCTTATGCATGTTATGCATGCATCGAAAATGTAAATGGGCCTGTAACTTGATTACATGGTTCTGGGACACATTTCAAAGTCACCATCCACACCAGTCGGCCGAGGCGCAATGGTATAAATGAAGGTTACCATTGTGGCTGTCATCAGTTGTTACCTGAACTCGCACGGAAAATATTTGAACGCAACACAAAGAAAGTGATTGAAAACAAAAAACGTTAACAATGAATTGGTTAAGTAGTGAGTAGTAAGAACCAAACAGAGAAATTTAAAACTGAAAATAACATTTAACAATTCCCTGTCATTTAGAAGGGTTACTTTTATTGGCTGGCCTGCTGGCTGGGAATAAGGCCAACACCATACAGGACCGTAATCTGTTTGCCACGGAACTCTTCCAGACCGTGGCCACACAAAGTCAAAATGAAAATGTTATCATCTCACCGGTGGCAGTGCAGACGGCTCTCGGATTAGCTTATTACGGTGCCACAGGCAGCACGGCACAAGAATTGCAGAAGAGCCTTCACGCCAGCGCCCACGAAAGCAAAGACGGCTTGGCCAAGGGCTACCACAAGTTGTTGCATTCATTCATCAAAACGAAGACTGTACTTGAAATTGCCAACAAGATCTATACCAGCAATAAACTCGAAATTGCTCCCGAATTTCGTAAAATAGCCCAGGATTATTTCGATTCGGATGCGGAGCAATTGGATTTCGCCAACGAAACGTATGCGGTGAATACCATCAATCACTGGTTGGCCGATAAGACAAATGGAAAAATAGAGCGCGTCATCAATTCCATTGAACCTGATGTGAATGTGGCTCTCATCAATGCCATCTACTTCAAGGCCAAGTGGGCTCGGCCCTTCATGGACGATGCCACTGCCGATCGTGACTTTTGGACAAGCAACGAAAAGTCCATCAAGGTGCCCACCATGTTCGCCGATAACTGGTATTACTATGCCGACTATCCGGATTTGGATGCCAAGGCCATAGAGCTGTTCTTTGAAAACATCGATCTGACGATGTGGTTCATTCTGCCCAACAAGAGGGATGGCCTCTACGAACTGGAGCAAAAGCTCAAGGGAGTCAATTTCAAGAGTCTCGAAGGTCGTTGGGAATGGAAGAGTGTCAGTGTGTATTTGCCCAAATTCGGCTTTGAATACGATACGGATCTCAAGCCCACTTTGCAAAAGGTATTCACTCCTCATACCATATATGTATATATGTGCAAACATAGACCATAATTAGCGATTTTCTTTGTACATCTGATCCTTTTGTAGCTCGGCATCAATACCATGTTCTCGAATGCCGCTGACTTTAGCAACATGTTTCATAATCGTGCCGCCAATATGCGCATTTCGAAGGTGCAACACAAGGCTTTCATAGACGTCAATGAGATTGGCTGTGAGGCGGCTGCTGCCAGTGGTAAGTTGATGTTGCCTTATTTCGAAATGGCGAGTGGTTATTAATCTTCATCTCCTTCTTGTTTGGTTTTCCCCCTTCCATTATGTTTTTCTCTTTTGTTTTTCTGTATTTCCTACGTCAAACAGTGGCAGTTGGGGTTCCAATGTCATTGCCATTGGATCCAAAGACATTTGTGGCCGATCATCCATTCGTTTTTATAATACGTGACAAGACTGCTGTCTACTTTGCCGGTCACATTGTAAAGTTTTAAGATAAGACGTCTTCTATACGTGGACGTGGATATTAACGTGAATATTGTACTTGCATACTTTTAATGGAGTAACTATTTCCCAGTAATAAGTTTAAATAAAAAGTATTTCTAAAAATAACTACTTGTGTGGGGAAATATCTGTGGAGTCTGTTGTTACTTAATAGAGTTTGAGGACAAATTGGAATAGATACAATAGGACTAGTTGGTAAAACCATCGTGGGCACTGTCTGAGGTTGCCATCATTACAATCGGCACAAATGTGGACTTAATAATTGTTTGCAAATACAAGTTTGGCTTACAAATTTATTGGAACTAAACACATATTTCTGGGGATAATCTGATGCTGGTCTTTAGCCACTTTCTGCACATTACCATAAATTTGTTAGCCAAACACATTAAACGTTTTACATCCCACAGTTATGGAATGAATATGTCTTTAAAAAATGGGGGCGGTGCGAAATAAAGCACAAAATGAAATAAATCCCCAAAGTGACAATGAAATAAGGCCCCAAACATCAGTACAGGGAAAAACAACAACGATGATTGGACGTTTTTTTTTTTGATTTTTTGGATCATTTTTCATTTCGTAAGTTGGGGTGTTATTTCATAACCTCCAAACCTCCGTATGAAATAAAGCCGCTGCTTTGCTCCGTCTAAATGAAAAAATTATTTGTGAAAAAAAAACAACACGAGAATAAAAACAATCGATATTACTTCATGTTCATTTTAATTTGGAATGTTGTTTTATTTCTTTGGGGTTTTGTTTCATTTTGGAATTCAGTGCATTTATTCATAATGAAATAAACCCTAATTTTTTGGGGCCTTATTTCATTGTCACTTTGAAGTTTTATTTTACACCGCCGCCTCGAACATGACTTTACAAAAATTACATTTCCGGAGTTCAGTACATGTTGGCCACTACGTAACTTTTCTGGAGTAGGTCCTCTATCTATCGCGAGATGGAGCCAGAAAACGTCACCAAGATCTTGTAAAATACGTTTACCAGGATGCGATATTGCCAAGAGAGCCAATGTAGCCACATGGCTGAAATCGTGTTGCATAAATAATTGGAATGTTAGCTCTCTCGAATAATCCAATAACTCTTGAGCCCTTCTTTAGACATAACCAGTTAATCGTTATTATTTTTTACAAAAACTGCTACAACTCAGGTCGGTTTATCAAAAAACCACATGGGAAACGTTACAGTACGTTCTTTATGACGAGTGGGAGAATTAGGGTACAGCATTTTCCAACAACAAAAAAAAACAACATTTTGACTTCTTGATTTTTATAAATCGAAACTTATATGAATGATGCATTTCTTACCAATTAATATTGCCCATTTTCAAGATAATGGGATAAAAATTGCCGAAGTTTTTCAAATTAATGAAAAAAAGTCAGAAAACAAGGTAATTTTCACGATATAACGGACGGACATTCTATTCGGAATTAGGAGATAATTAAAATTTTTGCTTTGCCCAAAGGAGGATTTTGTTGCAGAACAGTGTAATATGCCGAAACATTCTAGAGATTTAGCCGTGTCCACATTTCTCTGAAAGCGTTATTGCCGCCAAAAAAAAATGAGGTGGTCCACTGGATGCCAATGGCTTCTGGTCATATGTTCCATGGGATTGCAAATGCTAGATATTTGCTCAAAGTGAATCAGAAAAATCCTTACACTTTATTAAAATTTCTACAGAAGTATATCACTACTACGTATGTAAACGCTTGGGGTTTTGTTTGTGATCGCGGGCAGATAATCTGTCGGTATACGGAGAAAGGAATGAAAATAATGAAAAACAACATCAGCTAAACCACACCACGACCACGCTTACAGGACCATATCCTTTTCATGACATTTTCCATAACCAAATCGCAAAGTGGCTGCTCTATGTCCTCGCGAATTCTATCTGTGAAGTTTCGAATCGACGCCGGGCTGGTAGCGCAGACCGTATCTTTCACGTGGCCCCAAATGAAGAAGTCGCAAGTCGCTGTTAACTCACAAGATCTCGGTGGCCAATTTCCCATAAAAGAGCAATGGTTTCGTTGCTTGTGTGGCACTTAGCGCCGTCTTGTTGAAAGTAAACGTTGTCCAGATCAATGTCATCCAACTCCGACCATAAAAAACCATTAATCATCTCTAGATAGCGAAATCCATTCACCGTAACTGTTGATCCAAACTCAAAGTAAGGTCCAATGACCCCGCCGGACCATAAACCGCACCAAATATTCACACATTGAGGATGGAAAGGCTTCTCAACAATAACTATTGGGTTTTCCGAGCCCCAGATGCGACAATTTTGTTTGTTGACGTAGCCATTGAGTTGGAAATGGGCCTCATCAGTCAAGATGATTTTTCGATGGAATTCCGAATCATTTTCATGAATTTAAAGGACCCAATCAGCAAAGACACGACGTTGTTGATGATCGGCCTGCTTGAGTTCTTGTGTTAACTGAACTTTATAAGCCTTAAGGCTCAAGTCTTTATGCAAAATACGGTGTAATGACGTTTGTGGAATGACAAAATCCAAAAAACGCCGAGGAATGGACAAATCTGGGTTTTCTTCAACACTTTGGGCTACAGCAGCAATTTTCTCAGTTGTTCTTGAGCGACGTGCAGGGGTTTTACTCTTCACATCACTAATTTGTCCCACCAATTTCTGTATTGCGATCCGACAAGGTGCTTCACGACGACCCAAAAATGCTTTAGTTTTGCAAACTGTGACTGCAAGATGTTCACGATTTTTTTATTAGATTTTTATCATTTCAATGCGTAGTTGAAGCGTGTGTCGTTCCATTTTTAGTAATGGTGTAGTTTCTACTTGTCAAATTTCAAAGAATAAAAGCTTCAAAGGTGACAGCTAACAAAATATCGGGTGATTCAAAATAACACCTCCTGTTTGGAAACCCTTTATAACAAAAAAAAAAACAAATTTTACTTCTACACATTCACAATTTTTATTTGATTTTTATAAAATATAATTTATACGAAAGATGCATTTCTGAAATCAATGATCAGGTAATTGTCATAACCCAAATTGGATGTATATCGAACAAAAGGGAGCGGCTTCGCAGATAAAAAGTCAAACTTTAAACCCACATATCTTCTTAACTACTGGTATGAAGATACTATTTGAAAAACCCAAAATCGTGTTAATAATTGATTCTGTTGAAAAGATCAATATACTCCAATTACAATTTTATAGGCGAATTACAAAACGACATAACAAGAAAAGTGTTTGGATTCTGCAACGTTTTTTGCTTCTCCTGTAATGTTATGAAAATGCTTGTTAAGTGATTTTGGATTTCTGGTGATCGATATGTATCATATGAAAGAAAATGTTCACACAATCCAGATGAGGGATTTTTTTATATAAAATTTCATAAATTAATCATTTAACATTCAAACAAGCATATTCCAATAACCTTATATGCATTGGAACGCTCAGTCGTTGTCGTTAAATTTGAATTATTCATATGATTTGCTGTCATCAGCACAAGTGGGACCCCGAGATCATGGCTGCCAGAATCACTTCCTTCTCAGCTCAACCTTGTTGTACTTTCGCCAAAGCGAGAGATTTTACACCAGGATTCAGCGAACATGTGAAATGTCTTGTATGGATAATTTTGAAAAATTCCAATCATGTCTATTTGGATCAATGGTACATGGTCTGAACAATGTCGTTGTTGTGCAACATCACATCAAAACGGCAACACGCATGCCTAAAACGATAAAAGACCCCCCGGTGTTATTTTATATGAAAAAAAGAAAAATATGAATCGATTACGCTGCGTCGATACAAGAGTTTCCCATATGGATTCATAATTAAACCATATTAACTTGTCATTGCCTATCGTTATGGCAGCCAACATTAGCGATTGTTACAAATTTCCACAATTATCCGCGTCGGCGACAACTGCCCCATGCGACTGCAACAATTTCCTACATATTTGGCCATCACACAGTTCGGAATACCACAATACCATTGGATACCGAATTAATGTGATGTTGCCCCCCTTTATGGCCATAACAACTAAATCGTTACAACTAGTTAAGTATCTAAACATATGAAATGTTCAGTAGTACTCACATACTGGATAGTATGGCGTATATAGGAGGCATACATACCTACACACACCTTCAAGTGGATGCACACTTTCATTGCACCGCTACGGCCGACCGACCGACATACATACATACGAGTATTTCACGTAAGGCCATTAACACATTGTTAAGATTTTGGATATATTTTCCATTTTTTTTTTTTGGTTTTTAATATTTTATATGCGTCTTGACCCAAAAAACGGCGAAAAGCCAAACAGCACAACAAAACTGGAAGAACACAGCAACTGCAAGTCAAATAAAAACGAATCAAAAGAGAACAAACGAAATGGTTGAAATAATTCTAAGTACTTGCACCTGCAGTAAAGTGGGGAGAATCGTTAAACAAAAGCACATTCAAAATGAAATAAACTACATCAGAAAGTGAGGTGAGAGACTGTAAGCATTGAACATTGACGGTAGACGAATGGTACCCTACACACTAAGAAGTTGCATGAGTTGGCATGTATCTTGGAAGCCAGCGAATAAAAGAACCACAACCAAAAATGAAACACGATCAACAAGTTTTTACTGCCGCAACTTAAAATGAGACTGGATTGCACAGGACACGACAAGATTATTTTGTGTAACACTTTATATTTGTATAGACTTTTTTTCAAAATAGATAAAATCGTTTAAAAAAAATGTTCCTGCGTTGTGTTTACTGTGCAGGCAAGTAATATGGACCCGGTTAAGAAGCTAAAGCGTTTCAACCATCTTCTTCTTGAAGATATTTCTGCGGATGTGTTGCGAAGATATATCAAAATATGACTGTGACATCGTTTTCGGACCACCCTCTATATCACCAACTATATTGGATAACCCAAGACCATAGATGTTTCTTATACCCGTTTAGTTGATTTTTAAAAACCTTTTGAACAATTTTGAATTTCAGGAATATTTCTTTTGAGAGAAGACTTTCCTAAATTGAAAAATTTGTAATAACTCAGCCAGCTTAATTCATTAACTACACGCTGAAAAAAAATGGCCATTTTAACAAATTTCAGCAAACAAGTTCGCATCAAACATATATATATTTTTCCATACCACAAACATTAACTTGTTTGTAGGTGATAAATATCGAATATATATGTATGCAGTTTTGAACATTTTTTATTTTTTTTTCAATTTGTGAATTTCTATATAACAATCCATCTCATTCTCTCGGTATTGATATTATTTTAATGAGCGTAAATGCAAAAAAAAATTACGAAACCAGTTGCAAATACACACTTATTCGCACCCAAATGTTGTGCTTTGTTGAATTTAATAAGTTCGTTGTCTGTTTTTCCCAAACACGCTATTGCTTATACACAAATATGTAATACTAATAGCAAACGAGTTATATTTACATCCAAATAAGCTTTGTGTAGAAGGAAATAAGCTTTACTTGCTACAAACACCAATCACGCGTTTTAATTGTGTGTAAACAAAAAAAGACGTATTTTTTAGCGTGTACAAAAACCTTTTTTATAGCACTGTGTTATGGGAAATGTACGTGCAAATGATACAGCGGGTACCAATTAACGTCAGTGTTTCATCCATAACTTTCAGAATTATTGAGTTCCCAATTACTTATTTGGATTTGCTAGAGTTATGCCGAAATAGGATTCGTTTTAAAGAAAAATCGGAGGCAACAATCTTTTTTTTTATGAAAATATTTAAAAATATTTTTTTTTTTTTTATGTGGAAATAATAGATTTTCTTTGCTTCTTCATTTTATATTTTAAAGCCATAGAAAATGTACAAAAACAAACTATTTGTTTGCGAGCAACAAAAAAGATTTCTTAGGTCGATTTCTTCTCAGAGATGGGGGTTTTAGATGGGGTCTCATCCAACGAGCATAGGTTGAGCTCTCCTCTCTCCTTCTCTGTTTCTTTTTTTCATTGACGACCTGTTGGGTCAGACTGTGAACCCAATCTACTCCTTTGCGGATGACAGCAACCTCTGTCATTCATATTCAATTCATCATCGGCCAGGTCCTCCGGAGGTCGAGTACAAAAGGCGAATGATGAGTGATTCACTTAACCGCGATTTGTAAGTGGGGCCAAATGAACAGAGTAGATTTTAATGCACAAAAGACCCAGTGCTTTTTGTTGTCACACAAACGTTCCACTGATCCAGCACCGTCGTCAATATCTATGGGTGGTATGGATATCGACGAATCAGACACTAGGAAGATACAAAGTGATACTCATTGGGCTAGCCATATATTCGATGTATCGAAAGAAGCATTCAAGTGTTTTGGCTTTTTAAAGAGGTGCAAGAAATACATCACCCCATGTGATCCCGTAAATATTGACACCACCTACATCCGGCCTAAAATGGAATATAACTCCAAAAATTTTTCTTTTTTGATTTTCCTTATTTTTTCTAATGTTTTTGAAATTGAGGAGTCTAGTCAAATTCGGATAATTGATTGAAAATAAATATTAGCAAACGATTGTTCTGAATGATATTCCATGCACTGTACCCCGCTTGAAAGAAAATTCGTTTTATTGCAATATCGTTTATGTGAAACACAATTTTTAATGCAAAGACACAAACTTATATGATACGAGCACCGTATCCATACACAGGGCAAGAGATAACAGAGGAGGGCAAATGGAAACGTCGCAAATGCTGCAGTGGTTCAATAGATTTGTTTATGAGATTATGAATTATAATGAACCTACTTCGAACTGGACATTAGAATCAATTTGTGTTCTGATTTTTTTTTTTTGGATATGTGAACCACATGTACATAAGACAACTCAACCAAATGAAAATATGTACTATTTTCATCCAAGGTCAGTAATATAGAGTCTAAATTTATATTTTCGTTTCATAGATCAATTTCAAAAGTACATTCTCAGTTTGTTTAAATGAAAGTAGGTGCAATTATCCGAAATCCGTTTTATTGAAAATTCCGCATAAGTGAAAACAATTTCGTGATTTTTTTTTTCATTTCCATTTAATCGTTTTCGACTGTAATTTTTTGAAATAAATATAAAAAAAGTCTAAAACAAAATCATCAGTTGAATTTCCTTTTTTTAAAAATGAAAGTAAATGAGTGTTTGGTTCTAAATACAAAAAAAAGTGTACAAACCTAAGTTTACGGCTCGCAGTCAAATTGTTATCATCTCATTTAAAACAGACTTGACTACTTTCTCATCAAACAAATATTGAAGCAAAACATGGGCAAAAAACAAATTAATAAGATTTCCTTGAAAAAAAAACACTGCCATAAAAATAAACTCTAATAAAAACTGTTGACTTTTCATATTGAGAAATACTTAAAACTGTACGTTAAGTAAATTCATAAGTTAAACTGTCCATATATTCTGAGATATATTTTGAAAGTTATTTGTACAAATGTGTTTTTATTCTTGGTTTTGCCCTGGCAACCCTGCCATCATTGCTGCGTATTAATAAATACTGGCAGTTTTTATGAACACATGAACACATGTACCTAAACATTTACATATGTATGTTTGTAAAGAACCAGTATTTTCATTCCAGTTTTTAATTTGCGTAAGAGAAGTCTGTGGTGTGTTAAGAGAGCCAGGCCCCCTCCACTGAAAAGAGCAGTGTTAAGAGTGCGGTTGTGATCTCGCGGAGCGGCTGCTGCTGACTCTCGCAGAGCATTCCAAATGTGGAGATTGTAGATGATGTTGCTGGGACCCGTTTGGCCGTTTGTTTATGTTGTTTGTTAAAGCAACAGATACATTTTGTTGGTGGTGTTTGACGAAAACATTTCCGAGTTGCTGTTGTCAGTCTTTAGTTCACTGTTTAAGATACAAAATCCCACAAAACAAATGAACGGATAACAGAAGAAGTGCGGCGCGTGTGATTATTATTGTGAGTGTAGCATTGCCATGCATTCGGCATTTGGTGCAGGCGAATTTTTGTTGTTGTTTTGGCATTTCTATTTTTGTCGTTGTTGGAGCGTTACGGCGGATCCTCCTTCTAACGAGAGATAAAACGCGTTGCTCTGTCTTGACGTGCACCGTAGTCCGTGCGTTGTACAGTGTTATCGTAAACAGAATAATACAAAAAAAGAATGAAAAAAATTAAGAAAAATTGCCAAACATAATGAAATAGTATCTAAACCGTTAGTTTGTATGCAGTTCTTTGGCCATAATAAACCAACGATAGAGTCTAACGATATTCAGTCTATATGTATTTACATTTGTATATGTATGTACTTTCTGTGTGTGTATTTGTAAATAACAAAATAAATTTGGAAAAACTACTTACAGTTTGCGTGACGCTGTAAATATAGATCGAAGCTGGCCAGTTTGTGTGTGTTTTCGTGAAACATCTGTGTGTGTGTGTGTTTTGGCCAAGACGACAAGACAGGCCTGGCCACGATAGCCAAAGTCCTTCTAGACTGCTTAATAAGCAGCAGCCGAGCTTCATTAAAGTGTCTTGCAACACAAGTACGAGTACTACTCGAACACAACGCCATACGAAGCAACAACAACAACAAAAAATCCACTTACACAAATACGCGAGAAAAAAAAAGTGCAACCAAACGACCGACCGACCGACGGTTCGGACCAGGCAGAGCAGCTAGCCCAACTCAACAACCCGCCAACCGGCCAACAGTGGCAATTGCGGCATCACAAACCGAATACTTTGAAGGTTTTTTTTACTTACCCGTTTCTGTACGTCGTTGTGAACTTATCTATTTATTTGTTGTTGTTGTCGTTGTTGTTGTTGTGGCAGTGGCATGCCTTTTTATGCAATTTAAGCCTCAAGTATTATCAACGTTCTTTGGTTTTGTTTTCTTCTTTCCTTTTGAGAGTGAATGTGTCCCAAGATGTCGTTAGTTTGGCTACTTTTTTTTAAGTTTGTGTTTTTGTGTGTGTGTGTGTGTGTGTGTGTCTTTTGACCAACAACCTACACTACAGAAAATAAAGAAATATTTCGTTCATTAACGAAACCGTTTGCCATGAAACGAGAAAAATCAATAAAAAAAAAAATCTCAAACGAAATAATAAAAATCAAATTAAATGTTTAAAATAACATAAAATATCGAAACGGTGCTTAATCACGGCAACGAATAACAGGCGGCCAGGCTGAAAGAAAACCACATCTGGTTTTTGTGACCAAACAACCGACCGACCTACCCCCTATCATAATTAAAGATCACATCAAATTTAAAAGTAACAACAACATAAGTGGTTCAGTATTTCAAAAGAAGCTGAAAAAAAAGATCCAAAAAAGCAATTAAATATAAAACAACACATCTCAACATAAAACACAACACCAAAACAAGCAAATCTGACGATTAATAAAGCCATCAAATCGAAGATTTGAAATACAAATCCAGAAAAGAAAATAAAAAAAAAATGTAAATCAAACAAAAAATATTTAATGCAAATGGAGAAAAAATTAATTAATGTGATTTCATAACAAATCAACTTCCCGTAAAATAAAACAAATACGTCCAACAAATCAAATCCTATAAAAAAGTGTTTATTTTCCTTTTAAAGGTAATTTGTGAAATATATATAAAAAAAAAATCAATAAAGTGAATTCATAAATTAAAGATTAAAATTGTTGCAGTTCTGAGAAAAATTCAGAAATTTATGTGTGCGATTTGAAGCAAAGAATAAACGAAAAAAATTATATTTGGTGAAATACATAAATAAGTTGGTTATATCGGCACACCCCAACAAAATGGATAATTTTCACAATCCCCATGCACCGGAATTGGAAAGGTAGGTTGCTCTTTCGCCATTTGAATTATATTTATGAATTATATATAAGTCATATGCCTTTAAACAGTCATGATCCAATTCAATGAATTGATTGTTAATTTCTATAACAAATTAGAGTTAAACTTTAATTGATCTACGGGTCAAAACGGCGTTGAACTAAACACATTTTTAAAAATGTTGATTGAATAATTAACGGCAAGATCAAAACAACTTCAGATTTCTGTAAACCCATTTGTTAACCCATAGCCGTAGACAGCATGACAATTGATCAGCTGTAACGAAGTCACCCCAATATTGGCGTAAATTTAAAAAAAAATGATAAATTTCGTTGGCCATAACTTTTCTTTGTGCCGCAGGCCATACTAAAGGGTGTTTTTTATTGAGGTATAGAACTTGGAATTGAAATAAAACAGAAGAAAATCGTTTTAATGTCCATCAATTTGGCTTTATTGGAAGGATAATTGTATGCCATTAATGTTCTATACCCCATTAAAAAACACCCTTTATTTTCTCGGCATAAAATAGAAATATGTTTAAATAAAAAATATAGGCGCATAATCATATTTTTTACGGCAAAAGATACTCTGTAGATTTAGACCAACGTTTTTTTCCAATGCTTTCATTCGTCCCAAGTAATCAGCGACGATCTTTTAATCAAATCATTTGTTTGGGTCTTTTATTCGTCCCAAGTAATCAGCGATGATCTTTTAATGCCAAATCATTGGCTTAGGTTTAGAATTCAAATGATATCTGTGGCTTGGAGCTAAAAGGGCCAATGTAAAAATATTCACTATTGAGAAAAATGCAATTGAAGTTTTTACAAAAAATTCTAGATGAATTCATAGTGGCATTGGCCAGCATCGCATTTACAAATCATCTGTAAATGAAAGAGAGCCAGAAAAAAAATCGCCAGCAAATATTAACTCAAAACCACAAAATGTTGGACACCGGATATGGCAGATGAGTTAGCAATTGTCAAGCTCTCCTTGTTTTTTGTTTTAATTTGGCCAACATTTGGTCAGACATGTCTGAAAGAATTCAGAAGGAATTCTGAACTATATGTCTGAAGTTTTTCCTTTTTATTCTGTATCTTGTTTTCTGCTTGTTAGTTAACGAACAGCATTCGCAGAGTTCATTTATAAACTGGTTGGAAATAGTTTTGTTATTTTTGTTTTATTTCAGAGGTAATGTGTAATTTATGCCACATAACACGTATTCGACCATGGAGGCAAATAGACGAATATTTTTCAATTGACAAAAAGGCTCAATAGTTGTAGATACAACTGCAGAATTCGGTCAGAATTTTGAAGGCGGAGTCTATAAAAATGTCCGAATGCCATAAGATGTCAGAATTCTGAACAAAGAGTCGGCAATTAAATTCGAACTCCGTCGGAAACCACTTTAGAATTCGGTTTGAATTGTGAACGAGGAGTCGACAAACACATCCTAATTTCATGAGAAACCAGTTCAGAATTCGGTCGGAACGACAATTCGCATTTTCCTTCAGAATGTGCGACGTATAGGCAAAAACATCAGATTTCCCTCCGACGGTTCGGTTAGACCACTCCATATATTTTTCGTACCGATTTCAGTTAGAATTCGGATCCGACATCGAAAGTATATGCCGACTATCGTATCGATTTCTAACCGAACTCAGTTTGGGTGTTTTTTGTATTAAAAAAGATACATTTTGTCAACGTGTTTGAAGTCCAAAAAAAAAAACTTTGCTTGTCCATACTTTTCCCCAAATACGTTGACAATTTGTGGTATAAAGCAACATTGTGTTTTTGTTTACTGCTGCGGACGGCAACAATTCTTGAGAGAAGTTGCTCTTGCGACGACATTTTTCAAACGAACATGCACGTGCACATGTAAACCCTCAGTTGTTTTCAGATAATATTTTATATCTTTTTGTTTGTTACGAAGAGAATATGGCAATAAATTAATTGAATGTTTAATGGCAGAGTAAGACCATTTTCGTGAACAAGAAAGTTGTGAGCAAATAAAAAAAAAATATTTAAATTCTCCTACCGTTCGTTCGTTTGTTATTTTCGGAACCATTTTATATTTATTTTCTCCTAAATGTCTGATATTTTCTTCTACGTAAATGGCTTGGCATCATTTTATATAGAATCTCCCGCTTAATTGCATTTCTCGCTTATTTGCCTCAATGTCTGAGTTCCCGTTAATTTTGCTGCTTTTTACCTTCGGCAAATTATAATTTAAATAACCAAATACCTGTTTTCAAAGGAATGAATTGAATTTCTTTAGCGTATTTATCCGAAATGAATTTTTAAATTTATCATTTGGGCGTTATTCCCTGCAGCGTTGTATTATGGGCAGAGTTTTTCGTTTCTGTAGCTTTATTTACACTCCTCGTCGTTCCATGAGTATCCCACTTTTTCTTTTGCTGTTGTCGACATTGCGTGGGAAATATGTGTCCACTGTGGAGGAGGTAGTTGTATTTCTTCCCAGCAATTGTAATAGTTAAGTAGAAAACTCATTGGCTCCATCAAATTCAGGGGACTCCGATTAGTATTTGAATTTGAAGAATTAACAGAATAAATTTGTATTTTATAGGAAATACCACTGATGCTAAGGGAGAATATTAGGAAAATGAAGCGTACCTTGGGACCGTTTAGTCGTGTGTCCAACTTATTTGCATACTCGTACTACTCTAAATAATATTTTCGCACTTACTCATGAATCAAAATAAAATAGTGACAAATAAGACAATTTGTATTCGATGCAGCCCACACAAACCCACTCACAATTAGTTTTATTGTTGCATAAAAAACATTAAAAATTTGTAACATTTTGTATAATTCAGAATTGTGAAAAATATTGATAACAACAAAACGGGTACATACACACGTATGTATGTGTTATTGGACATGTAATATTGGAGAAATACGAGAGAAACCGGTTAATAACCTTAGCGTGATGTTCTTTGTTAATTAGTAGCCTCATACATTGGTTAAGGAAAGAGTTTTATATTTTTTTTTATTGTAATATTAGAGTTGTATTACGAGTTTTGTTGGTCCAAGTCGTGACATTAAGTGCAGTCTCAAATTGGAGTAACGCGTGGCACGTTTATTGAGAAGTGTTTTATTTTATGCTAAATTGAATTGAATTTTATTGAAAATAATGAGTATATAAATACCATTAAATTAATTCGAAGAAAACAATTCTTGCTTATTTAAAAGTTGGACTTAAGGAAACTATGGGCGCATTTTGAAGGAAAAAAAGCCGTTGAAAACTCATCAAAGCTTGTGAACAATTGTAAGGTGTTGTGTTCTCAAGTAACCTGTGTACGCTTGTTATCAGAAAAAATTAAAATTCAAATAAACCTTGTTGCCCAATTTGGAACATCATTGACGATTTGGCCACATCTGTATAACAATAGACTTTTATGCCCGTATGTTATCAGTTCATGCACGTTCGGTCATAGTTTTTCGATGAGAGTACGGCTTGAGGTATCCAATATCTGCCACAATGTGTGACGCCCGGAAGAATCTGAGCTGTATTCAGTTTGTATTCTGTAGACACAAAATTCCTTTTCTGGATTTGAAAACATGTTATCAATGCACCCAATTCCTTCCTGTCCGATCTTAATGTATTTTGGCTGATGGCATCATTTTGGTCCAGCAATACATCCCTTTTTTTATCATCGATTTTTGGCAGGAGTATTAGCTGGCAGGAGTATTATTCCACATACGAACTGTTGGCAGAATACCCTACCATCGCTCTCATCACCACCTCGCACCTCTGAACATAGTACAGAAGCTGCAAATACGTCTTTAAAGCCTCTGCCCATATATAACAGTTATAGGCCGTGTAGATATTTTCAGTGGAGTGAAGTATTTATGGGACAGCTTTAAGAAGCCTTAACTAGCCCAGTGAGCCTCACCCTGTATCTTCATGCTCAGAACATCAAGAGTGTGTGATTCGTCGATATAGAGTTTGACGACGATGCAAGGTAAGTGTAACAATTGTATCACAACAGACAGCACTGCGTCTAATGTGCATTAAAATCATGTGAATCCACTCATAAAACTTCGCCAAATCGCGATTGAGTGAGTTGTTCATCGTTAATCTTTTATCCTCGACCTCCACAGGAATTGGCCGATGATCAAACGAATATAGGAGTAGATCGGCTTAACATTCTGACGCAAGAGGACGTCAATGAAAATAAGAAATAGAGAATAAGAGTGAACATAACCTTGTGGCACTCCTGTGATCAACCTGTGCTTGTTAGATGAGACGATCACTGAGGCGGCGAAAGGAATGCCATTAATTATGGTTTTGACGGAAGCCATATTGTCGATCATTCAGATGGCCGTTAGTCTCCAGATACTTTACCAGAGAGCATAGTATAACATGCAGAAAAGTGGACGAGCTAGCGTTGAAGAAAACTTTTATAGGATAAGTGCTTAAATACCATCCGCACCCGTTGAAATCTGCTGGAACCCTTTCAATTACACGTGTTCTGAATAATATTGTGGGCATCGAACTTGATACGGTTTCGATCCCGGGCCCTGGTTGACTGCTTTCCGACAAAGACGAATTATTTGCATATAAAGGGTGTTTTTTTATTGGGGTATAGAACTTTAAGTTGGCATCACTTTTTTAACTGGCGGCCATTTTGTCAGCTGTCAAGTGATTAATATTTAGTTTGGTTTGCCATTTCATCATGAACAGGTTGACAAAAGAACAACGCTTGCAAATCGTGCAAATTTATTTCGAAAGTAATGGTTCAGTTCGCGAAGTTCACCGCAAGCTCCGTCCATTTTATGCCATGGGCTGGTGGAGTCATTGGGCCATACTTCTTCCGAAATAATGCTGGAGAGTCAGTTACTGTTAATGGAGACCGGTATAGAGCCATGATAACCGACTATTTTGTTCCCGAATTGGATGGCATGAATGTGGATGAGTTGTGGTTCCAACAAGTGGTTGAAAATTGGACCTGTAGAATTGGCTTTATTCGAGCCAGCCGCGGCGGCCACATGCCCGAAATCATATTTAAACATTAATGGCATAAAATTATCCTTCCAATAAAGCCAAATTGATGGACATTACAACGATTTTCTTGTGTTTTATTTCAATTCGAAGTTCTATACCTCAATAAAAAACAACCTTTATTTCAGCCAGAAGGTTAGTTTTGAATATCTAGTCATCGTTAACGAGAGTTGGGATAGTAGACGAAGAATTGTCCCTTACCCAAGACCAAAATAACTTAACACAAAGACGCTGTCGTCTTTTTATCTTTATGTAGTTCTAAAAAAGTTTATTTATTTTGTTTTAAAAATTATAACAACTCATAAATGAAAAGAGTTACCATTTTCAACAGTTTGTCATGTCTTATAATTAAAATAAGGATGATGTTCGATTTTATTCACAATTTATTGAAGGTCTCTTCTGATACCTACCATACATCATATATAACCATACACATGTATGGGAGGTACTAGAAGCTACCTCATCATAATTAACCACAACTTAATGATACATTTTATAAAATTTATTTCAACAAAATCGGAAGTTTCATTTTCGAGTTATGAGAAGTTACGTCTTAAGAAATCGATATAAGAAAAAATGTTTTAACATTTTTTTGTCGCATAGTGTATTAATTTCAGTAGTTAAATAAATAAGTAACGACCAAATACAATAATGGAGGGCAGACGACGAAATGAGAGACATTTGCAATGAGAGAATTAGTGGAATCTAGAGTTGGCGGGCCCACTACTTCTGCAAATAGAATTTGGTCGTCAGCTCTCTACTCTAATTCTTAACTATCGAATATTCTTATCAGAAAGATATAGAATTTCGCCACTGGCACACATTTTAAAATTTAAAAAAATCAATTGTAATTAACGGTACAGAGGATGCCACAACGCGGAGCCGACATTATCGGCCGCAGAGATCGATTACAGCTTTGCTAAATCTAAAATGAAGAACTGATGATCGGAGCCAACGGTCGACCGAAAGCATACACTTTTTTGGATTGACAGCTTTCTGAAGCTGAACCCGCCTTAGAATGCCACCGTTGATGTCACCTCCATGTGTACCGCTACTTGATGCGCATTTATCTACAGGTTTCTTAACATTGTACGAGAATTGCTTCTCCTTGTGCGCAACAGTAATAGTTTGGCTACTATAAAACTCAAATGACCGTGTATTCGGATGAACTCGACTGTTTATTTTATTGCAAGCATAATTTGGCAAAGGGTCTATTTTCCAAATCTCTATTAGGTTAAAATTTAAATGACTGTAAAAGTGATAAATACAAATAAATAAAATAATAAAAAAAAAGTAGGGCAGCGGATATTTCTGAAACCTGCTCGTAAATCATTTCGCATGTTTTCGGGACATTGACGTCATTGCAAACACTAAGTTCCAATACAAACATCTAGACCTCTATTTCGAAACCGAACGTCTAAGGTCATCTGAGGTGTACACACAATTTGCACTTATCAATTCGTAGTATTTGCTGGTTATGTTCAGTTTTGCCTGAATATATCACGTTAATAATTCTGAAAATTCCCGTTCACAATCCGATACCCGATCGACATCCATAATCAATGGCAACAAGTCATTCATTATCAATTCCATTTCTCTGGCAAATCGTTTGTCATCATCGATCAAACTAAGCTTTCCGTTCATTGTGCAATCATCATTGATTTAATTTTATTGATAAAAACGAAAGAAAAAAAAATGCCGCAAAATAAATCTCATATATAAATTGTACACATTTCAAACGTAGGCATAATTGGCGACATGGCCCATAAAAATTACAGAGTCTTTGTGTTTGATGCAGAAGACAAACGGATGATCGGCTTCAATCTTCTTCGTACGTGAGAATAGATTCTTCAGACCTAAACCGCAAATGATACAAACAATGTTAGGGGAACATGTGACTTTGCATGCGTGCGAATTGCTTTACTCACCGCCGGTTTCCAACGGCTGCTCGGTGCCAGCTTCGGAGACCTCAACGTAAGCTTTATGGTTAGCGCTATTGATGTAGTGGCTAACGAACATACGATACATGTTGCCAAAGTCACCCTCGCGTGTAAACATGGTAGTGACACCCAGCTGTGAAAAGGGATACAATTTATTACTCTGTGCTGCCTGGGAATGAACAAAGCGATTTGTACGAATTGCCGTGGTGGCTGTTTACCTTTTTGAATGGTTCCTCCAGATTCGAAGTGAATGTAGCACTGAACTTGGGCAAATAAATTTCCACCTTCTGTGGGCTGAGGCCTTCGTCCAGGAGGGCCACTATATTCTTACCCTTCAGGGACTGCAACAAGTCACGCAAGCCATCCTTGCGATTGGGCAAAATGATGACCATCGAAAAGTCGGTATTCTGATAGGGCATTTCCACGGCTTTGGCATCTAAATTCCTGTATTCACCATAGTTGAAGTTGTTCAGGGTCCACATGGTGTCGACTTTGACGGTCTGGCGACCACCAGCCGAAAAGGATCGCTGCGACGTCTTATCAGCACGGAAAGCCTTCTGCCAGGGAGCACTGAAGCTAATCCCATTAACGATAACACCCTCGGTCAGATCATTCAATTGCTGGGGGTTCAGAATGTTTGGGATTTTGCCATTGGTTTTGGTTTCCATGGCCTTGTTGATGCGCTCGGCGGTACGCTTGTTGTAGGGTGGATGGAAGTCGGCCTTCTCAATGTTCGATTCGAAACTACGCTGAGCCACATCTTTGAACTTTTGCTTGAATTCCAAATTTTCATTGATGTAAATGTTGTTGGCCAAACGTATGTTGTTGTCACGACCGAAGGTCTGTTGGAATTCTCCGAAACGTCGCACCACTTCCTCGGGGTCGCTGGAGCCCAAGTGCAAACCGCTTTGCATTTCGGTGGCCGTCTTACCCTTGGCTCCGTAGAAGGCCAAGGCCATTGAAATTTGTACGGCAGCCGGTGAGACAACAACATTGTCGTTGAGCTTTTCGCTGGCCACAGCATTGTAGAAATCGGCCGCAAATATATTCCGATCTATAGTCTGGGCCACATTACTGGCGGTGGTGGCACCACGGGCCAGGCTCACAATAGCCAGAGCAGCAAACGTGACTGTAGTTTATATAATTATGACTTTTATAAAAAATATACATTTGATTTGATTAGGAAGAAATTGCTTACACAAGTGCCACTTCATTTTGTTGATAATGCGTATGTTCTAATTTCCAGCGCCAATTATTATTTCGTCTCAAGGCGGTAGTGTACCGAACCAAGTATAAATCAATACTAAATGTTTAGCATAAATACAGTCTAATACTGCTTTAAGAGAGATGTTTGAGGTTTTTTTTTTGTCGAGAAGAATGAGTGATATGTGGGGAAGTACACTGTGAAAAAAATGTGTGTTTATCGATTAAAAAATGCTGACATTTTGCTGGCCGACTGATTTGAGCACTGTCGTGCGTTATTATTCAATGACCCAAGGCAAAACTCGGTGCTTATACTTCTAGGCTTTGTCAGACTCTGTTAAACTATAATAAATATATCTTTGAAAACGCCAGCATTATGATAATACAATGACATGGAGTTATCCGATGATCTCTGCCTTTGCCAAGGTGACAATGATGGTTTCCGACTGTTTACAGCAAACAAATAGCCAAGTGTAAAATAAATAATTTTTGTATAATTTTTTTTTCAAACGGAATTTTATGTCCGTTTGTGAAATAACACAATTTCAGTAATTTCTTGTCTGTAACTCACTAATGATCAGCAATAGCTTCCAATAGTCTGTTGAATAATTCTAGATAATAGGT
Source organism: Hydrotaea cyrtoneurina (assembly GCA_958296145.1). Classification (NCBI taxonomy): domain Eukaryota; kingdom Metazoa; phylum Arthropoda; class Insecta; order Diptera; family Muscidae; genus Hydrotaea; species Hydrotaea cyrtoneurina. The sequence goes on along the minus strand of OY282516.1, from coordinate 47,019,973 downwards.
AAGTCTTACAAACACTAACATCATTCGAAAAATATTAAACATTTTTTACAGTAATTTGTCGAAGTATTCATATATTTGCTTTGAAAAAATTATAGCCGAGAACGAAATCAACAACTTTTATAAGAAAATGTCAACAAACTAATTTAAAACGACTTTCTGCATATCAATTAAAAAAAAACGTGGTTTTACTTTTCCCTTTTTCGGACATAACTCGTAAAATGATGCTCATAGTTTAAAACCTTCAACAGCAAAATTGTAATTTTCACTGCCTTTACATGTACAATTAATTTGTTGCCAGTTGAGTACACATATTCTCTGTGAAACAAAAGAAAAATATCGAAAATCATCTGAAAAAGAGGGTCTACGTGTGCACATGCATGTTCACTTGAACAATGTCGTCGCAAGAGTAACTTCTCTCAAGAGTTGTTTCCGTCTGCAGCAGCAAACAAAAACACAATGTTGCCCTACACCACAAATTGTTAAAGCATTTGGGGAAAAGAATGGACAAGCAAATTTGTTTTCATATATAGGCCAACATTTTGTTTTTTGTACTTCAAACACGTTCGAAGAAATATTTATTGACAATCACGACAAAACCGTTTTGTTTTGAACACAATTACACAATAAAATTATTCCATAAATTGACACAAACAATTTTTTTTTGGGAAACTCTAACATTCGTTACTGTCTTTATATTTCCAATTTCACTGCGAAGGAAATTTCGTGAGCAGTCGGCCTGCCATTAGCAAAACTGTATGAGTATTGGTAAAGAAGTGTGTTTTTCCAATAATTACTGTCAAGTGTAATGGCAGTGTTAACAGTTCTATCATGTAGGAGAGCCAAAATTGCATTGCCAGTTGGTAGCGTGCTTGCCTATCAGCGTGGGGGTTGTGGGTTCGATTCCCACTTTGGTCTGTCGCTGCAAAAATCAAGCCAAATGGTCTTTGTCACCCGGTTTACCCTTGGACCCAAAATTATAATATAAATTTACTTTGTATTGTAATTAATAAATAAATAAATAAATAAAAACTCTGAAACTGGTGATAAATTTTTAAAATTTATTTCAACCAAATTCGACAATTCGTTATCGAGTTATGGCAATTCATGACTTTAAAATTTAATTTAAAAAAAATAAAACCCACCCATACGACAAGCCAATTCTACCACCAAAATTGCTCAAGAATTACAAATACATATGCCAGAAAAAAAAATGGTGAACATATTTTCCCTTTTTTGTAAAATATCGAAGTTCATCAGTTTCTGAATTAAAAAAGAAACGTCTCATAAATAAAGTGGTCCTCAGTGCCCAATAATGCGCGAAGTCAAAAAAAATGCCTCTACTAAAAATTGTGCGAGATTTTTGGCAGATACTCTTATAACTTTTTTCAACAGTTTGCCAAGAAATCCTTAAGCTTTTTGTGGCACAGTTTTTCGCATCACCTCTTTGTATTCACTATGAGATTTCTTTTATTGGTAAAAAGTTATCGCGAAAAATACTTGAGAAAAAGACCACTTTTTTTACGATTAAGCAAATACTATTTTAATACTAATTTTTATTGACATATTTATATATCGAACTTATCAAGAAACCTTTTATTTATAATTTTATGGTTGACGACTTGTTCACCAATTCATTACTCATTGTTATAGAAATAAATAATTTTATATCGAAATCCCGAAGACGTTTCAAATTCACTTGGTCGCTCGCTTACTTTGCAAAAACGTTTTTAGTCCAGCTATCGTTTTAATCTGCTATGGAAGTTCTTTTATACAGAAGTCTTTTTCCAGTTATTCCTAAATAATCTCCACGTTTTGCTCTCCATTTAGAAACGGAATTAGGTTGACATAAAAATAGACATCATTTCTTTAACTGTATCGAGGCGCTAAAAGTGTGATTTACTCATTCCATTCATATGCAAATCGTATACATACATACATACATATTACTACGCACATATATACATACATATAGTATACATAGTAGCTTGTAAACAGAATTGGAGCAGTTTTCGTCATTGCTCACCAATAACAAATAAAACCGGCACTATATCGATCGAACCGAATCAGACATACCCTCCTCTGTAGCAAGTCTTGCTCGGTAACATTTAAACAATTATCCATCTCCCGCCGCGATTATATCTATACCATTATCATCTGGAAATACTTCAAGTGCCCCAATCAAATGTAAATACAATTTCAGTTGGTGCAAACGTAGCGACAAACCAAACATGCCACCATTCAGTCTCTGAAAAAATGGGTAAATCTATACTAATTTTGTTTGTAAGAAAAATTGACAATAACCCATCAAACATCACATGAATTCGACAAACAAGTTTAAGCATCTTCGTATCGAGAGACTTCTGTGAGATTTGAGTGAAATCATTTTGATTCAAATAAACACTCAAATTTATATTCGAATTTAAATTAAAATTGCACTGACACATTCTTGACCTTACTCTCGCTCTCTTTCTGTGTTCATTTCATTGTTTGTCCATCTCCCATGTATAGAAATGGTACAGATGATGCTGATTGCTGTAGAATGCGATAAGAATTATTTATATAAACTTTAGAAGATCAACAAAACAGAAAAGTTTAAACAAAAAAAAAAGGTCTGTTGTGCAAAATATTCTTGGAAGGCAAAAACAAAAAACCTAACGTAACGTCAAAGTAGAGACGTATATGGATCATAGCTGACACTTGTGAATTTGTTATGACAGCCATTTCTTTGGGTACAGCGTACGAATATAGGATAGGAACACTATCAAATAAGATGGGTTAAAACTAGAAGCGCAAGTCCTAAATGGTCAGAGTTCAACAATATGAAATCCTGCAAGCCCAACGAATTATCCAAAATAGTATTTTTCATGGAAATATTTCAGAATGTGTATGCAATATTTATAATTTAAATAAAATGTTTCTCGTATTTCATTTACAAATTTTAAAATAAAACTTGCTGATTTGTCTTTGGTAAAAGCAATTATGCAAAAAACTGACAAGGGTGACCTGAATAAAATTTAGACCGATCAGACTACATAGATTGATGATAAAAAGAAAAAGTAAAAAAATTAGTCAGACGAACATTTATATGTTCGCTAGTGGTCAAAATATTTAATATTCACATACAAATTTTGTTTTTTTTTTGCTCTAAAAGTTTATAAAACATATCTTACTAATTGCAATAGTGATCCCCACAAATAGTTTTTTTTTGTACTTTTTTTCAAGGGTTTGAAAAATATAAAAAAAATCATAAAATTCCTTTTTGGTTTTTAGGAAAAAGTCCAATGCTGAAAAATACGTTTTTTTACGAAAATTGTGTCTGTGAACGACAGAGGTTGCTGCTAATCTCTGAAAAACCTATAAAGGAATAATTTGAGAACACAACACATTAGATTTGTTCACAAGCGTTGATGATTTTTCTACGTCTTTTTTTCCTTCAGTGTTGGCTTCCGTACACTGTCGATCATTCAGAATGCCATCGGACTCAGATGAAAGCTGATCACGATGTACACATCCTTCGCATAATACAACACTTACAGGAACATATCCTTTTCGTGAAATAACCATAACCAAAATCGCAAAGTGGCTGCCCTATGTCCTAGAATCGACGCTGGTCTGTTGGCGCAGACCTTATCTTTCACGTGGCCCCACTGTGGGATTTTGGTGTCAATAAATCAATTTTTCAACTACTGAATTTCAAAAATTTAAAGATGCAGTTTTGTAGAGAACTGTTTAAATACGAAATGTGCATTTATGGTTTTTTCGAAAAATTGTATTCTATTTGTGAAAAATTGAGGGAAAGTCCCTGCAAGGGTGCTAAGCAAGAAATGACTTATATTGTCATGCAATGCAGTGGTCCATATATGTAAAATTTTCTTGATAATACCATTTGACTTTAATATATTTTAAAAATATAGTATTTCTCTATAAATTAAAAAAAAAAATCATGGGGATATCATAAACCGTTAGGAAGATATGTCCAAATCTGTAAGCCGCTAAAAAAAATTTTTTTTGGATTTTCAATGGACACAAAAAAATGTAGCTCCACTCTCCTCCAAGCCGTTCTTTTAATAAAATAAAAGGTGGGAATGTCTTCTTTCGATTAAACCAAAAAATATTTTTAGGAAACTTCCGGAAGTGGAAGAAAACTAGAAATTTCTGGTAAAAGTCATGAAAATTTTCATTAAATTTTTGCAAAAAAAAGTATTGCATAATTTTAGGCCAGCTATTTATTGAATATTGAATATAACAACAACAAGTAACAATTCGGGCGAAACAGTGCATAGAGATAAATAAAAACAAAACCATATGATTTTTAGAATTAGCACATGATTATTTTATCATTTTGTAGTGAACAAAAGGAAGAACAACAACATTTGCGATTTTAGTTTTCAAAGTTTTTAAAATGTTTATATATAATTATCAAAATGATTTTGTTTTCGGTTTTATATGAAGAACTGTGTAAAGAAATAATTAATTGCAATGGAGAAATAAATTTATTAAACACTTTCATAAAAACTAAAAATTCGAAACTTTCTTCAGATCAAGTTGAAAATGTTAAAAGGCCATTTCAAAGCGGTTCGTTAGTCATTTTAAGGATAGATGGCATAAATGTCAAGTAAATAGGCAAGATTTTTTTAAGAAATATGAAACATGGCTGAAAGGTAAGTTGGGAACGACATACAATTTGTAATAGGAAAGCAACACAACATAATCACTGATAATAATTATAAAATTCTTATCTATAATCTGTATGGGCGGTGGGCGTGGCCGATTTTGATGAAACTTGGCACGCATCTTTTCTTAATTTGAAACTGTATGTACCAAATTTGAACACTTTTGACCGGATAGGAAAAATTTTATGCGAAAAATCCATTTGGATTGTATGGGCGGTGGGCGGTGGGCGTGGCCGATTTTGATGAAATTCCATTTTTTTCTTAATTTAGTCAATATAATTCTCGGTGCCAACTTTCAATGATCTCGGACTACTCCTTCTATTTTTTGCACAAAAATGTATGAAGCGATCCCACAGTGGGCCCCAAAGGAAGAAGTCGCAAGCCTCATCAGTCAAGATGATTTTTCGTTAGAATTCCGGATCATTTTCATGCATTTCAAGGACCCAATCAGCAAAGACACGACATTGTTGATGATCGGCCGGCTTGAATTGTGTTAACTGAGCTTTATAAGCCTTAAGGCAATCTTTAAGCAAGATACGGTGTACTGACGTTTGTGGAATGCACAATTCAAAGAACGACGAGGACAAACCTGGGTTTTCTTCAACAGTTTGGGCTACAGCAGCAATATTCTCAGTAGTTCTTGAGAGACGTGCACGGGTTTTATTCTATACATCACTAACTTGTCCCACCAGCTCGAATTTGTCTACCGATTTCTGTGGTGCTTGCTTTTGTTTTGCGAACTGTGACTGCAAGATGTTCACCCTTTTTCTAATGAATTTTAATAATTTCAATGCGTTGTTGTGTGTATCTTTCCATTTTTAGTAATGGCGTAGTCAAATGTCAAAGAATAAAAGCTTCAAAGGTGACAGCTACCGAATTATCGGGTGATTCAAAATAACACCTCTTGTTGGAAAACCCTTTATAACAAAAAAAAAAACAAATTTTAACTTCTATACATTCACAATTTTTATTTGATTTTTATAAACTATAATTTATATGAAAGATGCATTTCTGAAATCAATGATTCCCTGCGATTCTCAAATTCAAACAAATATGAATTCCCAACAAACCCCGAGTAGAGAGAGAATCCTACCAAAATACTACTCTTCCAACACCCTTTTTGCAGCATTGTTGATTGGTGACTTTCCACAAAACAATTTGCAAATACAAAAAAAAACAATTCAGAATAATGTTGGTAATTAATATGTGTACGAGGACTGGGTGAAAAGTAATTTGCCACTCCAAGAAAACAAAATTGAATTGTTTTCATTAACTATTTTTCGAACATAACAACCTATTGTTTTATTTTCAATAGACTATTGTAAATCGCGCAATTTTTCATTTGGCATTCGGTGTTTGGATAGAGAACTGCTGTTCGAGCCGCTACCTCTGGTTTGGAAATAGAAAGCAATTACAGGCGGCCAATTCTGACCAAGACAATTTATGATATGTACACGTCCCACTTTTGTATTGTTTGTTGTTCAAACGGTTTACGTCAGTTTTAATTTAATTAATTAATGGTTTTTTAGAACACCCTAATATATATACTTTGCCACAATCGTTTAATCTTCGCAGAAACAGCCAATAAACACGTAAATCTAATTGGTCTCAATCAGGTTTCCTCTCTCAAATGAGATTTATCCAAGTAAAGAACCGTTCAATAGAATACTTACCCGCTCGAAAACTACCACCAACTAATTTATGAGCTTCAATTAATTACACACTACCTTCACTTCTTCTTCGTCTTTCTACTACACATTTTAACCAGTCAAACAAAAAGTAAATCAAGATTAAAATACATAATTGAATCTCTTATTCACCGAACTGGAACGTGTTTTATTCACAATAAATAGTTTGTGTGGACTTCTCAGATTTAGACATTTCATACGGAGCAGCGATACAGAACGTAGAGAATATCAGTGGAGGCATCTTCAAAAATGCGCCACATGTCCCATAAAATAGACGGCCTTTGAGTTGCGAATGACGAAAATAAAGGGATGATCGGCGGTGAAACGTTTTATGCGCACCGGCAATGACAGCGGTACAAAGTTGGCAACTGCAAAATAAAGCGTACAATTCAAATATTTTCTTAATCGTCTGTAATTAATCGTCTGTTTAATTACTTACACGTTACTGCTGCAGCTTCAGTGCCAGCTTCGTTTACATCAATATACGTTTTATGTTTTATCTGATCCACGAAGAGGGGCTTTTGCTGATCTTTGAATATATTAATGCGGGACTCTGAATTGAATAATGAAAACAGTCCCAACTGTAATGAAAAATTTTTAAATTAGTTTAACAGCGAAAGATTGTGGTACTTATTAATGTCAGTGGTATAAATGAGATAGAAATGGTTATCGTATTTCAAATGGAGCACAGACTGTCCAAAAAATAAAAAGAAATATTCGAAAGGAAAATAAGCCTATTACCTTATTATAGTACGAGGACCGGATGAAAACAATCTAAAGTTCTGTCGACCTATTTGCAGAAATAGTAACTATTACGACTGCAAAAATATTTAATATCTTGACATTGCTTTGCATTTCTTTTCAATTAAATTTCGTTTAATAGAATAATCGCATAACTGAAATCTAAAATCATCCGAAAGTTGAAATACAAATAAATATGATTACGTATTTAGCAAAAGATACTTTTGAAACGATCGACATTATTGGGTATTTCTCTGCTGCTATTTCAATCGCAATCGGCCGATAATCTTCAATTAAATCATGGCTTAACCAAAAAGTATCTACATATTATTTCAGAGACGTTTCTTATTGATAATAAACTTGACTGCTGCGGAAAAATTAAAGGCGAGTGTATTATAGAACAGGTCAACGTCGTAACGTATTTTAATGGACTTGAGAATAATGACGTTGATATAGCAAATAATCGTAAACCTATCAATTAAAGATCACCTTGAATTGAATAGAACTTTAAATGATTTTTTTGTTGTTGATAACAGTACAGTTATTAAATAAAATGCAGACGTTCTAATATAATTTATGTGATCTTAAGGAAATTGTTGACACATTTTGAACAAATTAAATCTTATGAAAATCAGATTTATTACTTTGATTGGGTCTTGCAAGGAATTTAACAAATAGCTACAATTTCAGATCGTTTAATTGAAAGAGATTGCATTTATCTGTATATTATTGAATGGATCGCTGATAACATAGCCCCACATTTTGTCGTTTACAATTAAACAGATTCGCATTGTAATTATTTTTCAAACTTCGAACTTTCTGTCAAAAACTGCATACCAAAGAAATTTTTATAATTTGTTAAACCTATAATTTTTGGAAAATAAAGAAATACATATTTATACCATAGCACTTTCGCAAATTTCACAATAGCAACTTTCGATTACGATTAGTAATCAATTAGAATACTTTTAAGAATAATTGCATTGAAAATAGAATCCACTATTAACCAATTTGTGATAAATAATTGTTTACAATTACAAATAATTTAAAAGTAATTAAGATTACTTCAAATTACTATAAAATAATCAAAAAGAATCACAGCACCTGCGATTTGCACGAATCATGCATGATCACACGTTACAAAGCATGATCGTTAGTAAATGTTTGCTCCTGTCACGGGGGCGTTTATGAACGTGAAGTGTGATAATAAAATCAATGAGCAATTTTCAACTGCATGTACAAGAAATCACGAAAAATGCTTTTGGCTTAGCAATATTAAAAACGACAAACAAAAATCGTATACAAATTTTAGCGGTATAGACATATGAAAAAAAGATCTGTACTTCAAAGGTGGACTAGTCTGTGGAAGATTTCAACGCTACCCCTTTAGTTTTGATTAGATTGGAGTTTTGATTTGGACACTTCAATAATATGTGACCAAAAGTGATCGCCATATACATCCAATATATTGCTTTAGGTCATCGAACCCATTCTCTCCTGTTGGCATTTCTACATTTACGGTAAAATAATTTGGGCTTTCTTTTATAGGACGCTACCAGGAAGGCTTAGAGTAGGTTTGTATTTTATCGCATTTTCAAAAAATATATTTAAATATTCGCTTTCGCTAAACACACTTTTGTTACATCCGCAGTTTCGACTACATAAAGGTGTTTCAGTTATTATAGAGAGCTATTATTAGGAGTGGTAACTTTTTTCTCGAGTTGCCCTAAGGTACATTGACAGAATGTTCGATATTTTTTAAACAAACAAACAACAAAAAAATGGTATTAGCTAAACAAAATTATTGAAATGCAAACCGGGTAGTCGCTTAATATGGATGAGGTCTAGAACTGGTTTTATGTAATTTTCAAGGTTAATCTAAAATGCCAGATTATCAATACTCGAGAAAGACATTTTTTAAATTTCTCATCTAGAATTTTCTTTAAATTCACCCAGAATCATCTTATCCAGTTAAATTAAATACACAGAGCTACGGCGCAGTTTCAAATGTGTGTATCTCGTAATATATTCAAGATAAGCTAAAAGCGTAAGTATATTTTCAGTTGGAAACCTCATACATCCCCCCTTCAGGACTTTAACTCGAAAATACTCTGTACTTTCAGACAACGGCTAGCAAATACTTCGGTGTTGAAATCCATCGGAGTTATTTCCACAACAATTTCGAATTTCCCCCACTGTGAAAGTTGTATCTGAACAATAGGTTTTTAGGCCTTTATTTGGTGTTAACCTAATTATCATCGCCCTGAATGTCTTTAGGAATCCAAGAACACCGATACGGATTACGGATTTAAGTCAACTATAAAATCACTCTCGGAATTAAGTCAGTAGTAACTGGAGTAATGGATTTGTAGAATTTTTGCAACAAACTGAAATCTATTATTTTGTTAATTGATTTAATTATGTGTGTGTTCAAAGGAAATTTCTCACATCAATTAAAAAGGTGAGACTGAAAATGTGTTGAAATTTGTGGTGCTCGAAACTTTCTCTTTAACGTGTTTAGTAAAATACACCAAAATGTAATTCACATTCATGTTAATGAACATACGATTTCCCGAACATCCCCGAATGGTTTATACTTACTTGTTGCAACGGCCGAACCATATCCGCATCAAATTCTATACGGAATTTGGGCAATTTGACAATAACTTCTTCCCTTTGCAATCGTTCGGAGACCACCTTCAAAGTTATTTGCGCCAGACGTCTCTCCACATCGGCCAATCCATCGATTTCGTTCGGCAAAATGATCATCATACTGAAATCGCTCAAGTTATACGGCATTTCCAGTACAGTCACACCCAATTTCTCAAATACCCCGTAAGTGAACACATCCTCGACAAACATCATATCCACCGATACTTGCTTATCCTTGCTAATGTAGAATGGCTGGTTCACCGTATCTAAGGTCGAGAATTTTGTGAGCCATTCACTTTTGAAATACAAGGAAGAAACTAGTAGAGCACTGGTATCGGGATGCAATGAATTGGGACTAATGATCTGAGGTATCAGATGTCGCGTCCTTTCGGCCACCCACGAGTTGATGGTGTCGCCGGCTTTGCGGGGTGTGAGAAAATTCAGAGCCTCCACATCACTGGCAAAGGACTGCATGGCCAAATTGCGAACATTGTGAGTGAGAAGGCCATAGCGCTGGTCGTAATACAGTTTATTGGCCATTATGATGGTATTTTTCTCATTTGTGTTGAGCGGCGTTTCGGTCAATGATTGGAAATGTTGCACCACTAGTGAATCATTGCGGGGCAGATCTAAGAGCTGTGTTAGTTCTTGGCGCAGTTTACCTTCCGACAAAGTAGCAATGAATGTTAACAGCGTTTGTAGTGACAGTGGAGAATAGCACAGATTTCGATGTGTCGTTCCGGCCGACATCAGTTGAAATAACTTGGAATTGAATGATTCCGAAGGTATTTGCATGTTCTCAAATTCATCGGGATAAACTATGCGAGTGGGATTTGCGCCCGTGCGAACCTTTGGAATGTTAACATTGTGATCTGGAGGCGCTGTGGAATATGTGGACGGTGTGGAATATTCCGGCTGTTGTCCACTCGTTGTGCCGACCGGTTGAAGTACGCTTCTGGTTGTTGACACTGGTGGTCGACTCTGTGGATCGCATGGACACTGACCACAAACCAATTGCATGCATATTGCGGCGTATATAACTAAATGTTACAAAGAGAAAAATCACATATTTTTATATTTGATCCGTCACCGTATTTACACGATTTCATTGCATTTTGTTTGGCTTACAGAATTTCCACATTTTAATGTGAAACAAAAACAATTCCGTCTCAATTGTGTTTGGGTTTTTTTGTTTTTTGTTTTCTTTTAATGAATTCCGCTCTGTTGTTTCTGTACCGGCACGTCGTTTTAAACTTGATTATGGTCGAAGCTAAAATTGGCAACTGATTACGATTCCATTGGATGTTTCCACTTTATAATAAAACAATATTCGAGATACTCGCTCGCCGATGTTCTCTGTTCTCTTTTGGTTTTAAGAGATTCATTGGGGTTTTTATTTTGTTTTGTTTCGATTTTATGCGACTAGTATGAACTCTGCCGTTTGTTCTCTTAAGTTCTGTCGCAGTCAGATATGCAAAAACCCCCGATCACTGAAGGGTTTTCATTCACAAAGTCATTGAGTCCGACTATGAATCATGAAAATATAACTTCGACTGATATGACGTTATTGAAAATATACGCTGGTTAATTGTGGCAGTTCAGCTTCCATTCTCATACAAATCATAACCGAGTTGCCAACCTTTTTCTTTTAATTGTAGTGGAACATGATTTTTTTGTCACCAGCGTTGACTAGTAGATAAATTACCTGGTAAACTAATTAAGTCTAGTCGAAAGTTGTTGGAAAGTAGATTTCTTTATGAAATGAAGAACTAGTTCTGCGTATGTGATCCCTGCAAAACTTGTACGCCTTTGTAGAAAGACTCGAAGGGACACAGTATCGTCAGTACATATAGGAATTGAACTCGAACTGTTCACCAACAACAGAGCTCTCGAACAGGGTGCTCGATAACAAACTTCCAGAAAACGTTCAAAGTCTCCCTACCATCTAGAAAGGAGTGGTCCAGCAACTCAGTCATAGATGTGGATCACATATCAAACCATGATACAGTTTGAAAATAGTGACGGAAACCTCCTGAGCAGTTTCCTCAGAAATTCTGGGAATAGAGACAACATATAAATTAACTGACCAGGCAGAGATAGTCGCAATCGACATGGCAGCCAAACAGAATTGCGAGCGGAACATATCTCCATCGAAAACAAAACTCCTGGCGGCCCTCGAAGTCCTACACTCAAAAGCGGTTAAATCCTAATGTACACACGTTAGAAAGTATTAAATTCCTAACAGACTAAGCTACGATGTAGCACGGCAACAGAAGACAAGGTTTACATGCATCCCCACCGACAAATAGCTGGTTAGTAGCTTCGAAATCAGCTGTTTGTCTCATAGAAAGAATTGTAACGTTGTCGTTCGGCATTATGGCTAAGGCGGTTAATCTAATCCAACATCACAAGCTAAACCTTCCCTGATCATAACGACTTTACGGGAAATGAACGGGCAGATCTATGTGCCAGGAAAGGGCTTTGAGTCGGTAGGTGTTCCGATTATCTCTAGCATATGCATGCCTTTTTATGAAATACTAAGTTGTATGGACGAAAAGGCAAAAACATGGAAAAGAATTGAATGAAGGATTCACAACAAACTTGTAAGATAAGTCACTCGTTAACATCACATCTAACGTTTTTTTTCAACTAGTGCTGAACGAATTTTTGAAACAATTTTCAAAACAAAGTGAAGTTATTTGGCGGACCCTGTATATCCCGATATGATCATAGTCTGTCCAAGGAAGGCAAACTCTACAGCTAAAGAGTGCTCGCTTGGATTGAAGAGAGAAGCAAGTTGAAGCGGCAAAGCAGGTGGAACATTGGTGGCTTCGCAACTCACATCCGTAGCATACACTCGCTCAGCTCTCTTTCTCTCTCTATCTGTCATCTTGTAGCATTGATATAGCACGAACTATTATCGCTTCGCTTGTAGCATACCATCTGTTATCAGGGATGCAAAAGTTGATACAATTGTACTTTTTTGATACATTTTCGGTATAGAAAGTACCGTGATACAACCGCGGCTCATTTGGAGCTTATTTGATACATTTTACAAATGTTCCGATCAGTTGTCTCTTCTTATTCAGTGATTGATTTACAATGAAAGATTGTGCAACAGACATAGATGACACTTTTGTACCGATTTATTAAGTTGGTACCAGCTCCATCTGACGGATAACAATGAAACTTGCACATTTCAGCGAGAAGATTTTACATCCGCATATTTCATCTTATGTCTTACCACCTGTTGTATGCAACCAAATTCAAGTTGATTACTTTTGTAATAGATACTTTTGCCTTAGATCAATGTGAAATACATGAACTGAATAACGAAAAAAAAAAAAGTGATATATCTAGTTTTTGGACAAAAGTAGCTAGTTTAAAAAATGAATTAAATGTGTTTTTGTACCCTGATATTTCCAGAGTGGTAGCAGGTATTTTATCTATACCCCATTCGACAGCAAACGTCGAAAGAATGTTTTCATTTCAAAACATTATAAAGACTAAGGAGAGGAGCAGACTTAATGTGACAACATTATCAAGTATAATTCAAACGAAGGATTTATTGAAGTCTTCAAATTCTTGTTGTTACAGTTTAACCATTCCAAGTGATATGTTAACAAAAAATTTAAACCAAAATTGATCTCAGAAACATGTGAAATCTTGATCTTTTATAAAAATTTTTTTTTACATAGGCTGTAGATTATTTATTTTTGTTTTATATTTTATGTTTATGTTTTATAGTTATATGTATATATATACATGTGCAATTGAATTTTTATTTACTTTTTTTGTTTCAATAAAATTGATTTTAAAAATAAAACATCGTTTATTGGTTTTGGTACCGTCGGGATGGAAAAAGTACATTTTTAAAGAGCGGAAAGTACAAAATGAAAAATCACATTTTGCATCCCTGTCTGTTATTAGCCTAACTTCCGCTTCGTCTGCGGAAAACCAGAACCACGGTGAAAAGCACAATTTAGCAGCTCAAAGCCAAAGAGTTATCGGAGTGAGAAGTAACGTCTACATAGACTTTTCAGAATTGTCTCTTCAGTCTAGAGAAACAGGTAACTGGATCACACTTTTTCTTTGTGGAAAAAACGATCGATTTGACAATCTGAAAAGTCTGTTAACTATTTTGCATAACAATTGAACGAGGTGCGACTGTCATACAAGAAACCCAGGTTCGAACCTGGGTAAGAACATGTACCATTTATTATCGGCTCGACACATTTCGAGTATAAAAGACGTGACGTTTAGAATCTTCTTTATAAAAGTAGACTTCCGAGTATATCAGGGATTTGTGAGACAACGGACATAACACTTTTGTGTATCGCATATAAATCGAAACACAACGGTTGATGAATACCCTAACTGGAATACGGCAACAAAATATAGCTCAGTGCAATATTTATAGACCACGGGACATACGTTGTATTCATGGCAAATATTTGCAAGATTTATGGACCACAAACCGGTGGCTTTAGGTTCAAACTCGTTTCATATGTATGTAATTTTCAAAAACTCAGCTATAGCTGAACCGTATTTGACGAGCGAGAAATTGCGAACGCTGGAGAACAAAGAGACCCGGCAAATCTTTGGGAGTTGGCGATTCTCGTAGGAATTTGCGAGAGTTTACATTTTACGCTTTTTAGGCGGTGCATAAGTTTTGCGAAATATACTGCAGTGTTAAAATTCAATATAAAAAAACTGGTCAAATATATATCCGATTTATAAATGCTTACGTGGGTATACGTGGGCAGTGTGAGAAGTTAATTAACGTATGATATCGACTGAATAGACTACTGTACGGCTTTAAGGAAGTTGCTGCATTTAGTATGCGTTTGATTGAATGTGCACCACCTCGTGAAAATTGGAAAATATTACATTTTGTGTCAATCGATGGCATTAGCCAAATTTGATTTTATTCACTTCGAAATGCGCTACATCATAATGTCAGTTCATTAATATCGTTCTATATTGCTTGAATTTTCCACCCTAAGGTATTGGGACGACACATTTTTAATTATCTGTATCAACACATTTAAAGAAACCGTCACCATGGTCTTGGACAACTAAGTAGCCACAAGAATGGAATCGTGTTTCATAAATTATGGGAATATTTTCTCTGAATAAACCAATAATATGCCGAAAATGTTTTTTGAACATTTTTTATTTTTTACCAATAAACCTGTAGTTGAACCACCCGCTAATGTGACCTGCACATATTGTAACAAGCACCTACTTGAGAGAGTATATTTAACTAGTAAGTTGTAATGCGCCTATGGCGCCCGTTGAAATATGGAAAAAAAATTCTGTTAAAAAAAAATTTTTTTTTAAAAAAAAAAAAAAAAATTTAAAAAAAAAACATTGTTGAATAAAAAATTTTTGTTGAAAAAAAAAATTTTGTTGAAAAAAAAATTTTTTCTTGAAAAAAAAAATTTTTGTTGAAAAAAAATAATTTTGTTGAAAAAAATAATTTTGTGGAAAAAAAAATTTGGAAAAAAAAATTCTCTGAAAAAAAAAATGTTTGTAAAACAAAAATTTTTTAAAAAAAAAAATTTTTGTAAAAAAAAATGTTTGTAAAAAAAAAATTGTTGTAAAAAAAAAAATTGTAAAAAAAAAATTTTGGAAAAACACAATTTCTGTACAAAAAAAAAATATTATTTTTTTTATTATTATTATTTATAGAAAATTATAGAATGCCTATTTAAATTCCTACGTATTGCGTGACAGAGTCAGTGAATCAGTGTCGAGGGTAAATATATCGCTCATTTACTTGAATAGTGGCATAATTCAAAATTCACTTTATATATTTTTGGTCTTGGAAAAGCTGTAAATCTCCAATTTAAATTGGCTTTTGTTCTACTGAGTATTGTGCATTCATATGACAGGTCTCCATATTATTGAAATAGCCTGCAGTTATTTTTCTATATTTGGAAAGTACGACGAAATTGACGATTTTAAACGGCTCTCCTGAAAAAATCCTATTTTGAGTTATGCCACTATTCAAGTAAATGAGCGATATATTAAGATATTCTGGTGAATTCATTGCGGATATCTGTGTGGTAAGTGTCAACATCGCGCGATTTGCTTTGTACCCAAAAATTATCTTCTCTCATCAGTTACAAGCTGTAAGTTATTTATGCCCATTTTAAATGTGATCGTAAATAGCACAACGGCTTTGCTTTCATGCACATTTTCTGTCAGCCACATCATGCACATTTTCTGTCAGCCACATCATGCACAGATTGAGCTCCTTTCAACGTTTCAGCCTCGGGATAACGTTCTTGTAGTATTTTCTGTGACAGACAGAACATTTTCAATTCTGCTAATCAATTATAATTTCCAGCTCTCAAATATTTAGAATTGTTTTTCCTCGGAATGTTACAATGAGCAACAAACGAATGACGTCTTTATTTGTGTGTGTGTTTTTTTTTTAATTTTCAAAGCAATCACGAACATAAATGCAATCTCTGGAATACAATATTTCCATGGAAGTGTTATTGATTTATGATAACACTGTACAACACTGTTTTGCATCTCATGACAAGATCGAAAATTTAAAGGTTTTTGGTATACGGGAGCGGAAATTGCTCGACTACGAATCCAGCATTTTTAAATAGCTCAACTCCGACTTCAGCTGTTCTGTAACAGAATTTCGTTAATTGTGTTTCCGTCGACTATTTCTATACTCTATCTCGCACAGTGGCGCGTTTGTATCCAAAAGATACATAGTTCATGCAATCGAAAATATTTAATATTTTTCAAAAATATTAACAGATTGACATGTTTTTAATTAAGTTTATTGGAAATCTAAGTAAATGAAAACTACAAATTGCAACTTTTGAACTCGCAAGATTCTGGATCGCACACACCGAACGTCGGCCATTTTTACAGAAGCTCAAATTTGGAGAGGGAGTCAGCCCTGAATAGCAAAAAACCACGTTGGGATGAGCTCTATTGGAAATTACGCTTCCTTGATAGTAATATCGATGGGGAAATAAATCTGCTTGGTATAAACACATTTATTCCCTTGAAAACTCCAAAACCATCTTTGCAGCTTCTGGACCGTTTACAGGTAAGAGCGATGGTGATGATAGGGGATGGCAGAGTATCGAAATCGATTGTCTCCCTACAACATCGACGGAATTCGGTTTGTTAAAGTATCTATAGATATTTTAACTGTAACTGTAAGACCTCAAAGATAGAATTCGTGAGGCTATCGAGGACATAGGGCAGGCACTTTGCGATTTGGTTATGGAAAGTTTCATGATAGGGATATGGTCCTGTATGCGTGGTCGTGGCTACCATTTGACACTTTTCATAGAGCCAAAGAAGAAATGTCAAATCGGTTTAGCCGTTTTCAACTTTACCAACGAACATCATTTAATATTTATGTTCTTAGGCCGATAGAGAGATATCTAAGTCAGAATTTATGTAGGTAGAACGAAGACTTCCGGGTCAGCGAATCGAATTTCTGTTTATAATATTTCTTATTCATGCAACCAAAATTAAATGTTGTAGCACGGTGTAAAATTACGCAATATTTCTATTGTATGTACAATTATACTAATGAATGTGTTCGGCCAAAGCTGGCACCCCTTGGACAGTTCTTTCTGCTCCAAAGCGTAATTTAGTTCAATATTACAAAGAGAAAAAAAATCCCATAATAAACAGAAAGCTTGACTGTGACTGTTTTGCAAAATTAATAACTTAATTTAATATCACTGTGGACTAAGCAATAATCATACATATATGTGTGTATACGAATGTCTGTAGATTTGTGCAAGTTAATGTAAATTCTTTGGTATCTGTGAGAAAAAAAAGAAGAAGACAAGTTTAATTACATATCATCAGGCGTTTCATTACATTTCCCCTTTAAACAAGAGTTCATTTAATGAAGTGGGCGTTTAATGCCACTCTTTAACTTGAAATTACTTCCAGTTGAGACAGAACAAGCCAAACTCTTCGCCATTCTAAGACAAATTTGAACGAATGTATGAGGAGTAATCATGAAATGAAAAAATAAATAGTGGGATAACAGGGAAATGAAAAAATCATTTTAAATAGTTGTGGCGGTGTCCAGTGGAACAGAAACTATGGGAAATGAAGACGCTTGAACAACGTTGAAAAATAATGCAAACTTATTTCCAAAATCAATGATGTTTTGGCCGAAACGCAAAAAGCTTCTGGGAAGCTAGTGACCAACACACAGAAAAAAATACGGGCCAAAAAAATTCAATTACTGTCGTAATTGAAATTAAGCTTGAAATCAATTCATGTTGTAATTGAACTTAGAAATTCTTTGCGAAATCCATGTAAAAAATAGTAAAAAATGCAATTACTTATTTAAAATTTGAGTAATTGAATTCACAACTTTTGTAATTGGAAGAAAATCAATTAAAAAAGTAATTGAATTGACGAATTCCATACAAACTTCGTAATTGATTTCAAAAATATGTTTTTTCTGTGCAGTCATGGTACTTGTCATTACACAGTGGGCCAGAATCCAATTCCATCGTCTGTTACTTTTGATCTAGTAAAGATTTTGGAGTTAGGGAAAACATAAGTCGCAGGCCGTCAAAACCGTCGCAGATTGCGACTTTAGTCGCACAACGGTAACACTGCTGGCAGGATACGCTACTGCGAGCCAGTCACATGAATTGCCTCGTATTCCATCTGTAATGGGCATGTTTGCTCCTTTGAATAAAAAAAATAGTTTTGGTTCGCACCCCACTTTATGTTTTGGTATTGATTTACGCAAGATGTTTACATACAGTACATTTAGAAGTTGAGTAATGAAAAGTTGTTTTAATATTCAATACCAAACACATACCTGCCGTGCCGTGTACCCTGCTCTTAAAAACCTACTTGATACGCGATAGATCTCGGTACACTACAGATCAGATCTCAATTCGTATTGTGTTGGAAGTTGCAGTAAAATATAAATCATTTAACACCAAACGAGATACTCGAATTCAATACGATGATAATGAGCTGAAAGTACTCGCAAATCCAATGAACGAACGAATTCTCTGTGGCATATCAGTGTGTTGCTCGTATGTGGCTGCCGCACATTTGAGCGGACGGACGGATAAGCAGACAGACGACTACAGACGGATTTTATGGCTGTACTAATAAAACTTGGCGGGGTTTCTACAACTTCAAATGATTGTTTATACAGACAAATGCAGATGCATTTATTGGATATTTATAAAAAAAAGAAAACAAAACTACATACATATGTTCAGCCATGCACACAGATTTCCAAACATACACATGTATGCATGTAGTTTTGTATAAATATTGAACGTTATTGACATCAATTGAAGTAAACAATCCCACCGAACATGTGATTGAGATATTTCCAGTGGAAATATTCAATTAAAGCACATTCCACTAATAGAATTGTTGGGGAAAATGGAGCAGATAATTGCTTACTAAAATCAAAGGGGCCCCCTTTGCTTCGCATCTCCAATTAGTCAGCCCGTTTGCGTTAGAAATTTTCAAATGCATGAGCATGCAGAACAGGAAGTGGGGAAAGGAAATGTAAGTGTTTTCGTCGGATACTCGGAGGGCATGATTATTACGCTCGATGGTATCAAAGAGGTACCAATTCCGAACTGCAATCGATTAGAGTGGTGTTTGCAATGTTAGCTGTAAAGTTCCTAAGTGCCTTTGGGATTTTGCCAATATGTCTAGTTTTATATCTCAAATAGGAATTTGAGAAAAAATGTATTAAAGTTGTCAGCTGAAAATATCTATAGAACTATGGCACATAATTGCAAATCGGCACAAAGAATAAAAAGTTTAAGAGCTTCCGAAACGAATCCGCATACCTTGCCTGCAGTCAAAGCAAACACAATGCTTGACGCCTTTTTAGAACAGTTCTATTTTTGCAAAGAAATAGAAATTATTTAATGATCTCGAACAACAGAGACCAAAACTGTATTTCCATTACCATCATACGTGTTGCTGTAATACCTAAAATCCGTCTAGCTAGATGTAGTTGGCAACAGCAACAAAAGTTAGAGGCAAGAGAACTACTAGGAGTTTCACCAGCATCACTCAATGAATTTATAACGAAGAACCACCATGTACAGGAAATGATTCCATTTCAGGCGATATTGATTCATATTTAATTGCTTGCGTATCAATTAAAACTCCATAGACATGAAAAGACTGTAATTCTTACATAACACTGCCAGCAAATTACAATCGTGACAGCAAAAACATAAACAAATATAATTATTTATTAAATTTGTTCATTAATCGTAATGTCTGTTAGTTCGATTCGATTTAGACTTTCTACGTTAAATGTGAGAACGTGAACCTGTGTATCTATCTGTACCTGTTCTGACCAACCTGTCAACATGTTGCCAACAACATTTACTCTGACGGCTGGGCGTTGAGAACACACAGAGAGAGGGAGAGAGAGAGAGAGACAGAAAGCGATCTGCGGATAGATTTGCAAACAAACAGACAGGCGACGGACGGGCCGAGAAGTGAGTGACGGACAGATACAATTTGCGGTTGTGTTTCTTGCATTTAACACAATGAAGCCAATATTTACGCATAATTAACGTAACAACACTTTAGTTGAAGTGCATTAATTTAAATTATATACGAGAGCGTCACAGTCACAGCCGTGCCAGCAACCATACAGCGGCGGATTCTTGTGGGCCTTCTCGTATCAGGCCTGTAATTTAGATAGGCGTAATTTTTTATGATGTTTTAGAAAGTTTTTTTTTTAGAATTTGTTTTAGAATTTGTTTTTTCTACTTGTCAAATGTCAAAGAATACATGCTTCAAAAGTGACAGCTACCGAAAAACCAGGTGATTCAAAATAAACCCTTTATTACCAACACTAAATCGTATCGTAGTTTTGATATGCGGGCACCGTGCCAGACCCTGTAGCTCTTAAATCAGTGTCCCATCAATGATTACAATTTTAAATCGTCATTGAAAGACTCTGTCTTTTGGAAGGCTCATAAGACAGTAATACACAATAGAATTCGCTAGCACTCTACAAGAGCCCTTCGCATTTTTGAGGCCTTGTATGTCCCGCTTGCCGCCGCTGGTTAGCAATTGCTCTTGTGTGTGGCAGTGTTGAGGGCTGTGAGTTAACTGACATTGGCGCAGGCGCGCCGCAGTTCAGGCGAGAACATTGTTGGCTGGGTGATGTGTTCATAGAATGTTTGTGTATGAACTTGTTGGCCGTAATTCTTCCATGAAAGGCGTTGTGGACAGTGAAAATGCATTAAATTACACGTTGTCGTTCGGTTTTTGTCTTCATGTATTAACTTGTACGTTCTGTTTAGCGCTGCCAACTTGGGTGATTTACTGCCATATTGGCGATTTTTTTAATGGTATAATCTTAGTTTACTTAAAGGCAATTGGCGATTTTTGTTCACTCAAAAGCGGTAGAGTACATCGGAGATAGATACAATTGTTTCGGAATGATAAGGGTGCCCGGTATAGCGTCGCCTGAAATTCAAAATGACCAGACTTCAAAAAACCCAAAATCGCGTTTTTGATTGATTCTGGTGAAAAGGTATAAAATACATGAGTGTGCAAAATTTTACACTTCCAAAACTAAGTAACAACAAGAGTGTATAGATTTTACAACGTTTTTTCATCTCCTGTAAAGTTATGAAAATGGTTGTTAGATCATTTTGGATTTCTGGTGGCGATATGTATAAATTAGGTTCAAAAATATCAGTGCTAAAACTTGAACATCTCTGCTTTGGTAACAGATAGAGACAATTCTGAAGCCTGGGGCAAAACAAATGATCTCAAAAAATTATATGGCAACCGCACTTAAGACAACTCAGCCAAATGAAAATAAGTGAATTTTTTCATCCATACCCATTAATATTGAATTCAAATGTACATGTATTTACATTTAAAATACAGTGGAACTTCGAAAACTGGAACTTCCATTAGTCGAATTTTATTTAAGTCGTAGCACTTCTAGTGACAGTTAAGGAGACAAATTCTCTTAAACAGTTTTAAACCTCATAACTCAAAGTCTACGTAAATCGAACTTTTCTACAGGATAATGGTGGTTCAAGTTATGGAAGTTTGACTGTAGTATTTTACATGGACTACTGTCCAACAATGTACGAGTATAAATCAGGACATATCTTTTTTTCGATTGTGCTGATTACAATATTCAACGGCCGTTTTTTAAATTGATGAAAAATATTTTGAAGAAAAACTATGGATACATTTTTTTTCTAACATTTTTTTTTTCTAAAAATTTGGAAGGAGACATCCGATCAAACAATTTAATATATCAAATTAAAGGTACACGCTAAAAAATACGTCTTTTTTTTGTTTACACACAAGTAAAACGCGTGTTTGGTGTTTGTAGCAAGTAAAGCTTATTTCCTTCTACACAAAGCTTATTTGGATGTAAATACAACTCGTTTGCTATTAGTATTACATATTTGTGTATAAGCAATAACGTGTTTGGGAGAAACAGACAACGAACTTATTAAATTCAACAAAGTACAACATTTGGGAGCGAATAAGTGTGTATTTGCAACTGTTTCCTTAATTTTTTTTTTGCATTTACGCTCATTAAAATAATATCAATACCGAGAGAATGAGATGGATTGTTATATAGATATTCACAAATTGAAAAAAATTAAGAAATGACACAAAACATGTATGCATATATTCGATATTTATAACCTACAAACAAGTTAACGTTTGAGGTATGGAAAAATATATACAGGTGTTTTCCCATTTAACGAACCATCGGTTTAACGAATTCATACGATGATATGAATAGATGGGTTAATGAAACTGTTTGTGTAATCCTGGACTATAATGAAAATGACGATGTGGAGAGTGAGATTAATGGTGAAGATAACACTCCTTCGGAAGAAGAACCCAGAATAAAGCACGACGATGTTGTAAAACATTTTGAAATGTGTATAAAATGGGAACAACAAAATAATTCGATGCCACGAAATCACTAGTATTGAGGGAGCTCCAGGAAGAGGCGATACAAAAAAGAATAGACGTTCCCAAAATACAAACATCAATTAAAGATTTTTTCCGTTCAAGTCATTAAAAAATGATATGTTTTAGTAGTACTCCAAAAAAAATTGAAGAAAAGTTCCAGTTTTGTTGTTAGATTCAAAGTATTTTTTTTGTTTAGTTATTGTTTGTAAGCACGATTCTCAAACAAGATCTCAATACAAATTCATATGAATTGCATTTATTTTATTGATAACTTTGTTTAAAATTAAAATTATAATAAAGGCAGTGTCCAAAAAAATATTATAATAGTTATTTCCATAGTTTTAGAGCAAAAAAAAAAACTTAGTCATAAATAGTACTCGTTTTAACGAATTTTTCGATTTAACGAACAGGGCTGACAATATATAGTTCGTTAAATCGAAAAACGACTGTATATGTTTGATGCGAACTTGTTTGCTGAAATTTGTTAAAATGGCCATTTATTTAGCGTGTAATTTTGTGAGCAAAAACTTGATCTTCATATAAAAGCAATGGCCCAAAAGAGGTGAGAGCAAAATATTTTTGTAAGCACAAACAATTTTATAAAAATCTTTTTTTTTACAGTTTATTGATTCTGTTGTTCGAGTTCGTTGATTTATTTCTATTTTTTGCACAATAGAATTGTTTCAAGCATTGTGTTTGGTTTGATTTTAATTTATTTACAAATAGCTAGCACCCTAGTAATGAAATCACGTCAAATTTGAAGGTTATTTATGGATAAATGTAGAAGTTATTTTCGTTTTTTTTAAGAACCTTACTTACCTACTTAAGTTGACTATACAACCTGTTGTTAGTCTCGGCCTGCTTAATAAATGATTTCCAAGCATTTCGGTCTTCTGCTTGGTTTCTCCAGTTCGTGGTACCAACAATTTGTCTTTTGTTGCACAGTGTTACCCTTCCTTCTCTGTACGTTTTTTTTTAAATAAAATTCCCCCTGTTAATACTTATCAAAGAACTTGGTTTTACGATTTCGAATTGAAATTTGTTCTTCAAATTTAGCGATTTTTTTAGAGTTGCATTTGACAGCACTGGTCATGTTTCAATTGTGTTGCCCTCATTGATTGATTTTTTTTTTAAACTCTGTTCGTTCTTTTTGTCTGTTGCCTATCGCTTGATTTTGCGTTGCCATACACGGGCCAGCATTAATTGCGGCAATAAATCAAAAATGCACTGCATTTTATTTCATATCATAATATTTACAGTCTGTGCTTAATGTTTCATAAATTTATTTTAATTAAATGCATGTTTAGACTTTAGCAATCGATATTGGGTTGGCTGACCAGGCCGGCCCGGACTGGACTGGCTGGTGGACGACGAAACATGTTATGGGCTCAGTGAACCTGCGCCCATACGAAACGCGTAACTAACTGTACAATATGGACATACTGTTATTTATTATGGAAATTTGTTTGACACATTAATTTTTTCAACACTTTATCTAGAAAATACGTAACCGTTGAACGAGTGATCGATGCAGTGGTTGGCGGCAGCGGTTCAATTTTTTTGTTTTGCTTCTATAAAAACTTCCATAACCACAGCGGGAGAACAGTTAATCAAACTGAAAGCAAACACACAAAAAATCTCAAAAATTGTGGCAAACATTTTTACAAACTGCCTTATGATTCATTCAGTATTTGGCCTGCATCGAGTATGGACAAACCCCTTTAGTTTTTGGAATCAAATGCAATTCCTTTCAACTGGAAATAAATAGCGAAAAAATTATATTGTACATACTGTCAAAATGCCAGTTCGGAATGTGATTATCATCATGGATTAGATTTAATTTCAAACTGTGATTTAAAAAAATATAAACTCTCAATATTGCTGAGCAAATGCTGCTAGACAATGTACGCTGGGATGTGAGCGACCTTAGTAATTTAGTAAAACCAGTATTTTTCTAATTGCTAAACATACACAACTCAAAATCATGTAATTTTTGAGTTAACTTGTTAAAGCGGTTCATCATAATCAAATCTACCAGCTCAAAAGCGATCAATTTATTTTTTGCTTAATTTTTGTCAAAGAACAATTGTGTCTGTCTTCATGTTTTGTCTCTCTGGGTTTTATGTTAATTGCAACATTTTGAGATATCTAGAATGAGTTCCAAAAATGTTTGTGGTACAAAATAACATTGAACACCCTTTCCAATAGCGGAATTGACAATTCCCCGTTAATACCAAATAGTTTTTGAACGCTAACCTCATCAGCGTGAGACTGTATCGAGAATTCAACATTTTCTTCAGCTTTCACCACTAAGGCGGTCATCGACATAGAGGACGTGGACGGATCTATCACCGGAGACAGAGTCGCCGAGTTTTACGTGAGTACCTGCCACGATGGCCTAAACCTACGGTGGTCTTAGCATTGGGTGAATACAATGTGTCTACCAACACCCCCACATGCAGCAAAGCTGTACGTGAGTACCAATTTGAAACCATATGTTTGGCATGTGATCCACCTTGGTTAGAGGCGGAGCCTATCTAACACTCCTGTCGTTCTATGGGTCATGACACTCGGTTGAAAAATGCAACTCCACATCGAGCCGAAGCTCCGGAGACAGTTGGTATGTTGGTATCTGTGTAGATAATCTCGCTTTACCTTCCGTCTGTCCACTGCCCCCAGGGTCCGCTCAAATTAATATCCTTCGAAGACAATAGTTCGATCCGTAAGTATAGGGGCTATTTTGAAGGAGGTTGAAGTTTGGAATCGTGCTAAACTCGACGTCGTTGATACCAGTCGTTGACACGTTCATGTATACTCGCGTCTACCACTGACAGCGAAGAGTCGATACTTTGCCTAATGACAGCCAGCAAACGCAATCTTCCAAAAAACAACTGAAAGGTTGGAAGGTCCGAAAAGGCTTCGGCGTCAGGTGATGATAGTCATAAACACCAAATCTCCCTTTGGGCCACATGAAAGCTAAGGTCTACGCCAACAGCCCAGCGTCGATTCGTGAGGCTATCGAGGACATAGGGCAGCCACTGTGCGATGTGGTTACGTAAAATTCCATGATAAGGATATGGTCCGGTAGGCGTGGTCGTGGCTGATATTGTTTTTCAGTATTAACGGCATACCTTCTCTTTAATATGAAGAAGACATCCGATCATTTATCTCAAAAAATTACATTTTTTTGAATACAAAAATAACACCTCTTGTTGGTGATAAACCTCCACCATACTAAGCCAACTAAGGCTCCTCTTGCTACATCTCGCGAAGTATGGAGATTAGGGCGGGTCGATTTGTATAGGTGGAAAAAAAAACAACAAAGCGGATAGCAAAAGCGAAAACTACAGAAAATTCTAAGAAAGTTTTGCCATCTTATTCCACGATCATGGAACCAACAGTGGCTGGGCTTACGGATGACTCCCAGATACAAATTGCTCGTGGCCAAAAACGAAGTTACAGCAAGATCATGTATTCTGGCAAGGATAACCCTGGATAACACTTGCTACACAGAACACGTTTGAACGAATTAAAGGGAACTAAGTATGGAACGAACACTCGAACACTTTTCGCAAACTGCTTCCACTTTGTCGGAATGTCTGAAAGACAAACTGGATGTTATAAACTAAAAAGAAACCTCCATGATGGCAGAAAACTCTTTAATAGGCCTAAAACCATTTGGGTGGAGCGAGACATGGAAAGGTACAAACCATATCTAAAATTCTACAAGAAGAAACTAAGATCATCACAGCGAGCATCATTGAAAAACATATGCGATAGTATTGGCAATATATTTGTGACTCATCTAGACTGCTCTCAATGACTCCCATCTCTTTAGGATACCTACAAGAGCCTAACGGATACTGGACAACATCAATCTGTGAATCATTAGACCTCCTACTCTTTACACACTTCTCAGCATATGACATATGGTCGGATATACGGACAAATCCGGTCACGGCAAACACCAAAGGGGACATTGTGAACACAGAAACACTATGCTGGACGGTAGCGAGCTTCAAACATTACAAATCTCTGAGACATACTGAAGGTGGTGTTTGCTAGCGTTCTCAACATAACTTTCCAAATTTTTTGCAATAAGTTTTCACAATTATAACGCGTTGTTCTTTCGTAAAGGGCTACATTTTTAGAAATCGGAAAAAACGTTCGTGTTGTCTCTTGCACAAAAACAAATTACACTAAGTTCTTAAAGTGCCCTTTTACTGAGACACTCTGTATTATGCATGCCCCCCCAAATGGAGGGAATCCCTTATGGTTTTTATACCGAAAGCCATCCCAATTAAAATTTGGATGCAAATCATGTTGCTTAAAACGTTTGCAGGCTCCATAGCCAAATAAGCTAAATGCTCCATCCCAATAAAAGGATTGGCATTTTCAATGAGGAACACAATTCATAATTTAGGAAACATTTCATATTTGTCCGTCTGGATTGAGACAAACGGTTAGAACTTGTCCAAAATGGTACTTGTACATATTTTAGAAACAGTTTTAGATTCTATATCTTAAAATGTATGAGCTTTGACATTTCGCAACTCCGAAAGAATTTTGGTGGTCATCGCTGTCATTACTTAATATAACCCCGAAGATTTCGGCTCTAATCAAGTTAGATGTGACACGTTTCGGACGAAAAAGCCGTAGAAGATGTTTGACATCAGACATCACATCGGATGTTCATCCTACATCATAAACCGTAGTCGTAATTACTATTTACGTATTCAAATTCATTATTTTCGATGATTTGAGTTTGATGATAATCAACAGTTTCATCAAATTGTCTTGGACTAAAGATCAGCTTTGCGTACAGTTTCTTTACTATCAGGTAAATGTAAGAGATATTGAAGAAACTGCATATCATGAATAGAAGAAAATCAAATTGTGTTAAGTCATTTGAAATCATTGATAGAATATGCATGCAAGTCTAGCGCACAAGCGTATAATTGTGCCACAACAGCAGATGATGATCGGCAAAAGAAGATTTCCATATGTGGATAGTCGTATACGAGTATACGCATAGGAATATTGAAAGTACTGTTTAGGACTAACGGTGACTTGAGTTAACAGCAAATGTTTTATCACAAAAGTAACTGGAATAGGTTGTATTCATGATCCACTGAGTTTGTTGCCTTTAGAGGCCGGCAACGAATTCGTGTTTTCATTTACCAGCATGAAGTGCAAACGAAGACTTACTAGATACATTCATGTTTTCCAAATTTAATTTATCTCATTCGAAATCATACAATTGTTCGAATATTAACACCAAATAAAACTTGCATAAATCTTAATCATGTAGCACGAGTATTTGGAAAATTAATGATTCTTACCATGATTCTCACAATCAAATGAATTTGAATCAATTGGCGCACGCGCCGTACATACGATCATTCGAAACAAAGTAGTAGACACACACGCGGAAGACATTTCAATTTACTTTAGTCTACTAATAAACAATATGAGGAATGATCGTTAAGAAATATGTATTCCAAACGGCAAAGAAATATAATTATGTATGCATGGATGTAATTTACAATTAAATATGTTATGGTCAGACTGGGACTATGAAATACGCTACAAGTAAGAAACATAAAGTCTGTCATCAATTATTTCATGTGTGTGAAGTTAAATTCTTTTTTATATTCTTTTTTTGGCGAAAACCTCCGGTCCTCAAAGGGTTAATAAAGTTATATTCTTTTTTTGTGAAGTTAAATTCTTTTTTTGTGAAGTTAAATTCTTTTTTTGTGAAGTTAAATTCTTTTTTTGTGAAGTTAAATTCTTTTTTTGTGAAGTTATATTCTTTTTTTGTGAAGTTAAATTCTTTTTTTGTGAAGTTAAATTCTTTTTTTGTGAAGTTAAATTCTTTTTTTGTGAAGTTAAATTCTTTTTTTGTGAAGTTATATTCTTTTTTTGTGAAGTTATATTCTTTTTTTTCGGTTCATAGGAAACAAGTTATGTTCGGAATATAACTTTCTGGTTTATGAGAAACTATTTATATTCGGAATATGACTTTTTGACTCATGGAAAACAACGTTAATTCGGAATTTAAATTTGTTTCACTAATATACAATCTGAAGCAAAATGGCCAAAATTACTCTAGAGTGGGACTTAGTGCGTCCGTGGAGAAAAAATGGAAATACTTTCCACTATGACACTACCCTTAAATTAAAGCTAATAGTGACCGCTAAAAACGCTAGACAGACATTTGTCTGAAATAATTTTAGAAATGTCGAATTCTTCGCCTGGAAAAGTGAAAATGGCCATAGTGGAAAGTATTTCCATTTTTTCTCCACGGACGCACTAAGTCCAAATTGTGACCAATTTTGGCCATTTTCACTTTTCCAGGCGAAGAATTCGACATTTCTAAAATTATTTCAGACAAATGTCCGTCTAGCGTTTTTAGCGGTCACTATTAGCTTTAATTTAAGGGTAGTGTCATAGTGGAAAGTATTTCCATTTTTTCTCCACGGACGCACTAAGTCCAAATTGTGACCACTTTTGGCCATTTTCACTTTTCCAGGCGAAGAATTCGACATTTCTAAAATTATTTCAGACAAATGTCCGTCTAGCGTTTTTAGCGGTCACTATTAGCTTTAATTTAAGGGTAGTGTCATAGTGGAAAGTATTTCCATTTTTTCTCCACGGACGCACTAAGTCCCACTCTAGAGTAATTTTGGCCATTTTGCTTCAGATTGTATATTAGTGAAACAAATTTAAATTCCGAATTAACGTTGTTTTCCATGAGTCAAAAAGTCATATTCCGAATATAAATAGTTTCTCATAAACCAGAAAGTTATATTCCGAACATAACTTGTTTCCTATGAACCGAAAAAAAAGAATATAACTTCACAAAAAAAGAATATAACTTCACAAAAAAAGAATTTAACTTCACAAAAAAAGAATTTAACTTCACAAAAAAAGAATTTAACTTCTCAAAAAAAGAATTTAACTTCACAAAAAAAGAATATAACTTTATTAACCCTTTGAGGACCGGAGGTTTTCGCCAAAAAAAGAATATAAAAAAGAATTTAACTTCACACACATAATTATTTCTAGGGGAAGTAGAATTGTGACTTCTTCCCCCGAAGATAACGCGAGCTGTGTTAGAGTTGAGTAGGGAGGAAAGTCGTGAGGAGATTGATAGCTATGGTAACAGAAATGACAACAGAAAATTCTACCAAAGAGTAAAACATCAAAAAAAAAATACTAGCCTACTGGCATAACTTCATAAAGAGATGAAAATGGGAATCTGGTGACAGACACCTCCAGTGTGCTGAGGCTTTGGAAACAACAAAGCTTGATAGCGGCCGTAGAATCCTCAAAGAAAACCAACCGCAACCCATCATACATGATGGTATTGAATGGTGATTCTGTGACCCAAAACAACAACGTTGCAGATGCAGGCAGAATATCGGCCGAGCTGTATAAGTCCGGAGGAGAAAAACTGGTAGGAAACATTAATCAGCTAGTCTGTACCATCTGGGAGAATGAGAGCATTCCTATGAAATATATGAAATGCTCAGTGTAATATGACCAATTCTTAAGAAAAGAGGCAACTGCCTTTGCGACAACTACCTTAACACAAGACTTCTATCCAACGCATAATAAGATCGTCTTTTGCATATTATCCGAATGATTGAAACCCAAACTCGACCGAATAAATCCACTGCCGACCAAATCGTAACACTTCGCCAAATCCTGGAAAACAACCATACTAATCAAAGCGATAAGAGAAAAATAGTTGGAAATCATGTCCGCGTATGAAATCCCTACCAAAATTTTACGCCTCTGAGTGGCACTAGACCCTCAGTAAAGACAGGAAGGGACTTCTCCGAACTATCCACCACTACAAGAGATCTCCGACAGGGTGACAGCTTATCGTGTAATTTCACCAACATATCTCTCTCCACTACCCTCATTTTATCCTTCGAAACTGTATTGAAATTGGAGCCTAACTAGCAATTGAACTAGTCTGGATAACACTGTATGGTGTGACATAGTCGATCACGTCTGATTTAGCCTTTCCTGACATCTTTACTTGCCGTCTATAGTCTATCGAATAATTAATAAAATAATAGTTTTTAAAAAACTGCTAAGAATATGAAGAAGCTCTTCCGAATCAGTAGCTCTGATAAACCGAATCAATATAGTTTCTGTGAGGTCAGCACTGCTTAGTGTAGGGCATAACTATCGCATGTATGCACTCACCACAAACCGAAATTTAGATCAATAAAGAGAAAATGCTTAGATCAAATTGTAGACGAGTGTCTGCAGAAGAGTGGAACGAAACCAACGATAGATAACTGAATAGTCTGGCAAGAAAGCCGAAACAGAACCAAATAAACGTTAGCTAAGACGCTTTCGATCTAAACAAATAGTGCACCTTAGGCAGCAATATTTCCATTTTTTTTCCTCCCGCTCTCTCTTTAGAAAATACGTTAGTTGCAACAATGTGGAATGAATGGTGCTGGTGGTGGTGGCGTTGTGGGGCAAACCCAAAACATTGATTTTTTTTGTGCTTTGTTTGGTGAATCTATCGTAAAAAGAATGTGGCCATTGTATTCGAGTTTCATCTGAGGCGGCAGACAATTGTAAATAGAAACGAAAAGAACGCCAGGACCAGACATGGCAAAAGAAGTCTTCAAAATTGACCTCACCTGAATTGTGGTCATGTACTTAAAATAAAACATCGCCCGGAATCAAACATTAAATGCAATGTTCTCAATGGCGGCCTAACCGCTAACTCATGCCGGGCATAATTTGTTGCATATATGTATGCATCATGCAGCATGCAACAACTTGTACTCGTACTCGAATTTGTGTATGCAGATGTGCCTACACTATCAGCTCCCTAAGCTTGCTCCCTTTAATGTGGCATCATCATCGTCGTCGAATAGTTTTCTTTTTTTGTTCAACAAAATGTTGGTTGCACGAAAAACAAATCTTTTTGTAATAAGTAACATTTCAATAGAAGACGCGGCTATCGCATCGTATCAGCTAGGCTGGATAAATAATACAAGTACTTGGTCATGCCTTCGTACGTCTATACGTACTTTGGTAATTATAGTATTTATGTGGCAACGAAATCGTTTAGCTGATAATATACATATATTCGATAGTAAATATGAGCAATGTCTATCATTAGACTTTGGTTGAAGATTTTAAGTATTTTTTGATGACTCTTTGTCTTTGAGGAAACACTGGCAGTCAACGTCCCCTGGCACGGGTATCCAATAAGATGAAGAAGAACTTTTCATCAGTGACCATTCTACTGTTCAAAAAAAGAATTACACGAATCGGATGTAAATGACCATTTGCTTGCTTACTTCTTTCCCTTAACATCCCGAGAGGGAACAGACGGAGAACTTCTCTTAAATCAGCGAGCTGTGTACGAATAAGCATGATTTACGATGCTCCATTTAACAAATTTGACTTGATACAGACATTTCCACGAGTCTGCCTGCCAAAAATCAGCTCGATTGGATCACTGAAAAAGGGTTAAAAATCGGTCGAAAGGCTTTCTCATAGGCCACTACGAGCCTCATACTTCAAACTTAAAAAAAAAAAATTCTGATGTGTATATAAAAATCGCCGATACACGTGTATTTTTATTTTTTCCCCTCTTTCCGAATATGTGCATTTGGTTCATAGGACAGAAAAAAATCGTTTTTTTGTAACACGGCGTAATATCGGACTAACCCTTTTTGAATTACCATATGTGGAGAATTTGGACCATATTTGTACATCAAAATTGTATGGTGGTTTTTCAAGCCTTTTAAATTTTGTTGCTTTGCGTATATTGGTTTATTTGGCCTGATAGGGCTGAATCAGTTCACCGAGTTTGAGCTTGAATAGTTCACACAATATACGTTTTAAGATATTCTAGGCGATGGATAGGAGACTTATTCCAAAGGTAGTTGGAATTGGACATGATATGCTGAATTCGAATCATTAGGAATGGTTTCATACTTCCAAATGGTACAGACTAGCTGCTGCATGCTCCCTACTAGTTCTTTTCCCCCGGTATTATACAGCTCCACCGGAATTCCATCAGCTCGTCCGGCCTTGTTGTGTTAGGGGTGGACATTCAACACCATCATCTTTAACTTTCTTCACAACGATTCGACCGTTAACAAGCACCGTTAACGGTCGAAGCTAAAATTTTCGACCGTTGCTAAAATTTTCATTTGTATTTCCATAGAACTCAATCTGCTCACATTTTCATCTTTCCATTTCGTTTATCTTTTATCGGAAATAGGCTTTCCTGCCACCTCAACTCCAACACAGCTCGCGTGACCATAGGCCCGAGTGTCGCCCTGAATTCCACATATTTAACTTCAGTAACTGCTTTACACTCTTCATCGTTTTTTTCCGGAGTATTGTATGTGTTGCCATTGTTCGCTGATATCATCGGGTGGAGGAGGCTTTGACAGGAGAAGATGTAATAACTTAGTGGAGTAATAACTTATGCACCCAAAATGTCTTATGGGTCTCATCCTTGAATCTGGAGCTGCTAATAACCACATTCCTTACGGCGGCCATAACAATCAGGCTGATGAAAAAGAATTTAGCCCTGATATGAAACCGGCGACCAGCGGACGTATTCTCTTGTTCACAATAAATCCGCTTCCGAACTGGGGCTGGTTTTCGTTTTATTAACACCGTGTCATTTCCATCGAATTTTCTGGATGGCGGCCCTGTATTCCGTGTATTCTTCGAGAACACCCACCAGTTGGATAGAGACACCCGGCCAGAGGAGTATTCGTAGATTTCAAGTGCTCATTAGTGAATAATGGTCCGTTAAATGTTTGCGGTGGTCGACAACATGATAAGGAGTCTATTAATTTTAGTTTTCATTGTAGAGTTTTTTGTGAAGTTGTTTACAAGCCCAACCCTAACCTGAGGGGAGGTTTTGCCGGTCACACGTTAGCCACCGGGTGTTAAAAAACAGTTGCCCGAGAGTTACCACGTGGATGTCTGTGAGACTACTTGAGATTTAATCGATATGGATAGCTCTGGGTCTGCCATGTTGAACTGACAATTAACTCTACCAGCCAAAAGGTGTAGGTGGTAACAGCAGCTGAAAAATGTTTCATGACTTTTACTAGTAAAAACGACCGCTTACGAGATGAAAACGGCCAAAGAAAAGTGTGGATTTGCTGAGTGATGGTCGCACACTCTTCCTACCACCCCACGGAGGACCATTTTTGATAAAAAAAAAAATATGCTGTGGTAGAAATTTTTTACTACTTTAACCCTTTCCGTGGATTTGTCGAATATATTCGACAATTCATAAGATTTTAGCACGGCAAAAAAGTATTTGCCACGGAAAGGGTTAATGTGACAGTTCCAGCCATGTGTCTGCTCTCTCATCCATAGGCTGCAGTGCCCATAAAACACCAACTGACAGCCATTCAGCTTTTCAGGTCAACTCTGCGATATATTACAGTCTTTCCTGTAACTTTACACGACAACTTGAACAGCATTGAAGCTCAAGAAGCAGAAAACGATTTTCAAGGAACTTTGACCACCGATCAATTTCATACACAAGAAGAACAAATTTGTCTCCTTTAATTTACATCCACATGTCTGCGACATTGTCCACAGCAATGTCAATGGTTTAATGGTACGAAACAGTTTTCGAGTCTTTGCTTGAAGTATTCATTAGGTAACTCTTAAAAGATTGTCTCACAGCAAGCAATACTTCAGCAATAACAATAAAACGTTCAAACTTTCATAATATTGATGCGAATATTACGAAATTGTTAAAAGTCGAACATGAGCCAGGTTCAAAGTCACGGTTACATGCGGCAAACAATGATTGCGACTTCGGCCGTGCAGGCAACGATTCACATGCAACATACGTGGCTGTGGCGGTCGCTGCTGGCACCTCTGCCTTGCAGTGAAGAGGATGGTTCAAGAAAAACAGCCTCCTTCTGTGTCTACTGCAAATATTGTTAGCTAAGACCGGGCCAGGCCAAGTCACACAGTCATTTGGCATGATTAGGTTCTGTGAAATGTTCGGTTGTTTTGCGTTTAGGTCTCTGTTGCATAGACTGGAGAACAAGAAAAACAGCTAACATGCAATTTAAATAAATCATCGTGGCAACTGAAGACTCATTTCTCATTGAA
The DNA here is from genome assembly GCA_958296145.1 of Hydrotaea cyrtoneurina. Classification (NCBI taxonomy): domain Eukaryota; kingdom Metazoa; phylum Arthropoda; class Insecta; order Diptera; family Muscidae; genus Hydrotaea; species Hydrotaea cyrtoneurina. Next base: position 46,985,094 of record OY282516.1, on the reverse strand, counting down.
TACGGTTTTCATGCTGTCGATGCGTTTCATTATATGTACGTATCCAGCAAACAACCACACCAACAACGGCCTCGGAAACTTATTTCATTTTATTTTCCGCATGCATCACCGGCAGATAACGACGACGATGCAACACTAAAAGCCCAGCAACAGGCGAATAGGTACTAAAGAACATGCGAGGTTGGTTTGGCAAATTTCTGACCGCGGAATGTCCCTAGAAAATTAAATCTCCGACGTAATAGAAAAAAACCTTTCTTGGAAGAGGCTGCATTGAAACTGTTGTGAGTGAGAGGCTCTATGAAAAGTTTTTGAAAAAATCCCCAAGTTTTTATTTTTGGGTATATTTTCATAATAGTTAACTCGCGAGTTAAGTTAAGTCCGAGCGATTTTTATAATATTCATAATATTTGGGGAATTTTGCATTTGGTAATTTTTCATAAATTGTTTGCGGGATTTTTTTAGAAATTCTCATTTTTGCCTTTTGGGGGATTTTTTCATTTATTTTGGGAAAGTCTTCGTTTGCGACATTCTTCATCATTTTTGGGTAATTTTTCATAAAGCCCGAAAACCTAATGTTGTTTTTATTGGGGTATTTTTCATAATATTTTGGGAATTTCGCAATGGGAATTTTTTCATAAATTGTTTGGAATTTTTGGGAAAATGTTCATAGTGGGCCATTGAGGGTATTTTTCATTTATTTTGGGGAATTCTTCATTTGGGCATTCTCCTTTTTTTTGGGCATTTTGTATTTGGGATATTTTTCTCCGAGTGAGATTTGTGGAAAATATTTATGGTTATTAAGCGCCCCGGTAGGCGAGTTGGTCGCGTGCTTGCCTATCAGCGTGGGGGTTGTGGGTTCGATTCCCACCAGAGGCTTTGGTCTGTCGCTGCAAAAATCTAAACATATGGTCTGTGTCACCCGGTTTACCCTTGGACCCAAAATTAGAATATAAATTTACTTTGAATTGTAATCTTAATATATATTTACCCTCGACACTGATTCACTGATTCACTGATACACTGATACACTGATTCCCTGATTCACTGACTCTGTCACGCAGTACGTAGGAATTTAAATAGGCATTCTATAATAATTCTATAAATAATAATAATAAAAAAAATAATATTTTTTTTGTACAGAAATTGTGTTTTCCCCAAATTTTTTTTTTACCAAAATTTTTTTTTTCTTACAAATTTTTTTTTTCCAAATTTTTTTTTTTCAAGAAATTTTTTTTTCCACAAAATTTTTTTTTTCAACAAAATTTTTTTTTTTCAACAAAATTTTTTTTTCAACAAAAATTTTTTTTTTCAACAATATTTTTTTTTTCAGCAAAAATTTTTTTTTCAACAAAAATTTTTTTTTCAACAAAATTTTTTTTTTTCCACAAAAATTTTTTTTTTCAACAAAATTTTTTTTTTTCATCAAAAATTTTTTTTTTCAACAAAAATTTTTTTTTTCAGCAAAATTTTTTTTTCCACAAATTTTATTTTTTTTTTCCAAATTTTTTTTTAAAAATAGTTTTCTCAAAATATTTTTTACAAAATTTTTAAAATTAAGTAACAAATACTTTCTCAAGCAAATTAACGGGCGCCATAGGCGCATTACAACTTACTAGTTAATAATAAATAAATAAAAATAAATTTATGGTTATTTTCCATTCATTCACTGTTTAAGGTCAGCTCTAAACGGCTAATGCTTTTTCTAGATCTTACAGATTACTTAGCTACTCATAAAGTCCCCTGCGTTTACAAGGTGGAAACGGCCGCCGAAATATGTTTGATATTCTTACCCTTCGCACATATTGCCTATCACAGCACGGCCGCCCGACTTGTCCTTCCTTATATCAAATAAAAATCCATTTTACTTGTCATGAATTATTTTATGTTGCGACACTGAAACTTTTCTAACCGCCTACGTCTGTATGTACATACAACTGGAATACGTTTGTCTTAGGTGTAGACAGAATATCAAACAATTCTATCCATCCCTCCATTCATCCATCTCTGCCGTCAAACATCCATCCATCCGTCCGTCGAAGCGTCTATCCGTCCCACAGCATGAGGCCCATGCATGCATAATAGCACGCGCTGCTCTTTCTCTTGATATCGGTTAGAAGCAGTCCGTGGAGTCGGCCAATCTCTCAGTCGCCGCACAAAACAAATAGTGCAATGTTGCACATGTTCCATGTTCCATGTGCCTCGGCTGTCTTCCACATCATCATCGCTTACGATAAAAGAAAGCAATGTATCCATATCTGTATATCTTGTTGAGATGTCGTCGTGGCTGCTGTTGCTGCTGCTTTGGCTGTGTAGCTCTGGTGGGTTCGTCTTCTGCTGTGTCTCATGCTTTGTTTAGTTTTAGCGAATAATTATTGTAATCCCCTCAATTCATCATTATTATTTGGTTGAGGCAGCAGCGGCAGCGGTGCACGTGAATTCCGGTTTAATGAAAGGTTTTGTTATTTTAACAATAAATAAATTAAACAAGCCACAGAGATAGGTGCTGAAGGGAAGATTTCGTTGTGTTGGAGCGGGAAGGGAGAGCAACACCAGTCGCCGGTCGGTTTATTGGGCTTCTGCTACCAGCGCCACAAGATAATCTGTTACATCGTGTCCCATTCATCGGTGTTGCCCATGTAATTGTGTTGCTTGTTAGATTTAGGTGCTGCTGCTGCTGCTATTGTAGTTGTTGTTGTTGTTGTCGTCGTCGTTGCTGCGACACAAAAAACGTGCGAAAACTTAAGTAAACTGTTAATTTTTTGTGTTGCAAAAAGATCATTATTTTCACATAATTGATAATGCCATGTGAAAGACCCAAAAGTAAATTCTATGAAAGAATCGGCCCGAAGCCATCTCTGAGTGTCATGAAGTTTCTTTTTTAATTCGAAAGAAACAAATCGAATATATATAAACTAAGAGTTGTTGCTGCACCTTATTAAATCTACGAAATCATTAAAACATACATTGGCTCTTATCGACGAAACACTAACATATGCCAATAAAATGTACTGATGTCTTTTGTGAACGCCCAAGCTAAGTACCTATTTAAATGGTGACTTAAGACGCCTCCGTTATATGGAACATTCGTGCGTATTTTCCTTTACATTCCATGAAGAAATCAACGGGGAACTTATCTTCTATATGCACGATATTCTTTGAAAATCTGGTTTCGGACTAGCCGTCTTCTCTTTTTGCTGTGTTTTTACGTGGGCTTAATAATAATAATATCGCAGCCGTACTGTCAACGGACGCTTAAAACATTAGACGTATGCGGTCGTTGATGGTTGTGAGACAGCCGCACACTTTACCTATTGCAACACAGAAGGGCCTGCAGAAAATAAATCGGCTCCTTGCCGATCAATATTTGTAATTAAGAATCTGAGGAATATAAATGAAACTGGTCTGGTGTTCCAATAAAATCCTTGGTCAAGCAGCAAGAGTACAATGAAAAAGCTATCCCTTATAGGATTAAAAATCGAACAGCAACACACTCGAGGGGCGAATAATTTTTTTTTGGTGGAAAATCAGGCTGTTATAAGTGAAAGCAAATTTGACGCTGACAAGCTGAGTAGTTTTTGAGCTTAAGAAGGGTCCAACGTGAAGAACTTCCGTGGCAGAAAACATTGAACATTCACCATTTTTTAAAGCTTAATACAAATAATTTTGTCGACTCTAAATGAAGGATATGAAACATTTAATTGAACCCTTACGTATCATTACGATGTTACCAGACTAATTAATGAATTGAAGCAATTCGCTTTCAGTTATTGGGTGATATTCAAAATGTTAATATTGAAATTAACCCAATTTTTAATTAATTAACCTTAACCTTTTTTTAAATCCGAATCGAATCCTTGCTTAAGAATTTAAGGTGTATCTGAGATTGTAACTCCACGTCTAGTCGAGCTTTTCCTGTGATTTAGGTGAAGACCCGCTTCCAGTTGGCCAGGCTGAAACAAAAGACCAAGGGGCTCCTGACCATCCACAGGCAGACTGCGTAGCTTTATTAATTCCAGATGGAGCCCAGCACACGATGCTTGTGGTACCATATAATTTTATTTCACTGTTATATACCATACTATATTCATTTTCTTACGATATTTTCTTACTTTTTTGACTTAACATTCCTTAAAGAAATTCAGTCTCATTACATGCCTTCCAATCAACCAGTGTCCCGTCATGACGGACACAAGTAATGAGACATCGGGTCTTTATAGCGACAGCACACAGTGGGATAATTCGCACAGACCTATCTGAAGATTGTTCGAGCTTACATCTCTGTAGCTCCAGCGCTGATCTATAAGTGTCCTAAGTTGGAAACCTCGGTTCTGAAAAAAATTTAAACTGTTGATTAGTTTCGAGACATCTTATAAACAAATACTTCCAAGAAAATAAACTGTTTATTTATTTCGTTTGGTACTGTAAAAAAGACTACTGAGACAGGAGACCTATATCTTTAAATTTCCAGATAAACAGTGAGCGACAAAATCAAAGTCTGTTGTTTCCTGGACGTGTACACTTACTTACTTATTTTGCTTAACATTCCATGAAGAAAAAGGCTGGGAACTTCCCTCGAATGAGTGAACCGTGCGCTCTATAAATTGTATACTCACTGACCGGAACCTAATGTTGAATGTCGGTTCCGAACGGCTAATGGTATCGTATTCGGTCCCAAGTATCCAACTCCATTACTAGCCGAATCCAAAGGAATTCCCTTTCTTTCACTATCCATGTTTGCCAGAATTCCGTTACTTCAATTTCATCTGGTCAGCTGATCTAATAATCTAGATTACATTATTTTCGGGTAAAATCCTCCTGTAGATAATTCGAAAATTTATGCAAAATACGCCAATTTAACTTAAACATTAACCGACGAACACCATTAACACCCAACGCCCCAAAAGAAAACCTTAACTGCCACAATTCTCGCTCACAGATATAAAATGAATAAATAATGCAACAGCAGCAACAACAGAGACAATCGCAGTCTGCTGGAATGGCAAACACAGATTTGGTTGGAAATTGTCGTCCATTAAACATGCAATGGCAATAGCACCTTAAAGACCCCCAGTCCACCCGTTCGGACGTGGAGTGCACACGATGTGTCTCTCTGCCATACATCATCGTGAGGGTAATTTAGACAATTTATAGCAGGCGGCTGAGCAAAATATAGATCTGAGGAAATCCTCTATACTCCCGTCTCCAATCATCGCTGCAAAAACAACACCAACAACAAAAACCTAACGTGTATCATACGTAAGCAGTCGCCGCTACCCGGCGGTACTGCAAAAATCCAATGAGATTTGGTGCGGGGTTCCAACCGGGTTTGGTGGGGTTGCTGGAGAAACTTTTTATCTGGTAAACTATTGTTAAGCGCATGTTTATGTTTTGCTTACACTCGCATATGGGAGCATTAAAAATGCTTCAAATGATTCCAGTTAGCCGTCCGTCCGTCCGTCTGTCGTCCGTTTGTTGTTGGGCACAGCATTAGAGTGGTGTTGTTTGTCTATCCCCCTGACTCGTGCGGCGTGGCCCGGCATCCGAATGTGGTTACGAACAAACGAATTGTGCTTGAATAGATTTGGTTCAGGTACTTGTGGCAGTGGCGGCTTTAAGTCATTAAACCAGTTTTATTTATGCAACGCATTGAGCTTGATTACTCACATAATCTTTTTCAATGGTAATGCGGACTCTTTTTTTTTATTATGAGCGACGCTACCCTACGCTATTATTGGCAATTTCATTGGTGATACGAAGTATTTGTGTGTTTATTTGAAGTTTAAGTGAAGATGTTACTCCAATATGAGGGTTATAGTTCGTCCATGCATGGTTGTAAGTGTCCTTCTGATTGTATTCGTATCTCAATCACAGAGTTTTACCGCTATTCTTCTACTAGTAAGTTTTCTAAAAAAAAAAATTTTGGAAAAAAATAAATTTTGTTAAAAAAAAATTTTGTGGAAAAAAAAATTTTTTTTTTGAAAAAATAAATTTTGTTGAAAAAATTTTGTAAAAAAAAAATTTTTGTTGAAAAAAAAGTTTTGTAAAAAAAAAAAATTTGTAAAAAAAAAATTTTGGGGAAAACACAATTTCTGTATAAAAAAAAAATATTATTTTTTTATTATTATTATTTATAGAATTATAGAATGCCTATTTAAATTCCTACGTACTGCGTGACAGAGTCAGTGAATCAGTGTATCAGTGAATCAGTGTCGAGGGTAAATATATATTAAGATTCTTACGAATATTCTGATACTAGCTGGAAAAACTGCCAACGTTTGCAACGATTTCCAACACCACAACAACAAAATGCCCAGAAACGTCATTTGCTAGATTTAAAAGTATTGCAGTAAACCCAGGTTCGAAAACTGGTAAGACTATCAACCATTTTTCAGCGGATGCATCCACCTCGTAAATTCTGGCGACTTTTGCAAGTAAGAGAGTAATTTCTAAGCCGGCTTTAAACAGTAGGTCCCGGTCAGTGAGTCTACAAATTATATAGTGCAAAGATCACTGATCCGAGAGAAGTTCGGCGTCAGTTACTTCCGGAATGTTAAAGGAAATAATTTAGAATTTAAGAAAAAAAAGTCGTATTTATTATAATTTTGAAGGGGTTTTTATAAACTACAGTTAACCACATTCTTATATCTATATAATAACAATATCCATTGGTACGCGGAAGTACATTTGTGGACCATTATGAATATCGTAGTTTTTGTTTTAAAAAATGAATCTTGGCCACTTCCTGGGTTTGCCACTACAACCCATCGAGCGTTGTCTGTATATAATGTGAAATAATTTGTACTTTTACAGAATATTCGTGTGTTCGTTAAAAAAAAAAGATTTTAGGAAAACAAAACACAAGCCGATTTTGTGTTACAATTTGCAATCAATATGGAAAGACGGCCACTCTTCGTAGCATAAAACCATTCTTCAAGGGTATATGCATGGAGTGTATACTAGGGTGGAGTGAAAACATGCTTTTTTTTTAATTTGAAAAAGTTAACCTCGGAAAGAGATGTAGTCTGGGGTCCTAATGAGGGGAAAAATAAAGAAAAAAATTTTAAAAAATGTTTAGGGGTCGCGCCACTCCCTCGAAATTTGGAAATTATCGCAATTTTGGCGTTGATTTTAGAAAAATCCTAAAAATTAACGACTTAACTTATTCGAAATTTAAAAGTTTGAGCTTGTTCAGTGCCAAAACAAAAGTATTTGAGGCAAATATGAGGATAATCGACTAATATTTGTAGCTTTGGTGGCGATTTCATTGTTCAGTCAATTTTCTGAAGAAGGGACGATTTGACTTATTTTACTTTTTGAAATTTTTGAACAATGAGAAAATTTTTTTTAAATTTTTTCATGCCCTTATTTCATTGTTTACGCTATTGCAAACATTTATTGACATAAAACTTTTTAGGATTTTTCTAAAATCAACGCCAAAATAGCGATAATTTCCAAATTTCGAGGGAGTGGCGCGACCCCTAAAAATTTTTTAAAATTTTTTTCTTTATTTTTCCCCTCATTAGGACCCCAGACTACATCTCTTTCCGAGGTTAACTTTTTTTTTTTGAATTTCACTCCACCCTAGTGTATACCCTATATGCAATAAAACCCTCTTAATTGCCTCGTTGAAAATCTCTAGATTTCTACGTAATTATCCGGGAAAGGCAAGCTTAACTACCTCATATGGGTAGTTATACGAATACCGTTAATTACCTTGTATGGGTAGTTATACGAATACCTTTTTTTTTACCTCATATGGGAAGCGCCCCGGTAGGCGAGTTGGTAGCGTGCTTGCCTATCAGCGTGGGGGTTGTGGGTTCGATTCCCACCAGAGGCTTTGGTCTGTCGCTGCAAAAATCTAAACATATGGTCTGTGTCACCCGGTTTACCCTTGGACCCAAAAATTAGAATATAAATTTACTTTGTATTGTAATTAATAATAAATAAATAAATAAAAAACCTCATATGGGTAATTATACGAATACAGATAATTAACTCATATGGCAATTACAGAAATACGATTCAAAATAAACACATTTATAAAACTCAAAATGCATAAGAAATACTTCAGATCTCAGCAAAGGGAAAAGAAAAACTTCATTCAACAAAAAATATACATTAGGAATATTCCTATGTATTTATAGGTGTGCCTTAATTTTGCGAGGAAATTTCAAACGATATTTTATTTTGGGGAAAAATTTCGTTGGGTATTTAAACGAATTGGGTAAGTAACGGTGGATTTTGGTATTAAAAGGGTGAACAAATAAATGCGGATTCAGAATTTAAGGAAATAAGCCAAGCGAGTAAGCCAATTAAGCATGGAGGTAATTAAGCGGGTTATACTGTATATATATATATATTTGATTTATAACTGGACAATTTTTTAATACACGCTGAAAAATACGTCTTTTTTTTGTTTACACACACACGTGTTTGGTGTTTGTAGCAAGTAAAGCTTTTTTTCCTTCTACACAAAGCTTATTTGGATGTAAATATAACTCCTTTGCTATTAGTATTACGTATTTGTGTATAAGCAATAACGTGTTTGGAAAAAACAGACAACGATCTTATTAAATTCAACAAAGTACAACATTTGGGTGCGAATAAGTGTGTATTTGCAACAGTTTTCGTAATTTTTTTTTCTGCATTTACGCTCTTTAAAATAAAAGCAATACCGAGAGAATGAGATGGATTGTTATATAGAAATTCACAAATTAAAAAAAAATAAAAAGTAAGTCAAAAACGCATACATATACATTTGATATTTATCACCTACAAACAAGTTTATATTTGTGGTATGGAAAAATATATATATGTTTGATGCGAACTTGTTTGCTGAAATTTGTTAAAATGACCATTTTTTTCAGCGTGTATGTAAACCATTGAAAAGTAGGCGTATTGTTTATTCCTATGGACACATTGATAAAAAAGAAAAATCCGGTCTGGCAACATTGAAAGGGTAATCGGCTATAGCTATATAACTACGGAATTCAACTAGTGTTTGTTTGAAGTTGTTTGTCTATAGAGCATATAACAGGGTAAGCAGCCTACATTCTATTTTTCAACCTAAGCATTTCCCCTTTGCAAGAGTTCCAGTGTAGTCCATGCAGTTTGAATTTTTTAACCAACATTTTAACATATACGAGGTATGTTCAAAAAATTTCGCGAAATCATAAACCCATGATTCGTCACCAGTTGTGACCCTCTGGATCAAATTTGGGCCGCCACGGATCGAGTTCAACATCTCCTGAGAAATTTTAACGCCCGACTCATGCCCAATTCATTGATTAAAATCGAATGGCACGAGCCAATCGATATGTTTAGATCCTCAGCAACTTCTCTAATGGTAATTCGTCGATTGAACAATATTATTTTATTCACTTTATCGATGTTTTCGTCTGTTGTTGACGTGCTCGGGCGTCCGGCACGCTCTTCGTCCTTCGCATATTCTCGGCCCTCTAAGAACATTTTGTACCACCGATAAACGTTGCTTTGGTCCAAGGTGAAGCTCACCATATGCCACAGTCAACATTCGGAATGCGTCAGCGCTCTTTATTTTGTTTTTCACACAAAATGTGCTGCAGATCCGTTGATCCATTTTCTGAAATAGATAAAAAAAAAATCGAAGACAAGTTAAAACACATCTAAGCACAACAGCTGTCAAAAATTAACTAAACATTCAAAATGGCCGACATGGGACATGAGTACCAACATAACGCTACAAAAATATCAATATTGAACATATCTCGTAGTATAGTAAAAACTTGAAGTGATTAAAAATCACAAAATTAATTAAAAATCATGTACAATTAATATTAAAAATAAAAGCTGTACAGTTGGACAGACGAACTTAAAATCTGTTCGTAGGGTTGCATTTTTTTAACAAAAGAACACCAAAATGCAAGTTTTTTTGCAACATGCTGAAAAAAATACAAACTTTTTTGTACAACGCAATCACAGATTAGAATCAAAATATGAGGTAACCTGTGCAGATTTTCCCTGGTATCTAGCAGTGTTGTAATCTTTCACCGCCTAGCTGTGGTCGGTTTCATCGAACATTGAATTTTTTCCCAAATCATTGATCTGTTTAAAAATCTTGAGATTTGTCATTTATCATATGTTGATAGAATTAAGTCTCCCGATGCCTTATCTATGTCTACATACAAAATATTTGCTCATTGCAGCCACCGGAGAGGATACACAATTTCCATGGAAGCCAGTTTTCTTGAACTTCCAGAACCTGAACATGTGTCCGTCAATCATATTATCAATCCATCCTTTTAAACAACTGTGGGAGTGTATTCCATCGAGCTATTCCTTAATGGACTTTGTTTCTAGGTTGTTAACTCGTTTATGAGATCGACGCAGGGTATAATACAGTCGTACAGGACCGACTTTGGCCTTTTCTTACTTGTTTTACTTTGGTTTGTTGGCTTTCTTCTTCTTGTTCTGCTTTCATAAAAATGGTTCATTTCGAATCAAGCCAAGAATATTTGACAATGCAAAGAAATGCACACATATTCGTACATAGACATTAGTCCGTTCATACTTTACATGTAGCCCCGTTCAGATGTAGAGTGCCGGTCTGCCCGTCTGTAGTAACTACGAATAAATAGTTTTGCTGGTAGCTTAACATTTTGGATTATTGTTATTTATATGTTAAATTTTGTTAAGCTAAATAGCCTCGACCGAATCACATCCAGGCTCTGTATCTACGCGATTCGAAGCCTATCGAAGTGTGTGTGTTTGTGTATGTGTTCGATGCTTGTTTTGACATGGTCACAAGAAAGTTGAATAGGCGTTTCTTTCCAACGAAAATCATGCTCTCAGTCTATTCAATATTTTTTCTAGCAAACAACAACTTTGAAAGGCAATCAAAAGCTCAAATTGTAGTTTCAAACAATCGATCTTTGTTTCGTGAACAGTGAGTATCAAATAGTGACGTGTACACTTGTTAACAGTGGAACACCGATAATGTGCATTCAATTCTGCTGTAGATCAAACGAATTAAGTGGAATGTATCTGTTTTCCAAACATGCTTAGGGCCTCAAATAAGTCCATTGAGGTGTTATAACAAGGACCCGGTCCCAAAATGTAGCCAAATCATAAAACAGTTGTCACCATAATGGCCTAAATCGAGTTGGAGAAAATTAAGTTATCAGTATTATACTTTTCAGCGTGTGTGTAATGAAAAGAATGCGTTGCCTTACAATTTAAAAGAAAGTTACAACTTTAAACTGAAAAAAAGTCTTAGGCTGATGTCACAATGGGCGCTACAAGCAAAAAGAAGCAAGAACATGTAATAATTCAAGCACTGTGGATGTTACGAAACATCGGAGTTAGAGCTGATTGTATGCGACAATGATTGGTGTGTTACTAACAGGCGCTATGAAAAATGTTCCAAATGAAAAAATGCCTAATAGTTTCCCCAAAAATTCTGAAAAATCTCGCAAACAATTCATGAAAAATTACCCAATGCAAAATCACCCAAATACGATGAAAAATATTCCAAAAAGTCACATTACAAAAAAAATAGAGCGACTTCTGTTTTTCCAAAAAAAAAAAAAAAAAGATTTCCCAAAAATAGTAAATTGAGAATTTTTCATTGTCCTCAAAAAATGAAATGTTACCTAAAAATTATGAAAAACTTCTTAATTTCATAATAAAAAAATTCCCTTATTTTGTATGAGATTTTTTGGGGAATTCTTTATTTTTTGGGGGGTCATCTTTCATTCGATTTTTCACGTAGCCTTACCAACACACTTCGTATTTATTTTGGTTTTATATTTGTTTGTTGTTGTTCCGTGTTTTTTTTTTAGATAATTTCCATTATTCTATCGCCGGTGCAATATGGATTCCGACAAAGCGTGTCTATACTGCAAACCATTGCACAACCTGCGTTTATGCTTCAACTTGCTTCTCTCTTCACTTTCACTCCGATATGTTTTTATTATTATCTTGCCATATCCACACCTTCATTTCCATCTCTACCTCTGTTTGGCTTTTTTTGGTAAACATTTGGGTCATTATTTGTATTCCTGGCCACTTTTCTCTACTCCTCATTTTTCACCTCCGATATTTCTCTCAGGCCAATCTCGTTTTCACACCCTGCACTGTTGCGTTATGGGCCGAGTTTGCCGTACCGCTTACTGCGATATTGAGCATCTCCGCAAAATCAATTAATCCCATTTAATTTTCTGATGCAGAATTTTGCTCCCGTAGGTTGAAAGACGCATATTCGGCTAATGCAGAAATATTTGGCATTGATTGCTGGCAGGAAACACACTTGCTGGAAGAACATTTTGCCAATTTTTTAAGGAGATAGGAGGTTTCTCATCGCATGAAGCCAATAAATTAAAAATTGACCGACTATTCCGCTACAGTGGTCTTGTGTACTTCTCTCATAAGCTGACAAAATTGTCAGTCCCTTAGGTGTCCGCTTATGAGAGAGTACACTGTATTCGATTACTTTCCAACTGTATTCGTTACCCCTACAATTTTAAATCTTTAATCCATTCGCATTGTCCATTCGCACTGTCACACGAAATACGGAGAGAAAGAGTGAGAGAGAGACATCTCAACCACACTGGTCTTTGTCAACAATCCATACTGACTGTTCTTTCCCTCCACATCGATGACCCCACCTATATACGAGTATATGTAAGTACAATCGAAAATATTGTGATATTTTCAAATATAGATTTCAAATCAGAGCAACAATAATGGGTTAATACCAAACGGCCAACAGAGTCTCGTAATAAAGTTTTACTTTCCTCATGTCCAGTCAGGACGGGAGAACAACAACAGCGACTGGAAATGTGTTGCATTGTCAAAACTGTTTGCTGTTGCTGTGCTTTCAAACAACATCAGCAACAACAATGAAAAGAAAAGAAAAGCATAAGGACGATGGTGGTGTTGCAGCGATAAAATGATGGCGGACTGAGCGGAAAACACAACCACAGCAACATCAAGTACATGATGAAAAAGCAAGCTTGTTAGATGGCCTAGAGGCCAGTTTTGTTGTACTGGCGATAGTTGTTGTGGCTCCGTACGTGTTTGTTTGTTTGTTTGTCCGCTGGAACATGTTGTTGCAGTTGTTTAATTTATGCTTCCAAATAGCAACAGCAACCGACTGCATTCACTTGAATATTAGCAGCAATAACAACAACAGACACACACACAGAGCCACACACACGAAGACCTAACAAACAAACAATGTGATCGCCCGATCAGAGTACTATATACTATATATCTGAAATAGACAGCCAACATTGCTCGTGCACACCACTCATAGTTGGCCGTAAATAGGTGCGGTACTTAGTTGCAACATATAAATCCCGTCCCTGAGTCACCACTGACTGACTGAAGCCAGTATCCAGTGCCACCACGACGATCATCGTCAATGATTCTAGTCTGTTGCCGTGGCTGCTCATGCTGCTCTTATTATTAGTCCATAACAATCGGTTTGGTGCTGGGTTGCTGGTGCCGCTGCTGGTGGTTGTCGCAAGACACATAATGTGCAACTTTGGAAAATCTCTAAAGTTAATACAGTTATTTGAGTTTAATCCCTGTAGCTTTAAATCCGTTTTTTTTTCAATGTTGTTTAAAACATGTTCGCAGCTAAATGTCAAAAGTAATTGTCTGACGTTTACTTTTGTGTGATCCAAATGGTTACTCCCAAAGTCAGAGACTTACTTGCCTGGGTGGATCTTTCCACAGCCAACACACACCTCAACACTCCGCCGCAGCCCAGATGAGAGTGACTCGGTTTCCTCTGGTTGAGCGCTGTTCATTCTGAAATTATAATTTAAGTGGCTGCTGTTGCAAGCCATTGCATCGGCAGTCATTCTGCTTTCGGCCGGCTTTAAGTGCAACTGTCAGCTTTATATTCGAGGCGTTGTATTTGGACTTAATTGCCACAGCACACTGCGCTCACTCTTGGGAGACTTCATTGTAAATTGTGTTTGTACTTTATGTGCTTAACAGTTGGCCGTTCGTAGCCCGTACTTAAGTCCACACGATCAGCGTGTAATGCTTAATTGCTTTGAGATTTTTGGCAAATTGTGTCTCTCTGCAATATTTATGACTATTGCAAATAATCAACGACTTTGGCTGCAATTGCCGCTGATGCTGCTGCTGCCATTGTCGGTGGTTTGACGGGATTTGTGTGTTGAGGAATTTGTAGACAAATCTGCAATCATGTTCGAATCAAGCGATGTTAAAACAAACACACGTTTTGCTACCGAAAATGCGTTAATAGAAACCACACAAAATTGTTTATTTGCCAACTTGACAATTACTCTAACGGATTTATACGCATAACAAAGCAGTCGATTTAATTCACTTGTCCGCAAAAGGAGAAATTTAATAGCAACTGGAAAGCTTTGTTCACATCTCGACTGTATTTCATTTCAGGTTCAAATATTCTAAGGAATATCAAAATCAGGAATTCTTATTAACATATTTTGTATGTGCTGAAATATTTTTGAATTTTTTTCATATTTCAATTCGGGTTTTCTGAGTTGTTCCTTTTTCTAGCACAAGTTGATCAATAAAAAACATTTTCCAAGTCAATGGGTCATCATTTCAAAAGAAAAGAGTCCGAGCTTTAATATGATGTACATAAGTAACAAGTTTTGTAATTTTTTTTGATCAGCTGTCTCATGTAACGTTTCTTTTGCGGTTTATGTAAATAATAAAATTTTGTGAAAATTTTGTCATTCGTTGTAATTTTTTTTATTGGAAAAAATCGAAAATGACAAAATAAATTTTTAAAAAGTCACCACTTAAGACATTTTTTTGAAAAACATTTGTAAAAAATCGAAAATGACAAATTAAATTTAAAAAAAATAGCACTTAGTTATTTTAAATCTTCGCCTTTGTTGTATTGGAGACGGAATTGCAGTTTCAGAGTTAATCACAAGGCTTGTTCGGAAAATGTTTTCTTTATTGGAAAAAATCGTAAAAAATCGAAAATGACTAAATAATTTTTTTAAAAATCGTTCACTTAATTATTTTAAATCTTCGCTTTCGGTACTTCGGAATCCAAATGGCTGTTTCCGATTTCATAACAAGGTTAGTTCGGAAAACGTTTTTTTTTTTCAATAAATCAATACACAAAGATCTCAAGATGAATACTATTCGTGAAGAAATAAATCTATATAGCACCCGATATCTTGAAAGACTTAGCAACCATCCCAATGTATTAGCTATATCTCTCTTGGATGATAGTAATGAAATACGTAGACTTAAACGATTTCTTATACTTGATTTACCATTTAGACATTAACTTTTGTATATATGTACGTCCTTTAATTAAATTCTCTTCAACTGTAACTGACTGAATTATTGTATTTCATAGTGGGATTGCTGAGTACATATGTTACTTTTTTTTATATTATCAAATTTGCTTATTGTTGTACTGACAGATTGCAAATAAAAAAAAAAAAAATAAAAAAAAAAAAAAAAAAATTATTGAAAAAAATTTTTGTAAAAAATCGTAAATGACAAAAATAATTGTAAAAAAAATACCTCTTAAGAAATTTTTTTTGGAATTTGTTTTTATTGAAAACAAATTTGTAAAAATCGAAAATAACTAAATAAATATAAGAAAATAACCACTTAGTTCTTTTAAATCTTCGCCTTTGCTATATTGGAATCAGAATTGCAGTTTTAGAATTTTTGTTTGTTGGAATTCATGAAAAATCTAAAATGACAAAATAATTTTTTAAATAATTACCAATTAAGAAATTTCAAAAAAGAAACTTGTCTCTGGACCACAGCTTAAAACATAAATAACCATCAAGCGCCATGGTAGGCGAGGTGGTAGCGTGGTTGCCTATCACCAAGTGGGTTGTTGGTTCGATTTCCACTAGAAGCTTTGGTCTGTCGTTGCAAAGATCTAGTCTGTGTCACCCGATTTGCCTTGGATGCAAAATTAAAATCTAAATTTGCTTTGTATTGTAATTAAATAAAACTGAACTGGTACCAGCAAAGTACCACTATTTAGAGAATCATCTGAAGAGGATTTTAATTAGAAATGTTACTTAAATTATATTTTCCCCAAACGTCACCTCACGAAACAATTCTGTAATTGAAACGAAACACAACAATTTTCCCAAAATGCACATGCCATCCACTTTCTACGACATTTGGAATGTTTTGCCCAGAGGCATGAGATTGAGATCATAAGTGATGGTTGTTGATCTGTTTGGTCATTGCAAAATACCTGTTTTACCATTTGGCCTATGTATGTACTTCCAGATAATTTTGTACTCTCTATTTGTATATCTGTATATTTAGTATGGAATTGTGACAGTAGATTTTTCATAAGAGGCATATGTCAAGTAGATTTGAGATTCATTTAAAATGAATTGACACAAATTCCCAAGAAGCCCACTTTTGATAACACTTCAGCCACACGTATAAGTACCCTTGTCTGGACACATGCACCCATGAAGCGTGGGCTACGACAAACTGCCACTCGTAACCATTCATCGTCGTGAGCTTGAATGTGAGCAGCAGCAGCCGCCGCACCACTCGATCCATATGTTACCGATGACGAAATCTTCGACACAAACTCGTTACACCAATGTGAGCCAGCCAGCCAGCCAAACTTTTCAAATTTCGTTTAACAGGAAATCTACTCAGCGGTTAAGCATGACTTATGGATTTCGTTTTGATTTATTTCTGAGTTTTTTCTTCTTCTTCGTCTTTTATGACTTCAAGTTACAAGTACGTACTGAGGTTAGAAATATGTGTGTGTGTGTGTGCGAGTTTTTGTAGAAATAACCGGCGGACCAATGGATGGACGGACGTCTTCTGGTCTGGTTATGGCGCTTTTGGTAGCGGCACAAGTGGCAGTGGTGGCAGTAACAATTTTTATGGATAAAAAAAATTTGTTTATCATTTTCATAATAAACAGAATTTTGAACGCTTCATGATCGGCTGACGATGCTGCGCGTGGTTTACAAAAACGTAAAGACAACCTTGGAATTGAATTTTTTTTATGTTGATTGTTTTATTCGTATTTTTTTATTTGACCGACGTACTCGCAGTTATTTATTTGTTTTAATGTGAGGTGGCTGGCTTTAATCATAATATAAAAAACAACCCTGGAACACGTTTGATCTCGCAGTCGAAAGGGGGGGCGTCTATTGGAGACGATCGATGTTGTAATTTCAACTCAAACCGCATATTGCTGAAAAAACCTATGTTTGACAACTGATGTAACCAAAAAAGAATTACAAAGTATTGTATCGCTGACTATGTTGTTCTTTGGGAGTAAGCTTTTAATTTCGGTTTAAATCCGCTAATTATCCGAAAAATATTGTGAAAATGGAATTGTGGCACACCCGCATGCCTCTCATATGTGTAATTGAAAGTTTTTTTAATGGTCTCTTCCAATATTTTACAATGGGCCAAATGTTTATTTATCATAACTTTTATCAAGTTTATCATAACTTTTCGGACAAATTTTATAAAGTTCGGATGTCTGTTGTTGATTCTAGAAAGATAGGATACAAAATCGGCACACCTGGTCATTCGTCTATCTATTTATGTTATGATTTTATGAATATTCTGGATTATTTCAAATACGATGGTTATTTTGTAGGCGGATATATGTATGTGAATGATTAAATCAGTTGGTCTTCAGGTTTAGAAAAAGCAACATAACATTAACAATTTGTATTTTGAAGAAAAGCTGAATAATTCAAAGAAAATAAATAAATGAATAGATGGTAGATATCGCTTTGCATTTCATGGGTCTTTTCCACGACCTGGCGAAGTGTGAAGATTTGGACGACAGTGGATTTATTTGGCCTGAAGTCACACTGATAGGGCTGGATCAGTTCGACGAGTTTTGGCTTCAATCTTAAAACAAAATTAATTATTTGTTTCTATGGTCTTGCAGCCGTGTGAGCTTGATTACATTTTACAAAATCCAAAAATTTTAATTTTTCACAAAATTACCTGCCATGTCCATGTTTGTTATTACTCAAAAAAGAACAAATACTAATTTTTCAGAATAGTTTTGGTGCATTTGATAGAGGTTATCTATGGATTTATTTATTTATGGAAAACGATTTCATTCACGAGTCTGCATCGACTGGCTTCCCAACCAGTGACTGTTTCCAACAATTAGGGGGTACACGGTGTCCCACTAACGATGTCCGTTTTGTGAATATATCCAGGCACCTTAGGATCTTGGGATAAAATTCTCATTGGCAGAATCAAACGCCTTACGAAACAAAGTCCATCAGGTCCTTTTTAAGTTCTCTCTTCAGGCGCCCTGGTAGGCGAGTTGGTAGCGTGCTTGCCTATCAGCGTGGGAGTTGTGGGTTCGATTCTAACCAGAGGCTTTGGTCTGTCGCTGCAAAAATCTAGCCATACCATATGGTCATATGTCACCCGGTTTACCCTTGGACCCAAAATTAGAATATAAATTTACTTTGTATTGTAATTAAATAAAAATAAAATAAGTTCTCTCTTGTATTTATTGAAACTCAGTGTGTAGTTCTCCCAATCTTCTGATTTCTTAATTTGCTGTGCCCTGTACAATAAGTGAATTTCCTTAAATCTCTGAGATCAGTATTCCACAAATTTGGTTGATATCTTTTACCTGAGAATGTTGGCCATTTCACAATATTTCTGTAATAGAAAATAGTTGCATCTACGACTATTTTGTGTCTATGCTTTTTGATCTTGCTAGTGATCAGTTTTTATTTCTATCATGTGTTAATAAATAAGTCAAGTCAAGATAATTGACAAGTATTTCGATTGTCAAACGGAGAGTAATAATTTGTCATAACAAAATCTTTACTCTATTCGAATTATTTTCACAATACATTTTTGGTTTCACTTTCTGGTGAACGAGTAAACACATTTTGGAGTCTCAGGCCTTTACTTTTCAAATCAGTGAGACAATCGCAAATCCATATTTGTTTAATTGTCTACCTACGTAAAGCTAAAATTTATGAGATTGCATCATTGAAATATCGCACATTCGCACATAAGTATTCAAAGTATGAGCAAATACATTGTGGACGGCCAAAGTCACATGCAGATTTTTCCCAAAAAAGCCACTATGAGAGATTTTTGCAGTCGTTCATCTAACTCCGCAAATAGACTTAGGTCGTCCGCCCCATTGATTGTCTTTGGTATGCGTGAGTATACACTTTCCCTCAATGACCCTTCCGTAGGCAGGCCACATGCCTCTGACAATTTCTTGCTAATTATATGAGTTTCTTACTTACATCAATTTAGAAAGAAGTCTTCCTCTTATTACGCTGTACAGCGTTGTCTCGAAAACTCCAGAGTATTCCGCTAACAACCATTATTGTCTGATTGGTGTGGTGCGGTGCGGACTTTACGCATGCGCAATTGTAATTCTGTTGTTACAACCAAACAATTGCTAAGAAGACAAAGAGAACGAAGACCGCGGCAATGGTGCTGGCTTGAGAAATGCTTCCTATTCTACAGAAATTGTTTGCCAACACTTAGCGGAGAAAATTGTTGA
The DNA here is from genome assembly GCA_958296145.1 of Hydrotaea cyrtoneurina. Lineage (NCBI taxonomy): Eukaryota > Metazoa > Arthropoda > Insecta > Diptera > Muscidae > Hydrotaea > Hydrotaea cyrtoneurina. The sequence goes on along the minus strand of OY282516.1, from coordinate 46,965,575 downwards.
AAGAAAATTCTAACATTAATTGAAACTTTAATTGGCATCCAAGATTCCACTGGGAATTCATTGGAAAGTTCTCGGCGAAGTATGTGTGTGCGTGACTGCCAGTCTGTAAGTGTGGACGATGGTCAATCAAGCTGGAGGCAATGCCTCTGTCGGTCATGTTGCATGCTGAGGACATTGTGCAAGCGTTCTAACTGTACGTACACCTGTCGTTGACCACGTCACTTTGGGCAAATGATTGGCGTCTGACGATCAATTAAGTGACGAAGAAATTATGCAATTTTTATGTAAATGTCAAAACCAGTTAACGACAAACCTCTTACTTGCATATATTTTGACATACAAACGACCAACGTATCTATCGAAACGATATCAACTACTGCTCCCCGTATAAGGACTTGGCCATTCATTGCATCACCGCGTATGGCATCGGCACAGTCTGTGATGCTTTTCATTGTTTATTATGGTCACTGTAAATCGCAGCCATAACTCTTGCCAGAGCCTTTGAATTTGGAACTTGTTTAGGCCATTCATGAATTATTTTCCTAATACAATATCAGCTGGTAACCCGTTTCATTGGACTTCTCCCATTTTATGAGGATTTTGTCGTTTGAAAAATTCCTAACACCAGATCTGGTCATGATCGATTCGCTGGAGTCCTACAACTACCATAAGGCTCAGTCATTAATAAATGGCACACACTTGGCGTTGGTATTAAATTTCAATTAGCTAAATTGTTGTAGAACTTTTCCAGCTCGCTCTCGTGCCGCCTGATGTATGGTGCGTGCTGATGATTCATTCAACTCCATCTAATTACACATATGTATGTCAGCCTGCATGTTCAGATCAGATATTAATTAAGTTTGTGTAATTGAATATCATTCAAATGTCCGACACGAATGTTGTCTGCGCCAGCATCAGCCGTCACAATTTCTGTTGATGATCCTCTGCATGGAGCTCAAGTACTGTGTTGCGGTGTCGCCATCAACAGAACACTTCAAAATATCCAACACAGAGGACAGTGATTTCGAAAGGTGGCATATTTCGAGTTTTCGCATTAAAACAAGCAACAAAACGTCTTAATCCATCGGTAAATCTACCGTTAACGTCGGTGCAGACAGCATTTTAAAGTAGGCTGAATGTTTATTATAAAAGTTATGTAAAAATCACAGCACTATCACAAATTTACTTTTAATAAAAAAAAAACGTGTTTAGTGTTGTTTTATATTCATTAGATAATCAGATAATCTTTACGTGAAGTGCGGGGTACATCAAGTTTGTCGTGCATCGTTTCAATATCCTAAGGCAAAAAATGCGTGTTCCTGTCTTGCAGATGTTAAGTGCATGTGTGCAGATTGGACTATGGCCAATCGAGTTGGAGAGAATGGCTCTGCCAGTGATCGATAGCATTCCGCTGACATAATTTGTTCTATTCATAGTGCGGATGAGAAATTTGTACACTACCTCGCACTTGCAACTGTCACCGATGTCGGCTGTCTTTTATTCCGTCTTTTCTCGAGCAGTCACAGGCATAAGTTTGGTTACTTTAGACGCTTCTTCGCAGATTCCCTCACGATACTTGAAACACCTACATTTACTCATCATTCTATCTATGTATTTATTAATTACAATACAAAGTAAATTTATATTCTAATTTTAGTACCAAGGTTAAACCGGGTGACACAGACCATATGGTTAAATTTTTGCAGCGACAGACCAATGTCTCGTCTGGGAATCGAACCCACAACCCTCACGCTGATGTGCAAACGCGCAACAAACTAGCCTACCGGTGCACTTTTCTATCTTTTTAACCACATCTGGTCCGCATATTCAAGTAGCAGATCCGCATATTCCAGTGTTAGCTGGTCCATTCTATTTTATTAATTTCCGATTTTTTAAAAAAGTTCTTCAACATAATGCTGGATAAACTAGATGCTGCACAAACGGTCACACAGTCAGAGATCTAATACAGGATTGTATTGAATGGGTTCTATTGATCCACATTATATTTTCACTCGTGCTATTGCCAATTATTGTCATTCTACAAGGTTAGGTTACGTTGAGAAGAGGAGGCTGATTTGCTCCGCCTCATGGTTTGCTGTGTGCTCTAATTGTTCCATGGAATTATTACAATTGTACATTGTAATTGCTCGAACTTCCGCCTATAAGACCGTGTTAATGTCCGGTAGGCGGAACAAAGGTTCGGGTTCAGGTTCTTCGATATGAAGTCTTAGCCCCGTCCTTTCACCTTGTTTAGGACCATCTGTAAAACAGCAACTCCCAGCAGGTGTCTGCGCTAGGGTTTCATCAATCCAAGTTTGTCTGTCTGATATCAGGATCTAACACTCCACAACTATTGATGTTTCGGGCATTCTATCGCATACAGATGCTAAGTCAGTTAAATTGATGATATGACTTTCTGAGGCGCGTTTCTCTTATCGGAGTATCGAAAGCGGCTTTATAATCGATTAACAGATAGAATGTATAGATTTTCTCAGGATATGGCGTAGTGTTAAGATTTGGTCGATTGTTAATTTATTCGATCCTTAGATAACACTACTCAACAAAATGAAAAAAATTTCATGTACTCCGGATGCGATAATTTTTTCTGTGTAGATAACCTTGACATGAGCTCGAAAAACGCAATAAAAATTTTTTTTTTCGTTTGGTTTTTGTTTTATTTTTTTTTTAAATTTTTTTTCTTCCGGCATAACTCGGGAACCACTAGCCCGATTTAATTGAATTAAATTTTAAAAAATTTAAAATTACAATTCCCTTAATCTGTTCATATATTGTTTTCCTATACAAGCAACAGTTTCCAAGTTAAAAATGAATATATAAAGGAAAAAACTTATTTTTTGCCTAAAGATTTAAATTTTTTTTTTTTAAAAAATCCATAAAAAATCCAAAATGAAAAAAAATGTCAAATCTTATTACTTTTATGAGACAAAGATCATGAAAATCGATGCACGCGTTTCGCTTTTATTCGCAATTGAGTAAAGGTATGAATTTCAAAAATGTGCTCGACATATGCACAACTTTGTCTATGGTAAGGTTTTTTCTTTTTTATTACAAAAAAATTAAAATTTGTTGGGTGACAAAAATATATGAAAATTTGAAATTAACGGACGAAACAAATTAACCAAAACAATTTTTTTAAAATTTAAAAAAAAAAAAATAAAACAAAAACCAAACGAAAAAAAAAATTTTTATTGCGTTTTTCGAGCTCATGTCAAGGTTATCTACACAGAAAAAATTATCGCATCCCGAGTACATTTTGACTGTTGACTAGTGTAAGCTGCAAAAAGGTCACCTTCTTATTATCGAAAAATTTTCTTCAGCGACGGGGGCAAGTTTCTACAACTTTCAAGAATTTGCTAACACAACAGTCCTTTTAGTATTTTGTAGAAGGTTTTGGTTCTTAGTGATGCGTCATGCGATATCCCTTGTATTTTCCGTTACAATTCAAAACATAATTTGAATTACACCTGAACACATGTTTTCTAATTTAGCTATCGTACTACAATCAAATACTCGCTTAGTTGGCCAGCCTATAAGGTCGCAGTAACATCACTTATCTCAGAAATCGTTTCGCAAAAAAATCATTTTGCATACCCACCAAGTTGTTGTGCCAGACGCCTAATTATGCCGCTGCTGTTCCAAAAATTGCCCAACATTCAATTCGGACTCAAACTAAGTACATATAAGTGCTGGTCAATTATTGTTTTTTTTTTTACTTTACTTTTCTTTGTAACGAATTACTTAAAGGCTCGTTTTCGAAGAGACGTCAGGAACGATTGATGGTTAAATTGCGATGCAATCTGGAGTTTATTTTGAGTCAAACGCTTTTTGTATGTCTGGCTGAATTGGTTTTTTGTTTATACTTTTCAGCTTTGGCGTATTAGCCAAAAAAAAAACGTCCAACTTTTCTGTTTCGTTGGCCGTTGCGTGTGAGAAAATGTTTAATGTTTGACTATAAACCTAAATGGAGGAAGAAGACTAAGAAAAAGGTTGGGAATTTCGTTCAGTTCTGTTTCTTTTTTTTTTGTCGTTTACGGTAAAATGCTATAATTTCACTGAAATTACGTTAACGAAGTTATTCACGAGAAAACGACAACATCAAAAGGCAACAAACCCAAACCGAAAGAAGCAGTTGGCACGGAGCTCCTAAAGAGCTGACAAAACAAACAAACGAGTTCTCTCCAACAAACGTCGAACATGAAGCGACAGATAGTGGAACTACCACTTTGTCCCTGCTACGGTTACGTGGAAAGAAGATCACATGTTTAATGAATTTGTTTGTAGAGCCCAACATGTTGTAGACACTTGCACTGTGCGATTTTACTTGGACATGTCTTAAGAATGCCAATTGTGTTGGCTTAACCGGTGTTAACCGTGAGGAGGGAAACCTGTTGACAGGCCTACTAAGAGTTGGCTATTGATATTCCAGTATGTCTTCTTCAATAAGGCATTATAGAAGCAGTTATTCTATAATGTATAATCAAATCTCTGACATATGTACATATTCAACTCGCTGACTTATAAGTGCATTCTAGACAGACTGATAGATATTCGTAGCTCGATCCCTTGAAAAGTTTAGGAAGGATGCACCATACTTAATTAACTTTCTCTTCTTAGTTGTAATAGTGCACTGTTGTGTTTAGGACTTTGTGCATAGGGAAATTTCCCCTAAGAGAACTATCTTCTCGGTCATTCTTTTTAGTTCACATAAAAATATCTCAAGTATTGCCGTATTCAAAAATGATGTGCTACCTTAATCAATATCATTGACTACACTCGGGCTTCACCAGTTTTCGGAAAGAATATTTATACCAGAGGGATACGTGGACTACTGCCGGCTCTAAATTAAATAATGAATCAAACACTCCAGTGATTCTGGCTGAGATTTCAGTCATTGAACAATAGAATGGCAGCTGTCTGATAAAGATATTCCGAGTCTCACTAGATCGTCTGCTTAAGAGTTTCTCAGTATGGTCCTGTGGCCCAATAATAAACTGACAGCTGCCAATAATAAAATACGGGTGTCAATAATTTATTTATTATAATAAACTAAAAATAAGGGCACTAGCAACAGGGGCTATCGGTCTGTGTCAATAATAAATAACAGTTTTCAATAAAATTACAGTTGTCAATAATAAAATGACATCGGTCAATAAAAAAATAACAGCTGTCAATAATAAAATGACAGTAAAAAAAATTATCAATAAACAGCTGTCAATAATAAAATGACAGTAAAAAAAATTATCAATAAACAGCTGTCAATCAAATGGCAGCTGTCAATAAACTGTCAGCTGCCAATAATAAAATACAGGTGTCAAGAATTTTGTTTATTTATTTATATATTTATTACAATTAAAAATTATAATAAACTAAAATATAAATACACTAGCAACAAAGGATATCGGTCAGTGTCAATAATAAATAATGAGTTGTCAGTAATAAAATGACAGATGTCAATAATCAAATTACAGCTGTCAATAATAAAATAACAGCCGTCAATCATAAAATGACAGCTGTCAATAATAAAATAATGCCTGTCAATGACAGCTGTCAATAAAATGATGGCTTTCAATAATAATATAATAGATGTCAATAATAAAATAACAGCCGTCAATAAAATGATGCCTGTCAATGACAGCTGTCAATAAAATTGTAGCTTTCAATAATAAAATTACAGCTGTCAATATAATGGCAGCTGTCAATAATAAAATGGCGTCTGTCATTAGTAAAATAACCAATAATAAAGTGACAGCTATGAATAATAAAATAACAGCTGTCAATAATAAAATGACAGTCAATAAAAGTATCGCAGTGAATTAAATAACAGTCAATAAAATTACCGCAGTCAATTAAATGACAGCTGTCAATAAAATTACAGCTGCCAATAAAATGACAGCTAGTGTGACTCGGTATGACCATTGGTATGACTCTGGGCACTCACAAAGTGCTACTGCGTTATATCGCATATGGATTTAATCCAGATGTATATGTATGACCTTAGTTTTATAATATTTCCGAGAATTCCGGCGCTATCAAGATCCGATGTCCCATCCGTTACTTCCGTCACCACAGGACACTGTTCGAATTGAGGGTATGCAATGAGACTGAAAGTTCCCACTTGTGTATACTGCATAAGTAGTGAAGAAGAGTAGGAGGAGACGATAAAACGCCATTTCTGCAATTTTCCAGCCCTTTTACTTGCCCAACGCAAGGTTCCTTAGTTTGATTCAGGCGTGAGGACTAATTGGGTCTGCTTATAAAGAACTTAACCTAACCAAAGTCAGCAGAGGATTTTGCATTCGTCTGAAAACCAACAGCAGGATTAAAATCTTATTATCAAATTCCCTCCCGATTCGATCTTGTGCCCGACGAGGAGTCAGCGGAAATTGGTCTGATGAATGATTAAAGAGAAGAAGTCGATACTTATGCTAGCAAAGCAAATACAGCGTCGAGCTACAGTGGACAAGTTTATTTATCTCTGATCAATAGCAAAGATTTATAAAAATTATAAAAAGAAATGGGAACATGGAAGCAATGTTTTTTACAACAGAGACCTCTGTTGTCGAACGAAAACAACAATAACTCGAGTATATACCCGTTATTACTCACTTGTTTATCTAAACATTCAATGAAGGACCAGACGGGGAACTTCTCTCGAATCGGTGAGCTGTGTATGATATAATTTGTATACTGACCGGGACCTACTGTTTAAAGCCAGCACCGAAGGGCTAATGCTTTTCCAGAGAAGTTACGAGTCTCTTACTCGTAAAGCTGAAATGATCTTACCCGGTTTTGAACTCGGGTTCTTTTGTGTGATAGTCGCACACTCTACCAACCATGAGCTGTACTTCGACATAGAACTATATACCGGAGTAAAATTCCACTAAGGGGTAGGATCACTCAGCAGCGCGTTATTTATAATAAATAAATACAGCTTATTCGATTTTCTTGTTTGCCGTGGTCGAGAGGTCTCTGTTGGCAATTTTTCTACATTTCAACTTTATCTATATTTTGTAAAGTGTGTCTAGACCCTAAGACTATAAATACTCCAAGGCAACCCAATGTGTACTTTTGTTTTATTTTTCTTCTGATATTTCGAGAGACTGTCACTGTGTTTCGGAGGAATTACGAACAAGAATAAAATATAACGTGAAATAACAATGTCGTTGAGTTGCTGTTGTTTTTTTTTTCGTTTTGTTTTTGGCGGAACCAATTAAAATGTTAATTGTACTACTCCAAACAAGAGTACTTTTCATGTTTTGTTTGCTTTTAATTTTTTTTTTGTTGATTCTGTGAACAAATTCTTCTGCGCCATAAGGCCGCAATTGTGAAATTCAAGTTCATAACAACTTTAACACGCCGACACAAACCCGTATTTTATACCAATTATGGTGGATTCAACGCTAAGCGGTTGTATTTTTGGCTTATGGTTACTCTTAATTTCTAAGAATTGGATCACATTTATGCAGTAATTGCTTTCAATTGCAGTTCATTTTGTGTGTGCCATTAAATTAATTTGTTACCCTTTTTATTTATCGTTTCAGGTATGTGTCACAATTGTAATGAATGCCAGTGGTCAGTAAGTCAGAAAGTCAACAAAAAAAAGAACTGTTATTTTAAAAGAATTGTTACATCTGCAGAAGTGGTTCTGGGGTGGTCCCTTTTAATAGTATTCAAAGTGAGCTGCCAACGACTACTATTGGACTACCTAGCAGCGAAATTGGCGTTGATAACCCAAGACACTAACCCCAGGCGCATTACGTTGTAATGTCTGTATATGTATTCCGAAATAAGATAGAAAAAAGTCTGGTCCATTAAAAGAACTTGAAGTAATGTAAAGGAAAAAAATTACAAGAGAAGCTACATTACTTTCTGATTAAAGTAATTATGGACGCTTCATAGCGTAATTCTGAAATTATGTTCCTACTTCAAGTAGTCAATTACTCACTACTCCAAGGTAATCCAGGGACGAATAATCGATTACATGTCCTATGACATGAAATGTTAAATTTAATGAGTCTTTTGTGTGAGATGGTCATGCTGTTGAAAGAACACCCCCTTACTTTGGAATCGATTCAGAATTGATTGCATTCCCTGCAGGGAATTTAAAAAGATGATTTAAAAATAAATTACTTTTTTAAATAATTCACAGTTTACCTAATTATACGCCTTCTTTAATTTACCAGTTATAATTTCCATTAACTCAATACGATATGAAAATCAAAGAATCCTTACACAGAAAAAAAAAATAATATTTCTTCAACCCATACAGTTAATCGCCATTAAATTCGGCCAGTAACCAAATTAGACGATTGAATCCTTACTTTGGTGATTTTTATACGTATTGTGTCGTATAACACTATAGACAGGCTCTATTTCCGAATTCACTTCAAAATTTATGGAATATCATCTGGACAGTGAAATTGTAGTTGCTGGAAACTTCTATGTCCATAATAATTCTTGGCTTTCCCATTCGAGCCACACATCTCCGTACTCTGAGCTATTTGTCGCGCACAACGTCTGCGCACAACATTCTGCGTGTTGAAAACAAAATATTCGTTATCTTTTATTAACCTCACACACTGGAAAGTACAAGATTACATCCTTGCACCTTTGGTAACTCGGATCACTGCACCATTTTAGCATTCTTTTCTCCGATATTCGAGCCACTTCTGAACCACGAAGTGGACAATGTAGGTATACGAAAAGGCACGTTGGGCTGAGCTAAAGTATTTTTACCAGCACTTTAACTGGAAATTATGTTTCCATGCTGAAATGGTCGAGAAAAAAATAAACACCATGAAGGTTTTATCCAAGTAGTATTCGAGGGAATTAATACTACTTGGATAAAACCTTCATGGAATTCCAGATTAAATCAGACATACAAAGAAGCTGCCAGATCCAAAGAGAAGGCATTCAAAAAGTGACATTTAAATAAAAATTCCACTACTGAGCTGCTACGCAGCAGGCAAGATCCAATTGCATCAGAGAGTTAAGGCGCGAACAACTTCTTCACAAACAGCGCATTCGTGCTAAAGTTCTTCCTTCTTCCTGGGGAAGTAAGAGGTCATTCTTCTATCATATCTTCTAAAAAGGTCATTCCTCTATCCGCACTCTCGTTTTTTCCGCATTAGTGTTTGTTGATGTTTGCCTTGAATTTGGCAATGTCATAGCAGGCAGGAAAAACACTTGCTGGAAGATTTTTCCACATACGAACAGTTCGGCAAAAGAACGAATTATCTCTATAGTGCGTCGTCCGGTCAACCGGCCATTTGACAATGAACGGATAGCCGAGTATTCCGGCTTCAGGGACCAGACGACGGATACCATTGAAATATCTATAGAACAGCGATACACAACCCACGTTCCGGTGATGATGTAGGGAGACAATAGAGTTGGATACCCTACCATCCCCTATCATCACCACCGCTCTCCTCTGTACACGGTCCGGAAGCTGGAAACATGTCTTTGTAGTCCCTGCCCATATATGGGAGTTATATTCCATTTAGTTATATTCCATTTTGTCAGATATCCGTCGTCTAGTTACTGACGGTGGAACATTCAGCCACGATACACGGTTATCCAGGGACTCTCATCCGTTCATTGTCAAACATATATTACAGTTGAAAATGGGTTAAAAACAAAAATCAGAATATCATTCACAGTTCCAATTCTCAATTTTGAGAGCTCATTGAGTATAAAAATATTATCATACACAGGTTACTGATATCAGAGTTCCCTGTTACTGATTTCCAGAGTTCTGTTATGGCCTTGTGATTGGGCATTTTCAATCAGATTTGGAAACAAAATTCAAAACGTTTGCTTAAATTATATTGGTTAAATTAAATTATATATTTTAATAATCTTTTTGCTAATATTAATATTAATGGCAGAACTATTGCAGACGGGTAAGTTATCTGTAATCAAAGAGCTGTGTATGATATAATTTGTATACTCACTGACCGTGACTTAGCAATGGCTACCAATTCTGATAGCAATAAATTCTTGTTTTTGTTCCTTCTTTAGTTATTCTATTTATTTGTCGAAAACTAATTTGAATTTGTTACTACATATTGAAGATTAGGAAAACCTGAACATTTTCTTGACTTTCGATGAACTTAAAATGACTGATGAATATTATATTCCCTAATCCCATTTTCAATCCAAAGGCCCCAAAAGCATTCGACACCAATTGATTTCTTACAAGAATGCACCAGTTCTCCCCAAACATCAAACAAGCTAACCCTTACGATATCTCAGTAGAAAAAGTCGAAAAATTAAATGCCTACACAATTTTTCCATCAAAATATCAAATCGAATCAACCGAAATCAAATCAAATCTAATGAACTGAATACCGAATAAATTAAATAAAAATCATTACACATCACAACAATCTCAGACGGGAAGAAATCACATTTATAGTCCCACAATATGCGTTATATCGTTACCCCAAATTTTAGAATCGGTTTAAATATAATTCAATAATACCCGCACACACACGCACACCCAAACAGACATGTGTACTTGGGCCGACATTAAATGTAGAACATCACGAGCAACATCCTCCATGAACGGCAACATCCGTTTGCCGTTTACAAACCTTCCACATTGTCTTTGCCGTCAAATAAGGGTTGACTGTGATGTTCTCAACTTTTCTATTAAGCAATTGAATATTTATGAGAGACAGAACTCAGAACTGAACTGAACTTTTGAATAATTTCAGTTGGTGAAATCTTTTCTTTTGTAGCCAATTCGGTATGTTTGAGCCTATGAAACAGCATCACAGTCCCCAAGGTATGGAAATGCGTGTGCCGGTGTAGACCTACGGCAACAGTCGTTATTAACAAATGGGTGATAATACCCCCAACTACTCAAGGATACAGACACTGCGTGTATCCGGTGAAACCCTTTTCCTCCGATGCTGTGCCAACGGGGGTTTAGTTATGCAAAAATCCTTGTGTAATACAGTTAAATACAAATACATACAAATGAATTTTAAATGTTGATGTTTATAAATAGATTGTGTTTACACAAATATCTTTGTTTGTATGCTAGCGTCATGCATGTGCATGTGCCTGTGTTTGTATAGATTTCTCCTTTGGTATTTATTTAACAAAATATGTTTTCATAGGCATTCATAGCCCAAGGCATTGGCAAAAGTTATTTTCGATTTCAAAATGGAAATGTGTTGCCCCAACATCGGAGTGAGTTAGTGCGAACAATATTCAAATATTGTTAGATACATTTCTGTAGTTTTCAAATTCTCATTCAGACATTTTTGTAAAACATATTTAAATTAACATTGGCCAATACAAGCACAACTCCGGCCAAGTACAGTGTAGAGGCACAGCGGTAAGAGAAGGTGCAAAACAGACGATGGAACTTGGCAATCACCACCGACTTACAAATGACTTCGGAGTGGACAAGGGTGGCCATGAACTGTTGTACCGAATCCACATAGGCAAAGTAAATGGCATTCACCAACAGAGGCATAACTTTTTCAGTTAATTTGTTGCTAAATTCTAGCATTATCTCTTGGAGTGGACAATTTAAATGGTTGTTCAAAATCTAAACACCACATAAAGTATTTAAGAAAAACTATTAGAAAGTTCGGAGAAATCGTAATGGTAATCAGTGGTATATTGGAAAGCCGATATTGGTGAAAACTGTAATGGTATACATAATTGTATAAGCTGTCTTTAGCTTTGTTTTTTTTTTAGTAATTTTCCAAACTATCTGTCTTTACTTGACTTAAATCCTTTAGTTATAAGCAATAAACTGACTATTTTTCGGTTAAATCAGTATATTTCATTTTTAATAAGTCTTAACTATCTTATTCAAAAAAGTGGTCATAATAAACTGTAAATAGAAATTAGGTGGAAGTTTAAATCTTTCTTAGAACCGAGATTCCAACTTTGGAACTTACAGCTCAGCTCTGGTTGGATCGAGTAGATTAATCGTCCAGACTAAAGCTAGAACACACTTCAGTTATGCTTGTGTGAAATTTCAATCAAATCGGACTGGGCAATTATAAATGACAGATGTGGTTTTGATTTTTTTTCGAATTTTCCTGACTGCACATTAGGGTTAGTCATTTTTTTTAGATTCAAAATCTGTGGAAATAGCATATAGGGCATGCAAAAACAAGCAGAATTGCGTTTTTACTTTTTCGAAATTGTGAAAACTTATTTATTTGAATTTTTTTGTGATTTTTAAAATTTGATAATATTTTTTTTTTAAATTTTTTTTTTATACTTTTTTTTAAATAAATTTTGATAAATTTTTAATAAAATGTAATTTGATCCAAAATATGTCATTTATTTTTCGAGATATATCGATTGTAAAATATGCAATACTATTTTTTTTAATAAAATTGAAGATATTATGCAATAATGTTAATAAGATTAAAATTTTATTTAAAGTAACGCCTTAGAATAATAACATTTATAATAAATTACTAAAATGCAGTAGCATTTACTACTAGCTGCTTTATTTGAACTGACATTCGTATCAATTACCAAAAACGTCCCTATGTTTGAAGACAACTTGGGTATCTGTTTACTTGCAGTAGAAGAGTAATCTCTGTCATATGCTTTTGTATCATCGCACATTAAGTCTAAATCACAAAATGAACCCGGTGGTACTTCCAGTGTGCTTTGAAAATTCCTTTTTTTATAACACCTTTTTTATACGAGATATCAAACAATTTTTCAAATTTATTGGTGTCTTGCCGCCGCTTTAAAAATTTCTGATAATCAGTTATCAACTTAAGCACCTTGCCTCCAACGTTCTTTAATTCCATCGCTTTTTGATTTAGCTTAATCCATAACTTATTTAATTCTTCAGATATAATATAACTGGGAAATAAGCGCCCCGGTAGGCGAGTTGGTAGCGTGCTTGCCTATCAGCGTGGGGGTTGTGGGTTCGATTCCCACCAGAGGCTTTGGTCTGTCGCTGCAAAAATCTAAACATATGGTCTGTGTCACCCGGTTTACCCTTGGACCCAAAAATTAGAATACAAATTTACTTTGTATTGTAATTAATAATAAATAAATAAATAAATAAATAAATAAATAAAAAAAAACTGGGAAATGAAACCGAGTTGCAAATTTTAAAATCGATGTAGCTTAAAAACGAATGACAGATTTTTGATCAAATTGCATATTTGAAATCGATGCACTAAAACCAACTAAAAAAAAATATTTCCAAGAACAACTATTGCAGAAAAAAATTTCTCAAATTTAAAAATTTAAAAAAAAAAGTAAACTAAAAAAGTTTGTTTTTAGCTAAAGTAATTGCATTTTGTGCGGAAGGTTTTTTTACAATTTCGAAAAAGTAAAAACGCAATTCTTATTATTTTTGTCTGCCCTACATGCCATTTAAACAGATTTTTGATATTCGAAAAAAAATTAAAAAATGACTAACCCTACTGCACATGTGTTTAGCTCACAGAAGCACGATTATTTTCCAAAATTGGATTATTGAATAATAGATTAAAGGTACAACGTTATTCGCGAGAACGCTTCAAATAATGATCTTGTGGGAAAAAGCAGATACTGAGTTTCAAAAAATAAAATTACTTTATAAAGAGTATATCGTCACCAGAAATGCAAAATGACTTACCAAGCATTTTCATAACTTCACAGGGGAAACATACTCTTTTTGGTACGTCGTTTTGGAAGTCGCCTATGAAATTGTTACTTTTGGATATAAAAGTGTTAAATTTTGCAGAGACGTTTATTTTAGGTCATTTCACAAGAATTAATCAAAAACAAGATTTAGGTTTTTTTTGATGATTGGTCATTTTGCATTTCAGCTGACAATATAAAAAGATGGATTGTTTTTTTTTTTTTTTTAAATTTTTGTTCGATGTTTTTCTTAGATAACTGCTATTTGTGTGAATTCTAAGCGGAAACGCTGTCTGTAATACTTTCCATTAAGCAAAATCGACGAAAGATAAATGACCCATAAATCAAAAATGAAATATGACCCAAATGAACAATTGTCATAAAAAAGGAGTTTTACCCAATAATTAAAAAAATTAAATTTGGTCCGGGAAAAAAATGATAAAAGACCAAAATAAAAAATAGAAAAATCTGCCAAAACTATTTTTATTCGTAAAGAAAGTTAGACTGGACAAATTTACATAATATTAGAGAATTATAGTTTGGTACATTTTTTGTAATGTTTTGGTTTTAGAACCGTAATTTACGACAGTTTTTATTTTGGGATTTTGTCCGCATAACTGTGTTGGACAAATTTCCAAAAAACATAATTTCCACTTTTTTGGGACAAAAACACGTTTCGTTTATCGTCTTCAGTTCGTACTAAAGCCCTGCTTGTGTACCAACTCCAACGATTTAAATGGCTTGTGAAGTTAACGTTATGGAAGTGCAAGTTCTTCTGTCATTTGGTTCAAAAAATCTCCTATGTACTTTGTCTCCTACGTCAAACTTAAGTGAGAAGCCCTATTTGGTTCTTGAAAACCTTATTTATTAAATACAGAAATTGGGTAAGATTTTGTTGGTCATAGTATTATACGATTTCCAAAGTGGTACATTGGAGGTATCCGAATGGGGTGTGGCCATATAACCCATGGGATTGCATTAGTTGTTTCGGAAAAATATAAATCAAAGTCAAGTTTCAATGCAATGGGTTAATTTTATCGAAAATTATCATGCCAACCAGCCGAAAAAACAGATTAAAATCCGTGTTTTTTTTTTGGAATTGTAATACCTTTATATAATCTATAGATATCTTCAATATCTTTAATAGCTATAGTTTAGAATTTTTTTTATTACTACTTTTATAACTACTTAAAACAAATGTGTTTCTTAATTTTTTTGTCCACCATTATTATTATATAAAATCTTGGCACACATAATAATCTTCAATTTGGCATATTGTTTAACGTTTGATCAGACGTCATCTTTTTAAGTTATCATCAAACAAATAAAGGTACAGACATCCGACGAAATATAGCAATCCTAAAGAAAACATTTTTTTACAAAAGAAAATTATCCATAAAACATATTTTATATATTTTTTCGAGAAAATGTTGTATAAAATGGATGTGGCATAGCGTAATTAGTGCTTCAACATCAACGACTTTTGTTGTTCTGAATCTGAATATTATATTCACTCTACTTTGACATGAACACTAAACTAATATTAATTAGATTCCAAAGCATCGTATATTCACATATACAACAGCTTCCGTTCACTTCTGTCTTAATAATTGAAATTTCCAACTGATGCGAATCTAAATTAAGATTCATTTGCATACTTTTTTTTTCAATTTTCCTATTAAATCACTGATGCAATTTGTAATCATCAACGTAATCAAATTGCTGCGGCAAACATCACGACTACATAAGAATTGGTCTTTTGCCTTCCACTCGCTATTATAATTTCTCAAAATCATGTGAAGACATGGGCATTATTTGTACTTCATGAAAACGAAAGTAAAATGTCACCCCCTTCGAGGAGGCAACGTGTGAAGTTGAAGAAAATAAAACCGAGAAAAAGACAATCAACAGGAAATGATAAACATCAACAATTGTCATAATTGTTGCTGATGTTGATGATGTCGTCGTAGCTGCCGTTGACTGGCTGTGAAATGTGAGTGAGAAAACAATGTTGTCATCATAACTCGCAATATCATTGGAACAAAATGTTTTATGTAATTATTTTTCTTAACTTTTGAATTTGAAAAATGTTAATTTTCCTGCGACTCCTCGTTCATATTCTTTGAGAACGGCTTCTGCTTGTTGCGTTCGTCGTTTTCTCACATGCAGCCAAAGAGGCGGACAGACAAACAATGAACTTTGTTCATTTGAGCCGAGACAGACGCATTTAGAAATTTTGTTGAAATCATTAAACATTCCGCTTTTAGATGTCTTTCCTTCCCCCCCTTCGCATACATTCTCAAAGTAATAAACGAGCACGAGATTTTTTGATGATGCATCTAATATTTCCGTTGTTTGAAGTGCTTTTTCTGCAGCCCCATCCACATCTGTGCATTCTGCCTCTTCATCTTTTGTGTATGTTTCCATCGTCTTTGTTGCAAATAAGAAGATACTCGTGGTGGTGTTGGTGAATGTCAGTCTGTCTATTTGGTGAAATGCAAAACGTCATAACTAGTATTGATATTTTGTTTTGGAAGGGGTGGGGGTCGTTGGGGATTTGAGAGATCTATGTAAGATCATATTTTTTAAAATTCCAAAACCCACTCTACCATTTACTTTGGAATCGTCAGTGTAAAAGTTATTATAATTCCTTTTACCTGGGATACTTCCGTCTCCAAAACCGTCCAATTCAGAGTCTGCCAACAGGCGGACGGATGGTTCTTCCTAGAGCTTTTCAACACCCCCGAGATACTTGGTATGTGTAGTATCATCTCCGGTATCTGCGGGAACGTATTCAGGTTAATTTTTTCAACAAAGACTTCATCCGGTAGTCTGTCGAATGGTGTTGTGTCAGGTTTGGCTTTCTAATCGCCCTTGTAGATCATAAGGTGAAGCTTACTTAAGACGTTTATAGTTGTCGATTGAATTATTGTCGGATATTAGTTTGATCCGACCCTGATATCAGCCTGCGTCAGGGCAGACGGGAGGTAAGGCGGGATTATCTCGACAGACACGAAAGTATACGGCATTTAGATGGACCTCATCTGTCTATGAATATAAATCCCATCACGTCCATCGGACACACTGACTGGTTAGTGATTCCAGCCGGACTTGGCTTTGAGTGGAGTCAATAGGTTGCGACTTCGGGTCAGTTACCCCCCTTGTTGGGGTCTGTAGCCAATCCTGAGATGGGAGGAATATTCATTGGTGTGTATATTCCGTATCGTGTGTTTGAGTGTTGCTGTTATTATTATATTATAGAGAAAATCCGTTCTTCAGCCGGACTGTTCGTTTGTGGAATAATCTTCCTGCAAGTGTTTTTCCTGCCTGCTATGACATTACCAAATTCAAGGCCAACGTCAACAAACACTACTCCCTCTTTCGTCCCTCCAATACCCTTATTTCCCATCGCTAACACAGTGCATTGCATTTATAGGGGGCATACCCTGAGAGTTAGTCAAAAAAAAAAAAAAAAAATGCATTTTATGAGATAGATAATCGGATGTTTATTTCATGTAATAATGAAAAACAACAAATGGCCACGACGACCACGCTTACAGGGCCATATCCTTTTGATGGAATTGTCCAGAACCGAACCGCAAATTGGCTGACCTATGTCCTCGATAGCCTCACGAATTCTATCTTTGAGGTCTTGAATCGACGCTGGGCTGTTGCCACCGATGTGGAAATGGGCCTCATCAGTCAAGATGATTTTTCGATGGATTTCCGGATCATTTTCATGCATTTCAAAGATCCAATCAGCAAAGACAAGACGTTGTTGATGATCGGCCGGCTTGAGTTATTGTGTTAACTGGACTTTATAAGCCTTAAGACGGTGTAATGACGTTTTTCCAATTCAAAAGAACGACGAGTAATGGACAATCCTGGGTTTTCTTCAACACTTTGGGCTACAGCAGCAATATTCTCAGTTGTTCTTGATCGACGAGCACGTGCAGTTTTTCGAACTGTGACTGCGAGATTTTCACCATTTTTGTAGAGAATTTCAATCATTTCAATGCGTTGTTATCGTTCCATTTTTAGTAATGGCGTAGTTTTAACTTGTCAAAAGTGACAGCTACCCAAATTTCGGGTGATTCAAGGTAACACATATTGTTGGAAAACCCTTGGCCACACTAGTATAGGGTAGCTGAGCTGCATCATGTCATAGCCCCTTGACCGTGATAAAGACTAACTGTTATGCCCTACTGTACTGGGCCGTCCAGGTATTAGCTAGGCTCGCGTTCTAATACAATTGATAATCCCTGACAGCGAACCATTTAGTTCCCAGTACGGGTCGCATAACACCGAAAGACTTTTGGGTTTCATTTAAAGTATAGCATGCACTACATTGTGCCATCAGAATAATAGGGGAGATTTTTGAAAATTTAGGGAACCCTTTGTAATGTAATTAATAAATAAATAACGTACTGAATTAAATTGATGAATTATTGTTTGGAATTAATGGCACTTTTAATTTTTTCCCCTTACACATTTTGTAATGATTACATGTTGCAGCATGTTTTTCAGTAAAGCCAGCGATCCTATATTTAATTGATTTAAATGAATAACTCATTAGAGAATGTTGCCCCCTGGAATTTAATATTCGTAAATGGATCTCTATACATTGCCTGCAATCACGCAATGCTTGAAACTATTTTAAAAAACATTTCTATTTTGAAAAAAATGGATGTAAATCAATGATCTCGAACCCGAACAGCAGAAATAACAAACCGCACAAAGAATAAAGATCGAAAAAACTAAGAAATAAACTTGATATTCTTATTTTATGTGGCACAATTTTGTATAGCTATTAAAATCCTATAGTTGCAAATTTGACATGTTAAGTCTATTTGCATTTCATCTGAGGTTCTGTTGTTTGTTCTAAACACTGAACGCAAGCTGCACATGTTCATAACAAGCCGAACTACTGCACCGTGCGGCACTTCACCACTGTCGCCGCTTCAGCTGGTGGTGTTATTCCGTGGCAGTGCCAGTGGTGGTGCCGGTGAGTGGCAGCGTCGTTTTGTAGGAAACTGCTGCCGATGATACATTGAGGTTAAGTTTCCACTGTGAATGGAGGAAAAATATCGTCTTAGTTTCAACGTTCGTTGTTTTTTTTACATCTTTGTTGGACTTGGGCAAAATATGGTTTATTCTGTGCTCGTAAAGCATGGCGCACAGTATGTGGGGCTCAATTTTATCAAATCGTACTAAGGTGATCTCAGGGTAGAAGTCAGGGTTCTTAAGGGAATTCAATTTGAGTGCATTTTATTTTGACCCCGAATGTTTATATCAGATCATAATTATGCGCTATAACGATCTCACCTTAGTCTCACCCAAACTAGACTGATTTTGTTTTGTTTTTTTTTTTGGTTTATTTATAATTAAAACTTAATCCAAACACTGTGCATTAGTAAAATAAAAAAGCATATAAAAATGCATATCCGCACATGTGCGGCTTTTATTGTTGCTATTTGGTGGGTTGTTGTTGTTGTTGCTTTTTTTTATCATCTTCATTGTTAACTCCGGCGTTGCGAGTTCTGTTCTATAAACATTTCTTCTTTGTGCACATGTGTCGGAATATTTATCAGAGTGTATTCGTTTGTCTGTTTGTTTATGTGAATATTGTTTATACGTTTTCTTTTCCTCTCGTTTCAGTTAGAACTCCATGGTTGTTTTTTTATGCACTCGTTTTTCATCATCTCCAACAAAGTTTTTCCATTCGAATGCTTGGAAAACGAAATGTAATTTGAAGATATAAAAAACAGTATTGTTTACATGATCGAATGGAAAACTGAAACTCTTTATAAAGGGGGCTGTTTCCCCGCCCGTTTGGGACGATGGAACGTCAACACTTGAACACTTGAAATAAAGCCTGTCAATTATTGAACAGTTGAACAGGTGTAAGAGATTTCTAGATTGTGTCATCGCGGAATACATCGGATGTTGTATTGAGCTATTTCAGGCACAATCAACCGCTGGACTCACAATCAATGGCTGTTGTCAATTCTGTAAATTCGTTCTAACTGATCCTGACTAATTTCCCCGCTACAACCAACACAGCCAGCCATTGCATATCATAAAAGCTAAAAAATATTTTTTGGGCTTTCCCTGTTTTTCTATGCTGCCGCCATTTAACGATTTGCACAGCTAAAACAACAAAAAATGTCAAAGCCCAGAGCCGGCATTGGTAACTGCCTTTGGGAAATAAAAAACGTAAAGCAAAACATCACTTCCTCTTATTACTCTCTCGCTCTCTTTTTCATTCGCTTCTCACTCTAACCTTACAGCAAGTGAGTATGTAAAACACAAGTTGGCTGCACTGAAATTAAAACAAAAAATTCGTTGGCTGTCACTTCATGCAGCTAACAAGTTATTTTGACAGCGATATTGTGCAGCCCTAGATTTCTTATGGCTGTTTGGTTTAAGATGAAATTCGAATAATTCTATTAAAATTTCGACAAATGTAAGTTTTATTTTTCAACGTCTTCCGTAAACGAGAATGGTGTAGACTATCATATATTTCAACCGATCAGTTTTTCTCTTGTTGTTCATGGACTCATTCACCAACTGTCATAGGTATTTACTAAATATTACAACTATTTATGAAACAGATTTGTTGCAACATGATCAATGCAATTCATGAGCACTGAATATTTCGATCATTCCTTGCGAGTGCCCTTTGCTGCTGCAGAACCAACTATTACTCGTTTTAAAAAGGGGGTTTACGTGCAGAGCTGCAGCTATTTGTATCACATTTACACATACAAATAAATGCATCCGTGACATCATCAACATCATCATTATCGTCGTCGTGGTCTGCGCCGCCGTCCGTCCGTCCGCCCATCAACGTCTTTGCAGAATTCGTGGGGAGGCGCTCTCGTAATGTTACCTCACGAGATATCAGCAGTAGCTAAAAATAAATAAATCGTTTTTCTTTCCCTATTTTTGTTTTGTTTTTATTTTAATTTGTTGCCTCAATAATTTCCTTCCAATATTTTTGCGGCCAAGATTTGCACTTGTATGCAGTTGCCACCGCTCTGCCTCGCATTGCCCGCCTGTTGGTGCAACCAGATGCTGCTGAACTCCTCGAGTATGGTGCTGTGGCCCGTATATCGCACATTTGTGCATATTTTATATGTTTTAAAGAAATGCAATCAACAACAATCATTTTCCTCGACTCTTTTGAGTTTCAAATGTTTCGTGTTTGCCATTTTCCTGCAGCGGAATCGTAGCAGAATTGCACGGCAGATGTTTGCACCGCTGACCGGCGAAGAAGTATCATTATGAAAAGTTTAGCACGGGTCTCAACACTGTTATTTGCCATGGCATTCGCGACGGCCTTCATTCATGTCCCGATGTTTCATCCGCTGGCGCAGGGGTTTGCGGTGCGAAGCATTTGATAATTGCAGTGGAAATATTAATCATGGATTTCTTCGCCAACAGCAAATGGCTTTGTGATTAAATCGTCTTAATCTGCCACTTTTATTTGTGGCATTATGATTTCAGCTGTATGAGGTGCTACAACACAGATAAATCAGTATTTCTTACAGTTTAGTTAGTCTCAATCGTATGTATTATTGTCAAACATTACTTATAACATTGGGCCGTAAGAGCATAGGGATATATAAGGGTGTCCCGCATTTATATTTCGATTTTTCAAGTACACGTTTGTGTCACTAAGGTCCGTATGGAGGAATTACATCTGGACAACAAGTCTATTTTCCACCAATCAATTTCAAAAATCAAATGATGTCGTTTTGATTTTATGTGCATTTATGAGTTCGAAGATAATTTGTATTTTATTTTTCAAAATATTAAAGTAAAGTTCCTGCCGGAAATGTCTTACTGTTTCATGCAATTTAAAGTTGCTTTTATGTATAATTTTCTTAAAAATGCCATTTCACTTTAATATATTTAATAAATATAGTACTTTTCCATAAATTTAAGAAAAATATGGGGATGTCATAAACCTTTATTTCAAAAAATATAATTATTTTTGATTTTCAATGGAAGTTGGGAATGTCTTCTTTCTATTAAAAAATTAATTTTCGGAACAGTAAGTGTCTTCTTTCTATTAAAAAATTAATTCTCGAAAATTTTCGGAACAGAAAGACAAGTATAAATCTGTTTTAAAAGACATGAAACTTGCCAACATTTTTTTGAAAAAAACTATTGCATATATTTGATCGGATTTTTACAGAATATTGAATGTAACAACAATTTATTCACACATTTGGATAGAGATTCACTTCAGTTAAACAACAAACAAAGTCATAAGTCGCAAGGTTTATTCTCCAACCCTGCTCTCGTTGTTAATATTATCGGAGTTCACGAAGAATTGATAGACCATTGCCGAATAATATTACAAATAATAACGTGTGAACACGAAGTCAATTCGGAAAAGTTAAAAATTATACTCTATATACAGCAAATCTGTCCATTGAAAAACAAGGTTGGTGTTTCATGGCGGTCATTCGGTTAAACGGAAATTAAAGGAACTTTGGATAATTGAACTCTCTTTCATTTAAACAAAATTGTCCGGAAATTGTTCTATGAAACGAAGATAGAAACTTGCGGCGCAACTATATAAATACATGTACAGTTGAACTTCCATAACTCGAACTTCAATAACTTCTACTCCCGTTGACAAGTTGGACTTGTGGAGACTTTGAGTTATGGAATTACTTATAAAATTGTTTAAGATAATTTGTCTCCTTAACTGGCACTAGAAGTGCTACGACCTAAATAAAATTCGACTAATGGAAGTTCGGGTTTTCGAAGTTCCACTGTATTTTAAATTTAAATACATGTACATTAATAGAGAGGCTTCTCAACAGTAATTCTTGGGGTTTCCGAGCCCCAGATTCGATATTTAAGCTTGTTGACATAGCCACCGAGGTGGAAATGGGCCTCATCAGTCAAGATGATTTTTCAATGGAATTCCGGATCATTTTCATGCATTTCAAGGGCCCAATCAACAAAGACACGACGTTGTTGATGATCGGCCGGCTTGAGTTCTTGTGTTAACTGAACTTTATAAGTCTTTATGTCAAATACGGTGTAAAGACCTTCTACCATGTAAAGATCGAAGATAAGTTTCGGGGTTACGAAAATACTACTTTTTAAAAAGAAAATTGAACAAGGTAAACATTTAAAAAACAAAAATAATATAAGTCTGCCAATAAATAAATTTGGAGAAATATTTTCCTGTATTTTTTTAACCAGAAACAATTTTATTATTCTCTTTTAAAAAAAGCTCAACACACTTATTGAAACTGAACTCTAAACAGGGATAGGCACCCCATAGCCTCGCGAGGCAGTCAATAATCGTATTTGGGTCCAAGGGTAAATATTTTTGCAGTGAACAAAGCCTCTGGTGGGATATGCAAGCACGCTACCAACTCGCACAACGGGTCGCCAAGCCATTTTAAATATATTTTATATCTTATCTTCTTAATATATATTTACCCTCGACACTGATTCACTGATTCACTGATACACTGATACACTGATTCACTGACTCTGTCACGCAGTACGTAGGAATTTAAATTTTTTTACAAATTTTTTTTTTTACCAAAATTTTTTTTACTAAATTTTTTTTTAAACAAAAATTTTTTTTTTTACAAAAATTTTTTTTTTTACAAAAATTTATTTTTTTTTACAAAATTTTTTTTTCCAAATTTTTTTTTTCAACAACATTTTTTTTTTCCACAAAATTATTTTTTTTTCAACAAAAATTTTTTTTTCCACAAAATTTTTTTTTTCAACAAAATTTTTTTTTTTCAACAAATATTTTTTTTCCATATTTCAACGGGCGCCATAGGCGCATTACAACTTACTAGTATTAAATATATATGAAGCTTCTGCTGTAATAGTTTAGTAACAACAGCTATTCCAAGTTTCGCCTTAAAAAATGTTAAATATGAATTGACTTATACAACGTCTCAGCAAACGCCCAATTATTCCTCACCTACGGACAAACCTAGGGACCGTAGGAAGTAAAACTGCGTACTCATTTTTTTTTATTTCCAGATGTTGCACCCTTTTGCATATAAAACTTCTCCAGAAAAAGCATTAGCCGTTCGGAGCTAATTGCTACCGGACAAGGAGTATACACAAAATTATATCGTGTACAGATCAATGATCTGACAGAAGTTCCTTCAAGGAATGTTAAGGGAAATACGCAGTTGAAAATAGTTATACCAATAAAATTAGAAAATACCCCACAGTCACATTGAAAGTGGATGTGCGGGTTCTGTCCGAAAACTCCCCACGTTGCTTCGCTATTACATAGACCATCTTATCCATTCAACTGCACGTTTTATCCGATAGGCCAAATTAAAATTGTACACCTTTAATTTGCAACCCGAAAATGGCCAAAGCGAAGGAGAAATTTAAATGTTTAAAATGCTTTCGAATAACAGCCGCAGCGACAATAGCAACAACAGCAACAAATTATGCCAGTGAAAACATCCCCAAAAGGCATACGGACAGAAGACAATACAAATGCGAATTCGATGCCGATGCTGATGTCGAATACAATTCCCCATTTATTTGTAATCACAAAACAAATCGTCACAACTGGTATAAAAATAATTACACAAACACGTTTCACTCCGATTCCTATGATGTCTGTCTGCACCATCACCGCTGCCACCGCCGCCACCTCCACCATGCATCACATGCCACACAATGCCAGCCATTGTTACTCCATGGCCTGGCCTCACTTCCATCCTGCTCACCGATGTTCGTTGTCGTTCCTGTCTGCCTTAGATGAATGAACCCTTGTATGGGACTGTGGGCTCTTTGTTGGCAAATGGAGGCCGTAGTTGTTGTTTGCCACTCGTACTAATTCTGTTTGTCTAAAGAGTGAATGTCAAATACTCGGAAAATGTTGCAAACCACACTGTTTCCCAAACAACAACCGCCCCTCAATTCCCAAATACTCAAACAACCAAAGTGCGTCGTTCGAGTTAGTGTTCGAGTGTGGATGAGCAGGACTTTCCCTCACAAAGAAAGTCTTTTTTTAACTAGATTTGCTTTTATTTGTAAAATAAGATTTCCTAATTCTATTTGCTTGTAGAGGGCATCGATTTGAAAAACTTCAAATGGGAGTGCATATCATTTGAGAAGGGTTCGTCACCGTTTCCCCCGCAGTACGTGCGTGTTTCATGTGTTTCCACAGCAAGTGAGGGAGTAATCATCGAAACGTGGGGATCGTTTTTTAATTTGTTCGGTTTGTGATATGACACGTTTTGTTGAAAATATGAAGAGAGCACTTGGCAAATATTACGACGTATTAAGTTAATTTGTCAGATGGCGTTGTGTTTGGTGTTAATGTGGTTCAATTGTTGTTGCGGCGATGTGGGCCGCGGACGACTTCTGCATGTGAACATGTTAAATACAATTCTGGGGAAGTTCGGTGAAATAGGTGAAAACAAGCAGCAAATACTGATGAATTATTTATTATTTCCAAACCGGATAAAATGGACCATAACCCTCACCAAACAGTAACACGTTGAGGATGGAGGGGATTCTCAATAATAACTCTTGGGTTTTCCGAACCCCAGATTCTTTACATTACTAATTTCTCTCAACACCGTGAATTATTGTACCAATTTCGATCCGACAATGTGCTTCACGACGACCCAAAAATGCTTCAGCTTTGCAAGCTGTGACTGCAAGATTTTCATCATTTTTGTAGTAAATTTTAAGAATTTCAATGCGTTGTTGAAGCGTGTATCGTTCCATTTTTAGTAAATGTCAAATGTCAATGAATAAAAGCTTCAAAGGTGACAGCTACCGAAATACCGGGTGATTCAAAATAACACCTCTTGTTGGAAAACCTTTTATTATTGCCGGTCTCAGGGATTATCTTTCCATGGATATGCAAAAGTCGAAATGTATTAGGATGGAAATTTCTAGAGATCGGCTTTACATATTTCTGTAAATATGTAGGATATCTATAACATTGATAGACTTATTTCTTCATATTACCCACTAAAATGCGAAATATTTACAACCTCATAAAAGGTTGGTCCATAATTATTTTTTGAATTGAAAACAATGACAAAATTAATTTTTTTTTCGATATTATAAGTTTATTTGAAAGGGTAAACATTACCTTTATTTATGCAACACGATTTCATTTATATGGCATCTTTGGGAACGTTTCCCGCCCTACCTCATGAATGACATGCTAGATATTTAACTTAAGACTCTGAATCGTTCATAGAATGCTTGCGTAAAATCGCTTCCCGCCCTACCTCAGGAATGACTTGCTAGATATTTAACTTAAGACTCTGAAACGTTCATAGAATGCTTGCGTAAAATCGCTCCTAACGGTAACAACCCACAAAAAAGGTCAAACAGTGCCAAATGGCAGGTCCGAGGTAGACACCGATACGGCGGATAACACGACTACCGAACTTGTATGAGAATAGATCGATTGCTGAAGCCAAAGATCGTATAAGTTCATGTCTTCAATCTCTGGCCACTTACCGTTAACTGAAATGCAGTTTCCAGCAGCAGAATGTACTGACCTCTCGACGATCATGTGTGGCTTTTCCAATCCCCAGTTGCGTCAGTTGAGCTTGTTCACAAAATCACCGAAATGAAAATGCTCTTTTGCAGAAAAGATCGATTCAAGCAAACTCGTCCTGCCTTTCGAGCTGCTCTAATGCCAGTACAGTATGTTCTTCTTTACCAATTCGTGATCACAAATGTCTACTCATAAAGGAGATAATTATAAAAAAAAGCATATCCCCAAATTAAATAATCCCCAAACGAAATAATTAATAAATCCCCCAGCAAAAAAATAACGTATTTTATGGCTCTATGAGAAATGTCCCAAAAAAAAATGTAGAATGCCCCAAATGAAAAATTCCCAAAAATAGATGAAGAAATTCCCAAAAAGTTCAACATGAAAACATGTTCAAATTTTGGTTTATTATGCATATGAAAAATGACGCAAATAATTCAATAATGATTCTCAATTGTGTTCTAAGAAAGCCGTCTGACAATATCAATCATGAAAGGTATGATGAACATGCAACTGTCATTACCAACCACAAAAAATATATTTTATTTCAAACCTAGAATATGAAATTATTGTTCTTGTCATGAAATTCTCATAATTGGAGAATACAAATGTTAGGCTCATCTTGATCAAACCTATTGTCGTTTTCGCTATCAACCGAAATAGTGGAAGTCTGTTGGTAATCCTTTCAGTTTGTGTTTCATCATGCCTATCCAACAACCCCTTCACATTCTGAAATATTCCATCTTCAAGGTGTGAGATCGTTTCTGGAATCGTCGTTACAACAAAACAATGTCAAATAAACAAACACCCCAAATAACATGGATGCCATCCAATGCAAATGAGAATTTATTTAATGTTTTACATATGAAAACGATTTAAACTCACCCAAACCACACTCCGCATTTCCTGAGCTCGTTCGTCGTCCTCCCTGCTCTGTTCAAAAAAAGGCCGAATTGATGTCATTGTCGGAGGCAGACCATTAATGGGTTCTTTTTAGAATATTGGTTACAGTTAACCGTGGAATGGAAGGAAGACTGAATGGGTTGGTTGGACGCTCGGATGGATGCATGGCCAGCTGGGTGAGTGAGTGAGGCTGGTTTGCCCTCGGTCGGGCTGTTAAATGTTGTTTGACTGTTTGTTTGCTTGTTTGTGTGCGTCTAGTGTTGGTGGCATTGTGTGGTGTTGGTTATGTTATTGTTTCCATGCTATCCATGTTTGTTCATGCAACATGGGGTGACTTTCAGACTGATTTTTTGCCTTGTGATGATAACAACGTAGAATATCGTACATTTGAAACTTTTTAATCTACGGAAAACCACGTGGTTTTACATAACAACTTCGAGTGTTTGGCGGGGGTGATGGCGAGCCACAGCCTGGCGAGAGATTGATTCACAAGGTATGGGTGACAAAGTGGTTGGTTGGCCAGATATCCAGGCAGGCACATACACATCTTAATGAATTCCAGTTAACCGGCATCATGTGGCGCCATTTAACCTGCAAACAAATTTTGCTTCTTTTTCGCCGTGCAACACTTCGTTGTACACAACAGAAAACAAAACATTTCCGTAAATATTGCATACTTTTTGGCGCCTAAGGGTTGTTTGTTGTTTGGATTTGGTGTTGGCCACGCAGTGGTCGTTTGTTGTGACTGTGTGAGTAATATTTTTATAATGTGTGCTTGTGTTTACCAACACATGCATATTGTACTACTGTATGTAATGCGTAATTTGTTGAACAATGCAGAATGAAGTGTTCCTTTGTCGATATGTTTCAATGCGGATTGGCAACATGTTGGTTTGTATTGTTGCAGATAAGATTGGCTAGCAACATGTGTCGCTGTGTGAACTGATATTTAACCGCAACTAATGTAGACTTAAGGAGCTTAAGTTTATAAGTGTTGTTGCTCATTAGAAACAACTTAGCCATGCATGCACTGTAAGAAAAATGTGATTGCATTCATGCAAAAATCAGCACTAAACTGATGTAATATTTCATTAATTTAAAAAAAATATAAAAAAAATATTCTCCCATTGAAAATTGTGCTGGAAAATTATAATATTATAATATAAGTATTTTTTTTATCACACACGACGTTATATAACAACAAAAAATCAGGTTCAAATCTGGGAGCTTTTAATGATTGTACAGCTGGACACGCAGAACATTGGGACATAGTTAAATTCTAACCATACCAAGAGGAATAATATATACTACTGCACTTCCCCAAGTTCAAGTTTGATGCACAGAAATGGAAAACTACGTAATTTTGACGATATAATATGTGAAAGATGAAGTGCGGAGTGTATTTTTTTTAATTTTGGGATAATTTTTTCATATTGCAAACTCTATTAAAAATGCCCCCCAAAAAAATGAAGAATTCTCCAAAAAAAATTGAGGAGTTTTTCATAATTTTTAGGTGACATTTAGGTCAGTTTAAAAATGACCTTAAAATTTTAGTTAATTGCAATTTCTTGTAGCAAACTGTAACAGTGGAATTTGGCCTCCGAAAAAAGTTGGATCAATTTTTCATTAAAAAGTATTTCTCCACATATGCTAAATTTTTCGGTTCCAAATTTTTTTCGTGTTACTCTTTTCGAAAATTATTTACATTTTTTTAATACTGTTTAATTTTGGTATAATTTCGGACATATGGAATCAATCTTTTCAGAGCTTAAAGTGTCTGCTGGAGAATTACTCAAGAAACTTTATTTCATTAGAGTACCATATTGTCAAAAGAAAGTGGGCGGTGCCACGTGGAGCGGCTTTTTATATTAAAAATTACACCAAATTTGTTTAGGGAGCCTGGCATTTTTACTGAGTAACAGTTGATTCCAATGAAGTGCGACTAATCTTAACTGCGATTAGGTGTCGAAATATCATGGTGTTAAATTAAAAAAAATATATATATTGCGTCATTACTCCAATATATGATGTTCATGGAATAACAATTCTGAACCGTTTCCGATTCTGAAGAAAACAATGACTTGAATTGGATTTTTGGCGACATATTTTACATTTTCCTTAGGTGTCTTTAAAATGACTTTGTCTCAAGGCTTCCTTTAATTTTTGAAAAATATATACTTATTGAAGAAAATATATGAAATAACTCAACGTTCTTCGGATTATGTGGAAGTTCAAACCTAATTTTTATATTTCCGAATTTTATTAGATTTCTACTCTGGTTTGATGATTTTTTTTTTTAATAATTTTAGTTTCCATTATTAGTAGTACCGAAATTCCATGAGAGATCCTTAATGAATTTTCCTTCATGCACAAAAGACGAAACACCATGTTCAATGGAAGTGTCACCAAAATACCAAAGAGTTGAATTCTTGTATTCGTAGTTGGAGGCTCAAGGCGGAAACCACATATATAAATCAAATATTTTCACATGTGAATCCTTTAATTAGAATTTTACAAAGTATATCCTCTGACGACCCGGTCGTCGCAACACTCCTTTGAATGAGCACAAACGTACGCACACATCCTTTCAGCACCTAAACATGTTAAACACTAATAAATATTCACAGCAATCCCATAAAAATTTATGATCACTCGTTCGGGCATTGCAACAGCAACAGCAACGACCGGTAGACAGGGAACACAATGGATGGAAAGCGAATGTTCTGAAAACAACAAATGCATGTGAATATAAGTCGCCTTCTCGTGACTCATCCACCACTGCCACCCTTTATTATGTTTTTCCAGTCCAACCATGGCACAGAATGAAACATAACCAATCCAATCAGACACCCTTTTACCATTTACATATGGAGTTCTCCCATCCGGGCGAATTTCGGAACGCTACTGTAACCTTTCTATTTCTGTTGGACTGACTGACTGAACGAAGGAGAGACAAACAATAGAAGAAGGAGAAAACAAAGCATAAGCAGAGACATAAATGAAAAGTGCAATCCAATATGAACTGAACATACATCCATACTTGTGTTCTCCTCTGTATGCAGCGTGTTCCTCGTATGTGTGTGTGTATCTGTGTGGTTCTGTTGAAGAGGCACACTCGTACGGAGTTTTTCATGATAGCGAGCCGATACGACGAAGCACGTGTCTAAATTACCGTAAGTTTGCTTAGGGGTGAATTTTGTCGTTTTTCGGCCGCTTTGTTGTTGTTAATGTGAGTATTGTAAGTGAATTAAAATCCGCGCTCTCCAATACAACTACACCCATACAACACAAGTACATGTGTGTGTGTGTGTCGCTACTAATACATTCATAATGTATTCAATGGTTTGGGGTATTGTATTGAGAGATCGCAAAATACTTAAATATTCATTTAGTTATGGTCATAATGACACCAGTGAGAACGAACAGTGGGCCCAAATAATTATGAGGACATGTGATTGGGGAAATATTTACTATGAGCTCTATTTATAAATGGAATCGCTTAAGTTGCGAAATCGCACTATTCAAATGCTAAAAATGTATCTTCCTTGTACACTGAGAAAAAAACTGTACATCAAATCGATGAAAAGGATTCTTCAATAGTTCTACATAAAATTGATGGATAAATTTATTGAACATTTGAAGATTACCATTGTTTCAACGAAAGATTGCCGTCAGCGATAACGTTTATTTGACACTGCAATTGGCCGCCACTTTTGTGCGATTTTCAACCTCTAGAATTTCGTCTACAGCGGCAAATTAACCACGATTGCTGCTTTGTAGGATACAATAACACATGTCAATGCTGATATAATGGTCGTTTGTACAAAAAATATTAAATTTTTATTCCATATTTTTGTGTTCTTTTGTTAATGAAGTGCAACCCTGTGAAGATTTTTAGTTCGTTTGTCGAAGTGTTGTCTCTAAAGAGCGGGAAAATGTCGCACTTTTTCCACTCTCGCCTTTCCTAGAGAAGTCTGATAAACTTATTTATTATCAACCTCAGATATTTCTGAGTAACGTATTTTTTTTTTTTTTTGGATCAATTTTAAACCTTAGATCACGTTTCGATGCCATCACAACTTTATTGTTTGTTAGAGTAATAGAGAACTTCGAGTTAGAGGAGACCAATTCATGGGAAATTTTAAAGCAATGGCCATTAGAAGTGCTTCGATTTAAAAAAAATCGACTTCTGGAAGTTCCACAAAATGGATAGAAGCAGTGCATGCGATTCATTGTTGGAATTTTCTACAACGCGATTGTTTTTTTATTCTTGTTTTCTTGGCCGTTTATTAGGACTGAGAGGAACAGAAGTTCCGTCTACCTCTATTTTTCTTATTTTCATTGATGACCATTTGGGTCACACACTGATGCAATCTACTCGTCGGCCAACTGCTATTTGAGAAAACTATTTTTTAAAAAAAAAATTCGAAAAAAAATAAAATTTGTGGAAAAAAAATTTTTGCAGAAAAAAAAAAATTTTGTTGAAAAAAAAAATTTTTGTTGAAAAAAAAAATTTTGTTGAAAAAAAAAATTTTTGTGGAAAAAAAAAAATGTTGTTGAAAAAAAAAATTTTGTTGAAAAAAAAATTTTTGCTGAAAAAAAAATTTTTTTGAAAAAAAAAAATTTTGTTGAAAAAAAAAAAAAATTTTGTGGAACAAAAATTTTTTTTTGAAAAAAAAAATTTCTTGAAAAAATATTATTTTTTTTATTATTATTATTTATAGAATTATTATAGAATGCCTATTTAAATTCCTACGTACTGCGTGACAGAGTCAGTGAATCAGGGAATCAGTGTATCAGTGAATCAGTGTCGAGGGTAAATATATATTAAGATAATAAAAAAATACTACTTTTTCGAAAAAAAAAAAAACCTTACAATGCATGTGTTTGGTTTCGGGATATGCGTTACTAAACACTAGTTCTCCTATACAATTTAAATTCTCAGGAATGTTTCAGAAAGTACAACATCGTATAATTTCCCGGTTAAATGTTGTAAAAAGGGTGTAAAATCCTACAAAGTTTCGTATTTTTTGATAGCATTTTATTCCCGGAATTATTGGCCGGGAAGTACAAAATCGGGAAATTTACCGGGAAAAAAGTCCCGGGAATTCGCGGGTTAAAAACCCTTCACACAACCCACGCCACAATCGATCTTTTACGCACCAAGTTCGGTAATCGCATTATCCTGCACCTTGGCGATGTCAATTGACCGCCTGGGAGTACCGCGAAAGAGCGATGTTATGTGAACAAATCCGCCGTTAAGGATACATTTTTTGAATAAATGTCAATGTTTCTAATTTTTCCTTGCACCAGTTTTGTCTATGTTTTGTGAAAACACACTCATGTTTACATTTTTCATTTAGACTTTTCTGAGCCTGTTCCACAGTCCGATTTCCATTTCCATGTTCGCAGACATTTCGTGCCACTGTAGGCTTTTTAAACTCTATAATTGTATCAAATACTTAACAAAGAGAAGAACGTTTCTACTTTATTTGCCACATAAGGCAACAACAACAACAACAAGCACCAACATAATTTCAACAATATGCACATTCAGTGAGTGAGTTCCCCCCTCAAAATTTTTGGAAAAAATCAGACACAAAACATTAAATTGCAAAAAAGAACCCTTATTTTGTTTATTAAAAAACCAGTCGTCGACACATCTCCTTATATACTGAGGCACATACAAACACACACACGCACACAGAGGTGGAAGAGCACGGAAACACCGTTGTACCGGGTCGGCGAATATGCTACAAATGCGAACACCAACACACAACAAAGAAAAATCAAACCAAAAACAGTAACTGTAAAATTCCATAGACACTCTAAATGTACGCACACAGCCACAAACACACACACTCTCAATCACTAAAAGGACTCACCACGGTCATGGACAAGGACAATAACAACAACATGAGCAGCACCAGCATTAACGACACGGTGAACACCAAACGAAGGGATGCAAACATGATAAACACTCACACACACACTCACAATCGAAAGTTGAAAATTTACCCTCTCATGGATATGAATGAGTGTGTGTATGTGTGCGTGTATTATGTTGCAGCATAGCAAAAACGAAGACGACGAGACCACGACGAAGAAGAAGAAGAGGAGGAAAGCAAAACAAAAACACTGTTTGGACTGTGTGGAAGCATAACAAACAACAAAACTAAACGTGGAGTTTTTCATGTGACGACGACTGACGGACGACGAAAAGTTTGAGCCAAAACAAATGTTGGAAAATTTCAGCGATTAGATTCAATTCGATTGCAACGTGAGCGGGACGGTTTTTCGACAAACAACGAGAAAAGTGCACAACAACAACTGCTCGTAATAATGTGGATACGTTCGTGATTTTGTGATTTGAAAATTGGGCATAATTTCCACAAAATATAAAAAAGAAAAAGCCAGAAAATATTTCTAAAATAATAGTAAATGAAAGAAATTGTAAAATTTAAAAATAACCCCAAGGAAAACATAACAAGAGAGTGAAATTAAGAAAATAAGTGCCGTCGAAGTGAATCACCTCTGGGGCGAATGAAAGAAAATCAAAATAAATAATGGTGAAAAGTGAATGTTCTTAAGAAATGTTGCAGCAGCATCTTTCTTTCTTTGTTTACCGAAGACGACGTTTGTGATGTTAATGCCACTACTCTGTGTCGTTGTCCTCCCGTCGTTATCAACATCGGCAATCGTTCTTGTGTTTGTTTGTATGCGTGCGCATCCTTTGTGCGTTGGATACTAGTTTCTATTTCAAAACATTGGTATCTGTCAGATATTTGCCGGTTTTCCCCCTACCCACGACATTCGCTGTGTGCTGAGATGCTGACAAATGTCAAACATGACTTCAGATGATAACTTTAGTTTGGCCGGCAACAATGATGAATCCGACGAGGAGGTCATTGAGAGCATGGAATTGCTGGAGGGCAATTATCAAATGATACGACAATGGGTACCACCGGCTCCCAATTATTGGGATGCTCCACCGAAGGCGGTTATCAAATCGGCCGCAGTGAGGTATGTTCTTTGTTGAATGATTTCAAATATAAAAAAAAAACTATTATAAACAACAAAGAAACAAAAAGATGTACAGTGTACGTGTATACACCATAACAAAAGATGGGGACAAAGTGAGGATGTCGTTGTGTTCCACCCGGCTGAATTTTATTATTCTCACCATCTACAACAAATACTTCAGTCCCATTATGTTCTAATATAGTTCGGACATTTACCTGATCGAAAATTTCACAAGGCGAAGATTGTATGACGATCGGTCGAAGATTTATATTTTTTATGAATCAGACTGTTGACATTTCATGATGATCGGCATGATATGCCCTTATTATCTACGTTATTATAATCCGGGATGTATTCTTATTTTTCTCAAGTTAAAGAATATACAGTGAAAGCTCCGGAGGGCGGACACCGATGGTCGTCCACGTGATAGATTAATTTGCTTTAAAAATACCGCATGGGACCGGGAAATTTGCCCGTCTAAGGGAGCTGTCCTTGCGTAGAGCTTTTACTGTACATAATTCGAAATTTGTAAATAATATTCGTGATTTTATATTATTTAAATATTTGTCTATATATCGTTTCATATAATTTATGAAATTGTTTCATATTTTGTATGAAATTGTTTCATATTTTGTATGAAAATGTTTCTTAATTTTAAATTTCATATTTGGTACGAAATATTTCTAAAAAAAATTGGAGGCCAAAGCTTTGGCCCTCAATCAGTGATGGCCTAAACTCTGTCTTCAATGAATTTCCATACACAGGTCAAGGGATACTCAATAATTGCGACAAAACAAAATGTAGGATTTTGGGGTGTTTTTTTTTATTTTTTTTTGGAAATTTTTCGATTTTTAAGGATATTTTCATAACCGAATTTGATCAAATGATAACTTTAGTTTGGCCGGCAACAATGATGAATCCGATGAGGTGGTCATTGAGAGCATGGAATTGGTGGAGGGCAATTATCAAATAATACGAGAATCAAATAAAATGTTGGTAAAATTTTAATATTTTGGGGGGATTTTTCGTTTATTTAGGGGAAGTCTTCATTTGGGACATTTTTTATAGAGCCGTTAAATTAAACATTGATGAATTTTGTTAAATTATAAAAAGTATTTCGCAAAAAAACAAAAAAAAAAATTATCTATATTTATAAAAGAGAATGCCGTCCGTGTGAACACGCATAACTTTATAACGGATCGTCCGATTTTCACGATTTTGGGCTTGATGAAGTCGTGTTGGCCCAAGGAAGGACATAGGATGTAAAAATGGCTCACAAACGCGCATTGGAAGTTTTAAATCGCACATTGAAAGATTTACGGAATGACACACGACATTTCGGTGGCGCATTGATTTTGTTGTCAGGCGATTTTCGTCAAACGCTGCCTGTCATTCCAAGATCAACTCCAGCAGATGAATTGAACGCTTGCCTGAAGGCGTCGGCTTTATGGTATTACGTGAAGAAATTACAGTTGAAAACGAACATGCGAGTTGCTTTACGAAGTGACCAGTCCGCTGAGGAGTTCTCTAGGCAATTGTTGGCGATGGGTAATGGCGTGATTCCAGTCGAATTAGTTACCGGCTTAATTGAATTTCCACAGAATTTTTGCAGCATTACAACTACGCCGGAAGACCTGATTATGAAGGTTTTTCCGAATATCGCGCAGAATTATGTTGACCATGATTGGCTGAGTGCACGAGCGGTTTTGGCTGCGAAAAACAAGGATGTCGATCATTTGAATTTCGTCATTCAAAATGATATCTCCGGTGAGTTGCATTCATACAAATCCGTCGACTCCGTGATGGATGAAAACGAAGTCAGAATTTTTGAATTCTCTGGATGTCCCGGGCTTGCCGCCACACTTTTTGAAATTGAAAGTCGGCTCAATTATAATTTTGTTGCGTAATCTCAATGCACAAAAACTTTGTAACGGTACGCGTTTGATTGTGAAGACACTCAAATCAAATGTCATTCAAGCGACGATTTTGAGGGGAAAATTCAAGGGCGAAGATGTTCTCATTCCGCGGATTCCTCTTATTGCGAACGATTTGCCATTTGTATTTAAGCGTATTCAATTTCCGGTGCGTCTCGCCTTCGCTATGACAATTAATAAGGCGCAAGGACAATCGCTGGATGTTTGTGGAATCAATCTTGAGTTCCCATGTTTTTCACATGGTCAATTGTATGTGGCGTGCTCACGTGTCGGCAAACCTTCCGCTTTGTACGTGTACGCGCCAGAGAACAAAACGAAAAACGTTGTGTACCATAAAGCACTTCAGTGAAAAAGCGAAAGGTTGGCTGATAACTCAATCATTGCGGTTTGATTAAAGCACATCGTTATTCTTTTACTTTAGTTATTTCCATTGTATTTAACACAACTTTTTAATAAAGAATTTGAATTGACTGAGTTATATAAAGCAGCAAGTGCATGCTCGGAATTATTTTTTTCGTTGCATTAACGAATTTAAGCGGAACGAAGTTCGCCGGGTCAGCTAGTTTTTATTAAATTTTCAAGTTTTAATGGATTAAGGGAGTTTTATCACATGTCTTTAGAGAGTTTTTTAAACGTTCGGTTTCCAAACTAAATGTCTGTACCCGACTGAAATCGGACTTAATGCTACAGTTAAAATTAAAACACTGGACCTGGGTTGAAAAAAAAATATACATCTCTGGCTAGACCCACTGAGGAGATATTCTGCACTTCAGCTCAAACACACTTCAGCAAGATCTGTGAAATTTCAATCAAATTGGATAAGCCAATTTTAAAATAGCAGATTGATTTCAAATTCCACCACTGTGCGATGCCTGGGATTTGTTGTTGGCGCTACACCGAATATGTTACAGGATTGTGCTTGGGTATTATAATTAATTGGGCACTGGGATCTTCAAACTATATATTAGTACTAACTAAATTGAAAACAACATAAATCCTTAAAAAAAAGTAGACTCCACGAAAATTAAATGAGCTTTAATGGGGCAGTCTGAAAAGCGGACTCATTCAGAATATGAAGTCCATTGTGATATAGTTAGAAGCACCAAATGTTTTAAAAGCAGCGGCAGTCACATCGATGCCATCGACACCGTGTTGAAAATTGACAGATCAAGAATATGACCATTGCTGATTGCATCGATATCTTGGAGGACGATAAAACGATCTATAACTTGTCCATTTGCCAGAGTAGAAAAGTAGCCGAGACTATGCAGCTTATAAGTAGTATAATTCGAATACAGCGCATTCCAAGGAACGACTTCGAGTCTCCAGTAAATCGATATCTGCGGAAGCTATACGGTCGATCATTGAGAAGGTCGGTTGATTCCAGATACTTTACCAGATACTGGTTAAGCATATACAGTTATTTCCTTAACATTACATGAAGGAACAGAAGGAGAACTTCTCTCGAATCAGTAAGCTGTGCACGATATAATTTGTATACTCACTTTAAAGAATAAAACCCGTGCGTGTCGCTCAAGAACAACTGAGAATATTGCTGCTATAGCCCAAAGTGTTGAAGAAAACCCCGGTTTGTCCATTCCTCATCGTCCTTTGGAATTGGGCATTCCACAAACGTCGTTACACCGTATATTGCATAAAGACTTGGGCTTATAAAGTTCAGTTAACACAATAACTCAAGCCGGCCGATCATCAACAACGTCGTGTCTTTGCTGACCCTGTTACAAACCCTTTACCCCTTTTTACAAACGACCAAAAGCTGTAATTTCCCCTGGGAGGGGAAAGAACTTTAGAGCTAAGACTCTGTTGGTGAATAAGTTTTTCACGTCTAAGTACTCTGGCACAATTTAATCTTGCCTGCTTGCGTAGCAGCTCAGTGATGGGGCTTCCTTTCATGTCTTCGAGGAAATAAACGTATTTATTACAAAAATAATTATTTTCCCGTCAATTTCATTGACAACAAGTGCTGATACAAATAGTTGAACTCGGACCAACGTGCCTTTTCGTATATGAATAGAATCGGCAAAACAAATATGATGCTGAAATGGTTCAATGATCCGAATTACCATAGAGGTACTAGAACGTTACCTAGTATTTGTCAGGGTGTGAGGTTGAGAAAAGGTCAAGGGCATTATAATGCTGTCCTTCAAGATGCGGAATGTGTGTCAGCTTATTCACTAGTTGCGCCAAGTTATTGAAAAGCTCAGCGTGTTTTCCCTCCGGAGAAGTATGACTCGATTGGGAATCCATGAATTATCCCCAGCAACTACAAATTTCACTGTCCGGATAATCTTCTTGGATTTTCCAAGTGAATTCGGAAAGGACTTCGAAGTCATTCAGTGTGATCCAATCAGGAATTTGTCCAACGTTGAACCAAGTTGAGATTAATGACATGTCGTAGAGTGGTGTGATTCTTAGGATGAGCGACTACCACAACGTTATTTCTAATCCCGGTAAAAAAATATGAATTTTTCAGCGGTTTCAGCACGACATTTATGATAATTCTACAAACACAAATACTCCTAGAAATTGTCTGTTCGGAGCCGACTTTTAACCGAAGATCCCAGAAGGGTGACCATCCAAAATTCCATTTTCTATGGCAATAACTCGCCGATTAAGAAGACACTTGACGTTTATTTTTTATCTGTCCTCTACAGAACGCACCACAAAAACTGTACTGGATAATATTAAAATAATAAAGTGGTGAAAATAATATGTATTCGAATGTACTCGTACATGTGTAAGCCGTCAACAGTTGCATGCTACATGACTTTGGTGGAAACTTAATCCACATGAATTAGAACTCAGGCTGTGTTGCGGTGAGAGATTCGTGCGGTTTCCCGTGTCTGTCTGTTTGTCTGTCCTTCTGTTTGTTTTTATTGGTTTTGTCGTTTTGCTGGCAGCATTGTTCAACATTGCCACCACATTTCAATAATGTCAACAATATCATTTAACCTGATGTCTTGTCTGTCTATCACACAATCGCCATCACTGCCGACATCATCATCATCATCACCATCATCCCCAGCAGCATTTTAATTATTTTGTAATCGCAATACTTATTGTAATACAATTCATTCTCTTTTGCTGTTTGTTTTGCTTACTGGCAACCGTTTTTTTCTTCTTCTTCTATAATTTACTTGAAACACCCAGAACAATTGTGTCTCCATAGAAATGATTCTTTGTCTTTTAATTGTGTTTTTGTTTTTAAACGCACTGAGGTGTATATTTCCGTTTCGACTTTGGTTACCCCGGAGTTCAGTCGTGAGACCGTGAATCCTCTTCTGATATGAAGATTATTGCAAAAAAAACACGTAAACCACAGGGACGGAATATTTATTTCAATTTGATTGTGATTAATGTGTGTTTTCTGCTGTTGTATTTCACTGTTTTTCTCATACAAATCGATTTCAAATCCCAACTGGAAATTGGTTTATTAACCTTTTTTCCATCGAGAGAGGGAAAATTGATTTATAGCTCGACGTATGCCTGCCATTAGTATGGTCTTTTCCATGCACATCTATCAATTTCCATCTGAGTTATTGTCCTCCCCGTGCATATAATTTACTTCTTATCTAGTGGTTGATTGGAGCGGGGGGTTGGAAAACTCATGTTGTCCTGATAAGAAACAACAAAAAAAAAACGATAACAAAGCATGTTTTTATTGTTTCAAAGGGAATTCTCTTTTTGTATAGAGCAACATGTTGCCGATGGTAGGGCAACATGTTGAGAGTACATCAAAAGTATGAGTAGTGTTGCTAGACTCGCAGTGTGTTTATAGATTTTCAATGACATTTCTGATTGGCTTGACAAAGGGTCTTTTTGGGGATTGACGTGTAAACCGATCCAAATAATCGTTATCAAGAATCTGGAATTCAATTAAACCAAACATAATAAGAGGTGTGAAAGCATGGCTTATTTGTTATTTGCCTTGTTTTATTTACAAGAAAATCCGTAACAAACTGGCCTAGATAGACCAAGGATGTTATATAAAACAATCACATTCTTTGTGTTGTGAATCTCGGACTTTATTATGCACAGGGTTCTCCAACAAGAGGTGTTATTTTGGTATTCAAACAAAAATTGTATTTTTTGAGATCAATGATCGGATGTTTATTTCATAATAAAGACGCTGGACTGCTGGCGTAGACTTTATCTTTCACGTGGCCCCAAAGGAAGAAGTCGCAAGGCGTTAAATCACAAGATCACAAAATGTAAAAAAATAAAAGCTTCAAAAGCTTTTATTTATGGGACACATGCATTCGACACCCTGTCACCTCAATTTTCCCAAAACTGTTGACCTTTCTGGTTCTACACTACAAATGATTTGCTATACAAAACTCTCTAAACTCACTTGAGTTGCGCTCACAACATAGAACAAAACGAGAGATAGCTCGCGATCCCAACGTCAGTATAGATGACAGTTGTGCCAACTTGTCTACACAAACCATTTGGGCAGTCCCTTTAAGCAGACTTCTTGAATGACCAATTACGGGTACGTTTCTGGCAGCCTGCATGTCCTCTGAACTTTGTGGTTCTATTTCATTTCATGCAATACGATCGTTTCTGAAGTGCAGTAATGTAGCGCTGCCATATCATTGTTATTTGGCTAATTTCTAATTCATAATCAAATACTGGTTCCACGATTCATGAACCGAAATGCTTTGCGAATCGCTGTCATTGATATTGTGATTATTCTGTGTCAGACGACGCCAAGCAGCCAAGCAGTGCGCAACAAAACAAAGTGTATGGACGAGTCAACAGCATAACTTGTCGGCATGTAGGTTGTCATTTATGACAAGAAGAGCTGTCACTCGTGGAAATGTTAAATCTTGTTATGCATGTTGTTTGTTACACGCTTTTTTTTGTGCCGTACGTTGTCGCAGTGTGTATAAACACAACATTCATGTGTGATGGTATGACAGTGTTGCCAGACC
Organism: Hydrotaea cyrtoneurina; assembly: GCA_958296145.1. NCBI lineage: Eukaryota > Metazoa > Arthropoda > Insecta > Diptera > Muscidae > Hydrotaea > Hydrotaea cyrtoneurina. The sequence continues at coordinate 46,924,569 of OY282516.1, read as the reverse complement.
GGGAAATAAATCGTTTTACGGATTTTCAGTCAAATTCAGAATCGGCAACCGCTGTTTTTTTCAGCTAGTTCACGTTGAGTTTTTCCATTCTTCTCGGTTATAGTCGCGCGGTCCATCCACTGGGTGAATCCAAAGTATTCATTGTCAGTGTTCCTTACCTATGACTATTATCATTCTATATGTATTGCAAAGCTTCACCGTTCACAAAAAAAAAAGTTAACTCATCCAAGTCTTCCCAGATTTCATCATCGTATTCTTTATAGAGATATTCATTTACACAACAGGTGCTCCACTGTTTGCAATCATACTCCTCCACCTCCATACAATGGACAATTGTTGACTATTTTTTTCGTTTTTTTTCATAACTCCTACGATATCGCTTTCCGGAAGATGATTATGGGATTTTGTCCTTAAGCGAAATGCTGGCAACACTGCTGTACGTACACAGCTCGCATAGTGTGCGTGAAATGAATGTTTGTTCTTCATCTTGCTTACGAATGCATTGTTTGGTACGGCAGACCTGTAAAAGAATGTCATCATCAGCCATATTTGTTCAACGGAATTCATAATGCGATTTTCTCTTATTTGACGTTGAAGAATGAAATCATTGCCTGTGCTGGTAAATTCGAGTATGTTGGTGTACATGAACACGTTTGCAATTGCTATGCTGTGTAATCTCCAGCATGGCATTTAGGAGGGTATCTTAATTTTGTCATTAAGTTTGTTACAGGACCCTACACAGCTCAAATATTAAAGCGTCAATAGGCATAAAAACCTGGCGATGCCCATTTTTTCTATTTCATAGGAAGTTTTTTGTGTCATTGAGAATGATTCTTCAGAGTCCTATTACAATTTTGGGGAAACGCAAAACAGATGTAGGTTTAACAAGGATACGAATCAGTAAAGTTTTTTTTAACACGTCCAGGAAAATCTGAAAATCAATTTTTTAAAGTTGGTTCCCTACTATCTCCTACTATCCCCTTTTATCGTCATTCTCTAAATACGTATAAAGATGTCTTTTCCATAAATGGAAGTTATATTTCATTTTAGGCCGGCTGTAAATGGTTTAAATATTTACGAGTTAAGATTACTTATTTCCCTCAACATTCCATGAAGGGACGTATGGGGACTTTCTCTTGAATCAGTGAGCTGTATGGGCCCACCGAGACCTACTTTTTAAAGCCGGCTCCAAACTGCTAATGCTTTTCTAGAGATGTTTTACATGGCTTACAGATTACTCTCTTACTCGAAAAGTCGCCAGCAGTTACGAGGTGGAAAACAGCCGCTGAAAAATGTTTGATGGTCTTACCCGGTGTCTGATTCGTCGATATCCACTCCTTCAATAAAGATCCGTGGAACGTTTTTGTGATAACAATCGATCTGTAGAACGTTTGTGTGATTACAATCTGCTCTGGGTTTGGGGGCATTGAAGTCTACTCTGTTCATTTGACCCACTCATTAGGCATCGCCAAATGTCAGTTGCCTGAGTGATTCATCGTTCGCCTTTTGTCCTCGACCTCCAGAGGACTTGGCCTCTAACCAAATGAAAGACAGAGGTTGCTGTCATCCGCAAAAGTGTATATTGGATTCACAGTCTGAGAGAGGACAGAACCTTTTGGCACTCCTGGCGTCAACCTATGCTCGTCGGATGAGACCCCATCTATATCAACTTGTATAGAGCGATCTCTAAGAAATTTCGCTCTTTTTTATGGAAATTCACAGTATTTTTTTCACCTTTTTATATGTATATGGCAACGCTGGTGACAATTTTTCTAGTTTACTTGAAATAAACAGATTTTTTTTGGGTGTATAGTATGGAGTTTGTTTTTTCTAAACCATTTTAATTTTTAAAATATTTTTTTATTAAATAAAAATGTTTATTTTGTAGATCTACACACAAGCTCGTATAGCAGTCAACGGAGGTGGCACGAAACCACGTATTGATATTTGCAACCGATCGCAAAAAGTCGGCTTCGTGGGATTATCAATAAGATGAATTGTATTAATATCATATACAATAAATCTGAATTAATTTAAAAAAAAAGAGTCGCCTCACTAGCCGGGTTTAGTATTCTAGGGTATGATTTAACCTAGGTAATGATTACTAATCGTAATAATTACTAATTTTATTACATTTTTTGTAGAGATGCAGTAATGATTAAATTACGATTATATATTCAGTTTCTCAAGACTTATAATTGATTACAATTACAAATAATCAAAAAGTAATCAGAATTACTTGCGATTACTATAAATAATCAAAAAGAATCAAAAGTATTTAGAAAATAATCCGATTATTTTCAGAGATTACTTTTGATTTTTTCTGATTATTTTTAGTAATCGGAAGTAATACAGATTAATATCATTAATGTCCACATCACACTAAACTAGTACAGTAAGAGCTCGATTTGCGCAACCGATAGGAAATCAAGCCTGTTGCATTAACTGAGATTGTTGCACTTACCGAGCCCCAAATATATAAGTTTAAATATTGAAATCGAAGAATATGGGACGAAAAATAACTGGAAGGCAACGGTAAAATAACAGTTATAGTACGCTCGTTCACAGTGGACAGAGTCGAACAGAGAATAATGTTGAATAGGGAGCATTCCAAACAAAGTTCCTGATTTCAGTGCATCAGAAAAAAGTTGCACTTATCACGACCTTTTTCTTCGAAAGTTGCACTTATAAAGACCGTAATATAAAAAAATGACGGTTGCGCTAATCGGGGGTTGCAAAAATCGAGCTTTTACTGTATTTGGTTTGAGTTATATTTTTCGTTGTATACGATTTTTGTTTGTCGTTTTTAATATTGCTAAACTGAAGCATTCTTCTAGAATTCTTGTATTTGCAGTTCAAAAAAATTACTTGTGGAATTCATTGATTTTGTATCTTTATTCGAGATGCCATCGTGGGTAGCCTTTTGCTCTCGTTCATACACGCCGCCGTGATAAGAGCGAACAATTACTAACGATCACGTGTTGTAATGTGTAATTCTTTTAGATTATTTTATAGCAATTTGAAGTAATCTTGATTACTTTTAGATTATTTGTAATTTTTATTAATTATTTATCACATATTGTTTAATGGACAATTATGTACTCTATACAATTCGTTTCAAAAGTAGATTACTAATTGTAATTGTAACCCATTTACTTGCACTTCCCCTTAAAAGACTCAAATATTTCAACAGTCTCGTAATCTATGGTGTAGCGTATATGTAATTCCTCTCAGCCAAATTTAACGCCGTTTTTATGATTTTTCAATATTTTTTTTTTTTTTGCATAAAAAAGTGCATAACTATAGTCGATGTTGTAAACAAGTGACTTTAGTGTGCTTATATAAATACGCACATCCGTACACACACGCACATCTGTATATTATTCCTGTTTTTATTTATTTTTCTTTATCCCCCGAGATTTTCGTAGTGTTTTTATTGTACGTTTTATTTCGTCCAAGCACATGTAATCTTCTGCTGTTAAATAAATGTTGTTTTGAAATGCATAGCAAGTATTTTTTCGATTGCATTCTCCATGTAGTAATAAGCCAGTCATACTTATATTAAGGATATTTCGGAAAATCATTTCTAGAAATAAAAACACCAAATGCCTGAACATCCCCGCATGCGGAATTCTTATAAGAGTAAGTAGGTTGAAATGTTGTCAAATGCTTTGGAAGTGTGGAGTTTAATACCGTATGAGGTTTTTCCAGGAAAAACTATGAAAACTATCTAGCAATTTCCTGGACTTTTCTCTAGCTCCAACAAACAAAGAACACAATATTTGTGTTCATGATATTCTATTGTCTTTCGAGAACACCACACACACACACTCATGGTTGTTTTGGGATAACCAAATAAGCGTTTTGGCAAATTCAATTTAGAATAAACACAATACTGCACCTGATCCGAAAATTGCAATTCGATAAATTTCGTTACAAGAAAAGACATAAATGCAAAGTAAGAAGAACCAGATGATAGGTTGCTGTCCGCATTTTGTATGTAAATGGAAATAGTTTTTGATTTTGTTGTCGTGTAATCATGTGAGTTAGACGAGAATTCAGAACAGATTTATTGTTTGGAAGGCTTTAGAGAAAATAATCGGAAGGCTGATCAAACTTAGTTCCGAATCACTCTCGGTTATTTTACTTGCGGCAATTTTTATGATTCCGTTTCGAAGTTGCCTCTTGTGTTCACACAAAGCAACTCGGTTTCGACTAAATATGAAAAATTGCCATATTAAAATTGCCTAGTGTGAATTGGGACTTACTTATGTACCCTCAACATGCCGTGAAGGAAAAGACGGGAAACTTTAATTTGTAATAACTACTGCATACGTCCCGGACTCTTTTAAGTCAGCTCCCAATCGGCTTAGAAAGTAGCCAGTATTCACGAGGTGGAAACAGCCGCTAGATAATATTTGATGGTCTGACCAGGCTTCAAACTTCGGTGTCCAGTGTGATAGTCACACATACCACCTACCTCACCAAGGCCGTCGACTAGGCTGCACTAACGCCAATGTGAATAGTAATCTACTTACCAAAATACCAAAGAAAGAAAACCCCTTCTTTTTATCTTCACATTGATCCTTGTGTTTGTCAGAAGGTTCCTTTAAGGTCAACTTGGAGACTCACTAATTGGAGGGTTAAAAATAAGCAGTCTTCACATAGGGTTAGGGTTAATTTGGCAGCTGGCCTAAGCATATCTCACTTGGTTCCTTCAGAAAGTCCCATGATGATGCCATGTATTCGTCGCCCAATAGTGTATCCTAGGTTTTTTGGTGTCGGCCGCGATTCCTCAACCCACCTGTTGCATCATCCCACGTGACTTTTGGAGACACTGGTAAGGTCTTCTATTATTTGTAGACGAAACATTTTTCGTCTTAAGTCCCCAGAGTCCCCTCTTTAGCAATGCAATTTCTACAGAAGTCGTGTATGGGATACGCTGTCGGCGCCCACAGGTCAGTGATGATAGCAATGAGATTTCTCAAATGGAATCTTGGCAGATTAATCGCACATCCATATCAAGTCAGATTTGTGTGATTTCCAGGCAGGAGTGTCCCTGATATTAATTGTTTACTCTCAGTGCGAGGGTTGCCAAATATCACAACTACACTCTTGAGTTGAGTTCAAGGTAGTGCCAGCTTTCGCAAGTACATCCGTCGTACAGTTATCAAATATGTCCCTATGACCAGGAACTCATATAACTCATGTAACCGACAAATGTCTCGCTATCTCCTCCAGATACATCCGCCATTCTTAAGAAATTTCTAATGTGATATACACATTCTCAAGGGACTTAATTGCCGCCTTACTGTCAGTAAATTTGAAGTTATCACTGCATGATATGCTATGACACTGAACTTTTCGTGCCGCAGCTTTTATTGTCATTATTTCGATCTGCATTATACTACAGTAGTCAGGGAGTTTAAAGAACAATTTCAAATGCAGCTGATACATGTAGATTCCACAACCAACTCCTCTTAGAAATTTTTATCCGTCTGTGAATATCTTGAGGGCATTCGCAGGAGGCCGTATTCCAATCCTTGTCACAAAACTGGTTTCCAAAGATGGAATAGTCAACAGGAACGTTCATATAAATTTTACTCGATATTTGATCCCTATACTTTATGGGGCCAAGTTGCATCGCGATTCGTAGCCACCAGTGAACCAGTCTTGCCAGTGAACTGTTTCTTAGATGGAGTCGTCCTAAGCCCAGCAGTTATCATAATCTCCACCGTTCGCATGATTGGCTCGGATCTACTTTGGTGATTCTTCTTGTCCAATGCCAACCACGGAACTGGTTTCATACGCTTTTTGTGTCCATTTCCCGTTGAGGCTGATGGACTTTTTGCGGCAGTGTAATGAAGTTGTCGTCCTCGCTTCGGCGTTCCAGTTCCTGTTAAGTTCGGCATCCAATATCAGTCTAAGGTACTGGGCACTATGGGATAGTGTAAGTGGTATCCCATCGATCTTAATGAATTGACGGATCTTGTATCGACTTGTCAACATAACCAGTTACGTTTTTAGCTGAGCAGATTCCAGTAATTCTGGAGAATATGTTCGGATCCTTGGCCGTCCATGCAATTGTCTGGCAACCCACAATTGTCAAGCAGAGTGTAGATGTTGACATTCCATAGCAATGGAGAGAGTATCTGTGGTGTTCCTCTCACTATCAGTATGGAGACACTTGAGACGACCAATGTAGGCGCAATGCGCCTATGTTTTATAAGTTTGCTCAAGACTGAGATGATAGTTTGATTTATTGCCAGCTGTGTCATGGCGCCAATGGCTGATTCCGGGTTAAGGTTGTTAAATCGGCTTTACATGAGAACATCCCCGTTTTTTTTCCTACTTTTTAGGTAACATTTTATTTTTCATATGAAAAATGCCCCAAAAAACTTTTTATTTTTGGGGAACTTTTTTTTTTTGTTGATATTTTCATAACATAATTCAATCATATATGTTTTTAATGTTGTTTTGTTGGGGTATTTTGCATTGAGTAATTTTTCATAAATTTTCGAATTGGGTTTTTGTGGGAATTTTTCATTTATTGTGGGGAATTCTTAATTTTGGGATCCTTCTTTTTTTTTTTTTTTTTTATTTTGTATTTATTTGTACTTATAAAATTTTACAATCATTTAAATTTCGGCCCCAGCGCCCTAAAGGCATTATTGAGGCAAGTTGGCAAATATATTCATTTGGTACAAACAAAATGACAATAGGAGATATTCAAAAAATAAATGTGTTACTTGTATTCTACAATATAAAACATATTATTTTAAGTAAGTTAATGATAAAGAAAGAATTTATTTACGGTAGAAGCATTTCAACCTTATCGCATAAGTACGCTTTACAAGACGACTTAAATAAAGAAACTCTACTAATGGTTTTTAATTCATTTGGTAAATTATTGTATGCTATACTTCCAATGCAATCAATACGTTGCTTGGTTTTTTCTAATCTGCATCGAGGAGTTCTTAAATTTCTTTGATTTCGTGTATTAAAAATCGTTTGATTTTGCAAAAATGATACGGTATGGTGGCCAATGTTGTTAATACATTTATAAACAAATATCAATACTTGGTATTCATGTATCCCATGAATTGGTAATATCGATTTACTTATATACTTGTACAAAAAACTAGTAGGGTAAGTTATTGGTAAATTGTGTATAATTTTCAGAGCTTTATTTTGCATACATTGAAGAGATCTGAAATAAGTACTCATCTTATTGTAGCCATATGTAATGGCTAAATAATTTAGATGAGACTGTATTAAAGCTTCATATATCATTTGTTTCGTATTCAGACTCAACTTATCCTTCAATTTATACAAAACACCTACTGCAGGAGCTATCTTCCTTTTCAAATCTTCAACATGCAAACTCCATGACAAATTACTTTGAAATATCACTCCAAGATACTTTACTGAATGCGTTTCGCATATAGATTTCCAGTCTACATACACACTGAAGTCGTTAAGGTTTACAGAATGTGGTCTAAATCTTATAAGTTTAGTTTTATCCGGATTAATCAGTAAACGATTAATCCGCGCAAATTCCACAATTAAGGCGGCATCTCTCTCAACGTGTGTCTTAAGCACTAACTCGTATTTATAAGGGTAAAGTAAACAAACGTCATCTGCAAACATAACAAGCTGGCCACTAAGATTCAGATTATTTAAGTCATTCAGATAGAGGGAAAATAGCAACGGACCCAAACCGCTACCCTGCGGTACTCCATAATTAACGTTACCTAAAGAACTCTTGGAGCTATTGATTTGAACGTATTGTTTCCTATTGGAAAAAAAATTTTTAAATAACAAAAGTTCATGTCCCTGAATACCATAAAACTGCAGGTTTTGCAGCAATATTTCGTGGTCGACCAGATCGAACGCCTTTGTAAAATCAAAAAAAATTCCACAGACACCGTTGAACCCATCATCAAGACCCTTGCATATATATCTGACTACATTGACAACTGCATCCTGTGTGCCACAACCTCTTCTAAACCCAAATTGAAAATCATATAGTAGTCGGTTTTCTTCTAAATATGTTACCAATTTATCATAAATGATTTTTTCGAAAATTTTGTCTATCGTAGATAACACTGCTATTGGCCGATATTTATCGGTTGTCAATGCATTACTTTCTTTTGGTATTGGAATGATTTTGTGTATTTTCAATATATCTGGATAATCCGAACTAATTATAATTTTATTAAATATATCAAGGAGGAATGGCACAATGATATCTCGACATTCCTTAATAAACTTGGGGGAAATGTTATCAAATCCTGGACTTTTATTCTCATTAATGTTGGATATAAGTTGTATAATATCTTCTATATTAATACATTGGAGTGAGAAAATATGACGAGTTTGAAGAAGAGTTCGTAACGAATTAATGTTGTCTCCTGGATATACTACAATTTGCTGCTTAGGAAATAGTTATTAAAACAATCAGCTTTGGTTTGATCAGATAATATTCTCATTCCTTGAGAATCATTAATATTAATAATTCTGTCCTTTGATCTACCAAGAGTTTTGTTAATAAATTTCCAACATTTCTTTGGATCGTTGCCAACATTAGCTAAATTATCAACAAAATAATTCTCCCTACATTTATTAATAGCAACTTTGATTATTTTGCTTACTCGCTTTAAAGAAAGTTCAACATGTTGTTTGTTCTTTAGTCTTCGCCTCTTTTTCAGTAATTTTTCTTTATACGCAATTAAGTCTTGAAGTTTCTTGTTTATCCACGGAGCAAGTTCGAATCGCAAGTCTTTTTTTATTTCAGTAGCTACAGTAGAACCGACAATTGCAGACTGAATACCATTTATCAGATTATTAGTTAAATCTGATACATTAAGTGTTCTATAGTTACTAGGTAATCTATTTTGTAAAAGTTCATTTGCCTTCGCGTAATCGCAAAAAGTTTTACACACTGTCAAGTACTCCGAAGAAACTTTTCTACATACTTCGTATTTACAGCAAATTATGTTGTGGTCTGATAGCTTGCACTCTACTGAATCGACGTAAATTCTATCCGAAAAATTACTGAAAATGTGGTCAATACATGATCTACTTCTCGGTCTCGTTATTAAATTATGAACACAGTCACAATCATAACTTTGGAACTTAGTTAATAATTCATTATTGTGTGAACTTTGTAACAAATCAATATTGGAGTCTCCCAGTACAATTATTGGATTTTGTGCATGAATGTTTAAAGTATCCTCTAAACAATCTATGAAATTGTTAATGTGACATTTCTGTGACCGATAAAAAGAAATGAGTTTTAATGGTTTGGAATCAATTTTTATATTGTTCAATGTAACCGCTATAAGTTCAATATAATTCTCGCTCTTGCAAATTTCCACAGAGTGCTGTAAACAATTGTTAATATATAGCGAAGTACCTCCATACCCGTCATATCTGCAACAATGAACACTACTAAAACCTCGGAAAGTATACATATCAGTAAGGTCACTTTGAAACCATGTCTCTTGAATCGCTATAACATCTGGCAGTTTGGGAAGGCCAGCAATCAATGTCTTAAATTTGTTGAATTTTTCTATGGATGAAATGCTTCTTATGTTGATACTCAATATATTTAAAAAGTTACAATTCAAATTACAAATATAATATTCGAAATCTTCAAATTTTTTAAAGTATTGATTTTTAATCATATAATTTAAAAATAATAATTAATCAAAAATATTTTACAATAATTTAAGATGGGGAGGCATAGGCACCATCTTCAGCTTCATCACTAGATACATCCATTTCCCTGTGTTGGACCATTGATCTACGTTTCCAGTGCTTATTAGTTGTAGCATCCAGTAAAATGTTGTCGACATCATCCTCACATCTTATTATTTGTTGACGACAAATATCACTTTTTTTGCAAAATACGTTTCCATTACGGGTGTATACGTATTGAAAGCCAATTGCTTGTAATGATTTTGCATAGTTTAGGAGATGCAAAGTTTCCTTGCTTAAAAAGTCATTGACATACACTTTTTTTGTAACTTCATTATCCTTTAGCTTTGACTTCGAAGCCATAAATTTGTCTTTATTTGCTTTTGAAGAGAATTTAACAACAACTGATCTAATATCTTTCGATTGTTTACCATTTCCAAGAAAATAAACATCTTCAACTTCACTCGTACCAATTTCAACACCAACAGTTTTTGTTAAATTAACAACTGCATCAAAAGCCTTTGTGCCGTCATCCACTTTCAATCCACTGATAATACAATCATTCCTTACACGGGTATCATTTAATATTTTAACGGAAGATTTAAGTGATTGTATTTCTGTTTTCAGTTTTTTATTTTCTTTTTCAATTTCAATTATCTTTTTTTTGTTCTCAGCGACATCTTTGAACACCTCATCAAACTTTGCTGACATAAAATTTATTGACTCAGTCAGCTGATCGAGTTTTTCTAATTTCTCTAGTTTCTTTAGTTCTGTTTTTATTGTGGTTAATTCCTTTCTTATTTCACCTCCTTCTTCCGTGCAAACGTGACAATAGAATAGTTCGCTCTCATTCTTTAATAGTCTCTCAAATTCTCTCCTACTTATGCGAGAGCACTGAGAGTGAAAATTTTTCGCGCACTTATCGCATTGTATAGAGTCATCGGTTTCTTCTTTAATTTCATTTTTGCACTCATCACACAATAATTTTTTTTTATTTGCAATACTGCGACGAGCCGTTGATTTGGGCATATTTCGATTTATTTGAACTCAAATTTCTGTTTTGTATGTTTGAGCAACTTTTCTCTCTTCACAGCACAGTTTTTATTTACGAATTTTATTGTTTTGTAAGGGCGACTTAAATACCGTCAAAAATACGTCTTTACATCCAGGGTTGCCAACCCAATTCAGTAGTTATTTATTCTCGCTTTTAGTCACTCCAATAAATTCACATTTTTTGTTGTTGTGTCTGATAACTTATTAGAATGACTTTATGGAGTTATTGATTTTGAGTCGTTGGACTCGTTTCTACAATGGGCGATGAAGAAGTTGTGGTTTTGATGTCATTCACAGTCTATCAATAAATATTTATAGGGAATATAGAAACTGCTCCATTCTTGGGTTGCCTTTAATATGTTTCTGAATTAAGAATAAACTTTATTTCCTACAGACGTCTTTATAAGTCACCGCCAACAACGAGAGCATACAAATTATTCTGAACTGTTTGTTTTTCCAATAAAGATTTTTTGCAATCGACATAAAATATTGTAAATGCTGACAATTATACACTTTACTTAATGTATAACATGTGTGTACAGACATTTATACATATCCAGAGGCGGGGTAAAAATGCCTTTCAGCAGGCCTTTGTCTGGCAGTGATATGCGTCACTAGTTTCAAGGCGTCTTTTGCAGCAGCCGATTGAACTCAAACCAACAACTCATATATTTTTATATTCCCACCTTTCACTACTCCTTCCTTGTCCTCATCCCCTCTTTAGACTTCTGTAACATGATTTGAATCTGATGAACAGAATCAGTATCACCTTTATAAGATGATGGGCTTCCGGAATTACCGCCATCGAAAGGCCTTGCCAATTCCGCCGCTCTGTCGATGTCTCTGCCCACAAAGACGTGTCTGTTGTTGTTTGCAACATTGTTTTAGTGTTGTGCCATTAGTGGAAGAATCAAACAATTTGTAATGTTGTTGTTAATGAATTTGACGTCAATCCATTAGATTCGTTTTTTTTTTGCTGTTGGTGCAACACTCCATAAAATATGTCCACTTCATCATTTATGTATGTATGTTTGTGAATGTGCTTGATTTCGTGAAATTCGCATGTACTTGATGTTGTTCTCGCTGTTGTTGTAATGCATCCTACTTGCTTTGCGGCTGCTGTTGCTGGGTTCTTTCTTTGTTGCCGTCCTCGCAGTTTATTATGCAACGTAAGCAACGCCAAGTTGAACTGAGCTAAAGTTACATCAGCAGCCATCGAGGATTGCACAAACTGTACATGTGTGTACCTCTCAAGCTGAGCTTGATGAGCTGTACGGAGTTGCTGGTGATGAAATATTAGACCCAATGAGGCTGTTAATGAAGATTTATTATTTAACGCAGACCTAATAAATTATTGCAGAACTAGCAACATCACATCAACTTCTGAAATGTTGATGAACCCAAGACTTAAAAAAATTAAAAAAAAAAAAACTGTTGATGATGATACTGGTTAGGTTAGATAGGAATAGAAGTGTCTGTCAAATGATGAGGCATTTAATCTATTAAGTATCGTTGTTAGTCCATAAGAAGAGTAAATCGTCGGTCGCTTACTTAAGTACTTATTTCACTTAATACTCCATATAGAGATAATGCCGTCTGTCAACGATAGGTTAGGTTGGAAGGGCTGCCCGTTTGCTGCGAGTTCAATCGGAGGCCTTGAGGCCCATTGTGGAATCCTTAAAAGCAGTGGAAAGATACACGGAGAAAAAAATGCGTTAAAAATATGATTGTATGCAAACATATACAGCGAAAGCTCCGATGGGCGGACACCGACGGTCGCAGTGGTTTTGTCCGTCCACGGGATATGTCCGCCCATCGGAGATTAATTAGCTTTAAAAATATCGCATGGGACCGAGAAATTTGTCCGTCTACGGGTGCTGTCCGCGAGTAGAGCTTTTACTGTATATGTGTACATCCGATCATATATATGATTACATTCAATCATATATATGATTACATCCAATCATATATATGATTACATCCAATCATATATATGATTACATCCAATCAAAAATATGTTTGGCAACATTGATGCTAGCCCAAACGTAATATGTTTGGGATCAGCTCCAAACATATATATGTTGCCTGCAAAATATGTTACAGGGGCATTTTTTTCCTCCATGTATGATGCGGAAAATGTTCAAAAGCATTTCCTCGATAAGTTTTACATTAATTGGACTCTCTTACGGCCGCTGACAAATAGTTTGTAGATGTTCTTACCAGCGTACGAACCTGTGTTTGTTGGGTGATACACGTACGCCATACCACGGTCTTGGGAGAGCATTACAGGTAAAAACGGATCAGGTCGACGGACAAAAAATGGAGGCCTCTGCAAACGGTTTAGCTATTCAATATGACTTGAGTGTCATCAGACAAAACGGACTGAAAATCAGATCGACCACATTCCCACCAGCAGAAAATGGCGAGGCCCACTCCTAGATGTAAGGATCAAATGTGGAACATTTGCTGTCACTGGTCATTATGTGTACAATTGCAGCCATCCAAGAACACAACAGCACCGGGCAAAGTAGAAGACTGGACATATGGAAGTTAAAACAGCCAACCAAATCTCCAGCGAACAAAGAAAATCTCTCTATTTCTCTTGTGTCGCATACTCACCAAGAGCTACAAGACAGGAGTGTTAAGAAGACGTGGAAAATCTCACGAACAGCCTTAGGATTCTGATCAAGCAATATATTCTCTAGTAAATGGTCTTCATCACCAAAAATAAATGTATTAAAATTTTTCATCACATTTGGACCTCCCAGTCGTTGTAATTAGAAAACCCACAATGTTAAACACATTAACTACAATTTAGTTAACAATTTGCAAGACAACACATGGTGATTACCAAGACATTTGTATCATTTTCTGCAATTAAAATCATGTTGTGACACCTTGTAAGCCAGCATGCAATCAACTGAGTTGAGTGTCTATGCGTACGTACAAAATCCCAACAACCGCATCTAGTTGCACAAACATTCAATCATGTTAACCACACAAAATAATAGTTTTTAGCGAAAACAAATGGACACATATACAGAAATTAATGAATTTAATAGAAATGTGTTTGAATGGACATATGTACGTTCAAAGGAGAGACAATTTGGAACCGTTCGAAACGGGTACCACTGCATAGTTGTGCCATTTGTATAGCAACATGGAGACATCATCAAATTATCCAAAACGACGAGTGTTTTTCTTTTTTTTCCCCACCATATCTATTTCATACTGTGAAGTTAACATTAAATACGAGTACCGACAGACATACATATTAGATATTCAAAGGAGCCAAACAAACAACCAACTGAATTCCTTCTTACATTTCGAGCATATTGTTTAACATAGCTTTCAACATTGAGTGTAAATCATGAAAACAGAAATTACCATGTAACGTGCCACAAGGTGGTAAATTAATTTTCGTACCTACTGTTCGACGTCGTCGTCATCGTCGAACAGTGGCGTATGGCGTACGTATTTGCATAATCGGCATCCAGTGACGATGGCGATGATGACGGTTTGTTTGTTTCTGGCAGTCAACTGCCGCGGCGACACTCGTTAATGGTTTTTATTACGAACACAAAGAGTTACAAATATTATGTGTGCTAATTTGATAATAATCCACACAATTTTCATTTTATTCACTACTTTTAACTCGAGCATGCACGCTACCAATGGTCACTTAGTTAGGGTCATGTGATAACTCGATTACAAGCGGTATGAAATAATCGCCAGCGTGAATTCATGGTAACTTAACCATACAAAAAACTAGAGCAATCAATTGTTTGTGTCAAATAATTTCAGTCAATGTTTAACTAAAACCACAGCGTCTGGCGACGCGATTGAGTTGGATAGTACGGACTCCATACAACAGAGGCGTATTCCATAACAGGTCGAACAAGAGAAGTGTACAGTTGCTTCGTTATATATGGGTCCGAGAATTCTGTGGACCATCTTTTAATAAATCCAAGAATTGTTCGTTCCTTATTTATGATCAACAAAATTAAGTTTCTTATCCATTAGAACACCAAGATCCAAAAAAGTGTTTACTCTGTCAATGACAAAATTTTCCAAAAAAATATTCATTATTTACAAATTTGCTTCTATAGAACGACATACATTTACACTTATTCAAATTCAAATCGATTTTATTTAACCGACACCATCCACAAAAACGATCGAGGTCAGGTTGAAGTGCATTACAACATTCATTTTTATCATAACTATAAAACAGTTTGACATCGTCAGCATACATTAAAAATTTACACTTATTCAAAATTTCTGGAAGGTCATTCATAAAAATTGAGAATAGTAACGGGCCTAGACGACTTCCTTGTGGCACTCCCGAAGTAACAAATATGGGTCGATATGACGTGCCCAAATACGACACGTTGCTCAAGCGAAGAAAAGCAAGATCGAATGAAGTTTAACAATGTTTTTGGAAAATCTATACGGTTCAATTTCATCATAAGAATTCTGTGATTCACACGATCAAATGCTTTACTAAAATCTGTATAGACAACGTCAGTTTGTTTACGATGCACAAACGCATCAACGACGTGAGTAGTAAATTCGAGTAGATTTGTTACAGTGGACCTGCCCTTTACGAATCCATGTTGTCTGGGAGACATTAGCGGTAAAATCTGCCAGGAAAGATATCCAGTAATTAATTTCTCCATTAGTTTCGGAATAACACTAGGTTTAGCAATGCCGCTATAGTTGGTGACGTTATTAACGATGGATTTCTGTTGTCTGCTAGAGGTAACACTAACAAAACTGCTGGCTTCGACAGCATTTGCTATTGACCATAAACGCTGCATCTGGCGTGAATATATATGTTTTTATTTTCATAGCGGCTTTAATGTTTGGGCGTAGTGTTGCCTAATTCTTATGAAAAATTTAGTAACTCATATATTAAGGCTCAGAAGATACAAACAATGATTCAACGATTTCGCTCAATATTCTTTTGAGAATTAATAAAATTGTTTTCATATTTTTCGAGCAACCAGATGCTCTCTGGATCTCTGATTTTGTTTAGACCGTCGTCTGGTACCTGAAGTTAGCTATCAGGTTTCCGAGATTGTTTACTCTAAGTTCAATATTTATTTACTCTGTATGTGTACAATTAATTTGTTGCCAGTTGAGTATACATATTGTCTTAGAAAACAATGAAAAGTATCGAAAATAATCTGCACAAACTACGGGCTACATGTTTTGGGGAACTCTTACATTCGTTACTGTCTGTATATTTAAAATTTCACTACCAAGGAATTTTCGTTGGCAGTCGGCCTGCCAGCAGCAAAAATTTGGGTGTATTGAAAAAAAAAAGTGTGTTGAATTTTTCAAACAATCACTGTCCCGTTTTCAGGGATTTTTCGAAAAATCCCTTTTACTTTGTGAATAGTCCACAATTTACAAATCTTGAAACTGTGCTGAGTTGGGCTGGACGAGCACAAAAATGTCACAGATAATGTCATAAGAACTTTATTAACTTCAATTTAAATTTTGATAATCTGTGAATGATGATGGCACCGCCAACTGCGAATTTCGAAAAAAGAAAGTTTTGCTGAAATGTGCTAGCATTGCATTGATTGATGCAGAAACCCGTTTTTCGATATTTCAAAAATTGATCGAGATATTTCAAAAATACGATAAACATGCAAGCACCACCAGGTTTGCACCACCAATGTGCCGTTTTCAAAAAAATCGACAATTTCGAAAAAGTGCCAGCACGCAATTTGTGTTTTTTTCGAAAACCGAAATTTTTGTTCAATAGAGAATTCGACGTAGATAGTTGTGCCGTTAAGTTCTGGGAAAATCGCCAATTTCACATAAAATTTCCCAAAAATGAAAACTGTGCTGGATTGTGCTCACTGAACTCCACACACGCCTTTTTAACAATTTTAATGTAGCTTTTTATAATAAACGAAAAAAATGCAATGCAATTCGTGAATCTCTATATCTTATTCTCTCGGTTATTGTTATTATCTTAAAGATTGTAGGGACGAAAAAAAAATAACGATTACAGATGCAAATATACACTTACTCGCACTCAAATGTTGTACTTTGTTGTGTGTTTTTCCCAAACATGCTATTGCTTATACACAAATACTTAATATTAGTAGCAAATTAACAATATTTACATCCAAATAAGCTTTGTGTAGAAAAAAATAAGCTTTAATTGCTACAATGACCAAACACGCGTTCCTAGGAGGACTGTTATACTAGCCCTCAATGCTGGAAAAAAAATTGATTATTTTTCCAGTGAGTAATTTTCCTTGCACAACAATCTGGTTACCGTCCCTAATTTCAACAAATCAGGAGTAGATTTGAAACTGCATTTAATTTCACTTTCCTATGTAGTATTTCACAAGCTCTTCCTTTCTCCTTTGAGTAGCCATGTAGCGTTTTCCTAGTTCGTCCTTTACCCGTAATTACCATTCCAGCATATATCTTCCCTCAAACAAGTCCATAAATATCGGAAGAACTTTCAAAGAAAAATATGATTAACTTGAACTTACCGCCAGAAATGGAACATTCATTCACAGCGTGTGTGTGTGACAAGTGGTCGTAATTTTGTTTCAAAAACCCAACTGTTTTTTCATTTGGATATTTCAATAAATTCCACAGTTTTTGTGTTTTTTTTCTTTGTTTGCTTGTTTGTGGGCCAACATTCGAATGGAGAATGGCAATATTTTAATATGTGTAATTGACGTGATCAAAGCACACAATTCATTTGCATTCCGCATTTTGTTTGTTTTGCTGGTGGATAAATTATTATAAATAAAATATTTTGATTTGAGACAAGTTTATCCCCATCCTGTTCGGTTCGCTGGTGTGCGATGTTTCCTCGGTCGATGATTTGGGTTGGGCACACAGCGAAACATGACAGAGCTGCGATAGCGTTCATGTCAAAATGTAACTAAGAAATGTTGAAAGGAAGAAAAAAATATGTTAATTAATAATTAATTTATATGGACACACATTTGAGTGTTGAATTTATGTCCGCCTATCTTATCTACGGACGCGTTGGCACTGGCTTGCATTTGTATCAAAACAAGCTCTCAAATCACGGGATATCTTGAAGTGCTAAATGCGAACTGCGCCAGACTGCAACTTTCGGTAACTGGCCGTAATCACATGTTACTGGTAGCTGGTTTTCTTCCTATTAAACATTTTCGCCCCGTCTCGCCAACACAAATATATGTGGAGAATTCGAAAAAAGGCAATTCTCATCAATGATTTTATGACCATTGGAAATTGTTGGTAGTTTCACTGCAGTTATCCTATGCGGCCTACGCTGGCGGAGATCATCATTAACAGTGGGTTATTAGTTTTTATGGGCCATGGTTGGCGATGGTATTGTGCTTGTTGCGGCGTGCTATATTCTGCTGGACATCAAGTGCATTAATTACTTGTATTATTTCATATTTTATGATTGTATTGATCGGAGATTTAAAAATGAATTGCAGACGATTATATTGCTGTCAGTGTGGAGTGCTCTCTAGCTAAGTAGACAGCTAAATGTTATGTTCTAAAAGGCATTTATTAATTATAAATGTAATAGAAAATTGTATACAAATAGGTAATTCAATAGTAGTAATTAATTTAATAGTTAAAACAGGAACAAAATAATAACGTTTACTTATTATGACTAGAACAGTATTTTTTCGTAGGATATTCAGATTTTGTACATTTAATGACAGATGTAAATAAGACAGCATATTAAAAACGTGAAACAATTATTTTCCGGGAAACATATCTCGAACATTACCGGGATACAATTGTATAAAGTGCTTAAATACATGTAAATTTTTTTCAAAGTATATTTATTTTTTTGCTGATGTACTCGCCCAATAATCCCTGGAATCTGAAAGTACAAAATTAGTAAATTTACCGTCGACTATGCAAAGGAAATTTGTATCGAGTTTTCTCAGACATCGCTTTATATGTGTTTTGATAAATCAGGTCTCATTCTTAAGATGACCGCAGAATTGGGATAAGACTCTGGTCTCTCTCCCTCTTTACTTCTTATTTTCATTGAGGAACTATTAAGTCAGACTGTGAACCCAATGTATACTTTTGCGGATGACAACCACATTTGTCATTCATAGTCCTTTAACTATTGGCCAAGTCCTCTGGAGAAATAATCACATAGAAATAGAATATAGAAAAATGCATGGCAACTGCAGTTAGTATTGGGTTGTAAAGAAGATAAAAATCGTGGGAAAGACTACATCAAACTGGAAGAAGGGAATATAGGGACAAAGAAGCAGCCAAGACCGGATAAATATAATAAGTTATAGAAAGGGCCAAAAAGGTCCGAAGCGTAACTACACGGGATAAAAAGGTTCTAAAGGTGGGGGAAATCAACAAGTTTAATAAAATGAGCTAACAATTGGAGAATACTGAAATAAGTGTAAGAAATCATATTAAATTAACATAATTTTAGTAGGGGACAAAAAAAAAGCTTTAAAATTATTCAGAAATGGTAGGAAAATAGAATGAATACAAAATAGAGAATACAATCCGAACTCATAGTACAAAGTTGTCAGCTATGACCAATCATAGTTCAGTAGCCATTGCACATTTCAGGTTGTTAGCTATGAAAACGCATGTTTAAATTTGTCATTACGAGTGATGTATTCCAAGTTTTCAGCCTAGATATCCGCTACAAACGGGGTTTTGGCAATTCTGATTGGAAGGGGATAAAAACAGGAGAAAACTGGAAAGAACGGGCCCAAAACTGGTAAAATAATAATGAGAAACCAAAAAGCTAATAATTCGAGGATACTGGGGAGACTACAAAAAGGCTGCAAGTAGGATAAAATATAGAGGATGTGGAAAGGCGTTTTAAAAATTTGAAAAATCAGTTTTGACTCCGTACAAAGTAGTTTTTTATAAACTCACGTAATTAAAGAAATATTTTGTATTTTACTAGAAAAGGGGAATTTACGCATACGAAGATCTCAACGTAAATAAAACTCCGGGCCCGGATGGTATTTCAGCACTTGTCCTATGTAAGTGCTCTTCGGCGCTAGCTCGTCCATTGCGCAATCTTTTCAAAATGTCGTATCGTGCTGGTATTTACCCTTCACGTTGGAAAGTTGTCAATGTTCAGACGATCCCCAAGAAAGGTGAGGCTACAAATCCTGTGAATTACCTCTCAATAGCAATATGTTCTGCGCTCTCAAAGGTTATGGAGAGAATGGTTGTCCACCATCTGGTTAAGTATCTAGAGTCTAACGGCGTTCTGAATGATCGATCTATTGGAGACCTGATGGCGTTCCTTTCGGAACGATGGAGTCGATCCATTCACCGCCTTTGTGAAAGCAAGGTCGTGGCTCTGGATATTTCCAAGTCGTTTGATAGGGTCTGGCACGGAGCACTCATATCAAAACTTATTGCATTTGGTGTCGGTAATACCTTCTCTCGATTTATATCGAGTTATCTCAGAGATCGCTCCATACGAGTTGTTATAGATGGGGTCTCATCCAACGAGCATAGGTTGACCGCAGGAGTACTACAAGGTTCTGTCCCCTCTCCTTCTCTATTTCTTATTTTCATTGACGACCTGTAGGGTCAGACTGTGAACCCAATCTACTCCTCGCTGTTCTATAGGTATTTCAATGGTATCTGTTCATCAGATATCCATCGTCTGATCCCTGAAGCCGGAATACTCGACTATCCGTTCATTGTCAAATGGCCGGTTGACCGGACGAAACACTATAGAGATAATTCGTTCATCAGCCGAACTGTTCGTATGTGGAATAATCTTCCAGCAAGTGTTTTTCCTGCCTGCTATGACATTACCAAATTCAAGGCAAACGTCAACAAACACTACTCCCTCTTTTCTCCTTCCAATACCCGTCTTTCCCATCGCTAACACAGTGCATTGCATTTATAGGGGGCATACCCTGAGTGTTAGTCCAAAAAAATAGAAAAATAAATACCTATTTGGAAAGGTGTAAGGATATCTCATTTTCGGTGGGTAACTTTCGAATGCACATTTTTTAGTGTCAAAATGCGAGTGAACTAATTTTTGCATTTCATAATACCCAGGTTGTTCACTAAATCAAGGTTGAATTTTTTTATTCAATTAATTAAAAAACAAATTTATCTATTTTAAATGCATTTATAGATTATATACTTTATTTATTTCTATGTAATAAAGAAATTTAAATTTAACACTGTATAAAATTAGTAAAAGTTTTTGGTTTTTTTGGTTTGTTTGCCAATATCTGCAGTGCTTGAAAGCGAAGGCAATGTAGCTCGTGTATATTCGCGAAATTCGGAGTACTATCTTTATCAAAACCCTTAATGGCTTCAGCAGCTAATATCGGATTTTCACTGCTCTAAAAGAATCGTCATTTTACGTTCTCTTTCATTTGTATTTTTTTACTGTAACGCGGTGTTCATTGCATCGGGAGTTCACTCCACCCAGACAGCACTGTAATTACTTTTACGAAATAAGGTACGCAGCTGTTTCGTTGTTTCCAATGCTGAATTTCATCCCAATCAGAGAATCATTTGCTATGATCAACATATTCTCGCATAAGGAAATAAGCCATATTTTGTTAGTTAGTAACTTGTTAACAACTGTGTTGTCGGTCAAAACTATGATCATCAAATTAACTTTCTCCTAATGTATAGTCCACAGCATTCGGAAGCCATTTGCCAGTTCTATGGCACAATCTGAAAATGCCACATCTTGGCGATTTGTCCACTCCTACTGTAGTTTCACACGAGAATAATCTTCTACTATGAATATTTTTTTTTAAATCAAATGATGTTCTGTTCGATATGGAATTAACGAAACATCTTAAGCCACCATCCCTAAAAAAAATTTAACTTATCTTATTAGAATTTAACAAACAAAACAAAAGAACTCCTCAGCATATGTTAGTCCGGTCACCAACCCCTCACTTACATCCCACAATCTATTACAAAAATGCATACAAAGTCTGAGAGAAAAACAAAATGTTTGCGCCGTCGCATATGCAACGGTTTGGTTATATCCAACATGTTCGAAATGAAATCCACCACAGTACAAACTACAAATGAGATGGATATTTCAGCAAGTCTACTGTAAGGCTGACAGTGTTAATTGGACAATCACTGCGTTGAGTAACGATTTGGTTTGTCCGTTGCATGTGAATTGTTTTTGTTTGTTTGAGTTAGAATTGTCATTAATCACGTAAATTACGGATTATTGTGCGTATATCCTTATATTCACAACAACAAACACAGCTGATATTAGAATTAGGGGATTTCCATCAGATTGTTATAAATATTATTGTAATTAATAAGTATGGATGTGGGCAATACAGACATTGACCACAGCTGTTTAATAAACATTGCGATTGCCGAAA
The DNA here is from genome assembly GCA_958296145.1 of Hydrotaea cyrtoneurina. Classification (NCBI taxonomy): domain Eukaryota; kingdom Metazoa; phylum Arthropoda; class Insecta; order Diptera; family Muscidae; genus Hydrotaea; species Hydrotaea cyrtoneurina. The sequence continues at coordinate 46,902,442 of OY282516.1, read as the reverse complement.
ATGTGTGCTGATTAAATGTGGAGAACAAACAAAATGTTTCTGTTTACTCGTCGATGCTTTTTTTCTAGAAAACAAATGCTACGACTTCTGATATTAAAATACATAATTTCGTCTCGTTTAATGTTATAGAGGGTTCCACATTTATAATGCATACGTATGTAGGCTACATGGACTTCTGGCATTTTAGATTTCTGATATACTGTGAGCGTCAAAATAAAGTAAATACCAAATATTCTGTTAAACGTTCTATAATTATGTTGAGATACAAATTGATACATACTTCCTTAACATTCCATGAAGGAACAGACGGGGAACTTCTCTCGAATCAGTGAGCTGTGTACGATATAATTTGTATACTCACCGACCGGGCCTACAGTTCAAAGTCAGCTCGTAAAGTCGCCAGCCTTATCTGGTTCCAAACTCGAAAACAAAATTGATACATAGAAAACATGAATGCAAAATTCATTAGTTTTTAAATAAGAATTAAATTCAAGAAAATCATGGGGAAAAAAATTGTCATTAGAAAATAATTTACGTTTTACTAAAAAACAAATTTCACTCATATGAACATTATACATTTCTAAAGACGACCGAGTTTGTTGTGCCATTTACAAAAAAATTCTACAAAATGAAGTTCTCAGAAAATCGCTTATTTTTATCTGACATTTTTTTTTTGTATATTAAAAATCGAAAACTCAATATTTTTTAAAAATGCAATTTGCGCAGGATTTGTGTTTACCGAAGTGAAACGAAAATTTTTGAATTTGGCGATTTCGGAAAGTTGCTTATTTAACACGAAAAACGCAAAATATCGCTCATGTAGTACTACTTTCTCACTTTTTTCTGATCTACAACCGATTAGTCTTTAATCGTACTGGTTCGTCATGACAGCTCCAAATTAATTAATAACTCTTTAAATAAATTGATATTTTTATTTTTAAAGAACTTCAGTAATTTCTTAACCCTACAGTACAGTTACAACCACGCCCAGTAGTAAACTTAAATATAAATTAATGAAAAATATAAATTTTGTATTGCTTTTAGTGACAGTTCCCCCGTCTTTAGACCCCCAATCATCGAGACAACAATAGTCTGAAATTGAAATTCCCTGTGCCATAAAAACCCCAATATAAATAAGAAAACACATCAGGGTGGAAGTGATTTCTTAATTTTCCATATCGTTTTAATGCGTGGTGCAAAGCACTATTGACACCTTAAACATATCGTACTATCATCACTTTTCAGCTCTCCAACTGAACTGTAAATGTCCACATGCCAAATAAGTTAATTACCGAATGTCATTCAAATGTGTCTGTTATAGGAGTATTTATACGCATAATTACGATAATATTGATGAAATGAAGGGAAGGGTTCAACGGGTTCAACATTAAAAGTGACCTAAATGATAAGATAGTCTGTGCGTATGTACGACCAAACGACCCCCCTGGATGCCAAGCTGGCAATTCTGTTTCTTGGCCAGAAAAGAAAACTTTAATGTAATTTACTACACATTCGTTTTGTAGCATTTCGTAATTTCGACCATAGTGTGTCCCTGTAACAAAAAAAAGGACACACCTGTGACTTGCCTTTCGGTAAATGGGAAAAGGCAGAGCCGAAAAATAAGTTAACATGCAAAAAAGAGCTATGGAAAAACTTTAGAGAAGCCCAAACTTTATTTTTATTATTTTTGGCACAGTTAAGAGGAAATAAAATTGGCCATTTGCCGGAAAATAAAAAGAAAAACTTTTAAATCCTATTTGTGTTCATTCTCTGTGTGTTGGTTATTGTTTATTTATCATGAATTTACCATTATGATTTTCCTTTTTTTTATGACAACGTTAGTTTTTGTTTGCACAGATTTATGTACAGCAGAGAGATATTAACAATATGTGTGTGTGTTTGTATTACCAAAAGATATCGCTTCGCTGTGTCATGACAGAGTTGTCCCACTGAAATGCAAATTGCTGAGTGTAGGACATACTAGTTTGTATTCAATCAGGCAGAGCATGGTCATCAGAATTATTGGCCATTTTTTGAATGTTTATTTATTTATTTTATTTATTTATTATTAATTACAATACAAAGTAAATTTATATTCTAATTTTTGGGTCCAAGGGTAAACCGGGTGACACAGACCATATGTTTTTAGATTTTGCAGCGACAGACCAAAGCCTCTGGTGGGAATCGAACCCACAACCCCCACGCTGATAGGCAAGCACGCTACCAACTCGCCTACCGGGGCGCTTTTTTGAATGTTTATCTTTCAAATGTAGAGTGTAATTATTTCGGAGTTTTAGACTTTGGAAAATGTATGTTAACTAGAAACTTATTAGGCGGAAGGGCAGACAGGCGGGCGCCATGTAGTATGTTGGCTTTAACATCAGTTGTTGAACATGACGTGCTTAATAAATGACTTCCCAGAAATTAGGTTTTACATGTGATTTCTGCATTTTGTAATACCTTCCACTTGGTCCTTCGGTTCTCGGTTTTCTCGGTCTATCTCTTCGTGGGTAGTTGTCGTACAATACCTTTCTGGCTCAAGCGTTTGATTTCATTTGACCGACATGCCGCAGTCAGCGTAATCACTATATTTTGACGCACTTACTTACGTCCATGTCAGAAAAGAGCTCACGGTTCGTTTAACTCCTTCGCCCACAAAAAATGTTTTTACAACATCATGTCCAAAAACATACTCAAATCGGGACCGGAAAATGTACTTAATTTAAATATGTTTGTACTTATGAGGAGTAAATAGGACTCAGTTGTAGTAAATTCTACTCAGCTGTAGTACATTGTACTAGATTTTAGTATGCTTAAACTTAAAATAAGTAAGTAGCTGTTAAATTGAGTAAATTTGTACCGGGCGGCTAATTTTACTCAAGTAAAATACGCTTTCCTTGAATTTAGGATTTTTGTTTTAGTCTATACTCCTCATTAATACAGGGTCATAATATTAAAGAACGTCGGAGGATTTTTCTCTCAAAAACACCAATCACCTCGGCTCTGTTCTTGTATACGATCATTCTCTTTATTTCGATGCTGACATCATTTCTTCCACAACCTCGACTTTGCCTTTCTGACGCGGCGACGTTTGCCTATCGGTTGCCAGCATAAGTATTGTCTTGTCATCGTTCATCATCGGACCCATGCCCGCCGATTGCTTCTCGATTCTTGCTTTATCTTTTCGACAATGGCAATTTCATTCGTATATGCAAGAATCTGCGGCCTGTTTTATTAAATTTTGCTTTTTTAAATATTTCAGAAGACCTTGAACCCCTTTTTGCTGAGAATAAAGTGTCTCTCAGAGTAATTCTAGATTTTTTCTCAGAGTAATTCTAGAATTTAAACTGGACATTCGATTAAAAATCAAAAACCGATTATATTGATACTGTTTTTTAGAGGTCCTCAATAAGAAACCTATTTTTCATTTTCAAATAGAAACACACATTTTTTGAGATAGTTGCGATTTTTTTCTATTGGATTGTAAAGAAGACTTGTTCCGATGAAGTATGGAATAAAATATCCGTCAAATGGCCCCCAAGGGCTCTGATGACAGGCCATTAATCTTTTCATAACATCTTCCTCGACTTTTTCACAGAGATGTGACTGTATCTCACCGATGACGGATTCGAGCTCACGACTTGTTTCTTGTTTATCCCCATAAACCCGAGATTTCACAAAACCCATCGAATGATCGTGATGGCCAATTGACATTCGAATTTCGTGAGATCATTTTTCTTGAAATTGTTGCTTCATTCGCGGTGTGACAGGTGGCGTTGTCGTGCTAAAACCAAATGTCGTCCAGATCCATGCCATCCTGTTTAGGCCACAAGAACTCCGGTATTTCGGCCTCATCTTTAAATTCTTCGAAGTTTGCGAACGGTCATTTCGGGATTAAGAGCGTTGGACACTCATTTTTATCGAAATTTGTTGATGAGTTTTGAAAAATTCGATACAATTGAATTTGCTATATCTATGTAAATAAAAATTTCTTTGAAATATTTTAATTTTAATATTTTGCACAATTTTCTATCGAATTTCATTAAAAAGCGAGTTTCGCAGTGAGGACTTGACATTTTCCAAAACACAAATTATAACGATAACATAAATTTTTTTAAAAAAAAAAATAGTTTGTGTTTAATTGACCAGTTGTTTCTGCAGAATGAAACATGATTTCCATTAAGAGAACTATAAAATATGAAAGAAGATTCATAAATTATTTCTTAATACTAATATCAACATTCTCTTTTATTTATTTCAGGTAAGATATATTTTCTAAACTTTTATAGAAATGGAAATAAGAAAAAATAGCACTTGGTAAGTGATCAGTTATGTCGGTCATTATTTATTTATTTTCTTATTATTAATAACAATACAAAGTAAATGTATATTCTAATTTTGTGTCTATGGGTAAAGCGGGTGACACCGATCATTTGGCTAGATTTTTGCCGCGACAGACCAAAGCCGCTGATACACAAGCACGGTACCAACTCACCTACCGGCGCACTCATGTCGGTCAATGTAAAGGGTTATCCATTTTGCTTTTTAAAAGTAAACGTAAATAAAACACATATACACATTTTTTTTCATGATATTTCTTTTTTATTGTAATGTTTGAACGTTGACATTATGTGTGAAACACTACGTTATTTAAATGACCACCACGCGAAGGGTTTGCAATCATTGATACTTTTGAGGTCATTTTGGACAACTTTTTGGCACATATTGGGCGGCATCTCAGTCATAACTTGACGAATGTTGATTCTTAAGTGCTCAAGAGTTAAAGGTTTATCTGTATAAACACGGTGTTTCGCGTAGCACCACAAATCGCATGACCTTGGTGGCCAGTTGATGTCGCTACGACGAGAAATTACGCGGCCAGAAAATGTCTCTTGCAATAAAACCTTATTCACTCGAGTTGTGTGGCATGTGGTACCGTCTTGTTGAAACCACATATTCTCCAAGTCGTATTCTTCAATAGCAGGCAAAAAAAAGTCGGTTATCATACGACCATAACGCTCCGAATTGACGGTGACAGTCGTTTTCGATGAAGTAAGTTCAATCACATCTTCGGACCAAAGAGCGCACCAAACAGTGACTTTTTGTGGATGTAATGGCCTCTCTTCAATTACTTGAGGATTCTCAGAACCCCAAATACGACAATTTTGTTTATTAACATACTTATCGAGTGAGAAATGTGCTTCATAAGCATAAACCAGACTTCCAACTGAAAAGAAAAAAAATTGGATTACCAACTTAGTTTGACAGATGTCGAATTCCAGCCCTCCGAAATGTCCCAGGAATAGTCCATCGAATCGAAAACCACTGTGTGGACGATCTGAAGTGTGGAACATGGATTTTTCACCATTCTTGGTTCACTCGAGCTTTATGAGACGGTATCGAGTCTTGTTGTAACATCCATGGTCTACGACCGAAATGTTTGCATGCCATCGGTTCTAAAGCGGCTGCCAAAACATATTCCCGATAATATGTCGCATTGACTTTGATATCAGGCTCGATAAAAACGATTTGATGGCGTCCATCTGTGGTCACAGCTGCCCATACCATTGCTGGAGATGGAAAATTACAATTTTGCCCTATTACTAATAAGTGCTTTTATTTATAATAAAAATAATTTTAAAGTAAAACGCTTCATACGCATCTACTGTGTACTGTTAAATAACCCTTCGCGTACGTGTGTATTGAACGATTTTGGACATATATCCATCAATCATTCTTTTGCGTTGGACTGCTAATGGTGAACAAATATTCAACAACAAAAAGAAATATTTAAACATAGAAATGAACAAATAATAAAAATAACAATTTTGAATGATAAACAAAACAAAAATCGATTAGAAAATTAACAAATTGTATTAAATTTGTGGAAGTTCATTAGAAATACAATTCAAAACTATTTAGATTTTCATACTGTGTTAGTCTGTGTGACCAACACATTCGAATGGTTTGTCATTTTCTGTTGGCAATACAACTTCTTGTTGTTCTTCGGTTGTTTAATAAATGGTTTTCAAGCAGTTCGTGATACCATCGATCTGCTTATCTTCTATCATTTGGTCCGTCCACCAGAGTCTCAGTCTTCCCTGTCTGCGCCTTCGGTGTTAGTCCAACGCCTTTCCGTTGGAGCTGGAGCGTAAGGATTTATTCGACCGACATGGTCCAGTAAATCGCTGCATTTTGAAGCACTTAACTAAATTAATATCGGGATACAGTTCACTTAACTACGTTAATTTGGGGATATAGCTCATACAACTCACGAATCATTCATTCGCTCCTCCTCATTTGGTTTCGCAAGTATCCATGTTTCAAAGCCATAAAGAATCGTTAACTTGTTTACCCGAATACAAAATTCTTGTCATGGCAATTTCAGTACGGGAGCATAAAAAAATGGTCACGTGTCCAAAACTATTTCTTCCAGACTTCTGCTCGCTGATTTATCAGGTATATTGGTCAGTCATATCGGTCTAACAGTTTATTCTTTAACATTTGACAAGTAGAAAATACGCCATTACTAAAAATGGAACGATACGCGCTTCAACAACGCATTGAAATTATTAAAAATCACTACAAAAATGGTGAAAATCTTGCAGTCACAGTTCACAAAACTAAAAAGTTTCCGGACCGTGTTATCTCTCGAAGAGGTGATCACAATTGGCCACCGAGATCTTCTGATTTAACACCCTGCGACTTCTTTCTTTGGGGCCACCTGAAAGATAAGGTATATGCCTAGAACTCAGCTTCGATTCAAGACCTCAAAGATAGAATTTGTGAGGCCTTCGAGGACATAGGGCAGCCAAATGCGATTTGGTTATGGAAAATTTCATAAAAAGGATATGGTCCTGTAAGCGTGGTCGTGGTGGCCATTTGGCTGATATTATGCTTCATTATTAACGGCATTCCTGCCTCTTTATTTTGAAATAAAATTCCGATCATTCATCTCAAAAAATTTCGATTTTTGTTGAATACCAAAATAACACGTCTTGTTGAAGAACCCTGTAGTATCACGTGCCAGAGTAGTCAGCTACAATCTCTCTTTCTTTACATTTTATGTAATTCATATTTACTTTAGAATAATATAAAAATTCATTTAATTTAAAACTTTATATGCAACGAAGGTGATTTCGGAAGACATGTGGTCAGATATTTCTGTCGTGTATACACAATATCAGTTAAAACATCAAAAGTTCCATTTTGTAATCGTTAAAGTTTAGAGCGAAAACAAAAAGGAAATAAACTGAAGTCTTAACTAGAAGTGGAATATTGTATTCCACTCAGACCACACATAACCATGTACAGACATCGACACACACACAGACAGAAATACAGAGAAGATATTCTCATAGAGATTCAAGGAAATTGTAACCCATTATGCCAGACTGATATGAGTTGGCCTATAAAAATGTTCCACTCACAAAACAAGTGCACTTTCAGATCTGCCATGAGAATTTCTGCAGGAGATGCAAATACTTTTACAGCGTATAAAGCCTTGGGAACTATTTTGTTGGGTTGTTTTTATAAAATCGACAAGCAAGAAAAAAAACTGCACTAATTGCCTTTGATTTAAAAGAGTTCAACTGAAATCGTTAAATGTTTTACATTACAAGAACATTTGTTGAGCATCGGTAGAAAGGGAGTTATCTTAACTCTTTTATAAAATTAAGATATTATACGGCCAACAACAGGTTGCAGAGCCAATTGAAGTAAGTAAGATATTAGTAATTATATAAATACTAGTAAGTTGTAATGCGCCTATGGCGCCCGTTAATTTGCTTGAGAAAGTATTTGTTACTTAATTTTAAAAATTTTGTAAAAAATATTTTGAGAAAACTATTTTGTAAAAAAAAATTTCGAAAAAAAATTTTGTTGAAAAAAAAAAATTTTGTGGAAAAAAAAAAATTTCCTGAAAAAAAAATTTTGTGGAAAAAAAAAATTTTGTGGAAAAAAAAAATTTGAAAAAAAAAAATTTCTTGAAAAAAAAAATTTTTGTAAAAAAAAAAATTTGTAAGAAAAAAAAATTTTGGAAAAAAAAAAAATTTTGGTAAAAAAAAAATTTGGGGAAAACACAATTTCTGTACAAAAAAAATATTATTTTTATTATTATTATTATTTATAGAATTATTATAGAATGCCTATTTAAATTCCTACGTACTGCGTGACAGAGTCAGTGAATCAGGGAATCAGGGAATCAGTGTATCAGTGTATCAGTGAATCAGTGTCGAGGGTAAATATATATTAAGATATATTGGTGGCAAATAAAGCAATTTGAAAACGAAATTAAACTTTACAAGCCCAGCCTTTCAGTAGTTTTCTCTACACGGTCAAATGTTGAAAACTGCACTAGCAAATATTCACTTTCCATGAATAGAGTTAATGACTTTTTGCTAAACAACGACAGTGAATACTATTGACCTTGAACTTGACTTGACTGTGTAACAATTGCAGTTTATTATGGAAAAACTCACATCAGCATAAAAATGAATTAAAAGCGTTTCTTTTTTTCGACTTTTTGAATGTTGCACACAATTCCGTACAGATATCCGCCGAAGACTCCAACTGAGTGTGGATAAAGTGGTAGCCAAGTGCATTTAAGCAGACAAAAGAGAATTTACATAGACATAAAAATGATTAATGGCCCATTTTCATTATGGAAGCCTGCAAGAAACAACAAAGGCTATACACGCTCATTATGGCCATCATCATCAGACCACTTCTGTACACATCGAATTCTTTCATTGGTCTGTATGGGTACACACACACACACACACAAACCGAGATTTGTATTGGCTGAGATGGGATTTTGAAAACCCACTCAAAAACTAAAGACCCAAGTAATGAAATGATACATCATGTTGGTACTTTCATGGTTGGCAATTCAATGGATCAATTAAATGCGTAATTAATTAAGCATTTAATAAATCACAGCTGAAGTGTAAATAATATAAATGTGAATGATATAAAACGACTGCTGACTTCGATCTTCTGCCATGTATTGCTTCTATTGGCTTTAGCTTTCTATATGAGGGGGGCAATGTTTTGTGAGTAATGCTGTTTGCAACAACTTTAAGATACAATACCAGTGAAGTCATAAAGCGGTGCCCAGTAGGGAAATTCAAAAAAGATTTAATTTTTAAATGGGTTTTAGTTACACAGATCTAGCTTTTTCAAGAATAAGTCCCGATTTACACGATGACTTTTTCCCATGGCTTTTTCTTGACATTTCCTTTGGAAACCCTTCGTAAAGTCTTGAAGTCACTTTTTCCAAAATAAAAAAAAATTGTGAAAAATGAAGTCGACTTTTGATTATAAAAATCAACACTTTTATGAAACTTCACTTTTTTTTTGTTTTGCATACTATAAAAGGTATAGTATTGATCTAATTTTTTACTTATTTTCTTAAGTTTTAAGGGGCATATAGACACATCAAATGGTTGGACAAACTCGGCATATGTATTGGTAAAATACTTTTTGCTTTGCATACAGACATGTCAAACATAATATTTCAAACATTAATTTTTATGGTTACGTTGAAGTGTAAACACGTTTGGTTTCTTATCGGCTGATTGTTATTTAATTTTTTTTGCCTCGTTACTATCCATTTAAAAATGCGTAATGTTTGATCAAACAGTCAATTGCTATACAGGCACATCAACGTTTACGCCTCGTTTGAAGAAAAATCAAATCGTTTTGATATTGCTTCAAACAACACACAGATGTATACATGTGACGTTTCTCACTCACACACTCTCAATGTTTGTCAAACCGTTGATGTGTCTATATGCCCCTTAACACTTAAAATTGTAGTGTATTTTGTCCATAAATACATAGTAATCATTTTATTTTTCAATAACATGTCGACTTAAATTGACGTTTAGTTTCATATCCCCTATTTACACGGTGATTTTTAAACACAAAAATTTCCGAAAAATATTTTTTTTCCGAAATGTTGAAACCTCTACCTCAAAAGAAAACAAAAGGAAAAATCCTGGGGAAAAAGACATTGTGTAAATCAGAGCTACAAATCTTTTAAGAGAGCTGAGATTCAAAAATTAAAAACATCATTAGTTAGAATATTGCTTACAACTTAATTATATTGAATTCCAATTTCAGCTAATTCTTTTTTTTTTGAATTACTATACAAAGTAAATTTATATTTTAATTTGGGTCCAAGGGTAAACCGGGTGACACAGACCATATGGCTAGATTTTTGCAGCGACAGACCAAAGCCTCTGGTGGGAATCGAACCCACAACTTCCAGGCTGATAGCCAAGCAAACTACCAACTCGCCTACCGGGGCGCCTAAACATATCTATCTATTTATGAAATGATATTTTTTTAGGAAAAAACCCAATCAGTGGTTCCCGTGAATATCGATATATGGACAATTTACTAATACAAAGGACCTTGAGCTTGAACAATTACTCATTAAAATTAGAAAGTTAGGTTAGGTCTATTTTCTAGTTGCCCGAAGCATATCTGATTTGGGTCCAAGAGCAGGTCCCGCGGTGATTCAGTGCATTCGTATCCCACATGTAATGAAGTTATGAATTCCGTCCACATCAGAGTGGTTAAGTCTTCTAGTATATAAGTAGACCAAACATTTTCTTAAGTCCACAATATCCGAAGAAGGTGTTCGATTGTCTCCTCGTTTTCTTCATCGTTTCAACTCTACAGAAGTCATTGAATGGTATGCGTAGTTTTTGAGCATGCAGTGCCTCTAAGCGATTTTGATCTGTCGGTGAATATCTGGATGAAATCCCCAGGAAGGCGGATGCCATTCTTGTAGTCCGATCCATCTGGTATTCTCGTCACAAAACGGGGATCAAAAAAGTCTCAGGTGATGCAGAGTCAACAAGAACGTTCATGTTGATTGTACACGAGATTTTAGCATGCCCATTCTCCCTATATTTCCTTGCCGGGATATCCGGCGTTACCCAGTGCCTTAGACGGCGTCGTCCAATCGACATAGTTCTTTTGATTCGCTCGAACCTGTCCTGGTCATTCTTCTGCTCCAGCGCCATTTAGCAGACCGCTGAACAAAATTTGTTTAACAACAACATCAACAATGAGCCTTAATTGCAAAAAGCAAGTAAGCGCCAAAAACAAAATTGTGGGGGAGAGAATTTTCAATCGAGGTTACGATACAATTGAGTTTGCTATATCTTTTTAAATATTAACTTTTAATTTTAAATATTTTGGAATTATGAGCGGTCGACAAGTTTCTATCCAATTTCCACATCTTTTGCGCGTTAAGGATTCAACATAGCCAGTATACGCTTTTGGGGTTAATGCTACAGTTGAGGCCGATGGCCTTTTTGCAGCAGTATAATTCAATTGCCGCCTTAGTGGTCCTCCCTTTATCTTGCAAGATACTTTGCACTGTCGGATAGTAAGTGTTAACCGCATCGACCTTGGGGTTAACGAATTGAGGCGAAGAGAATTAGTGTTAAAAATCCATAGAAGTGGAGTATGGTCCCTTGTGGTGTTCCTCGTACTGTCAGTCTGAAAACACCAATGGAGACACAATGCGCTTATGTTTCAAAAGATTACCCACAACTGAGATGACAGCATGACTGAGGCATAGCGTCAATGACCGATTCCGGAAAGATGTATTAAAAGTTCTCTCCATATCTAGGAATGTCTCCAACTCGTATTCCGTTCAGGGACCTTTCTATTTGACTAGACAAGGAGTAAATCACATTTGTGGTATATCTGCCTAGGTGTGATGTGCCTCCAATGATTCATCAATTGATCATCACATCATGATTCATAACGGAGTTGTGAGCAGAAGGGCTGACCGGTCTAAATGATTGGTCTAAAATCTTGCGTTTCGGCGGTAGAAGCCTTTCCTCCACCCCCTTTATATATGAAACCTACCACGTGTGGACTTGTGTAAGTCTGAATATTATTACTAGCCATTAAAACCAAACGAAAAAAACATTTTTTATTGCGTTTTTCGAGCTCATGTCAAGGTTATATACACAGAAAAAATTATCGCATCCCGAGTACATTTTGACTGTTGACTAGTGTAATTTTTAATTTAACAGCCACAAAATTTAGTTTGCAACTGTTGCTAACGAAAACTATGTATGTAGTTTGTTTTTGTTACAATGATCGCTCTATCATTCTCTTTGTAACTCTCTCTTGGTTTAAAAAAAAAAAAACAAAAAAACAGTGTGTGTGTATGTGAGTTCCTAGCATGGTTGAAAGAATAATAGGTTACGCAAAGAAGTGTGCAAATTTTTTCATCTCTCTGCGCATGTCGTCACAATTTCAGTTTGGTGTATGTATTATGGTCCACTTCTGTGGCAGGTAAACGAATCAGATAACTACCAATTTTTGGCAGTTAAAAAATTTAACTTAAGTGCCATTTTGACTTACCTGCCACAAAAAGCGTGCAAAACACGGTGTGGCAGTTAAGTCAAAAGTACTGTATATACTAAGTTTGTCATTCCGTTTGCAACACCTCGAAAGAGTTATCTGCGACCCTATAAAGTATATATATTATCGGTCAGTGTAACATTCTAAGACATTCTAGTGATGTCCGTCTGTCCGTCCGTCTCTTGTCTGTTGAAATCACGATAGAGTGCGAACGACCAACGCTAAGAAGCTGAAATTTTGTAGGAAGATGTTTTTTGCCCATATGCAGGTTAAGTTCGAGAATGGGCAATACGGGCCAAAGGGGAAAAAGTTCCCCTTTACGGGACTAAATATATCCCGGCCATAATCAAATTTTTCAAATATTTTTTTTCACTACATCTACACTAAGTTTATATAATTTATAGATGGGGAAAAAAATCCCAAAAATTGGGCGTGCTCATGGGTTCCGTGGACCCTTGGGCCCAAAAAAGGGCCCATGATAAACATGCGCATATGGGTATCAAAGTGCAACGAAATTTACTCACGAACCCCAATATGCCTTTATTTTCATGATTTGCCTAAATTTTTTGATCCGGTTTCTGGCACTATCGGGTCACCAGCGGCCCAAAAACCGTCCCTTGACAAACATGGACATATGGGTATCGAAATGCAACGAAATTTTCTCGCGAACCCAAATATGCATTTATTTTCATGATTTGGATACAATTTGTGATCGGGTTCCTGGGACTATCGGGTCACGAGCGGCCCAAAAACTCAGTTAGTTTTCTTATTTATTGACTTTTTAAGGATCCATGATGGAGGGTATATAAGATTCGGCCCGGCCGAACTTACTATTTGTCCACTTGTTTTAATTAAGCGACTGTAGCGGTAATTGAGTATTTCCAGTGTGTTATTAAGTGATAATAAACAGAACAGATGAATTACAACTCCCTCCTACAAAAAAGGCAAACTTGATGTAAAATGAAAAACTACATTTGAGACCACTGTGCGGTGTTATTCTTGTTAACAGTATTTATTTGGAACGACTATCTTGAAGCATTCACACACAGCATTGCGATAATTGGAGTTATAATTAATTAAAAATTTTAAGAATGCAACAATATTTCATCTGTAATGTGTTATAAGAAACGCCCAACAATCCCTAATTACAACTCTGGGGTCAATGTAAAGAAACCTAAACTTTGTAATAATTAGGGGGGACAGAGTCCCACTTTTGTCTTGCCCAAAAAGAGATCATAACAAATGATCACCTAATCTTAATTGCCCAAGAAATTACAAGTACAATGTGAATGGGAATGTGAATGTAAACAAAAAGAACAAACCGCTCCACAAAGCGAAAGAAAAACATGCCGCTTTACAATTTCTCATGGTAGGCAAGAGTGTTCTGTTTGAATTTGGCTTGAAAATGGCCAACAGCAAGTTCGTTTGCAACATGTTGTAAGCCAACCAGCCCCCCAACAACTGCCAAAGAATGAAAACGAAACGGAAATTGTAAAAATCAACACACACTCACACTCAGCCACGGAGACAGCCAGCCATTCAAACCGATACGAGCGCGCTGGAGTGCTTTTGGGCTTTTGGATCAGTTGTAGATTGATACGATCAGTTTGAGAGTAAACGCATACGCGAGCGGTTGTAACACCTGTTGAGCGGTTAACGGAGAGTGTGCGATAGAATAACGATAAAGAAAAAACAGAGAAAGAAGAATAAGAGCGTTTTGAAGCGGTCAAGCGCATGTGAAAAAAGAATGTTTACATTTATCAAAAAGTAAAGATAATAAAAAATATTATGGTTTTTTTTTCTGTTGTAGTGTTAAACAAAAGCCAAAAATTATGAAAGCATGAAATCATAAAAAAATATAGTGGTGTCCACGGCAAATAAATATAAAAAAATAAATAAAAATATATACTTCAGTAATTTTGAGGCAATTTATGGAAGAATCCATCAAGTCAGAGCCGGCATCTTAAATGTGAAATCCGCACAAGCTGCGGCTACAGCAGAGCGAGCTACTTACTGCCCTTTACTGATGGCTTAAAGTGAAAAAATAAACAAAACAAAACAAAGAAAAAAAAAATGGATTAACCATCAGCAATACATGATTGACCGACGATTCGACAGATCGACAATCTTTATTCTTCAAAAAATTATAAAAGCGGATTATTGTGTTCCTGTGCAGCAGCTACGTGAGTCTTGTTAAGCGATCACATTTTCGGGCATCGGTCGCTCCACCACAAACAAACGGGCAACGAAATGTTATTCCGTCTGTCTGACGGTTCGCTGTAAAAGCGATAAAGTTTAAAGGTGCGTTTTCGTGTGTGTGTGTTTATGTTTGGCTTCCAATGTTTTTCAGGCACAAAAACACCACAGTCATACGAACATACTTACATACCTTACATTATATAGAAATTTCTTGTCACATTGTCACCATTGAGCGTTACTTTTTATACGAGTACTGCAAAATATGTATGTATGTACATCCAGACATACCCGTGTATCTCCGTACAAAACAGAAGATATGAACGAACAAAAAAAAAAGCCTACGATTTAATGTTTTTTTTTTGGTTTCGTCTTAGTCGCGGATCACAGTGGATCTAATTGGAAAGATGGTGGTGGCGTTGATTAGTGAACAAATGCCAACAATTCCTTCTATTTGGAGCAAACTGTAGTCCGATCATGTTAACCTGAAGATATAGTTTGCCGAAAAACAAAATTGTAAATTCTAAATGACGAAATGATGTCAATAGACATAGAATCTAATGTGTTTGGCTACTAATGTTCGATATTTAACGTCAGCTACATCTAGAATAAGTATTTTAATTTCAAGTTTCACAGTGGTCGGATAATTTTTTCCGTTCTCATCGAAGATGACATGTCACGTAAACAAAGAAAATAAAACACGGGGGAAAATGTTAAATTCGAATATGGTTCCGTACATGAATCATCAAGACTATTGTTCCACGCATAATCCGCACTCCAGAAAGTCACACTCGTAAAGTAATTTGATTACTTTTTCTATTTTTTTTTTGGATTTCTTATTTTTTGTAAATAAAATCAATGAAACTCAATTTTCCTTCTTGAACCAAACGAAATTTCCCTGTCAAATATTATTGTTGTTTTTTTTAGACATGTTTACAATTGAGTTGCTCATATTTTTAATTAGTAAATTTCGTCCCTGATATTGTTGTATACAAAAATTAGTTTTCAACGATTTGGAGGTTCAAACAGGCATGCTGTAATATTCTGGCCATAGAATCGGGAAATGAACTCCGAATGGAATAATAATTGGTATTAGGAGAAGCGAATTCACTGCAAAATTGTTATATGTAAGGGCCGTCTCATTAAGAGTACACTTTTAAAATGTAGTCATTTTTTGTAGAAGTGGCAACTCAGAAATTTTACATTCCGATTATTAAAAATGGATCGCTTTACCAAAGCACAACGCGTTATAAATACAGTGAAATCTCCCATAAAGTACACCCATTTTGGACGGATACTATTGTCAGCTCCCCGCAGCGTTCCAAAATGAAATAATTGTTCATTGAACGGACACTGTTGCCGGGTCCCCGTAGCGTTCCATAAGGAAATTATTGTCTGTTGAACGAACACCCCTCATTTAGGGACACATTTCAATGCTCCTGTCGGTGTCCGCTCAAGAGAGATTTAACTGTGGTTGGTTGCCTATAACTGAGTGGGTTCGATTTCCATCCAGAGGCTTTGGTCTGTCGCTGCAAAATATCTAGCCACATGGTCTGTTTCATCCGGTTTACGCTGAAACCCAAAATTAGAATAAATGCACCTTATATTTAAATTAAATAAAAATTAAACATTATAATTGCGTAAACATATTACAAAAATATGGAAAGTTATGCTGAGATCACTCGGAAACATGTCTGTGAAAAAGTCATGGACAATTTCATAAAATGAGTAATCGCCTGCCATTGGAGCCGTGGGGACAATTAGACGGATAGTTTATTCCATTCTTAATCGGAACATGTCTTCTTAATAATCCAATAAAAAAAAGTCACAACACGTGTTTTTTTTAAATGAAAAAGTGCATTCTTACCGAGACACCCTCTATAGCATTCGCATAGCATTCCAAGAAGAAGCAAACGTCGATTATTGTTTATTGCTTTTCCCTATTTTTTCTCTGGCAGTAGTCACCTGTCCGTGAATTCCTTCCCCTCAAATTGACTACGGTCTATGAGGGCTACTTGTAGCTCAGGCGATGTCACACTAGTCGATTTCTTCAACCGTTTGAACACAGGAGCCTTTGTCTAATTGGACCTCTTTTTGTCGAGAGGGCGACTCTTACCTTTCAGTATGGAAAACAACAGTGGCGACACTGTCCGCAAAATTTTCGGGACTCTTGGCCATGTCAATTCGAGGGATTGCTTTCTTTCATGTTGCCTGAGGTGTGACGACTGGTGTGCTGATCGTGCTAAAGTTGCCGTGAGGATCGTTTTTATTTGCGTTCATCGCTGCTTTGGCCTGGCCTTCATTGCCCGTTGAAGGTGACCTGACCTCCACGACAGTAGTATTCGCCAGACATTTAGCTAATATATCGGATGTGTTTTTAGGAGCTTGAGAACTTAAAATGATAATACAATACAGAAATATTGTAGAAATGAAATTTTTTTATTACAATCTATTAGATAATTTCATTGCATTCATCGAATATGTGTTATGGAATAACTGCAGCATCCGCCTATTCCAATTTTTTAACGACACATTTTTAATTACTTTAATTTTTTAGAACAATTAAAATGTTATTAGCAACAAATTTGAATTTCAATTGATATTTTACTTTCTTATTAATATTAATTAATAAAAAAAATAACGCCGACTTTTAGCCACTGCCTCAACTATTTTGGTTCAGCCACCGCCGACGATTTTTTTGCGGCTTCAATCGGCCTCCGACGACAAGAGTTTCGTTTCGTTTCGGCTCTGCTCTCTGGATTGAAATCGTTTTAAAATTTGTTGAGCGTTGCTAGAAAACGCGGCAAACAAATGATTTTCTCATACCACAATTTTTAGCTAAAATTTGGGAGTGTCTTCTATGTCCGTAACTCCCGCACTTTTTGTGGGCGTTCATCTACAACTATTATGTGGATTTCTTCGCCTTTTTATGGCTTATCCACATTAATTACCATTGTATGAACACTAGGCTTACAAGTGTTTTTGATCTTGACAGGACAAGTGTTTATAGTTTCACGGTATAACGTATCCAAATACATATGAAGTGCAGTCAATATTGTTTTCCATTCGATTTTACAGCCAGAAGTTATAAAACAAATACGCACATTTCTCAACATTTCCTTAAGAATCTGACAGAGAACATCTCTGAATGTGGTGAATCGCCGACTCCTAAAGTCGAATGCTTCTTCTACAGAAATTTGACAAAGCTTTAAACTGTAATCGCTTATATAGGAACTCATTTTATAGAATATCTTCTTTCGTTTCTTATTCGTATTTTGTCGTTTGTAAACACTGTCTTATGTCTGTACTTCTTATTTTGAAGCAGAAATTCCTTAATTTGGTATTCTGTGGGTTTAGCTTATGCGATTTTGATAGGCATCAAAATGCAAGTAATATCGTTATTTAACGCTTTATATTCACCTTGGCTATGGGCATGGAAGAAACCCATTGTTTTCTAAGTATTCCTCTTGTATTGTGTTTGTTTTCTTTCTTTCAAGCTGCAAAGAAAATACCCACTCATACGTACACTGGCGGTGCCTGACAATATGGAGGGTGTCGCGAGGAGCAATCATAACAACTACAACGACAACAGCAGTACTGTGCTAGCTGTTGTGCTGAAAGTTGACAAAACATATGAAATTTACATAGATTTATTGTATAAATTATGTATTATATGTTCGACAAAAAAAAAAAGGGTGTGTTTCTTATAAGGTTATGATTTTGACGATATTTTTGCGTGCGTGTGTGTGTTTTTTGATTACTTCGTCAATTCCGAAAGAGGGGATTTTCCACAAACAACTAAAACAACGCGTAATGGCACAATTGTAATTTCACCTTAAAAACGTTCGTGCCTTAAGTCTTTTGTTTGGCTTTGCACAACAGCTGTTGACATTTTGTTGTTAGTTCTGGTTAATGAAACATGATGCTGAAATATGTTTTGGTAACTGGATTATTTGGTGTCATAACAAGATTATGTCAAGTCTTTTGTTTAGCTGGCATATTTACTTTATTTACCAATGTGTGTGTGTGTGTTTTTTAAACATTTTTGCAATTAAGGCCGCATTTGGTCTTTTTTGAAGACATGCTTATACATTTATCTCAGTGCAGTCAAATGTATGAGTCGTCCACATATTTTTCGATGTTTTGTCTTCATTAAAATCATTAACATATTTTTTAAAAAATCTTACCAAATTCTTTTGTTCTACAGTCTGTCCATCCCACTTCCCAGGTTAAACGATTTCTGTGCGCTTTACGCTATTTCTTTTAACTATTTACATAATAATTATATGTTTGGATTGATAAAGACCATGAAACAAGTTTCTGATAAAATCTGACGATAATTGGCAAATTTCTCGCTTGCTCTGTTCGTACCAGAACTGGATGAAAACTTCTTTTTGTGGAAATGATTCAGTTCACTATCTACACGAATCCGTTATAATAACAAAACAAAACACTATCAAGGAAACTATTTATTAATTTATTAAATAATGACTGAATTCATGGGGCGCAATTATGCCAGACATCGTTTAATATCGGTGTAATTTTATAACAAATCGATTACGTTTTCGTCGATAAGTTTTATGAAGAAATTTGTTGTACAAATTAACAAATATTTCAATTATTTGAGAGATTTTGAAAAAGGCTCAATGGTTTTGTTTTTTGTTGTGGGAGTTTCTCTTTGAAGTTGTTTGGCTACCTTTCAAGCAAACTTTTTAAATCTTGAAGTTTCATATTTCTGCATTGTCTGCATACTTGGCCGTAGTCTTTTTTGAATGGAAGCTGACCCTACAACATGAGATGTAGCATTAATAGGTTTACATAAAATTATTGTGGTCTGATATTTTAAATTTTTTTTTGCGTTTCATAGATGTTTTGTAATCGATATATTGCAAAGTCGATGGATTTTTAATCGATAACAAAATTGAGCCAGTCATCCATTCTTTTTAAAGAGTAATAAAAAAAAATATTATTTTTTATTTTTAAAACAAAAAAAATATTATTTTTTATTTTTAAAACAAAAAACATATTATTTTTTATTTTTAAAACAAAAAAAATATTATTTTTTATTTTTAAAACAAAAAAAATATTATTTTTTATTTTTAAAACAAAAAAAATATTATTTTTTATTTTTAAAACAAAAAAAATAATAATAATGAAAATATTATTTTTTATTTGTAATTAAAAAATATTATTTTATATTTTTAATAAAAAAAATATTAGTTTTTATTTAAAAAAAGAAGTGTTATTTTTTATTTTTAATAAAAAAAAATATTTTTATTTTTAATAAAAAAAATATAGTTTCATATTTTTAGTTAAAAAAATACTATTTTTTATTTTATTTTGGGTCCCGGGGTAAACAACCATATGGTTTATTTTTTATATGGCAACGACAGACCAAAGCCCCTGGTAGAAATCGAATCCGCAAACCCCACGCCACAAACTCGTATCCTTATTATTATTTTTATTTTGTTTTAATCTTACGAAACTATTTCCAATATTAAACTATTTAAACATTTTTGATTTGTTGGCAACAGGAATCATTCCAATTATAATCGACTTCAAGTGTTCAGCCCGAATAGCTTAACACTAAAATCCTTAACAAAATTTCTGGTGGTTCGGGCTATATTTATTGCGATTAAGTCGAGCAAATTTGGTCCCTAAATATTTGAATAGATTGTTTAGTGCCCACATAGCAATGATCGTTAATGGCACTCCTCGAAATCAGGTCTCAGATGAGCGGTTACCAATGTAAATCACACAAATTTGTCCTATTCCTAATATAAATGAGAGCCCAGTCTTGATCCCCGCCTGTTCGCCAGTGCAGGGTATCTGCCGAGAAGGTTTTTATGGTCTCTCTCTCCAACTCCACACCTTCTGCAGAAGTCACTAGTCGCACACTTCAGACTCATTGCTTCCAATCAGACAGTGGGCCGCCATGGCGGACTTAAGTAATGAGACATCGGGTTTCGATAGCGACACCATTGTATGCGAAAGCTTCACATCTCATCGGAGCCACATCTGTCTAGCTTAAACACAACCTCGGACAGACGTCCACTTACAGTTTGTTACTATAAATGCTCTAACATACAGTAGGAGCTTGAAAGTGACTAGAGGCGTGTCTACGGATTCCAGTACGGCTTGAATCTGTAAGATAGTTCCGAGTCCTGCTAGTTCGGCTGCTCTAAGTTCCCTGGTTTGCTCCTTTGAGGACAAAGAATGTCACCATTAACAAACCCAAACCCAAATTGTTAAAATTCACCAAATTTCCTAACTTTGGTTGAAAGAAAAATCCAAAGCTTAAGGGAATAAATATTCCGACGTTTTTTGAATCGGTAACAGAAACTCCTGTTTTTAGTTAAATAAATTTTAAATAAAAATCAAATAGAGCACAATATTTGTAGAGTCTGTAGGCTTGTGTCAATTTTGACGAGTTAGAGCTAAACCTCTAAAGCCATCTTCTCCAGTAAAGCACTAACCGGCCGGAGGCGGCTTTAAACTATATACAATTTGTATCATGCACAGATCAGCGAATTTAGAGAATAGCCTTTTCTCCCATTTGATGTAAAGGGAATATTTCTACCAGCTTGATATTACAACTGTCGACCAATCGATGATCATCATGTTTGTCTAAAAGCTGCAAGAAAAACCCATACGTACACGTTCAAATACCGTGTACGTATATATTTCGAATATTCCACTTCCGGTTTAATCCCATTTATGGTGGTATTTTTCGGACGTACGATATCCCTGGGAAAATCGCCAGCATTTATGGGAAGTTCAAATTCATTCATTGCCATAAATTTGAAAACAGAAAACCTTGGCTTTTGATCCAACTGATAATGATCAAATACATGGGGCTAACACTTTTGTTGTCTATTGGCGAGTTTGTGATTCAAAATACTTTTAAGTCTTCGACTAATAATCTCGAGGAATGCAGATACCAATAGTATATACATATGTGAAAATACACTAAATATTAAAACCATTAGTATCCATTATATTAATCCATTATATCCATTACGTTAGTTTACAAAATATATTAAATGTGATTCTCATATAAAGTTCATTACTCAAAACGTATACTATGAAATGAAAGTGTGCTTCTCTTTTAGGTATTTCTTCAAATTGTTAATTTTTCAAATCATCTTGGCGTTTTTCGAAATTGTTGCATACTTTCTGATAATTTTGGTTATTTTCGTTACATTCCATCATTGAAATATGTTTCAAAAATATCTTCTTGACTAATGTGTTTTTGTATTTTATGGTTTTTGTGGAAAATGTTTGTGTGTGTAAAAACGTTTATTTGTTCAGTTCCGTAGGGACTCACTTGAAATTGATTTCATCGGTCATGTTTGTCGGTTAACTAACTTTTGTGCCATAATTATGCCTTTCTATTCGTTTCATTCATAACTGTTTTGCTTTTTTTTTTGGGTTTAACTTTAATTCTTTTTTTTGCTTAATTATGCTTTTGTTGTTTTTTTTTAATTACCAAATTCCACCGCATAACCTGTGGTTACCTTTTGATTGCTTTTTTTCGTGGGCAAATGGGTGGTTTTGAATTTGAGAAATTACATCTAGAACATTAGGAACTTTGGCGGACGCGTTGCTCAACTTTGTATGGCCTGCTGAGTCAGAAGAAAATTAGTCATAGACAAAGTTGTTGGGGTGCTACAGAGATTTAGTTGGACATTGCTCAGAGGTCCAGACAAAAAAAAAACAAGCTTTATAATAACTACAGAATTATATAACTATTGCTATTAAAATGTATGACAAAAAGTTCGACATAGTCGAATATCAAATCAAATTTTGTTGTCTCTAGAACTGCTGCGACTTAATGCAAATTCGAGTTCTGGAAGTTACACTGTATTTTCTTATTATAATTGAAAATGAGCAAATTTTCTAAGGGGAAGCAATAATGTTTTTCAGAATTTTTCTACAACCTCATTCCTTGAAAATAAGAATGGGTTTTGGAAAACGTGCATACATGTCCTTCTGAAATGCCTTCTTAGAGAATTGTCATTAGAATCAGACTCGAATCTATTTTCATTGAAATCGACAATCTTCTGAAATACCTTTAATATTACTGAAAAAGGAATAAAGCTTGTACGAAAAGCCGTGGTTATTTTATCATTGGTGGTGTACACAGATTTTAATAACGTTCTTTAAAATATTCTGAATATAGAGAGGTTGCTTTATAAAATATAGTAACCCGAGAATTTTGAAAACTGTATCTTCGGAGTGCAGCAATTCTGTTTATGTCTTTAATAGACACCGAACAATCAACGATGGACAGAAGCAGTATGTCAGTGAGTATTAAAAAATTGATCGTACACTGCTAACTGATTTAGAAGAAGTTCCCCATCTAATCCTTCATGGAATGTTAAAGGAAATAATTTAGTAACAGATATTAAAGCAGGCTTGAAATCATGTGTCTTACAAACTGCAGATTAATTTATCAGTTAATAATTCAAAACATTGGATTAATTTAGACTGGGAAAACTAAAGATCTCACCACTCTGCAAGGTAAGAATAATTTTGCAGTGTAAGCGTAGTGACTTGCAATGCTGCAGGACAACAAAACTTTCCAGAAAGGTTTTATGAAAAATACAAAAAAAAAAAAATATATAAATTCCCAAAAAAAAAATTAAAAACTTCCCAAAAGGCCAACATGAAAATTTACCCAAAAAGCCAACATGAAAATTTACGCAAAGGCGAACATGAAAAATTCCCAAATAGCCAACATAAAAATATTCCCAAAAATTCCACAATAAAAAAAATCGCAGCTACGAATAAAGCGGCGTCACCGCGGGACCTTTGTCGACGACTCCCTCCCAATCCCGAAAGTCTTGAAAATGAAAAATAAAATTAAGAATTCAAAAAAATAGAAAAAAAATCTCAAAAGGCCAATATGAAAATTTCTTCCCAAAAATTCCACGTTTGCAATCCCGACGTCCCCCTCCCTATGCTGAAAGTCGTCATGAAAAAAACAACAATAAAAAAAAGAATTACAAAAAATTAAAAATTCCTAAAAAAAAATCCAAAACAAAATTAAGAATTCCAAAAAATAGATAAAAAAAATTCCCCAAAAGGCCAACATGAAATTTTCCCAAAAAAAATTCCACAAGAAGGCGGCGTCGCACGGTTGACGACCTCCTCCATGTCCACAAAGTTGTTGGGTTTTTTTTTTGGGCATTTTGCATTTCTCACATCTACGAATATCACAAGGTTCGTACCCTTGATCGAAGATTAGATTTTTACACTATAGCGACTCACGATATCTATTACACCTTAATACATACATGGATCTCAATGGCTACGGAATTGATGACAATTACCATCTTCCCGTGAGTTTGTAAGAGGATTGTTGTGTTTCAAATTATTTATTAAAAAAAAACCCCTTAAGAAACTGGTAACAATTCTCAAATCAGTCAGCTAAGCATGATCTTATTGATGTTCGGGCGAACTTATACACCTTGCCCACTATAATGGACAGTAACGATTTTAGCATTTGAGTGGCACGTGTGGTGCTACTGAAAATCACTGTCAAGTCTGCTGATGAACCGATCACCGTAATATTGGCCAGCTTAATGAATATTCAAAAGCCGTTTAAATCATCTCTAAAACTAGTTCCAAGTTGTTATCAATCCATAACTCACACAACCATTATTTATTGAGAATTTCACTTATTATTCAACAGGATGTTGAGGAAAACCATTTGTCTCCTGATCGTACACAAGTAGCAATTATCCATATTTACATAAGTCGAACTACACAAAAATAGTATTTTGTTGGAAGTATTCTAATACTTTTTCACTTAAATGTTTATTAATTGTTTTTAAATTGGCATTTAAGTAAATTGCTCTAACGTCCCAAGAAGATACACTCAGACAAGTGGCAATTTGTATACTTCTATTTTGGTGCTCATACATATGTTTAAATTTCTCCGCTGGCTGGCAATGGCTCATTTAAGGACATGTTGTTAATGGCAATTTAAACTTTACAAAGGCCCAAATAAGTCAACATAGAAGAAATGTGTAAAAAATATTCATAAATTTATTAAAACGAAATAATATGCAAGCCTGTTGTTGTTATTAATGTTTATGTGCCACTATAATTTCTAGGCTGAACATCGAGAAAAAAAACATACAAAAGACTTAGACAACAAACTTGATTTTTATGAGCACACTCACACACACACACAGGTACTCTTTCCTACCATGGCCGTTTTCCAGAAAATCACTTAAGTAAAAAAGAAGAAACTTTATAATATGCAACATTTATTGCCACTGTATGGCAATGACTTACGCCAAAGGACAGAGCGAGCCAGTGTCGGCTGGCCGGTTGGATTGCCAAAGTCATATAGCTGAGGGGATGGCTGGACGAGTGACTGGACGTACATTTGCATTGGTTGGGGAAGCTGTTGCCTAACTGACATACTATACAATTAAGTGAACACTATCATATCTTTAAACCTGAATGACTTGCAGCTATTTTATTTTGTTTTTTCATTTTATGATTTTCTTTTCTCGGTCTACCTAAAGTATCTGTATCTGTAAGTGTGTGTGTTTATGTTATCTCAACTAGCAGACGCAATCTCCGCTGGATGTGGCCGACAATCAATGGAGGCAATAATGTGATAGCGAGAGTGCGAAAGTTAGCCTAGGAATATGTTCATAGCCACGAAAATCAATTCTCATTACTTGCATTTCAAGCTGGTCGTACATGTGCCATCACCTGCAAGAGAAAACTGATCACAATATGCATATCGGTATCAAGTAATTTCAATTTAGTTGAAACCATTGATTATTAAACATATCCGACGAAAAATCCATCTACATGGTGGCTTCTTATTATTCGTAAAATAAACCTTTGTGGGTATTTTTTTTTTTTAATTAATCAGAGGGAATAGTCTTTATGCGCTCTTGTGGAAATTCATAAAATATATTATGTAATAGGCAAAGTTATATTGGGGAACGAAATTGTAAGCCAGTTTGGTATTCGAAGAATTTTATGGCCAACCTGTTTACACATCATACAACAGAACCCGAATTGACATTCTGATGCATTTTCCTATTCCCATCAGCATATTTTTTAAATTAAATTAAAATGAATGAAATAAGGGAGCCTTATAGGTATATGCCCTCAGTCGCATATATTGGCGGAAATTGGTGAATGTTAATGGAGTGTATTTCGTTTTCTTACCTAAGTATTTTTTTTTCATAAATTAATATTTTGAGACTTTTAGAGACGTTAAGCAATGCAGAAACGATTCCAGCACCGGGCTTGGCATCTGGGGAACTTATTGTTAACCCAATTTTCAGCTACAACAAATAAATGTCAGTTTTCTGTGACAATAGTTGAACATTTTGAGCTCCACATTCATCAAATTCAAGTTGTCTCTCTATGACGGCAGACGCTCCTATTTTGGTAGCTGAGTTCATCTTAGAAGATTTTTCGAAAGATTTCATTCCGCAGATGCACTATTATAGTCAAGTCGTATTGTTTCTGGTGAATTACACTGTATCTGTAACTGTACCTCGTAGACTCTAGAAGATAACATTACCAAATGGATATTAGGTATGGAATCAAAGGTTGAGGTACTGGTTGTCAATTTTGACCACCTCTATTCTGAACTAGCTTTTGGAACTTGTAAAAGATTCCTTCTATAGATTTCAAAAAGTCGTATTTCATTAGAATCATTTTACATTTGTGAATGTTGGGAGCACAGACTGTTTTTTTGAGACTCTGAGTTGGCGCCGTTTCGGCACCAATGAACTTTTCAAAAGGTTGCTTCTCTTTTTTCCCACACATTTTGTTTTTAACAGCGTTCTGATAGCCATTCCTGAAGACGGATAGTTACTCTGTGCCCCTGTGTTCTTTATGCATTAACTATTTCTCCTACCCAGCCCTCCCAAGTCACATCTTTATTTTCGTAGTTTTGAGATATTTAGCTTTAAGGTTTCTTATTGTTTGAGCCTTAAAATTATGTATTTTTTAAAATTTTCAAAAATGATTTTAAAATGTATTACATTTGAAAATGGGCCTTATAGGCTTAACACAAAAATCAGAATCTCATTCAGGGGTCCGAATCTTGGCTTATCTAAATTTCAAAATTTTATGGTATTAAACTCTGTGACCAGATATCATACATACATTGCAGTAGACCTTAATGAGTTGTTGTATAGTTTGATGGCTTTGACTGACTATCGATCTAGAAGCTGCCTTTTTGCCCCTTTCATGAACTGCCACTACTTATTGTTTACGAATAAGTTACACTCATTTCATCGCCTTTCCTTTTTAAATTCACTCTCATTTTGGGAATCATCGTGTAGAGACCCCTAAGTAGGAGAAAGTCTATACTGGAGTTATAGTAAAGGCATTTCAATCCAGCTTATGAGTCTCTATAAGCTATTTCCAATCAGGACAGAGTCGACAATTCCACACTCCCTAAAATGTAGTCTGAATACGCCGCACTGGGGACCACCATTGTTAATAAAATTCAGTTATGACCTGTTTGCATCGGTGTATCACGGTTAAATCAAAGAGTCAGGATATGTTTTTAACTGCCACACCACCTGTGATAATGATTGTTGTCAAACGATGGTAATGACATATTTCGTTTTTGTCGATGAAACGACTTGGCATTTTCTCGAAAATAGCACAATAGATGCAGACATTCCTACACCTGGTATGACTTATGTTGCTAAACAAAACGTAATACAGCAGCTTCCATTTGTAAAGAAAATTTCCATATTTCTGATTTGCAGTTACAAGCGGAATGTTAATGCAAACCCCTCCCCGTTAATGTCTCAGGAATTGTGGCAGACGACTCATTCTATGTTCTGTGATATACATTCATTTCTATTTGTGACTACAGCGAGCAACGTTGCATGATGTCTGCATGTATCCATTTTTGGAGCTCCTCTTCAGACCCATAACAGAAGTGGCCGCCTCGATGTGTGTGGCAATTACACGAACTGTAGTCGTACTGTGTGTCCGAGGAGAGAAATGTTTGGATCGGTTGTGTCCAGTGGAATGTTGCTTACAATTAGTGCGGCATATAAATATGCAATTTTCTGCCATAATTTATGGTTCACTTGGTTACGCATAACTTGCACTCGACTCTTGTCCACGCGAGCGCAGTGTAACCTGCACGGCTCACACTTGAGCGCTGAGCTTGGCTGGCTTTGGCCCCCTCTGCCGTATATGAATCGGTTAATGAACTAAATTGTGTCTTTAGTTTAGTTTTGCCTTTTTGGCCACATATAGAGCAACGGCGTTCAATTCGCAATTTGTTTGCCATCAATTGCTCGGCGGCAGCACAGATATGAAACAGACACAACAACAACAGTCAAGACGATCAGCATCAACACCGCGAGACATAACATCAGCAGTGTGTGGCGAGTGAAATGCTTTTCATCTTTCTCTAAGCGTTTTTTATGCTCTTGTTGTTATTTTGCGGATTTAATGAATTTTCCAGCAGCTCGATCGTATTGATTATGGCCAAAGTCATAGGAGTTGTTAACGTTGTTGCAGTTGCAGTTGCACTCGCATTTGTTGTCGTTGTGGCATCTTGGCTGTGCCGCTGTTAATTATGCAGCCTTAACGCCTGCAGTCTCTCAGTGTACTCCATTTCTTGCGGAGTCTCGCTTTTAGTCGCCTTCAGATACAAAGTCTAAGGCGGCGGTTGTTGTTGCTGTGGTGGATGTAGTGCCAAAAATAGTATGAAAAGTGCCTATTATGGGTTGACATAATTGGTAGGCCGCGGTCGGCCGGTTCTTTGGCTGACTGGTCGACTAAAGAAACTTTCTCCTCTGAGAGTTGTAAGTATTTCCATGCCATTCAAGACGTGATTAATGTAATAATTAATATTATTTTTGTTTGTAATGTGGTGGGCCAAATATGTGCTCTATTCTCTTGTTTTGACCATAAAGTGTGATAGACTTGTCTTGTTTTGGCTTTGTAGGACATCGGCTGCTACAGGCAGGTGTGAACATTTATGAGTGATTACGTTATTCATTATGTGGGCCATGTGTGTAATACGAGAAATTCCCTTCCGTTCCAGATGCACGAGTGCTAATCAGAGTGGCACGTTAAGACATTTAAAACTAAATTGCTGCTATGCAGCTTCGGTTTTGAGAACAAGTTATGTTTATTGAAGTGTTATTAAACATTGAAGTGTACAGAATCGATTTCAATCGTTAAGGGTTCGAGGACTGTTTTGCCATTGATAATCTTAAAATAGGGTATAATTTTAAATGTATCCATGAAATAATAATGGGCCCCAATAACTATTCGGGACTCATTGTCCTACCAATAATTTGCTGTTCCATTTTGTAATGAAAATTGACAAAAATAAAAAATGCATTTAGGACAAAAAAAAAAACTGCGCACAGTTTTATTTGTAGTTTGGAGTGCTTTACCTGGATGGAACTACACAGAGAGCCGACGCTCCCCCAGCAATTTGTGTATAAACCACAGACACCACCATACTACCCAAAGGAAAAAAAAAACTGGCGCACAGTTTTATTTGTAGTTTGGAGTGCTTTACCTGGATGGAACTACACAGAGAGCCGACGCTCCCCCCGCAATTTGTGTATAAACCACAGACACCACCATACTACCCAAAGGACCACATCTGTTAGTCCCGCCGAAGAAACTAATTCGGGCGATCTTGACCATCCGTGCCACCAGACATACGTCTCCACATGGATTTCACAACCACAAACATTTTGCGTTCCACATCTGCATTTCTTAGTTACTTTGGCATGACGAAACAATTTTCGCCTTGGTTCGGATTGACATTTCTTGTCCAACAGTGGTTTGTAATATGGTTCAATTCAGGTTGAATTACTGGTTACAACCACACCTGTAACCGATTCGTATTTAAAGTCAGTATTATTGGCATTTATTTCTTGTATCGCTTCACATGCAAAGAATCTTAGAAATATGTTGGTCAATATTGACTCCCTGTATTTCACCCGTATTTCAAAACAGGGTAGCAGCCCCATAGTAAGAACTGTGTGACTTTTAGGTCTTTTTAAATGAGCCAACAGTTCAGTCAAAACGTTCTAACCAAGACCCGATTTTTTCATGTTTGTAGGCGAAAATTGTAGAGAAGATTGCGGAGAAAGTCAGACCCCATTCGCACTATGATTTTCCAACCAGGGTGAGACGTTCGACGATTGTTGGCGAAGAGTGTATAGAAGCAACAGTCACGAAATGGAAAATTTTACTTTTTGATTGAAAATCTAAAATAAAAAATTGTTTTTGATATTGTCAATTTATATTATTTATACCAAAGAAGAGTACACTTCCGAAACAGGCACGCATGTTTGTTTTGAAACAGTCATCGTGTAAATGCTCATGACTTTACGAAGGGGTCAAGATGTCAAGAAAACTCTGGGAAAAAAGACATCGTGTAAATTGGGAACCACTAATCACAATTGTGAGGGTTTTTTTTTTGACATTTCTCTTTTAATTGACAATTTTTGTTTCCGACAAAAATTCTAGTATGAACGCAGTCGCAAGCGTATAAATTTGTATTACTTTTGAAAGCAAATCCGAAAGACAATTAAAAAAAGTCATGCCAAATTTCATCGTATAACTTGGAACCAACAGAAAGATTACTCTTTACATTAAATTATGAAAAACAAATATCTAAACAAAAATAAAATAAATAGAAGCACAAAAATACGCTGATGTTTTTATATCTGCCACAACAAAAATATAAAAAAATATTTTTAAAAATACGATACAATTAACAGTAACACCTAAGAGCTCTGACTACTATACACTGTATCGTGGCTATTCGCTGCGTATACTTCTGTGATCTTGCGTGTAAGACTCCAATTTGTTCTGCTTACCCCCACATAAGCCAATTTGATTTAGTGATCTCTGTCCCTTCTCTATTACGCTGCCCCCATCGATAGATCACCACAGACTACGAACGAATTGGCAAATGTTTACAGCAACCTCAGCTCAGGTCGTCATCATCAGTCAACATTTGTCTGCCACACATAATGACATTGTAAAGAAAGAAATTAGAAACAACAACAACTGGAAATTGTGTTTTTTTTGGTAGTTTTTGGGTCAACAACCATGTTATTTGGTCAAAACCGCGCATGGAATTAGCTTTTCAATGGGCCATTTAACATTAAGACCACAACACCGACATTATATGAGAAGAACTTAACTATTTAAGGTGTCAAGAGGAAAAAACAACAACATGGAGATCAACATTACGAATGAGAGAAAAACAGTACTTTTGACATGACCAGAGATGGCAATAATTAAGTTGAGTAGAGTGAGATATTTGAAAGATGAGGCGTTGCTCACCCAGAAAACAAAAGACTTAAGACACAAACATCCAATTACAGTTCACATTTGAAAATTCATTCAGTGTTGAATTGAAATCACTGATTTCATACACGAGAATATGCAAATTAGATTAAATAATATTCTAATTAGTCGTGTGTATTAATTAGTTCGTATGCTCAGCAACGGTTGCCTGATTGCCGCAAAAAAAAAACGAAAATGTGAAGACAACATTGTCTTCAAAGTTCGCCAGACGAAAATACAATAGATGTTTGTGTGAAAAATGGTTTTGGGATTCCAAAGTTTATGCGCCATAAACGACAATCACAAAAAGTTTTATGATTTACAAAAAAAAAAAATATCTCACAAACGTTTAAACAAAGAATACGGAAAAAAAGTTGACAGACCGTCTGTTAGTAACTCGTAAAATATGGGTTTGCTTGTTTATGTTCTTCTTCATTTGGCACTTCTCTTCTCACAGTTCCTCGCATCTCGCTTTAGCAAACAAACAACAAATAATTAAAAAATCCACAAAACCTTCCAAATCATAAATTATTGTCAAATTAGTAAAGCTTTTGTTGGCGGCCAAACACGAAGTAAAGCAAATGACATGTCATAAGGCCAAGTTGACGACTTTTGACGAAATGTGCTGTTAACGGTTTTTTTTTGTTCACTGATGGTTGTAACTGTACCCGAACACCAATATGAAATTCTGTATGGAATTTTGTGACGCTTTGCCTCAGGGTAAACTCAAATATTGTAAAGTTATAAAAAAAAATATGTAACATGACACCATGTATACGGTTGCCATTATACACGGCAGATATGTCGACAGTTGGATGTGTGTCCTACATATGTTAATCATCTACATTTCAGACTTCTAATGTTATAAATACACTTTTGCGGTGAGCGTTTGTTTGATCTGAAACCGTAAAGAGGAGGACAGATTAATACTGAAGGTGTTAGAGTATGCAAAACGTTCTTGAACTGGTTCTGTTTTGATGTTAAATTAGTTTACACTGGTAGCCCAACACAGTTGAGAACAGAATTTCTTAAACAAGCCGGTCATGGCTTAGGTATTAGAAAGAAGCCAGACTTACTGCAGAAAAATATACAAGTTTTGTCCAACAATTGTCGAAATCCTCATATCTTCCACCAAGAAGTGCGTTCTATACCGTCCACCATACACTTTAAGAAAAATCTTCGAGAACACATTTGATTGTTTTGTCAGATAGACAACCTGGGCCAACGAAAAATCTGCATCTCGTAGTCATGCCGACCGGGAATGTTTTATTAGTTTGATTATGTTTAAATTGTCTTTGTCATTCTAACAACCATTCATAACTCATCAATAGCAGACAAATATATGCGAACAATTATTGGTTTGCCTGCAAAAATATATGTGTTTGCCTACAATCTGACCAAATTGTTTAAATTGTCTGAGTCATTCGATTATGCACTCCAAGCTCATCAACAGCGGCTGAACTACAAAACATATATATGATTGTTTGAGAAAACGTATATATTTGAATGCAAAAATTTATATGTTTGCATACAACCTAACCAACTTGAAGGATTATTAACTTTTTCTTGTTTCTCATTCAGTTATTCGTCAACTAATGAGAAAATGTGTATCTACCTTTCAACGATCGCATAATTCTGCATGAAGAAGAAGCTGACAAGAATGATAGAAACAAAGTTTACGCCATCCAGTGTAGAGAAAAAAATGTTCGAAAGACGTCACGCGTAGTGTCTTCCTATTGGCTGATAGTCAAAGTGGTTTCAATTGCAGCGTTGCCAGCAATAATTCTTATACTGTGTTTCAATCTGAAACTTGTCACTCGTTGTACATATGGGGGTTGAGCCAAACTTGCTTGACTCCGACTCCAGCATCTTAATATATATTTACCCTCGACACTGATTCACTGACTCTGTCACGCAGTACGTAGGAATTTAAATAGGCATTCTATAATTCTATAAATAATAATAATAAAAAAATAATATTTTTTTTTTGTACAGAAATTGTGTTTTCCCCAAATTTTTTTTCCACAAAAATTTTTTTTTCAACAAATTTTTTTTTTTCAACGAAAATTTTTTTTTGAACAAAAATTTTTTTTTTGGAGAAAAATTTTTTTTTCAACAAAATTTTTTTTTCAACAAAATTTTTTTCCACAAAAATTTTTTTTTTTCAACAAAATTTCCATATTTCAACGGGCGCCATAGGCGCATTACAACTTACTAGTTTTTAAATAGCTCGACTCCGTATCCGTATCTGAAGTCTACTCCGACTCCTTAGTCAGCTTTTAATTTTTTTATAAAAATTTTAACTTATTGTTTTTAAATTTATTTTATGGGAAATGTAAGTAAATAAATCTGGGAGTCGAGTAAATTTCGGGACTTCGACTCCAACCACGACCACGTCTCCACAGCCCTGGTTAGAACACAAACATAATAATCTCGAATTGTGCCCCCCCAAGCATATATCACAATATGCTTACGTACAAAACCCATATATGTTTGTGTCGGTCTTTAAATATAGTCGTCATGACATACAAAAAATATTTTTGTTCTCCCTATAGATTTACTGTCCAACAATTTTTTTAAATCAACCCATAGAACGCAAATATAAACGGATTTTACTAAATTAAGTATCTAATTCTAGCCTGAAGAACCTTATAAAATTGTTGGTCCATGTTTTGATGAGGGTCCCATAAAAGTTTCATTATGATTTGAAGTTTTTTCTGCATTTTATTACGTGTGACATTCAGGTTTTATCCCGCAAACTGCATATCTGAAAAATGTTTAAGAGTTCAGTGTAGGGTAAATACTCGGCTGCATATGGAATTAAACGAGTACACTGAGGTTAAAATCCACTTAATGCTTTCAAGAAATCAAATTGCTCGCAATCTATCGTCACGAGCCTTAAGACTGTAATAAACAGACCACCTGCACCGTAATCTTTACTCGATTTTGTTTAAGTTGTTGACTGACCTGAGTCTAGTTAATTTGCATTATATCTCGCGTATTATATCTCGGCGTAGTAATTCCATCTCCCTTTCTGTGTCCGAGTTGCCTTATGACCCTTTATAACCCTAGCTGCTTCATCATGCACCCTTCTAAATTTGTCTTCGGTCAAAGTCCCATGATTTTATTAAGTACTGCCGATATTAATACTTCTGTTTAAGGCTGTGGATTCTTATCTTTATGAAATGTACCCATATCCAAGTCTATTTTACTGTTTTAGACTACACCTAATTGACTCACGATTATGCACCCTGCTATGTTGCGTTATGTGCATCATTAGTTGTTCCGGTCTTGAAAACGATGTTCGGAGTCCACATTTTTAATGGGGTCTGGTTTCTATACTTTTTTGATGAACGGTACAGACATATTTCCGAGTCTATGTCAGTTTTATACTAAAAGTTTTGTATTTTTTTTCTTAATGTTGGAAATGTACACATCTTAAATGTTCCGTAGTTCCAAATGTTTTAACTATACTCGAGCCAAACGTTTGGACTGCCAATAAAGTTGATAGACTTATAGCTTCTTCTGAGTCTATTTGACTATAATGAGCCGGCATGAAGTTAAGACTACGACGATTAATGTCCACATTTAGCATGTTGTCAAATTATGGAATAGAAAAAGTATTTGACCTGTTCGAGTGGTCATACTCGTTGTTGTCGTATTAACCAAATCTTATATTGAAATTCAGTTTGAATGTGTTTGGTTTCGACTTTGCTTTACAGGTCAGTCAAAAATCTTCGATTCAAAGGGCCTTCGATGTCAAAATTGTATATATTTTACAGCTGAATCGACCAGGCAGCGACACGTGGCAATTATTTACAGCCAGGTCTGAACCACATTTACCTGTGAGACCGCCACTGATTCTCACGACACCATTACCCAGCCATCCTCTTTCATGACACAGTTTATGACCGTGTTATCTCAGCACTGGTTGGAAACACTGGCATTAATTGATTCCAACTCGTTATAACATTTAAATGTCATCTTTTTTGTTGTGATCAATTTCTATGATTTCTTGAGTTACCGGTCTGGTCGTCTCAAACATACTTTTTCCCAAAAAAAAGTTATCTTGTTTAGTGGAAAACTCATAGATGGTCTACACATATTTTGTCAATAACATCTCAATTATGATATGTTTGTTTTTCTATACAAACATAAAAAAAATGTAAATGGCTTTTAGCGATAGCAAGCCACATCTCAAAGTGTGGCATGCAACATACGAAACACTGGTAATGCAAATACAAAAATAAAACACAAACACAGAAATGGTGTCAAAGGAAGTATGTATATATTTTTTTCGCATCTGTCTTCACAATTTCTCGGCATATTGATTGTGTCTAATTGGGAATCAGACGGCCCAGTCCGGCCCGGGCCATGAACAACAACGCGGCATAGCGTAAGTTTTTGTGGCACAAACTGTGATTCTTGTTTGTTTGTGCGTTGTGGTGTTCATTTTTTTTTTTTTTGAGTTAATGTCATTGCCTCATGTGTCTGTGCCACTATCATTCGCGGCTTGGCTGGCTGTCTGTTGTTTAAGTTGTTCCATCAGAATCAAATGTGCAACTGATTATTATGTCATGTTTGCCATAGTGGCTGATGTGGCAGTTGTTGTTTTTGTCTATCTGTCATCTGCAGTTATTCTTAAGACGTCTTTGTGCAGATCTCTTCGGGCCGACTGCGGCTACAAACTAAACATGGATAATTCTTCATAAGTTTTATCTCGACATGACTAATTTACAATCGCATTTAAGCATTTCTTTCTGTGAATTAAGATATGATCATGTTGTTGTTGCTATTGTTTTTGTAGTCGTTCATATTCGCTGAACACGTTTAAACACACACATGAGTGCGCATAAAAAGTGCAATAAATGACATGGATTTGTTGTCATTACGGCTGTGTTATTGTTGTCGTCTAGTTTGTACGAGGGTCGATGGAGAAATTAGAAAAAACTGGGGAAAAAATGGAAAAAGCTTCAAAATGCAATGACTTTGAATCTAGTAAACATTTCTGAATTCAATAATAACCCGATTGTAGACAAGGACTAGATTTTTATTTTTAGCCATATAAATAAATATCGGATAAATTGATATATTTTAAAAAAATATCTAAATTGGGTAACGTTTAAAAATTATTGATTAAAAAGAAATTTGAAAATATTCTAATGCTGGCATTTTCTTTGGCACATTTTGGATTAAAAACGCTACTGAGCTCAATCAGCAAATGTATGAGAAGTTCTCCCGATTAAGTTCACAGAAATATCAACTGCTTAGTTATTCTACAAATAGTTTTATTTCAGAGACACCAGTAACATTCTCTCTGGATCGCGTGTTCTACCATCGCGTTTATGAAGTAATCGGTTAGCATTCGGACAGTTTTGTTTGAATTTCGCCATAGATCGATCAGTTCATACGTTCGGCTATAACCAATTCACAGTTCGTGAAAAGTTCGACAAACTTAAATTTTTATAATTTCTGAAGTGGCTTGACTGACCGCCAAGCAATGATTAAGATTCTGTCTTCTCAGAAAGTGAAGTCTCAAACTTTGCTGAAATGTGAATAGAAAAACAGCAAGATCTTGTGTCTAGTCAGCCTGGCAGTCGCTGCGATATGGAGGACAAAGAAAAGGCAAACGAATTAGCAATTTACGATTCGAAATCGCATACAATCAACCTGGGCAGTGCTACGTTCTTCCAAGCAATTAAAGTTTAAATAAAAGCATGTACCAAATCTGCACACAAAAAACATACTACGGCGCGACACGAATGAATATAAGATCAGAATGTTAATGACTCTGTACAAAATTAATGTAATAGAACCACTCATGGACTTCCTGACTGGCTATTCGTCGATAAGGTCAGATATATTTCTCATTTGGAACTGATTGAAAAAGGTAAAAGGTTTTTCATAAATTTTTCAGATTTTTATTTTGGGAAGAATTTAATGTCAGCCCTTTTGGGGGAATGTTTCATATATTTTTGGGAGTTCTCCATTTGGAGAATTCTTTATTTTTATTTATTTTTAATTACAATACAAAGTGAATTTATATTCTTATTTTGGGTCCAAGGATAAACTGGGTGACACAGACCATATGGTCTGACCAAAGCCTCTGGTGAGAATCGAACCCACAACCCCCACGCTGATAGGCAAGCACGATACCAACTTAATTCTTAATTTTTTTTGGCCAATTTACATTTTGGGGCCTTTTTCAGAGGGCCCATTGGGAATCTCAGAGATATGGGCGAACCTTATTTAACGGCTTCCATAACTTATGGCCCAATTTGTGCTTCCCGACGATCACGTGCTTGTTTTATGATCTCCAGTTTGACTTGTTAACATAGCCGACGAGATGAAAATGCGTTCCGTCAGAAAACATAATTTTTCGAGTAAAATCTAGCAGCTTTTACCTTGTAAGCGAAAAATGGGAGGTCTTTGTGCAAATTTCGCAGTCGATTGAATTTGCTGCATGTTTGTATATATAATGGTTTAATATTTTGGAATTAATAGTGTTGGACAATTTTCTATGGAATTACATTAAAAGACGAGTTTGAGAAAAATGACGCTTATGTCTTTTTCGCAGTAAGTGCTCGATGATTTCGCACCTTTCGGACCTCCTCTATTATCTCCTGGTCCGTCAATTCTCCTCTATTATTGTGTATGCACTTTAATGAGTAAGTAGTATCGTATACGTTTGTGTCTTTGCATTTACAATGTGTTTCATATAACCGATTTTTCAATAATGCGAATTTTCGTTTAAGGGAAGTACAGAGAACGTTACTAATATTCATTTTCAATTAAGCGATTTTTCAATAAAAAGGCGAGCGTTTATCCAAATTCGGCTGCACTTCTAAAGCCACCCTCGTAATAAAGACTTATTCCGACTTTTATATGGAGAATTACTTAAGCGAAAAACGGTTTGGATAAATTGGATTTGTACCCACATTTTGTTTCAAATTTATTATTGTCTGCTGTTCTTAATAATTATTATAACTATTGTTGTATTTCTGTTGTTGCTGTCGTTTGCGAAACCGGTATATTGGTAATTTTCGAAATAAATTTTAAATTGCGAATGTTTGAAATAAATTAATTCGTTCAGGTGGAGGTGGACAATTTTCAGCTTGTCTACATGAAATTTATTGTGAAAACATTCGTAAATATAGTTGCATACCACAGCGCCGACATGTCGACATATTTAGTTACGGTCGTTGTAAGCGTCAATGTTGCACATAATTACTGTGACACACTAAACACAAAATGAAGTCATTGTGGGACACACAAACGAATAACAAACTCACATTTGCAGTGACAGGCAAATGTTGCACATGGCGCGAACACCCAATGACTGACATTAAATGGGTCATTTATTCCGTCTGCTTACAAAAACAAGTACTCCACGATCGAGATAAACACAACAACATTGGTGTTATCCGAAATTTAATAAACATAACATTTTATTTAATCATCCAATGTTACTAACATGAGATCGACATACAGCGATTCGGTTTTGGCTTCATTGCTTCCTCTCTGGCAGACATTGTGATGCATACATCCGGCGGAGATGAAAATACTAATAAAGATAATCATAACTTACTAACGATCGATACCTTTTGTGGCTTGGTCAGTCGACACAGACACACATGCCTGAATGAATGGATCTCACAGCTCTGGCTCTGACACTGACACTGGCTCTTGGCATAACTGTATGGGAACATTTCAAAATCAATCCGATTATAGTGACTCGATGGTTTTTCCCAGAAGGCAGAAATTTTATAATTGATTTTAAGTGGCTGCCTTTTGTCATTACTCGCATTGTATGATTTCCAAAGAACGAAGAAATCTCTAAAACACACACGCTTTTCTGTTCTAACAGTTTGTTTGCTGTTGATTTAGAAGATATCGGTGTAACCGTAAATAGAAAATAATACATATTTTTCCATAGAGAACTCTAATATTAAAAGTGAAGTGTCTGGAATGAGTTGAGCAAAATTACGTGAACACTTTAGACAGGACAGCTAGAATTTTTGGAATGATTGTTACTGTATTGTGTACCGTAGACGACCGCCTTGTTTGATTTTTGCAAAAACGATTGGCAATTCCATGAAATATTAAATTACATTACAAATTGATGTGTCGAATTTAATAAATATTTTCATAAATAAAATAATGATTATACACGAAAGTATTGCTCCAGTTGAGCCTGTTGAGATGACAGCCGACTTCGCGACTTATGCTTTTTCTACAGATGTTTTCCACAACTTTGAACTTACTAGGTTTAGACTGACCGGTATTTACCAGGTGGAAACGGTCTCTCCAAATGTGTTGATATTCTTACCAGGATACGAACCCGGGTTGGATAGTCACACACCCTACAAAAAACACCACCGCCGCCGAAATCATCAACATGCTTGTGAAAAACCATTAACGACTTCTTCTGTCAAAGTTGTAACATTTTAACAGGTTAAATTTTAAAATAAACTTTTGAGGTTTTTTTTGAAAACAAACATTTTTTTAAAAAATATTTTTTTTTTAAATTTTTCTTTAACATTTTTAAAAGATTTTTCCAAGTATTTACTTTGTGCAGGTGTTGGGAAAATAGTCGATTTCATGGCGGATCCTACTTTATTCGTCCATAACATTTTTGTGAGCGTTATAAAGAAATTCCCAAGAACAGGATTTTCCACCAAGAGGTGTTATTTTGGTATTCAAAGAAAAATGGAAGGTATGCCGTTAATAATGAAAAACAACATCAGCCAAATGGCCATCACGACACACGCTTAAAGGACCATATCATTTTCATGAAATTTTCCATAACAAAATCGCAAAGTGGCTACCCTATGTCCTCGATAGCCTCACAAATTCTGTGTTAGAAGTCTTGAATCGACGCTGGGCTGTTAGCGTAGACATTAACTTTCACGTGGCCCCAAAGGAAGATGTCGCATGGTGTTAAATCACAAGATCTCGGAGGCCAATTGTGATCACCGAAAACTTTTCCCGTAAAAGAGAATGGTTTCGTTGCGTGTGTGACACGTAGCGCCGTCTTGTTCAAAGTAAACTATGTCCAGATTAATATCATCCAACTCCGACCATAAAAAGTCATTAATCATCTCTCGATATCGCAATCCATTCACCGTAACTGATGATCCAACCTCACCAAACAGTCACACATTGAGGCTGGAGAGGCTTCTCCCAGATGCGACAATTTTGCTTGTTGACGTAGCCACCGAGGTGTCTCATCATGGGTCTCATCAGTCAAGATGATTTTTCGATGGAATTCCGGATCATTTTCATGCATTTCAAGGACCCAATCCGCAAAGACACGACGTTGTGTGTGATGATCAGCCGGCTTGAGTTCTTTTGTTATCGCAACTTTATAAGCCCTAAGACCCAAGTCTTTATGCCAAATTCGGTGTAATGACGGTTGTGGAATGTCCAATTCCAAAGAACGACGAGAAATGGACAAACCTGGGTTTTCTTCAACACTTTGGGCTACAGCAGCAATATGCTCAGTTGTTCTTGAGCTACTTGTACGGATTTTATTGTTCACATCACTAACCAAACAGCTCGAATTTTTCCACCATATTCTGTATTGCGGTCCGACAAGGTGCCTTACGACGACCCAAAAATGCTTTAGTTTAGCGAACTGTGACTGCAAGATTTTCACCATTATTGTAGTGCATAATTTCAATGCGTTGTTGAACTTGCCAAACGTAAAAGAATAAAAGCTTCAAAAGTGACAGCTACCGAAATACTGGGTGATTCAAAATAACACCTCTTGTTGGAGAACCCTGTGTTCTCCCTACGTCGTCTCAAATAGACACAGTTTTTATATACATTTTTTCAAACTTATTTTTCTTTAAAAGTCGAACAGGTTTGTGTTCAGTAATCCCAAACAATTTGGGTTGAAAATTATCTTTTTCTATTGCTCTACAGTAGGTTTAAAAGAATCATTTGTCCCAATTCGCACTCGATAATTTTCATTGCCCCAATTCTCAGTTTGATGTAAAGAGAGGAAAGGGAAAAACGTTTTGTGTTTTTCGTATTTTGATATATTGATAGAAAATGAATTTCCTTGTGTGAACACATGGGGCAAGTTCTATAGGGAATCATACAAATTGCCACAAGTAAAATTGCCTAGTGTGAAATTGCCAGTGAGAAACCGAATTTTACTTTTTCTGCTGTCGGATTGTTTGAATGGAATGATCCATAAACATTAACACATTAACTTGTAAATAAGGAATTACAATTATGAGGAATTATAATTATTATTATAATTTTGAGGCATTTTCTGTTCTCCTGTCTAGGTTTATTTATTGAGAATATTTAACATGGCCACATCATTAGACAACAACAAATTTTTACTAATGAATTTATTGTTTAAAGTCCAGTTGAGATCAATTATTTTAATTTCGAGGCCTTTTCTTTAAAGTGACAGCGTATGTTTTTGAGTGGGTTTCGAGAAAAAGTAAAAGAGTAAGAAAACATTTTCTGGTTTAGAAAAGGCAATTTTGGAGTGTAAATACTTTTTTGAAACATTCAATATTATAATGCATTTTTAATATGTAATAGATACACATTTAAATTCTTAAATCATTAAATTGGATGTGCACACTTGGAAAAAGTTAGAAATACAAAAAATATTGTCAGGACGGAGCTGGTTGACACTGGTGACGACGTGTGTTGCTACAATTTGGTCACTAAGTGAGATTTTATACTGAACATAAAGGTCACTTTGCAGAGTTTTTTTTTTTTAAGTTTATCAGATTTCTCATTAGGAATAACGATTTGTTATATAGTTTCCTCGGGCAGCATTTATTTCTGAAACAATAACGCCAGCTGTCAGCTGACTGATAACAGTCTGGTCTTAAAGAGTTGATAATTTCTTCCAATTTGGTATCGGTCATTAAAAAACTTGTGTCTCCTACTAGCAACTACTACACAATTTTCTTAAAGATGATAGATCTTGCTCGTCACTTATCTAAATATTAGTAGACCACGTGTTCCCTCATGCCATTGGCACTTCTGCAATGATTGACGGTTTCAAGCTGCCGATATTTTGCAAGTTTCCACTGGTCTCCACATGGAACACTTGGAAGTGTACATCGTTGGACATGCGTGACTCTTTTCAATGCCATCGCATAATTACACTCTGCCATGGCACTGCTTCACAACAAGACAGTTGGACAGTGGTGCCACCACACGAGCTCAGCTGGTACAAATGACGATTTAATTGCTTTATTATGGCCACATTACAAAACAATTTCAGTTTAAGAAATGATTGAAGACCAGAGATGACTGATACAAAATCACAATCGCAATGATATCGTTCATGCCTAGAGATACACACAGAGAGAGAGAGAGAGCGACCGAGATCAAAAGTAATGATCTGATATGATCATGATAGAAAATGAAAACTTTGCCTGATAGCTTGCGGGGCCACATAGTGAAATTTTGCAACAGCAGGCCAAACAGTATCGCGCTACTGCAAATCAATTCACTTCACTTCACAAATCAATATAATTGCAGGCCAAACTAAAACTTTTACCACCCAAAGTTATGCCGCTTACCCGTGTACCATTTAAACGACTGGCGCAGTTGTTGAACTTTTCCTTTATTTGAAAATTACTGCAGTAGCCGTCGTCATCGTCATCGCTGTCGTTTCATTCCTTGGGAGAAGAGGAAGAAAAACGTTTATTTTACATCTTTTCTACATTTGCTCCACTCAGTCATTGCAGTTTCTTTAACTTCATCCCCCAAAAGCACTTTGGAGTTGTTTGTCGTTGCTGCTGTAGCTGTGGCGTTTTCTTTGTGTTTGACTGTAGCTGGAGGCCAAATAATCAATCATGGGATGCGTTTTTGCCAGCCTTATTCTGTAATTTCAAGCACTCAGTCACAACAACTGTTCAGTGCTGTTTTCCTCTTTACGACTCTGTTTTGGCAAGATTTGTCAAAACCGAACAGCAACAAAAAGTTTTTTACTTTTTTTTTTTTACAACTGTATTTGAGGCTAGATATTCCAGTTTGACTATTTGCATGAGAATTCAAATTGGAGGTGCACCAATTTGAATGCTCAGCTGAGAACTGTGGTAAGCGTTTGTTGTTCTTGGAGTCATTGCATCTTGAAGATTAAATGGAAAAGTGTGTCGTTGTCGGGACGGTGCATGTTCAAATATTTCCTATCGTTTCAATTATTTGATTTTTACAGTTTTCAATTATTTACTTTTACAAAGTGATGGCAAATAAATCGCCCGGTTATTTGTTATGACATTAACATATTAGTATTGGTTAATCGATATTTTGACGATATGATACAACAGCAACCAAAAAAGACGTTAAGTCCATAAGTCATATTTAAATATTAAACAAAAAAAACATCCGTTGGATTAAATGAACGTCTGGTCAGGTGGGATTTTTCAAACCGTTTTGAATGGGGCGAATGTTGAATGTGCACGATTTGGGAATCGAAATATATTTTCTCAGGATTTATTTTAATTTTGCCTTCAAAAGGTTTTTGAATAATTTTTTACGTGTTGTGAAATATTCCTGTTGCAGTTTTTTAAATCCTTTCCAAAGAAACACAAATAATTAAGTTAGGGATGCCCAAGAATTCCCCAGATTCATCTCTCACTGCCAGCCAATTCGTTTCGGTCGTTATCTTAATTTGTTTGTAATCGGATACATCCAAAGTCATTACGTTTATTATGTCCTTTGACCCCATTGCAATAATCGACGGTCAGATCAGACGTGTGTGCCGAAACTTCTATATATGCGCATCTTTTTAAAATTACGCTGATGAAATTCAAACAAATTGTCCTGGAACCGAAATAATTACACACTAGTCAGTACATGACCGTCTAAAGGGCCCTTAACAAACATTTTGAAGTTATTCTACTTAGAATCTTTATATCGCTACCAGAAATCCAAAATGACCTAACAAGTATTTTCATTACTTTACAGGAGAAGTAAACAACTTTGTTATGTAGTTCGGGATTTGTCCTATAAAATTGTCAATTTTTGATATTGATGTATACAATTTTACAGAGACATGTATTTTAGGCCATTTCACAAGAATTATTCAAAAACACGATTTTGAGATTTTTGATGTTTGTTCATTTTGGAATTGAATGTGTAGATTAATAGTGTTT
The DNA here is from genome assembly GCA_958296145.1 of Hydrotaea cyrtoneurina. Classification (NCBI taxonomy): domain Eukaryota; kingdom Metazoa; phylum Arthropoda; class Insecta; order Diptera; family Muscidae; genus Hydrotaea; species Hydrotaea cyrtoneurina. The sequence goes on along the minus strand of OY282516.1, from coordinate 46,858,370 downwards.
TTTTACTTGCCTCTACCATTTATGTTACCATTTTCGTCTAGAAAAGAAATAAAGGCTATTCAGTCAGTATGTATTTTCCCCAACATTCCATTAAGGAACATATGGGAAACTTCTTTAGCTACTACCTAAGAGCGGAACATGATCACTGAAAAATATCTTATATTCTTATCCTTATATTAACCAAAGTGCCAAAAATGCAGTCAATACATTAAAAAAATACTTCCAATTCCAATTTTTGGTCTATCAGAACAAAAACTGAGAACTAATTCACACATGCGCTTACGTAGACACTTTCGTATCAATGTGAAATACGTTACGAACTAATTACATGGCTGTTAGAATTTCTAACGGAAAGAAACAGAAATGTTTTGTGTAATCCCGCCATTACACATGATAGTGATTGTTAGAGAAACTCAACCACTCAAACGTTTTTACTAAGACACACATTTTACTACTGGCAGGCCGACTGCCAACAAAAGTTCCATGGCAGTGAAATTTAGACACATGCAGACAAAAACAAATGTCAGAGTATCCTAATATATTTTTTGTGTGTGAATTTATGGGGAAATTTTGTTGTGTGTTTTTTTTTTGTTTAAAAAACTTAAATCAAAAATTCTTCGGAGTAGAAAAACACAGAATTTTTGACATATTAATGAACACCAATTGGCTTTTCCCCAAACTCTTTGACAATTTGTGGGCAACATTGTGTTTTTGGTTACAGCGGCGACAACATTTTTCAAACGAACTTGCACCTGTAGACCCTAATTTTTTTCAGCTGATTTTCGATTTTTTGTTTGTTTCAAAGACTATATGTCCAAACAATTGTACGTGTAAAGATTGGATAAGGGAAATAAAAAGTGAAGGTTAAAATTAAAACAAATACATTTAAATAAAATAAAATAAGAAGACAAATTAGTGACACTTTGTCATTGCCAGCAGCCCCGTAAGTAGTAAAACTTGAAGGTTGGAATCGAAGTAAATTAATTTAAATAAAATGAAATTAGAAGACAAATTCGAGCCATTACCAGCAGCCTTGTAAGCAGTCAGTGTGAATTCACAAACACTTGATATTTTTTAAAATGTATAAAAAAAAAAATTAAAAATGTATAATAAAATTATTTCCTTCATAATTTTTGATATTTTTTAAAATATAATAAAATTATTTCCTTTTATTTGAGTCTCCCCAAAGGTAAACAACATGAAAATTCATTCCGATAACAGCTGAGCTGTCGGATACAAAACACAGGCTTGCGGGATACATTGTATGCGATAACGTTAAGCTCTCATCCTAAAAGTATAAACTAGCAAAGTGAATTAGGCATCTGGTCTACAGTAATGAGCTTTCAATTGTACTAGCCGATTTCCAACATTTTTTTCTCTGATTGTACCATTTTCTGAATTCCATTTTTCCATACTTCTTTTGTGTAACAAAGAATACGTGTAGCTTACCATCAGTCAAAGAATGAACTCAGTCCCAGAATGGCTAACATCGGTATGAAGCTCCAGTCATTAATGGAGCTAAATGAGAACAAGAAACATAACTTGGAATACAATTGCTTTGTGTCCGTTGTGAATTAAGAATACCTCTGTCGATCATATCTACCGTCTTGAATGTTTTCCCGCTGTAACACACATTATATCCAAGATTCGAATGTAAATTGTGGTAGTAGAAATAAATTAAGATCATTCAAAATTGCATCAGGCCACAAACTCGTATCACTGTGTTCTTCTGTTCTACGCCCTCTCATCCGAATTGCCATAGACGAATGAATGTAAACATTCCATTAAGTCGAACACTGTTATATTGTATTGTATCTGTTGGAGACTGGGATGTAATTGTAAGAGATCGCGTGCTCAAGAATTATACTTAATTTTATTGTATCTGACTTTTTATAGGGAAAATAATGGCATGACATGCTCATGCATCCCAGCCACAGAATGATGCTTGGCGGCAACGTCTACCCATACATTGTATGTATGCTGGAGAGAATAAAACTTCTTTTGTTTTGTTTAGGGGGGGGGGACAAAAAAGTGAAACATTTCTTCAGTAGTTTCGTTTCTGGCTTTCAAGCCGGAAATGGAAAAAAGTTGATGTTTTATTTTTTCATAGCAGTTAGACTAAATTGAACGACAATCTCCCAGCAGCTTCGGTAGCAATACAACCACTCACAACAATGATGCGATGCTGTCGCTGCTGATGCCGATGTTGCTGTCTTACAAGAAAGAGTCTGTCAGAGCTACACAGTTAAAGTTCAATTAAAATGAAATTTAGGTACTGTGCAAAGGAATGACTGCAGCAAATCTTCATTGCTGGCACATGAAAAACGCAATTAATTATTTTTCTTTTTTACATTATCTCATATGTGCGCAGTTGTCTCCAATTCTCTGTGTCAGCCACTGCGAGAAAGTTTTTAGCAAGCGAAATGAAATGAAATTCTTTGACATAAAATATACTATTTTAAAGGCGAATTTGCCTTCAATTCCAATTCCATTCGCACATAAAAACCAGCAACATCTTAATTCCGTCACAAAAGAAGCTTCTGCTGTTCCCCCCGTGTATGCGCTGCGGTGTTGTAATCAAAGTGTCACACACACACCAACCGAGAGTTCGGAAGGGGACATTTGAGAGCCGCAAACACCGTACGTATCAGTGGTTATTAATTTCATTGTTTATCACCTGCTTGTTAGACTGGTTACGATTGCTGCTGTTGGCATTGCTTTCATGGTCCTCCATGGTGTTCATGGTGTTCATGGACCATGCCGACGCGCATATGAATATGACATGTTTTTCTTTGACTCAATTCATGTGTTAATAAAAGTGATGATTGTACTCGTATGGAGTCATTCCCCAACATGCACAAGTGCATAGTTCTTGGCTGTCGCACTTAATTGCATCATAAATTTAACATTTTCATTAGGTTTTCTTTTGTAATTCTAATCCAGTGTTGGTGTGCTCTTGGAACATTAACACCTGCTGGGAAGTGTGTTGAGTTTGTGACCACAATCGTCGCAGCAAAGATGATTTTATATTTTTGTAAACAGCTTAGGCGAGTTTGATTGTGGGGACTTAAGACCGAGCGTTTATTGGTTTGTTAAATAAGAGGAAAATTCAGGGAAATTTATTTGATGAGGAGTTTTAGATTTTCCAAAAAATAGGTGCATTTCTGGAAAGCCCTTTCGGAACTACAAATAACCTTTTTTGTTTTTACTTTAATCACAAATTAAATCCTTCCAAAGTTAAAACCGTTTTTTTTTCTTTTTTGCCAACTCAACGATTTTGTCAAACATAAAGTGAAAAAGTAGTTGGGTTACCAAACTCTCGAGATTTATGTAATCCTTTTCCTATATTGGCCAAAGATTCCGAATTTTCACTGACTTATGCCTAAAATGTTATTGATTATAAATGTTAGAGAAGACGGATTTTTATATGCCTCTACGCTGCTTCGGATAAGAAAAATTACCGAGAGAATAAGATGAATCGATATATAGAGATTCCCCAATTGAAAAATAATACAAAATAACTGTACACATATACATATATTTGATGTTCATAACCTACAAAAAAGTTTATGTTTGTGGTATGGAAGAATATATAAAGGGTTTTCCAACAAGAGATGTTATTTTAAATCACCCGATATTTCGGTAGCTGTCGCATTTGAAGCTTTTATTCTTTGACAAATAGAAACTACGCCATTACTAAAAATGGAACGATAAACGCTTCAACAACGCATTGAAATTATTAAAAATCACTACAAAAATGGTGAAAATCTTGCAGCCACAATTCGCAAAACTAAAGCATTTTTGGGTCGCCGTGAAGCACTTTGTCGGACCACAATACAGAAATTGTTGGGAAAATTCGAGCTTTTGGGACAAGACAAGTGATGTGAAGAATAAAACCCGTGCACGTCGCTCAAGAACAACAGAGAATTCAAAGTGTTTAAGAAACCCCAGGCTTGTCCATTCCTCGTCGTTCTTTCGAATTGGGCATTTCACAACCGTCATTACACCGAATTTGGCATAAAGACTTGGGTCTTAGGGCTTATAAAGTTGCGATAACACAAGAACTCAAGCCGGCTGATCATCACACACAACGTCGTGTCTTTGCGGATTGGGTCCTTGAAATGCATGAAAATGATCGGGAATTCCATCGAAAAATCATCTTGACTGCTGAGGCCCATTTCCACCTCGGTGGCTACTTCAACAAGCAAAATTGTCGCATCTGGGAGAAGCCTCTCCAGCCTCAATGTGTGACTGTTTGGTGAGGTTGGATCACCAGTTACGGTGAGTGGATTGCGCTATCGAGAGATGATTAATGATTTTTTTATGGTCAGAGTTGGATGATACTAATCTGGACAACGTTTACTTTGAACTAGACGGCGCTACGTGCCGCTCAAGCAACGAAACCATTCTCTTTAACGGGAAAAGTTTTCGGACCGTATATTCTCTCTCGAAGAGGGAGATCACAATTGGACACCGAGGTCTTGTGATTTAACACCTTGTGACATCTTCCTTTGGGGCCACGTGAAAGTTAAGGTCTACGCTAACAGCCCAGCGTCGATCCAAGACCTCAACGATAGAATTCGTGAGGCTATCGAGGACATAGGGCAGCCACTTGCGATTTGGTTAGGGAACATTTCATTAAAAGGATATGGTCCTGTAAGCGTGATCGTGGTGGTCATTTGGCTGATGTTGTTTTTCGTTATTAATAACATACAGTGATTACTGGAAGTATATCTTAATAAATTTCGAAATTAATTCATAAATTGCGGTGCAGCTCATTTTCAATTCGTCCTTGACCGAAACAAACAAAATATCCCCAAATACCGTTTTTTGTTTACATACACATACACACATCTACGAAATGCAGTTCATTTGTCGCTAATTTATTATTAAAAAGTAAAAGATGTGAAAAATGAAAAATTTTGTTTAAAACATCTTTTTAACTATTCTCTGATGAAGTTTTAATTGTTTTTCTACATGACAATGTATATGTGCCTGTTTGTGTGTGTGTGTATGCGTGTTTGCTGAATAAAACTAATGTTGAACATGAAAAATTATTCACGATTTAAATAATAAATTATCACTTGTTGCTGTTGTTGGGAAAGAACAACAAACTGAACTTCTAAACTAACTCTTCTTCGTTGAGTTGGCCACAGAATACTAAAGTTATGTTTGTTATTAATTTATCACTGTGACTTACAGTGACGTGCGATTATTTGTGTATACAAGAAAGAAGCTCATGAGACTTCATATAAACACCTCATTTATTTTAGAATGTGGCGAAATGGAAATTCACCTGTTAGAAATTTGGGAAGGCCCGTTGAAAAACGTGAGATAGACTTCAATTTTCAACTATGTATGAATATTGCCAAGAAATTGGTTGTTTAGGATCAGATCATTATTGATCTGACGTTTATTACACACAGCACAGAATATTCATCCTGATAAATTCGGCGAGGGGTGTACAATTTCCATCTGCTTGGCTTGCCTAAACTTCTCTTGGATGAATGCGCAAACGTCATCCCCTTTTCAATGGCTTTGTATTGTTAGAGTTGGCAATGGGGGGAGATATTTTTTGCATTTCCGTAAGACTGTCAGTGATTTGTTTATCCAGTTGTTCGTATGTATACTAGGGTGGGTCACTTTTTTCGAATTTTATATGATATTTGAAAAAAAATTTAATATGACAACTTTACATCGTTCTTATACATTTTATACAGTATCTTATATATTTTAAGAGATATGGTACTTCATTTTATTTTTTGTTAAAAAGTATGTTTTCTTATCTTTAGTTTTACATTTTATTTGTGCCAAATAAAATTACAAATTCGATATGCAAGAAGAAGATAGGATTTTTTTTAGACCCTTAGTGGAATATTCTTAGAATTTCTCGTAGTTTTCGTTTTTTTGCTATACGCTTTGTTTATTTTTTTCCTCCCACACAAATTGATCCACCCTAATGTACACACTTCCACGCTTCCGTTAATAGTTGTACATATTTGATTGTGTTGATGGTTCAGAGTTTTCTCGATTGACTTTGACAACCTGATTAGTTGTACAAGCGGCTCACTTCGTCGACCATCTTAACCTCATTTGTACAGGGTCCATCAAGTGGTGTTATTTGGGTATTTAAAGAAAAATTGCATTTTTTGAGATTTTGATGATCGTTAATAATGAAAAACAACATCAGCCAAATGGCCATGAAATTGTCCATAACCAAATTGCAAAGTGGCTGCCCTATGTCCTCGATAGCCTCACGAATTCTATCTTTGAAGTCTTGAATTGACGCTGGGCTGTTGCCACCGAGGTGGAAATCATCAGTCAATATAATAAATTCTATAGAATTCTGAATCATTTTCATGCATTTCAAGGACCCAATCAGCAAAGACACGACGTTGTGTGTGATGATCAGCCGGCTTGAGTTCTTGTGTTAACTGAACTTTATAAGCCCAAGTCTTTATGCAAAACACGGACTAATGACGTCTGTGGAATGCCCAATTCCAAAGAACGACAAGGAATGGACAAACCTGGGTGTTCTTCAACACTTTGGCCCACAGCATCAATATGCTCAGTTGTTCTTGAGCTACTTCTACGGATTTTATTGTTCACATCACTAACCCAACAGCTCGAATTTTTCCACCAATTTCTGTATTGCGGTCCGACAAGGTGCCTTACGACGATCCAAAAATGCTTTAGTTTAGCGAACTGTGACTGCAAGATTTTCAACATTTTGTAGTGATTTTTAATAATTTCAATGCGTTGTTGAAGCGTGTATCGTTCCATTTTTAGTAATGGCACAGTTTCTACTTGTCAACCGTAAACGAATAAATGGTTCAAAAGTGACAGCTACCGAAATACCGGGTGATTCAAAATAAAACCTCTTGTTGGAAACCCCTTTAGTATGCAAGTCTTAAGATGGCTCTTTTAGTCACAATAAACCCAGTTTCGTTGCATGGCAAAAACATCAACACATGTTTTTATTGGCAGATTACCACCTTGAATGTGTCAAAATTTGGAAAATAAGAAAATACTATCCAAGTCTCTAGAAAAAACATTTCCTTGTTAAGAGGATTATAATTTTTAGTTCTCTTGACTAACAATTTCTGCTAATGCATACACTTTGCTGGTGAAACAATCCCACAAGCAGAACTCCTGGGGGGTCAAATCTGTTTATTTTAATGCAACATTCATAGAATCTATGTAAAAATTCATATCGTACATTGGTGAATATCGACTTAGGAATTATATGGCAACCAATGCCGCCAACATTGAACGGGCTTTAACTTTAAAAATTTGGACGGAATAAAATTAAGCCTTAGCTCTGTTTAATATGGCACACATTTCGGTCAGTCCGTTCTCGAACAGTGAACATCGCCCTGAAACTTCAAATATTATTTTTAACTCGTTCTAAATTTTAAAATCCGGAACATGAATCACTTGTCAGAAAAATATATGTTTAAGAAATTCCTCAGAAAATCCATGGTAAATAAAAGCCCAATGCTAAATTATGGAAATGACACTCTTTATTGAATACAATGTATCGATGTTTACAATCAATTACATTCCACATAATATAATAGACTTCATGGAATTCCACTTATTTATAATGAAAACTCGCCATATTTAACAACGGGCCTGCATCGAAGAAACTGCCAACACCAACTAAGACTCCAACAGAAAGTGATAAGAATTGTCTCAATAGAAAGGGTAACGGTGAACTGAAATCAACAGCACAATCAAATGAAAATGGAAATGACAAAATACTTGAAACAATAAGAAGAAGAAAAAACGAAAAGTTTTTTTGTTTTCTCGAAACCGCTCACAACTCACAATAATCGGCCAGACCAGACTAACATTTGTTGGCTTTCCATTGAAACAAAAGAAGGCAAAAAGTCATTTTCATTTCCATTACCCGACATATATGTGATGATGACGATGCCAACGGGATGGGGGGCGGTCTGTAGAGAATATGATAATGATGGCTAAAGAAACAAAGGCATTATGATTCTGTCGAACACGAACTGAAATGAAGAAATGAAATGAAAACAAAGAAAAACAAAATCGAAACCGGAGAACTGAACTTGAAATTCATTACCAATTCTAACAAGACAAGATCGATTTCTACGATGCAATGGAGTTGCCGGCCCAGAGATATCGACGTCGATGTTTTAATGGACACACCAACACACCGCTGAAAGATACTCAGCCCATCGATATACGAGCGTACGAAGGCATAATCATGATATGGATTTCATGTAGTTTAACACTTCAAGAAACGGAAAGAACACACAAAAGATAACGCTATAAAATGGAGGCATGCATGGCTGGCTGAATGGATAGATGGATGGATGGAAGGACGGATCGATGGATGTTTGGTTGCACTCGCCGTAGTATTATTAACGCTCTTAAAACAGTAAACAATGCTAAAGAAATCACATCGCATGAATGATGATTACAGCAAAAGCAACAACAACAAGAACAAAACAATTCAACACACATGGGAGAGCAAGCAGATCTCGACATTATGATCATATGATATGGCAATGAATTTATGGCTGAATATCTCCCCGCTTGCCAGTACCAACTCAAACTACATTTGAATCAGGACGGATGGACAGACGAACGAACGAACGAACGAATGGATGGATGGATTGTTTGGACAGACAGACGAAAAGATAAACATTATTTTGATTGTTGTATTGGCACCTTTTCTTCACTGGCATCAGTGCAATTTACATCTAAAATGTATGTCTGATGATACGCAATAACCCAGTGAAACTTTTCGTTATTTAGTTTAGCTGACCTTTGATTTCAAAGAATCATTGGGAGTTGTGGTAACATATTGGGATTTGCAATTTATCCCCACAATGGCATTAAAATTGTTATTCGCAAATGAATGCAAGGCTAATATTTACGTTGGTCTTCGTAGAGATTTTTTGGTAAAGTGACAAATTTCATTGCGGATCAACTTGGAATTTCGCACCAGATGAGATTCTCTAGGGCCATCTACTAATTCTGTTTTCCGTACAGATTTCTACAGCCCGATTATGGAAACTCCCGGGGAATTTACATTTTTCATATGAAAATCCTTCAATTTTAAACAGACCGGTAGTCAAACAAAAAACCTGAGTCCGAATAATCTACAATGTCTGTCCCTTATCATTATTCTTCCGATCTGTTTAGAAAAAGAGGATATTTTTCTCGAAAAAAAAAAATCCCCGGGAATTATATCCCCGGGCTGATAGATAATTTGTTTCTGAAAGAGTGATAAGCACTAGAATCGTATATCCGCGTTTATAGGAAATAAAATTGTTGAGCACAATAAGGTTCTTCGTGTGCCTTTGTTCGGCTAATGCCGATTTTCATTTCTGGCAACCTCATTCTAAGGTTTGAGGGTCTGATAGAATTTTTCGGCACAATTTGTACTCCTGTGTATCTCAGTGTGCTCAAACTCCTCCGATTTCAGTTCTAGTTCATTTCTATCTTTACCCGTAATATTTCCCCCCTAATATTCCGTCAAGGAAGAAACGGGAAACGCCTCTTAAGTTACTGAGCCTAACCGAATATTTAAATTACCCTGAAAGAAGTTAGCTAATTCTCCCTCAATCGTAAGTACTCCGGAATTTAGGACACTGAAACCGTTTTATAAACATTCTTACCTGGATTTGATCCTGGGTTTGATGTGTGATAATCTCACAAGCTACCTATTATATTACGGAAGGTGTTTGATTTGTTTTACTAATTTCCGCTATATCTCTCCACATATTTACATCTCATTAGCCACCGTACAGCAACGTTGCGTTATGGGCAGCTTTATTCGCTTCTGAAGCGTATTTTAAGTAATTACTTGCTTACTTATGTTGCCTCTACAACTTGTCGATGATCTTGGTCTGTTTATTTAGTCCATTCGAAGCACTTCGGTCTGAGCTTTTTCCAGATTTATGTCTTCATCGACTTTGTTCTTCCACTGGAGTCTCGGTCTTCCGTGATGGTTGTCGTCTTTCACTCAGGATTTAAACTCACCATCCCACCAATTATTCAGAAACCTAATGTCACGTCATTCACAAATCGATAATACACCTTGAAAGGAACTCCAAAATGTGCGCTGGGTTATAATAGAGTAAGCACCCATGCGCCACAGTCACAAGCAGACATCATCGCAACACGCTCTCAACCCAACCAGTCAATCAGTACCAAAAAGGCAGTTATAAACTGCACAGAAACATCCCATTTAAAATGATAAACTCAAGTTGAAGTTTTGAAGTCTGTCTGTGTTGGTTGGTTGGTCGGTTGCCAGTTACTCATAGATTGCCACACCAGCAATGAAACTGAGTTGATAAAATAGGATAGGCGTCATTGTACATATGGTCGGGATGCATTTCTGTATCTGCCACAAAAACAAAAGGAGCCACAACCACTCGTTGCTGCTGTTTCGTTTCGTTGTGTTGTTTTATTTTTTTTTTTTGTTTGGTTTTCCGATTCAAAGAATTTATGGTAACCAAAGATCTGCTTGCCCCGCAGAAGCGTGAGAGGGCGAACAAGCGATGGAAATAAGCCGAAACCGTCGAAGGGAACAAAAATGGCCAACAGCATAAAATACGGAAGTAATCGATCGATATTGAATCGTGAGCATCGGACGAGTTTTTTGTCTTATTTCTTTGCCGCTTATTCCAATTTTTTTTTTCTGTAAAAAAGAGTGCAGTAGTCCTAATGACACAGTGGTGCCAAACGAATGAAATGTTGGCACTAAACAGCTCGGTCTAGTGGAGGAAAAGGGTGCAACTGTAATTCTGTCTTTTTAGAGTGGTTTTGAAAATCATGAAATACTTTTTGTGTTGGTTTCATAATACAGCCAAATTTTTTGGAACTTTTTTCTTTAATATTTTTCCAGAAATTGACTAATAGATAAATTAGGCTTAAGAAGATGTGGCTGTCCCCTTTAAACACACTTAGCTCACTGAGGACTATTGGAATACCAGGGGATGCTCTGTGGTTTAACCCCACTGTGGAACCTATAAAGACCAGTGCAGATTATCTGCCTATGAGCCTAGATAACTTCCTATCATCGTGCGCCCGAGCATTCGGAGTTATAATCAGACATTTATATTCCATTTGATTGGATTAGTTTTTGTCAAACCAAACGAGTGTGTGGCTGCCATTATCCTGAAACATCGCACACGCCATCGATCTTAGCAATTCCACATTAAATGCCTAAAGAGAATTTCCCAAAGACCTCGCATTATTCGCTTACAAGTTTCAATTGACTCAGCACTCCACTAATCGCTTTATTGTCGCTTCACAGTTTGAACCTTAGAGCAGAATATTGCTGCTATATTAACAAGCACAACTGCCGCATCTGTGGATCGTAAAACCCACATGTAAGCGTAGAGAATCCGAAAATAGCGACAGTTTTTTTTTCGTTATTCCGAGCGGTAGTATCATTGAAAATGCGCTACAGAGACATGAGCAACAATTTTTTGTGTCCACAGATTGATGTGTTTGGTTACAGCAGAATGGGGCGTCATGCCACACTATACACACCACAGTCGATCTTTTGAGCTCAAAGTTTCAGAATCGAATCGATATCAACCATCTCGGCTGAGTCAATTGGCCAACACGGGGCTGCTCTTGGACACGCTTATACGTTTTTGTGGGGTACTGTGAAGAAGCGATGTTATGAGACCGATCGTTTAGCGATTTAGGGGCTAAATTGACTTTTCTGGGTCAAAAAATATGCAGTTATCTTCGAAATGACAAAAAAAATTGTGAAAATACAATTTTGGGCTGGGGGCGTGACATCAAAAAAATGGTCCCGCCCACTTTTTTACAATATGACACTCAAATGAATGGTAATGTCCTCACGAGTTGATATATGCAAATTTTTTGTCCATAATGGGCGTGGCATCAAGAAACACCAACCGCCCACTTTTTTTGGACAATATGGTAATCTAATGAATCGAAATATCAGCTGTAATTCTGCAGCAGACGCTTGAAGCTTCACAAACTGTTAACCCCTTGTGCACCAGAGATATGATTGATTTCATACAAAATAAAGTTATACCACAATAAAACGGTATTAAAAAATATATATGTATGAAAAATTTTCGAAAAAGGTCACACGAATAAATTTTAAACTGACGCCCAGCGAGTTCATGGGTTCGAATTGAATCGAAATCAAGATTTTTAAAATAGAAATTAAAAATCTCAAATCTTCCTAGACCAAATAATCAGTGCTTGTTTTTGGAGGTATTCGCACCACCAGTGTTCTTAGCCCAGTTTCCATTGGAAACCACACGGTGCAACATGGGACCATGCCACACCAACAAGAACAATCACAATCACAATGAAATGCAACACGTAGCTTTAATAAAAAAAAAGTCATTTTTGATTAAGTCACGGCCTATAATGGATTTTCATAATGCAAGAAATACATAGTTATCCTCCCCCACCTTTATCCATCCACCCGTACATCGTTTTGTTACGTCTCTAACTGTTTTGTAGCAGTTGAGCCATTTCCAATTGCGAAATAAAACGCAAACAAACAAAAAAAGTTTTTCAATTAAAATTTCGTTCAATGATAAAACGACAAACCAAATACAAAAATAATTCTTTTTATTTCTGAGCTCCTACCTCTCCCTGGCAGCCTTTTTTGTTTGCGTTTCCATGCTGACTTGTATGAGTGCTTCCCTAACAAAATACTTTTATTAACTTAACAATCACAAAATGTCTAAGAGCAGATAGCACTCGCACATATGAAGAAAAACCAGGAGGAGGGACGCAACTTTTCATAAATCAACACTAATAGTTTTAAAACACGATCATTATTTGAACATAACAATGCGTTTACGTTTAAGTTAAGCTTTACCAGCATGTGACGTGTGAATATGTGTTGTTGGCCCGGTGTTGGCATGTTGCAAGTCTGTCTAGCGGTTAGTACGTGGGCAAATGTACGTTTCTGTCTACTTCTACGTCGAACTGGTACGAATGTTCTGTGTTAATGTGCATGCCACAAGTTCATATGTGTTTCGGGCACGAGAAGTCTCAGAGATATCATCTTTCTGGTAGGCTTTCAGAGAATGGAAATGGTTTTACTCTATGGCAAAATTCTGTGAAAAGTTCAAATTTTGTGCGAAAAAAAAAACATTAAATTTCCGTTATTCAAAAAACAAGTATTGTTGCTAGTAATGGTTGGTCAACAGTTTGTGTGCGGCACGATTTGGTTTCACGCCGTACATTCAAGCCGATTTCCAGTAATTAAATTATTGTTTAAAGTGTACAGTCAGGGCAAACGGTATTATGACAGTGAATCCGTGTTGGCCAATTGATAACTCTTTGAAATTTAAAACATTTGTAGTTGTTTGTATAAACAAACAATAATTGGGTAGACCACTGGTTTAATATTTGAAAGTAAGAACTGTTTGGTTAACAAATAAGGTTTTTTTTATTTTCAAAAAATTAATATTATTTATAAAAATTATAGAGGCTAAATATTTCATGACATTTTAATTTCATTACATTAACGATTACAGAAGAAAAAAAAAATACAATTATAAAACACATATAATATTTACTGATTATCTTAATACGCTAGAAGCATTTTCACATTATCAATCAAATATTTCTTCAACTCATTTTTACAATTTAATTGTTTAATTTTAATTTGTAAGGATGTTCAACGAAATGATATTTGTTTAACCAGCATATATAAATTATTATAAACAAATTTCAGACATATTTTTTGTAGAACTACTCCCTTAGAGTCAGTTCACAGTTATGGTCCTCAATCTAATCAGAGGTTAGTTCCCATTGTAAGGTAACTGATTTACAGGAGTCACATTTGGAACATTAGGGTTATTTGTCGTGGCTTTGCACAGCTCTGTATTCATTCCTCGAAAACAGTAAATAGCATAAATTTTACGAGTTGTGAATAAATTTAATTTCCACTAAACAAATTTTTTTGTCATATTGAATTCCGTTAACGGAGGGTTGAAATAAAGTCGCAACGTGACAATGAAATAAGGCCCCAAACATCTGTACAGGAACAAAAAACAACGATGATTGGGTCGTTTTTCCATTTGATGGGGCTTTATTTCATATGAAATAACTACCCAAAACTCTGAATGAAATAAACCACAATTTTTGTTTCATTTTCACTTTGGGCCTTTATTTCATTGGGACAGTATTTCACCCCGCCTCAGTGAACATTTGCCTACTGTGTGGAATTTTGAGGAAGAAAGTATTGTTTTGGACCACTGTACATCATCTGGATCGTTGACGCATGTTCGTCACTTCGGCCAGTTGTTGTTTCCACTTATTATAGCGTCTACCATATGGGCGTATCTCGAATACCTCCCCCATTCCAGCCATAGTCAATTGATCTTGTTGACGGGTAGTGAGTGACAATAATACTAAAATCCAATTTCCGTCAATATTGACAACATAATTTTCTGGTTGGTAAATTCCAAATTTCATCGGCCAAAACTATTACAATATTTATTTTTTTTCGTTGAAAAGTCCTGTTGGCGATTTTTTAAAAATGTAATTTATTTCACTGCAATAGCAGAGTTATTGCACCATACACAACTACAACGCCACCCAATTGTCTCATAGAAGAACTGAAACATGCTAAGAAAATCTGATAGTTTACGATATCTGGTTCAATTTATATGATAGTTCACAGCAGTACTTGTCGGAAGTCGGAATTTGACAAATTTGCCCGGTGTCTGTAGTTTGTAGTTGTAAAATGTTCGACTCCGACTATTATTTGTTTACATTTTCTATAAAATAAATTTAAAAGAATAGAATAAAATATTTTGAAACATTCGACTATTAGTGTGAAATGAGGAAGGACTGTGAAGTCGGAATCTGACAAATTTGCCCGGTGTCTGAGTCTGTAGTCGTCAAATGTCCGACTCCGAGTATTATTTGCTTATATTTCCAATAAAATAAATTAAAAACATGTTTATCTCTTAATATATTTTGAAAGTTGATGAGTTTCTACGCTGCGGAAGCAGTTCCGACATTCGACATTTGATATAAAAGGGAAAGAGAAGCAAGAGCTTTAGCATATTGGACCCGATGCACACGATGAATTTTTGCTTGATTTTAAAATCGCGATTTGCATGTTTCCAGGCAACAGGTGTAGAGAAGATTTCAAAATCAAGTTTTTAAAAAAAAAAATCTTTTTGACATACATTTTGAGTATTTTTTTTTAAAAAAAAATCTCTTTTCGACTTCACACATTTGGAGTTTTTTTTTTTAAAAAAATATTTTTTTTTTTAAACAATGTCGTTTTGACTTCACACATTTTGTTTTTTGACATGTTTACAAATCAACAAGATTCCAGTATAAATATACAAAAAAAAAATCAAACGCAGTCGAAAGCAAAATGTCAACAATAAATTCATATGGCTTTTGGAATTAAATCCAAACAGAGAATTTAAAAAATATTAATTTAAAAGTCATTGTATAAATTGGAACTTAGTCTCAAAATGGAAATTGAGGAGATATTTGACTTTTTATCTAAAACTTAAAAAAAAAACAATTTTGGCATTGTCATTTTCATTAAAGAAAAGAAGAAACCACGTCAGAAACAGGAACGCATGTTTGTTATTAAAAAGTCAAGACTTTTGAAGGGGTTTCAAAATAAACTGTCAAAAAAACCCCTGGGGAAAAGTCGTCGTGTATTTCGGAGCCGTTTAGACGCAAAAGATTTTGTAATTGATGACAGTTTCCGATGTAATTTCAAATGCTCCCCTAGGTCAAAATAGGATTGCCGAATGCGATACAAAAAAATATATTGTTGTAATGAATAATCACTGTATAAATGACTGAAATTTTTGTTTTCTACGGAAACGGTTTTTTTTGACATTTTCTTTTAAAAACCCGTAATTTTTTTGTGAAAAAAATTAACAAAAATTTGTAAAGTTAAAGTTAAGCTGCTAACTTTATTCTCTTAATTTTTTTTGTTGAAAAAAATTAAAGAAAATCGTAATTTTTTTCTTTGTAGAAAAAAAATATAAAAAATTGAAAATGGCATGAAGTGTCTATTTTCCGAAGTATTTACCTATATCATAATTTAATCGTAATTTTTTTATTCAAATAAATTATTATTAACAATGTTAAGCCGCAAACATTATTCTTTTAATTTTTTTTGTTGAAAAAAATTAATAGAAAATCGTAATTTTTTTGTTAAAAAAAATTAATAGAAAATTTGAATTTTTTAGTTGAAAAAAAATGTTATGAACAAAGCTAAGGCGGAAAATTTTTAGTTTCGTAAAAAAAATTTATAAAAAAAATCGTATTTTTTTGTTCATAAAAAAAATTAATAAAGAATAGTAATTTGTTTATTGAAATAAATTATTATTAACAAAGTTAAGCCGCAAACTTTATTTTCTTAATTTTTTTTTTGTTGAAAAAAATTAATAGAAAATCGTAATTTTTTTGTTGAAAAATATTAATAGAAAATTTGAATTTTTTAGTTGAACAAAAATTAATAGAAAATTTGAATTTTTTAGTTGAACAAAAATGTTATTAACAAAGTTAAGGCGGAAAACTATATATTCGTAAAAAAAATTTATAAAAATCGTATTTTTTGTTGATGAAAACAATTCGTATTTTTTTACTTTGTTGAAAAAAAATATAAAAAATCGAAAATGACATGAAGGTCTATTTACCGGCACAATTTTTTATTTACTTTTGACAAAATTATTACTTGTCAGTAATTCGGCCAGTTGTGCGCTCCTGGTTTCTTCTTTAGATTCCCTTCCCCTTTTTTTACGTTAGGAATTCGATCCCCTCTATCAAGTTTCTTAAATTCCTTATGTCAATTCCTTTGACGACTGACAGTTCACCTTAGGTATCCTCTCCTAATTGGATTTTCCTGATCTGCGAGAAAACGGGGCACTGGCACAGGAAGTGTTCCGCCTAGGGTTGCCAGATGGTCGGGATTCGTCGGGATTTTCCCGACTTTTCGCTTTTATCAAGAGTCCCGAGTATTCAGAAATTTTGGGTATAATCCCGACTTTTTAAATTAATCCTCAGAGTTAGGTAAATAAACGCTCGCTCAGTAACAAAAGACATATCGAGCTTTAGACGTTAACTTATCGTAAGCGAAAATTAAAAAGTGTTTCTTAGTAGATTTAACAAAAACAAAAATTTAAACTAGTATTTTTTAATGTTTTAATAATAGCTCAAACGTTTTAAAAAACACAATGTTAATCAAAAATGTATTAACAAACATATATGTATAATATTTCAAACGAAAATTTCGGTTACGATACGCAAACGCTTAAAGGTCGGTATGATTTTTTCATTTATCCCGAGAAATCCCGCTTTTTAGTTTTGCATTTCCAGACTTTTTGAATTCGGTATCTGGTAACCCTAGTTCCACCGTCTCGGCGTCCCCTCCGCATGCACTACATTCGTGGTTCTCGGAACATCCTATCCTAAATAGGTGTGCCCTTAGGCTAGTGTGTCCTGTGATGACCCCAACTAGCTTACTCAGCTCATTTTTGTTAAACCCGAGTATTCTCCTTGTTTTCCGGTAATCGAGATTTCCCCAGGTTTCCTTTGTGGTTCTTCCCACCAGGTCCTCTTGCCATCTGAAGGCATTGGTCGCCTTCATCAATTTCCTCAACTCCTGTTTTGTCACCAGAAAAGTTTTAGACAATCCCGTTTTAGCCAGTTCGTTAGGGCCGAACAAAGTTAAGCCGGCGAACTTTGTTTTCTTAATTTTGTTTTTTTTTGTTGAAAAAATTAATATAAAAAAAAACGACATGCCATTCCCCAAAGCCACATATGAAAATGAGACATACATTAGTGAAGGTACCTTCTTCATATTCGTTTTCATGTTTTGAGAATTTTATATCTTCAGAATTTTACGACAGATCGGAAAAATATATAAATTCCTTCATGCCATGAGGGGTATAGTAATGCAGGGGAAAGTAATTATCTATGGACATATTTATGTTGCACAACTAAGCAAGATTGAAATAAAGAAGCTATTTCTAAATTTTTGATCATACCTGCTCACATTACCCAAAACATATATGAATTCTGACTCAAAGTAATATCGTTAAGGTTTTTTGCTCAATTTACCGAACAATGTATCTTCTTCGTAGTAATTGTAATATTCCCATAGACTTTTTTTTACAACAATCTATATTAACACGCCGCGTATTTTTAAGCTCTACAAAAACATTAAATCGTAAAAGAAATTAACTGCCCTGGTGAACAAAGTGACAAGGAAAAACATTTTCCCTGAAACACACAAAAAAAAATCGTCTAACAAAAAATTCTTATTCGTCTGTAGGGAAGACAAAGTTCGTAGACCACATAGGATGTTGAGCTACCGGCCATCAACAAATTGTAGTGCAACTCCGCAAAAGATTATGTTGCAGACATGCTAAACAGCAAATTTAATTATGGACTGGAAACTAGTTGTTGGCCGCCAAGTTCACCAGTACCCAATCACACACTACTTTTAGAGGCAGACGACTTACGATAATTTTCCCCAACAAAAACTTCAGCAAATAAAAAAAGGAAAACCGAAAAAGAAGAAGACTAAACTAAAATAATTACCACAGAGTCCACTTTTTTTTTAAGTACATGAACCGAGACAAGAGTACAATCACAAGAGTTTCTGTTTTTGTGTTGCTGGCAAACGGCCGCGGCAGCAATTTGAAGATATCCTTGCAAAAAGGGAAAAATTATAATAATACAATAACAACATGGAGAGCATGTCATCATCAATTGAACCCGTACCCGTCGTACCACGTACCGCCAATTTGCTGGCATGCAAACAATGGTGGCGTGTCTGCTTCTTGTACGGCGATCAGCAGAAATATTATCGACAGGTTTACAGCAAGGCAGCCGCACAGAGATTGGCATTATCGGCGGCCAAGGCAACCACATCGTCATCGGCGGCCACTGTGCTGGGCTTAACAACTCAGCTAAATAATGAAAATGACAATAACAACAATTCCGAGACAGAGTATGATACGGTTGCCATAGATTTTATCGAAACGCAATTAGACGACGAAGATGCTGAAGATGTGGCCGCCGATAACATTACAACAATGACGATAACAAACAATATGAATGCAGCAGCAGCAACAACACCAACCAAAGAACACCAAATGCCAGTGGCTTTATTTCCTTCAAAATGTGAAACAAACGCTGAAGGCCATTGCAACAACAATAAGAGCAGTGGCAGTGGTAATTCGGAAAGTACCTTAAGAAAAAGTAAACGTCTTTTGCGTTCGTTGAGAGGACATCGAAAAGGCGGTGGCGATACAAATGACGATACATGCACGAGCACCGCCAGTAGCCACCACCAGCACCATCGAAAGACCTCCACCAAACACTTGCGGGACACGCTGGAAACCTTGAAACATTTAAGCCTTAATCATCAGCAACAGACAACCACGCTGACCACTAGCCACCGACGACATATTGTGAGTGAACCCACCAAACAAAATGCCAAACACACCCTGCTCGATGACCCCTTTTTGTTCGGCATCGATGAGGATCACTTGGGCGATTTGTTACGTGGTAAAAAACATGCCTACACCCCACCCTCGGCCACGGAGAATGTATCGAAATACTTTAATCTGTTCCCAGACACCGAACATGACAATCCATCGCCGGAGGAACTCGACTCGATGACATTTGAAATGTTGGTGGACGAGGAAAAACCTGCCCTGCCGCCCAAACGTCTCAGTGTCGCAAAGCCGACAATGGCCACCAATGATTTGAGACTGAGCGAAAGTGATTTGGCATTTTTAAATTTGAATTTAAGAAATCGGAGTCTACCGCGTAGCTTGAGACCATCCAAGGATCCGCATGACATCAGTTTTACCTTCAAAGAAGATGACGAGGAGAGTTTGCGAGAGAAAAGAGTCAGCACCAGATCAGCAGATGGGCCGCATGGTTTACCCAAGAGTGATAAAGAGTAAGTACCCAAAAAAAAAAAAATATATAATATGATATGTTGTAGTTTCATTATTAACATGGCTCTGGAAGTTTAATTTTCGAAACCATGTGTGGAACAAGCGGGGAAACTCCCTTTCAACCTATAGATAAGAGAGAACTTCATAAAGAGGTTTATAAAGATGAATTTACCAGTCCTTTTTACGTTACGTAGTCGACATTTGTGAGATAAAACTGCCACTGTGGTTGGTATTACCGGCTGCATAAATGAGTTCCGAGAACTTCGGTCATGTGGTTGCCTTCTCCAGTTTGCGATAACAAAATTTCGCATGTCACCTTCCACTTGGAGCTTTTCTGAAGAAAAATAACCTCAAATCTAGTGTGCAGACTCCTTTCTTTATGTCTGTCTACACTAGTTTTACTGTGTCTGAAATTCGCTGTCGACATTGAACCGATCTCCAGAACAATTCACACATTGCTTGGGTTGAATTTCTCCACATTTCAAATCACAGTAAAACTAATTGAAATGGATTAGTACACTTGTTCCACATTTTAGTATCTGGACATTCTAAGGACCAAATTCGGTGAACTTATCTCAGATCAAACTTGTGTCTGGAGACATCATATCAATCTGGGCAATGAATTGAGTTTATTTCATAACTTAACATTTATTAGGTCCATGTATTTCTGTGTATCTGTTCACACATTGCTAAGCTCCAAATCACGAGGGAACCCAATTAAAATGGAACCATTTAATAGATATACTTTCTCATGAACCTAGTTCAGACCGTGGTGCCTTCTTATGAGCCTAGAATATTAACGAGACATAGTAAAACAGATTAACATCTTGCAACCACACATATATATGAATACGGAAATTGATCTACACCAGAAAAATATTCCATGTGCCTTTTTAAAAAAAAACCCTTGCGAATAATCCACTATAAGGACATTGGGGAAGTGATCCGTTAAAATCTGATGTCTGTAGAGAAAGGTGGGTGAGAGTGTGTGAGCTCGTTGCTTTAGGTTTTAGTGATTGTTATGACTTAGGTTTAGGTTGTTTGGGTTGCCCGTACATGAGAGCGGGTTCACTCGGCGACCATAAATTGACCATGGGTGATACCCTTAGTTGGAGGAGAACAGGAGGAGGTAGAGTATTTGAGGTGGGGACTTTGGGGTACAATATGTACAACAAGAACCACTTGGTGCTTTCGATTAAATTAGCTAGAGAAGTCAGAGGTGAACTGGTCAAGGCACCTGCTCTCTGAGTCTTTACGGATACATTCGACTGAATCTTGTTATTTTCGTAGTCAATGCTAATTCTTCCATGTTTTTACAAAAACTGTAGTGAAACTATTGTCGGTGTACTAATTTCCGCTGGTGCTATTAACTTTTTTACACTTATTTACTGAAATAAACCTGTTTTTGGTCTTGGCCTGCTTAATAAATGATTTCCAAGCATTTGGGTCTTCTGCTTGGCTTCTCCAGTTCGTGATACCAAGGATTTTCACCGGAGTCTCGGTCTTCCCAGTCTGATCCTTCCGTGGTAGTTGTCGTCCAACGCCTTTCTGGCTGTATTCATTCGACCGACATGTCCCAGCCTTAGTTAATTTCTCATCCACAGTGTTTTGCTTTTTAGAACACCACTGTCAACTTCTTTAAAAAAAAGATTTGTATGTGTAGGAAAGTGTATAGAAAATAGTATCGATATTTTCCCACGAATTCCGTTGTTATGAAATATTTGATTTCGTTAGGAGATTTCCATGACAACTCCTCTTCAACTGCAAACCAATGTCCAAGGAATTCTTATTTTTTCCATTTACTTAGAAACCAAAATGTTTGCTAAACTCATAATAAATTAGAGTGAAAACTTCTACTCCTCTGTGATAGATGAAGATGATTATTGAATGTACAAGTAAAAAAAGGAATCTCCCCTTTTTTTTCGAAGACCTCAAACATGAACATGAAATCAATCATTTATCGACTACACAGGCAGATAATTTTAATGAACCATAATTGTGCTATGCATATTTAATAAGTCCGCTGCAGTTTGCAACACTTTCTGATTATTCCCTTCACTTTGGATAGACATAAAACAATATGTGTCCCAGTCACTTTTGATGAATAACCTCCGATGACATGAAACTCCCCTACTGTTAACCATTCATGTGAAAAAATACTGCAATGAAATGTGATCTGAGAAATCGTACACTGTGTGTGTGTGGAGAACATGAGACTTAGCACAAAGACTCACTTACAGGATGTGGACACCAGCAGTCATTGCATTTCACTGCGCATGCGTGTGTGCCCCACTAAACAATTTTGTGTCAATTCGTCGGGTTTGGTTTTTTTTAAGCGCATGTGCAAGCATAAATTACAAAAATAAGAAAAGTCACCACCAGCAATGGACAGATTCAGTTTCAGCGAGTACCGGCTTTACAGAACAGCTAAACAGAAGAAAAAAACGACCATAACTCATATTAGCCACTCTACAATATTTTCAAAGAAACACGATGTGGTCAGCTATTCTTCCATAATTTTTTTCTTTATTTTGTTGTGCACAAAATGTTTAAAACCAAAAAAAACTATAGTTTCTTTTGTTTTCATACCACTTGGGTTTCTATACAAAAAAAAAAAAAAAATTATACCCAAATATGTGATGAATGCTTACACTTTAACTTTGGTTGGGCATTCATCAAGTCATTCACTGGGTAATTGTGGTTTGTCAGAGGTCTTGTCATTCCCCCCACGGACGCTCTCCGCCAGACTATGGAAATCCACTGGACAAAACATCTCCGCATCAGCGTAAATTGCTTTTGACAATAAAAAAAAATTCTACAAGTACAAAAATTATATTTTTTTTTCTTTCTTTTTTTTGAAAAACTTCACTGGTGGTCATTAAAATAAGTGGGGAATAAGGCCATAATTAGTGGCTAGCTTATTTTCACAGAGTCACCATGTCAATGCCGAGGGTCGCATGTAGAGACTTCCGCGAGAGCAGAGTTTAATATTTTCATAAATAGTTGAACGAAATGTGTTTGAAGTCGATAGTACAGCCGACACATATCGTGGAGTTGACGCATAGACTGTAATAATATACGAGGTATTGCGATAATTCAAGGTAAGGTATAAAAGAAATCATCATAACTGTTTAAACTCATATCGGGGACTTCCCTAAAACACTAGCTCGCCCAGCGTTGTCGCTTTTAAATGGTGCCCGAATTACTTAGGTGTCGTATCTGGATTTTCCATTGAATATTTTTTAAACACAATCGCATAGAATATTTGTCTTTTCAAGTTGAAAATAGAGGTCAAGCTATTGGTTTTGCTAGGACTAATCCAAGATGTAGTTTATTTTGTGCTCATTAGCGCGGGTGCACTCGGAAGTCATGAATTGGGCCAACGTTTTATCCTTGGAAAAAAAGGATGGGAAAGGTAAAGTATTGTCTGGAGAGAGGGGTGATAGCCGAATTTGGGAATATGAATTTTGGAATTTTCAATGAATTTTGTTAAGAATGTCAGAGTCACATTGGCCAGCTGTTCGGGATTATCAAGGAACCTGCTCCCAAGGTTAGTGAGTCGATGCTGCTGTCGAGCTGGATGGTGACATAATAAATCTTGTACTGATTTGTCCTCTTTCCTACAGTAGTTCTCTCGAACTGGACAGTGGCCTAATAAATCTTTCACATATTCTTCTTCGTCGACTTTTTTTCAGACTCTACAGTAGTCCTCTCGAGATTTACTCATACAAAGGCTCTTATAAGAATGCTAAGCTTATTTTTGGCCAAAATCCAGTAATGAATTGGTCCGTTTTTTTTTAAAATTAAACCAAATCTTTCCAGAGAGGTGATGAAATGAATAATTTCTTCATTGAAATACAATTAACTTTTTCTGTTTATAAATTACACCGTGTTACAAAAAATATATTTTTTTCTGTCCTGTGAATCAAATACACATATTCGGAAAGAGGGGAAAAAATAAAAATACACGTGTATCGGCGATTTTCATGTACACGTCAGAAAAAAAAAATTAGGAAAATCTGAGAATTGATAAAAATCTATTTTTTAAAAAATTTTACGTGATACAGACATTTCCACGAGTCTGCCTGCAAAAAATCAGCTCGATTGAATCACTGAAAAAGGGTTAAAAATCGTTCCAATGGCTTTCACACAGGCCACTACGAGCTTCATACTTCAAACTTAAAAAAAAAAAATTCTGACGTGTACATGAAAATCGCCGATACACGTGTGTTTTTATCCCCTTTCCGAAAAAGTCAATTTGGTTCATAGGACAGAATGTGTGTAACACGGTGTTATGATTACTTTTATAAAAGTATCTCGTTTAAGCATTATCTCCATTAAGCATTTAGTAACTACCCACATAAAAGTAAAATAAATCTTTAAATTAAAACTGAAATTAAACATTTGCTAAAGCTCACTCCTTGCACCGTATTGGCAGATTAGGCGCAAGAGGGAGCTGACCATTACCAATAGGAGGCATTCATACACATGCCGCCAACTGCATATGATCCATTGAAATTGCGATTCCAAACATACGTTGCATGTGAGTAACTCGGCTCAGAGATACACGTTCGTATGAATGAAAGCACGTTTTCTTTTCGGTTATGATTTATAGTTACATCGTATAATACATAATAGCTGCTTAGCTGATTTGCATACAGTACATAAAGGAATTTATGTAAATTCGCGTAGTTTTACTGCATTTTCGATGAAATAAAGACATTCAAAATCGACAAAATCGCTTTACTTTATAGAGGACTAATGGAAATACCATGGAAAGTAAGAATGGAGTAAAGTTTCGATAACAACATAACCATTAGAAGGGGAGGGCGCAACAGCCAAAATTAGCATGTAAGCACCATAGGCGAAAGCTACATTTGCCAAAGGCCTTAGAGATTGGATTATTTGTTGTCCTACAGATTTATGTCGGTCCGGCTCTAATTGAATGAAAACAAGTTAGGAACAACACAAATCCGATGCGATACCCTACACCAATCACTACGCAATTGAGAAAGAACTTTATCGAAGAGGGAACTTTCAAAACGAATTGATGCGGTCTAAGTTAAACACCATAAGATACAGCGGCAAATATAAATGTAGTCGGGCTTAATATGTCGATTCATGAGAGGTAGACCTTAAATCTATTTGACTATACCGAAATACAGGGGTTTCCAACAAGAGGTGTTATTTTGATATTCCAAGAAAAATGCCAGTTTTATATTTATTTCATGAAAAAAGCGGAAGGCATGCCGTCAATAATGAAAAGTAAGATCAGTTATTTTGATATTCCAAGAAAAATGCCAGTTTTATATTTATTTCATGAAAAAAGCGGAAGGCATGCCGTCAATAATGAAAAGTAAGATCAGCCAAATGGACACCACGACCACGCTTACAGGACCAAATCCTTTTCATGAAATTTTCCATAACCAAATCGCAAAGTGACTGCGCTGAGCTTATCTTTCACGTGGCCCCAAAGGAAAAAGTCGCAAGTTGTTTAATCACAGGATCTCGGTGGCCAATTGTGATCACCTCTTCGAGAGATAAAACGATCCGGAATCTTTTACGTTTTGCGAACTGTGACTGCAAGATTTTCACCATTTTTGTAGTAAATTTTAATAATTTCAGTGCTGTGTTAAAGCATGCATCGTTCCATTTTTAGTAATGGCGTAGTTTCTTCGTGTCAAATGTCAAAGACTAAAAGCTTCAAAGGTGACAGATACCAAAATACCGGGTGATTCCAAATAACAGCCCTTGTTATGGAGGAATTACGAAGTTGCTACTGTCCGGCTGTTTGAATCCGACGTTATTACATTTCAGTGCAAAAGCATAGCGCCATTCTCAAATCTTCATGTTATCTCTGCTTGGAAAGCGGTAGGAATTTTTGACAGAAGCATCTTGACTATCGCCATAAAGATCTAAACCATTAAGTCCGCTAGTCAATGGGATAACTACGATCGCCCATCAAGTGAATTCAATAAACCCACCAAATAAACACAGTACACCTGGTGAAGGTTTTGTTAGGTTGAATGTGTTGAGAGCGATAGCACTTAGTAGTCCAGCAAAGGGCATGCGTATGCAAGAGCTTCCGGCACATCTACCGATTCAGAGCCCTCCCTGACACATAGGTCTGCTATCTCGTTTCCCTTGACGGAGTTGTGAGGTTAGTGCTACATTGTGCTGCGGGATTAAGGTGATCGATTTAATAACGTTTTTTCTAACGTACATCAGTTTTTTGCCGCATTGGAATATCAGGCTTTGAGGACCGCAAGGCTGTCCACATAGATATTTATTCTCAAGGGAGAAACTAATTCGGGAAATCGTTCGCTCCTAGGAAGAGATTTACCAACATCTTAGGCCACTACATCACGAGTCAAACACGAAACCCTCAAAAAAGGGGCCGTAACTCGTTGATCCCGGTAGCGGTAAACACACGGTAGTCGATTACTGACTCCGGTGAGGCCTCTACTCACTACTTCCAGCCCATGCGGACTCCTACTGGTAGCGGAGTCTCTACCAATAGAATTTAGATATATTTTTCAATCTAGCCCAGGGCCGGTGTGTTTTCAGGTGGCCTCAATTACGCCGGCGGGAGGAATTCGTAACAATCGTCAATCATAAATTAACAAAACATTAACAAGTATCAAATATTGTGGCTGTAGCAACAATAAAGAGAAATCACTGCATGCCGCGCCGCATATTTCAAGTATCGAAATAAGATTGTCATACAAAACAAAAGACTTAAGCAACAAACTTCACACAAATGTAAGTGATCCACAAATATTATATACATACCAGTGTATGCGTGCGTGTGTGTGTGTGTGCGTCTGTTACCACTTCTAACATTTCCGTGTGGCCATGTCTTGCGGCTGTCACTCAGCAATCAGCTTCAAAGAATATTAGACAAATAATCCAAATCAGATATGCGTTTAATAACGATACGCGTACGAGTACATCGAATACACGCATGTAAACCCACAATAAACACCTTCCGAACGTACATACACACACACACACACACACGTGTGGAATTAAAAGTGTCTTAGCTTACAATTACATACATGTCAGGGCGATAAACAACGGCAACGCGAAGGCTCCAATACGAAATGTGACATGACATGCGCATTCATGTAGGTGTTTGCTTGTACTCGTACTCGTATTCGTATTCACAATAAAACTCTCAGGGTATTTGGTTGTAATTGCAATATGTTGTTGTGGTAGCTGTCATATGGATATGAGATCGGTTATAGAAACAAATGTTCAACAAATATGTAACTCCCGATGTTTTTTTATTTCAAATCATGTACCGTCTGAAACGTATGTGTGTGCGCATGTCTTGTACTTCCATCTCGTATGTGTGTGTAATTAATTTCTGCTGTTGGGCCGGAGCCCTTCTTCCACAGTTTGTTTCACTCACTCGCTTGCCTGTCTGATGTCGACCACACCCTGTGATCAATTATCTTCTTCTTGGCTTTTTCGCAGCATGTTTTTCTGTTGTCGGCGTATCCTTTCCGTTTCGTGTCTATGGCGGACATGAATGTTTTCTTCCAGCGTGTTTGCAAGATGTCAATTTGTAATAAGATTTAGGTTTTCCTTTTCTATGGAAGTTATCAGCAAAACTAAAATAAGTTGCAACATTGTTGCAACTTTAAGCCTTCCAAAAGTGAAATATGTTCTCATGGTACTTTGGAGATTTCTCAGCTGAAACTTGTTTTTCACTCGAGTGCCTTGCGATGTTGTTCTTTTGTTAATTCTTCACTTGTGAGCGACAGCTGATCTCTATCGGCAGTTTAATAGCACCAACATTGGTGTCAATTCTCTGTGTATGTTGCTTGTGTGGCAAGTATCTGAATGTGGTGTCACCAGGTTTTTATCGTTCTGTGAAATCTGGCGGTAAATCTTAGGAAGGAGTATAAAAGGCTAAACATTTTCTCTTGCAGTGAAATGTGTGAATGAAATTATGAATTTATTGCGCACAGTTTTTTTGTAATTGATTACTCGATAGATCAACACTCGGGACAAAGAAACATATTTAAATGTACTACACCTACGTGGAGTCTTGATTTACATTATATAGTTTTATAAATGACTGAAATGCTATTAAGTAAATGTTTTTCATTAATCGACTGTTGTCGTAAAAGAAATTTCCCGATAGAGCGATTTTGGTCAACCCTGTTGCTCAAAAGTGTAAAACAACTCCAAACATCAACAAACTTTGAGTGTATAGAACTATTGTTGGAAGAGCTGTGAGGCACCATCCGCTGAAATCGAAAATCGTTCAAGTCCATGTGATCTGAGCGTCGGTTAATTTAGCCCTAAACAAAATAATGAATTTTAAATCCCCTACTAGTTTTCTTGTAGGTCTTGTCAGAGTACAAAAAAAGTCTGTTTATAAAATCGATAAAAATTGATTTTTCGAACTATGTAACCGAAAAAACTTATTAAAACTAGAAATAATATATAGGGGTTTCCAACATTTCGAATAACTCGGTATTTCGGTAGCTGTCACTTTTGAAGTTTTTATTCTTTGGCAGTTGACAAGTAAAAACTACGCCATTACTAAAAATGAAACGAAACACGCTGCAACAACGCATTGAAATTTATTAAAATTCACTACAAAAATAGTGAAAATCTTGCAGTCACAGTTCGTAAAACTAACTGTTATCTTTCAAAGAGGTTATCACAATTGGCCACCGAGATCTTGTAATTAAACACATTGAGACTTCTTCCTTTGGGGCCACGTGAAAGCTAAGGTCTACGCCAACAGCCCATGAAAAGGATATGGTCCTGTAAGCGTGGTCGTGGTTGCCCTTTGGCTGATGTTGTTTTTCATTATTAACGGCATACCTTTTTTTATCTCGAAAAATTTAATTTTTTCTTTGAATACCAAAATAACACCTCTTGTTGGAGAACCCTGTATTACTGAAACATAGTCAATGAAGATGGAACTTAAAAAAGTTCATTGACAACGGTTCTGTACCTTTGCTATTTCTAGTTTTATTGAGTTCGTTTCTTTTGTTGTAAAAAGAGTTTTTCATGTAAATTTGTATGCTCTCTTTGACATATATGGCTAAAAACAACAATTTAATGTTCAAGATTTCCAAAGTTTCCAAAAATATTAGCAGAATTCCTCCAATCGCATAAAATCCCCCCGTTTCTGGCTATATTAGTACCGATTATTAAGTACTAGAAGTGTTTGAGAAATTATTTTACAAGTGAAAATGACCATACAAATTTTCAACTTCTGGATTGATGTTATATATTGGATATTTTTCGCGAAACAAAATTTTAAAATAAAAAACGTTAAGAATTATAAAATAATTGATATTTGAGGAATTTTATTAGAGAAACAATAATAATTGTAGTGTTTTCTCATCCTAAATTAACTTTTAAAATATTTTAGATATTGTTCATTTTAAAACTAAATAATTGGACTTGACCACTTTTGAAACTATCAAAAGGTTTTTTTTTTTAAATTTTCAAATATTTTTTTCACACCTAAAGAGAATATTGTTTTAGGGAAATAAAGAGTGATGTTTGAAACCGTGATAGGACGAAAAAAGTGAAGGTTGAAAGTTTTATTCGGAAGACGAATAAAATGTAAATAAAAAAGACAAACTCGGGCCACCCTTTGTCATTACCGGTAGTCTCGTTAGTAGTGGGTTTGAGATGATGAATCTGTAGGCTTAACAGAACTGATCAAATGAAGCTTTTTGTAATGTTTTTTCGAAAATAAAATGAAAGTGCCTAATTGAATGGCCGTGATGTTGTAGGTACACAACTCGCTGATTCGAGAGAAGTTCTGTTCCTTCATGGAATGTAAAGGGAAATAAGTAAGTAATGTCAACATCCATATCTACATTCCTTGTGGCGTATTTGATATCCTAGTTTTTGACAAGTCCGAATGCGGCCATAATTCCATTTTGCTTTGCGTTAACATTGTTTGGGCCAAAGATAACGCAGTTCTTGATATTTATTAAAATTATTAACTTACCTTTCCCTTTATTTGAGTCTCGATGAACCGCTCGATTAGCCACCTTCTCTTCTACATTTAAAAAAAAAATAACATTGCTTTCAGACAAATTTCATATTTGGATTAATGGAATAGACTGCTGGGCAAAACACTTGTATGCTAATGCCTTTTTACGAATCTAAGCCCAACAATTGAATGTTTCCAAGTGTAATTAAAGCCGAACACTGCTGACATTCTTCAAATATCTGTCTAACAAGCAAACTGAAACAGACGGCAAAGAAATCTTAGAAATACTGCGTGGCAGGCATGGCAACCGTCTCAGCCGGCCGTTGACTGGTCTCTTTGGTAGGACTTGTACAAGATAACAGCAGCAACATAACAACACCAACAGCAGCAACAACAACAACGCCCAGAACACTTCGAGTAGCAACTGGAAATAGTCAAAAGCAATTAGAACAGAAGTTATGCAACTTCTATGGGTTGCAAGTGGCAAACGAATGTTCGGTATGGAGTGCTGGCTGTCAGTAGTATGCCTCTTCATAACTGGTGGATGATGTTACTGTTCTTCTTTGGTAATTCTTACCTTTTTGCCCATTTAAGCGCGAAATGCTGTAATGCCAGAGGATTACTGTTGTTGTGCTGTTTCGCCAGCTCTAAACTGAATAATATTTTCTAATAACTCTATTTAAGTTGCAGTTCTGGTTTAATTAATACAAGCACACACATATCTTGCCTGGGCTGGTCTGTTTGCCATGCTGCACGTTTGCCGCTTTCATCGGAAGGCAACAAGAAGTCGCTGTTGCAATGTTTAACGTCGCAAACTTCAGTCATGAAATCGTAATGAGTTGTTAACATTTCTGTTTTGCAAATTAATTAAAAGATTTTAAACGGCTGATGACGGCAAATAATCTTTACATTATCTGAACGGAATCACATGAAATTTTGTTTGACACTGTGACACACATACAAATGTACGGTGTGCAATGTGGTGTAAATTTATTCTATTAAGGACCAAACGTACCAGATCGTGCTACGACCATCAAATCGGCCAGCATTTGAACTTTATTCCATCATCCGTGCAATCTTCCATTTACATCTCAGACGAGGTGTCGTGATTCAGAGAAACTAGAGCAGACGGCGAAATGCAAAATAGTTGATAGCAGGAAATACTTGGCAACGGGAATTTTTTGTACACACACTTAATTGACTTAATGGATGGCTGGCGGTTGCATGTTTGGAATATCCATCAGTTTTTAAAAAGCACCACAAGCGATCGACATCTTCACACAAGACCAGCTGAATTTATTTGAAAAGATTTCAGAGGAAATCGATGCGAAGATGCATTATTGAATTGCACTTCGAATGTCTGTCCGAGAGACATGCACTGGCCCGAAAGTATGTAAATTCATACATCGGGGTTAATATAGAAACAACTGTTGATTATTATTTTTTTTTTTAAATAATTATATTCAAATTTTGTATAGCAGATTGACACTGACTATAGGGCGACAGGCCAAGGTCTCTGGGGGAAATCGAACCCACAACCCCCACGTTGATAAGCAATCATGCTAATACCGGGGCGCTTTACAAATTGATTTAATATTAATTGATTAAATATTAGTAACGACAGTTCTGGAAACGCTTTAGTGAAAAATCGTTTATGTGAAACACATTTTTAATGGAAAGACACAAACTTATATGATACGATCGCCGCTTAAGAGAAATATGATGAATGTAACGGCGTCGAAAAATAATTTTGTGCCATCTTATTTCAATACTAACTCATGTAACTCATTAAAGTATTGTCAGACCAGGAGATAATAGAGAAGGTGACGAATATGGCTAATGGAAATGCTGTAGTAGGTTCAGTAGAACTTATTATGAGATCATCATAATAAAATTTACTATGACGAAGGAGACATTACAATCAATTTATGTTATGAAAACATTTTTTGGGGTACAATTCGGTCATACTGTAACCTTTAACTTTTTTTCTTCTATCCCCCACGTTTAAATAACTGAACAATGAGGACAAAAGAAAAACATTTCCATTGAATCCATTAAATTATTCGTCAATACAATGAATTGATTTGATGCAACGTTTTGCTTTCCATTTGGTATGGACAGTAGGCTGTTCCTTTTTTGTTTGTTTTTGTATTCAATAATCGTTCATTCTGATTTTGAAAGCTGATGTAGTATTGTGAAGTTTTATCAGATTTGTTGGGAAAACTATAGAGAAGGCACAAATCGTATTTACTCGAAAAATTCTCTTTGAAGATTTTTCGAATTTCAGTGCCAGGTGGTCAATTTTCGATGTCTTTTATCATTTCAAAAGAAAAATGTTTGTTCTCTAAGTTGATGTATATAAATCATAAGTTTTGGCATTTTTTTTAGCTGCCATATATTTTTTTTTTTTTAGAGTTATACGTTGCACAAATTTTAAAAATTTCATTTATTGAGTTTTTAACTCCATTTTTTCGGCAATGTATAGACATTAGAGCGGGAGTTTTTTTTTTAATTTCAAGGAGTGCGGGTCGGAATATTTAACTTTTATTTCTATCCACCCAACTGGCTGTCGCTCTAATAGACATTCATCGTCGAAAGTTGAACACGAACCCGCCTCATTGCTACAATCTTCACAATTCAAAATGAGCCAAATCAATCAAAGGCGGAATGATTTATTTTAAGCCCGAACAAAGTCCCCCAAAAGGAATTAAACTTATCCAAACAATTCCACACCAAAGCTTTTTGGAGAAGCTGAAAACATTTTCCTATAACACTTCCCAGCATTTATCTGGTGCATGAACTATGTCAGTTTTCCGTTCTCGGCTTCCCCTGCATATTTCGCTAACGGTTTCTTGAGGTTAAGATTGGACAGCGAATTATCAACTGATTAAGAGTAAATTTGTCTTTGAATAGAAATACAAAGCTAATTTAGCCCCACTTGGAATTTGTATTCAAAGTCAGAAAATTCAGATAATTCGTCGCAAAGCGAACAGGAACTATTTGAAAGCACTCGTAAGTTTGCAACCATAATATTCTGGGTACCAAATATATGTGTGTACTAGCAAATGCCCGCTATGTACTTCGTAAGCGTAGATTTTCCTTTTCCCAGTAAAACACAAAATATTTTTTAATTGCATTGGTTTACAAAAAAATGTTTTGATTTTCCCCGTTTTCGTACGTTTTGATACTCTTTCTTTCCACTTGATATTGGCAAAAATCTAGTTCACTCGTTTTTAAATTTGGCCCCTTTTTCGTCCCACCTCTTACTCATTTCCCATTTATATATATACAACTTTTGGACCCGTTTTAGTCCCATTTTCCATTATTTTAATTTTTTTCCCATTCCAGTCGAATAAAAGTGTTTTAACACATTTTTGTTTTTTAGACTTTTGTACTTTTTTTATCCCGTTTTGGTACGTTTTTACCACTTTTTCGTCCCTTCTCTAACTATTATCCACATGTTTTTACAAAAATTTGTTTCACAATTTTTTGTATTTTCACCTTTTTTCCATTTTTCACCCTTTTTATCCCGGGGCCATTTTCCACCTATTGTTGCCAATGGTAGTCGTGGACCAATTTTCCAAAAAAAATAATATTTGATTTTTTTTTGTATTTTTGCGATTTTTGATGAGTTTTGGGGACACATTTTACCCGTTTTCCCCATTTTTATCCCCTTCCAATCCGAATTTCCAAAAATCCGTTCTTATCGGATGTCTTAATTAAACCATAGTTTCAAAATTTCAAAGAAAACTAAAAGTGATTTTTGATTTGTTTTATTTTTTTCTTATACTTTTTCACATAATATTTCAGTAAAGAAGAAACGAGGAACTTCTCTCTAGTGAGTTCTTTCTTCTCCCAAGGGAAGTAAAACCTTTTGGTAAAGTCCCGGATGTGAGGACTATCATCCGTGAACTTATCTCTGACAGGGAACTACTGATCCATTGCTCAGATTTGGCTTCGTACGATTACTGTGTAACAAACTCCTCTTTTGTCTCAATAGTGAGAGTACACACTATGCTCTCTATCAACAGATTTATTTCCTCGAGTGTAAACAACAACTGTTTGTTATAATTTAAAGTGTTTTTGTACTTTTGTGAGACAAACGCCGAGAATTTGCCTTTTGGCATACTTAGAGAATTCCATGTTATTATTATTAATTATGTTTTGTCTTATTGCCGCTTTCTTGTGTTCCATTGTGTGTTATTCGTTCGTTGCAAATTAAATTTCATGTTATTTGTATCTGCATAGCCGTCCATGGTCTGGGTACATTAAATTAAATATGATGATGGATTGCATATTTTCAACGTGTTCTTGCAGCTACTTGGCTACATTGTTGTGGCAGTCTTCGTCGTCGGTCCTCCGACGATTCCCAATAGATAATTATAAGATTCATTGTAAACAAATCTATAGTTAGCTGTATGTGTCTGTACACACACACACACATGTTTTAATAGTGTGCAATCGTATACTTAAGACAGCAGCATAGCCGGCCAATATGTATGAGAAAACATGATTGATTTCCTCCAGTGCTGCATTTGGTGGTGGTGGTTTCCTCATCCTCGGCGAGACTGCCAAATATGTTGGAAGGCTTGGTCAAAACGGTACTAGACAGTAGCCGGCTAATTATGTTTATGCTGACGTTAATGGGGGCTAGGGATGTTGAATGGCCGTGTTATGTTTTTTTTGTAAAAACGGGTTAAAGGTTGGCCGGTAAAGAAATTATGAGAAATGTGAAAAAAGTAACAGTGGCAAAATTCAAAAGGTACATTAATGGTAGAAAAGTCATCAATATGAATTATGATCAACAAATTTTTGAAATCTCTCATATCCATTGAATTTGCTTCAGACGTTTTAGTTTAATCAAGCGACAAATTCTAACCATATTGTTCTAAGTACTCCTGGTTAATAATTCAAATTAGGCTAATCTTTAACCTCAAGTATTTCCGAATTGTTCAATTATTTTTTTTTCCCGATCTCTTGTGACTCCGATTCCCATTAATAATTTTAAAAATTATTTAAAACAAATAAATAATACTGCGAATATTTAAGATCGTTTTCAATCTGGCTTGTTTTTGCAGGAGAGTGGCTTTTGATCGGTTTCCGTTTCAACAACTCAACTTTGAACATCCATTTCGTTTGCCTCCCGCTGCAGCTTTAACTTTTGCGTGCTTGTTTCTTAATCGCGTGTGTGGTTCTTTGAGATTTTTCTTCAGCCTATAATTTTGTTTTTATTGAGGGTCTACTTGTTCATATTCGCATTAGGGGGAACAACAACAACAACAAAAATATATTTGATGTGAAATTAATAGTTTCCCATTGGCACAGTGTTTTATGTGAATTTAATAGTTACCAATTGGCAAGAAGTGGACAATTCGTCAGTCAAAAGGTTAAGTTAAGTCGGGGCGAAACTTAAATAACCGGATCGTGGAGTAATTCTTTGACAGCATAGTTGAATGTAGTTCGAAGTTTCTAAACAATAAATTTCTTGGTTTACCATATTTTCATGCCAATACTTATTTTCCTTAACATCCCACATCAATCAAATCATTGAGTTCTGTACGACGTAATTTATATAACCACTGATCGGGGCCTACTTTTTAAAATCGGCTACGAATAGCTAATACTTTTTCTAGAGAAGTTTTTACATAGTCATTGAATGTTCGGTTAGCTGTATGTCATGTAGCGCCGTCTTGTTGGAACCAAAGGTCGTCTACATCAACATCATCCAATTTAGGCAAGAAAAAGTCATTAATCATGACTCAATAGCGTTCCCATTATCGGAAACATTATGGCCGGCTTAATTTTTGATGAAATATGGACCAATGATTCCCTCAGCCCATAAGAGCTCACAGTGACTTTTTGTGGATGTAATGGCATCTCAACAATGGCTTGTGTATTTTCATTACTCCAAATGCGATAGTTTTGTTTATGAACGTACCCATTCAACCAAAAGCGAGCTTCTTCGTAAAACAAAAATTTCATGTGGAAATTGGAATCGGTGGTCTCCTCGTTTTGGGCCCATTTGCCGAACGTTGTTCCGGAATAGGTCCATTAAATATGAACTGGCAAATCAACTGACAGCTGTCGAAAAGACCAATTTCGAAAAAAGTGTGGCCAACTTGAAAACCACACGTCTAAAAAATACACCCTTTATAACATCTAAATTAACTTAACGAAATGAAAACATAACATTTTGTTTTCTTGCCATTAAATTAAAATTAATTTAGCTACAAGTAAACTGTAGGGATACTGGGCACTACAATATGTCAGCTTCAATGCGATTTCTCAATGACAGACCAGAACACACACCACTGTATAAATTTCTAGTAAAATTCAGACAGTCTATTCAAATCTTACGGCACAATCGATTTGGAAGCGTGCATGTCCATCAACATGGGGGTTGGTCTGTGGGGGTTGGTCTGTCATTGCAAAAATGTAGCCATATGGTCTGTGTCACCCGTTTACCCTTGGTCCCAAAATTAGAATATAAATTTACTTTGTAGTGTAATTAAATACAGGGCCCTCCAACAAAAGGTGTTATTTAAAAGCTTTTAATCTTTGACATTTGACAAGTAGAAACTACTCCATTAAAATTCTCTACAAAAATGGTGGAAATCTTGCAGTCACACATCGCAAAACTAAAGCATTTTTAGGTCGCCGTAAAGCACCTTGTCGGACAGCAATATAGAAATTGGTAGAAAAATTCGAGCTGTTGGGACAACTTAATGATATGAAGAATAAAACCTGTGCATGTCGCTCAAGAACAACTGAGATGATCACAATTGGCCATGGAGATCTGGTGATTTAACACCTTGCGACTTCTTCCTTTGGGGCCACGTGAACGATAAGGTCTACGCCAACAGCCCAGCGTCGATTCAAGACCTCAACGATAGATTTCGTGAGGCTATCGAGGACATAGGGCAGCCACTTTGCGATTCGGTTATGGAAAATTTCATGAAAAGGATATTAACGGCATATCTTCCTCTTAATTATGAAATAAACATGCGATCGTTTATCTAAAAAATTCCATTTTTCTTTGAATGCCAAAATAACACCTCTTGTAAAACAAATAATTAAATATTCAGATCAACTACACAAAATAATGTAAAATAGTGTAATTTAATACAAGGTCACGATAATATCCAAAAATATTTGCATTATGCATTACACACCTCGATGTTTGATTATCAATGTCGATTTTTTTTTAATAAATATGAGAGAGGTGTGGTTAACATGTTATTAACTCGTATTTATGAATGAATATTCAAACATATGTAGTCGTGTTTCTTTTAGTTTAACAAAAACACAATGTGTGTTTGTTTCAAAATCGCATAGACAAGGCAATCAATAGCATCATTTCGCATTTGCAAGTCAATTGTCCCACTAGAAACTATTCACACAAAATAAAGTTTTTTTTTTGTAAACAAAATCACCTGCCGCCATAAATTCACGTACGTGTCTTAAGTCTTTTGTATGGCCCCCATGCAACCACTTCATTTCAGCGGCCTTTGCTATCAATTAATGTACAACATTTTAATCAACTCATATGGCCAATGATTAAATTTGATTTCTATAACAAAATGTATTAATTAATCATATCTTTAAAGTCACATTCGAGTGAGTTGTAGTTTCTTTTCCGCTTCACCAGAAAGGTATCGTTGGACATCTCAACTGGTTTGCCATATCAACACCGGCCACTGGTGTTTCCTGGCCACTGGCCCATTCACACTGACAATTGTGTGGTTATACATTTGCCGAAGTTGTCATTGACGCTGGCACAATTACGCACAATATATATATAAATAAAAACAAAGGTGGACAAATAATTTTTAATTAATTACCTTTTGAAAATCATTTACAATTATGTCGTTTTTTACATTTAATGACTATGAAAATATTTGAGATTTTCCAACTGGTTCTACGCTACAGCCACTTGGCTGCGAGATGTGTGTCTGCGCGGACATAAAGTACATGTGACAGCTTTCCATGACTGCGGTGGAAAGGTGTGGACCTCTATAGAGCTCGGTGGCCAATGCATTGGCATACGTGAGCAGTTGTGTGGTGGCGAATCAATGTAAAGTCCGTTTAATGCGATACATTAAATCAGCCGAAAGCTGGCTAAAGACTATGTCTACTTAGTGCGATGCATTAAGCAAAACATGTGAAAATGTTGTACACTTAACGCCTTTTAATGCGGCAATGTGTGAATGTGTGTTGTTAGGCCTCGATTTCCATCCGGGCGCAGAGAAAGAAATTGGAATTTATGCAGTATTTTTTTTTTTTTTTTATTGCCGCTCGTCATGTTTGCACTGTCTGATGGGGCTGATTTTGTTATGGCTTTGTGTCGTTTACTGCTTCGCTCCTACTACTACCGTCACGATGCCGCCGCCTCGGTCCCGGGTTACGGTCCAGGCAACGTGATGGTGTTTGGTGTCATTTCGATGTTGTGGTTTCAGTGGTCCGTGCATTTAATAAACACTTAAATTCTGGTTTTCTTGAATTTCTAATGCGGGAAATGATTTGCACGCTAAGCTAGACGTCAGTGCGATTGAAGCTTGCGGTTATCGATGCTGGCAATGTTTATTTTCAATAAAAATAGCGAAAATAGCAACATAACAATGATTAAAGAAGACGCTGCTTATCCAAGTGGCAAATAACTGCAATGGATTTATTATATTTTTCATAAATGTAACTATTATGTTTAAAATTCAAATTACTCAATAGAAGATAGCTAAACATGTAATGCGTAATTTACTAATTTCCATTTTCTTCCCTCTGTTTCTTTTCAGGTAAGTGTTCCTGTTGCTGTTCAGTTTCCATGCAAAAGTCTCATCAATTCCAGCAAAGAGCTGGAAGTTTGTGGTAATATTGTGATCGCACTATAAATTGTTTGCGAAAGTCATGCGAATCAAGTTTTATTATTGTGTTTAGAAAAGCCAAGAAGATTGTTTGCAAATAGTTCATTTTGTTTCTGTTCCTGTTGCATGTCCAGTTTATGGACAGGCGCATACGTGTATGGTCTGGTCTTGTAATACGCAGTTCAACCCATGTAGAACATAATGTAATCGGAAACCCTTTACATGCCCTTCACATGTGTGTACAGGAAAACTTCATCTGTCAGTGCTTTTGTAACACGATGGGGCACAGAATGATAAGAGTTTTTTATATTGAACATTTCACAAAAAGGATCAACAACCAAGTGAGTGAAATTTTGGACAGGGCAACTGCTCTCTGGTCTGTTAAGTTAAAAAAAACACAAGTTTGGAAATAGGCTCATTCAATGAGATCCTAACTGAGTAAACTAAGACAGCTCCGAACGTCTAATTTAATTTCATAGAGAATCTTTACTTGCCTTTTTAGCGATAATCTCTAAGACGTAAAGCTTTCAATATTAAACAGTCGGGGTATTTGCATGCCGGTTCTAGATGAAGAAGATGAAAAATTCCTCAAAAAAAAGGCGAAATTTTTCATAATTTTTAAATACAGTCGAAATTTTTTTCCACTCATGCGTAATTTTGTATAAAAGGGATTTCGGATAATTGAAACTTCTTTCATTTAAACGAACTGAGAATGTACTTTTGAAATTGTTCTATGAAACAAAAATACACACATCAGGCACAACTATTAAAATACAGGTATGTAAAATTAAAATTTAATATTAACGAGCTTGGATGAAAATATTCACTTATTTTCATTTGGTTGTGTCGTCTTAACTGTGGTTGACACGTACTTTTCTGAGATCATTTTAGCCTCTTAGGGAGAGCAAAAAACCTGATAATAAAACGCATTTTTGACTGTGGCCCATGTCAGGCGTGAACTAGTAAAAATGTTACAGTGCAAAACCAACTATTACACCCAATATATGCGCTGAAGGATCGGTTCTAATGATTTTTCACAATCTATCCATCCAATCCGATTTAAATCATTAAATATATCAAAGCTTCGTATACACAGTGTAAAATTCGGCTTAGAAATCTAAAAAGGTCATGACTGTAGATTTCCCGTGGGCGTGTGTGCGTCTATGACACAGTAAACCTAGGTTAGAAACTTGTTAAGACCATCAACGATTTTTCTGCGGCTATTTCCACCTCGTAAAGGCTGAGGACTTTACGAGTGTGAGAGTAATCTCTGAGCTATGTAAACAATTCTCTGGAAGAAGCATTAGCCTTTCGTAGACAGCTTTAAACAGTAGGTCCCGGTCAGTGAGTAAAGAGAAGTTTCCCGTCTGTTCCTTCAGGGAATGTTAAGGAAAATATGTATATAAGTGGCAAATTTCTAATTGGAAATACTCAATTAGAATATCCTCACGCAAACGCCGCATCAACAAAAATTGGTTCGGTGCCTGGATGGGCTAAAAAGATGAAGAGATCTGCCGGCGCGGTACACACATTCTAGGGTCACAAGTCATAACAGCCTAAATCTGTTTTTTTTTTCATTATATTCTTTTAGAACATTTTAAAATTGTATGTCCTGAAAATCAAGAGTTGGTTAAACTTTATTGCAGATTCTAAAGGAAAGTAATCTGTTACATAATTCCTAAATAA
Organism: Hydrotaea cyrtoneurina; assembly: GCA_958296145.1. Taxonomy (NCBI): domain Eukaryota; kingdom Metazoa; phylum Arthropoda; class Insecta; order Diptera; family Muscidae; genus Hydrotaea; species Hydrotaea cyrtoneurina. The sequence goes on along the minus strand of OY282516.1, from coordinate 46,817,898 downwards.
AGAGTGGTTTACAAGCAAAACGCGGTTTGCTAAAATCTCAATTTTGCCCCAACTGCAGTTATTCCGTGACCACTAAATGCTAAGATACACTAGGCAACAAAAAAAGGGCTCTATGAAAAGTGACACAAACGAAAAATTACCACAAAAAAATGTTATACAAAATTGTGAAAAATTTCCCAAAAAAAAATTGGAGAGTTTTTCATAATTTTAAGGTAACATTTCATGAAAAATGCCCCAAATGAATAGACAATGAAAAATTCCCAATTTTTTATTTTTGGTGAATTTTTCAATTTTTTTTGGATATTTTCATAACAGAAGTCAATCATATTTTTTTTATGGTATGGTCCGCCAATAATTTTTTTTTTTTTGAAAATTCTATAAGAAAAAACTACTGGATATTTTCTCAAATTTCTTTTTTTATTTGAAAGTACAATCCTTCCGGTTAATAATGCAAAATAATTTTATTCAAATGACTGCCAATATATTTTTTTTTTTTTTGAAAATTCTATAAAAAAAAACTACTGGATATTTTCTCAATTTTCTTTTTTTATTTGAAAGTACAATCCTTCCGGTTAATAATGCAAAATAATTTCATTCAAATGGCTGCCTCGGCTGGCCACGCAGTAGCCTAACGACATCAGCTCTGCGGCTGATAATGCGATCTTCAAAAACAGGGCGCAAAACATCGAGTGTAGCTTCGGCTGTGTGGTACGTAGCGCCGTCCTATTGAAACCAAATGTAGCGCCCCGGTAGGCGAGTTGGTAGCGTGCTTGCCTATCAGCGTGGGGGTTGTGGTTTCGATTCCCACCAGAGGCTTTGGTCTGTCGCTGCAAAAATCAAGCCAAATAGTCTTTGTCACTCGGTTTATCCTTGGACCCAAAATTAGAATATAAATTTACTTTGTATTGTAATTAATAAATAAATAAATAAATAAATAGAAACCAAATGTTGCCAATATTCTCCTCATCAATTTTTGTAAACAAAAATTCGTTCAACATTGCCCGATAACGAAAAAAACAAAAACGAAATAGGCACTAGTTGAAAAAAAAAACTTTAGATGGCGGACCCTTTATAATATTTGGGGGATTTTGCATTGGGTTATTTTTCACAAATTGTTTGGGGGGATTTTTCAGAATTTTTGGGCAAATTTTCATATTGGCCTTTTGGGGGGATTTTTCATTTAATTTGCGGAATTTTTCATGAAGCCAAGAAAAGTGTGAAAAAAGCTGTTCTTCGGGTGCATAATCAGTAAAAACACTATTTTAAATTTGTCTTCAACATTTCTATTTTCGTCGGATGTGCCTTTAGTACATTGACTATAATTTTGGGATAGAGACATCCGATCGAACAAATTAAAGCAAATTATGTGGGCTAAAGAGTTTTATAAGTATGGCATGTTTTCTTCTTAGATTTTCGAAAATAAAGCAAAAAATACAATAAACCGAAATAAAAAATTATGATCTGCAAAAATGTTTTGTTTCACTGCCCACTGCTCTCATGTCGACAACATTTTTAGCTCATAGATTTTTTTAATTTAAAGTTCAATATATTGTATCGGCCTTTTTCAATTATATTGAATTTTGAATTTTTTTTATAAAAAATTATGTTTCCAATATTCCGTTCTTCTTTGAAGAACATCATCAGGGTGTACCACAACAATGAGAAATAAATAAAACACACGCAATATAACGTAGGTGATTCTTCCTCATCAGAAGTTGTCTGATGAAGATGGTCTTCAAAGAAGAACAGAATTATCTTTAATTCGGTATATTGTATTATTTGATCGGACGTTGTCTTCCAAAATTATAGTCAAACTAAGAAAGGTACATCCGACGAAGATGACAATTTACATTTAACCCTCTAACCGGCAATACCACTCTGAGGATGTCGTCATTAATTGTGTTTAATTTCGTAAATAATATTTCATTGTGCACAACTGGTTGAAAAACAGGTTGCAAGGATTTTCCAGTATTTCTGTTTGGCCGGCTAGAGGGTTAACTTTAGGAATGTGTTTTTAGTTTTCAAAAAATATGTTTTTTTTTGTTGCACAGTGTACTGAGTTGGCTACACTTTCAGTGGGTAGATAGACATTTACTGTGCTGAGTACTTGTAAATATTACAGACTTGGAGACAAAGCCAACACACTCTTCTTTGTGTAGTGCCCAGGCAGAGTGTTTTCTCGTTTCGATCCGAAGGATCATATCAAAACTCAATGCTTCTTTTTTTTCATGCACAAGTCTGCATGTGTCGTTATGTCTAATCAGTTTTGCGGGCATAAATTACAATTTTTGTACCTTTATTTCGTCCACTTTGATACTGTTGAGGTTTCATATTCCTATGCGGCTGTGCAACAGAATTCATTTATTCATGTGTGTATGTGTGTACGTCTGAGATGCACATGTAAAGTGTGTAAAATATCCGCACATAGTCCGCACTGTCTTGATTCGCATATGGAATTTTTTGTTGTTGCTTCAGTTTACAATAACATCATCTTCGACAGAGTCATAAATTTTACTTTCCATTTTCATTTCACGTACTCTTATTTATTAGCCAACATTTATGCCGGCGATTTCTGAGCCGGTCACAGGCAAACAGACAGACATTCCCCTCGCCCTGAAAATGGCATCATTTTACCACCAACGTATGTGCACATATTCGCTCCAACTGCGGCCATGGAGTCATTGGAAATATAAAACGCTGCCTCCATCGATTCGATGGAAATAAAATAAAACAAAGCGGTCAGAATGAAATAGTGCCCGAGTATCCAGCGACTAGGAATGAATAAATGAATAGTGTGGACTACGATGGGTTGGCATTACGCATTTATGTTAACATTTTTCTTCATTTCAATATTGGCGCATGCTGTGGTGAACACGCAATTCCGAACACGTGCTGGTCAACCTTGGTGGCTACAATTTCCATGTGAATATTGACTTAGAACTTTTCGAAGACAATAGCAAATATTTGGGGAATTGATCAAATAATTACTTTATTGCTAAGATGAGAAACTGCTAGAAAATGAGCTACTATCGAATGTTCAATGGCTTGAACCTGGGTTGTTATCTGGTGCAGATGTAGCGAATACCACCGAGTAAGTTTATTAATACTTATGAGGAAATTAGGGATGATTTTTTCGCCATTTGGTGTATCAGTGTTAAGTTTTTGGAAGTTCACGCACGGTTTGTGACCTGTCCACAAATTTAAATATGTTCAGTTGCCATTCCGACCTGAATTACCAAGCATTGATTTTTATCATCGAAATTCGTGCTTTGTAAAAATGGCTAAAACAGAATCAATAAACAGAATTGTCCAATTTTGTCCAAGAGGCAGCCAGAGGCTAAAGCTGCCAAAACACTCTGAAAAATGGACAGTTTGGTGAGGTTTAAGGGCCGTCGCACATTGGCTGAAGCGTCGACATCATTGGACCGCACGTTTTCATAGGCGATGATGGCGGTGCCATACTGTCGGCGTTTCCATCAACCAATTAAGAGGCGACTCAAAACTCTCATGTTTTGGCAATGCCAATTGGCCACCTCGTTCGTGAGATATAATCACACTAGACTACTAATAGTGGGGACACGTGAAGTCTCTCGTTTATAGGGCCAATCAGGGCTGTGGAGTCGGGGTGGGAGTCTTAGAGTCGGAGTCCAAGAGTCGGTACCACAGCGTGAGATAAAGTCTAAGAATATTGGACGGAAATAAAACATTCTCAATTTTGTTATAGTAGATGTAAACAACATTTTCTAAATTTTCTTATAGAATAACTTAAATCTCAGTCGAGCTATTAAACAAAGCTGGAGTCCCAGACGATCCATTTTCGCTCGACTCCACAGCCCTGGGGCCAAGTCAACCATGATTGCTCCTTGGCCGAACTGTTGGACAAAAATTATAATAATTGCACTTTCAGACCAAACTTTCGTATAATTTTTTATATTTGTTAAAATTTGCAATATTCGATCTGAAGTTATGGCCTTTTTTTTAATTAAGCCTCATAGTTTCAGGCACCCTTTCCACACTTCGTGTGGACATGACCGGTGACGATTGATTGTAAATTATATTCTGTGGCAACTGTTATGCATATTAAATTGCATTGTTATCATGTTTTCCCCCTTTTTATTTACATCATAATCCAAATGCTACACATTTTCTTCAAAGCAAAGCTAAGAACACCATAATCAGTTAATGCTGTGTTCTCACATAAAGAGCAACAAAAGTCATGTCCTGCGTTTGCACACAAAAAAACGCCATTTGCAATCATTTTTCGAAACATGATTTGGCAATAGAGTGTAAATGCAGATTATGGCAAAAACATACTCGCACATTTCTAGAGGAAGAACTAACTTTCGTAAGACATATGAAACATTTCATAAAACTTGTTACGTGTTATTTAAATTATGAACAAATGGCATTCGTTAAGAAAATCGGGAATAGTTTGTAATTTTTATGCAGTTAATTTCTTTTTTTTGGTACTGCCACCAAATTATTTCGATTTTTTTAATCTAAGAAATATTTTCAATAAATTAATAAATAGTCCGGTATTAATTGGATCCGGTATTAATTTGGTGTGGTACCGTTGGTTTGTCCTAACAAAGAAAGTCACAAGCGCCAAAAACTTCAAAAATAGAGATAAGGCCAGATTCTGTGCCCTGAAATTGATTCTGATTTTTGTGTTATGCTTATAAAAACCATTTTCAACTGAAATATATATATACTAGTAAGTTGTAATGCGCCTATGGCGCCCGTTGAAATATGGAAAAAAAATATTGTTGAAAAAAAAAAATTTTTCTGGAAAAAAAAATTTTGTTGAAAAAAAATTTTTTTCTTGAAAAAAAATAATTTTTGTTGAAAAAAAAAATTTTGTTGAAAAAAAAAATTTTTCTTGAAAAAAAAAAATTTTGTTGAAAAAAAAAATTTAGTGGAAAAAAAAATTTTGTTGAAAAAAAAAATTTGGAAGAAAAAAATTTTGAAAAAAAAAAAATTTTGTAAAAAAAAAAATTTTGGAAAAAAAAAATTTTGGTAAAAAAAAAATTTGGGGAAAACACAATTTCTGTACAAAAAAAAAATATTATTTTTTTTATTATTATTATTTATAGAAAATTATAGAATGCCTATTTAAATTCCTACGTACTGCGTGACAGAGTCAGTGAATCAGGGAATCAGTGTATCAGTGAATCAGGGAATCAGTGTATCAGTGAATCAGTGTCGAGGGTAAATATATATCTTCTTAATATATAAAAACGTTCGTTCCGGGTAAGAGCGCCTAAAACTCAAGAACCGCTGGACCGATTGTTACCAAACTTGGACAATATGTTTGTTTAGTCCGCGGGAAGGTTTCTCTTCAGTATGGTCCCGATGGGTGGCGCATAAGTCGCGATATTTAAATTTTCCGTATTTGTGGAACGTTTTGGCTCAAATTCGCAAAATACATTTCTTAAATAAATATAAGACTGCTGATAAAATTTGGACCTGCTAAGTGGCGGTGGAGTCGAGATATTTACAAAAACTACATTTACTGATATTTGTTCATATCAGAAGACCTTACTTTAGACTTCACACGTGATATCTACAATAAAGCATTAACAAAATTAGAAGATCTCTGTATGATGATTTCGAATGAACCACTATTGCAATTGGGAATGCCATCTCCCCAGAGAGATGCAAGAGATATATTCAATAGAGACCTTCTTCGAGAACAATCATACAACATTGATAGCTTAAATGAGTTTGTACAAAGCAATGAACCAAAAATGACTCCAGAACAAAAATCCATTTTTGATGCTGTGATGCTTGGTGTTGCTGCTCCAGAAGGTGGTTTCTTTTTCTTGGATGCGCCTGGAGGAACTGGAAAAACGTTTTTAATATCACTAATTTTGGCTAAAATGCGATCGCAAGGAAACGTCGCATTAGCTATCGCATCATCAGGCATAGCTGCGACTCTATTGGATGGCGGTAGAACGGCACATTCAGCGCTAAAGTTACCGTTAAACATTCAAAGTAATGAAAATGCTGTTTGTAAAATTAAACCTCATTCGGGGATGGCAAAAGTCCTAAAAAAAAGTCGAATAATTATTTGGGATGAATGCACCATGGCGCATAAATATTCTTTAGAAGCTCTAAACCGTACGCTAAAAGATCTTAAAGGAAATGACAGGCTATTCGGCGGTGCTATGGTTTTGTTGTCAGGTGACTTTAGACAAACATTACCAGTAATTCCACGACCCACTTACGCTGATGAAATTAATGCTTGCTTGAAATCATCGTTTCTATGGCAAAGCGTTCATATAAATTCATTGGACCTACCTGGACTACATGGACATGTCATTTTGTTCGCTGTCAAAATTTTTCGGTAATACAACGTTTGCCGGGTCAGCTAGTTTTAAAATAATTTTGGAAATTTTTCAAAAATATTTAATTTTAAGGCGCGAAAGATAAGAAACGTAAAAACTAAATATCTCGAAACTACCAACATGAAGATGTGTCTTTCTTTCTTCGGAGGGCAGTATGGCTTAGGGTTCTATAAGTCGACTTTCGACTAATCGATTAATCGACTTTTGGGTACAAAAAAGTCAAAGTCGGTAAGTCGACTTTTTGTTTTTAAAAAAGTCTAAAAGTCGACTTTTTCATGTCGACTTTTTCGACTTTTTATTTTATCTTCAAATATAACCATATGTATTTTTACTTGTCAGTTTGTCGTAAAACAAACCCTAATCCACTTCTTGTTTGGAGAACAATAGAAAGCGAGTACCCACTTATTGCAAAAGTTGCGAAAAAAACGTTGTCAATCGTTGCCACTTCTGTCCCGTGTGAGAGATTATTTTCGCATGCAGGACTTATTGCTACCCAAATTCGGAGCCAAACTTCCCCAAAAAATTTAAATATGATTATCTTTTTGAGATCAATAGATGCGGACATGTGGTTCTAGGAATATTGATCAACTATTTTAAATAAAACTTTTTCAAAAGTTTTTAAAAACTACATGAATTACCTGATGTTATTACCTTTATAAACACTTTTTTTTATATAAAAGTTTTTAATATAAAGAAAACTTGTTTTTATTCCAAAATATAGCTTTTTTTTTTATGTAAAGAAAAAATTCGAAAAGTCGACTTTAATCGACTTTTTTATACTAAGAAGTCGAAAAGTCTAAAAGTCGACTTTTGATTTTATTGTAATAGTCGAAAAGTCGACTTTTGGTCTTAACTATATAACCCTAGTATGGCTCACATACAAAAGATCTGTTCTGTGTTGAGGAATTTTTAATCTAGATGGCGTAACGTGGTGAAATTGGGCCATATCTTGTCATGGTTCAAAACGATCCACGTAAAGGGTTTTTTTTTAGACATATGGTTTTGAAGAAGAAATAAAACGCATATAATTGAATGTTTTGGCCAAGAATTTGTATTTATTATAAAGAAAAGGGTTTGCCATTATGTATTTAATATGATTTCGGGCAAGTGGCAGCCGCGACTGGATCGAATAAATTCCAGCTTGGGGCCCTATATCAGCAATAACGCGGCGAATATTCACTTCCAAGACGTCAATCGTGTCGGGTTTATCTGCGTAGACAAGCAACTTCACATAACCCTCCACAAAATCGTCCAGTGGTGTTAAATCTCACTATCTTCGAGGCCACGACACGAGATAATGCGCTCACCAAAAGTTTCCTTCAATAAATCGATAGCCGAGACATCACGATTACTAAACTTGAAGCGCAGAACATCACCGGGATGATTTAAAAATAAGATCCGTCAGAAAAGACGACTTTTAAAGTAAAATCGTAGGCCCAAACTGTTTGTGCCTTCAGTTGCCGAGTCAATTGAACCTTGACTTTGTAAATCAGTTTGCATTCTTTTAATAATTAATTTCGATTAATTTCGTTCCATGGAGATATCATACAGACTCTGTCAAAATTTGGAGAGGGAAAGAGTTGTCACTGTCGAAATATCAGATGATGCAAAGAGAAACCACTAGATGGACCAGCCGGTGTATGTACCTCAACCAACGAACTGTTAAGACCAGTATGGTTATTTGGTCTAAAACCGTTTTCCAAGTCCTCCACCCAACGAGTTATGAGTATCAGTGCTAGACAAATTGTTTGTCGAATTGTATTTGAATATACATGTAAATACATACATATGTACTGGAATACCTCAAGGCACTCGGGCCCTAGCGCCCTATACCCATATGAAGGAGGCTAAAGGACATGATGATGATAATCGCGTCAAAAAACTATAATTACATACATGTTACATAAAAAATACGACAAATTTAACGTTGACGGGGAAAATACCAAAAATGTTATTAAAAAATATTGAATTTTTTTTTTTTTTTTTTTTGGAGCAATTTTTTTTTTGGAACATTTTGAACCCGTTCTGATCGAAGTAGTACAATGCGATGTATTCCTGTAGTTGCTATGTATTTCAAATGCGTTACGAGCTTTCTGAAATTTAATATCCAACAAATTCCAATAACACCACAATATCACAAATGCAATATCGAACATGTTAATGTCCAAGCTAAACATTTTTGTATTCTCTGCAGTGTTGCCAAATGGGTTGAATAAGTTCTAGTCACAGAGATGTTCAGAATGGCCCAATTCACACGGGAATAATTTTTAGTCCGAACAACTTTTGTTTTTTCCAAAACACACGAGACTAATTAATCTGACAAAAATTGTATACGTATACACAGCTTTGTGTGTGTTAGTATTTTCTTTATTTATTTCACGTTTGTTTTGTGTGCATGTATTAGTTTTGTTCTGGTAATGCGGGGTTGTAGCTGGATGAAAAATTAATCCAACCAAAAACGACTCTCCTCACCGAAAATGCCTACAAGCTGCCATGTTAGACCAGAACAATTAATCCCGTGTGAATTGGGCCAATAAAAAGAGATGATAAGCGCCCCGGTAGGCGAGTTGGTAGCGTGCTTGCCTATCAGCGTGGGGGTTGTGGGTTCGATTCCCACCAGAGGCTTGGTCTGTGTCACCCGGTTTAACCTTGGACCCAAAAATTAGAATATAAATTTACTTTGTATTGTAATTAATAATAAATAAATAAATAAAATAAAAAGAGATGATGTAATATTTAGGATATTTTATGAGGAAATATGATTTTAATTTTAATTGCGAATACAAGTGCTGCCAAGTTGATAGTTTAAGATGCAAAATTGCCTTACAAGGATTTCTTAACATGTAGAAAACTTTTTATATTGTGGATTGTTGCCGAAGGTTCTAGTAGGGTGTTGATAGTTTCGGAGGCAGTAGACATTGGATACAAGTTAATCAGTGTCTTCCCTCCCTGAGTTCTACGCAATTAAATTTGGTATTCAATGACTTCTTAGGCGTGTTTTCGTTTCCAGCTGGCTGTTATCGTTTGCTTAATTGTAAAGAAAACGCCAAACTTGCGATATTATCATTTGACAAAACCCAGGCAGAATTCTGAGAACGCTGTTAAAAAATGTTAATACATTTTCATGAAAATCCGTAAATTTTTGAAAGAATTTTATATTTATTATCGTCTTCTTCTGTATTAGATCACAATTTTACTTAAGGCTTTAAATCACAAGTCCAGAATTAATAAGTGAAAAATGAAATGAATAATATCTTTGTTCACTTGGCACCATTTAATTGTTTTGTTTTTATGCTGGCAATGCCGCGATAATTTTCGAGCTTAATATCGCATTGCTCTCCATACAAATTAAGCGATTATCTGAGCTAGCGGTGTAACAAAACCACACCGATTCAGATGACAATTTTTAAATTTACAATTATGCAGGTGGCTTGAAACTGAAAAATATAATTAATGTCTCATTCCATTAGCCGCATTGCGGACTTACTATTGAAAGAGGGTGTTCTGGAAATCTCTTTTAGGATATTCTTTGTTAGAAGTGAGCAACACTTAAAGTCTTAACCGGCAGTATACCGGTATTTTTTTCAGTTGCAAAGAGCTACTGCACATTGCAATGAACTTCATCGCCCGTGAGCATTTATCAAGTTTGTTAGAAACAAGACATGCTGCCGGTATGATCTCATACCCCACAAGACGACAAGCGAACGGCACATTCGCATATTAGCAAAGGCCTTGAGGATCAAAAGATCAATGATTATTTAACAAAATCATAAACCAACTTTACTCATAAGACTTTACAAAAACAAAACAACAAGGAAACCACCAGCAAAGAACAAACAAAATAAATTGAAAAGGCGACTCCAATCCACTTGTGCGTGTGCTCCCCCAGCCAAGTTTCATTTGAAATGCCTCAATGGACGGAAGAGCTTACATTGGAGATGTAAGCAAATACCACAACAAGAAGTGTTTCTATTTGCTTTTGTGCGCATGTGCACCGAGCACCGGCTTATTTTGACAGTTGTGAGTTTCAATGCACTTATAAATATGACGGAGTGTGTGCTGTGCGTCTTTTAAATGTTAACCGCCTGTGGGGTTCTGCTAAAACACCAGACCGAGCGAGAGAGTGCAACGACCTGGAGGTTTTTTCGTTTAGTTAGGTTGAAACTATAAATCGATCATACAAAATGTATTGTATATTATATTAAAGGGAAGATTTTTCAATAATTCCGGTGCATTGAACTCTCTGAAATCAAATGATCTAACAAGTGTACCAGATCATATCGTAGCTGAGGTTATCAGTGTCAGCCTTGTCGGACCGAGGTATTTCGTCTCCATCGGAATCAGAATAGCAAGATTTCACATAGTCTAGGCAGTATGAAGATTAGAATCATGTGGCTTAGAAATAAAATGCGATCCTTCGTTTTTGAATTATCCTGGCGAATTTTTGTTCAACAAATCGATTCAGAGTGGAGACAGTTTTTTTTATCAAATTTGATGTTTTGTAACTTTTAAAGAAAAATGGATAACTAGATTAAGAAAGTTATATGTCTTACGTCGTTTTGATTAACCGTTCGCATCGTTGCCAAACGACCAGCCGACTTCGTGTAATCTTCTGCTAGAATAAAGACTCTCTCCTGTCGTTTGATTTCATACACACATATATATAGCGAATCGTGGAGAAAATTAGTGGTTAGAATCAACATCGTAGACCGAATAGAACCAAAGAGCCTCCGCTGCGCAGTCCACATCTAGTCTACCAAGTGGTCAATCTAGTATTTTTTTAATCATGTGAAACTTTTACAGCCGCAGTTCTTTTCCTCTCGAAATCCTTGCAGAAAGACAGTATATTATATCCCTGGAATGAAATAACCCGCTTTACGTTTGAACACTATTGCGAAATGATGTACATTTATTTCCAATGTCTGTGCTGGGTCGTCCAAACAATGTGTTTATTGAAAATAACATTTTGGTCGAAATCTACCTCCACTGCAAGTTTCTGCACAAGCACACATTGCCAACGACGAGAATGTGTGCGAGCATCGATCCGCTATCGATCCTCACAACTCAACATTGAACTCACCAGCTTCTTGCAAATTATGCACAAAGATCTCCCCTTACAGGAATACATCGCATAGAACGGTTAATCGGTTCCACCATTCTGAAACCGGACTAATCGAGGCACTCGGGTCACTGTTAACGGACATGATGATAATATTCGAGTCAAAAAACTATAATTTGGTACATATAAATCAGAATAAACGAAGAATACCGAAAATTTTACGTTTTCATTATAAAAGGAAAATATAAAAAATGTATTTAAAAAAAAAAATATTTTAAAAATTTAAATTTATAAATGCATACACGATTGTTGGAGAATAATCCCTTAACAATTCCACCCCTTAAAGGAAATATAGAGGAAGTAATTCGTAAGACAGAAATCATCATCATGGTCTTGGAAAATTCAATTGACAGTATGAGCTACTGCGATGCCAGCCGAGGCAGCCACATAAAGGAAATCGTGTTTCTTAGCAAACGGGGGTTGTCAATCTTGCAAACCAGGCAATGTTTGAATGGATTTAATACACCATAACAACAAAAATACACGGGGATGTCAATTTCTAGGACTAGTGTCGTCTGCTAGACTCTTGCAATCTCTGCAAGAGTAGAACAATGGTGTCTGTTCGTCAGATATTCGTTGGCTGGTCCCTGACGTTTAACCGGAATACGCGTCACTCATGGGTCACTCATCTTTTCCTGGGTCACTCATCTTTTCGTTGTCACATGGCCGATTGATCGAACGACGCACAGTAGAGAAAATTCGTTCTTCGGTGGAACTGTTCGTATGTGGAATAATCTTCCAGCAAGTGTTTTTTCAGCCTGCTATGACATTACCCAATGCAAGGCAAACATCAACAAACACTACTCCCACTTTTCTCGCTGCAATACCCTTCTTTCACATCGCTAACACAGTCCATTGCATTTATAGGGGATATCCCCTGAGTATTAGTTAGAATATATTTTTGGCGTTTTTCGACCTTTATATCTTAATCTTTGAATTTAATTCTCTATTTATTCAATATTTCGTCATCCTGTGGTTGACATCTTCAGGATTAAAACACCTAAACGGGGATGTCACCCAGAGACTGACGAAATATTGAACAAATAAAGAATTAAATTGAAAGTTTATGAATTTAAGAAATAAATTCAAAAAGAACAAACTTGAACTCGAGCTGGAATTAATTAACAGTAAGAGTGTTGTTTTTACTCTAGAGTTAGCAACATTGCCAGATTCTTCTACTTAGGGAAAAGAAAAGAAAAACAGCTGTTATGATGCAAAGCAACTGGGGAAAGACTTTTACTAATCATAGCGGGGCTAAGTGTAGCCCTCTTAATTGCCGTTGAAAATCTCTAGAAAAGTAATTAAACGGGCTCGTTTGGGAAATTATACGATCACGGTTAAATACCATGCTTGGAAAATAAATTACATCTTATTTAATTTATTTAATATTTTGTTTAATTAATTATTTGAGATTGTTTTCTAAAATTCAACGCACTGAAACAACTATTAACTTTTTACGTATTCTGTATGTATATTTGACAATTTGGAATTGATTTTAGTTGCCAGATCTGTAGTCGAAAAATATTTTAGGTAAATATGCGAGAAGAATGCAAAGTCAACTTCATTGCGGGAAAGAATTGGTTGATTGATTAAAGGAAATGCCAACCGTGGAGTTTGGTATGAAAAGGAGAGGGATATTCGCAAATTCTGCCAAATAAGTGAAAAGGCAATTGAGCAGGGAGGCAGTTAAGCGGGAAATACTATATTCTGGAAGGGTTGGAGAATGTGCTGCAAAGATTATATAACCGTATAAGCCGTAAAAATTGATTTTTTTTTTTTTGTTTTTTTTTTAATAAAATTTGGTCCTCCATGTATATGGCTTCTTCATCTAATGATCCTGTTACATGGTCACTTATGAAAATCTGTGGCATACGGACAGTGACGATCATAGAAATGATATTTAAATAATAACACTCAGACGCTATTAGCGAAATAATGAGCCAAAAACACTCTACATTATTTTCCAAAATAGTTTACACATATCGAAGAAAACTTTTGCCCAACGAAACATTTTACGGGCCACACTAATACGCCTAGTATCTATAGAGCCCATGGATGTTAATTTCATTTTCTTTTCATTACTTTTTTTTTTTGCACGGTCATCCTGGCAACAAGTGTCCATGGCTACTAATACATGAACACTTATGACATATTATTGGTGGTGGAATTTGCATGATGCACTTTGCCTGACCATCAAGCGATGACTTGTTGCCTCAACGGCCCAAACGCAATATTTGTTGGAAAAAAAAACAATTCATATGTTCCATGCATGGTCTGCACTCAATGCAAGTGTATTTTGGAGGGGAGAACTTATATTCAACATTTTCCCAAAGTCATCGCTGTTTGTTTGTCTTCTGCGCTTCCTTTTCGCCAGCAGTTAATGTGCCAACTTTGGCTTGACCATGAATCTGCATGAATGTGTTCATTTGTTGATGTTTTGCCCATGTGACTGCGATCCGCCTGTCTGCCCGGTATTTGTTTGTCTGCATGGGTCTCTTTAATTTGTCGTCTGCCGTCATAAGTCGTCATTAGCATATGAATTACCAGTTGTCCAAGAGCCTGTGTATGCGGGTATTTGCATACATACAAATGCATCAGGAAGACAAATAACATCGCATTTAAGTGGCCGCCCAGAGCCGGAGTTACTGCGGCCATGTTAAGACAGCTGTTTTCTGACGCTGCATTAAACACTTGTAATAACATTTAAACGTTGGCAATTTGTTAGCGTTACCAAGTATTGCAAATATGAAATAAGTAATTTTACAATACTTTCTGAGGGTTTTAATTGTTAGATGTTGTTTGTTAATTAAGAGGACTAATTCAAGGACACCTTTCAGTTAAAAAACCAACCTCAATTAAAAATTAATTAAGTTTCAGCTAGTAATAATGCTCAATTTAATACTAATTGAACTTAACATTTTAATTTGTCAAATACATTTGTTAACAATACAAAACATAAGAAAATGTTGACTGGTGCATCGGGTCAAACGATATACATAACCTGTATCAGCAGAATAGACTTGTTCGTATCACAACCACGTCGTGTAACATTTTCGAGTGTTGAAGCTTGAAGGATTCCCAAAATAAATAGTCAATGCTGCCCAGAATTAGACAGATCCTTCCACGAGGATAACTGTCAACCTATTCCAGAATGCCACATTTCAAGGCAGAGCTTATCCCCAAAAGCCATAGATCACAAATAATAGATTCTCTACAGATTCGCATGAAAACAAATCACCATTACATTGTAAATTCTCACTCTTGTATTCTCACATTCGCAAAATTCCCATATTCCATAGGCGGACCATGAATCATTGAACATAATGCCCACTTCAGTTACTCCAAATAAAGCATGATGTAATCTTCCTTTGCCATAAAGCATTTCTTTGTAGTCGCTGACAAAAGTATTCAAATAAATTATAAAAGAAACGTTTTAAGAATTTCAAGTAAAATGTCAAATTGTCAACGGGTAATGTTGACATATTACCGCGTACATGAAAACATTTGTTGGATGAAGCACTTTAAAGACCCTACCACAGACACACACACACTCTTACACATATGTACATATACACGCTCAATCGCTTACTACCACTCAGAGGCTGTTGGCGGCACTTTACAGGCGGCAGCAGTAAAGACATCAATGGCAACAAAGAAGAAACCACTTTAAATGTAGATTAAAGGCGATTTATGTACGTGTACGTGTATGCGCATCTATGTATGTAGTCGCACGCATGCGTAGCAAAACATTTCAACAATCGACCGATCGACCACAGCTTTATCTATCCAAACCAGGGTTCGTAAACTTACGGCGAGAGAGAGAGAGACACACAGAGGGAGAGGGTAAACATAGAATACATTTATCGCCTTAAGTGATTAATTTGTTGTTAAAGAAGTACAGTAGAACTTCCATAAGTCGAATTTTCCTTAACTGAAGAATAATAAGAGGTACAGGATAGTATGACTAAAGTAAAATAAACAATACAAGTTTTCATATCAATAGTAAGCCGAAGTCAATGTATGTGTTAAAACAGTATATTTATGAAGACATAGTTGTGAGTGCTCAGTGAAAATCATTTAGACGGATTATGATATTTGTCATTTAATATGTGATTATTTATGAAATAAATTCATAATATTTTTATGAAACTTTTTCATAATATCCCTCAAACTTACGAAACACTTCATACGATTAATTAGTTACTTTTATGAATTCTGGTTCCATAGGGATTATGAAAGACATTTTAAAGTGTACGACAAAAAACATTTCAACAGTCATCGACAAACTACCACGAGTCGTCTTTCACAGCCCACTGTTGATTCGTTGATGACATGGATCTTCGACTCAAATGGATCCTAATATTTTCAATAATTTAGCAAGGGACGGAGAACTTTTCTCGGATCGGTGAGCTGTAAAAGAATTCTCTCTAATTCGTAAAGTCCGTAGAAAACCTGAAAAGATGTTGATGTTGTTACCTGAATACGATCCTGGATTGGATGTCATATTCACACACACACACACACTACATGTCATTCATGCTTAAACGAAAATCCGCTTTATTGAAAAATGCAAAGACCCAAACTTATATGATACGAAAAAAATGTGTGTCAACCACATTTAAGACAACTCAACCAAATAAAAATAAGTAACTATAGAATACAACAATTTCCAAAGAACATACCCGAAGTCATTTTTTATCAAAAATCCCGTATAAGTGAAAACAAATTTTTGATTTTTTTCATTTCTGCTTAACCGAATTCGACTGTATATACAAATTCGTCTAGTTGCCACTTAAAGCGTTCTTGAAAATCTCAAGCTTTTTGAGTACGGTAATTAAACGAACAGGCTTAACTACCTCACTTGAAAAAAATAAATAAAATGTGTTCCTTTTACGCGATTTTCTTATAGTTAAACACAAAAAAGTTCTGAATGCTTAACGATTTCGAATTGATTGTAGTCGGTAGCCCAAAGCCCGACTGTAGAGTCGGAGTCGAGCAATTTTTGGCTCGACTGCACAGCCCTGGTCAAAAATTATTTCAGGTAAATAAGCGAAAAAAATGCAAATGAACTTCATGCCGGGGAAAATATTTCTTTTATGGGTAATTTAAAGAAAAGGGTAATTAGCCGAAAGTAATTAAATGTGTTTTCTTTTTTTTTGTATAAAAAAGGAGCCAAATTAACTTGCATCCGGAAATTGTGGCAAATGAGCTAGAAAAGTAGTGAAGCAACAGCCGCGTGGCTTCGTAGCGACGTCGTTGTTGTAGTTTCTCTACTAACAAAAACAGAAGGACCAGATCACGTAACCGGCTATATTAAATTTAGATTTTTTTGAAATCCCTCTCGGCCAACCAGCCACACATCTATTAAAATACGTTTGCGAACCCTGCTTCCAAGTTGTATGGCTGTGCCGAAGTCGAAACTGTTGTTCAAGTTTAACACGGTTCTTCTATTGTGGCGAAAAAACAAATCTCATCTTTTGTTATGTCGACAAACAACGCCAGCAACAAAATATAAGACATTGCCGCACCGGCAACCACAGCTTGATGAAGATAAAGAGGAATTTTTCAAAGTGTTAAATTATAATGAAGATGATCATCACACGAATAAACAAATGGCACACATAGGCTAACATATGGACTCACACATTCAGAGAAAACAAAGAACACTTGTTTTACAATAACGGAGCGCAGCATTATAAATGAATGCAAGTGCGAGTGTATGTGTGAGTTTCATGGTCCAAAGCTATGAATCCATTTTTGTGGACACAACCATTTATGTGATGACAATGTCTCTCGTCCGTTCGCTGCGGTCATTCGGTTTTGTGTGGGCACCGCTGAACACTTTGTTGTTGTTGTTGTTGTTATGGTTGTTGGGCCATTGTGTCTCTTTTGCTCTGGAGTCATTTGCGCTTTAGTGGAGTGCCGGTGTGACGGTGGTTCGTTCCCAAACACCAAGAGGTGTGAAGATTCAATTCAATTTCCAAAGCAAATTGTTTTCATAACAACACTTTATTTCTCGGTTCCACGCGAATTATGCATATTCCAGGCAGTTGGCAAATGTGTACGTTTAAGCAGATACTAACAGAGCCATATGGGGCATTCCATGTGTTAAATTTGATCAAAAAAAATATATGATTTAAAGGAAACAAATACCTTATTTGAGTACATTTTGTACTCGTAAGGAGTTAACAAAACATTTTGTACTTGTAAGGAGTTAAGGAAATGATTTTTCGCAAGAAGGATTACAGTTTTAGAAACACAAATCTTATATATGAAAAGCAAATGGGATACGAACTAGCCAAAATCAAAAGCCGCCAAACAAATTAGATTCTCGCCACGATTTTCCACAGACTGTTGTTAAAATAGTACAGGATTTTCCAACAAAAGGTGTTATTTTGGTATTCAAAGAAAAATAAGATTTTTTTGAGATAAATGATCGGATGTTTATTTCATAATAAAGAGGAAGGTATGCCGTTAATAATGAAAAACAACATCAGCCAAATGGCCACGACGACCACGCTTACAGGACCATATCCTTTTAATGAATTTTTCCCTAACCAAATCGCAAAGTGGCTGCCCTATGTCCTCGATAGCCGCACGAATTCTATCATTGAGGTCTTGAATCGCTGTTAGCGTAGACATTAACTTTCACGTGGCCCCAAAGGAAGATGTCACAAGGTGTTAAATCACAAGACCTCGGTGTCCAATTGTGATCACCACTTTGAGGGATAACATGGTCCGGAAATGTTTCCTATAAAAGAGCAATGGTTTCGTTGATTGTGTGACACATAGCGCCGTCTTGTTCAGATCAAGACGGCGTTGTCCAGATCAATATCATCCAACTCCGACCATAACAAATCATTAATCATCTCTCGATAGCGCAACCAATTCACCGTAACTGTTGATCCAACCTCATTTTCGAAAAAGTAAGGTCCCCCGTCGGACCATAAACCGCACCAAACAGTCACACGTTGAGAATGGAGACGCTTCTCAACAACAAGTCTTGGGTTTTCCAACAATTTTGCTTGCTGAAATAGCCACCGAGGTGGAAATGGGCCTCATCAGTCAAGATGAAAATCCGGATCATTTTCATACATTTTAAGGACCCAATTAGCAAAGACACGACGTTGTTGATGATCGGCCGGCTTGAGTTCCTGTGTTAACTGAACTTTATAAGCCTCAAGACCCAAGTCTTTATACAAAACACGGTGTAATGACGTTGGTGGAATGCCCAATTCCAAAGAACGACGAGAAATGGACAAACCTGGGTTTTCTTCAACACTTTGGGCTACAGCAGCAATATTCTCAGTTCTTCTTGAGCGACGTACACGCGTTTTATTCTTCACATCACTAACTTGTCCCAACAGCTAGAATTTTTCAACCAATTTCTGTACTGCGGTCCAAAAGGTCCGACCCAAAAAGACTTTGGTTTTGCGAACTGCGACTGCAAGGTTTTCACCATTTCTGAAGTGAATTTTAATAATTTCAATGCGTTGTTGATTCGTGTATCGTTCCGTTTTTAGTTGTTTCTACTTGTCAAATGTCAAAGACTAAAAGCTTCAAAAGTGACAGCTACCGTAATACCGGGTGATTCAAAATAACACCTCTTGTTGGAGAACCCTGTAATATCTAATTGTGAATGAAATGAATAATAGTGAATAATAACGAGAACAAGAAAATGTTTTGGGGAGTGTAGAAATACTTCCCAATCCAAGGTTACATATTTTTCTGAGATCTTTTCAGACGTCATCAGAAATTGGCATTTTACGACTGCAGGAAGGGAAATAAAGAGATTTCAAATCTAAATTGAAGTCGAAATCAAATATGATAAATATCTGAAATGGCCATTGATCGACCATGAACTACGGTATGCGTACCACTTTGAGCGTACTTGGAATGATGACACAGCGTAACTGGGGGGTGAAGTTTTTTCCCCCCTTAGGCCGTCATCCTAACCGAAATGCAATTTGGCTGGGTTTATGAAGATTCTCAAAATATTGCGGCAGAGAAACAGTTTTGCAATTGTCGTCTAAAACCCCTCTATTCCACTTCTATTCCACTTTAATATTTATCACCTTTGGCTGCTCTCCAGCTGCATGGAAATAGCCATATGGTAGATCGCAGTTTCATATGATATTTTACATGTTCGCTGAACTAAAATTATACAAATCTTGAACATAAAGCGTAATATTCAATTTCCCTTTGTGCCGTTACAAAGATGTTAACAACGGCAACTAATATTGGGTTATACGTAATACCGGCTGTTGTTGGCTATTGTGACAAACACACATATGGTTAGGTACATATGTACATACGCGTTGGCAAGTATTTAGCTGTGTAAGAAAGTCTCTCGGCCTGTCTGTTTTGTATGTGGCTACTGTAGCTATCTCTGAACAACATAGGCGTTCATATACGAGTACAGACCAACGTGCATTCCTTCACAATTTTCTAAAAACTTTTCCATCTGTTAACAGCACAAGCAGCCGCAGCAATACCGGCAGCAGCAACAGCGACCAATGTTGGTATTCTATTGTGGTTGTTGTTGTCGTTTCAAGAGTATGGTGTTACATTTGTTAATGGATTCGGTTGTTTGTTGTTGTTGCCGGTGTTTGTCGTTGTTCTTCTGTGTGGCACTGAACTGCAAAATGTATGCAAAGCCAGTAACTGACTTAACCAACATTAATTGGTCAACTTTTAGTTACAGCAACAGCAGCAGCAGTGACAGCAGTTGCAATAACAATATTAGCAACGATATATTGTTGTAATTTATTTTTGTTGCTGTCAAACCATACTTCCCTCTTCTGTTGGCCAAACAATTTCTATTGACTGCGTTTTTTTTTCGTGTGTGTGTGTGTCAATTTATAAAAGTTTCAAAGCAGAAGAAAAACAAATGGAAATTGAAACTTCATTTGGTGGGGGCAACTGTAGCACACATCGATAGTCAAAGGATTGAAACAAAAAGGCGTCTGGTAATTAAAACTACAGTTGAACTGACATATCGACGAGCAGTGTACCCCAATTGCTTCACTTGGTCCTAGGGACGGACACAAAGAGTACGGCTACATTTGATTTGATTTGATATTCATGTCGATATCAATAATGTTGTCTGTGTTGAGTAAAATTGAAATGTTTGTGTTCGACATGGCAAATAATTCTAGTTCTTTTTGTTTGCATTACTTTGTATAAGAATTTCCTTGTTCTGCAGACCTACGAGTTTAGTTCTTCAATGAGAACATTTCTGTTAGAGCATACAGTGGTTGTTTGGCTGTCAGGCAGTAGAATAACTTTATCTAAATAAAGTATTTCAATGAAGGTTTTTTTTTGGTCGAAAACAAATTACTCTGGGTTAAAACGTGGATTGTCACAATTTCATTCCTCAGGTCGGGTCGCGTGGGATTGTCCATGGGTTTCTTTATTTTCTCAGCGGCGCTTTCAAATTGTATCTAATATTTTGGAGTGGTGTTACCTGATTTTGTCAAATTTAAAATTTCTGACTGTCAGAACTTTAACAGGTGAGAATGTTGTGTAGGAGACGAATCTTATACACCCTTCACCATGTCTTGTAGTAGACTGAATAGAGTCAGGTAGAGTAAATATGTAAAAGAAATGTTTTTGGACACTCCTTGCATTGCCGCCATTGTTTTTTAATTTTAGATTTTACAGTTTTCTTCAATGCTAATGATTAATTATGAGTAAAATTACAAAAATCAGCCCATAAACATAAATAATAATTATTTATGACTTTTATACAGCGTTTTCCAACAAGAGGTGTTATTTTGGTAGTTAGAGAAAAATTAAATTTTTTGAGATAAATGATCGGATTTTTATTTCATAATAACGCCACGAACACGCTCATATCCTTTTCATGAAATTTTCCATAACCAAATCCCAAAGTGGATGCCCTATGTCCTCGATATCCTCACGAATTCTATCTTTGAAGTCTTGAATGGACGCTGGGCTATTGGCGTAGTCCTTATATTCTACGTGGCCCCAAAGGAAGAAGTCGCAAGGTGTTAAATCACATGATCTCGGTGACCAATTCGAGAGATAACACGGTCCGGAAATTTTTCCC
The DNA here is from genome assembly GCA_958296145.1 of Hydrotaea cyrtoneurina. Taxonomy (NCBI): domain Eukaryota; kingdom Metazoa; phylum Arthropoda; class Insecta; order Diptera; family Muscidae; genus Hydrotaea; species Hydrotaea cyrtoneurina. The sequence continues at coordinate 46,796,360 of OY282516.1, read as the reverse complement.
GTAAAAGAGTAATGGTTTCGTTACTTGTGTGGCACGTAGCGGCGTCTTCTAGAAAAAAAACGTTGTCCAAATCAATATCAGCCAACTCCGACCATAAAAAATCATTAATCATTTCTCGATAGCGCAGTCCATTCACCGTAACTGTTGATCCAACCTCATTTTCGAAAAAGTAAGGTCCAATGACCCCGCCGGACCATAAACCGCAAGAAAACAGTCACCCGCTGAAAATGGAGAGGCTTCTCAAGAATAACTCTTGGGTTTTCCGATTCCCAGATGCGACAATTTTTCTTGTTGACGTAGCCACCGCGGTGGAAATGGCCCTCATCAGCACATACACGACGTTGTTGTTGATCGGCTTGAGTTTTTGTGTTAACTGAGCTTTATAAGCCCAAGTCTTTATGCAAAACACGGTGTAATGACGTTGGTGGAATGCCCAATTCCAAAGAACGACGAGAAATGGACAAACTTGGGTTTTCTTTAACACTTTGGGCTACAGCAAGAATATTCCCAGTAGTTCTTGAGCGACATGCACGGATTTTATTCCTCACATCACTAACTTGTCTCAACAGTTCGAATTTGTCTACCAATTTCTGTATTGTGGTCCGACAAGGTGCCTTACGATGACCCAAAAATGCTTTAGTTTTGCGAACTGTGACTGCAAGATGTTCACCATTTTTGTAGTGAATTTTAATAATTTCAATGCGTTGTTGAAGAGTGTATCGTTTAAATTTTGTCATCTGTCAAAGAGTAAAAGCTTCAAAAGTGACAGCTACCGAAATACCGGGTGATGGAAAACCCTTTATAGTCATTAATAGGAATTCTTCTAATAAAACTCATAATGAGTTTTTGGTCTCGACCCATGTTATTTGAGATCGATATGGACAACTTTATCAAATGCCCCAAACTCTACTCTAGGGCTGACCAGGTCGATGAATGACTTTACATATGGCATTCTCTCAGCGTCCATAAACTCACAATAGATATGCAGTAATTGATCATTACTGTGATGCAACTGCTCACCAGAAATCAAAATATCTCAAATCCTTGTGGTAGTATCAGTTCTGTTCACCCTACTGGCCACAGTGCGAATCCCACAACGAAGACTAATAAAAAGTGATGGACGTCTGAGTGAAAAGGTGACGTGGTGGGTGGGTGTTAGAATCCGATTGCGCCAGAGCTGAGTTCGTAATAAAGTTGTTGATAACCGTCTGCTGCTATACTCCAGTTTGGTTCGGAACACGTTTCTTTTATTGTCAATTCAAAAATCGTTTATGACAATCATTGCTGCATGTACAATCATGTTTGGCGTATATTCGTTGTTTTTTTTTTTATTATTAAAAGTCCCAAAGTGGGAATAAACAAACCGAACTGATGAAGACAACAATGAAAAGTACAACAAAACGTGTTGTCGTACCTCTATTTTATAGTTGTAAAACAATAAAATTGCATACATATAAACTAAATACATAGACATGGTGTACATTGACTACATACATTAGTATGTATGTATACATTGGGTTCCTTTTCATTTATATTCCAGCGACATTCACGGATACATGAGTATGTCTGTATGTTGGTGCATGTGCTGAAATTCCAATTGTTTGTGAAACTATGTAAGCTGCACACTTTGTCCAGATCATAAAGAAGTTTGAGTATGTGTGTGTGTCTTTCGGTTGGACTCCAGTCACTCCTTCAGCATTGACATGGCCATTGAGAATAAACCGAGAAATGGATAACTCTGTACCCTACGCGGCAAGTTTAGTTCCCTGATTATGATTTGAAAATGATTCGTAATTTATTATAACCGAATTAGCTGATATTTAGGATGTGTTTCAATGTGTTCACAACACCGTAGGATAGGAGATTAGGGATAAAGGACGCAGAAAAGATTTAAAAAATGTTATATGGCCAGCAGATGAAATTATATTCTTCATGGATAGACCAGCAGCTCTGACAATGAACGCCTATGTACTCTGTGTCATTATCATTCACAGTTGGCTCCGTCATGACACATGTCGATTGTTAAAGCCACAAGATGGACTTAACACTTATGGCGAGACCTATCAACGAAAGACCATTTCTACAACTGATTAATGACGGCAACAACGACGAAAAAATCCAGACCACACTGCCACTCATTTCGTCATCCAATTTTTTGTGGAGAGCAGCTGATTCTATCTCACGAATGACTCAAACGATAGTTACCTTAATGGAGCTCTATGAAAAATGCCCCCCCCCCAAAAAAAAATTCGAATACAAATTTATGGGGAATTTCATTATGAAAAATTCCCCAAAAAAAATTAGGGGATTACCCTCTGAAAAGGTCGACAATGGCATAGTGCCATTTCATAGTCGACTACATCCCACCTTATCATCAGGCAACTTTTGTGGTTCTTCTGCTTCCTGTTCGTTTCGTAAAAGCACATAAAAACAACACGATAAACGGGAGGAGACAAACCAGTCTCGAAGGTATAATTGCACAACATCATTTTATGAGCCACCTGTCGCCTTAACAGTTAACCCTTAAAAGTAAAACTATAACGAAATGTTAGGAGGGAATGTTACCCAAGTATGTGTTGATATGTAGGGGACGCATATCAGCATTCGTTGAAAGCGTATTTTTGCAATACTCACTCATGGTTTAAGAATGTATGATGGTAGGTGGTCAAACGAAACGAGGTGAAAAGAAGAAGCCGGGTTATGACATTTGACTTGGTGGTCATGCCGGCCGGCTGCACGGAGTGAAGCAGCTTCATTAAACTGCTGAGGACGGGTTTTCCGATACATGGTTTGTGGAATTGGCCGTCCCGACGATTCGTGTGACTCGCAAGATATGATTATTTTCTAGAAAATAATTTTTGAAAATATTTCTATGTCCACAAAAAATTAGAATTTCATTTCATGAGTATTCTGCCCTCCTAAAGGAAGAAAGCCACATCTCCATTTAGGTAGTTTTTAGATTTTAAGCTTATACGTTGCTTATCGTTCGCGCCTCAGAATTCCAAATTTTTGAAAAATGTCTAAAATGTTTTTAAAAAATGTTACAGTTTTAAATGGGTCTTATAAGCTTAACATAAAAATCACAATCGCATTCATTTTGAAATTTCCGCCCTTGTAGTCACTTTCCTAGGACGGCAGTATTGGTATGGGCACAAAATGATAGAACCCATGGACAGCCTCAAATCCTAGGTGTGTTTTGTCCACGTAGTAGCTTTCTGGCAACTCTAGATTTCACGTAGTCTCTCATAGAAAATATGTAGCCCTTTATTGTTATAGATTTGATTCATTTAGAAGCCCCAATCAATCGAAAGGGAAATTTCCCAGTAATTTAAAAACTAGCAAATACCCGCCACCTCGTATGCGTAAATTTTCCTTGTCTAGTAAAATACAAAATATTTGTTTAATTACTTTTTAAATTGATTTATTTTTCTCCACGTTTTTATCTTCTTCTCAACCCAGTTCTATCTGCCATGCATATCTCTACTTGTGATTTGTTTGTAAATTAGTTTTCATTTATATACTTCACCAGTTTTGGACACTTATGTCAAATTTTTCAATTCATCCAAAAATTTAATCATTTCAGTCCACAACAATTTTTTTCACCATCTTTGGTTTCTCTCAATTTGTAGCTTTTTCGTCCCATCTCCTTTGCACCTGTTGTTGGCAAAAATTTGTTTCACCCTTTTTTTATTTTTTTTCGGTACGTTTTGAATTCCATTTCATCGTCTGTTTGTTGAGGACTGAACTAAGCATTTTATATACTCGTATGTAGATTATTTCTCATTTAAAATATACCAGTTTTAGGCCCGTTTTGACCCTTTTAGTCCCCCTTTCAAACACTTCCAATTTATGGCTCATTCCAGCCGATTACAATTTTGTTAACACATATTTTTTGTTTTTTTCCCCTTTTGTACCTTTTTCTTCCCGTTTTGGTACGTTTTGGCCCTTCTCAAAATATTATCCACATATTTTCACCAAAAAAAACTTGTTTCGCACTTTTTTTTAATTTTTTTAACCTTTTTCTCCCTTTTTTATCCCGTCTTGGCCCCTTTTTCGACCCATCTCTAACTCATTTCCAACTGTAGTCGTGGACCAATTTTCCAACAGAAACCATAATATTTGATTATGTTGTATATTTCCGTATTTCGGAGTGTCTAGGATGCAAGGGCTACATACTCCCTACAGTTTATGATCCTAGCTTAAGCCGTTTGGTCAGGACAGTGATGAATCAGTCAGTTAGTTACGCAAGAGTTTTATCTTTGACAAAAGACAGACATCTGACATACGAGGGTTTAATGGTGCAAAACTCAATCCGCAAAATATCCTCATCAATGTTGTGAATGTTTTGTACCCAAACATGTGCTAAATCCTTGAATAGTTCCCACTGTACAATGTTACAAAAGGCACATTTATTTATTTACATGTAAAAACAAAAAAGAAAAAACTATACCATCAAACAGAAAGTAATAAAATTTACGGCGAGCAACAAATAACTGTAATATAATTTAGCATAAAATGAACAACAAATTGACATTATGGACGAAAGGCACGAAAACCGGCAATCGGCAGTGCCGACAGCCGCATGCCATGCCATTCTGACACAAAACTTCAAGCTCCACCATCAAAAAAAAAAAAAAACTTCAAATGCAGACACTACCAAAGACTGCAGTCAACTTCAAGACACTTGGACTCATACACACACACACACACACGGATTCAAATTGTCTGACACAATTAACAAAGAGTTGGAAAAGATTCTGGTGGGCAACTGAGAAATGCAACACCTCCTACATTCATATTTCGATTTCTATTCTATTCTTTGGCCAAGTGAGTGCCAGCCAAACGCCAGCAAAATATAACGAAAATATTTACACGAATTCTATGGTTCAGATACATTTTATGTGTATTTTTGTGTGTGTCGTTTTTGTTTACCTCCTCCTCCTCCCTTGGCCGACACAGCCGACTCGTTGTGGCCATTAACGAAGCCACGTAGCTGGGCAGAGGAGAGCAAGTTCAATGAATTTTGACAGAATTGCAATATCCATGCCTGGGCCAGTCAGCGCAACAGCCGGCAAATTTTCCTTTTTTTTGTTGTTGTTGGTTTGGCATTAGCGGGAAATGATCTCAATACCATTAGGCCGCCACAAACTGTGCGAATTCATGCAGTTTTTGGGTTTTCTGTGGCTGTTGCAGCGGTCTGCGGCACATGAGCGTTGTGCATTTTGTATGTTACAACTAGCAAGGCTTTTTCCTTTTTGCAATATGTAACCTGCTGTGAAGTGTTTTTTTTTTTTTAGATATTTTTTGTAGCCTTTTTGCTCGTATGGTATAAATATTTTGCATAAGGCCTTTTGCACGTGCTTCAAGTTTGTACATATTTTTAATTTTTTTGGCAATAAAAGTAAATGGGAAATCTACGGCAGTTATGAATTTATGTGCCTGTGTGTGTGGCACTATTGGAAAGGCGGCATTTTCCATGAAACCGAAACTGAATAGTCAAGAGAATCGGTTATATTGACGGGGGTTTTTATTTTTGAGTGCAATTTAGCTTTGCACCTACGATACATTTGGAACATATCGAGCCCTTACCGCGAAATTCGATAAAATATTGTCCAACTTTCTTAAACCCAAAATATTAAAAAATATATTTACAAAGATATAGCAAATTCAATTGTAGCATAAGAGCCTCACGACTTTTTGCTTGACCACAAAAAAAAACTCTCCTATAAAATTTTCGTTTTGGCGCTTACGCCTTTTTCGCGGCTAGGTATATTGGTGAGAAAATATGGAATATATGCCGTATTCTCGTTGAAGTGTGGCTTTAAGGAATACCAATCCCAAGTCCCGAAAATCTCCGCTTTTTCACATCTCTGTATTGATCTCATCCAAATTCGGACAAAGATTTTTTCTATTTCTGTTTAATGAAATGTTAACACATTTTTCTTTTTATTTAAAAAAAAAATGACAAAGATCATACTGACGTCTCAACTGGTTTTGGAGTCGCATTAGTTCGGCTGCAAACTTTAGATGTCCGTAATTGACATGGCTGCATTTGAAAGGCTTTCAGAGAAAAAGAAAATACTCGTAGAACACATTCACCCTGAAAAAGTTCACCAAACGACATGGGTCGTCTGCCCTCCGTACGGTCTTTGGAAATACTTTCATAACGTTTTCTAATTTGTATGAAATCATTCATATTTCTATGAATATATTACCAGTTTTATGATTTTGATGAAACAAATTTGATAGTATGAAAAATCCCAATAATCTTAAAAAAAAGTCCGGATTCACACTAGGCAATTTTACTCTGGCAACATTTTTATGATTCCCTTTAGAACTTGCATCTTGCCTTCTTTTTCGGCAATTTTTGTTTTCATTATTGCCTTTTCAAATACAAATGACTTTCAAAATATCAAAATGCGAAAACCGCAAAACTAATTGTCAGTACGAACAAGTTTTTTCCCTTTCCATTCCCCTTACCTCTCTTTCCTTCAAACTGAGAATTTGGGACAATTAAAATGTTCTTAATGTGAATCAGGGCTAAGCACATCCTACGGGTGGTCTGGGCGGAACGTATTGTAGTATACCGGCTGGTACACAGGGCTGTCATAGTCAAGAGTGTGCGAATCCGTTCTGAAACATCGATTATCTACAATGAGAAATCATCATTTCGAACAAAGTATATTTTCACCTTGGCGTGATCATGGAAAAGTCAAAGCATCCTCAGAAAAGAGAGGGAGACAGTTTATTGCAGATGTATTAAAGAAGAAGTTATTGGTACCGAAGAAGTAACGGACTGGTAATATCTATGGTTTAAGTGGGATGGTGCACCATGCCACACAGTCCACGCCACAATCGATCTTTTGCGCAACAAGTTCGGTAGTCGCAGTCTCAGCCACCTCGAGTTGACGCAGTTAGACATTACTTTGGGGGTTTCCATGAATGACCTGTGTACGGTGCGGGAATTCGAAATTTTGTTTCGAATTTCACCCTGAACTAGCTTAAGTATGATTTTTTTTAAGTCTGGAAGATGAGCCCAGTGAGTTTAACCCGAGATGAGTTATAAGGGTTCAAAGTCCGAAACCTCGGTTCTCAGAAAAATTGTTTGCAATTGATACCCAGTTGGTTTTCACACAGAACAATAATTTGTGGCGGCTAGATATATAATGGACGGAATGTAATGGTCTTAACAATTGACAATTATTATTTATTTATTAGTAACCTCCTCAGCTGGATTAGTAATCACCTCACGGATAGTCTAGATCTTCTTCAGGGATAGTATCGATGCCATCAATTGTGTTCGGTTGGCCGTCTGAGTAAGGATTTCATTGGGTTAATTTTATCCTCTTGGCCTCCATTACGTTTCTTAGGGCTATGCAAATAATCGACCGAGGGAAAATCGCCCAAAATTATGAATGAACAAACGCCCCAAAAAGTTGAGTGCATTTTCACCGCAGAATCGCCCAAATAATTATGAACAAATGCCCAAATAGAAAATTTAACAATCGCCCAATTTTTTTTTTGGGCTATTCGCATGTTTTGGTGTTACGACTTTTTATGTTGTTTCCCCTTTTTAAATTCAAATTCCAAATTTCTGGAAATATTTTTTCACTTTAATTCACAGCACTTCACGAGCTTACGCATTAATTGGAAAATTCCAAATGAAAGGTCATTTTCAGATTTTTCGTTTTTTGTACGATTTTCCCCTGGGGGCATTATTCGCGTAGCCATTTCTTAGTGACCATACAATTGGTAACAACCTTTTTTTTATGGTTAGCAAGCTGCACTTCACATGTGCAAAATCGAAGTTCAATATTTTTCAATTTCCCTGTCCTTGAATCATTTCCCACAACTTTAAACAATGTAAAATTTCTTATGGAGTAACTTCTAGCAGTAGTGCAAGTTCGTTTTGATTTTAGCACAATTTATCAATGGGTCATCAAACACCGCGTCTTTCAGGCTTCCGTCACGGCATTTCCCTAACTTTCCGTTAATGAACATCTGCCACAACAGCCTCCTTATTTGCTGCACAATCAATTGGTGAACCTCAACTGCGCATTTTTAACATTAAAATACAAAGATTCCGCAAATGAGGGTTCGTTCACCAAATCGCTAATATTTGTTTCTAAATATCTCTGCTTATGATGTGACGCCTTAAATCAATCGTAACTAACTGCAGAGGCTTACTTGTTCATAAAATACAAATTCTGAAAATATAGAACCGACCACCCAGCACCACCAATCGAACATATAGTGAGACTAGGGGTTTGTCATCCTGCAGATGTTGGCTTCGTGGGATTATCAATAAGATGAATTGTATTAATATCATACACAATAAAACCGAATTAAAAATTTAAAAAAAAAAGTAGTGAGTGTTTTTCTGTGTGTCTTGAAATTTGATTCAAATTAAAATTTAAATTCTTGCCCACTTTCTATGCACACTGTCAGTCATAGTTTTAGCTTTCTTCGTTTAGCTGTATTTAAGCCGCCTTAGAAAGACCACAGATTTGAATAAATGAAAATGAATTCATTTAAATTTGTCAATTATCACACCACTTTTTTGTGGTTATCGCAGTCAACTGACAACTCTTGCAAATTGTATTTATTTGGCATGGCGCACACAATTGTATGAAATTAATTTAGTTTATCCTGAAATCATTACAAGTATTTTTATGGCATTCCACACCTGAGTTCAAAACCAATTAAAATGGTTAAATTTCAATTTGCGGTTATTCCCCTTTGGTATCGTTGCAATGATTTGAATGTTTTTGTTTTTTTGTGGGTGGTCAGTCTTATTGCAGATACTTTTCGTACGCACGAAATAAATTCCACATTTAATTGTTTCTGAAACCACAAAACCGCCTGCACCACTATTGACACAAAATGTTTCGGCGAACTAGAAATAAAACTACGCTGGCTGCATCGATTGTGCGGGCCAAGCTGAGAAGTACGAAAAACAAACACATATGTACCTAAGCCGGAAAGAGATTCCTATCCGTGGAGCGAACAGACAATAAACAATACACTCCCATCGATTATGGCCATAACCAGGCTCGCACATGTACGTACGAGTGTGGCTGTGTGTGTTAGTGCGGGCAGTGTCTCTATCATTCGTGCATTTGTATTGTGGTGGCCACATTGTATCCTGTGCATGTTTATTCATATGTGTGAACATGGTCTAGAGTGATGGAAAGAGTCGTCTATGTCAAGGCCTGGGTTGGTCTGGAAGGCCTTTATTTGTTGGAAATGAAAACAGTCCATAGAAATAATTATAAAATAAGTTTTAGCTGCGACATGTAGACCTTCTAAGAGAGGAGATTTTATTGGCAGCCAAAAATAGGAAAAGGGACTTACTCTGTTCAGGCAAAGTCAGAAGCGATTTTCTTTTATTATTTACGATACAAAGCAAATACAAATTGTAATTTTGGGTCCAAGGGTAAACCGGGTAACACAGACCTTATGGCTAGATTTTTGCAGCGATACACCAAAGCCTCGAACCCACAACCCCCACGCTGATAGGCAAGCACGCTACCAACACGCCAACCTGGGCGCTTCAGAAATGTGATTTCGTATAACCCTTGACAATTTTTCTCTGTTGATATTATATTTTCTCTAAAAATAAAAGTTCACTAAAGAGAAAAAAATTAATTTCTCAAAAAATTAGAGTTTTATGCCTTTTGAGATCATAACAAAAATTTTCTTACAGAGTTGAAAACAAAAAACCAATATTGACGGCGTAGTCCGATGTTTAGTGGGCAATAACGATGTGCACGCTGTTTCGATCGGTCATCATGACAACACGGCCTAAACTATTTGGTGGTGTGTAGGGTGAGCTATTGATTTTTAAAATCGCTCTAACTTTCTTGTTTGTGCATAAAAATAAATAGTTCACAAACAAAAGTTTCACATTTCATTGAGGTCTTTACAGAGGTTATCAGTAATGGGCATCATTAATTTATAGGATGGAAAATATGAAAATTAAAATTTATAATTGACTTCATAGTCAAAAATGGCCACTGAATGAAATATTGTCCTTGATCAACCAAGAACAGCAATATTTGTGCTGTTTCGATTGGCCTTAGAATGAAGACAGATCGTAACAAATATTATTTTGGGGGGTTGTAGGGTACACGGATCAAAATAAATTGTGGTGTCCTGAAATCGTTTGCGGATAGGCTACTAAACATGAAGTTTTTTTCCTTTAGAGGGTGACCCTGTGATTTGCCGCCGTTGACTCCATGATTTTTCCCTTCTTAGCGGATCCATTTCTTATAACCACTGACTATCATAGGCGTAACTATTACTGTCTGGAGGGGGCTAAGAACAATTTCGCCACCCACACACCCATGAATGAACTTAGAGGCAAAACGAAATTACGAAAACGGCTGCAAATATACACTTCTTCACACTCAAATATTGTACTTTGTTGAAGTTAATAACTTTGTTATCTGTTTTTCCTAAACACTCTATTGCCTATACACAAATACGTAATATTAATAGCAAATGAGTTATGTTTACATCCAACTAAGCTTTGTGTAGAAGGAAATAAGCTTTCATTGCTACAATGTCTAAACATGCGTTTTGCTTGTGTGTAAACATTTAAAAAAAACGTATTTTTAAAAGTGTTTGATTCTTGTCTCATTTTTAAATTATGTAAAATTATTTTTGAAGATCTGTCAGAAGGCCACCCTGGACAAGGCCTGGACAAAATACGCTGCTATCGCACGTACTACAACTACAACTACAACTTAAAAAGCTTTTAGTTTTACAAACGGCCCGCATTTGTACGGTTTTGAATGCATTGCCAAAAAATAATGCTGTGACTGCAATTTAATACGTTCATTTTCCGAAAAAGGAGCGAACTGTCCAAATGTTATGATGTTTTCATACCTTTGTAATGGCAACTTTAACGTAAATTTCCTGGAAAAAATGATTCAATTTGTGTTATATACGAGCAAACAATGCTTAAATGAAAATAAATACATGATTTACTTTTAATAAGGTATCTTCTATGGGGGATCATTTATGCCCGATGGATTTCTGACACTTTTCGCTTTTATTCACAATTCAGTGAAGGCCTCTTCAAATGTATGGTTATGTATGATTTATGAAGACTGGCGGGATGTACCATAGGGGTCCTAATAAAAGCGAAAACCCTACATCGATTTTACTGAGCTATACCCTATTTTAATTGTAAGATGTGTGGCTTTACGAGAACCTACAGAAATTGTAACTTTTATGTAATTTTTGATTTAAAATTAAAACAATTTACGTGAACAAAATTGGTATGCTTTAAATTTGTTTACAACTCCGAAAATGACACTAAAATTTAAAGGCAGAAAAGATAACCGTAACTTAGAGATCATTTTTTGAAAATTAATTTCAAAAGAATCGGCTTCTCGTTTGCGATTTATGACTGAGAACAAACAGAGGGTCAGAGGTTATCTTCACCGAAACACCATTTGATTAGCAATGTGCCTGCTATATAAAACTGGCCAGATCTTCTATATTGGCTATTGCAAATCGCCTAGCATGCCCTTTTATACAAGTTCCAATTTGTTTTCCCACCAGAGCTTAAATAAATAGTTTCCATAATTTTTCCTTGTTTCACAGACTGTTCAATAACAAGTTCAAAATATTTGAATGAGACTGATCAATGTAATGAATCCCAACTTAGGCAAGATACTCAACACACTCAAGGTGGTTAGAAATGTGAGTCCTTCTCTAGGCTATAGGGAATTATTTTTAATTACATATTCAAAGCCACACGCTTCTAACAAATTGATTCTAAAAATATTTCATCATACTCGTCAGAGATCCTCTAAACTTTACCCATTCAAGTGTGAATACCGACACAAATAAACAGAGGCACCCAGTATGTTTTTTGTGTGTTTATTTTAATACCAGCAGGGCTTTTATAAATTGGATTTGTTTTTCCAATGCAAAAGCAACTACGCCAGCATCAGCAGTTACGTTCTTAGACAATTTTACAAATTGCTCACGTCTACAGTTTAATTAACTTTCAATTTGTTATGGTCTAACCCTAAAATAGTTGCACAAAATCATAATTCATGTGCGGAGGAAGAAAGGGGAATAGTACAGTCGAATCTTATCGTTCATATCTGACCTTCATTAATCTTTTGTTTTTATAACAATTCTCCGTTTTTTTGTTTCCACTTGCAGACCAATCAGTCGAACGCCGCTTACACAGGTGTCGTATCTACAGAAAATACCAACATTGCCGCGTCACTTTTCACCAAGTTCGGCGGCGTCTGGAGGAACGGCGGCAAGTTCAAATACACCACCGCCATTACCACCGCTGGGCAGTCTAAGACATCTTGGCAACAGCAATGTCGTCGCAACGGCATCATCTGCGGCAGCCTCTTTGGCTGGGCCGATGCCCAGTAGTTCATCGGCTGGGGCTTTGTATAATCCTGCCGGTTTGCCAACATCGCCGTTGCCCATGCAACGTCAATTCCTACAGCAACAGCAACAACAACAGCAGCAGCTACAACAAACACCTCATTTGCCACCATTACCACCGCATCAGCAGCAGCCGCAACATCATCATCACCATCACCAGTATCTTCCACCTCATCTTCAGCCACACCATCAGCAACAGATGCTTCAACAGCAGCAACAACTTCAGCAACCTTCAACGTCATCGCCACATCATCATCAGCAGCCATCACAGTACTCACCTGCGGCATCAGCTTCGTCATCAATCTCCAAGTATTCTTCATCGTCCCTCAAACATCCTCCTCATCATCATCATCACCAGCAACAACAACTGCAACAACAACTGCAACTGCAGCAGCAACAACAACAACATCCACATCAGCAAACCCATCAGCTGTCTCCGGCCATATCATCGCCATCACCGCCCTCCCTGTTGCATCATCCGTCGGGCGGTGTGCATGCACCCTTTATGGTGGGACCACATTTGGATATCCAGCGTCAATCGCATTCCGACGATGACAGCGGCTGTGCTTTGGAGGAATACACATGGGTGCCACCGGGACTTCGCCCAGATCAGGTATGTGTCCAAGTCATATTGACCTCTTTTTTTAATCAATGCCAACATATTCATCATACTCCACATGTCGACTCAAATTTTGTCCCCTGACATTTTTTAATCTCTCTTCCATTGAGTTGGCAAAACTAGTCATAGCTGTACTACTGACTGGGGAACGTGTGTTTCGTCTCGTAATCCACAAGTAACCCGGACAGACCATAAATCAATTATACTCTTTTCTTGTTCTTGAGAAGAAAAAATTAGTTCAGTAAGAGCTGAAAATGGGACCAATTTGCGAAACGTGTTTGCACAACAAATGGAGCGTGCATTGATGGCAAGATTTGACTGTTCATTAAACATTGGCTGCTAGAATACCTTGCAGCGTTAGATAAAGAAATGTATCTCTGTTTTCTTTAGATTACATTTGCCTTAATCCAGTTTACACTGGCAGTCAATTCCAATCAAAGATTAGGGGCGAACATTTCTATGGAAATTAAACAATCGAACACTAATAATTCAAATTACATGTGGCTTGGTGAATTAAAGCCATTTACTGTGAAATTTACAGTGGTTTGGGCTATTATTGCATTAATCAGAACACAACATGGGTTTCGAATGCTGCAGCGTATTAAGACCTACGGCCAGTCCCCTTATACAAGTGGGGGTAGTCAAACTCAGCAAATAGCACAAGCCCGGCAAATATAAATTTTTTCCACAAAAAAAGTGTGTTAAAATTAATCTAAAAATTACACTCTGCGACAAATGGTAAGGGTCAGTGATCGGTTTGGAATGAAACCACCGGGGAAAGTTATATTGGTAAAAAAAAAGTCATACGTGTTCCAGCGTATCGCTGGGTCTCATCTAGGAATCGAGATATATGGATTTGAAGTTAGTAAGTATCGTATAGGGGAATTTGTCACGTTTTTGGCTCTTTTGTTTGACATAACTTGAGAACCACTCGTCCGATTTAGCTGAAATAAATTTTACCAAGAATTACAATTCCCTTAATCTGTTCTTAAACCGTTTTCCTACTTAAGCAACAGTTTCGCAATTATAAATAAATGTATGAAAAAAAAAAAATATTTTTGCCTAAAAATTAAAATTTTTTTTTTTAATTCATAAAAAATCCAAAACGGTAAAAAGTGTCAAGTCCTATTACTTCCACGTAAAGTCACATAAATGTATTTAAAAAAAAAATAAAAAAAAAAAAAAAAAAAAATTTCTTCATGCGCTTATTTTTAACTTGGAAACTATTACTTGTAAAGGAAAATAATATATGAACAAATATATGATTAAGGGAATTGTAATTCTTGGTTTTTTAAAATTTATTTCAGCTAAATCGGACGAGTGGTTCTCAAGTTATGTCAAACAAAAGAGCCAAAAACGTGACAAATTCCCCTATACGATACTTACTAACTTCAAATCGATATATCTCGATTCCTAGATGAGACCCAGCGAAACGCTGGAACACGTATGACCTTTTTTTGACCGATATAACTTTCCTCGGTGGTTTCATCCCAAACCGATTGTGGCTGTCGCACAGTGTTATTAAAGAAAAAAGTGAACAAATTTAAAATTACAGATTTTTTTTAAATTATATAAATATGGGTACTCGCTTTTATTTTGTTACTTAAAAACGGAATGATAGAAATCAGCACTTGAATTTTTCAAACCGTTCATGCACTTGATTTTTTTTCAAATCGTTCATGCCCCAGCCGCGCTGCCTGCGCGATTCCAATTGTTTATGGGATTTTTTGTGGGCCATCTTTCGTTGTTATGTTTGGGGCATTTTGCTTTTGGTGCCTTTGTCATAGGTAAATCAAAGCAGAAGCAGGTATCTACTTTAACTTAAATAAATATAAATGAGATAGGATAACATTCCTTTCAATTTATACCTTTAAACAAATTCGGGTAGAACTTTGAATATATCGAGTGCTAACCGCGAAAAAAGACCTTAGCGCCAAAAAGAACAGGAGAGGGTTTTTGGGTAAAGAATTGAATTTGATATATCTTTGTAAATATACATTTTTATCTTTTCATATTTTGGGATTAAGAGCGTTGGACAATTTTCTATAGAATTTCATTAAAAAGCGAGTTAGCAAAAAAAATGGCGATTACGTCTTCTTCACGGGTCTCGATATGTATTTTAAAAAATATAATACATGGTTCTCCAACAAGAGGTGTTATTTTGGTATTCAAAGAAAAACGGCATTTTTTGAGATAAATGATCGCATTTATATTTCATAATAAAGAGGAAGGTATGCCGTTAATAATAAAAAACAACATCAGCCAAATGTCCACCAAGACCACGCTTTCAGGACCATTTCCTTTTCATGATCTCACGAATCCTATCATTGAGGTCTTGTAGGTTAATATTCTATCTTTGAGGTTAATATTGAAAAACCAACATCAGCCAAATGGCCACGCTTACAGGACCATATCCTGTTCATGAAATTATCCATAACCAAATCGCAAAGTGGCTGCCTTATATCTTCCATAAACTCACGAATTCTATCTTTGAGTTCATGAATCAACGCCGGACTCTTGGCGAAAAACACAAGATCTCGGTGGCCAATTGTGATCACCTCTTCAAGAGATATGTAACATGGTCCGGAAACATTTTAGTTTTGCGAACTGTGACTTTTCACCATTTGTATACCCTCACCCTACGGATAGGAGGGTATATATCATTTGATACGGCTCAAAAGTGTAACACATAGAAATATTCACCTTAGACCACAGGTGTCTTTGAACCAAATTCGATTTATGACTTTCTGATTCGTTTGAGCCATGCCCGTCTGTCCGTCCGTCTGTCCTGCTGGTAAGCACGATAACTTTCGAAAGCGTTTAGCAATCACTCTGAAATTTGACATGGCTTAATATTTTCCCAAAACTGCTTATGGGATTGCATATGGGCTATATGGCCACACCCCTTCGGGTACCTGCCATAAAAATCAGCTATTTCGCTCACTTTAGAAATCGTGTAATAATATCCATACGCCCTACGCGATCTTGCCCTAATTCTGTATTTAGTAAAGCTATAACTAGACAAAGTTTTGGACAAAAACTTGGAAGTCTGGACACATACAGTTTTTGAGAAAAAAAAACTCTGCACTATATTCCGCCCATTTTGTAAAACATTTAATACAGTATTTTTCTATAAAATTCGTTATTTTGAGGTTGCTATTATGAAATATCAGACCTGTATGTTTTTACTGATGGTGAGGGTATATATAATAGGGTGGAGTGAAAACAAGTTTTTTTTTTAATTTGAAAAAGTTAACCTCGGAAAGAGATGTAGTCTGGGGTCCTAATGAGGGGAAAAATAAAGAAAAAAATGTTAAAAAATTTTTAGGGGTCGCGCCACTCCCTCGAAATTTGGAAATTATCGCTATTTTGGCGTTGATTTGAGAAAAATCCTAAAAATTAACGACTTAACTTATTCGAAATTTAAAAGTTTGAGCTTGTTCAGTGCCCAAACAAAAGTATTTGAGGCAAATATGAGGATAATCGACTAATATTTGTAGCTTTGGTGGCGATTTCATTGTTCAGTCAATTTTCTGAAGAAGGGACGATTTGACTTATTTTACTTTTTGAAATTTTTGAACAATGAGAAAAATGTTTTTGAATTTTTTCATGCCCTTATTTCATTGTTTACGCTATTGCAAATATTTATTGACATAAAACTTTTTAGGATTTTTCTAAAATCAACGCCAAAATAGCGATAATTTCCAAATTTCGAGGGAGTGGCTCGACCCCTAAAAATTTTTTAAATTTTTTTTCTTTATTTTTCCCCTCATTAGGACCCCAGACTACATCTCTTTCCGAGGTTAACTTTTTTTTTTGAATTTCACTCCACCCTAATATATAAGTCTGCAACTTTTTCACTGGTTGCAGTGAATTTTAATAATTTCAATGCGTTGTTGAAGCGTGTATCGTTCCATTTTTAGTAATGACATTGTTTCTACTTGTCAAATAAAGCTTCAAACGTGACAGCTGCCGAAATACCGGGTGACTCAAAATAACACCTTTTGTTGCTGAACCCTGTACAATAAATGTTTCCTTCTCGAATATTTTTATTTAATTTTGTGCAACCTTCTTTAAAATAATATTAATAATGTTGATGTAAGGTTTTCGAAAACCATCTCTAAAATGTATGGGATCGTAATCATAGAAACGATAGAGTAACCAACGTCCATTAAAAATTCCAACACAACTATTGAAAATTCGTTCTGGTCCATACATGACTTATATTCTGTCTGATGCTCTGTAAGCTCTAATACACAAACGATCGCCCTCTTCATGTTCACTGTAGATTCTTTCCGTCATACAGTTAACGCTCTTCTGTTCATTAAGATCTATGACATTACTTCCAATAAATCGCTCCAATTGTTTTTTAGTGTCTTGATATCGCAGTTGTAAAGGATAATCCCTTCACATTTTATAAACTCTGTCTGTGTGTGTGTAAGTACACATATAAATAGTCATCAGAGATTGAAGATATTAAAATGAAAATTACATCCATACATGACAATTCAATATCCGGCTTTACATATGTCATCGTCGTCGGCGATGGCTGATAAATGAACAGCATCCAAGTGACTTTGATATGAGATTTTGCGGACGCTGGAAATGCCACAAAGAGAATAAATTCACTGGAACGCCCAATAAAATATCATAATATCAATTACAGCACGTTTTTTTTTTTGTGTATGTGTTTTTTTTTATCAGCATAAAGACGACAGCGTAAAAAAAATATTTGTTTTTTTTTATTTATTTATTTAGTTCTATTTTTAAGAGATTAAACTCACACACATGTTAAGGCACATATACACAGATACAGCCATTCGCACCGTAGTCGTGACATCAGGATAAACCTGGTTGTGTGTGCTTGGGATGGCATGAATGAATGAATGCCGGACAGTTGCCATTCCCTTTGCATCTCCCCCGAAAATAAAAATGATTGTGGCATAAATTATTACCGTGAATTGTCCAATGCTGTAAAATAAATCTTCTGCAATCCTGTTTTTGCTCTTGTTTTAAGTTTGTTTTTTTCCTGGTCTTTGCTTTTTTTTTATTTTGTTTTGGTTTCATTTCTTCTGTCTGCCATGACCAGCAGCAGGGTTCGAAAGTTTCTTTTTTTTTTTGCGTAGTCGTTGTTGGGTTTTATTACCAACATCATGTCAGTCAAATTCTTTTGATATACGCTCATAAAATATGGTTTTAGGGTCTCCTCGTACCATGTTTGTTCTATTTGAAAAAAAAAATAAACAAAACAAACTCACTCGAATCGTTCATAGTAAAATGTTCATTTTAGAGTTGAATGCATCACAAAGAAACACAAATATTTGTTAAAAATTTAAATGAATTCTTTAATAGAACTAAATGAATTTATTCATTTTAAGTGTGAAAAGTAATTGACAATGTGGCGAAAATTCGACCGGTCATCATGGTGAAGGTTTTACGTAAGCCATTGGGGGCAATACAAGCCATACGTTATGGATTATATTCAATATTATCTTGAGGATTCTATGAAAAATGCCCCAAAATAATAACGAAAGATGGCCCAAAAAAATCTCATACAAAATTGGGGCAATTTTCCAAAGAAAAATGAGAATTTTTCATAATTTTTAATTTAAGTGAGGGTTGTGGGTTCTATTCCCACCAGCGGAATTGGTCTGTCGCTGCAAAAATCTAGGTAAATGATCTTTGTCACCCAATTTACCTTTGGACCAAAAAATTAGAATATAAATTTACTTTCTATTATAATTAATAAAAAAATATTTAATTTTTTGTGTTTACCCATGTTTCATTTGAAAAATAACCCAAAATTTTTACAATGAAAAGTTCCCAAAATTTTGAAGAGAGAAATCTTCAAAAATGGCTGGGAGTAGTGCAACCTTTTAGCAGGGAAAACATTTGGAAGCAACTTGGATTCGCAAAAATAACAGCGCATCAGAAACATTTCTTTAAAGCTGTCATTTCTGCAAACGACTTCTCCACATTTTAAACCTTTTAAACGGGGGAATTTATGTGGGGAGGGGTTGCAACCGACCAACGCGACCGCTAAACTGTAGGGACAATGAAAATTAGGGAATTTCTCATAAATTATTTCGGGCACTTTTCAGAATTTTTGGGGAAATTTTCAATTATTTGTGGGGAATTTTTGGCTTTAAGAAACATACCCCAAATGAAAAATGCCCGCAAAAAAATGAAGAATGTTCAAAATGATGAAATTCCTAAAATAAATGAAAAATTCTACCAAAATACCAATATGAAAATTACCCCCAAAATTCTGTAAAATCCCCCAAACAATTTATGAAAAATTACCCAATGCAGAATCCCACAAATATTATGAAAAATACACCAAACAATAAATTTTTGGAATTTAGAAAAACGTGTATATTTTTTTTAGTAATTATATGTAATTTGCTTTACATACAGGGTACTCCAACAAGAGGTGTTATTTTGGTATTCAAAGAGAAATTGGATTTTTTGAGATAAACAATCGGATGTTTAGGTTAGGTTAGGTTAGGTTGAGAGAAGGAGGCGGATTTTTTCCGCCTCATGTCCTTGGACATACACATAGGCCAGTATTCGGCTTGTTGTGCGCTCTTAACTGGTACATGGAAAGGTCTTGAGAAGTTATTTTAGGAACTCTGTACTGTTGACATAATCTTTAATTGTTTTCCAGTCTGCGCCCCTGAGATGGGTCAAGTCTGTTAAAGTGTCATTTCCCAACAAACGGGATCTATTGTTTGCGAACGCTGGGCAGTGACAGAGGAAATGCTCCCATGTTTCGTCATCCTCTCCGCATGCCCTACATACGCTATTGTCTACTACTCCTAGTTTGTGTAGATGCGATTGTAAGCCTATGATGCCCATGATCTTACTAGTTTCTGTTTTGCTCAGCAAGGTTTTGGTTTTATCCTCGTTTAGTTCACCCCACAAGATTCTTGTTGGATGTTTATTTCATAATAAAGAGGAAGGTATGCCGTTAATAATGAAAAACAACATCATCCAAATGGCAACCACGACCACGCTTACAGGACCATATCCTTTTCATGAAATTATCCATAATCAAATCGCAAAGTGGTTGCCTCGATAGCCTCACGAATTCTATCTTTGAGGTCTTGAATCGACGCTGGGCTGTTAGCGTAGACCTTAACTTTCACGTGATCCAAAAGGAAGAAGTCGCAAAGCGTTAAATAACATGATCTCGGTGGCCAATTGTGATCACCTCTTCGAGAGATAACATGGTCCGGAAACTTTTTATTTTTGCGAACTGTGACTGTACGATTTTCACCATTTTTGTAGTGAATTTTAATAATTTCAATGCGTTGTTGAAGCGTTAATCGTTCCATTTTTAGTAATCGCGTACTTTCTACTTGTCAAATGTCAACGAATAAAACCTTCAAAAGTGACACCTACCGGATGATTCAAAATTACACCTCTTGTTGGGGAACCCTGTATAAAGTGTGAAAATATCTTCAACGTCTTCCCGGTAATATGGAAATTTCATGTTAACCATTTTGGCTGCAATGGCTCCGTGAACAGTGTGCCCTATGTAAAATGGCCCTAATTCAGAAATAAGAATTGGCTCCAACTTTCGGGTGCTTTTCATTATGCAACCTAAAATGGAAAAAATCCCAAATATGTTCAAACGAAAAACAACTCCAACACAAAACCCAAAAATTCATATATAATTTTTTTTTTAAATGTGGTACAACAACAATTTCAAAATGAACGATTGGCC
The DNA here is from genome assembly GCA_958296145.1 of Hydrotaea cyrtoneurina. Lineage (NCBI taxonomy): Eukaryota > Metazoa > Arthropoda > Insecta > Diptera > Muscidae > Hydrotaea > Hydrotaea cyrtoneurina. The sequence continues at coordinate 46,775,589 of OY282516.1, read as the reverse complement.
CAGCACATTTATCCCAAATTCACGTGTTGCTGTGGCCAATGTAACATTTTGAGGCGATTTTTCATTTATATTAATTGTGGCCAATTTTCATATGTGATAATTAGGGTCGTAACACCAGCACATTATAAAGAAAATAGATATATGATTCCATTTTTTTTTTTTAAAAATATCCCAAGAAAAGTGAAAAATTTCCCAAAATCATAAAATTGGACAATTTTTCATTGTTAAATTTTGGGACATTTTTCATATGACAAGGCGACTCGTCGTTCAAAACCATTGACCATTTTGGAGCTGATCTGTGACCAAAACTGAGAAGCGATAAAGGAATGGAGAGTTGTAAGCCTTCAATTAGGCCTTGTAAGCGATGAAAAGCCTTTCGGCGGAATTTACATTGAGATCGACTAAGGTTTTGACTAAAGACCAATATATATTTTATTTAATTTTGTACCTTGTGATTTTTCCGCTTCCCAGTACTGTTAAATTATTCTATCAGACATGACATTGTCCACAATTTCGTTTCTCACTTCACACAAAAAACTGAAGAATCACATAAATATTTCTCATTCATTGTCCTTACAAGTTGGACACCACAACCCCCACCCCTCCAGTTCCATTTAATTCCTTTTTTTGTTGGGTTTCCTTCTTATTTTGCCTTTTTCGATGTCTGCTTAATTCGACCGCATACTCTCGTATATCATGTTTTAAATCCGTACATCTTTTTTTGAGCATTTCTCATCAGCGCAGCAAAGGATTCCCTTTAACTCGATGCATGTGTCATTTAACATGTGAGAGATCGTTTTGCTTTTATTCAACGGTGTTTTTTCTGCTGAAATTTATATACAAATTTGCGTTCAATTGAAAATGAACGAATACGAGCGAACAGATAAAAAGGAATGTCAAATTGGACATCAAAGAATGCCAAACAGACGAGGTGTCGTTTAAATTTGTTGTGTTGTGTTGTTTTTTTTTTTTTTGGTATTCAATAAAAGTCAAAGAATGTGAAGAGTTGATTAAATTGAAATGAAATGAAATAAAACATCAGAGATACTGCAGAGAGTGGTGGAGTTTCACATATGATTTCTGGGTCCGAATTGTTGGCGCATCGTTTATTGTCTATGCAAAATGTGTAAATAATTAAATACATGATTGGCCAATAGCATTTTTATAAATTAGGGATGCCAGTATGGAAATGTTGAAAAGTGTCTCTGGACAAGGATATTTCTATTGTTTTTCGCAAAATCACATTTAAATTTCCCCGCATGATATCAAAAATTCAAATAGTTCCCCAGATTTCAATTATTTAGAGCACTCTATAGCTTTTCTGGAAAACTAGTTGTGATTTTACCGAAAACATGTTCATCAACGTAAAAGTGTGGATCAACAAAATATAGAACGATGTAGTAGAACAAATTATGTCTGCTCCCACAATATTGGTATAGAATTAAAGTATTGAAACATCTGGTTGCAATAGATCCAAAAATGCATTCCACTTCGGGGAACAGCATTTTCGTTAATTCACATCCAAGGGAATCACTTTCGAAAAGTTTGACTTTTGAATCGATTTTATTTAACTTCTGTTTTTTTTTTTTTACAATTTAAGGGCTTTTTTTTAATGTAATCGTATTTTTAATTTTTATTGCCGATCCTTGTGTAATAACTAACATATTTAACTGGGACCCCGAAAAAAACTAAATCCCCAGTTTCCGAAACATAAATATTCCGAAGAGTAAATCGATTTTGTTGTATATATGTCTCAACAATTTTTACTTATCAGCTCAGCGTCACTCCAGAATTGTGGAAACTAGAGCAAACTTACTAAACACATCCCAATATATGGAATTCAGCCTCCCTCCCCCAATTTTAGGATTTCTGGGTTTATTTCTTTTAAAATCCTAGATTTTTTTTTACATTTTTTCAATTTCTCCAAAAAAAATTGCGGGTCCATGAAAAATGCCCCCAAATGCCTGAAAAATTCTGTAAAATTTCCCAATTTAAAATGGGCCCCGTTTCATGCACAATACTCCAAAAACAAAAATGATGAATTTCCCAAAATAAATGAAAAATTCCCCCCTAAAGCCCAATATGAACATTTCCCCAAAAAAATGTGGAAAATTCCCCAAACAGGTAATGAAAAATTTGCCAATGCCAAATCCCCCAAAATATTATGAATCCAACCCTAAAAACACAACAAATATGAAGAATCGCCTCAAATTTGGAGTGATTGATCATTATGCAATATCACCCCAATCTAAAATATGAAAAAATACCGTAGAAAAAGAACCCCAAGCAAAAGTGACCCTAATTATCCCATTTGAAAAATGACCCTAGTACCAAAAACAACTATGGCCCCAGCAAAATGTGAAAATCACCCCAAATTTACGTGTTGTTGTGGCCAATGTAACATTTGGGGCGATTTTTCATTTATGAATTGGGTCCATTTTTCAAATGTGATAGTTCAGGTAGTAACCCCAACACATTATACAAAAATATGAAGAAACAAAAAAGTCCCCAAAATTAAAAAAATTGAGAATTATTCAGTGTTCAATTCCGTCGCTCTTTAATGGGCTATATCAAAAATTTCCCAAGAAAATGAAAAAATGCCCCAAAAACGAAAATGAAATATTTCCTAAAAATTATGAAAAAAAATCCCCCATTTCTTTGAGGAATTTTTCGTAATGAAAAATGACCCAATTTTGTATGAGTTTTTTTTTGAGAATTCTTTATTTTCTTGGGGGCATTTTTGATATAGCCCATTAAAGCGCCAGCAGAGGCAGGCCGCGGCCTGGTCGCACCTCTTCTGAATGAAATAAACAAAACGAGAAATTAATTCTCCAACATCCACTGGGATTTCCCATATTCAATAGGAAAAACATTTAGAAACCTTAAAAATACAGCACGTAAAAAATGTTCTTAAACATTTCTAAAAAATTTTCTTAAACATTTTTAATAAATTTCTTAAACATTTTTAAAAAATGATCTTAAACATTTTTAAAAAATGTTCTTAAACATTTTGAAAAAATGATCTTAAATATTTTTAAAAAACGTTCTTAAACATTTTTAAAAAATGATCTTAAACATTTTTAAAGAACATTTTTAAAAAATGTTCTTAATCATTTTTTCCTATTGAAAGGAATACCTTTTGTGACAAAAATTCAAAATTTCGAACAGTGCAAAAAAAAATCGCCTCCGAATTGCAACTAGTAAAGGATGGGTAATAAATATTGTGCCTAATTGAAATAATTCAATACAGTTCGTGGTCACTCAATAACAGGATAATCAGGAGTTTCATCAGATCCTTGGATTTAATAAATTCAATAGTATGTAATTGGAAACTTTGGACTCCCTGGCAGCCACCATACACAATTTTTGCCAGGATTCATGTTTGGAACACATTACCACTTTCCGAGGATTTGTCGAATATATTCGACACTTCATATTTTTATTAGCACATCAAAAACCAGTGAAAAAGTTGCAGTCGGGTAAACCGACTTATATATACCCTCACCCTCAGTAAAAACATACAAGTCTCATATTCCAAAGTATCGGAAAAGTCAAAAGTGTGCGTGGCTACCACAATTGGATGAAATATCTGATGAAATGTCATAATAGCAACCTCAAAATACCGAATGTTATAGAAAACCACAAGGGGAGTTGCCAGATTTCCAACTTTTTGTCGGAAACTTTGTCTAGCTATAGTTTTAATAAATACAGAATTTGGGCACGATCTCGTTGGTCATATTGGTATTATTACACGATTTCTGGTGGGGCGGGATGGTACATTTGTATGGGAGGTACCACAAGGGGAGTTGCCAGACTTCCAAGTTTATGTCCGAAACGACTTCACACATTTATTTTGACTTTAACAATTCTTTTATTCAAAAATTCGATAAATTATTAAAACCTCAATTTACCGTAAAAATCTTCTTTCTATTTTATTATTCATTCTAGGTTCGTTTGTATTTCTCGCAAATATCCGATGATAAAGTGCCATACGTCAATAGTCCCGGGGAGCAGTACAGAGTGCGGCAGCTATTGCATCAACTTCCGCCGCATGACAATGAGGTAAGTTCAACACCAACACAATGCAAACATCAACAACAACAACCATAACCACAATGGATAAATACTGAAAAAAAAACTCTTTTAATTAAAGAAAATTTGAAAAGCCATTAATTTTTATCATCGATGCATTTCAAATTAATAACAGCCATTTGTAAAATGTTTAATAAAATTTCCACACAAAAAATGAAACCGTAATTCGCATTTAGCTTTTGGCCATTAAAGTGTAGATTAGTTTGCCTCAATTAGTTGTACCCCACCACCGGTGTGTGTGTTATTCCAGAATATATTCCAATTCTTCCTGTGGTCGGTCACAACGCCACCATGTGATCATAACACCCACTTACTGTGCCGGTGTTTTGTTGCCATTGGCCAAACTCTGCACTATGGGTGTAATGGAAACAAAATGTGGCATACACATTTCGCCGTATGCTACTTGCTGTGTATGTCGTTGCCAGATTATTTAAATATAAATGTAAAATATAAAAAAAGGAAATTCCCGTTTGGTATTCAGGGTTTGCTATTCCTTATGCGGAATATACCCAAACAGGTTAAATTGTCTTATTTTGTTGGAAGTCTCTGACTGATGTCTTCTCTGATTGCTGTGTATGTAATCACAAATAGTGTAACAAATCCAAATACTCTCTTAAATGTCTTCAGCATTACACTACGATGAGACAGATCGAGATATGGTTATCAGATTATAAATACGTACCCATTACCCTGCGAGCTGTTACATTCAGGCAGATAATATAAATACTATGGCAACCTCGCTACAGATAGTTTAGAGCTTCTTTTCCGGCTGTGCTTTGTTTTGACCAACTACTTACATTTCTGCTAATGAATTTTTTCCCACAACTAACGAGCGTTTTATATTTTTGTTTTTGTATAAATATGCCCGGGCATGTGCACATGTATCCGAGTCTGTACGCATATCTAAACCGCAGAACAAGTTAAAGTTTGGAGCACTACGCAGAGACAGAGGGGGGGAAAATGAATTCAAATTTTACCATATCAGATAACTTCATTGATTGGAATTGCCATGTTGTTAACAAGCAAAACCAGAACACAACAGAACAGAACCGACTCGAGCTGAACTGAACCGAGAATGGAGCAGAAACAACCCAATCACCCCGACACACAATACACCGAAGGCAACAACAAACACATATCGGGCAACCACCAGCGGCAGCGGCATCAGCAGCTACCATAACATGCCTGTGCCATCAGCAAACACAACAACAACACTACACTACAGTGATTTCTTCCCCACTCCGGAAATGGATGTATGAACGTCCAACAGCGTTACAGAACAAAATATAAACGTAAATTGTCGTAACCCACCAATCGATGAACAAAGGCGACACAGTGGCTCCTAGTGGAAAACATGTGATATAATTTTATCCAACGTAATTAAAGGAGTGTTGCTCAAGGCAATTTAACTTACAGCGACTGATATTGTAAAGGGGTTTCCAACAAGAGGTGTTATTTTGAATCAGTCGGTATTTCGGTAGCTGTCACTTTTGAAGCTTTTACTCTTTGAAATTGGGCATTCCACAAACGACATTACACCGTATTTTGCATAAAGACTTGAGTCTTAAGGCTTATAAAGAACTCAAGCCGGCCGATCATCATACAACGTCGTGTCTTTGCTGATCGGGTCCTTAAAATGCATGAAAATGAGCCGGAACTCCATCGAAAAATCGGTGGATTTTTCGGGGATAGTAGGGTATCAAAATCTATTGTCTACCTGCGGCATCTCCGGTAACTGGGTTGTCTATCGCTATTCTTTACATATTCGGACGGTGTCGGATCTTCGGATATCCTTCGCTTATTTTCTAATGTTAAGATATTCAGCCAGGATATTCGGCTGCTCAGGCACTCGTCATCGATGCTAGGAATATTCGTTCTTCAGCCGAACTGTTCGTATGTGGAATACACTTCCAGCAAGTGTGACTCCACACAATTCAAGGCAAAGGTTAATAAACACTGCTCCCCTTTCCCTTATTTCCCATCGCTAAGACAGGAAATACTCAATTATCGGGACTTATGGGTCCGAGTTCAGGGAGGACGTTAGAGAATAATCTCGTAAAGTCAATTTGACACACCAGAACTGTTTTCTTCTATATACAAAAAAATGAAATAGCTTATAAAATGAAAGTAAAAATCCACCGCTCGACCAGATAGCAATTCCAGGGCTCTATGAAAAATTCACCCAAAAAGAAATGAAGAATTCTCCAAAAAAAATACAGATACAAAAATCGGGGAGTTTTTAATTATTTTTAGAATGTTATTTGTTTTTGGATAATTTTTTTTATGTTATTATTTATTTATTAATCACAATACAAAGCAAATTTATATTCTAATTTTTGGGACCTAGGGTGAACCGGGTGACAAAGACCATTGGGCTACATTTGCTTGCAGCGATTGACCAAAGCCTCTGGTTGGATTCGAACTTACAACCACCACGCTGAGGGGCAAGCACGCTACCAACTCGACCCCGGCTTAGCCCAATTTTTGGAGGATATTTTCGTAACAGTAGTTAGTCATATAACGCGCGCTACTTTTTTTTTATAATATTGTTTTTTAGCTATTTTTTATAATTTTTGAGGGGATTTTGCATTGGGTAATTTTTCATAAATTGTTTGGGGAATTTTTCAGAATTTTTCGGAAAATTTTCATATTGGGCTTTTGGGGGATTTTTCAATTATTTTTAGGAATTCTCCATTTTGGGAATTCATAATTTTTTTTTTTGGCATTTTTCATTTGGTTCATTTTTCATAGAGCCCAGTTCGAGCACGGCATTGGACGGATTTACTCACAGATGGCGCTGTAGCTATCAACAGCAATAGGGAAAGCAACAGCAACTGTGTTTCTAGAATAACCTTTGCACTGTGGTAGCCTATTTGATACCGCCTTAAGGCAACGTTGCTTTGTTGGCGATATTACAAAAAAATCCACTTCTATGGGCAACTACCAAAAGTTCTGAGCCTAGTAGCGGTATATGTTTCGGATGATATATGCATCATATCCGTGGATACATTTAAATTGCTTACTAGACTGACAAGTGGCTAAACGTCTACAATTGACATCAGGCACATTTCACACTGGCTTGTTAGTTCTATTCGGCATGAAACAATTCTGGGGATGTTCAACAACACATTGTTAGGGTATACAGGAATTTCGCCACACATATCCCTGATAGATAGAAGAACTGCAGGTGGCACCTTTCATGTAATAGAAATTTCATTCAGTCGCACACTCCACCTAGTAGTCTATGAAGGTCACCATTGTTTCCTTTGAAAACACTGTGCAACATTTTGAATGAACAAAAAAAAACAGTTCAGAAATGTTGATAATGAAATGAAGAAATTGAGAAAACCAACCGAAACTACCAAAGTGTAAAATGTCCGAAATTTCAAAACAAACGGCCATTGTCAGCGTTAGTTCATCTCATACGTACGTACAGCCATACATTGTACACATGTATGTGTGAGAGTGTGCCAGTGGCCAAAGGAGATGCCAAACAAATCATAGGCTTTGGCATTAAAACTCTAAACACCCCATATGCACCAAAGTGCAATGTAGTGTACGAACTTCTATGGCTCGATGCTCAGAGGATCACTCTATGTCCAGGCCTGAAGGCTGTGTGTGTGTGTGTGTGTACTCCTCTGAGCTGTGCTGGCTGTCCGTGGCTAGCAGGAACGTTATTCCCGTCTGTCTGACGGTGTGTACGTCTGTTTGCTGGTTACTTGGAAAATTTGCATACAACTCAAATGGTTTCGGACACATTTAAATCTAACTGACGATAGAGTCTTTGGCCAAAACGGCAATGTTTGTACGGGATGCCGGCTACCGTTCGCTTGGCTGACTTGCCTGCCATCTTACCTACCAAAAAAACAATCGGAAAACTAACACTCAACCGTCCGTCCGTCCGTTCGTCCGTCCGTCCCACCGTTCAAAGCAAACAAGAGTGAACACCAACAACAATTGCGCTGTTGGCACAACATCTAACGCCTAAACTATATCGCATACCGGCAAACAATAATAACAACAGCAACAACAACAGCAACGATAACTATTGGTATTAATATCATGGTGTAGTCGGAACGGCAATATGTTATGCTACTTTATAACTGGGAGGGATATCATTGTGTGGGGAATTCTGTGAGTTAACGCTTCTGCTCATGGAGTGGGTAGATCAAATTTTATCAGACTTAATTTTGTGGTCTCTTCCATCGCTGTCTATTTTCCACAGCAAGAAATTTAAACGTTAAGCCGGACTGGTGATGTTACACCCTATGATTCACGCTCGCTTCAACATTGAAACGGCAACACATGAGTTTTAAAATAAACGATATATGAATTTATAAATGTTCTGAGGTGAAATGTTGCCGGTAGTAGATCTGAAAGGCACAAGACTTAATCACTGCTGCTAGTTTATGGGATATCCATCTAGATTTCCAGACTTTGCTTAAGTCCGGGAGGTATCTGAAAGATAGTTTAACTATTTTGGCAGTTTAACGGATTACTTCCATATTCTGTTCTCATGTGACCAGTGCAGCATTTCAGACGAATATCAGGATGTAATTTTGTGTGGGAGCAGTATTAAAATATGAACCCTTCTAACAACTATCAACAGGGCTCGTCCTTGACCTAAATTTAAGAAAAAAAAGATTCATTTTTATTTACCTTCTGTAATAACTAAAATTAATGGAGAGGCAGAACAGTGTAAAATCTTTAAAATCAGCTGGAAATAGTACCGGGTGTTTTTTTTTAGACGTGTGGTTTTTAATCTGGACACACTTTACAGTTTTTTGACAGCTGTCACTTGCTTGCCACTTCATAATGAGCCGGAGAGTCGGCACAACGTTTGTAAATCGTGCAAATTTGTTACCAACAACTTTTGGAAGATTTTGCGGAAGGATCTTGGTTTGCGGGCTTACAAAATTCAACTCGTGCAAGAATTGAAGCCCAACGACGATCAAGCGCGTGAATGGGCCCAAAACGAAATTGCCCGATTTTCACATGAATATTTTCTTTGGCGATGAAACTAATTTTTGCTTGAATGGGTACGTTAACCAACAAAATTGTCGCATTTGGAGTAATTAAAATCGACAAGCCATTGTTGAGACACCGTTACATCCTCAAAAAGTCATTGTTTGATGTGCTCTATGGGCAGATGGAATCATTGGTCCATGTTACAGTCAATGGGAATTCATGATTATGATTCATGACTTTTTCGTGCCTGAATTGGAGAATATTGATGTGAACGACATTTGGTTGGAACAAGACGACGCTACACGGCCATACAGCCAACGAAACAATAAATTTATTGAAGGAAACTTTCGGTGAGCGCATTATCTCGCATCGTGGGCCTGTGACGTGGCCTCCAAGATCGTGCGATTTATCACCGATGGACTATTTTTTACCATATCATAATAATAAACATAAATTCTTGGCCATAACCTTAAATTATATGCGTTTAATTTCTTCTTGAAAACCATACGTCTTAAAAAACACCCTTTTGAAGATTTCCATTGGGAAAATATTTGGTAGAAAACCATACTTCTTAAAAACACCCTTTTGAAGATTTCCATTGGGAAAATATTTGGTAGCGTCATGAATTGACCAAAAATACATCATATCCGCAATATTTATTTTAATCCGAAATTTGAAAAATAGTCGAATCGTCGATTTTTCATAAGTTATTTGGTGCATTTTTCATATTGGCATTTTTGGGAATTATTTCATCTATTTTTGGGAATTTTTCATTTGGCGATTTATTAATTTATTTGGGGCATTAGTTCTATAACATTATTAGGGGTAATTTTGAGCGTATGACCATGGGTGGCCAATGTGATTAAATTAGAAATAAGAGTTTCATCCCTCAACAAAATTTGTTTTTGAAAAATCGGAGTAAATATTTACCTATTCGGTGGGCGTCACACTGTGGTCCAGAATCAAATTCCACTGGTCAAAAGTCTCCAACTTTTGATTATTTGTAAATACTTTCGAGTTCTGTAGGTTTTAGGCAAGAACTGAGGAATTATTAAAGGTATTAACGTTCAGAATCGGTCAATTGGTTATATTTCTGAATTTTTCAATTATTTATTTTCTGTAAACTTTAGAATTGCTATTGCTTATAAAGAAATTCCATTTTTTCATGTAAAGTTTTTTACTTTTTTCTGAATATGAAATTTGAAAAAATGATAACTAATTTTCGAATTTGTCTAACTGTATCTCATGCATGTTTTTTTTATTATAAAGTATAATTTTTTTTCTATAATGACTTCTAAATTTTATTCGTATCGAAGCAATAATTTTAAAAATTATAGATTTTGAAAAATCTGAAAATTTTATGTTTTCGAGTCAAAAGGATTTATAAAGATTTGATACATTCAGTGGACAATACACATTTTTAGTCCTAACTGATTATTTATAATGAAAAATATTTTCCTTATTCCGTATGGGCAAAAAATGATCGCATCAGCGAAGTTTAAGAAAAATTATCTGAAAACGGTATTAACTACTATCCAACATCAATAACAAAATAAGGTACAGTAGAATCCGCAGGATTGAAACCCGTACATTGAAAAAGCCACTTAATTGAAACAAATTTCCATAAAACGAATTTCTTCGTTCATTACAAATTGCCCATATTGGATAATTAAATTCTGGTTATTAGATAAGCTCTCATTACTTTATGCTTTGTGGAAACAGGAAGTTAATTCTGGTTAATTGGAATAAAAATTCCAAATTTACGTACTGACTAATTTCACATCTAAAAGACACGAAATTGCGACGCATCCGAAAGTGAATTTAGTGCCTGCTCCGTTATCTGCATGTGAACAAAGGAACTTCGGTTAAATAAGACTCCGCACTTTGCATTATGGAAAACTTCGGATAAATGTTCCAACATATTTTCAATTAAGCGGATTCGACAGTAGTCAAAAATAATGTAAAGAAAGATTGCCGACACCGATCAAAAGAAGATATGACCCGATTAAACGAAAGCAACTAATGTTACAACAGAGTGTAGCGTGCATAAATGTATTCTATATCATGTTGCACAAGCATGTTCATGGACACACGAAAATATACTACTTGCTTTGTTTATGGATTTTTTTCTTCATTTTCTGTTTTTTTTTTTTTTTTGTGGTCAGTATAGTTGATAGCCTTTTGCTTGCTATCAGTCTTGGGTATTTCGTTCATTCTTTTGTTCCATTTATGCTCGTGTGTAGGTTATGCTCTTGGAGAATTCATAAATGATGATGGCCCAAAACAATGTCCGGTGGTCATAGCTTTTGGTATGCAACATATTTTAGGTTTTGTTGCAACTTCTTTACGGAACATTTTACGCTGCAGCGCACATTGTTTGGGTGCACTTGAGTTTCTTAAAGTTGCACATGCATTTATTATTTAACAGTTGCCGTTGATCATCTTCGGGTTTTCATCATCGGTGTGCTATTTTGTTGTTGTATTTGATTCTTATTCTGCTTCGTCTTCTTCTTGGCTGTCATTTCAGGTTCGTTACTGTCACTCGCTGACGGATGAGGAACGCAAAGAACTTCGCCTGTTCTCGACACAGCGCAAACGTGATGCACTTGGACGTGGCAATGTCAGACCGTTGATGAGTGCACGTCCCTGTGATGGTGTAAGTATTCCTTCTTTTTTTATCGATTTAAGATTAAATTTCATTTCAATTTTCTTTTCTGTTCTTCCCCCCTCTTCTTTGGCTTTACTACATCTATGAAATTAGTGTTTTTATGTTTCGTGTATATGGTGTGATAAATTACAGAGGTAGGAGGTCAACATTTCGCAGCAAGACAAATTGGGACAATATTCCGTTAAGAAATGTTGATGCTACGCGATTATTTGTGTAGCCGTAATTATATAAGTATTCGGGTCTATCTATACAACAAGTGGTTACTTATTTTGTAGGCCAGCATCTGTCAGCGTCCAGATTGCCATTTAGGTCATTTGAAAATGGAGTCTGTTCAGTAGAGGAAAATAGCGAGTTTTCAGTCGCTCTCAACATCCACACATTCTTTGAACATTTTTTCTAAATGAATGATAACCTAAAAGCTTTTATATGTCATTGGTATTCCATATGGCACAATCGTTCCTATTAGGGTTGCCAGATTAAAACTGCATTAGATCTGGAATCAAGAATAATTTAGCTTGATTTTTTTTCCATCTACAGAATACAATTTGTGTCTCTTATAAGAATAATCGGATTAACAGGAATTTTAGAAATTAATAATGTGACGATGTCTCTCTTTGAACCTATTTCGAAAACCAGCCAAAGTGTCTTGACCTTAGTGTGATCAGACCGGCGTACAAAGCATGTAAGTCGTTTCAAGCAACACTTTGAAATTGGAAAATTTCGATTTAGATGGAAAAATTATGCAATAGCTTGTAACTGGACTTAACTTAAAATATCTGGAAAATCCAGCCTATTCCAGCCCGCCTGGCAACCCTAGTTCCTATGGATCACCCTTCATCTCTAGTGGATACTTACCTCTGAGCATAAACTAGATGGTTGATCCATAAAGCCAGTAATTCAGCTTCACCAAAATAAAGGATACAGTAAAAGAATGAAAAACTGAATCACTTCCCATTAATCACTTATAGACAGGCCACGGGAATATTAAAAAAAAGGGAAAGAAAGTTAATTCCGCATGTCCTTGGAAAAAGGGGCATCACTGTCACCCATTAGCTGATATGGGCGGTTGCTACATTACAGCAGCAGGAACTGGTAAACTGAGGATATAAAAACATACGGAAGTAAAGGTGACATCTGTCAATGCTATTGAAGGACTTAAGTTGAAATCAGGAGGCGGATGAGTCAAGTGTATTGCAAATATTTAGACAACTCTGAGGATTCTTTGAACATGATCCCTTTGGACATGGTGACCAGGAACCAATCAGAGAGGACATCGTTGAATGACAGATCAGGTCAACTAAAGTCCGGCATTAAAAAACTGAAGTCCCAAGGTCCGAATGGTGACCGACTAAATAGCATTTCTGTCATTCGCCTAAACGACTAACAGCTCTACACGTATTTACGTCGACCACGTCTCAGGTGTAGATTAAAATATATTTTGTCAGCAATTCTTTCGGTGGCTGCGTAAATTTTTGGCAAGAAATACAAATTTTGCCACCAGTTTCATACAACGGAGCAACTCATTTTGGGCTCCCTGAAAAATGACTGCTAATTAAAAAAAATTCAAAATCCAAATTAAAAGGCTGAAGCAGATAAACATTCACCATCAAATTGGCAGCAACATTGAGATTTTTTGCATCTGAATCGTACCAGCTGAGAGTTGGAAACGTCTTTAACTTGGGACTGTCAAATCCTGATTTAGAAATTACAATTTGTCTCCCTTAGCGGTTTCTGAAATGATTCCCCAAGGCTTCCTTCGACAAGCTGAGAGCAAATTACTCGAATCTTTTGCTGCCGGTGGCATTACATTATGCTTTGTTGGCGATAATTTTTTTAACTTTCTTTGTCTTCAAACGTTCTAATAAAATTGAAATTCGCTATTTCTTTATCTTCCCTCACTTATTTTTATTATTGTTACCGAAAACCATGACGACAGATAATATCATTATCACATTTGGTTGGCAATACCGAACAAATACATAAAGTAATCGATAATTGTCAACATTGACCAAAACACAAGCCCTAAAAAGTCGTAACAGCCAAAGAGAATATTTCTGTGGTTTTCAACAAATAATTTTTAAAATTGCGAGTTCTGTAAAAAATATTAACTTAAATTGTTGTTATTTACAAAAAAAAAACAGAATAACGAAGCATCTGTATTAAAAAAAGTTTATTTTAATGGAAAGCCCTTTGAAATTTAGCACGTTGACATCAATAAACCAAAAACCCCTAAAATGTACTTAAGCGATTATTCATAGAAACCACAGGGGAGTGTTTTTTTTTTTTTGGTCAAGCATGAAGGCATTTTGTGCATACGATACAATTGAATTTGCTATATCTTTGTAAATACAAATTTTTAATATTTTGGGAGGAAGAACGTTGGACAATATTCTATTGAATTTCATTAATTTCTATCGATAAAATGGCGCTTACATGTTTTTCACGGTAAGAGCTCGATATGTTCAGCCGTCTTATCGAGGGTTTTATATTTTATCTGCTTTCGATTAGTTTTTCCCTTTTCATACTCGAAATAAAACATTTCCGAGTGGATAACCTTTGTCCGGGCTTATGATTTTTTGTTTGTTATAATTGTTAGGCCTCGCACAGCGAAAAACTGTTCTCTTAACACATTAAAGTAAATGAAATTACCAAAAAAATAAAATTCAGTGACTAGAGAAATTGTGGACGTTCGGGGTGTGGATGGTAGTGTGTGTGAGACAGCAGAACCCAGTTTCGCATCCTGGTAAGAACATCAAATATTTGTAAGCGTCTGTTTCCACCACGTAATGGCTTTCGACTTTACGAGTAAGAGAATAATCTCTAAGACTTCTTCTAGAAAAGGCCGTTCCAGCCGGTCAGTGAGTATACAAATTATAGCGTGCACAGCTCACTGAATCAGGAGAGGTTCAGTGAGCCTCTTCCTAGAAGACGTCGCCTAAATTTTTCCAGCTTTTTAAAATTCTTGGCCGACCAAATCGTCTAAGCCTTTATTTTTTCAACAGATACACATAACAACATTTCTATTAAAATCATGTATATTAGCTTTGACAGTCCCATGTAGCATGCGAATTTTGATCAGTGTGACAACCAGATCTTTTACAAAAAAAACTCTTTAGTTGCCCATTTTGCCACTAACCAAAAGTGTACAATAATTATGACTAAATTCGATTCGCAGTACTGCTGTGGCAAATCTGTGTTTTGGAGTCCCAGCAGCATCCGCTTCTTTGGAGCATCCATTTTCATTTGCTAGGAATGCGTGATGTCGTTCATGACTACATGGCGACCGTAGAACCGTTTTTTTTCGACAAATTAATTAAAAAATTGTATATATTATCATTTTTCATAACAATTTTGAATTTGAATTGGTATCTTCCTTCTTTATCAAAAATAATTTAAAAAAAATAAAATCAACGGCTCTAGCCGACTTTTAGACTCCGCCGCCAATTTTTGTCCGGCTTTAGTCGACTTTTAGCCGCCTCGATCGTTTTTTGCTTAGCCACGGCCGACGGGAAACTCACATCGGCTTCATTTCTCGTCCGACTATGAAATCGAAAGAAAAAAACGTTAAACTTTTCCACGCACTATTTGTAAAGCTGGCATCAGACGATATGTTTTTTACATATGTGCTGTCAAATTTTCCATCTGTAAAAGTTGTACACATCGTCTGCAACATGTGGAAATACATATGTAATTTTTTCGATTAGAGCATGCGCTATTTTCATCTGACAAACAGAACAGCTGTTTTTGAAAAATACACAAGTCATATTTTGTTTACGTTTAGAGGTTATGTCATACGAAAATACATATGCAAGTGTGATAGCAAATGGTCTGGTATGAGCTTGAGCATAATGCCACAATCACTTGATTGCTCCGGTTTGCTGGTATCGTGTATGGACCCTGTAGTTTAGGTTTATGGTTTAGGTTATGTTGAGCCCTATCAGATGAGACCAATTGGCCTTTTTTTTTGAGAACGAATCCATTTGTTTTTGTTTGTCGGTGGTTATTGTTTACAATGACCACTTCTAGTATTGTAACCCAAATGTAATTGTTGTTTTAACATTTTCTTATACCATATCCACGTTGTGGCACTTTTTGCACGAGACAAATAGTCTGGAATATTCGGAAATTTGGAAAAAGTATTTTTTCTCTGCGAATGAAATCCGTCAGGGACTTAATGTAATTTGTATTTACTTTGCGTTTCCATTGTCGCCAAAGTTCTTCGCTGCACATTCTTTGACTTTTAACATAATTCAATTATGTACATACTTCTTACATACATCTATACTTACACAGTTAACTCTTAACTTTACTGTTATTAAATGACATCGAAATTTAATGCAATTAGTTGTTAGTTGCTAGCTAATAAAAGGGAAAATGTGTATGGAAACACACTGTTCATCCCCCCGTCTGTCTATGTGTCCGGCTGTCTTACTTGTATCTGAACAAACCAACGTCACAGCAGAGCTTAAGTCACAACTGTCACCGAATTGTTTGCAAGTGTCCGATGACATGTGTTGGCTGTTTTTGTAGTTCACGGGCCACCTACAAATTTCAAGTGGCCAAGAAGTCGTTAAGAATGTTGCACAACAACACCAACAATAGCAGCAGCTAACAAAGTAATACCGGTTAAATAGAAGCCAAAGTAAACTTCACTAAACTTGAGTTTGTTAGTTTCGAAAAACACCTCAAGACATGACTTGACCTGGCCAACTAGAGGGTAATTGAATGATTGTGGGGCTGGCAGGTACGACTACAGCCAACAGTGAATGCACTCGCCAAAAACTTTATCATCATCCGATGAAGGTGTGTTATTAAGACGGCCAGACAGACAAACATACCAGACAGTTGTGGAAATCTGCTCACCGGTGGAGGGGGACTTTAATGTACAAACTTTTTTTTTTTTTAAGAAAATTGTCAAGTGTTTTTTAACGAGCTCTTTCTTCTTTCTCGACGACTTTGTTTTGTCGGTTATTAATGTTCGTTTGTATGCAAGAGATTTAAAAGTAATAATAACTTTTATGTCTCGCGTTTTCTTTTTTCCTTTCTCTGGTATTTTTCGTTTTCTGCGTTCATATTTATTAATTCAATGTCTAAATTCCAAATCCAATTACAGTGCGATGATTTAATTTCTACCGGTGACATTGCTGTCTTTGCCTCACGATTGGGTCCAAATGCCTCCTGGCATCCCGGCTGTTTCATCTGCTGCGTATGCCGTGAGTTACTTGTCGATCTCATCTACTTCCATCGGGATGGACGTCTGTATTGCGGCCGTCATCATGCGGAAACGCTGAAACCTCGCTGCTCCGCTTGTGATGAGGTAAGTAGTGCTGGGCGTGTTTCCGCTGTCCGCTGTGCCTTGCCAAAGTTTCCATTTGCACCGTAATCGAGTTGAACGTGCTTTTAGTTGAATGGCAGTCATAGGTAAATCATATTTATGATTTATTAATAATTGAGCACAAATCTGTCTGAGAATGCAAATCGGGTGTGAGCGAATGAAATGAAGTGAAATGAAAGGAAGTGCACACTCACTCACGGATGCAATTTGGTTAATAATTATTATAGAGAAAAATATAATACAAGTATTTTCGAGAAAAATAATGTAATGCTTTTCGAATTTTCTTATATTTGGTCATTTGGTCAGGCAGTGTTGCTATACATATTTTTCCGAAATGATTTATTGCATATTTTGCAGGGATGTTTTGCAAGCATAGAATGATTCGCTTTTCAACTGAATGTCTTGAATGTCGTGTCAAGACATTCATTGCAGAGGTTTGATAGAAATTTCTAAATCCAGCAACAGAAGGCAAATCGTGATTTATTCATTTATTTATTTTTGTGCTAAGAAATGACTAGAAAACTGCGAAACAGGAAACTTTTAAAAATCTGTTTTTTTGGTTGAAAGTCTGCGCTTCAAAAAACTGCAAAAAAAAACAGATAAAACTGCATATATGGCAACACTGGTTCCTGGGGGAAATCAACAACTATTGATTTGTATTTGGTCTCCAATGTGGGGAATCTGCGGAAATTTGGTTCGGTATGTAATGTAATTCGGGAACAGACCGGGAACTTTCCTCAAGATAGTCTCATGATTTTGGCGAGCCTAAATACCGTGATGTCGGCCTTTAGCCAAAATTCACAGATTATTTCTTCTTTCACATTATTAATAAACAAAATTTTCGGCCGCAAAGAACGGAGCCTGACTTTTATGAATTTTCATTTGTTGATTATTCAATCTCAGGGTATATGAGTATACACTTAGATATATGTATTAGGGTGGAGTGAAATTCAAAAAAAAAAAGTTAACCTCGGAAAGAGATGTAGTCTGGGGTCCTAATGAGGGGAAAAATAAAGAAAAAAATTTTAAAAAATTTTTAGGGGTCGCGCCACTCCCTCGAAATTTGGAAATTATCGCTATTTTGGCGTTAATTTTAGAAAAATCCTAAAAAGTTTTATGTCAATAAATGTTTGCAATAGCGTAAACAATGAAATAAGGGCATGAAAAAATTTAAAAAAAATTTTCTCATTGTTCAAAAATTGCAAAAAGTAAAATAAGTCAAATCGCCCCTTCTTCAGAAAATTGACTGAACAATGAAATCGCCACCAAAGCTACAAATATTAGTCGATTATCCTCATATTTGCCTCAAATACTTTTGTTTGGGCACTGAACAAGCTCAAACTTTTAAATTTCGAATAAGTTAAGTTGTTAATTTTTAGGATTTTTCTAAAATCAACGCCAAAATAGCGATAATTTCCAAATTTCGAGGGATGGCGCGACCCCTAAAATTTTTTTCTTTATTTTTCCCCTCATTAGGGCCCCAGACTACATCTCTTTCCGAGGTTAACTTTTTCAAATTAAAAAAAAAACATGTTTTCACTCCACCCTAATATGTATCTCCAATATATATATTGAGTTAATGATGATAGGAAGGTTGATTTTTTTTACAGAACAGCCTCAGAAGAATGTTTCATGGCCACACAATACCAAATACAGTGAAAGCTCCGGTGGTCGCAGTTTTGTCCGCCCAGCAGAGATTACTTTGCTCTAAAAATAACGCATGGGACCGAGAAATTTGTCCATCTGTGGCAGCTGTCCCTTCACGGGAGCTGTCCTCGAGTAGAGCTTTTACTGTATATGGCGAGTTTTGATTAATCAAGTACATTTGTTTCTATTATTTCCCGAAAACTATGGTTGGTTCCTTATACATTCACAGACATTTTGCCAAATGCTGCAGTGTAACATTTGGCCATTTGTATTGAAGCAGCTCTCGAAGATTGCACACACTTGCTCCGACTATGTGATAAGAAAAATCAATATTCTCCGTGTCGTTGAAATCTAACTCATGCTGGTATCACAAACTTAATGATGCGAAACTATTGCAAACTCACGACCGTTGTGCACATTCACAGCAACACGCCCGGAATTCTTACACTTTTACATCGAACAACACCTTCGCCTGCAGTCGGAAACTTTGCGCCAAGACAAGGACAACTTAACTTTCAAACAAAAAGTGTCAAAAAAACAACAACAGAATAACCAAAAAAACCCACAAACTTTTCTTATTTTCTCTTTGCAGATTATCTTGGCCGACGAGTGCACCGAAGCTGAGGGACGTGCCTGGCATATGAATCATTTCGCCTGTCACGAGTGCGATAAACAATTGGGTGGACAGAGGTACATCATGCGTGAGGGCAAACCCTACTGTCTGCTCTGCTTCGATGCCATGTTCGCCGAATACTGTGATTTCTGTGGCGAGGCAATTGGTGTCGATCAAGGGCAAATGAGTCATGACGGCCAACACTGGCATGCCACCGACGAGTGCTTCTCGTGCAACACATGTCGCTGCACACTGCTGGGACGTGCATTTCTGCCCCGGCGTGGCTCTATCTACTGTTCGATAGCCTGCAGTAAAGGTGAGCCACCAACACCGTCGGATAGCTCGGGCACCGGCATGTACACCACCCCGACGCCACCCACGCAGCGCGTAAGACCTCAGACGCGTATCCCGTCCAGTCATGCATCAAGTTCACCGCCAATGTCACCCCTGCAACAGCAGCAGCATCAGCAAAACTTCAATAATGCCATGTATCAGCTGCAGAGCCAGCAGATAGCGGCAGGCATTTCCCACAGCAGTAGTGGGAATGTCGTCGGCTCAAATGTGGGTTTGGTGGCGATATCAACATCCTCGGATGGTGCTAAGCAAAGTTATCCTACGTCCGATTCCGATGCCGGTGTCGTCAAAGATATGGAACAAACAACGACGGCGGACTTCACCGACTTCTCCGGTGGCATCAATTCATCGTCGTCGCAGAATATGTCGCCGCTAACCTCGCCCGGAGAGTTCAATCACATGATGCCAAAGCCAATGGAACTGAAACGAGATGGGCCATACAACTTCAATGAAATGTCTCTCAATCTAGACTCGACTTGGCCCTCCAAGCCCATACTGACCGGAGCGACAAGCTACAATCTGCAACGGCAATTACATCAGATATCCGAGATTGAGAACACGAAAACCTCCAGTATGCCCGAACTATCGATACAAACGAATCCACCGTTACCTCAACCCTCCAATCCCTCGCTGGCCATGACGCAGCAGTATGGCGGCTCCATGCACGGCCCCGAATATTCCCAACCCTTACAATACAATTCAGCGCACGGTGTAACCTCACCACCGCCCTCCGAAGTTCCCGACCTTCCGACACCGAATCTGTCGGTGGCCTCAACGGCTTTACCGCCGGAGCTGATGGGTTCCCCCACAGCCTCGGGTGGAGAACGATCGATTGTGTCAACTCAATCTGTACAATCCGCCACACAGCAGCCGCTACATCCGATATCCATTCTCAGTGGGGCCTCATCTTCATCGCCCATGAGTGGTGGTGGCGGTGGTGGTGAGAGCAAAAAGAAGGGTGTTCGATTCGAAGGAATACCCACGGATACTCTGCCACGCTCACGCAGCTATTCGGGCAATGGGGCGGGTACGAATCGCAGCAATGACAACAACAATGGCTCCGATACCCATCGCCATGGCAGTCATGGCAGCCACGGCGGCCATTCATCACGGCGGCGCCGACGTCGAAAATCGCATCGCTCCGGCAGCGGTCATCGTTCGAACTCGACCACAAGAGCCGACACATACAACACGGCCCAGCCGCTGTCGTCGTCGTACCAAGGACCACCGTCCATACTGCAAACAGCCTCATTAGATCCTACACGCCATCATCAGTCATCGCCAACGGCAGTAGCTGCACAGCGCGATGATGAATCGGACGATGCCTCCAGCGTTTGCTCGACATGTTCATCCAGTTCGTCCAGTTCGGAAGACTATATGATGTATCAACTGCCACAGCGACGTCACTATGGCGGCGTGCGCGTTAGTTATGTGCCGAATGACGCCTTGGCATACGATCGCAAACGCAAACCGTCCGATCCGAACGATAAAGACAAGAACTGCATCATTTCGTGATTTACAAGCAAATGCGTGCCCAGAGACGCACATTTAAAACTGGTCTACGCAACCAGAGACGCCAGTAGCAAGCATGTCTGCCGCATCGATAATGCCACTGCCACCACCACTATTATTTATGCAGTTAGAAGATGCAACATATTAATTAAGGTTTTGTTTTTTCTCAGTTCGGCTTTTATTTTTGCGTTCTGTTTATTTTTCTCTGGTCAGCGAGTTAAAGAGGCGACGACCGGTGTACGTAGTTGGGCAAACTTGAATTCGTTAAGTGGCCAATATGTTTCCAATGAAATAATATGCATTGGCATCATTTAATCATGGCCTATGGCCATCATTTTCGATACCCTTCCTCGTAAAACGACTGTGTGTTGGGTTCGTCCTTTCGTGTGTTCGTTAGCGCTTATGAGAAGTCACTTAGCAGGGATTTCCTTCAGATCAATGTGTTTCTTTTTGTAATTTCAAAGAATCATTGGAATACGATTGCATTTTAATATTAAAACCGTGTTCATTCAGCGGCGTATTTTTTCACTTAAATAGCTATTTTCACTTAAATAGCTATTGAATTATTACAAAAACGTTTGTGAAAGGCTGAAATTGGCCAGGATTTTGTCTATTTCAGCCTACACCACTTCACTATAAAATAAAACACTATTCAAATAATTAAAAACCAATTTTGTAATTTAAAAATATTCCCTCAAACTACTCGATGTCATATTGCGCCAAGATCAGACATAACAAAGGGGTTTCCACAGCGTCCGGGTTTAAAACTGAATGGACGATGGTATGGGGAGCTACATGAAAACATGGACCCATTGAAATCCGCTTGCGATAAAAAGTGAGAGTCGGCAACAAAATTTCTCCATCCAAAATCCCTTTATTGGGATATACTGCCAGATCGACGAGCAAGAGCTAGGTTATTGTTCTTCTTTTTCTATTAAATCAAAATCATTACACACATTCTGTCCTATGAACCAAATTTACTTTTTCGGAAAGGGGATAAAAAATAAAAATACACGTGTATCGGCGATTTTCATGTACACGTCAGAATTTTTTCTTTGGACCGATTTTTTGCAGGCAGACTCGTTTTTTAAAAAATAGATTTTTATCAATTCTTAGATTTTCCAAATTTTTTTTTTTTTTTAAATGGTTATCGTTTTTTTTTAAGGTTTCAGTTCAAAAAACATTTTTTTTTCGTAACGCTTAACTAGTTTACAAATTTGGAGTCTCTTCAAGTTATGCTAAGAAAAGAGAAAAATATATTTTTTTTTCAAAAATAATAAAAATTGGGGAAAATCTGAGAATTGATAAAAATTGTTTTTAAAAAATTTGACGTGATACAGACATTTCCACGAGTCTGCCTGCCAAAAATCAGCTCGATTGGATCACTGAAAAAGGGTTAAAAATCGGTCGAAAAGCTTTCACACAGGCCACTACGAGCTTTATACTTCAAACTTAAAATATTTTTATTTTTTCCCCTCTTTCTGAATATGTGCATTTGGGTTATAGGACAGAAAAAAAATCTATTTTTTGTAACACGGTGTTATTCAACAAAACAAAAATTTTGTTTCGAAACTAAAAAGTTATTTTTTATGTGTACCGAGGCAGCTTCCCAAAATTAGAACAAACAAATTAATTGATAAGTGTTCGTTTAAATTCTTTCTTCTATTTGGCCATTTACACCATGAATCCGAGCTGCAACTATTTTTCTAGAGAAGCTTTGCATGACTTTAGAGATTAATTTCTTACTAGTAAAAATGCTGTAAAATGTCTGAAGGATTTGGAGTCAGAAATACTTTCAGATTCCATTTAATTATGTTCGTCCATTCGTTCATCTGTTGTCCATCTGATAGTCAAACTATTATCGCAGTCATTGTGCATACTAGAATTAGGCACTTGTATTGTATTATTAGTTTAGGTCATATAGTCCATGGACAACGATCCTGTTCTGGAGGCCGCATACGACATTTTATATATTTCAATCCCTAAAAAAAGTACAAAAACAAAATATTTTCTGGATATTCCTACGATAAGTTCAGAAACATTTTATAAACTTTTCGGTATTAAATATTTTGATCCAATATTGATTGTCTATATACGCATATAGCTCCCATGGAAAAGGTTGTCACGATATAAAGTCCCGGTGCTTTAAAAACCATATCAAATTTGGGAAGCCTTTCATATTTTGATTCAGATCCCAGACCTCCTAATTCTAGGTCTTGCCTCTCTAGAGTCCATACATTTGTTTCGACTTCGATCGTATTTGACACAGAATATTTTGACTTATAGGTAACGAAAATCGCCCATAATGGCCCATAAAGTGTTCATATTTTTCAAGACTTGGTTCATATCGAGCCCTAACCTCGAAAAAGACGAAAGCACCAAAAAGAACATTTTAAAGGCGACGGTTTTTTTTTGTAGTCAATCCAACAGGCAGGTGGTGCTGACTATATAATTAAATTTGCTGTATCTTTGTAAATATAAATATTAAATTTTCATTATTTTCGGATTAAGATCGTTGGAGAAAAATGGGCTCGATATGGTCGACAATCACAACTATAGGCTTTTTCAATTGGGTTTATTTAAGAATTCTTTAAAATTACAGCAAGTGATGGAAGCAGTTACTTTTCTGGACAAAAATTGCAAAACCTCTGATTACACCGTGTTTCAAAAAATAGATTTTTTTCTGTCCTATGAACCAAATGCACATATTCGGAAAGAGGGGGAAAAATAAAAATACACGTGTATCGGCGATTTTCATGTACACGTCAGAATTTTTTTTTTTAAGTTTGAAGTATAAAGCTCGTACTGGCCTGTGTGAAAGCCTTTGGACCGATTTTTAACCCTTTTTCAGTGATCCAATTGAGCTGATTTTTGGCAGGCAGACTCGTGGAAATGTCTGTATAAAGTCAAATTTTTTAAAAAATCGATTTTTATCAATTCTCAGATAATCCTAAATTTTTTTTTTAAATGATTATCGTTTTTTTTAAGGTTTCAGTTCAAAAAACATTTTTTTTTCGTAAAAAATATTTTTTTTTCAAAAATAATAAAAATTGGGGAAAATCCGAGAATTGGTAATTATTGATATATCTATAATTATAGACGTTATACACACTGAAGTGATTCTCAACCAATATTTTCCCTGGTTACATTAACTTTGAATCAATTAGAAAGATATGTCTCTGAATAAAACAAATTATTCCATTTTACAATTGGAAGGGTATTCAACATGAGACAAATTCTCCCAATCTCTTTAAATTTGCCCAGTAAAAAATCATAACTACCCGGTCGCCCGTCTCTTTCGTCCTCTGTAATTAAATTGTGTTAACAAAAAAAATAACAAACAATATGTTTCCAACGAAATTCTATGGACCGAACAGAAGAAAAACATAAATTGTCTACCCAAAATGTATTTATGAAATCTTTGTTTAGTAAAACATAATCGTAAATTCGACTTAAGTTTTTAACAATTCTAAAGACAAACGAATGTGTTTCGTCTTATATATTATTTACCCAATTATAAGTATACATACAAATATACTCGTATCTGTATAAATATACGAATGTATGCAAAGGCAAATACAAAACAGAAAGTACAATCTTCAAATAAGTGTAAAAAAAACCCCTACCTAAGTACTCATAATTCGTTAAGGGCATCCTGTTTACAAGGACAATGACTCTCATACCGACACACACACATATAAACACTCGTATACACGTGCGAAAATCTCATAAGATTACACATACCCACTTACACACATACATATTCAAACGCAAAGCAATAACTTTTAATTGAATCTAGCAATTATTATTTAAATAAATCTATGTCTAAGGTATATATTTTTGTATCCTTTTAAAATCTTGTATTTATTTTAGAAATTGTATTATCGCTAGACTTAAGAACGAGAACAACTGATAACAGATTAAGTATAACCTAAATACACGTACATACACATTTAGGGTCGCAGAGATTTAAGATGTTTAACTCCAAATAATATGCATATTTTTAAACCAAGTTTATCTAAATTATCGAATAACTAACTCTAAGAACAAACATGAGATTTACTTTAATAAAAAATACTAAACTTAAAACGACAGTCGTTTTATTTCAGAGAAGACAAGGGTGTTGCTTTAAGGGTGTTGCTTTCTTACTTACGTTCGCTTTTTAATGAATGATTTCCATTGATCCGTGGTATAAGAAATCTTCCACTTCCTTTGAAGTTGCACTTGCCGGCCTTAACAATGTCGCCCTTCTTTCGTCGCAACGTTTGCAGTGGCAAGCGAACATTTTGCCATTCCATCGATTCCGGAAAAACTGGCAGTTACATCTCGCTCTGTCTTTCAGACGATGTCAATTTCGTGTGCATATGCGAGGAGGTTGTGGCCTTTGCTGTTCATTATGCCTGTTTTATTATCATTTGGTTTTTCTAATATTTTCTTCATCGAGATGTTGACGAAGTATCACGATAAGCTGCCACCCTTGATGAAGACCTATTATTGTAGTACAGAAGTCGCTTCCTATTTTTACTGAGGATCGGGCGTCCCTCAGAACCATTCTACAGAGGCGTATACGTTTCGATGGGTTGTCATGGCATGGTTTCAACCAATTGTTGTCTTATCGTCGAAGGTGGCCAATAAAAAGATGGTATATATCGCTTTGCATTTCATGGGTCTTTTCCATGATCTAGCTCAGTGAGAAGATTTCGTCTACGGTTGATTTATTTGGTCAGAGGCCACATTAATTGTTCTGAATCAGTTCATCGAGTACGGGGTTCAATCGTTCACATAATATGCATGATATAATCTTCAAGGCTTATTCCGCGGTAGTTGGCCCAAACGGGTTTGTCCTCTTTCTTATGAATGGGACATAGGACACTGCGATTCCAATCATTAGACATGTTTTCATAATTCCAGATTATAAAGACTAGCTTATGTACCTTATCAGCTGATACAGCTCTGCCGGTTCGTCTGCATCTGCGGTCTTGTTATTTTTAAGCCGGCCACTTGCTGCTTTGACCTCATCTGCGTTAGGGGTTGGACGGACATTCAACTCCATCGTCTATGATTGGTTGCTGGTTACTTTCGTCACAGGATTCTTCGGCCGCTAACAAGCTGGAGAAACGTTTCTTCACAATGCTCAGCCCACTTGACGTGTCTGTCACCATATTCCCATTTTCATCTCTACCCGAAGTTATGCCAGTAGACGAGTATAGGCTTTGATTTTTTACTCGTTGGTAGAATTTTCTGGCATCATTTATATTTCCATAGAACTCAATCTCCTTACATTTTCGTAATTCCAGGACTTATTACTTTTTTATTATTTTTTATCTCGCAAATTTTACCTCAGGACATTCATGCTAATAGACAAACGCGCCAGACGATACTGCAGGCAATCACAATAGCAGCTAGAACTTTGTATATTTTCCATTTATTGATTAAAAATAATCGTTGGTTTAGACGAGTTTTTTAATTCTCATATCTTTTTCTAAAAATCATGTGTAACCAAAATCCACCACAAAAGTTTCATATAATTTTAATTATTCACCGGAAATAGATGTTTTCTGATCACCGGAATAGATGTTTCCACATCAACAGCCGAAAATGTGGATTATTTTGACTGATCTCCCAAAAACGTATTTGAAGTTTAATCTCAGTTCTATTGGAAACTGAGTTTTAGATAATTAACTAAGATCTCATCTATTGGCCCTTAGTGTGTTGATGGTTACGAAAGGCCCCAAACACTTTTTCAAATTGCGGTTGAACATCACCAAACCCTCCTTGCTCATCGCAAGGGTACCTTTTTCTTGGCCAAATATACATGCACATGCTTATATGGAACCGGTGTTTATGGTCTAGGTTCCTGGTCCAAAATGTAGTCACATATTTATTAGAGTATATTCGATGAGCTTCGCCCAAAATGTAATCAACATTTGGATTCTTGGATGGTACGCGTCCGAAATGTCCAATTACCCAGTTGATTCGCTTAGACCTGTGAATTATGAAAATCCCAGAGGAAAACGTAAAAATCATCGATGACGGTAGCCACTTCCCATGACCCCCAAATTGTGACAATCCCCCAAACAATTTACGAAAAACTACCCAATGCAAAATACCTCAAATTTACGTGTTGTTGTGGTCATTGTAACATTTTCATTTTGGAATTGGGGCTATTTTTCAAATGTCGTAATTCACATTTTTTTTAATTATTGGGCAATTTTTCATTGTTAAATTTTCGGGGAATTTTTTATATGAAAAATCATATATTACCTAAAGTTATAAAAAAAAAACTCCCCAATTTTTTGGAGATTTTTTCATTTTTGTCTGAGATTTTTTTTGGGGAATTCTCAATTTTTTTGGGCATTTTTCATAGAGCCTTGTTGACATACACATTCATCAAGAAAAGGGTCGTATACCTTCAGCTCCAGGGTAAGTTGAATTTCTAAAATGTGGCAGCTATCATCTGTCAAATTTCGAAAGCCCCTTTTTAAAGTCCGGTAACATTCTTTGTCCACAATTCCAGGTGAAATGACAAACATAATATACACCTCGTCACACGCTTGAGCGCAGATTGTCCCATAATTACTTTTATGTGGAGCCATAAGCGTTAGACATTCCATGTACATATCTGTGTAAAGATATGATCCTTAAAACACATCTACATCACCACGAGGTAAAGTATTAAATATAACATCAAATGCCGAAAAAAATTAATTAAATCAAGATCACAACCACCAAGATTGCCAAACACCATTCGATGTGTCATTTTTGTTTTAGAGTCACAATCCAACATGTCCCCACCACTTACAACACTATTCGCTTAACCGACATTTGGAGCAGACGGCACATGTAACCTTTCGTACTTTTATCAAATAAAATAAAAGCCTTGTACCTTGTCTGACAAAGGAAACAGGGTGTCGTTTCAGTTCAGAGTATTAATTATAAGCCAGTGTAATAAAACGTATAGCCCAGTCAATACCAGTAATCTGTCATTAATTAAAAATGAAAAAACTTCATCGCTTCGACCCAGTCGTAATTAACTTATTACTCCTTTTTATGGCTTGGTGCAACATTTGTTGTGAGATTCTCTGGATGCTCTACCCTCCCCCCACACCCAGAGAAACGAAGCTATAGAATTTATGATATGAACTACACAACAACACAGACCCTGAAATAAAAAAAAAGCGAAAGCCACAAAGACTTAGATATCATAAATTCATAATAAAATACGACCCCAATTGTGAATGACCACAGAGCGATAGTGAAAGACCAACGGACCAACCAACCGACTATGGCCACTTGCACACCGGACAACGAACGCAGTGCAATAAATAAACTCACTCACTCTCACTGTCCGGCACCGGACACACTCACCCCACCCCAACCAACACATGTTAAACATGAGTTCCGTTGACTGTTTTCCTCCAGCCCACACATCCATGCAGACGGGCGCATAATCACATACGAGTATAAAAATGCTATCGCCGCCTCCAGTTGGGCCTAAGCAGATGTAAGTGACAGTGTCCTTTGTCTGTACATGTGTCCGTGTACGGGGAGTAGTTGTAAAGAGTACGACAGCTACGAATGCGACACTATGGTCGATGGTCATCATCACCATCATTACCCACCAAGAGCAACTACAGTTGCACTGACCAAGAAATGAAATAACTTTAACGATTATTTGGGGTTTAGCAGGCTTTTATAGCGGTTGGCCAAGAGCTACTTTGTTCCATTATCATTGTCAGGAACATAAGCCTTCGGCTTTGGGGGTGTTTGTATCACCACCTTGGTGCAACGCACAAAATCACAATGTTTTGCACTTGGATGTATCTGTAAATAGCAGAAAAAGTTCTAGCACTGGTTATAGAAATGTACTATATTTTACTCAGCAGGCAAGTTGTTTTATTCTAAAGCAACACATAAACAATTAGATCGATGGATGAAGCCTTCTTGGGTATAGATCTCATACAAAATTGGGGACTTTTTCATTTAAAAAAAACTTTATTAACCGCAATCAGACAATCCGAAGACGACATTTGCGAGATGCTTCAAATGGATATTCCCGACTCGGTGAGAAGTGTAGCCCGAAATAGCATCGGTTTACTAATATAAGCAGGGAGTAGATAGTTGCTGCTTTCCCTACAATTCAATGTAGCAGGAAGTTAACGTTGAGAGATTATCACCTTGTCGAAAGGTTCAAAGAGGTTCAAGAGAAAGGTTCAAGTTTGACTGTAGATTTCGTACCAGTCAGTGTCATCTTACACATACGCACTAGTCTCGCTACACTCAAAATTTGTGATAGATGAAGTACACGAAAAGCGTTGTACGAAAATATTCGTGGTTTGGAACAACTTTGATTGAGTTGGGCTGTCAGTTTTACCACCAACGAATAGATGATATGTGTCTATTTGTTTTTCGCTAGACGTTTCCAGGATTTGTTGCAACCTGCAAATCTGGTGAGTTGTTGATTTATCGGATCTAAAGCCGCACTGGAATTAACCTATGATTTTGCCAGTCGTTCACATAATATGCTCGAGAGAATCTTGTACCCAATTTGAAGTAAACTTATACCACAGTAGTTGGCACAAACCGTACATTCACCCTTTTCATGAACACTGAAGTTTTTAATCGCCAGGCATGGTGTCTTCCCGACAAATTGTGTAGATGAGCTGCACCTAACCGAGTCATTGCCACTCGTCTCGAACAGCTTGGCCGGTAGTCCGTCGGGACCTGTACTTTGTCTAGGCAACATGTAAGTCTTTTCCAACAAGAGGTGTTATTTTGGTATTCCAAGAAATGATCGGAGATAAATTGAGATAAATGATCGGATGTTTATCTTAATATATATTTACCCTCGACACTGATACACTGATTCACTGACTCTGTCACGCAGTACGTAGGAATTTAAATAGGCATTCTATAATTATCTTAATATATATTTACCCTCGACACTGATTCACTGATACACTGATTCCCTGATTCACTGATTCACTGACTCTGTCACGCAGTACGTAGGAATTTAAATAGGCATTCTATAATTCTATAAATAATAATAATAAAAAAAATATTTTTTTTTTGTACAGAAATTGTGTTTTCCCCAAATTTTTTTTTACCAAAATTTTTTTTTCCAAAATTTTTTTTTTTACAATTTTTTTTTTTACAAAAAATTTTTTTTTTCCAAAATTTTTTTTTTCAAACAAATTTTTTTTTTCAACAAAATTTTTTTTTTCCTCAAAATTTTTTTTTTCCTCAAAATTTTTTTCAACAAAATTTTTTTTTTCAACAAAAATTTTTTTTTTCAACAAAAATTTTTTTTTCAACAAAAATTTTTTTTTCAACAAACATTTTTTTTTTCAACAAAAATTTTTTTTTCAGCAAAATTTTTTTTTTCACGAATTTTTTTTTTCCAATTTTATTTTTTTTCGAAATTTTTTTTTACAAAATAGTTTTCTCAAAATATTTTTTACAAAATTATTAAAATTAAGTAACAAATACTTTCTCAAGCAAATTAACGGGCGCCATAGGCGCATTACAACTTACTAGTTCTATAAATAATAATAATAAAAAAAATAATATTTTTTTTTGTACAGAAATTGTGTTTTCCCCAAATTTTTTTTTTTACAAAATTTTTTTTTAACAAAAATTTTTTTTTTCAACAATTTTTTTTTTCCAAAAATTTTTTTTTTTTAAACAAAATTTTTTTTTTTTACAAAAATTTTTTTTCCAAATTTTTTTTTTTACAATAATTTTTTTTTTCAACAAAAATTTATTTTTTTCCACAAAAATTTTTTTTTTCAACAAAATTTTTTTTTTCAACAAAATTTTTTTTTCCACAAAAATTTTTTTTTTCAACAAAATTTTTTTTTCCACAAAAATTTTTTTTTCCAAAAATATTTTTTTTCCAAATTTATTTTTTTTCGAAATTTTTTTTTACAAAATAGTTTCCTCAAAATATTTTTTACAAAATTTTTAAAATTAAGTAACAAATACTTTCTCAAGCAAATTAACGGGCGCCATAGGCGCATTACAACTACTAGTTTCATAATAATAATGAAAAACAACATCAGCCAAATGGCCATGCTTACAGGACCATATATTTGTCATTAAGTTTTCCATAACCAAATCGCAAAGTGGCTGCCCTATGTCCTCGATAGCCTCACGAATTCTATCATTGAGGTCTTGCGTCGATGCTGAGCTTATCTTTCACGTGACCCCAAAGTATGAAATCGCAAGGTGTTAAATCACAAGATCTCGTTGGCCAATTGAGATCGAGAGATAACACGGTCCGGAAACTTTTCCCGTAAAGAGCCATAATTTCTATGCTTGTGTGGCATGTATCGACGTCTTGTTGAAAGTAAGGTCCAATGACCCCGCTGGACCATAAACCGCACCAAACAGTCACACGTTGAGGATGGAGAGGCTTCGCAAGAATAACTCTTGGGTTTTCCGATTCCCAGCTGCGACAACTTTGCTTGTTGACGTAGCGCCCTTGGTGGAAATGGGCCTCATCATGATTTTTTTTGAAGGATCATTTTTCATGATGATTTTTTTGAAGAATTTCCCGATCATTTTAATGCATTTCAAGGACCAAATCAGCAAAACCCAATCAAGAACAGCCGGTTGAGTTCTTGTGTTAACTGAACTTTATAAGCCTTAAGACCCAAGTCTTTATAAAGAAAAAAGATGTAATGACGTTTGTCGAATGCCTAATTCCAAAGAACGACGAGAAATGGACAATTCTCTTAACACTTTGGGCTACATCAGCAATATTCTCAGTTGTTCTTGAGCGACGTGCACGTGTTTTATTCTATACATCGCTAACATGTCCCAACAGCTCGAATTTTTCCACCAATTGCTGTATTGCGGTCGGACAAAGTTCCTTCACGACGATCCAAAAATGCTTTAGTTTTGCGAACTGTGACTGCAAGATTTGTACCATTTTTGTAGTGAATTTTAAATAATTTCAATGCATTGTTGAAGCGTGCAATGGTCCAATTTTTAGTAAAGCTTCAAGAATGACTGCTACGAAATACCGGTTGATTCAAAATAACACCTCTTGTTGGAAAACCTTTACAACTGGATCTTCGGGTATTAAAAATGGAAAAGTGTTTATTCGATGTTCTCTGTATAGTGGGCGTATCCTTCAACAGACTTACAGGCATTCATTACCCAGTTAGCACACTCAGTCAGTTGATTGACTTTTTGATAGTGCTAATTTCATCTCTATCTCCTTACACTACTTACACAGTTCGTGTGGTTCTTGAGAGCGGTGCTCGTTACACCATATTCCCTTTTGCTGCCGTTGACATTGAGTATTAGATGTGTTTCACTACGCATTAATATCGTAAGATAGAGGATTCAGTCGGATTAATAAAATAAATACTCACCCAATACTCATAATAATTTACGAATGTTCAAAAATTTAAATTTTCTTTATAAAAATCTTCTTTTTTTCTTTTCTCCTGAATTCAATTCATAATGGGTCAACCCAGTATATAATTCATCAGTTTTTAGTTTGTAGGCATAATGATCACAACTACTTTCTCTTAATGAAAGCAGTGATATCAGTACATGCTTATCGTCTCCAAACTCCTCCTTATACCCGAACTCGTACAGTAACTATGAGTAACAATCAACTACAATTCACCGTTTTCAATTTAGCCTGGCACATGTGTTATGAGTATTCCCAATAATAATTCTATATTTTCACCGATATGGTAGCACACCAAACAAATTGTACACGTATTCGTACCTTAAGGTGGATTGAATATAAAGTTCCTATAGTTAAAAACGTTTTGAACATTCCAAAAATATATTGATAGTTGATAACAAATGTAGCCGCCTTAATGTACGTGTGCCCACTCCACCAAATTTTCCGACTCACCTAAATACGTGTACAACCAAAGTAGTGCGACCACAAACCTTAAATCCAAGAGAATAAATTTAATTAGATTTGGGCCTCCATTAGTTAGCTTGGCAGGAATGCATTTCAACACTACATAAAGATGAAATACTCACACACACGCTAACCCATTTAAGGATGCTTTATATTCTGGCCATGTTGTGGTTAAAATAATTTACGAAGGCAGGCCAGCTGCCGGCGTACAAGTAAATGTTCGTAAAAATAGTGATAAAGTTACGAGTAAATATTAAATTTACTAAATGCGTAAATATGGGCTGATGTTGTTGTTGTTGCTGTTGCTGTTGTAAGTTTCTGTTTCATTACGCCGACTACAATGGGCAAAAATTATTAAACACATTTCCGTCCTTAAGGTGCTGGCGATAATGTTGACCAATGTCGTAAATGCCACAACTTTGTATTCCTCGCCAACAATGGTGAGGTGGTGTGTGGATAGGGGAGGGGAGCTGTTTTCTTCTTGCCCCTTTTATGATACATTATATTGCTGGACATTCGCACATATTACACATAAACTTTTATACGTCGTTCACTGTTTCTTTAGTTTGTGTTAATAACACTAATAATTTCAGATATTTCCAAATAGTCTCATTGATGGGGCGGAGGGATACAAATAATTAACAAAAGCACATACACATACATATGCACATGTATTTATTTGTGCTGTCTCTGCGTGTGTGTGTGGGGGGGGGGGTGTATGTGCATATAATTTATGACCTCTCATTAAACTGGTAAATATATTGACCAAACTTAAAGAGATCCTTAATTGAACCCATTCAATTTGATGAAAAATAAACTGAATTTTAATTAAATTTAACCTTAGTAATGAAACTTTGCTAGACGAGTTTTTGTACTAAATCGCACAGTGGGCAGTGGGAAAGGTTGGCTTAGAAACTCTAGCCAACAACCATATGGGCGAAGTTTCGGCATTTATGACGGGAAATAAAAATGCTGGAAAATCAAAAGCAACTATGTAGATAATTCAAGGACTTTGTTAAGTATTTGCCTAAGAACACTTCCTCCACTTTATTCATTAAAAACGACAAACGGGGTACTGCTCTTTAGTCAGTAGGCGTTGGAAATCATAATTTAAATACTGACTAGTCGGGACTACAATATACAAAAGGACAATGCGTTTTTTAGCAAGAGTAGAGAACAGGACTTTCATTAAAAGTACCTACGACTCCCCGATTATTATAATACTGTCTTTCACTTGTAGAATATAATATGAAAATGGGTACTGATTGTTATGCTGCAACCAAAGCTCTCAGATCACTGTGACGCTGACAGTAAGGAAAAACTGGATAATTTACCAGAGACTGGAGATCTCAGACAACAGCAGGTGAAAGAAGTTTGGAGGGAATATACAAATATCCCAGTAGTTAAAAATAAATAAAACCAGTGAAAAAGTTCCAGTCGGGTAAACCGACTCATATTCCCTCACCCTCAGTAAAAACATACAAGTCTCATATTCCATAATAGCAACCTCAAAATACCGAATGTTATAGAAAAATATTGTATTACACATTTTTACAGAAAGGGCGGAATATAAAGCAGAGTTTGTTCTCGAAAATTTTATGTAGTTAGAGCTTTACTAAATATAGAATTCGTTGAGCGAAGATTCGTTGAGCGAATTTATATACTAATTGCACGATTTCTAAAGTTGGTGGAATGGTAAATTTGTATGGGAGGTACCAGAAGGAGTCCGACTAGGGGTCCAATTTTTTCTGGGGAGCTTTAGATGTTTATAGATTTACTAAATACAGAATTTGGGCAGGATCGCTTTGGCATATTGATATTAATACACGATTTCTAATGTAGGCGATATGGTACATTTGTATGGGAGGTACCAGAAGGGGAGTTGCCAGACTTCCAAGTTTTTGCCCGAAACTTTGTGCAGTTGTACTTTTACCAAATACGGAATTTGGCCAAGATCGAACGTGCGCGTTTTGATATTATTACACGATTTGTATGGGAGGTACCCGAAGGGGTGTGACCATTTAGCCCATATGCAATCCCATAAGCAGTTTTGGGAAAATATTAAGCCATGCCAAATTTCAGAGTGATTGCTTAACTCTTTCGAAAGTTATCGTGCGTACCAGCAGGACAGACGGACATGGCTCAAACGATTTAGAAAGTCATGAATCGAATTTGGTCCAATGAGACTTGGGTTCTAAAGTGAATATTTCTATGTGTTGCACTTTTGAGCCGTATCAAATGATATATACCCTCCTACCCGTAGGGTGAGGGTATAATTAACAGGATGAAAGTAAAATTGTGAACTCGTTTCAATTCTTCTATTTACTAACTTATATGTCAACACTCCTAACATAAATAAAGAGTGATTGTTTTGTTTTTCAGTCTTAAGTTCTTGATTCGTGATTCAGACAACAGCAGGTGAAAATAGTTTGAAAAGGTAATATAAACAAGACAAATATCACAGAATATTGTCAAGTGGTTAAAAATAAATAAAATGAACAGGACGAAAGTAAAATTGTGAACTCGGTTCAATTATTCTAGTTACTATCTTGTATGTCAATCCTCAATCTAATCAACAGATCTAAAGTGTGATTGTTTTGCCTTTTGTTTTTCAGTCCTCAGTTCTTGATTCGTGATTCATGACATAGATATTTTCTCACCAATAGACCTAGAAACGAACAAGAGTTAATGAATTTTATTATCAAAATTCGGAAACTATAAAAATGTGCCTTATCGAACAAATTCTATTCAACTACTAGTCTCAATCAGAGAACTTTCCGAGTGTGAACCGAAGATCTCCCAGGGGCTGTACCAGAGCCGGGATGATTCGGAATTATAATTAAACAGAGACCATGACAAAGTTACATATGTCAGAAGATTTGCTTTACTTGAGAAACAAGTAATAATGAATAAATTTCTCAGAAACCATAAGAGTTGAAGCCAAATGAAGGGCGTAGTGTGCTAGGTATTTTTTGCGACTCAACCCACGTTCAAAACCGTGTAACACCATCAAACATTTTTCAACGGCTGTTTTCCTCCTCGTAAATGCTAGCGACTTTACGAGTATGAGAGTAATCTCTAAGCGATGTGAAACATGGCTAGAAAAGCATTGGCTGTTCGGAGCCGACTTTAAACAGTAGGTCCAGGTCAGTGAGTATACACACAGATTCGAGATAGGTAAGTTAATAAAACAGCTTCCTCAAAAGAATAAATCCGAACTAATGACTGCCGTTGTTTATTTGGAAACCCGTGTCGATTACACTAGCCAACAGTCGTTTTGTTATTTGATTCTAGCATAATTTTTCTCATTGATTTTGACCTACTAAACACGAAAATGAGTTTTAAAAAATTTTCTGTCGATTGGTTTTCGAGATACAAATTTTTGAAAATTTTTTTTTAAATTTTTGGAGGTACACTTACAATTTTGAGCATATCTTTCGTCTTCTTTGACCTATTTGATCCTACTACTACTCAAATTAAAGAAAATTGAGCCGTCTCATTCTCAGAAAATTTTCAAATCGGGTAAGTAGTTTTGATGTTGGCTTAAAAAGGTTAAAAAACGGCGTTTTTTTAGTAAAAATGTGGCAGAAAAAAACATATAAAAATTCATATAAAATATAAAACACGATGCTAACAGCAATTTTTTTACGTATAGCTGGTATTTTTACAAAGAAAATAAGCCCTTACTTAACAAAATCTGACAACAAATGGCGGACTTATAATTTTTTTGGTAAAATACCGAAATTCCGCTATTTCACGATATTTTGATTTTCATTATTTGCACTGCTTACACAGAGAAAACAAAATTCGTTACTTTTTAGGAAACAACAAAAGCCATAATTATAAGGACACCTAGTGTTATTTAAAAACTCAAAATTTTGCAGAAATTAATCTGAAGGATTCATTGTGTACTTGGGAAGAATTGCAGGGAAATCAAAAAATTTTCACATTTTTAAAAAAATGTGGTAAGGAAATCTTTTTGAATTTGTTACTCACTTTTATTTTGTATTAGAAATCGAATTGCCTTTGATCTCATAATGTCTGAACTAATTATAAGATCGAATATTGACAAGAGTTGTCATGAGTTCAAGTAATTTTTTATTAAAATATTTTAAGATCAGTGAATTGGTTAAAAAATAGCACAAAATGTTTTTGGCACAAAAACAATTTCCACACATTTTTTGGGCACAAATCAGCACTTGATTTTTTTTACACTTCCAAATTTATGTTATTTTAAAGAAATTTTAAATATAGTTTCCGAAGAGTTTGTGCAAATCCTGAAAGTTTTTTCGAAGCTACTTCAAATATTGTGGCTTCCTTTATTTTGGCAACAAGCTCAACTATGCAAACGAATAATTGATGTTGCAAAAATTATTGACGGAATACGTTTCCAAAATAAACCTATGGTCTTTATAAGCGCTATCAATCGATCACGGTTCTTTTTGAAGCCTTTGAAGTTCTCCCACTCTGGTGGCCACCGAAGAAGCCCAATTGAAGTGAAGGCTATACAAATTTATTCAATTAAAAGCGCCAACATCGCTTATCACCCCTTTATGTCTGAAGTGCCAGTCCATGCTGTCAGCAAACCGCTTTAATTCCATCCAGATAAGTTGGTACGATGTTCCACAAGAAGTCATCATCATCTACTTGGATTTAATGTTAAATTTAATATTAAATGGATTAAATCACACGCAACTAATGGCAAAATATAAATTACTGTCAATTACAGATGCAGTCTTGCACAACAATTACAAGTTTCGATACAACGATAAAATCTGTGAAATTAATTTTCATTTGAGTTCTAACAACTTTTATTATGTACATTCCCTCGCTCCCACCGTCCATCCTTGACAGCATTTGTTCATCCAATACGAGGAATATCCAGGACCAGCAGACATGCAAAGGAGTGGTGTAGGGATGGACAGCGGCACATAACAATCGCAATGTCAATGGTTTCGATCATGTAATTACAGTGTGCACAGGATGTCATAACCAAAGGCATAAAACAACGATTTATTAATCCACCTCCTAATGTTCACCAAAATGACAAAGTATCGGACTTTTTTGCCGACAACAGCAGCAACTACGGTCTGGCCTCTTTGTTGCTAGCGCTGTTAACAGAATCCACACGTACGAGTGTCAGTGAGTGTGGAGGTGATGTCTGGCTGGGAGCTTCTACTAAAGTACGATAGGGCCAAGTTAAGTTTATAGTGAATGTTGAGGATTCAACTCAACTCAACTTCAGAATCGTAGCCAACCTATGATATGGAAAATGTGTGTATATGGTTAATGTAAAGAGGGATATTTACATGAAAACCTATAGACATATGCTGACTGAGTTGCCATCTCATTCCATGTTTGGTCTACACATTCTCAATTTAGAGAAAATCCAATACTCTAAATTGAGAATTGTGTAGACCAAAAATGGATTGAGATGAA
Source organism: Hydrotaea cyrtoneurina (assembly GCA_958296145.1). Taxonomy (NCBI): domain Eukaryota; kingdom Metazoa; phylum Arthropoda; class Insecta; order Diptera; family Muscidae; genus Hydrotaea; species Hydrotaea cyrtoneurina. The sequence goes on along the minus strand of OY282516.1, from coordinate 46,737,071 downwards.
CTTTTTGTTCTAACAGATGTTAGCTGCTGTTAGTCTCTGTAAGGGGTCTGCCTTTATCATTACTACACTCAGTTGAGCTCAGGATAGCGTCTGCTCTCGCAAGGGCATTAGCCGAACAGTTACCATCTATGACCCGATGATCAAGAACCCTTATTTTCTCCAGAGACACCCGGCATTCTCCCGCAATTTTTGCGTAGTCTGATCCATCTGTTATTCTCGTCACAAAACAGAAATTGAGATCTTTCCACACTGCTGCAAACGTTACTCGTGCATCCCTAGTATGGTTCTTAAAACCGTTGAGAGCTGATAGCCATTGCTGCTAGTGCTCTATAATCTTTTTAATCTTAGAAATATATTTCATATGATTAAATAAAAAAATAAAATAAAACCGTTGAGCAAGATTTATATGTGACCACATTGAACAGATTCCTGCATTCCTTGCCCATTGTCGCAATTTCCATCATTTGGGTTTAGCTTTGCCCTTCCTAATAGTTTTCATACAGCATTTATCCATAGCTTCAGCTATCGCATTAGTCATGATCGTATCGTTAGGACGTTTATCGTCTTTGAAGAAGTACGGCCCAATTAACGGTCCTTATAATATCTAGTTGCCACTCACATAAGTGTCAATTTAAGCTAACTGCCAAAAATGCATAATTTTTGAAATTTAGTTCTGGTTTCTAGGCAAGTATCTTCTTTATTGTTCGCTTACTTTTCATTGGAAACATTGCACCCTAGCAAACCACTAAAAAATCCAATCAAAAGAAAACACTGCAACGTTTTTATCTCTTTAAACTTCACACTCTGTCTCTCTTTGGAAAAATGAAAAAATAGAGAGGTTGTTGGTGAGCGATCTGTTAGCGGTTATCTGCAAAATGGCGACAGTTACTGAATCTAACTTATGTTCCTTTGTTTGGCAAATGAGTTTCAGTTAAATGGCATTTTTGAATTAGGCTCCACTAATGTCTGCAAAAGCTAAGTGAAATCTACTGTATGACTTTTTAAATCAGTTGTTTGTTTATCTTATTTTTAATCGAATACAATATTGAACTATACACTATAAAAAAACTCGTTGGTTTAAATTTTCAGCTCAGTGATATTCTTCTTAACGAACGGAATCGTTTTATAATCTTTGCGTTAAGCCTCGGAATGTAGTCACACAAAATAACCCAAACCTATTTTGTTGGGTGGTAAACGGAGAAACTTTCTTCGCAAACCCACTCTATTGTAAATATGCATGTGAGCGAATGAATCTACTGATTTATATAGGTGCAGTATATGATTACGGACGTATGCTGAAATTCGTGTATTCATGTAAATGTCCAGAAAACAGCAGAAGAAGAGCTTTGAGTTTTAATATCCGTCTAATGGCTGTGTAATTATACCCTTGTTAAATGTGTTGCATTAAATCATACCATCGACAATGGCCACAGTTGCCAGCCATTGATGCATGCCACAAGAGCAACGATGTCTCGTAGAGAAACTACACACACACACACACGAACGCACAAAGGATTCGCATGAAACCAAAGGCATGCAGGCAGGCAGGCGGGCAGCCATAAATGATTCCATGGCAGGGACAACAAGAAGACAACCAACAAAACCTGAACGCCCGAATGTCTCTGTGGCATAAGTACGATGTGCAGCATAAATGCGAACACGCACACATGCAAACATTTTTGATGGAATAGTGCTGCAAGCCAATGCAAATGTCGTGTTTGGGCTATTTCAGGAGTAGGAAGGCGACACACGTAGCAGCCACCACCAGCACCGTGGTGGTTACCGATCGAATGGAATGCTGTTTATTGCATACCACAATATGACAGATGCAACATTGATAAGACAAGTCTAAGTCTGGCATCGATAAGCCCTGCATAAAGTAAATGTGTATGCAAAAGCATTTTACAAGCTACGTTTTCGTTTTTTTCTTTTACAAAAGGAACTTTCATTTTGTGTAATTTTACAAAGGAACAACAGCAACAGCAACAATAATTCGATCCGATATACGGGGCGGAAAAGATGGAAGTTGTGTGTACTTGAAATGGACTTTGTGCTGTACACGTATTTCATATTTTATTACGTATCATTTCCGTTTCCGGTTTGGTTTAAACTTTAGCAACATCTCTGGAAATATTTCAGCGCTATGTGCGAGCATGTGTAAGAATGTGAATTTAATCCACCCACATACAAATGCAGGGATATCGCTCACTTTCGAGAAGAACGACATAACTCAAAATGTATAACTTTAAAATTCTGCCATACCCAGCTAAATTCCTATGCCATTGAATAGCAACAATGTGGAACGTGGTCATCAATAGAGGGGTTTTCAGAAGTGAACAAAATGTGATAATCGGAAAGGGTCTGTGATCTTGTGGTGGGCGCTAGAGAAGAAGAATTACGGGGGGAGTTCCAAAGGAATCATAACGGGTGACTTCTCGGTCGACTCTGTCTATGGCACTGTTCACTATTAATAATGGGTTCCCGCCGGCCGTCCTGGCAAAGCAAGTGGCGATGCGACTTGGCGCCGTTAAGCCTTCCTGGGGATGCCATCCACATATTCACTGACGTATCAAAATCACTTAGAGGAGTTGGTTGTGGAATCTACTCGGATTAGCTGATTTTAAAACTGTTTCTTAACTATCTTCACATTACTTGAAGGCAAGGAAGCCATTAAAGCTCTAGAGAATGTGTACACCACTTCTAGAATTCCAGGAGAATGGCGGGTGCACTCTTGAAGAGTTAGCGAGACATTTGTTGGTCAACATTATGTGGGTTCCCGAGCTTAGGGATATCTATCGCATAGACAATTTTCCAAAACTGACTATTTTCCATAAATTTATTCAGAGTAGACATATCTGCAAAACTTTTTTCACATTACTATCTTATTTAACTAGACAAATACAGTCAGTTTTTTTTTTGAGAACTATTAAAGAGGTAGAAAAAAAGAACCAACCTTCCTGGAAACCAGAGAAAACTGGCTTGTCATGGACGAGCGGAGGACGCGGACCCCAGGACTCACACTCTCGGAGACTACGGATCACATACATCCATCTCTTCTGTCAAGTAGAAGAGATGGAGGGGAATACCACCGAAAATTGTCTCTCCACAGTTGAAGTGGTAAGATTTGGCTGCCAAAAGGCGACCGTAACCAAAAACTACGAAGTCACGGCATCACAAAGAGACCTCTTGAGGTAGACTCAGTTCATCATTGGTTCAGCGACTTATTAATTATTATTATAAATATTATTTAGTAGTATTATTTAACCGAAGATTGTACTTAAATTTGTACAGAAATAATAATTTAAATTTTAAAAACTTCTTTGTGGTTGAAATCGGTTTTCAACTCTACCACAGTACTTTGTCAAGTTTCCCCATTTTGGCCAGTTTTTCTACTTTTTGCAACAGCTGTTGGCAGTCCTGGAATAATTTCCAATCATTTATGTAATTTCCACTTCTCGTCCTTTATGATTATTTATAATTATATAATTATTTATATTTTACCAGTCATGGACCCTTTTTGTCGTCTTTTCAGTATGCTCGAATTGTCATTTATATATTTCATTAGTCAAGCGCCCCAGTAGGCAAGTTGGTAGCGTGCTTGCCTATCATCGTGGGGGTTGTGGGTTCGATTCCCACCAGAAGCTTTGGTCTTTCGCAAAAATCTAAACATATGGTCTGTGTCACCCGGTTTACCCTTGGGCTCAAAAATTAGAATATAAATTCACTTTGTATTATAATTAATGATAAATAAATAAATAAATATTTCATCAGTTTTTGGACTCTTTTGATTCCCTTTTTCCATTTCTTTCGAAAATGTAATCATTCCTGGAGTTTGCGATTTTTTTCACATATTTTTGTTTATCCCGTTTTGGGCCCATTTTCGTTCCACCTCTAACTCATTTCACCTATTTTTATTTTACCCATTTTTTTATCCCGTCTAACTCATTTCCACCCGATGTTGCTAAAAATTTGTTTTAAATTTTTTTACTTTTCCCCTTTTTGTTCCTTTTTGAAATGCCGTTTTGGTACGCTTTGGCCCTAGTTTCATCACATCTCTAAGTCATTTTTGAAACTCATTCCAACCAATTTTCCAACAAAAATCGCAATATTTGATTATTTTCTATTTTTGCGCATTTTGAAGGGTTTTGGCGGATTTCTAGGGCTACAACTCCCCAAATTTCATGATTCCAGCTTCTGGCGTTTGCTCAGGACAGTGGTGAATAAGTCAGTCACTCAAGTTAAATATCAAAATACACAGGCCATTTAGTTGCTACTGCCTGATTGTAACCTCTTAGATGTCACACACAATGAAACCTCATTTTTATGAGTTACGACAGTTTTCTAACAAGTATACGATACGTATTTCCCCTCCCAAGCAAACTGCACTCAGAGACAAACAAACAGACAGACATTCACCAACCATTTTTAAATCCAAATACAATCGCTATCGAAATGTAACGTAGCCACACTCATACTCCATACGCCACACACCACCTCACCAAACGACCCGACAAACCAACAAACAAATCATCAGATAAAAATAAAATTTATATTCGAATTTCCTCTGCACGTTCTTATCATTGAACCATTACCAGTGCAACCGGATGCAACTTCAGTGTACAGCAATGACCTGCGTAAATGCCAGGACATTGCCATTTTCCATGTCCTTTATGTTTTACAGCATTAAATCGTATACATGCACACACACACACACACACGTACATACACGTGCATTCACAGCAATAGTAGTAATTCTTGCTGTTGGGGAGGGGGGGCCGGTGGCGGAGGATGGAGTTGACTTTTATTATTGTTATTATTAAATGACAATAATGTATATTTGCATTGCATATTTTATTAATAAAAGAGCAAACAACGATATTTGTTTATTTGTATGCATGAAAGGACAGACGGACGGACATGAACACATTTAATTATAATCTGCTCAAACATATTCAATTTACGTATGTGTGTATACAATGAGGGTTTTGCATTTTCTATTTTCTTTCTATTTCAGGTGCGACGAATAGCAACAAGAAACATTCATATCAGAACAATATATCCTTGGAATGGTTTTGGCAAAATTGACTCATAACTTTACAGGAGAAACACTAAAATCTAAAATCGTTTTGTAATTCGCCTATAGAATTGCAAATTGTATGGAAGTGTACAATTTTGCAGGCTATTTCACTCAAAAACATGATATTGGGTTTTTTGATGTTTCACTTATTTTTAAGATTTGCCCACATCTGGAGACCGGATCCATGGTCTCTGAAAATCATTTTTTATTTGTATACAAATAAAATTAATTGCCTATTATATTCGTATAGTTTGTCCAAGCTGTATACAAATCCAGTTACCACTTTTCCACCTTAGTTGAAAAAGCAAATAATGGAAAAACTTGAACGAGTCTCGCTATTACATCAAAGTTGGTAAAGTTGTCGATGATTCCTCCATGCATGACTACTGACACGAGGAAAGGACGAGGAAAGGAAGGACCTCTTCGAATCATTGTGTACACAACAAAGGCCGACTGGTGATCTTTCTTACAATCTATTCAATATTCAAAAGATCAGCCACCTCTCCTTTTGTATGAAACAGAGGCGGCTCAAAGTGGGTCTAGGGTTAAACTAGGTCGAAAAAAAGGTCACTTCAGTAGGCAGACGAACTCGAGATCTCGTATCCACCTTAAACAAAAACTTAAAGTTGACAACGAGTCAATAAAAAAAAATTGTTAAGTTCGGCGTGGGCCTCATCAGTCAAGATGATTTTTCGATGGAATTCCGAATCATTTGCATGCATTTCAAGGACCCAATCAGCAAAGACACGACGTTGTTGATGATCGGCCGGCTTGAGTTCATGTGTCAACTGAACTTTATAAGCCTTAAGACCCAACTCTTTATGCAAATGTGGAATGCCCAATTCCAAAGAACGACGCGGAATGGACAAACCTGGGTTTTCTTCAACACTTTGGGCTACAGCAGCAATAGTCTCATTTGTTCTTGAGCAACGTGCACGGGTTTTATTCTTCACATCACTAACTTGTCTCAACAGCTCGAATTCCATCAATTTCTGTATTGCAGTACGACAAGGTCCAATCCAAGAATGCTTTAGTTTTGCAAGATTTTCACCATTTTTGTAGTGAATTTTAATAATTTCAATGCGTTGTTGAAGAGTGTATCGTTTCATTTTTAGGTACGGCTTTGTTTCTACTTGTCAAATGTCAAAGAATAAAAGCTTCAAAAGTGACAGCAACCGAAATACCGGGTGATTCAAAATAACACTTCTTGTTGGAGAACCCTTTACTTGGTTACCCCAACTACTATTCAATTTGGTCGTAGAATCCGAACTCTGAATATGGCCACAACCATATTCTGTCAATCGCATTTTGTTAAAATTTGCCATAGCGATTTGAAATCGCAAAATTGGTGTGACAGAGATCGCAATCGCATAATTTTTTACGATTGTCGACCGCATGCTTTCTACCTGGTGAACTCATATTTTTTGCTTTAAATTTATTTTAAAAGCATCAAAAAAACGATGCACCTTTACAATTGAATATTTTCTTCTCTCTCAAAAAAAAATATATTTTTCTAATCAATTTTTATTAAAAACGTATATTTAAGAATTATTTAAAGTTTCCAAATTAGGTCTTTGGTTCAAAAGTTCTTCTTCTTTTTCTTAAATTTGGTAAAAGGAGTAAAACACGTAAAGTGTATGAGAGAAAGAAAGGGTATTGGCGATTAGCAAATCGCATGTGATTTCGCAGTCGCACGATTGTCAGGACATGGGCGATAGTCTTTCTGAGAACACATCAATCCATTGTAATACCCATATCGCTCATTTACTTCAATAGTGTCCCAACTCAAAATACGATTTTTTTCAGGAGAGCCGTTTACAGTTTTCAATTGCGCCTTACTTAGAAAATAAAGTGGACAAATCAGAGAGCCGTGACATGTGTATTAGGCCGTACCTCAAAAAAAAAGTTCGCCATACACCTTCGAATATAAAGTAATACTGCAAGGCAGCGTTGCCGTTGACTTTTTTCAAAAAGTATCACAAAAAGTATCATTTTCAAAAAAAAGTACCAAAAAAAAGGTGTAATTTTTAAAAAAAAAAGTATAAAACGACTTTTTTTATTTAAAAATTACTTCAAATTAGGTACAAAGTAAGCAGAACAATAAAACAAGGTAAAAAATACGAATTCATGTAAAGTAATGAAGTAATGAATATTTTTTTTTTCGGAATTTGTCAATTAATTCCTGGTTTGGCTTCCAATCTTCTAAATCAGTATCTATCAAATTAAGAGCTGATAGTCTCTCATTACAGGTCTGAACTTTGAGTCTATTAGTTAGCATATTTTTCATAAGAGAAAGTTTTGAAAAAATACGCTCAGCGCAAGCACTGCTGTGTGGCAGTTTAAAAATATATGACACAAATTTATTTTTCCTACTTTCCCCCAAAACTCCTCAGCATACCTAATTTGGAAAAGGCGCTGCCATGTTTTTTCTTTTGTTTAAGCCTCCAAAGATTGATATTCGCTCACAAATTCATCTGCATCTTTAATTTTATAATTAAATTCAGATATTAAATCGAAATAATCTATATCATCATTTGATTTGATCATAGAGGGATCTAAAAACAAAAAGTATCAAAAAAGTGGCAAGACCCAAAAAAAGTATAATTTTGATACTTTAGTATCATCAACGGCAACGCTGCTGCAAGGTAGGTTTACGGCGAACATTTTTTACCGTTAAGGTGGTACGCTCTAATGTGTATGTGTAATACACGAAGAACGAAAGTCAACTTACAGCTTTTTCTTAAGCAACGTCATTATGGTGAGTGTGGAGTGATTTTTGAATTGTGACACTATTAAAGTAAATGAGCGTTATGTCAATGACTATAAATGCACCTACGATTGGCCAAATTTTTAAAAAACACTTGTTTATTTGGATTCCATAGACAATTTTTTTTTTAGGGGGGCCTTTGTTTCGGCTCCATGGAACATGGTTCGGCGTGGTTCGCCCAGTTCTTGATACCAAAGACATTTGCATATCTTCTTGTACTTGGTCCTTATTGCGGAGTGTCGGTCTATCCTTCTTTGCGCCATCAGTGGAAGTTTGGTGTTGGGATTAATTCGATGGCCATTGCCCAGCCAGGGAGATTGATATATTTCAATGCGCATCACGTTTCGTGTCATGCCTACACTCCTAGTAAACACAAATCGGGCCATAGGAAGGATTTCTCTCTGAAAGGGATGTCTTTCTAGCATCTCTTCATCTGCCATAAAGAAGTCCTTTAAAACAAGAATTTTGTTTATGCTGCCCCCTCCGATTAAACAGCAGAGTCCCTGTCTATAATTTCATATCGGTTTTGAACACCAGTTGTGTAGGCTCCGTGAACTGTGGCCCCAATGAAAAATGAGCACAAAATGTTACATTGACCATAACAACACATACATTTTCGGAGATTTTTCATATTTTGCTGGGGGCAAGTTTTAAAAATGGCACAAAACTTTATTTTAAAATTGTTTTTGGGTGATTTTTCTTTTTTTAATTGGGGTTTTTTTCAGACCAAAGGGTATTTTTGGATCAGTTTCTGTTTTTTTCGGACGATTCTTCTTTTGGGTAATTTTTCATTTCCGTTTTTTGGGTCATTTTTCTTCGGGCATACAGCCATATGTAGTACAGTATTTTTCGTTTAATTGCCTATCACTTAAGTGCATATTTCATGTAACTGACCAAAAGTCAGTAAATTTTTAAATGTTCTCCAAAAATTTGCGGTTGGGTCTAATTTCATTAATGTTTATTGGAGGCAGGCCAATATGTCCTAACGTTTCACTTAGTTGTTCCCTGCGTAAAATTGGGGCCTATTTTCATTTTAGAGTTTGGGGTGTAACTTCCAAATAGATATCGCAATTCGTAGGTAAAACCCCAAAATAAGACCCAAAAATTAAATGGGGCTTAATTTCGGCTTAAATATGAAATTAAGCCCCAGAAAACTCATAAAATTTCATGTTATTGTTCCACGTACAATGATAACGAATACAAGGTTAACATGTGCCAGGTGACAGTTTATTAAATATCAAGGTTTTTTTTATAGGTTTTGCAATTTACCCAACAACCGTCATCTCATAATTCGCTAACAACTCATTAACGTATGTTTAACAAGATTCTCGGGTATTTCTTTTTCCTGGCAACTAATTCAATATTTCATTTGCTTATTAGCATAATAATTAACATTTTAGTAGCAACAGCAGCGCTGGCAGTGCCAGCAACAACTTGCACACCTGAAATATGTCGCGGGTACAAAAAGACATTCATCACATGTTAATTTTTTATCGGAAGCCATCATTTTCCAGTTGCCAGCTAAGCTGCGTACGTCTAATGTGTGCCGGACCAAGCCTTTGGGTAGAAATTAACATCATGCATTTGGCGTTTGCCTTTTCCTAAATGGTCCTTAGCATCGCACACACACACACACAGACAGGGCACTCCTCAATACCGACAGAGCCAGCAAAACATTAGAACACGTTTTCAAATGTTAATTTGTTGCTCTGCAAAGATTATTGATGTCTATTAGAGATACGTGTATTGACTGGGACTGGTTCATACTTTCGATTACCGCCAGCTGGCCCAGGACTGAGGTTGTACATCAATGTCGGTCGGCGTCGCAGAATAGGATAACACAAAAAAAACACAACCGTCCACCTGGTTTTAATTAAGTTCTATGAGACAATGAAAACAAAACAACAAACAGTTGCCACCCATCCTATGGGCCAGCGAGAAAAAATGGTTAGCATCACCGGCGGTGGCGTTGGCGGATTGGCTTCCGGCAACAAATGAAAGTAAAGAAAGTTATTGTGCATTCACATTCATTATCTGCTCTCGTGTCCTTAACACAATCTAAATAATTAAAATATGCAAATATCCTCATCCACAGTACGCCGACGTATCCACACGCAGAGCAGCATCAGCCAGAAAAGGCAATCAGCCAACCGTGGCGTAGTTTGTGAGTGCATCTGTGTGTGGGTGCCTTCATCAATGGCCCCAACATTGAGGTAGAACAACTGATCCGATTTATATAAATTATTCATAGCAAGTGAAATTATATCCGTTTAAGTTTTAACAACTCTACAAAAGTACTCGAACATTCTCGAGTCGAGAATTCATTGCTCGTATATGAACACTGTCGTTGTCGTTGTTGTTGTTGTTGACGTTGACGGTATTATAACGTACTGAAGTTGTTCTCCATTGCCACTGTCCCACGCCACTCTGAGATGAAGTATCCTGTAAGCTTGGGCAGATGTTTGTTACACCTTTCCCATGAATCACTTTTACTAAATAAATTAATTGGAGTCACTCTACTACCATTTATTTCCTCAAAGAGTCGCATATGCACAGAAAAATAATAAATAAAATAATACATACCAAAAATTACAGGATATATGAATTAAAAATAGCGTTCAATTCCTTAGGGCAATTCATTAAGAATTATCAATTCCTAGGATCACAAACTAACTAAATAGCCTTCAAACTCATGAATAAAAAAAATGAACATGTTTACAAAATTTTCGTGAATTTTAAACTGAAATTGTTGCCACTTTTTTCAAAACCATGTTGTTGACCCAAAGATTCATTTAGAAACAAATTTTGTCTTCTTCCATCTGGGCAAATATTATCCGTTGGTGGCAATAGACTGCTCTCAGTGAGAATACACATGTACACAAGGCGAAGATCTTTGATTTGAAATATCCCCTTCTACACCTTAATTAAATTGTCGTAGGTCAGTTAGAGAGGAAAAATGAGTTGAAAGCAGATTAAGTAAAAACCGTCGGGGTCCCGCCCTTCTTAGCATTGACTGTTGCCGATTTAAGGTAATATGAAGTAGTTTTTGCCTCTAGAACAGTCAACTGGCCTCCCATTGCTCATATTATACCTTAAATGAAAGGTAATTTCACATAATTTTAAATAACGAAATTTGTTTCCTAATATTGTTGTAAAAAAAATATTTACTACCATTTCGAAGGTTTTTCCTTCAATCTCCCCGATGGGTTAATATTTTGTTAATGCCGATTTGGCATTAGAAGAAAGGAAATTTGCTCATCTTCTTAGCTGCTTTTAAAAGCTATTGAGAAAAAAAAGAATTAACTCGCATATTAGCACTAAGTGTACCATAACTTCGAAGTGTGACATTTCCGGCGGTCAAAAGTTTCCCAACAAAAATGGGCAATCATTTCACATTTCCAAATCGGTATTGCTATCTTTATCATATCTTAATTGTAAAAAGTTGTATTGGTCCAAAGAAAAATGTATTGTCAAAATCGCTACTTTTAAAAATACTTGCTACAACCAAACTGTATTTGCTACAAACAACACTTTATTAGAAAATGAAATGGATTTTCAATCACAGAATTCTGACATTTTTAAGTGACGTGTATGACGTGTATTTCGGAAATGTAATATGCCAAAAAGAGATTTTGAAAAAGAATCGAGTCAAGCCCTATCCTTGTGGAATATTGGAAGCATTATAAAATGGTTTTCAGACTTTATTTAATTCTGGTTTTCAGATATAAGTTAGATATCGACGTATGTAACACAAATGATTAAGCTCTCACTACTGATAAAAATCCATTCTATTGGTTATCGTTTTTTTTTAAGGTTTCAGTCAAAAAACATTTTTTTTTCGTAACGCTTTAGTAGTTTACAAATTTGGAGTCTCTTCAAGTTATGCGAAGAAAATGAACAAAATATTTTTTTTTTTTAAAAATAATAAAAATTGGGGAAAGTCTAAGAATTGATAAAAATCTATTATTAAAAACATTTGACGTAATATAGACATTTCCACGAGTCTGCCTGCAAAAAAACAGCTCGATTTGATCACTGAAAAAGGGTTAAAAATCGGCCGAAAGGCTTTCACACTGGCCGCTACGAGCTTCATACTTCAAAGTTAAAAAAAAAAAAAATTCTGACGTGTACATGAAAATTATAACACCGTGTAATAGTTCAAAAATGTTTACTCCATCAAAAGTTATAGAACTCTGGCCGATGGAATTGGATTCTGGACGACTGTAAGACTTTGCGGTATTTGAAAAATGAACGTAGTTCAGCGCTGGCTGGGACATGTCGGTCGTATAAATTAAACTTTATTCATAATTGAAAAATATTCTATTCTTTGGTTTAAATAATATAAATCCGCTAAACATTGGCTCAGAAACGTCCATCTTCAGGCCAAAACGATCTAATAGACGTCTTTGAGTTCTGTTAAAAATCTAATTGTTGGATTATTGAGATGTTAACATTAAATATTGGGCAATTTAAAAGAGTTTTAAAAAAGTTGATAAAGTTCTGATTTGTTCCTATCAATGAGTCGACAAATCCATAAAAGTTCCAGTGCATAATTTTATCTATTAAAAATTAATTATAACATTTTGTGTTAGTATTTAAATTTCAATTTCAATACCGGAGAAGTACCCAAAGGTATAACAACGATATAACGCTGATTAGTTCAATAAATACCTCAGTATTGCTCTACCATTGGTCGGTGACAAAATAACGCAGGCTGGTTTTCCTGCCAGCCGCATCGTTTCGCAGCGGGAACAAGAAGGCCTCTGCAATGAGCAGTTCTTAAGGATATACAGTACATGAACACACTCATTTATGATTAATACTGGATTGTATTGAAGAGGAGCATTTTCATTTTCATGTATATGGAAAGGCCGTCTAGAAGGTCTGTAAATTACAAAGTCCACGTCAGTGTATGAATAAAAAGGATCGAAATGTTTGTATTCCTATGGCCAAAAATTATAAATGCAAGTAATTTGTATTTATTTTTATTTGACCACGTCCCCTCAATAAGGCAATGTAAAGTGTACATTATTTCAATGAGGGAACGACATGCATTTTTAGAAATCTATTCTACTGTCCTTCATATTGTTTATGGAATGGTCCTGTACTCCATGCACTATTGAACGGGCTCCAATTGTTAACTCACATAATGCAGTGGGAGATGCCCAATGCCTAGAGACATTCCTACGGATTACAGCACGGCTTGAATCTCTAAGGTAGCTCGTGTGCTCTTTTGTCCCCTGGTAAATCCTTGTGGCCCGGCACCCAGATAAGGTGAATAATGAACTGCTGAACCTGCTCGTTGAGATATATGCTACACCCTAGGGCTATTTATACCCTCACCCAACGGGTATTAGGGTATATATCATTTGATACCGCTCAAAAGTGAAACACATAGAAATATTCACATTAAACCCAAGTGTCTGAACCAAATTCGATTCCTGACTTTCTAAATCGTTTGAGCCATGTCCGTCTGTCTGTCCTGCTGGTACGCACGATAACTTTCGAAAGAGTTAAAGAATCACTCTGAAATTTGGCATGGCTTAATATTTTCCAAAACTGCTTATGGGATTGCATATGGGCTATATGGCCACACCCCTTCGGGTACCTCCCATACACATCGACTATTTCGCCCACTTTAGAAATCCTGTGATAATATCAATATGACCAATGCGATCTTGTCCAAATTTTGTATTTAGTAAACTGGACAAAAATTCTGACAAAAACTTGGAAGTCTGGCAACTCCCCTTCTGGTACCTCCCATTCAAATCTACTATTCCACGTCCCGAGAAATCGTGTAATAATACCAATATTCCCAACGCGATCTTGCCCAATTTTTGTATTTAGTAAACGTATAGTTAGACTAAGTTTTGGACAAAAACATGGAAGTCTGGCAACTCCCCTTCTGGTACCTGCCATACAAATCTAACATCCAGCGCCCTGAGAAATCGTGTAATAATACCAATATGCCGAGCGCAATCTTGTCCAAATTCTGTATTTAGTAAAGCTATAACTGGATAAAATTGTGGTCAAAAACTTGAAAGTCTGGCAACCCACCTTCTGGTACCTGCCATACAAATGTACCATCCCGCCCCTTATAAACCATGTAATACTATTAATATGACCAACGCGATCTTGGCCAAATTCTGTATATTGTAAAGCTGTAACTAGTCAAAGTCTTGGACAAAAACTTGGAAGTCTGGCAACTCCCCTTCTGGTACCTCCCATACAAATCTACCATCCAGCGCCCTGAGAAATCGTGTAATAATACCAATATGCCGAACGCGATCTTACCCAAATTCTGTATTTAGTAAAACTATTACTGGATAAAGTTTCGGACAAAAACTTGGAAGTCTGGCAACTCCCCTTCTGGTACCTCCCATACAAATCTAACATCCAGCGCCCTGAGAAATCGTGTAATAATACCAATATGCCGGGCGCAATCTTGTCCAAATTCTGTAAATAGTAAAGCTATAACTGGATAAAATTTTGGTCAAAAACTTGAAAGTCTGGCAACCCACCTTGTGGTACCTCCCATACAAATGTACCATCCCGCCTACCTTAGAAATCGTTTAATAATATCAATATGCCCAACGCGATCTTGCCCAAATTCTGTATATAGTGAACCTATAACTGTACAAAGTTTCCGACAAAAACTTGAAAGTCTGGCAACCCCCCTTGTGGTTTTCTATAACATTCGGTACTTTAAGGTTGCTATTATGGAATATGAGACTTGTATGTTTTTATTGAGGGTGAGGTTATATATAAGTCGGTTTACCCGACTGCAACTTTTTCACTGGTTTTAGATTTAGATCCAGATTTTGGAGTAGACCGCGAAACCTACTTAATTATTTCTTTTTTGGATTTACCAAGATTTTTTTTGGTAGGATATCTCTGAATGTGCTCGGGCCAAAACTTATCATACAAATTGTGAATTGATCCATACAGACAATGAAAACGATCATTGGCTGAAAATGTCGATTGTATGTCGAGTTTTCTATTACGTTTATTTATTTTTGAGTAAATTTTCTTGTAATTGGTTGTAATATATAAATCAATTATTGAGAGTGGAAAGCATAGTTTTTGGGATCAAACTTGCATTTCTTGAGGACATTAATCAGTAGTATAAAGTATAATAAATCAATTCTAAGATCATTAAAAGAATTTAATCAAATGAATGCTAAATTTAATTTAGACTTATCTTATTCTATTAATACATTTATTGCAATTTTAGATTTAGATTATTTCTAGATAGATTATTTCTGCTGGTCCATAGGCTATTTAATAAATATATAAAATGGCATTTGGAGTGTTTACAAATTCTAATCACAAATGATCCCTAAATCATTTGTGATTATCGCCATAATTAATGGAACTCAATTTTTTAATGAGGAGTTCTCAACTGTCCTCCATGAATCTATTAACCAGCCTTAGCCTGATTTAGTCGCTTTACAAATCTCACATGATGTTGAGTAGACCGCAAAACAGTCGGTTCAAATCATCTCAAGTTACTCCTACAATTGTGTGTGTGTGTTGTTGTTGTTTCTAAATGGAAAACGTTGCCAAGTAGTAAATTATATAAATGACTTTCTGTTGAAGTCGGTAACAAAACAATCTCAAACTCCACCAACTCTAACTGTCGAGCCAGCCAACAGCATCAGGCACAATAAGGACTTTTGTCGCCCGGTGACTCGCTCCCCTTGCCTCAGTTGCGTCCGCCGCTTTCGTGGCTGTTGTTGCAAATGTAATGAAGTATTACCTTTTGCAAATAAGTTTTTATTGTAATGCCTTCAACTTAACAACGAGTATTTTTTCCTTCAACTGTAGCCTTTTCGTGTAACCAATGCTAGAATTGCGAACTTAATTATCCGCATCCCTGTGATGGCGATGGTGTGCCGGTGTGTGTGTGCGTGCGGGTGTTTGTGTCGTGTGGCATGTTTGGAAACATCGTCAGGAAACTTAAATATTTTGACTGACATATTAAAAGGGATTAACATTCATTTGTCGACAATGTTTGCGAGAGAGAGAGAGTGAGAGACCAAAGCGTAAAATGATATAATAACAAAGATAATAATGATAACAGGAAGAAGGATAATTAAAAAATAATATTATTTCAGTCAGTTGATAGAGATTCCTCCGTATTTTAAGCATTCTGTTTATAAAAACAGCACATTGTAAGAATAGTATTTTTTTTTTTGGAAAGCAAACCAAAGTTTCCATCTGCTGAAGGAGTTCTAGTTAAATATATATAAAACCAGTGAAAAATTTGCAGTCGGATAAAACCGACTTATATATACCCTCAACCCCGGGAAATACATACAAGTCTCATATTCCATAATAGCAACCTCAAAGTACCGAATGTTATAGAAAACCACAAAGGGGGTTGCCAGACTTTCAAGTTTTTGTCTGAAACTTTGTACAGTTATAGGTTTACTAAATACAGAATTTGGGCAAGATCGAGTTGGGCATATTGATATTATTAAACGATTTCTAAGGTAGGAGGGATGGTACACTTGTATGGCAGGTACCAGAAGGGGAGTTGCCAGACTTCCAAGTTTTTGTCCAAAACTTTGACTATTTACAGCTTTACAATATACAGAATTTAGACAAGATCGCGTTGTTCATATTAATAGTATTACATGGTTTATAAGGGGCAGTACATTTGTATGGCAGGTACCAGAAGGGGAGTACAAAAATTGGGCAAGATCCCGTTAAGAATATTGGTATTATTACACAATTTCTCGGGACGTGCAATAGTAGATTTGAATGGGAGGTACCAGAAGGGGCGTGGCCAGACTTCCAAGTTTTTGTCAGAATCTTTACTAAATACAAAATTTGGACAAGATCGCATTGGTCATATTGATATTATTACAGGATTTCTAAAGTGGGCGAAATAGACGATTTGTATGGGAGGTACCCGAAGGGGTGTGGCCATGCCAAATTTCAGAGTGATTCTTTAACTCTTTCGAAAGTTATCGTGCGTACCAGCAGGACAGACTGACATGGCTCAAACGATTCAGAAAGTCATGAATCGAATTTGGTTCAAAGACAACTGGGGTCTAATGTGGATATTCTATGTCCTACCCGTAGGGTGAGGATATAATAAATATGATGTCGGATAGAATAACCGTAGCTATTGTAATAATGTGTACAACAATTATTATAATTATAACACCGTGTTGCACACAGTCTGTCCTATGAACCAAATTTACTTTTTCGGAAAGGGGATAAAAAATAAAAATACACGTGTATCGGCGATTTTCATGTACACGTCAGAATTTTTTTTTTACGTTTCAAGTATAAAGCTCTTGAAAGCCTTTGAACCGATTTTTAACCCTTTTTCAGTGATCCAATCGAGCTGATTTTTTGCAGACAGACTCGTGGAAATGTCTGTATCACGTCAATTTTTTTAAAAACAATTTTTATCAATTCTCAGACTTTTCACAATTTTTATTATTTTTGAAAAAAAAATGTTTTTTTCACTTTTCTTAGCATAACTTGAAGAGACTCCAACTTTTTAAACTACTTAAGCGTTACGAAAAAAAAATTTTTTTTGACTGAAACCCTAATTTAGGAAAATCTGAGAATTGATAAAAATAAATTTTTTAAAAAATTTGACGTGATACAGACATTTCCACGAGTCTGCCTGCCAAGCTCGATTGGATCACTGAAAAAGGGTTAAAAATCGGTTCAAAGGCTTTCACGAGCTTTATACTTCAAACTTAAAGAAAAAAAATTCTGACGTGTACATGAAAATCGCCGATACACGTGTATTTTTATTTTTTCCCCTTTTTCCGAATATGTGCATTTGGTTCATAGGACAGAAAAAAATCTATTTTTTGTAACACGGTGTAATTAGTTCAAAACTGTTGATACACAAATAATATATTGCGGGCCCAGTACTCAAATCCCACCATCACTAGAGCCGTTAAAAGAAGCAGAAATCACAGCAACACCATGACGCTAAACAAAGGAATAATGATACAATATATGAACCCAGTACATATTAAGCTGATAATTTATCGGGTTCCAAAGAGGCAAAAACTGGGACGAATACAAATCCACATTGACCACTTTCAGCCGGCGGTCCCTACACAGAATTCTGGTGCAAAATTTAAAGATGTTCCCTTACAAAAGTGCCGACACTGCCCCAGCTGTTACCTGCTGATCGCCGCATACATCTAACCTACTCTGAAGCAATCCTGAAGCCTCAACGAAGAGGTGGACTATTACCATGAGCGATGAGCCTCATTTCCATCTTAGTGGTTACGTGAATAAATCATTTCTGAGGCACGGAAAATCCGTGCATCACCCAAGAAGAACCATTAAAACCGTTTACGCTGGAGTCATAGTGCCATATTGTTGACGACTGTGAACGACGCTCGCTACATTGCCATGATTACCGAATTTGATACTAGATAATATGTCGATAAGTCTTTGAAAGCCCTGAAGTTTTTCAAAAGACTCTTACAATGAAAAGTTTCCAAAGACAACTTTAACAAAGAATTGATTTCCTTAAAAACTCAAATAAATCAAAGTATAAAATACTACAGTAGTTCAGCTACACCCCCTTTCATCCAGGTTGGGGCGTAGTGACCAGCATTCCCCAGAGAACTCAATCGTAGTATGCCTTACCTGTCCGAACTCACCTTCATTCTCATTCCCGGCCTCTTAGTGTGATTTCGAGTTGTTTGGCCCAATCTGTTTTTGGCCTTGTTTAATGTTGCGACAGTTCACCCACTTAACTAATAACACAAACTGAGGGATATTCCTATCATTTGCTATCGTCACAAACAAGCTGCCGCCCTTTTATGGAAACTATCCGGCCAGACGGCGTACATCATCCAGAGCAATATTCATAAACATCAGCACAATTCATCTCACTGAAATATTGCGCCTGCGAGTACAAAAGACATAAAAATACCAATATCCTTGACAACCACTCCTATCAATGACTTTTGTTTGAAATTTTAATTATAAAACTCACCACTTTTCGCTTTTGTCCACAAAAGAATTCATTATCACCGTTCGAGTGCTTATTTAGCATAAGGCCAAGAAGAAGAGCAGCCATGGCAGACACTGGCGACTCCGTCATAAAGTCGACCAATATGTTTGTCTGCATGTCCGTCTGTCAGTAAGTCCCGGCAGTAACTGCCACCACATGCCGCCGGCATCCACTGGAGGAGTTTAATGAAATAAACACACACACACACACGCAATGACGCCTCCATTTATAACTAGACCGCCAGGCAGACAGGCTGGCTGGCTGGCTGGCATGCAAAATGTAAAATCACCTGTACAATACAGATGCACACCCACAGCCATACGGCTTCTGAGCCCTGTTTGTCTAGCTGTGTTAACAGGACATTGAAGTGGTTGATGTTGTTGTTGTGCGGGGGGCTTAAGTGGCGTATACTTTATATTCTATTATGAGGTGTCAAGTGGAAGATCACTATAAACAAAATTTATTTATACAATATTCCACTCTACTGGTGTCTTAACCAACTTCATATACAGGACCTACCAGGGAGGACTACGACAATGATGTTGCCGATGACAACAGCGACGACACAGACAACACCAAACATGGCACAGCCACAAAGTCCTAAATGAAAATCAAACCTGCTGTGAACAAAATTGAAAAAACCGTAGTAGCAATGATTTAACCAGCTAGGGGCCACCAACTCTGCATGGCTGGAGAAGAGGCGGGATTGCATACGCTTCCATTGTGCCTCTCCATAAATTACCAAGAGCTGACTAGAATGCCCGAGAGAAACACAATAAAAAGCTAAGCGACATTTGAATATATATTCGTTGTGTTTATGCTCCAACCGGAAGCGAGTATGTTTGCAGTCACTTCCGGTAGGCTTTTGATTTTTATGGTCACTTTTTGTGTTCCCTGCGACTTCAATTTGAACTACTAAAAGTTTGTTTGTTTGTTTGTTTGTTGCATTAAAGGCGACTTCTAAAGAAATCGCAAACAAAAATCAAATCAACTTTCTCAAGAAAAACTTTAAGCTTTTTTATAGTTTTCTGCAACAGAAAGAAGGCAAAAACCAGCAGGCTCTCCTCCTTCAACCATTAAATAAAGTTCATAAATTACTTTTAGTATCCCCAGGCATACTTTGGTCTCACCTACGGTGGATGGTGTTGTTTGTGTGTCCTGGCACCTTTACAAAGGACTCGACTCGTTTGTGTGTGTGCTGTTCGCATGTGTCTCTGTGTGTTTCTCGATTAAATTGGTATCACAAGTAGCCAAAGGCTGAACGTTGCACGATATGAATGAGCTCGGGCCGAAACAAGAAGAGAAATATGCAAATTAGTCGGAAATGTAAATGTGGCGTCAACCACACGAACACCATCAAACAGCAGCAAAAAAAAGGAAGGCAACATAAATGAAAACGAGCGAATTAACAACAACAAAAACGACAACAATAAAAAATCGCTCCTTTGCCAATGGAATTTGAGGCAAAGTTGAGCACGAACCAAAAAAAAAACAGAGCAGAACAGAATAAATAGTATGAATTTTGCATAAAATTAACAGGGTTACAAAGGATCCCATTGTTGCACCCTTCTGCCAACAACGTTGTTGCTACATGCATTTTATCTTACGTGGACAACGTCTACAACAATGTGGATATAACGGCCCAAAGGAGCAGGACTAAAATAGTTTGGTTCCCATTCTGCATATTGGCAACAATGGGGATTCGTTATGGCCCCGTTGGGTAATATTTAGATAGTGTGTGTGCGATTGTCATACAAGAAACACATGTTGAAGTCCCAATAAGAATAATAGCGATTTTTCCAGCGGTTATTTTGTCATAGCTCTAAGTCGGAAGAAATTTTAGGTCACGATAAGTGGGTAAAATATATTGCTCATAGCCTACTGTTTCCTAAGTCACTGTTTCCTTCCTTCCTTGCATTACTTCTGAGTCAATATCATGTTCAGTTCTATTATTTGATCCAGATCTCGAGAAATATTTTCATTGTCGCTTTAAAAATAACACCTCAGATTAGCGAGACCTTAGAATTTTTTTTTTTATTATTTCTTTTTTTTATCAGGAAAAATACATTTACAATTCATTTGATTGTCGGAAAACATGGAACGTTTTGATTTAATATCTATAACGTATATTCGTGGTCTTTTTGGGGGGCGGCAACAAAGGCTTCTCAGTCGAGTGGGATATTTACATGGTGTTATGTTGAAATGTTATGTTGAAGAAAACCCAGGTTTGTCCATTTCTCGTCGTTCTTTGGAATTGGGCTTCCACAAACGTCATTACACCGTATTTTGCATAAAAACTTGGCTTATAAAGTTCAGTTGACACAAGAACTCAAGCCGGCCGATCATCAACAACGTCGTGTCTTTGCTGATTGGGTCCTTGAAATGCATGAAAATGATCCGGAATTCCATTGAAAAATCATTTTGACTGATGAGACCCATTTCCACCTGGCTACGTCAACAAGCAAAATTGTCTCATCTGGGAACTTACTAACTTACTAACTTACTAACTTACTAACTTACTAACTTACTAACTTACTAACTTACTAACTTACTAACTTACTAACTTACTAACTTACTAACTTACTAACTTACTAACTTACTAACTTACTAACTTACTAACTTACTAACTTACTAACTTACTAACTTACTAACTTACTAACTTACTAACTTACTAACTTACTAACTTACTAACTTACTAACTTACTAACTTACTAACTTACTAACTTACTAACTTACTAACTTACTAACTTACTAACTTACTAACTTACTAACTTACTAACTTACTAACTTACTAACTTACTAACTTACTAACTTACTAACTTACTAACTTACTAACTTACTAACTTACTAACTTACTAACTTACTAACTTACTAACTTACTAACTTACTAACTTACTAACTTACTAACTTACTAACTTACTAACTTACTAACTTACTAACTTACTAACTTACTAACTTACTAACTTACTAACTTACTAACTTACTAACTTACTAACTTACTAACTTACTAACTTACCAACTTACCAACTTACTAACTTACTAACTTACTAACTTTCTAACTTACTAACTTACTAACTTACTACCTTACTAACTTAGTAACTTACTAACTTAAATATCTTGTCTTATGATGAATATTTCATTTGTTTTCGTAATCACATAAGTAATTGTGAACGATCAAGCAGATATTCTATTTGTGCCTCACTAGAATTCCTTTCAATCCTCAAAAATCGGTGTATACACTTCGACCTAACCACGTACGGCAAACACGATTGCTTATTCCACAACTCTCCCTGGACTTTCGAGTGTGGTATTTTCATTAAAGTCGTGGCACTTATTTCGTTCCCACTTTGCCATTATTTTCGATTTAACGACGTTGTTGCCATTCCCGGTGGTGTCAATGTTGCCCGGGAATTGCAGCGGTGACAACGAAAAGGGTCGTGTTGAAATAATTGAATTCATATGCATCAAATGCTATGCTTTTATTAATGTGCCGAAAGGTGTACAAACAGCCACCACATCGTAGCCACAGTCAGATTTGAAAAGACTAGCGGGGAAAATATGGCAGGCCCTACGATATATAACAAAAAAAAACTTCAGAAACAATGTATTATTTTAATATTTTCGAAAAAAAAAAAAACAAACGCTATTTCAGAAGTACCTCTTGGCACGTTAAAAAACGATTACATCCACATTGTGTACAAGAGGCCTGGTTACCTGGTAAGTAAAAAATGCAACTTTTCAATTGGCTGCCCCAAAACACAGAGACACGTTAAGCTATGTTTGGGCCGTAGAATCTAGTGACATCCTCTGTCAATATAAGATAGTACTGCATTATGAAGTTTAATTGTTGCCCCATTAGAAATGCAAATACTGTCGGTTTAAATTACAAACGAAGCAAATTAGCAAATGAAAATACTGGGATCTCCAACAAGAGGTTCTATTTTGGTATTCAAAGAAAAATGAAATTTTTTGAGTTAAATGATCGGATGTTTATTTCGTAATAAAGAGGAAGGTATGCCGTTAATAATGAAAAACAACATCAGACAAATGGCCGCCACGATCACGCTTACAGGACGCTTGGCTCCCCTATGTCCTTGATAGCCTCACGAATTCTATATTTGAGATTTTGAATCGACGCTGGGCTGTTGGCGTAGACCTTATCTTTCACGTGACCCCCAATGGAAGAAGTCGCAAGGTGTCAAATCACAAGATCTCTGTGGCCAATTGTGATCACCTCTTCGAGAGATGATATGGTCCGGAAACTTTTCCCGTTAAAGATCAATGGTGTCGTTGCTTGTGTGGCACGTAGCGCCGTCTTCTTGTCCAGATCAATATCATTCAACTCTGGCCATAAAAAAATGATTACTCATCTCTCGATAGCGCCATCTATTCACCATAACTCACTTTCGAAAAAGTAAGGTCCAATGACCCCGCCGGACCATAAAACGCACCAAACAGTCACACATTGAGGATGGAGAGGCTTCTCAACAATAACTCTTGGGTTTTCCGCGACCCAGATGTGACAATTTTGCTTGTTGACGCAAGCCACCGAGGTGGAAATGGGCCTCGTCAGTCAAGATGATTTTTCAATGGAATTCCAGATCATTTTCATGCATTTCAAGGACCCAATCAGCAATTACACGACGTTGTTAATGATCGGCCGACTTGAGTTCTTGTGTTAACTGAACTTTATAAGCCTTAATGACGTTTGTGGAATGCTCAATTGGGTTTTCTTCAATACTTTGGGCAACAGCAGCAATATTCTCAGTTGTTCTTGAGCGACGTGCACGAGTTTTATTCTTCACATCACTACCATGTCCCAACAGCTCGAATGTTTCCACCAATATCTGTATTCCGGTCCGACAAGCGGCTTCACGACGACCCAAAAATGTTTAAGTTTTGCGAACTGTGACTGCAAAATTTTCACCATTTCTGTAATGAATTTAAATAATTTCAATCGATCCATTTTTACTAATGGCGTGGTTTCTACTTGTCAAATGTCAAAGAATAAAAGCTTCAAAAGTAACAGCTACGGAAATACCGGGTGATTCAAAATAACACCTCTTGTTGGAAACCCCTTTTTCTTCCAAAAAGACGTTTAAATGAAAACCTTCAAGAAATATCTCCGTCGTTCGGCGAGTGATAGATGGTGTGTGCGACTATTACGTAGAAATCTCTGTGCCGCCGACTTTCCTAGTGTGTTATACTCCTCTCCAACACTTTGTTCGTACACCTGAAAATTTTTTAATGTGTAAGTTGCTGTTTTTGCAATTTTTGATTGTTCTGCTATTAGTTCTAAGAAATACAAATTTTAGCCTTAAGCAGACAATAAACTTTGCCGCAAAAACATAGATTTTTAAATAAACATAAAGCAGAAATTGAAAATATTAGAAAACAGACAGGCGTACGTACTTATTGTTGGCGGGGTAGTATTACCTCTGTATTGAAACAGATCACTGTTTATTTGTTTATGGGATATGTAGGAAAATATGTCTAGAATACTACAACAAGACTGCCTTGCAACTGTCTAAAGAGGCCCTACATAGGCGTCTTTCCTTTTCCGAATGCATGAATGTATTTTCACTCGCCGTATGCGGTTTAGCAAATTGCGGAAATTAAAATGGTACACCAACACCAGTGTATCTGCCATATGCTCTGGTTTTACCTACGACAATGCCAATGTGTGCGTGTGTGGGTGGCGGAAAGAGAGAGAGGCAGAGGTAGAGGGTGAGATAGAGACCTTTTGACATCCGTTTTAAATAGATTTTCAATTGTGGTTTTTAATCATTTTACATAAATTATTTTAATGAGTTTCCACATAAATCGAGTTAAGCATGCTAGCATACACACACACGTATGTACACATGTATGACCAAACGCAAGTGTGTGAGTATTTGTAGCATGTGTGTGGTTAAACGAGAAAATCGTCTGCAAATTGTTATTTTTTAATTAATTGATGTTATATTTTACCCCGCAATTAAAGCAAAACAATCCTTTATTCAATTAAGTACAAAATGAAAAAAAACTGCTGCAAGAGAATGCAGTAAAAAATTTTATTATTTGATATGTTTATTCTAAAATGTAACCAATGCTCTAAATTGCCTTCAAATTAGAAAGGGAAATACTAATACGCATCTAATACCCGTATCCAAAGATGGCTGGTTTATGAAGACCTCAACATTTTACTACTTAACCCTAATGGGAATGCTGATTTCCTTCAGCATTATATTATGGGTGGAACTCCGGTAAAATGTCCAGGACTTATCAAGTCAACATAATAAAGTGGCAAAGGGGGATATTTTTATAAAATATTCGCCCAGCTGATACTTCATCTTCCTGTTGTGAAATCAATGTAGCCAAAACATATAATAACGGAGTAACCCATCCGCTGATATTCTCTAGTTTTATTGTAATTGTTGACGCCTACGTTACGAGCATTCCTGAAGATGTTTTATGGACTTACAGTTAACTCGGGCAGGGCAATTCCTATGGCTAATACCATAGACACACATTTAATTTTCACATTTTCCTGGTGAAGTGGGTTTGATTGTCTCACTGTAGCATTGATAAAATGAGTAGTGTCTTTACCACTTAAGGATACTTCGTAGGATCATCTGGGTACATCTGATCTCACTGGGCTTCTGATCATTAAGGAACTTTACAACAAACAGGAATTATCATGGATACATCGAACATCTTGAATATCTTCTTCAGAGATGTATAGTAGTTGAACACAGAAACAATGACCACACAGAGGGCAGATGTCCCAAGGCGTTTTCAAATAACAGATTAATTAGTTCAGATAGAAACTCTAGATGTCAGTGATTAGCATGACAATATTTGAAAGTACTTCAAAGGAAATAATGCTTTTTTATATCAAATACTAGGTGGTGTTGTATGGATGGTTCTTCATTTCTGTAAGGCAGATTGTAGAGCTTTACTTGTATCGTGGATATGCTGCTGGCGACAGCAGCTATGACATTTCGTTCCAATCATCTCTTACGGATATCGGATATCAAACAACTCACCATTTGAGTTTATTCGTTTGAAAAAATCATATATTCTAAACCGAATAAGGGACTCTATGAGAAAACGACACCAAAAATTCTGAAAAATCCCCCAAACAATTAAAGAAAAATTACCTCCCAAAAAAAACCAAAAATTCGGGGAATTTTTCATTACTCTTTGTTCAAATCACATGTCCCAAAAATGAAATATTACCCAAAAATTGTGAAAAACTCCCCGATTTTGTGTGAGATTTTTTTAGGGAATTCTTCATTTTTGTTTTGGCCTCTTTCTTTTGGTGCTTTTTTCATAGAGCCGACTTCAAAAATCATGTATCTAATGTGCATTTTTATATGTGTTACACCTTTGGGTCGTATCAAATGATATATACTCACCTAGTCGAAGGGTTAGGGTATACAAAAATATGTTTGCCAATTTTCGACTTTTTTAACGTTTTTGTGTTTTCAAATTATTACCCAACAAATTAAAATGAAATAATTTCTTTTTTAATTTATTTTTTTAATTTTCTGTAAAAGATTTATTAAAATTCTTCTGAACTATAACTACTACTACTACATGTTGAAGGGGACCTCATTTTAAATCGTCTTAAATCCATACACTTCCACGAATTGTCGAGGGTGGCTCCATGCAAAATGCTAATAATGAAGAATTCCCACAAATGAATGAAAAATTCCACAAAAAAAGCCCATATAAAAGTTCCCCAAAAATTCCGAAAAATAACCCAAATAATTCATAAAAAAATTCCCCAAAGAAAAAATCGTTCTATGAAAAATGACAAACAAAAAAAAATAAGAATTCCTCAAAAAAAAATTCTCATAAAAAATTGGGGAAATTTCTCATAGAGAAAAAATTGGGGCCCACAAAAAAGGCCTACATAAAAGTTACCCCAGAAATTCCGAAAAATCACCCAAATAATTTATTAAAAATTCCCCAATGAACAAATCGTTCTATGAAAAATGACCAACAAAAAAAAATAAGAATTCCTCAAAAAAAATTCTCATAAAAAATTGGGGAAATTTCTCATAGAGAAAAAAATTGGGGCCCACAAAAAAGGCCTACATAAAAGTTACCCCAGAAATTCCGAAAAATCACCCAAATAATTTATTAAAAATTCCCCAATGAACAAATCGTTCTATGAAAAATGACCAACAAAAAAAAATAAGAATTCCTCAAAAAAAATTCTCATAAAAAATTGGGGAAATTTCTCATAAAGAAAAAATTGGGGCCCACAAAAAAGGCCTATATAAAAGTTTCCGCAAAAATTCCGAAAAATCACCCAAATAATTTATGAAAAATGCTAATAATGAAGAATTCCCAAAAATGGATGAAAAATCCCACAAAAAAGGCCTATATAAAAGTTTCCCCAAAAATTCCGAAAAATCACCCAAATAATTTATTAAAAATTCCCCAATAAAAAAATCGTTCTATGAAAAATGACAAAATAAGAATTCCTCAAAAAAAAATTCTCATAAAAAATTGGGGAAATTTCTCATAAAGAAATTTTCTAAATTAGCCTACACTGGACTACGGATCACATTTTCCCATTTACCACTAAATCATTACATAACAATTATTGAAAGCCCATTTTAATTAATGTTCCACGAATGTGAGTTTAACAATTACCAGCTATCGTACGACAGCAATTCCAAAACGGAAACAGCAACAACGACATCAAAAAGATGCCCGAATGTTTAATACTTGGTGGCAATTGCAATGAAACTAATTAGAAGCCAAAAACAAAATAAGCTTAATTTCATCATTAAAATACTCATTAAAAACAACTAAAATTGCTTCCGTTTTGTGAGTGCGATAGTGTCTTTGGGCGTGTGAGTTCGCCTGTGTGTGTGTGTGTGTGTATGTTCTCCCCACTGCAATTGTAACGAAATGCTAAAGCGGAAACGGAAATGCTTTGGTGCTATGAAATTTAAGCTGCTTAACTGCAGACCTAAAATGACAACTATATCGTCGGGCACAACACACACACACATACACACACAGAGATGTACAAAGTGTCCACAGACAGAAAAAAAAACATAACGGCCGCACAAAAACAACACAAGCATGAAGACCCGTCGAGGAATAAACAAATAAACATCCTTCAGATAGAAAAACAACCGCATCGTCCCAACAGAAAAACGCAAAAAAGAAAAACGAACATTATAAGCAGATAATTACGGAAAAGGCAACATACCACAGACTGGCAACGACCATGATGCTGATGGCGTTGGTGCTGATGTTGATGATGTTGATGATGCTGATGGTGCTGGCGATGGTGATGGCGTTGATGACACCACATTTAGCCAACCACTGAGAAGAAAATTAGAAAATCAACCGAAAAGAAAGGAAACGAAAAAGAATCACAAGCGGAAAATTAACAAATACTGTTGACAAATGTGAGTGGAGGAACAAAAAAGAGAAATGTTTAAAATAAACATGAAATAGTTATTTCAGGATGCCAACAATACGAGTGCCAGGAAGAAGAAGAAGGGCTTTTCGTGGGCGTGATGAACCACCTAAAGTCATATAGTCAACGCTGTCTGACAGTAGATATTGGCCTACCTCATTTTACCCTACATAGACGTATGAATAGACATTTGACAAGGTAAACAAATTCATCAATTTTGTCTTAACTTAATTATCCTGGCAGGAAATCCTGTCGGAGAATCTCTATTTACAATCAGCATTAGATTGACAGTTAGTGAACTCAGAATAGCTTGTGGTCAGGGTAAAATAATCCAGCGTTATATTCAAAGAATGAGCGACAAATTTAAATTAATATAGTGTACTCTCTCATAGGCGGACACCTAAGGGACTGAGAATTTTGTCCGCTTATGAGAGAAGTACGCAAGAGGACTGAAGCGGATTAGTACTGAGAAAAATTTCCGTTTATGAGAGGTGTCCGCAGGGAGAGAGTACACTGTATTATTAATTTACTTATTTATTAGAAAATCGAAATTTGAGACTGTCTCAGGACCTTACTAATATCCGCGGGATTCGTTAACCCTATGGGCTATTCTTAATTTACTAATTGTGAATCGAATGCTAATTTTAGTTGGAGATTCTCCCACAGGATTTCGTGGCAGGAGAATTAAGTTAAGGCTTTTGAAACGTCTCAGTAAAACACCTTTAAATTGAAAGAGAGCAATGACAAATTAAATTCGAAAAAATAAAAGTTAGTTTTAGAAAAAACTAGCTGACCCGGCGAACTTCGTTCCGCTTAAATTCGTTAATGCAAGTGCTTTATGAAGTGCTTTATGGTACACAACGTTTTTCGTTTTGTTCTCTGGCGCGTACACGTACAAAGCGGAAGGTTTGCCGACACGTGAGCACGCCACATACAATTGACCATGTGAAAAACATGGGAACTCAAGATTGATTCCACAAACATCCAGCGATTGTCCTTGCGCCTTATTAATTGTCATAGCGAAGGCGAGACGCACCGGAAATTTAAGACGCTTAAATACGAATGGCGAATCCGCGGAATGAGAACATCTTCGCCCTTGAATTTTCCCCTCAAAATCGTCGCTTGAATGACATTTGATTTGAGTGTCTTCACAATCAAACGCGTACCGTTACAAAGTTTTGGTGCATTGAGATTACGCAACAAAATTATAATTGAGCCGACTTTCAATTTCAAAAAGTGTGGCGGCAAGCCCGGGACATCCAGAGAATTCAAAAATTCTGTCGGATAGTTCGTGACGGCAAAAGCGGTAATTTTACTTTACCACTAATGCAGCACAATCCGGGTGTTTCGGAAGGAAACTTCAGTGCATAGCAATGTGGACATACGACAGTCATAGCGCCAATCGAGACACACGGAAGTTCGCTATAGTCAATCGTGCAGTCGTATTGGAAGGCGACTCGCTCCAATTCGACATTCACGGCGTTTCTTCTTCTTTGGCGATTTGCATTTATTTGAACGCTCTGCTGATTTCGATTACGTTGTTGTCTATTTCGGTCTCTAGTTTGGACAACCGCACGTTGTTCTTGTGATAATGTTTCTCGAAGTTCCGACATGTTCGCTCGATTGTGTGCATTTCGCATTGAGCGTTCCTCTGGAGTTTCGTTCGTACGAACAGTTCTCAAACGTTGTGCATTACGACTGCGACGTGAAAGGTTTGACCTTCTTATTTGCGGCATGATCACTAAAATGAAAACCCAAAATAAGTAATAATTAATTGAGTTTCATAATTACTGACATATGAAATCACAAAAGAAATGACATTGACATGAAAAAAAATTTAAAACATTCGAAATATTATTTGGTATTGTTAAACTAACAAAAAAAAGAGTAAAATTTTAGTTAAAATCTTCCAGGATTTTATATTTTTCTGGAAATTGTCCAACATCCTATGTCCTTCCTTGGGCCAACACGAATTCATCAAGCCCAAAATCGTGAAAATCGGACGATCCGTTATAAAGTTATGCGTGTTCACACGGACGGCATTCTCTTTTATAAATATAGATATTGCTAACCTTAAACAGATGACAATTGAATCTCTTTCAGTGGTTGAATCATATGCGAGTTTGCTTAGCTTAGGAGGACTTGCACTCATACTCAAGTAATGGGCACGAGAAACATCCACTCGGAGAACAAAAGTTAAAGTTACTGAATTAGTAATGGATTTCTGCAAAATGTTGTTCATATTACCAATTTTATATAACCAAAAGGAAGACCAGAATAACAATTGATTCCAAAATATTAAATTTATAACCGTTCGGTTATTTTTGCAATCAAAGTACGGTTCGCATTTTTAATTTGATGTGAATCACACTTGTTTGGTCTTTGGCTTCAGAGGGAAGACAACCATATAGGTCAAGGTGTACCAGAGCTTTCGTGAAAGTAATACCTTGCAATTTAAGCGAAACCATATCCCGTTAGACCTTAACGATTGCCTATAAAATGTTGTTGTTATCAGCAGCGTTGGCAGAATTCTGTGGTTTCCACAACCGCAACCGCTTAAGTCGTAAAATCAAAGAGGTGTAACTTTGAATCACCCGGTATTTCGGTAGCTGTCACTTTTGAAGCTTTTATTCTTTGGCATTTTGATAAGTAGAAACGAATTACTATACACACTTTAACAACGCACCGAAATTGTTAAAATTCACTACAAAAATGGTGAAAATTTTGCAGTCACAGTTCGCAAAACTTAAGCATTTTTGGGTTGTCGTGAAGCACCTTGTCGGACCGGAATACAGAAATTGGTGGACATATTCGAGCTGTTGGGACAAGTTAGTGATGTGAAGAATAAAACCCGTACAGATTGGGTCCATGGAATGCATGAAAATGATCTAGAATTCCATTGAAAAATCATCTTTACTGATAAGGACCATTTCCACCTCGGTGGCTACGTCAACAAGCAAAATTGTCGCATCTGGTGCTCGTAAACCCAAGAGGTATTATTGAGAAGCCTTTCCATTCTCAACGTAGGACTGCTTGGTGCGGTTAATGGTCCGGGGGGGCCATTGGACCTTAGGTTAGGTTAGGCTGAGAAGAGAAGGCGGATTTTCTCCGCCTCATATTCTTAGTCATACACATAAGCCAGTATTCGGCTTGTTGTGCGCTCTAAACTGGTACATGGAAAGGTCTTGAGAAGTTATTTTAAGAATACTATACTGTTGAAGAGGTTCAAGTCTGTTAAAGAGTCGTTTCCCAAGAAACGGGATCTGTTGTTTGCGAACGCTGGGTAGTGACAGAGGAAATGCCGTTTTAGATGTTATTGCCTTGATGGACCTTACTTTTTCGAAAATGAGGTTGGATCAACAGTTACGGTGAATGGACTGTGCTATCGAGATATGATTACGGTCAGACTTGGATGATATTGATCTGGAGAACGGTTACTTTCAACGAGACAGCGCTACGTGCCACACAAGCAACGAAACCATTGCTCTTTTATGGGAAAAGTTTCCGGACCGTGTTATAAGGTGAGGTGATCACAATTGGCCATCGAGATCTTGTGATTTAACACCGTGCGACGTCCTTCCTTCCTTTGGGGCCACATGAAAGGTGAGGTCTACGCCGAGAGCCCAGCGTCGATTCAAGACCTCAAAGATAGAATGTCTGAGGCTATTGAGGACATAGGGCATCCACTTTGCTATTTGGTTAGGGAAAATTTCATGAAAAGGATATGGTCCTGCAAGCGTGATCGTGGTGGCTGATGTTGTCTTTCATTACTAACGGCATACCTTCCTTTTTTTTATGAAATAAACATCCGATCATTTATCTCAACAAATTTAATTTTTCATTTCATTTGTTTTGTTGTTGTTTCTTATAAAAAAAAAACCAGAATACTTTTTGGATCAAATTCAAAAGTGCTCAGTTTGCCTTGTCATTTCATTCGCGCTCTGTGAAACATGTGTTTCGCTCATTTTCTTTATCAAACAATTGTCTTTAGCGACGAACATCAATAAACAGAAAAAGAGTAAGTACGGCGGACAACATTTCAACTGTATCCGCCAATGTTAAGGGATATCGCGATGTCTCCATCCGTCGCAGATAACTTTAAGTGTCTGGTCATATAAATTGCAGCTGGTGCAGAAGCTGAACTTTACGGTGAAAGGACCTGCGGCAGCTGGACGAACATCTCCTTTTTATTTGTCAATGAACTGCTGAATTTGATCGAAAGAGCAGCCAAATTCGGTTTTAGAAATAACTCTGTATACCTCGAAAAGGATATAAAAGCCATTTTTTTTTTAAATTCGATAGAAAATTGTATCTCTTAATCTCAAAATATTACAAACCACAAATTTATATTTACAAAGATATGGCAAATTCAACTGAATCGTCAGCACCACACGAATTTATGTTTGATCACACAAAAAAAATTGCAAAATTTAGTTTTTGGCGCTGACGTCTTCTTTGCGGTTAGGGTTCGATTTCACATACGTGTTCTGAAACAATGATGGCCGCAACGTTATGATCAATGGATCAAGGTACCTTTCGATGATCACCGAATTTTTTTCCCAAAATCGAAGAATTGTATTTGGTTCATACATGTGGTGTCAACAGACACTGGCATTGTCTCCCTTCACGCGATACCATTACATTGTGCGATTCATGGACGAACATCGGTTTAATTTCGGCACAGCGCTCATACGAATGCCAGAGTCGATTTAAAACCGATAAAGCTTGACCAGATACCAACTCTGGTAAAATTATTGAAATATAGCCCCAATTTAAAGGTCCTGTCCCACTAGCAATTGAATTTTGATGTGTACAAAACTTGATAATGGAACAAAAACATGAATGTGGTACAATGGGGCCATATCGATCTATGCTGTGATGTATTTATTTATTTAACAAAATTAAATTACAATTCAAATTACAAAGCTAATGTTGACTTTGAATGATAATATGCGATTGAAGTTAAGTGGTGGAATGACAAGCCCTCACACGTACCAACGGCAAGTTGGCCAACTTGAGCTGAAATCAAAATATTTTCATCCAACCGACGACCAACAAGCCATCACACGTTACCACTGGTTGTACAACTTGATCAAATTGTACAACCAACTAGTTGTACAACTTGATCAAATCGTACAACCAACTAGTTGTACAACTTAATCAACTTGTTCAACCAGTTGTAACATATGAGGGCTGCATTTTTAAAATCCAGTAGCTCTAGAAGTCACATATCATTGGTGTCATTCTTTTCGATTGAGCGGACTAGCTGATGCCTGCAGACTTTGAGCTTATCTGAGTTGAACATGCGACAAGATTTGATGCATAGTCTGCGCATTTATTAGTATTCCAGTTTCATATCAAGACGAGACGAGAGGTTTTTATGTCGTTGGTAGAGTTAGTCGTTTATAATTCCACTAAATTTCCCATGAAAAACGTAGAATTTCCGTGTTGCCTTATTATCGGAATCTTCAGTTTACACCGTTTTCCGAAAGGCTCATGCTGTAGGGTACAAACACTAAAAAAAAACGAAAGAAAGCAAGAAGAACTCACATGAAAGGAGTTGCCAGTGAAATAGTCAAACCAAATGAGCCGTATACCCAACGGTGTTTATTGAAATGGAAATAGAAACGGCACAAATATAAAAGAAATCTAAACGTAATTTAACTCGCACTGGAATTGGTCGTCGCAACGGTGCAAAAAGTCGGAACGACATTTCTTTGTTTGTTCTAAAATGTTTTGACGGCACTTTTATGCAGATTTGATGCGTTTCAACGAAGACGGCGTGAAGGGGATTTCTCATTTCAGACGGAATGAAATGATTTCCCTTTTCGTTAAATGCAAATTTCATGTATTGAATAGCGCAGACGAGAAGGTACAAATAAAATTGACAAGTTAAAATTCCGCCAGAAAAAAAAGAGTTATCGCAAGACATATTTTCTGCATTTGCATTTAAAAAGAAAGAAATAAAATATTGCCCATTAAAGTTTGTATTCAGACTGTATATTTGTGTATTTTAGGTTGCGTATTTTTATAAGGCTTCGGCAAAATGAAAAGGTCTTTTGTGGTCTTGTGTTCAAGGTAGAATTCGACATTCTTCGATATTCGTAGATTCAATAAATCTTCTTGGATTTGGTCTTCCCGCAGGGGGCTGGCTCATTTCGTTTTCTTTAGAGCTCATGGACCAGGTTCAGCATGTTGTCTCCCTTCAACATCACCGGAACGTGGGATGCCTTCCGCCGCTCATCGAATATCCGTCGTCTTTTCCCTGATGTTGAGACATTCAGTCTTGACAGGAGGTGATCGCGGCTGCAAGATTGCTGCTTTTAAATACTGGCATCACCTTAATGTTATTGAAATATAAAAAACAATCTATCTATATTTATAAAAGAGAATGCCGTCCGTGTGAACACGCATAACTTTATAACGGATCGTCCGATTTTCACGATTTTGGGCTTGATGAATTCGTGTTGGCCCAAGGAAGGACATAGGATGTTGGACAATTTCCAGAAAAATATAAAATCCTGGAAGCATAATTTCGACATGTTTTCCATCGAATCCTAAAGATTTGTGGAATAAATACAAGAATGATATGACCGACGATATTTTGCATCGAATTCGCACTGTGACATCGGATAATCAACTGGAGATGTCAGATGAAATGCGCAACAAAAGTTTGATTTTGATCGAGGATATGTGTCTGCTCATGAGTGGCAATTTGTTGTGCAAATTTTGAATGCCATCGCCGAATCGTTCAATGCATGACGCATTTAATCGAGAATTGGAGCGAGAAATGGATTTCGATCGAAACGCATTGAGTCAAGCAGTTCAAATAAATGTGCCACTGTTGAATCCAGAACAAAATCAAGTGTATGATGAAATTATGCAAGCAGTCGATAACGGAAATGGCGGATTTTTCTTCCTTGATGCGCCGGGTGGAACTGGAAAAACATTTCTGATTTCACTGATTTTGGCTACAATACGATCAAGATCTGAGATTGCTTTGGCACTCGCCTCTTCTGGGATAGCGGCTACGTTGTTAGAAGGCGGTCGAACAGCTCATTCTGCATTGAAATTACCATTGAATATGCAAGTGGATGAAGAACCGATATGCAACATTTCAAAGAACTCTGCGATGGCAAAAGTATTGCAACAATGCAAGATTATTGTGAGGGACCTCGCGAACATGCGAGTTGCTTTACGAAGTGACCAGTCCGCTGAGGAGTTCTCTAGGCAATTGTTGGCGATGGGTAATGGCGTGATTCCAGTCGAATTAGTTACCGGCTTAATTGAATTTCCACAGAATTTTTGCAGCATTACAACTACGCCGGAAGAGCTGATTATGAAGGTTTTTCCGAATATCGCGCAGAATTATGTTGACCATGATTGGCTGAGTGCATGAGCGATTTTGGCTGCGAAAAACAAGGATGTCGATCATTTGAATTTCGTCATTCAAAATGATATCTCCGGTGAGTTGCATTCATACAAATCCGTCGACTCCGTGATGGATGAAAACGAAGTCACGAACTATCCGACAGAATTTTTGAAATTGAAAGTCGGCTCAATTATAATTTTGTTGCGTAATCTCAATGCACCAAAACTTTGTAACGGTACGCGTTTGATTGTGAAGACACTCAAATCAAATGTCATTCAAGCGACGATTTTGAGGGGAAAATTCAAGGGCGAAGATGTTCTCATTCCGCGGATTCCTCTTATTTAAGCGTCTTCAATTTCCGGTGAGTCTCGCCTTCGCTATGGCAATTAATAAGGCGCAAGGACAATCGCTGGATGTTTGTGGAATCAATCTTGAGTTCCCATGTTTTTCACATGGTCAATTGTATGTGGCGTGCTCACGTGTCGGCAAACCTTCCGCTTTGTACGTGTACGCGCCAGAGAACAAAACGAAAAACGTTGTGTACCATAAAGCACTTCAGTGAAAAAGCGGAAGGTTGGCTGATAACTCAATCATTGCGGTTTGATTAAAGCACATCGTTATTCTTTTACTTTAGTTATTTCCATTGTATTTAACACAACTTTTTAATAAAGAATTTGAATTGACTGCATCGTTGCATTAACGAATTTAAGCGGAACGAAGTTCGCCGGGTCAGCTAGTGTCTTTATAGTTCGGGAGTTTATGGGTTAGGTTAGATTAATTTGGCAGCTGATTTATTCAGTTTTGCTAAGTTAAAATATATTAGACTTTTGCTTAGTATCAAAAATTCCCCTACGTCTCTAAATTGAAGATTTGTGAGTAAACGAAAATTAGAATCTGCGGCAATTCTGATTTATCAGGGAAAATTTAAAGTATTTAACATGAAACTGATGCTGGTGCTGAAATCCTTCAACAGCCTTTGCCACCAAAAGCACAATCAACCTTTATGACCTGGCAGTCAATTTGATGAACACAAACGCAACCGAACAGAAGTGATTTATTTTATTTTTTTTCATTCTTACTAGAAATCCCACATTTAAGAAAACCATTTTTATCTTTCCAATAAAATCTCGCTATATAAAATGCTGCCACGATGTTCGCATTAAAATTTAAACATTTCATTTCATTTTATTTCACTACGACGCAGCGTTACAGTAAATAAAATCAACAAGTAAAGCATTTTGTATTTTTTAAATTTACGCTTAAATGATTTGCAAATAAAATTTCCGAAAATCACATCTAAGCCATTAAGATGATGATATATTCCTTGTGAGTTTTTATGGGCCACATGTCATAAAACATACTTTTATCGTAAGAAGACAACGAAACAAATGCAAAACAAAGAAGAAGATGAAAAAACCTCCCCCAACGAGGTTGGTAGAATTTAAACTAAAGCCGGGCATAGATTATAATACCCAACCCCCGTGCCCGATCTGCTCCACTTCAATGATTGCTACAGTAAAAGGTGGCAGAGTGAAAGTATTTTTGGATAAATACACACACACACGCACACTGAGGGACAGACTCGTATAACAAATACAGGGCCCAGTGCACGAGCATCCTGGGGCAAATGTATGTGCATAATTTTATTACAAAAACATTTATCTTTTTTTTGCATCATTATCGCAGACAAACAGACGCAATGACAGTGAGTTCACATTTGTCTTTCTCCCCCCCCCCCCCCCCCCCAGCAATCATGGGTTACACTGATGATGTACCCCCAGTACGGGGGGGATGAGGGTCAAACAGACAGCAAAACAAACAGACATTCCCATGGATTCCCCATCCCGGCAACCAGCAACCTATTGCCGTTTGCAATTCTCACCTTTAGCCACTTGAAACACCGGAATACTAAAAAACCAACATTCGTACGAATCATAAAATACGAGCAGGCAAAGCGAGAGTAAGTAAAAGCGACATAAATATTTTATAAAATGTAACAAAGTTGAAAAATTCCATCTTTTCCTTTTTTTTTTTTCTGTTCCGTTGAATGAAATTACCAAACGAATTTACATACATACATAAAATATTTCAAATCTTTGTTTGGAGGAGTGGTGGGCGTGAGTCACACTGTAAATCCTTTAACATTTGATGATATTTCGAATTAAGTCTCAAAATTGTTTCCCGTAAATGGGCTCTTCTTGTGTACAGAAAATATAATAAAAATTTAAGGTTATGCTCAAAATAACTCACATGGAAGAAATTCATTCAAAATTATCTAGCACGTAGCATCTTTGGAAAACTTTGGATTCACTTTTGAAAGTATCTTTTGGAATTGGAGCTGTAGAATTCTTCAAAGTCTTGTTTGGTTTTCGAGTTTCCAAAAAAAGAATAGCCAGTCAGTGGAACTATTGAACATCGATGAGACCATAAGATGGCCCAATGTGATAAACGTGGGTGTGGTGGAGCGGGAGAGTTAGATCATTGGAGAAGGAATAATGTGAAGTATGATGCCTACACCTAGAACCATTTGTGACTTTCGATAAATTTCGCTAGGGAAGTCAGATGCGCACTGACCAGCTGTTCGAGGTTGTCAAAGGAATCTACTACCAAGGTGAGTGTGTCGACGTTTCTGGACGGTGACACAACAAGTTTTCTACTGATTCTTCCAATTCAGCGTCTTAGAAGGCTCCACAGTAGTCATCCCGAAAAATAACCACACGATTTGTCATTTTGCCCTTCGTTCAGTGTCCAGTGTTGACTCCTGTAAAAATGCTGAGTATCTTTTTGCCAAAACCCATTAAGGACTTACTCCTTTTAGGGCTTATGCCTGGGCATAAAGAGTCTTAAAAGTGTATATAGAATTCCAATGTCGTCTCGTTATCATATTTGGCTTTTGTACACATAACTTAATAATTCAACAAAGGGCAGGCGTATGTACGAGATTACCGGCTCACCCACCAATTCAGAGCCCTTCCTACCACATAGATCTGACATCTCTTTTCCCGTTATGCAGCTACGCCCAGTGACCGAGGTAAGTGTTTCTTTGGGATGATGGATTTGGATTCTAATGTACATCTGTAATTCAACCGCTATTCAGTATAAGGATTTGAGGGCCACACGGCTGGCCACATAGATTGTTAGCTTCGAATGGGATCGTTCCGCTCGGAAATCAGTTGGATGGTAGCCCAACAACGAAACTACAAAAGCTAGTCAGCATGATAACTCTATTGCCGGAATTTCTGAGAAAACTCATTTTTCAAACCGTCTGTAAATTTTAAGATCTGATCCTTTTCCATGATTGAGTTTCTGGTCCATTCTGCTCTAGATGGTAGGGATACTTTGAAGGTTAACTCGAAGTCGGTTATCGGTGACATATTCTCAGTATTTTGCTTGAATTTGCCGTCCCACCCTGCTCCACAGATCTTTTGTTTTCAGCATTTTGGTTTCTCTTAGACGGAGACGAACTATAGCTGCATAAATCCTAAGATGAACATCTATGGGCGTGATATCGAGTTTTGTTTCCACACCTGACTGGGGAGCTGATCTCAATGCTTCGGTAATGCAGAAATTCCAGAACTGGCCACAACTACCGATCTCTCTTAACGAGACGGACAAGCAGTTCGAATTCCACCTACTTTGATGCCAATGCAGCTGAACTCAGATGAGCTGACCAGATTTGGGACCACCTTGCAAGTTCCATCGGTTTAGGAATCAGTTGCCAGTTGTGACATTCAGAAATTCAAAACAAATGTCAACAAACACTACTCCCTCTTTCATCCTTCCGATACCCTAATTTCCTTCCGCTAACACAATGCATTGCATTTATAGGGGGCATCCCCTGAGTGTTGGCCTTGAAAAAAAAAGCTCTCAGTCAGGCGAACGACAGATAGTCTGGGTCCAGTACATGCCGTAATACAAGCCACATCAAATCGCTGGAAATCCCTCGTATCTAGATCAGGAGTAGATATAGCTATTTCTGCGGTCGTAATCATTGGAAAATATTTGATATGATAGATAGATTGTGTATAATAGAATCTGCGGAGACGAGGAGGAGTGTCGAACACATCTTCTCGGACCTCACAGATCACAATAAACGACCTCAGAGATTTCCTTCACAGCTCAGTTTGGTCTGACGGAGACTAATCTAATAAGAATAAGACGTAAATGTCTGACTCTAACTCCCGACGATCGGGCACACGACTTTAGGGCATTAAGTAGACCCATAGCCCTATAACCTGCACTGGTTCCACAAAACAGCATCGCATGGCATCACAATGCGCTAAGTGTTTCTAATTTAAACCTAGTCAACCCAGACAAAAATGAACTCAATTCATTTACGAACAAGTACGAGTATATAATACCAGCCTTAACCACACTAAGCAAATTCTGGACCTGTAAATAGATTTTTGAGGAATTAATGAAGAACTAAGGAAGTAAACGAAACATTGAGGAAACAGCGGATGTGAACCGCAATGACAATACTCACATATGACACCATGGTAATCGGGAGCTTTGAAGTCAGTTACCCACAACATTCTACGAATAGAAACCATGCTGCAAAAGTCGGTTACTATTTTCATCAATTCAAAAATTATAATTTAAAAATTTGAGGGAAAAATTTTAAATTATAATTTTAAATTAAAATTTAAAGTAAGTGTGTAAAAAATTACCTTTACATGGTGATGTATAATAACAAATATTTTTGCAAAATATAAGATGTTCTTACCCAGATTTGAATATGGGTTGGACAAAACTGAATTCCATTCCTTAACTAAGTAGACTCTTTTTGAGATGGCATTCTCAGGCCATGAAAATGCAATCACAATTTTTAAATTGAGACAGAACTAGAATTATTTACGATTAATTTCCTGAAATACATTCAATTTTTAAATCCGTTTCACAACAAACAAGGATTCCCGTTCAGCGCCTAGTCAACAAACAAACCGAAAAGGGGGAATAAAGGAAGATGTGAACGAACGTTTAATCAAAGATTCTTATCATATGAAAATGTAAAATTCCTGTTTACGAAATTTTACAACTCTTGTGCCATACCAGGAATGCTTTCATGTCTGGGAGTTTCGACAGGCAACACAGGAAATCCACATACACACACACACATACACCCTTACAGAATATAACCTATGTGTGTATGTATGAGAGTGTATCAGCTGATATACTCTGATACATACTGCCAGCCGATAGGTACGTTGGTGTGCCGGCTCACATACACTGTTACACATACTGAGGCAAACACACCTAGTGGGAGACAACTCTAAGTAATGCAAATAAAAATTGTTTCACCAATACCACTTACCGAGTATATGCTGTTGATTCCTTCTTTTTTTTTCTTTGGCTCGGCGGTACTCGTATAAAATGAAATGAAACGTATGTCTGCCTTAAAGGTACGACCGCACCGCTCTTTCACCGACTCTGAGTTTGAGTCGGATAACAAACAAAACAAAAAAATACCAACTTCCTCTCACACAGACACACTCGCCGAACATTTCAGTTCCATTCGGAGTTGAGGTCTATGGGTAGCCATGGGAAATGGCAACGGTTTTTGTGAAAGTGAATGAGTGAAAGAGTGTGTGTGTGTATTGCATGCATATTTGTTGTGTTCCTCTTTTTAGGTGGAGTTTTTGTTGCTGTTACTTCAGATATTTAGTGT
Organism: Hydrotaea cyrtoneurina; assembly: GCA_958296145.1. Lineage (NCBI taxonomy): Eukaryota > Metazoa > Arthropoda > Insecta > Diptera > Muscidae > Hydrotaea > Hydrotaea cyrtoneurina. Next base: position 46,695,752 of record OY282516.1, on the reverse strand, counting down.
CTCCCACCCAAAACAAAAAATGCTTGGCACTGATTTTATGCTTTAGTAACTCCAATATCCAAACAGCAAACAACAGAGCACAGTGGGGGGTTTAATATTTGGTTGATTCTTTGCGAAATCACTGTATGAACTTTTAGCATTTCTTCTAAATAAATAATATCAATAGGCCCAACGCAATCTTGACCATATTCTGCATTTAGTAAACCTATTACAAGATAAAGCTTTCTGGCCACGCCGCTTCTGGTACCTCCCATACAAATGTACCATTCCGCCCACTTTGTAAACTCTGCAATAATATTACATCGCTCAACTCAATATTAATCACATTTTGTATTTACCAAAGACTTAACTAGATGAAGTTCTCGAAAAAAAAATTGACTCTTATCCATGCCTCTTCTGATACCTCCCATAAACAACCACGACATAATTTATACAAGTGGAACTAAATTATTTTTCTGTAAATGTTCGGTTTTTTTTTCGTCGCTAAAATGGCATGGATATTACTTTGAAATATGAGACGTGTATGTTTTTACAGTCGGTTTACCAGACTGACACATTCTCACTTGTTTTTGGCTGCGGTTTGGCAATGAGCTTCTGAGCTCGGAAATACAGGGGATTTGCTAAATCTCAGACTTTTAAACTCGATTTAAATAAAGTGAGCCTCCTATCAAATCCCCGAGAACAAGGACATTAGTCCCTTATTTTATTCCAATAACTCCGATCGATCGTTAACCCTAAAAACTGCGTCTATCAAAGTCGGTGCTTTCTATTCCCAGAAGAGTCTTTGGCCAGTCGAAGTATAGTCATATGACTCGTGCTTCCAGCCAATCCAGAACCTGGATCTAGAACAAACATTTAGTTTTTATTGTAATCCAGAAATAAATCAAATTTAAGACGTATCAGTTGGACAGATAACGCTTGTACTTGGATGACCCATCATTTGTCGGAAATCAGTTTAACAATCTTCTAATTAATTGAAACAAGGACATGAGAAGGACCAAGGTCAGTAAGCGATGAATATAAAGTCATCAAATCGATAGGCCAAACCAAGATAAGGGTAGAAACAACTTCCTGGTGGTGAAAAATTAGAGTGATATTAGAGTTACTGAAGGTCCTTTGACAGAACACTGTAATATTTGAAAAAGAGTAGTATAGACGATCGTGAGTGGTACACCGTAGAACAACGGCTCTGCTGTCACTCCAGTGGTCTCTCCTGCTGTCTCTCTTCTAAAAAAAAAAACAGAAGAGTTAACTTTTGGCACAGTAATAGATCAGAATTTAACAAATGGTATAATGAGAATGTGTATAGTAGAACATCGCACAAATTAAAATCACAATTAGACATTTTGGTGATCCGATACATTAGACTGTTCCCCAGTACGTGGCAAGAGACGAGGAACTTCTCCCTTTTTTTCTGAAAAACAAAAAATCAGAACTTACTATTTAAAAAAAATATGAAATAAAAGTCATCAAAAAAACAGTTTACAACTGGCTATAGAGAGACGGCTATCACTGTGACTTATTTAGCAGTACTTTATATTTTAAACATTTTACGAAATCTCGGATAACCGAGTTTGCTCCCTGTAACCGGCAAGATCGCCATATCCCTCTAATTGGCCAAACAGAAATACTGGAAAATCCTTGCAACCTGTTGCTTACTAGTTATGCACAAAGAAATATTTTAAGACATCCTCAGACATCAGCAATATCACATTGCTGGTTAGATGGTTATGCAGATCCCAATGCTAAATTTTTGATGGTTGCAAACAACGGGCAGTTGGGATCATCGAGCTCGCAGGTGTCAACGGTTTAAAGTCGAATCCGAAAGCACTTTTACAGAAGTCTTACGACTTATAGCAGATTACTCTTTTACTCGTTTGAAAATGCTGCTGAAAAATCTCTTATTTTCTTATTAGGATATGAACCTTGATTTGCTGTGAGATAGTCGCACACATTACCTATCGCACCATGGCTGCTCTTTATATTTTCTCCTTCTTTGTAGTAGGATTCTATGCAAATGTCGATATCCCCCCCATTGTGATGAGGTGAGGTAGACGGCAGAGGCAACGGCAGCGGCAACATAAACTTCACAAAGTGTTGCTTTTCAACCTGAGGCTCTTCATATCGCCTCCCCCTCGTACGTACTTTAAACTGATGCTGGGGGAGCCATAACATTTATTGCTCCACACAAAATTTAAACGTTAACTTATTTAATGGTCATATGAGCGACTCTGTGTGAGGGGTTTTTCTACTTCTGTGCCTGTATCTGTGTGCGTGTGTGTGTGTGTTAACGTTTATTTACATTTCGGACAGATTTCATATTTTTTTATTGTTAACAATCTCAGTATACATTTCAGATGATTGTTAATATTTTGTTTTGTGGTTTCTTTGTAGTTAAGATTCAACGAAATTTTAAAGATAACTCGGCAATGCTTTCGTAAAGATGAAACGATAATGATGAAAATCGTTTGATGTTTTGTAGCCAAAACGATGATGCGATACATAATTTGAGATATTTAGTAATAGATTTTGACAGAATTGAAGCTATTGAAGTTAAGCATTGGAAAACAGTTCGAGAACTCTTTAAAATTGTAAAGTGAAAGATATGTATTAAAAGCTCTGTTGATTTACAAATGTTAAAACGTATTAAAACCAATTGGTTAGGAACTGACAATGGTCAATATTTAGAATAATTTTTTCAGTTCCCTAGTCCCATATAGTACTGTCCTGCTGGTTATTTATATATATACAAAAATCGCCATAACTTATTTTACGTTTTACAAAATGAGGGCATTGAAATTTACTTACTCACTTATAATTTACTTAGCATTGTTGGTCTTGGCCTGCTTAATGAATGATTTCCAAGCAATTCGCTTGGTCTCTTCCAAATGCTCCCTTCAACGGATCCTCGCTTCTCACAGTTTTTGCTTTTCGTGGTTGTTGTTATCCAACGCTTTTTTGGCTGGAGCGTTTGTATTGATTCGACTGACATGTCAATGTCGCACAGTGTGTCCTTCCCATACATTCGATGGCCAAAAATAGAAGGAGTTGTACGAGAGTAATGAAATTTGGCACGAGTCCCTAATATAATAGAATTAAGAAAATTTCAAAGAATCGACAAAATTGACCACTCCCATCGCCCACCGCCCATACAAACTAAAATCATTTTTGGCTGTTAAAAATTAACTATTGCTACAAATTTCCTGAAAATTGCTGGAAGAACATATCTATGCAACACCTTTTAAAAAAAAATTATTTCATCAACATTGACCACGCCCATCGCCCGCCTCCCATACAAATGATATTTCAAAAATGCCATATCTTCTGTAAATTTATAACTAGAATGTTTATTTTTCGCAAAAATGCATACAGCATCTATTAAATGCTGTTTTGAAAATATGAAGAAAATCCGCCCACTGTAACACCCGCCCCCCATACAACCCCCATACAAAAATTTTACAGTTCACTCTATTTAATTTATTAACAACATTTTCACATCTTCGTGATAATCTAATTTGTTAAGATCCAAGTTCGTTCTTAATGAATAGATGTATGGGTCGGAGGATATCAACAAATGATGCATTACGTCTTCGTTAGTAGAACAGCGCCCAGTCTTGCTATTACTATTATTACTATTACTATTTATAGTAATAGACATGCACACAGGCAAAACAACAACAAGCAGTAACGAAAGAAAGAGTGCGCAGTTGTTTATGCACGCGTAAAATAACGCATAACGCATATTTTTTACTGTAATTTTTTTGGTTTTCCATTGTTTTTTTGGACGCGGGCAAATTTGGGCACAATTTAGCTTTAATTTGGTATAGGACTCCATGTTTCGGACTGCTTCGCACACAACTAAAAGTCTAACGGAAAATCATAAATGTCTATTTTTTTGGCCCAAAATAAAAAAAATTAATTTTTTTTTTTCAATTTTTATTTTTTGTTTTAATTTACATAATGCTTGATGCCTATTTTAAGTGAAAAAAATTTCTATAAGGTACACTCGGTGTATAGTTTATAAGTAACTAGGTTTTAAATATGACATAGAAAACTAACCCATTTGAGACTTGTTCACATATGTCAACTTTGCGCTGCTCGGGACAGAAAACCAATGGAGATATTTGCATACAATTTTACACACATGACCTTTAGATAGTTTTTAACCATCTGTGCAAAAATCATCAAAATCGGAGAGCAGGTCCAAAATGATTTATTGCCGCAGCGGACACAGTGTGTGTCGTTCGCATATACGAGGAGGATGTGATCTTTGGTGTTCACTGTGCTTGTTTCATTATTTTCCACTTTTTCCAATATTTCTCCTTCAGGATGTTGAAGACGTTGCATGATAATCTGTCATCCTGCCTAAGACGTCTTGTAGTGGTGATTGGTTCAGAGAGGTCACTTCCTATTTTTCAAAAATGTTTCAATCTAATAATTGTTTTTTTTAAAACAATAAAATTGTGAAATTCTTTTAGAATTTTTATTTATTTTTCTCATAATGATGTAAGTTATATAAAAGTTATGTTGAAAATCCAAATGGTTTAATATCACCGTGTTACACACATTCTGTCCTATGAACCAAACTTACTTCTTCGGAAAGGGGATAAAAAATAAAAATACACGTGTATCGGCGATTTTCATGTACACGTCAGGATGTTTTTTAAAAAATAGAATAGAAATCGATTTTTATCAATTCTCAGATTTTCCTAATTTTTTTTTAAATGTTTACCGTTTTTTTAGGGTTTCAGTTCAAAAAATTTTTTTTTTCGTAACGCTTAAGTAGTTTAAAAATTTGGAGTCTCTTCAAGTTATGCTAAGAAAAGTGAAAAAAATATTTTTTTTTCAAAAATAATAAAAATTGTTGAAAATCTGAGAATTGATAAAAATTGTTTTTAAAAAATTTGACGTTATACAGACATTTCCACGAGTCTGCCTGCCAAAAATCATCTCGATTGGATCACTGAAAAAGGGTTAAAAATCGGTCCAAAGGCTTTCACACAGCCCACTACGAGCTTTATACTTTAAACTTAAAAACAATTTTGACGTGTACATGAAAATCGCCGATACACGTGTATTTTTATTTTTTCCCATCTTTCCGAATATGTGCATTTGGTTCATAGGACAGAAAAAAATCTAAAAAAAAATGCAAATTGTAGGTTTTTAATGACCAAATATAAATCAGGTCAATGAACTTCAACATTTTTTAAATTTTCATGTTTTATTAAATTATTTAATGTGGTTCTAAGAAGCTTTTCCATTTGCTTATATAAATTAAGTGTTTCTGTTGGCTCACTTTGGAAAATTATGTTCATATTTTCTTCTAGCCAAAACAATTTCAAGGTCAATGCCAAAACAAAAAAATCCTAATTTTTAGAGCAAAAACCGGCAAATGGGGCAAGCGTGATTGAGCATCAATGGAATTTGGGACACCCTAATGTATATCGAAAAATCAGGAGAGGAGGTGAAGCCTCTCTGGAAATCCACCTGTAAGAAAATCCGTCGACAATTTTGAATTGTGATGTGCAAGTAAAACCTTGCAGGCCATATGGTTTTCCATAGATGATTATTAACTACATGGAATAGAGACATTTAACATTCACTACAAATTGTTAGGTAACACCAATTTCTTTGGCCACCGATTTATTGGAGCGTTTTGAAAGCAGAAGTCATGACGTAAGGATGAAGGAGTAGGGGAATTTGAAAAAATTGGAAATAAATATACCCAGACATAGTTGATGTGTATTCGAGCTTAACTCAAAAAAAAATGGATTCCGTGAGTCTACCCAGAGATGAGCTACAATGGCCCAATTTGAGAAACATCGGTTCTTTTAAAAATGTAAACTTCCACTAACTAATTATGCCTAATTTTTCACTTGAACAAGGTAGTGGTAGTGGACCTAAGAGAACATTTGCGGTTGTCTCTCTTAGAACGATATATATGCGCATTTTGAACGAAATCCCTTTTTTTTCGACAGCAGTTGTAACAATCGAAAAATAAAACACAATATAGGAATTCAATCAAAAGAATCCTACAATTCCTAAAATTGTGGCGTTTTTAGTTTTTCCTTTAGTTTCAGTTTTTCCTTTCCAAAAAAATAAAAAAAAACACTTCAGAGCATCCAAAACCCAATGTAATGTTTGTATATCGTTAGTAGGCTGAGCGAACAACATACAGTGATGGTCACGTAATTAGCACACCCCCCAATGTGATTTCTTTTACATATAAAAAAGTTTGAGTTAATTTTTCTTTAATTAAGTAATTACTTTAAATTGAACATATTGGGATACCTAAAGATATTTATGCAACAAAAGAAAGAAAACAAAACAATTAATTTCAAATATAAGAGTTATTAAAAACAAAGCCCTTATTTCAGTGGACAACAAATTAGCACACCATTACAAAACTAACCAAGATATAATTATTTCTTATTTTTTGTTTAATATTTGGTATAACTTTTCAGTGTAATAGTAAAACCAGGCAAGTCAAATCGTCAAATAATCAGGAGACGCATTCAAAATTTATTTGAAATTTCTCAAAGGCCATATGTGATAGGAATTCGATTTTTTCGAAATTTATAGCAGATTTGTCGATTGTAGTCTGCAGAAATTAAAACATAGAAAGATGGTGTTCTTCTTTGTTGACTTAACATTATTTCATATACTTGCACGCATAATTTAATTGGGGGAATAACATGTTAAGTACACTTAGCGACACTCGAAAATATACGTGTGCCAAGTGCCAAGGAGACACACAAAGCACGACAAAATACATGTCCCTTCTAAAGAATGCTAAGTGCTATTTAGCCCGTTTTAGAATGAACGTTTTTGTTAAACTTCAGTCATATGCTAAGTACAAATTTAAGCATATCTTTTGATAAATAATTTAAAGATTTGGACAGGATTTAAGTTGAGATTATCCGAATTCAGGAACACAAACTCCCTAAAAACATAATTTGGAATGAAGCCATCGATATGCCATTGATCTCGGTTGAAGATCGCTTTTTTCCCCGTGTCTTATAGGCAACACTAACTGATCAGAAGTGTTTATCTTGCCGATCATAGATTTGTTTCATTGGTACTAACCAACTACGACCTCAGAGTGCAAATATTTTATCCAAATGTCCTGAAATACCAGGAGGTACTACAACTTAACAGGTCGGCTCAATGTTTTAAATTTCTGCATTTCTGATGAAAGGAATACCCTTCAATCATGTCGCACATCCACTTTAAATGTGACACAACTCAAAATTTTCAATTTTTCATAAAATGCGAACAACTGTTCATTTGATTTTGCACATTACACCGTGTTACACACATTCTGTCCTATGAACCAAATTTACTTTTTCGGAAAGGGGATAACAAATAAAAATACACGTGTATCGGCGATTTTCATGTACACGTCAGAATTTTTTTTAAGTTTGAAGTATAAAGCTCGTAGTGGCCTGTGTGAAAGCCTTTGGACCGATTTTTAAGCCTTTTTCAGTAATACAATCGAGCTGATTTTTTGCAGGCAGACTCGTGGAAATGTCTGTATCACGTCAAATTTTTTAAAAACAATTTTTATCAATTCTCAGATTTTCCCCAATTTTTATTATTTTTGAAAAAAAAAATAGTTTTTTAAATTTTCTTAGCATAACTTGAAGAGACTCCAAATTTTTAAACTACTTAAGCGTTACGAAAAAAAAATGTTTTTTGAACTGAAACCTTAAAAAAAACGATAACCAATTAAAAAAATTTAGGAAAATCTGAGAATTGATAAAAATCTATTTTTTAAAAAATTTGACGTGATACAGACATTTCCACGAGTCTGCCTGCCAAAAATCAGCTCGAAAAAGGGTTAAAAGTCGGTCCAAAGGCTTTCACACAGGCCACAACGAGCTTTATACTTCAAACTTCAACAAAATTCTGACCGGCGTACTAATAACACTGGGAAACCAACAAAAATGTAATGAGTAACCACTACACACTATGGTCCCCTGAGTACAAAAACAGTCGCCATGTTTTTCCTATGGCCTTTTCTTTTTGAGACATGAGTTGTCCTCACTCGAAAATGACTCGTCCACAGTGTTGCGTTGTGCACAAGTTTTTTTCCCGAAAAGAAATTTCAAAATAGAGTTTCATTTACAATTTGAAGTAAAAATAAATTCAAAGTATTTGCTAAACCCAACGATTTTTTAAACTTAATTGAAACTCGTATTAGAATCTGGAGTATCACTCCTCCCATACTCTACAAAGTAGCACACCGAATGTGTCCTCAGTGCTGGGCCAAAGTTATGCCGTTCGTGTACGACTTACTAGGATTCATGGAATATGTGAATTAATTTTTCATTATAGAAATAACAAATATTTCAATTTGCATATTTTTACTTTGAAATGTAATCTTTTTCTTTCTTTGATTCAATACGAGCAATTTATTGGCTTTCCTTGTATGTACGCAAATAGTCACAAACATTTCTGTCCGTGTGTGTATGCGTGAGTATGTATATACTTATATATACATAAACATATATTTGCATTAGGGTCTACTGAAGAATGATTTTTTTGGAAATTATAAATCATAGTGGGGCTCAAACGCACCTATCTATTTTAACGGGTTCGAATTAATATGTAACTCTCTCTGAGTTGTGTGTATAGCAGAGTACTTTCACCCTACTTATTCATAAAAATGCATAACAGCAACAATTCTCACACATTTTTCTTAACACAGTTTGTTGTAACTTTCTTATAAAGCTGTTGTAACTTTGTCTGAATCGGGGGGCTATTACATAGTAGTTTCCGTCCCACTTTTTATTTTTTTTTTAGGCAAATATGGACTAAAACTTTAAATAATAATAACCGCACAGTGGCTTACATAAAGAAAAATAAAAATATTTCTATTCGTTTATGCTATTTTTGCCGAACACACTAGACATTTAACTGATGCCCATATACGAGGCCACCTCCATTCACCCTAATCTGTGTACATAAACATTTATGTACAGCGTACAACTTAGATCCTCACACAGCCATCCATTCGAACATAACAATACATTGTATGTGGAAAAAATGGAATATTTTACTATGTAAAGCTTCCCCTTGTCATACCGAGAATCGATGACATTTGAAATATTTAAGAATATTACAAATATTTTACATTATGATAAGCACACATCCCTCAAACCTGTCATCATCTGTACATCGAAGTCAATATCCATACGTCGAGTGGCTCTACTCCGCCCCCACCAACTCAACATCATCCGCCAGCAGGCAGCACTGATTTTTTGCTACAAAATCAATACAAACCATATCAAATGTTTTTATACTCTCGTATGTATTCGTATATGAATACAGATGCATGATTACATCAATGTCCATATACATACATACAAACAGAATAGGGATGCCGTTGGAGAAACAATTGATGCGGGATTGGAAATTGATTGCAACTGATTGTTAACTAGTTCGTTTTCGGCACAATAAAAAAGGACCACAACTTCATGATATGCCAAACTCAAATATTTAGTCTAAGAGTACTAAACGCTTTTTAGAGATATTAGACTTTGTATCTTGTGTGTTTGTATACAAAGTGGTCCTGCATGTGTTTAAGAAAAATGTGGAAGTTGTACTTTTTCAAGGTCTCTCCAAAAAACCGTTTCTATCAAACTTTTTTAAATAGTTTTTGTTGGCTTCGGAAGTAACCTCGCAACGATTTAACCCCCTAAAAAGATGACTGATCTGTATATGTTACAATGTACAAAACTCCGGGCCCGGATGGTATTCCAGCACTTGAAGACGCTAGCTCGTCCATTGCGCAATCTTTTCAACATGTCGTACCGTGCTGGTATTTACCCTTCACATTGGAAAGTTGCCAATGTTCAGCCGATCCCCAAGAAAGGTGAGGCTACTAATCCTGCGAAATACCGTCCAATTGCAATATGTTCTGAGCTCTCAAAGGTTATGGAGAGCATGGTTAATCACCATCTGGCTAAGTATCTACAGTCTAACGGCCTCCTGAATGATCGACAGTATGGTTTTCGTAGAAATCGATCTACTGGAGACCTGATGGTGTTCCTTACGGAACGTTGGAGTCGTTCCATTCACCGCCTCGGTGAGAGCAAGGTCGTGGCTCTGGATATTTCCAAGGCGTTCGATAGGGAGCACTCATATCAAAATGTATTGCATTTCGTGTCGGTAACACCTTCTCTCGATTCATATCGAGTTTTCTCCAAAATCGCCCAATACGAGTTGTTATTGATGGGAACTCATTCAATGAGCATAGGTTGACCACAGAAGTGCCACAAGTATCTGTTCTCCTTCTCTATTCCCTATTTTCATTGACGACCTGTTGGGTCAGACTGTGAACCCAATCTACGCCTTTGCGGATGACAGCAACCTCTGTCATTCGTACTCATTTGATCATCGGCCAGGTCCTCTGGAAGTCGAGGAAAAAAGGCGAACGATGAACGACTCACTTAACCGCGATTTGGCGACGATTTGTGAGTGGGGCCAAATGAACAGAGTAGATTTTAATGCACAAAAGACCCAGTGCTGTTTGTTGTCACACAAACGTTCCACTGATCCAGCACCTTCGTCAATCTCCAGGGGTGGTGTGGAACCGGACACGAACCGGACACTCTTGATGTTCTGGGCATGAAGATACAGGGTGATGCTCGCTGGGATAGCCATATATTCGAAGTGTTTGAATGAAGAATTCAAGTGTTTAGGCTTTTTAAAGCGGTGCAAGAAATACTTCACTTCATCCGTTCTCGTAAATATTTACACCACCTACATCCGGCCTAAAATGTAATACTACTCTCATATATGGGCAGGAGCTCCAGAGACATCTTTGAAGCTTCTCGACCGTGTTCAGAGGAGAGCGGTGGTGATGATAGGGGATGGTAGGATATCCAACTCTATTGTGCCAAAGATACGGTGTAATGTCGTTTGTGGAATGCCCAATTCCAAAGAACGCGAGGAATAGACAAACCTGGATTTTCTTCAACACTTTGGGCTACAGCAGCAATATTCTCAGTTGTTCTTGAGCGACGTGCACGGGTTTTATTCTTCGCATCACTAACTTATCCGAACAGCTCGAATTTTTCCACCAATTTCTGTATTGCGATCCGACAAGTTGCTTCACGACGACCCAAAAATGCTTCAGTTCTGCGAACTGTGACTGCAAGATTTTCACACTTTTTGTAGTGATTACGTAGGTTATACTCGTCAAATGTCAAAGAATAAAAGCTTCAACAGTGACAGCCACCCCAATGCCGGGTGATTCAAAATAACACCTCTTGTTGGATATCCCTTTACAACACGAAACAAATCCGACCATTACCGAACTGGCAACCCTAATGCATGCAAAGCAGTACGAGTACCCACTAATATCGCATGAATGCTCCGTGTTTGAGATATGTTCGAAAAATGAAGTTTATTGTGAGCACAAATACTTGCCATTGAATCTTTTCACAAATATCTGCTTATGAACAAATCCCCGCGTGGAGGGGAGTAAGTATGTCCTCGTATACATCAACTGAAAATCTAACATTCCTACAATATTTTTAATGATGATGTTAAAGGTCGATTTTGGAGCACAAGTTTGAATGATTGGAATTCCATTATGTGAATAACATACAAGCGAGGGAATGACGTGAATAGTTGAATGAAGTTCACTTGAAAACTACGCAATATCATTTTATTTTTTAACAAAGTCTCGTTCTAGCTGGATACGCTTCCTCCAACTTCATAATGATATAGGATAAAAAGATTGCTGTGCGTTTTGGTATTCAGCGTACCTGTTCTATTATCTTCTACTTTTTCCAATATTTTCTGCATCCGAATGTTGAAGAAATTGTCACCTTGCCGAAGACCTCATGTATTAGTGAATGGTTTTGTAACGGTCACTCCTATTTTCCCTCAGGATTTAGTGTCACTCAGAGTCCTTAGCGTCGCAGAGTCCTTCATTAGATGCGTACAAGCTTTGATGGGTTCTCAGGGGTTTAAAAATTGTTCTCTTAGCGGCCTGCCGAATGCTGCTTTATAGTCTATGAAAAAGATCTTCTCATGGGTCTTTTTCGTGGACCTGACTCACTTAACATAGACTCTGGGGTATTAAAATCAACCCATGTTGCTTTTACGACTACGAAACTCGGCAAAAATTCCGTTGGATTGCAATGCAAAAAAATAATTCTTCGTGTGCAATCGTGGCACTCATCGCCCGAATAGCTTTTCCATGTCCAACCTAATTTAAACCTTCAGATGAGGAACGATCAGAGTTCAATACAATGAGTTTAAAGAACGCTTTCTGGCGTGACGATCTCTTTAATTTGACCAAAACTATCAACTTAGTTAACCGTTTGTAAACCATTTCAGTGTTGCCATTGAAAAACTTTTTTTCGACCAAAATCAAAAAACTTGAAGCAATTTTAAATCTATTGGGAATTGTGGAATCTTTTTATGCAGTTTTTTTTTTTTGCCAAACTAAGTACAATCATGCGTGTCCATGATTCTCTACTTTAATTTTGTAATTACTTTTGACATTAGAAAAACATTGAAAAAGAAAGCGAAGGTCAGAGTAACTAAGGATCAAATAAATGCAATCGCAGTTAAACCTCAGATTTGTTAAACTCTGTTTCTAATAGAACTCATTTTAAACTTCAAATAGTGCTCAGTGAAATTTATCGAACCGTTTGACTTACTTACTTAAGTTGGCTCTACAACCTGTTGTTAGTCTCGGCCTGCTTAATAAGTGATTTCCAAGCATTTCGGTCTTCTGCTCGGCTTCTCCAGTTCGTGATACCAAGGATCTTCATGTCTTCTTCAACTGGGTCCCTCCACCGCAGTCTAGGTCTTCCCTGTCTGCTCCTTCCGCGGTAGTTGGCGTCCAACGCCTTTCTGGCTGGAGCGTTTGTGTTCATTCGACCGACATGTCCCAGCCAGCGCAATCGCTGTATTTTGATGAGCTACCTCTTGACAATAAATTAAAAATAAAGTATCATTTGGGGATTGTTTTAATTATTTTCTTATTTAGGGATTATTTTACTAAATTTTGGTGTTATTTTATTTTTTATTTATATTGCGCTTTATTTCATTGGGGTTTAATTAATTGTTTCCTTTGCGGTGTCATTTCATTTGGGTGTTATTTCATATCGCCGCTGTCACATTAATTTGACAAAAACAATTTAACTGAAAAAATGAAGTTATGGTTCGGTCAGTTTACTTCATGACTTATTGGCCGTAAGTCATGCGCAGTTACACAACTCATGGACATAACTTACTTATTTCCCTTAACATTCCATGACAGAACAGACGGGGAACTTCTCTCGAAACAGTGAGTTGTGTACAATATAATTTGTGTACTCACTGACCGGGACCTACTGTTTTAAAGCCGGCTCCGAACGGCTAATGCTTATCTAGAGAAGTTTTACATGGCTTAGAAATTTCTCTCTTACTCGTAAAGTCGCCAACATTTACGAGGTGGAAACAGCCGCAGAAAAATATTTGATGGTCTTACCCGGTTACGAACTCGTGTTCTTCTGTGTGATAGTCGCACACACTATCTACCACACCACGGCTCATGGACATTGGGGGTGTCCAAAAAAAATTTATAGGGTTAAGCATTTTCGATTTTTTTTTCAGAATTTTTGGTTTTTGCGAAAAATTCGAGTTTTCTGAGTTTTTTGTATTTTAAGAACAAGTTGGTCAATAAAATCTATTATCAAAGTCGTTAAGTCATCATTTCAAAAGAAAAATGTTGGGGTTGTAATTTTACGTACATACATACATCATAAGTTTTGTAATTTTTTTGCTCGTTTATGCTGTCATATATACAATTTTTAGGAAATATTGCCTAAATTAAAAAAAAACGTTACATAACTTTTCCAAATTTCATGACTTTAGAACATTTAGCCGGAATAAGCGGCTGTCCAGGATCTCTCATCCGTTCGTTGTCAAGTGGCCGATTTATTGGTCCACAAACTATAGAGAAAATTCGTTGTTCAGCCGTACTGTTCGCATGTGGAATAATCTTCCAGCCAGTTTGCCCTGCCATTTGTGACATTATCACTACCTTCCTCCTTCCGATACCCTAATTTCCTTCCGCTAACACGGTCATTTACAGGGGGCATCACTTGAGTGTTGGTCTCAATAAAAAAAAAAAGTAATAATAAAACATTTCAAAGAATCTTTGAAGACTTTAAATTTTCTCTGTAAATCATGCTCAATCGTCTGTCAATAATCGATTTGGCCCGACATTGTTTTCATGCCAAGTATTTCCATGATTTTCCTCCATTTGCCATTTGTTTTCCTAAATATTCTGATGTACAAAAGAAAACAAATAGCAAATGGAGAAAATCTCATGTCAACACATATCTGTACAATGTCTCAAGGGCTTCAAGTAATTTTTCCGTTTCTTTATTAGATAAAAACTTTGCCATCTGTTTCAATATTCAATATACTTTGAATGCGGCAAATCAGAATTATGCGTGATTCGCTTTTATTTGCTCAACTCAACTAATGCTGCCATCACTTATCTTAATTGACATTAATATCACGTATAATTAAGATACATTTATTTATGGCACGCCCAGGGTGCCTCCGTATCCTTTGGCCAATTGAACAAGTATCATAAAGCCTAAGTAGTCAAACGGCACTCGTCGCCGATAGTCACGCATGGAAATTACAAAATGCCTTTCTTGCATCGTCATCCATGATGATCATCTTACCGGTTCAGTCGTAAAGTGGGATAGGTTCGATTCCTCTCCGGCAACATTGTTGCAGCCACTTTAATTAAGTGACCATCAAATCGTATATTCGCGCACAGACACTCACGCAAAAACAAAACCGGCACCATTAAACGGGATCACGACCGACCACACCTCCGGAAAACACCTTCACTTTTTACACCAATGCTATTGAAATTGCACAGGTAAGGGAAACTTCTGGGTACGAGATCAACATTTAAAGTTTCCGAAATCGCAATTGATTTTCTATGACCACACAAATATTTTTTTGGAATTGCACTCCATCAGTATATGAAGTTATGGGTGGAGAAAATATTGGAAAAAGTAGAAGATAATTGAACAGGTGCATCTCGAAATGATTATTCTAAAAGACTAGCTCGGACAGAAAAACGTATAAAATGTTCGCTGCTTTTATCTTTCTTCTCCCACAGAGTCTACTGTCGTGATCAGCTTAGATCAACTCAGGACCACACGATCCTTTGCAATGATATTGAACAGGTCTACCTTAATAATTCGATTTCCTTTTCTACAACAAAACTTTCAAAACTACCATCGTAACTAATTTTCAACAAACATCAAGATATGATTGGAAGACAAATGAAGTTTTATTAAATCAGTAGAGAACTCAATACGTAAATAGAAAGTAGTGAGGCGGTTTTTGTTTTTTTTTTTATTATTTTCTACAAACTTGTATTTGCAATAATTAAAATTGGCAAACAAAGTATGAGCAGTCAATTATTTTGTCTATAAAGACCAGATGGTTTCACTGGCAGTGCTCCTATAGCAGAGCCAAAGTGTATTATAAATTATAACTCGCTATTACTGAGCGACAATGCGGTACACTAGAGAGCCGCGCTTATTTGAAACCTATGAAATAATCTACCAAATGATAATGAAAATCATAGCGAAATTCAGAAGGATTTAAAAACAACAACATTGTTAGCGGCCGAAGACTTAAATATCCTAGACAAAAGACAGCGCACTAACAATTCGCTAAGGCAAATGAAAATTTTATCCTGGCAGACGACATTTTTCTGCATTTAGTGAACTGCATTTAGAAAACAGCTGTTCCTACAGAATTATTTGTCAATTTTGGAATTTACATGGATATAAAGTGAATAAAAGGAAGAAAGTTAGATTAGCAGGTATGCTGTTGATGAAAAATCAATATTTATTTGAAAATTACACATCTTTGCTGACTTTATTCCATTTTGTTGCGACACAATAGCAAACAATTTGACAACAGCTGATTTGACAACAGCCGTTACTTGTGAGTATAACAGTTGATTGTGAATGATTATGACTATGTTGCCATATTTAAAAACCTAACTGCTGTTAGATTTAAGTTAATGCAGTTTGGGAAGAGATAATGCACAATTCTAATGCGCATATTTTTCGCAAATTGACTTACAAACGTCGACTTGAATACTACGATAGGAGAAAAACTTTTGAAACCATGTCGGCATATGATGAGATCCCCTGTAAAGAATGAAACTGAATGACACTGGACCCCAAGTCAAAATAGGAAGCGACCTCTCCGAACCATTCCCCACTACCAGAGGTGTTCGACAGGTTGACAGCTTATCGTGCAACTTGCTAATGGAGAAAATGGCGCCAAAAAATAAGGCTTATAAAGTTCAGTTAACACAAGAACTCAAGCCGGCCGATCATCAACAACGTCGTGTCTTTGGGTCCTTGAAATGCATGAAAATGATCCGGAATTCCATCGGTGTACAACAGTTACGGTGAATGGATTGCTCTATCGAAAGGTGATTAATAATATTTTATGGTCGGAGTTGGATGAAATTGATCTGGACAACCTTTACTTTCAACAAGACGGCGCTACGTGCCACACAAGCAACGAAACCGTTGCTCTTTTACGGGAAAAGTTTCCGGACCGTGTTATCTCTCGAAGAGGTGATCACAATTGGCCATCGAGATCATGTGATTTAACACCTTACGACTTCTTCCTTTGTGGCCACGTTAAAGATAAACAATACGCCAACAACAAAGATTGAATTCGTGAGGACATAGGGCAGCCACTTTGCGATTAGGTTATGGAAAACTTCATGAAAAGGATATGGTCCTATAAGCGTGGTCGTGGTGACCATTTGGTTGATATTGTTTTTCATTATTCACGGCATACCTTCCTCTTTATTATGAAATAAACATCCGATCGTTTATCTCAAAAAATGTAATTTTTCCTTGAATACCAAAATAACACCTCCTGTTGGAAAACCCGGTATTTTGGGGAATTCTTCACTTGGGATATTCCTTATTTATACCCTCACCCTACGGGTAGGAGGGTATATATCATTTGATACGACCCAAAAGTGTAACACCTAGAAATATTCACATTAGACCCCAGGTGTCTGAACCAAATTCGATTCATGACTTTCTGAATCGTTTGAGCCATGTCCGTCTGTCCGTCCGTCTGTCCGTCTGTCCTGCTGGTACGCACGATAACTTTCGAAAGAGTTAAGCAATCACTCTGAAATTTGGCATGGCTTAATATTTTCCCAAAACTGCTTATGGGATTGCATATGGGCTATATGGCCACACCCCTTCGGGTACTTCCCATACAAATCTGCTATTTCGCCCACTTTATAAATCGTGTAATAATATCAACACGGTCAAGTTCGATCTTGGCCAAATTCCGTAGTTAGTAAAGGTATAACTGAACAAAGTTTCTGACAAAAACTTGAAAGTCTGGCAACTCCCCTTCTGGTACCTCCCATACAAATGTACCATCCCGCCTACCTTAGAAATCGTCTAGTAACACCAATATGACCAACGCGATCTTGCCCAAATTCTGTATTTAGTAAATCTATAGCTAGACTAAGTTTTGGACAAAAACTTGGAAGTCTGGCAACTCCACTTCTGGTACCTGCCATACAAATGTACCATCCCACCCATTAAAAACCCTGTAATACTATCAATATCACCAACGCGATCTTGCCCAAATTCCGTATTTAGTAAAGGTATAAGTGGAGTTTCGGACAAAAACTCGGAAGTCTGGCAACTCCCCTTCTGGTACCTCCCATACAAATGTACCATCCCGCCTACCTTAGAAATCGTCTAGTAACACCAATATGACCAACGCGATCTTGCCCAAATTCTGTATTTAGTAAATCTATAGCTAGACTAAGTTTTGGACAAAAACTTGGAAGTCTGGCAACTCCACTTCTGGTACCTGCCATACAAATGTACCATCCCACCCATTAAAAACCCTGTAATACTATCAATATCACCAACGCGATCTTGCCCAAATTCCGTATTTAGTAAAGGTATAAGTGGAGTTTCGGACAAAAACTCGGAAGTCTGGCAACTCCCCTTCTGGTACCTCCCATACAAATGTACCATCCCGCCTACCTTAGAAATCGTGTAGTAACACCAACATGACCAACGCTATCTTGCCCAAATTTTGTATTTAGTAAAGTTATATCTAGACAAAGTTTTGGACAAAAACTTGGAAGTCTGGCAACTTCCCTGCTGGTACCTCCCATACAAATGTACTATCCCGCCTACCTTAGAAATCGTGTAGTAACACCAACATGACCAACGCTATCTTGCCCAAATTTTGTATTTAGTAAAGTTATAGCTATACAAAGTTTTGGACAAAAACTTGGAAGTCTGGCAACTCACCTTCTGGTACCTCCCATACAAATGTACCATCCCGCCCCTGATAAACCGTCTAATACTATCAGTATGACCAACGCTATCTTGCCCAAATTTTGTATTTAGTAAAGTTATAGCTAGACAAAGTTTTGGACAAAAACTTGGAAGTCTGGCAACTCCCCTTCTGGTACCTCCCATACAAATGTACCATCCCGCCCCTGATAAACCGTCTAATACTATCAGTATGACCAACGCTATCTTGCCCAAATTACAAAATGCCTTTCTTGCATCGTCATCCATGATGATCATCTTACCGGTTCAGTCGTAAAGTGGGATAGGTTCGATTCCTCTCCGGCAACATTGTTGCAGCCACTTTAATTAAGTGACCATCAAATCGTATATTCGCGCACAGACACTCACGCAAAAACAAAACCGGCACCATTAAACGGGATCACGACCGACCACACCTCCGGAAAACACCTTCACTTTTTACACCAATGCTATTGAAATTGCACAGGTAAGGGAAACTTCTGGGTACGAGATCAACATTTAAAGTTTCCGAAATCGCAATTGATTTTCTATGACCACACAAATATTTTTTTGGAATTGCACTCCATCAGTATATGAAGTTATGGGTGGAGAAAATATTGGAAAAAGTAGAAGATAATTGAACAGGTGCATCTCGAAATGATTATTCTAAAAGACTAGCTCGGACAGAAAAACGTATAAAATGTTCGCTGCTTTTATCTTTCTTCTCCCACAGAGTCTACTGTCGTGATCAGCTTAGATCAACTCAGGACCACACGATCCTTTGCAATGATATTGAACAGGTCTACCTTAATAATTCGATTTCCTTTTCTACAACAAAACTTTCAAAACTACCATCGTAACTAATTTTCAACAAACATCAAGATATGATTGGAAGACAAATGAAGTTTTATTAAATCAGTAGAGAACTCAATACGTAAATAGAAAGTAGTGAGGCGGTTTTTGTTTTTTTTTTTTATTATTTTCTACAAACTTGTATTTGCAATAATTAAAATTGGCAAACAAAGTATGAGCAGTCAATTATTTTGTCTATAAAGACCAGATGGTTTCACTGGCAGTGCTCCTATAGCAGAGCCAAAGTGTATTATAAATTATAACTCGCTATTACTGAGCGACAATGCGGTACACTAGAGAGCCGCGCTTATTTGAAACCTATGAAATAATCTACCAAATGATAATGAAAATCATAGCGAAATTCAGAAGGACTTAAAAACAACAACATTGTTAGCGGCCGAAGACTTAAATATCCTAGACAAAAGACAGCGCACTAACAATTCGCTAAGGCAAATGAAAATTTTATCCTGGCAGACGACATTTTTCTGCATTTAGTGAACTGCATTTAGAAAACAGCTGTTCCTACAGAATTATTTGTCAATTTTGGAATTTACATGGATATAAAGTGAATAAAAGGAAGAAAGTTAGATTAGCAGGTATGCTGTTGATGAAAAATCAATATTTATTTGAAAATTACACATCTTTGCTGACTTTATTCCATTTTGTTGCGACACAATAGCAAACAATTTGACAACAGCTGATTTGACAACAGCCGTTACTTGTGAGTATAACAGTTGATTGTGAATGATTATGACTATGTTGCCATATTTAAAAACCTAACTGCTGTTAGATTTAAGTTAATGCAGTTTGGGAAGAGATAATGCACAATTCTAATGCGCATATTTTTCGCAAATTGACTTACAAACGTCGACTTGAATACTACGATAGGAGAAAAACTTTTGAAACCATGTCGGCATATGATGAGATCCCCTGTAAAGAATGAAACTGAATGACACTGGACCCCAAGTCAAAATAGGAAGCGACCTCTCCGAACCATTCCCCACTACCAGAGGTGTTCGACAGGTTGACAGCTTATCGTGCAACTTGCTAATGGAGAAAATGGCGCCAAAAAATAAGGCTTATAAAGTTCAGTTAACACAAGAACTCAAGCCGGCCGATCATCAACAACGTCGTGTCTTTGGGTCCTTGAAATGCATGAAAATGATCCGGAATTCCATCGGTGTACAACAGTTACGGTGTTACAGTTACTCCCCTTCTGGTACCTCCCATACAAATGTACCATCCCGCCTACCTTAGAAATCGTCTAGTAACACCAATATGACCAACGCGATCTTGCCCAAATTCTGTATTTAGTAAATCTATAGCTAGACTAAGTTTTGGACAAAAACTTGGAAGTCTGGCAACTCCACTTCTGGTACCTGCCATACAAATGTACCATCCCACCCATTAAAAACCCTGTAATACTATCAATATCACCAACGCGATCTTGCCCAAATTCCGTATTTAGTAAAGGTATAAGTGGAGTTTCGGACAAAAACTCGGAAGTCTGGCAACTCCCCTTCTGGTACCTCCCATACAAATGTACCATCCCGCCTACCTTAGAAATCGTCTAGTAACACCAATATGACCAACGCGATCTTGCCCAAATTCTGTATTTAGTAAATCTATAGCTAGACTAAGTTTTGGACAAAAACTTGGAAGTCTGGCAACTCCACTTCTGGTACCTGCCATACAAATGTACCATCCCACCCATTAAAAACCCTGTA
The DNA here is from genome assembly GCA_958296145.1 of Hydrotaea cyrtoneurina. Classification (NCBI taxonomy): domain Eukaryota; kingdom Metazoa; phylum Arthropoda; class Insecta; order Diptera; family Muscidae; genus Hydrotaea; species Hydrotaea cyrtoneurina. The sequence goes on along the minus strand of OY282516.1, from coordinate 46,674,802 downwards.
ATACTATCAATATCACCAACGCGATCTTGCCCAAATTCCGTATTTAGTAAAGGTATAAGTGGAGTTTCGGACAAAAACTCGGAAGTCTGGCAACTCCCCTTCTGGTACCTCCCATACAAATGTACCATCCCGCCTACCTTAGAAATCGTGTAGTAACACCAACATGACCAACGCTATCTTGCCCAAATTTTGTATTTAGTAAAGTTATATCTAGACAAAGTTTTGGACAAAAACTTGGAAGTCTGGCAACTTCCCTGCTGGTACCTCCCATACAAATGTACTATCCCGCCTACCTTAGAAATCGTGTAGTAACACCAACATGACCAACGCTATCTTGCCCAAATTTTGTATTTAGTAAAGTTATAGCTATACAAAGTTTTGGACAAAAACTTGGAAGTCTGGCAACTCACCTTCTGGTACCTCCCATACAAATGTACCATCCCGCCCCTGATAAACCGTCTAATACTATCAGTATGACCAACGCTATCTTGCCCAAATTTTGTATTTAGTAAAGTTATAGCTAGACAAAGTTTTGGACAAAAACTTGGAAGTCTGGCAACTCCCCTTCTGGTACCTCCCATACAAATGTACCATCCCGCCCCTGATAAACCGTCTAATACTATCAGTATGACCAACGCTATCTTGCCCAAATTTTGTATTTAGTAAAGTTATAGCTAGACAAAGTTTTGGACAAAAACTTGGAAGTCTGGCAACTTCCCTTCTGGTACCTCCCATACAAATGTACCATCCCGCCCCTGATAAACCGTCTAATACTATCAGTATGACCAACGCTATCTTGCCCAAATTTTGTATTTAGTAAAGTTATAGCTAGACAAAGTTTTGGACAAAAACTTGGAAGTCTGGCAACTCACCTTCTGGTACCTCCCATACAAATGTACCATCCCGCCCCTGATAAACCGTCTAATACTATCAGTATGACCAACGCTATCTTGCCCAAATTTTGTATTTAGTAAAGTTATAGCTAGACAAAGTTTTGAACAAAAACTTGGAAGTCTGGCAACTCCCCTTCTGGTACCTCCCATACAAATGTACTATCCCGCCTACCTTAGAAATCGTGTAGTAACACCAACATGACCAACGCTATCTTGCCCAAATTTTGTATTTAGTAAAGTTATAGCTATACAAAGTTTTGGACAAAAACTTGGAAGTCTGGCAACTCACCTTCTGGTACCTCCCATACAAATGTACCATCCCGCCCCTGATAAACCGTCTAATACTATCAGTATGACCAACGCTATCTTGCCCAAATTTTGTATTTAGTAAAGTTATAGCTAGACAAAGTTTTGGACAAAAACTTGGAAGTCTGGCAACTTCCCTTCTGGTACCTCCCATACAAATGTACTATCCCGCCTACCTTAGAAATCGTGTAGTAACACCAACATGACCAACGCTATCTTGCCCAAATTTTGTATTTAGTAAAGTTATAGCTAGACAAAGTTTTGAACAAAAACTTGGAAGTCTGGCAACTCCCCTTCTGGTACCTCCCATACAAATGTACCATCCAATATTTTTCTATAGCATTCGGTATTTTAGGTTGCTATTATGACTTTTCATCAGATGTTACATCAAATGATGGTAGCTACGGTCACTTTTGACTTTCAGATACTTATGAGTATGAGACTTGTATCTTTTTACTGAGGGTGAGGGTGTATATAAGTCGGTTTACCCGACTGCAACTTTTTCACTGGTTTTTTTTATCGTAGAGCCGCTATACACAACCAGCGCTACCACTTTACTACAATTGTAGTAGATCTACTACCTTTTCTTCATCCTTAAATTTATGTACGTACATTTTGATTTTGCTACATTTTGTGTACATTCGTGAAATAACAAAAAAAATCCCGTTATGAATTAGGGCTAGGTAAATTTTTGACAACAGGCTGGAAATATTTGACAACCACAAAACAAACACCAGCGCCGAAGAAGATTGCATAGCACAGACCGAATTGCTGCCGTTGTCGATATATTTTGTGCGGCGGGTTGCCGCCGGTATTTTTCAGTTTATGAATTTCATAAAAGTGTCCCCATCGATTTAAATAAAATAAATTATTTTTTATTTAAAAAATCAACTAATTGAATCTGATTTGATTTTTTTTAAACATAATGTATCCTTCCAAGGCACAGTTTTCCACAATACACTATTTCCCAGTGTTTGAAAATCTGCTACATTTTAACAAAAAAATGTAGCAGATTTGCTACATTTTCTTCGCCTCAAAGTGGTAGCACTGTACACAACCCACATTCCGACGATGCTGTAGGGAGAAAATAGAGCTAGATACCCTACTAGTCACTATCATCATCACCGCTCTCCTCTGTACTCGGTCCGGGAGCTGCAAAGACGTCGTTGGTGCCCCTGCCCATGTATGGGAGTTAAAAGATTGCACAATAAACGAGCTAGCGTCCAAGAGCACTTACATAGGACAAGTGCTGAAATACCATTCCGGCTCAGAGTTTTGCTTACGTTGAGTTCTGTCATCTAACTCCATGTGTTCGAAAACAAATCTGAGAAATCGAGCTAAATACGTTATCGGTTAAGGGGAAGTGGCAGACTGCTTTCAAACAAAGATAAAGTCTTTGCAAAAAGGTCAGTAAATAAGAGGCCATTGTTAAAAAGAGTTGTGATAGAAGATGAAGAATTATCCCTTACCCTTTTTACAAATGACCAAAACCTCGTAGTTCCCCTGGGAGAAACAAGATCTTTGGCAGATAGTTTTTTATATATGACACAATCGTTTAACTACGAACTTGTCAAACCTAAGTAAAATCTGGAAATAAACGACATCTGCAGAAAGCGAAGACAAAGAAGAATTGCTTTTAAACCTTCGATTTCAGTGAGATTCAACAACAATTGACACCTGTAGTTTAACCAAAGACCATATAGAGGGCAGACAACTCAAGACATTTGATAAATATTTCCAATTCCCTTTTAAGTATTCACTGGTAGGAAAACTTTGCTGAAATCAATGGGACTCATCTAACGTCTGCCCAAGTGATTGTCTTTGTTATAATTGCGCTAGTCATGGCCATGCAAGTGTGGTAGGAGAGTATTCCCTAATTTAGGGACAACTAAAAATCTATCAGCGAAAAATTAATTAAAATCCTCTTAAAGAAAACTAGTGTCTAGCAGCTTAATGCCAACATTCCACTACCTCTACTATTAGATTGTAAACAAAAGAAAACTCCTCAAATATTTCTATTCTTAATGCATTTTTAATTCCACACCACTGAAAGCCACAATTTCTTTAAGTGGGCATCATAACCAGAGACTTATGGTGTTACCTGCAGGTGCCACTGGCTCTGGAACATTTCACTGGAAACCGTTTACAAATGATACGCTTGCCGTTTGCTGCTTTCAACAACTAAAACAATTTCAATGCCATTGTATTAAAATCTTTATTGGCGTTTCATAAAAACGTTTGGTGTGGAAATTTAGAAAGTGTACATTTTGCATTTTCCCTTAAGAGTCGCGTTGCCTGTGATTCTTTGTGCCAAGCAAGTGGCGCCCCTTAACCCAAGTGGTTACTGTGTTCCCGCCATGGCAATCATAAAGTGCCTTAAAGTGCAATTTCGGTTATGGTGAAAGTGTGCGGTTTCCTTCTACGGTTGATACGGACTCTTCCGAGCTGATATTTTCAATTTATTGGATCATTGTTGGAAATGTGCTATTTGCCATCTATTGATTGTACAAACCTCGCAACATGGTGAAGTATGTGTACGAAGTATTGAGCAGCGACTGAAATGTGGCCAGGGTCATGGGATAGACGTTGCCCACCATAATCTGAAAGATAATTCAATATTTATGAGTGAGTTGGTATGTATTTACTTTTGTCCTTATGTATTTATGTCCACTTAAAGGATTACCTGCAAAGGCTTTTGTGTCCTTGTAATGAACAACAGCAGAGTTTTACGAAAATGTTGATTGCAATAATACCATGGAATGGCATAAGCCGCCTCCGATACCTTCATACTCTGTCACATGGAACAGCAAGCAAGAATATCGATTAATAAATATTTAATGAAGTAGTCTCATCTCAGGACGAGTCCGATGTATTTACTTGCCTCCATTAACATTTCGTTGGCATGCCAGTAATAGGTAAATAAAACGTACATCATTGTCAGGATGTACATGATTATGGAGATGATTTGTGTAAATGTTTCGATCTGCAAATACAGATTATTAAATGTCCGTTCACCGAATGGCTGTGTGAGTTCAGACAGACTTACAATATTCATACAGAAGAGCAGTGAACATATAATGGATCCGAATAGCAGAAATTCCACACACACGATATAAGTTACCAAACAATTAAAGTTGTGGACGTAACTGCAACAAAACGTAAAGGAAAATAAATCCGATGACAGAAAGGAACATAAACGGTGAGGGTCAGGCCTTCATAGGGATCGACGAGACATGCTGGCCGTATTCAATACGCATTATACTGAAAGGCCGCCCAGAAGGCCAACAAAAGACGAAGGCACTGACAAGAAGTTCATCGAGAAGGAATTTTAACCCACGGCGGTAGGGACGCAGCAATGCCTGCTGTATCTTTTTAAATGAAAACAAGAAGGCCTTCTGCGAAAAGGCCTCGTAAAAATGTTCGTCTGAACTTTTTAATTTGATAATAAAAACCCCTCCTTAGAGACGGCATTCGAATATGAGAATGGTTTTCAAAAACTTTACTTCAAGTCCTCTGTAGCATTAGATCATGCTTTTATGAGCCCAGAAGACCTAATTATATTTATTTCTCTAACCTTGATGGTATAAAGACGTTCTCGAGAATTTTATCAATGGAAAAGCACAGGGTTTTCCAACAAGAGATGTTATTTTGATATTCAAAGAAAAATTATATTTTTTAAGATAAATGATCGGATATTTATTTCATAATAAAGAGGAAGGTATGCCGTTAATAATGAAAAACAACATTAGCCAAATGGCCACCCCGACCATGCTTACAGGACCATATCCTTTTCATGAAATTGTTCATAACCAAATCGCAAAGTGGCTGCCTTATGTCCTCGATAGCCTCACGAATTCTATCTTTGAGGTCTTGAATTGACGTCGGGCTGTTGGCGTAGACCTTATCGTTCACGTGGCCCCAAAGGAAGAAGTCGCAGGGTGTTAAATCACCAGATCTCGGTGGCCAATTGTGATCACCTTACCTTAAAACACGGTCCGGAAACATTTCCCGTAAAAGAGCAATGGTTTTTTTTATTGTTTCACCGATTTTAATTATTCACCGGAAACATATGTTTTCTAATGAAAAGTGTGGATTATTTTGACTGACCTCCCAAAAACGTATTTGTAGTTTAAACTCAGTTCTATTGGAAACTGAGTTTTACATAATTGTGGTTAAACTACGAATTCATTTATTTTTCCAATGCTAAGGAAAATAAGTCAGTAAGTTTACCCGTTCAGGGAACAACAGATTTTGATTTTGTCACTCAATTTCTGTCTGGAAATTTCAAGATATCGGACTCCTGTCTCAATAGTCTTCTTTGTAAGATTCGATTTTGTTTATTCTCTTCATCACTCGAAGCGGAATTTGAATTAGAAATTAAAAAGTTTTTACCACAAAAGTACCAAACGAAATACTATTAAAGCTGAGTTTTTTTTTTCAAATTATCGATAAATAGTCAACGTCGCTCAGTTGGGGAAATTCGTGACATCTTTGGAAATAAATCTGTCATTTATTCGATTGGATGGAAATCTCACACAGACTTAGTGTGTTTGAGCTTTAGTCCGCAAGGTTGACCCAGCAGGTCTAGGTTTGAACCAGTTGAGCTACAAGGGCCCGAATTTGGAAATCTCTGTTGTCAAAAAAATTTAAACTTTAGCCAAATTTGTATTACTAGTTCAATATACCGAAATATATTTTTAATTTGTGGTTATCGCTCATATAATGCGAGATATGCGAATTTTAAACGAAAAAAAAAACAATTGTATTCAGTTTATTGGGTATAACTTGACTATTCTAAGTGCGATTTTGGTAGAATGAAGAAAGTTAGTTTTGAAACAGAATTATTAAAAAACCAGAATGAGTGACTCTTTAAAAAATCTCATAAGAAATTGTTTGGGGATTTTTCAGAATTTTAGGGGAAATTTTCATATTGGGCCTTTGTTTTCTCAAAATATTTTTTACAAAATTTTTAAAATTAAGTAACAAATACTTTTTCAAGCTAATTAACGGGCGCCATAGGCGCATTACAACTTACTAGTTATTTATAGAATTATTATAGAACTAGTAAGTTGTAATGCGCCTATGGCGCCCGTTAATTTGCTTGAGAAATATTTGTTAATGAGAAAATTATTTTGTAAAAAAAATTTCGAAAAAAAATAAAATTGAAAAAAAAAAATTTGTGAAAACAAATTTTTGTTGAAAAAAAAAATTTTGTTGAAAAAAAAAATTTTGTTGAAAAAAAAAATTTTGTTGAAAAAAAAAATTTCTTGTGAAAAAAAAAAATTTGTTGAAAAAAAAATTTTTGTTGAAAAAAAAAAATTTGGAAAAAAAAATTTTTGTAAAAAAAAAGTTGGAAAAAATAAATTTTGGAAAAAATAAATTTTGGAAAAAAAAAATTTGGGGAAAACACAATTTCTGTACAAAAAAAAAATATTATTTTTTTTATTATTATTATTTATAGAATTATTATAGAATGCCTATTTAAATTCCTACGTACTGCGTGACAGAGTCAGTGAATCAGTGAATCAGGGAATCAGTGAATCAGGGAATCAGTGAATCAGTGAATCAGTGTCGAGGGTAAATATATATTAAGATATGAAATTGTTGGGGGATGTTTCAAAATTTTTCATTTATTTTGGATAATTCTTTATTTGGGGCATTATTCTTTTTTGTTTCAGGGTATTTTTCATATCGTAAATGAGAAAAATGTGGCTCTATGAAAAATCCATTCAAAATAATAAATCTGATATGAAATAGTTGGGGGATTTTTCTAGCATTTTTTAAGAAATTTTAATTTTGAGCTTTTGGGGTGATTTTTTCATTTATTTTGGAAAATTCTTCATTTGAGGAATTTTTCCTATTTTTCCTGGAGTTGAAAAATGTCGTCAATGAGAAAAATGTGGCTCTATGAAAAGTGTGCCCAAAAAAATTAAGAATCCCCCAAAAAATCTCCTACAAAATTGTTGGGTTATTTTTAATTTTGGGCTTTTGGGGGATTTTTTCATTTATTTTGGAAAATTCTACATTTGGGGGATTCCTAATTGGTTTGGGAAATTTTTCCGTTGGAACTTGAAAATTTAAAAAACAAACGTTTTTTGCTAAAAAAAAACGGTTACCAACATATTTTTGTTTGTAAGATTTTTTTCTGAACATAGAAAATTTCATATTTTCCGAAACATAACTAAACGTAGATAAATTTAACAAAAAGAAAAAATATGGTTACCCCTATACTTTTCCACCAGTCCTCCCCCGAATATGACCATTTTTTTTTCCGGCTAATTTCCACTTTGGACCACTTTGGTTTCTTGAATCGTAAAGCAGTTTCTTGAATCATATTCTTTATAAAAATCTTGTGTGACCAAAATCCACTACTAAAGTTTAATATTATTTTAATTATTCACCGGAAACATTTTTAATGAAAAGTGTTAGTATTGCCACATCAACAGCCGAAAGCTTTCCAAAGTGTAACCCGTTGTTGTAGTGCCAACAATTTTCATTTATCAACTCAAACGTCCCGCTAGAATTATGAAAATTAAAAGAAATTTACTAAAAATCCCAAATTAGAATTGACGACGAACCGCAATAGGAGTGATTATTTTTTCTATAGATATTTCAATGGTATCTGTTCGTCAGATAACCGTTGTCTGGTCCCTTACGTTAGATCAATTAGCCGGAACTTAACTGTTCAAAGTCAAATGGCCGGTCATTTTGTTCTGCAGCCGAACCGTTCGTATGTGGAATATTCTTCCAGCAATATTCCTGCCAGTTGTGACAAATGTCAACAAACACAACTCCCTCTTTCCTCATTCCGATATCCTAATTTCCTTCCGCTAACACAATGCATTGTATTTATAGGGGGCACACCCGAGAGTTGATCTTCAAAAAAAAAAAAAAAATACAAATTATCACTAAGTAGAATTATAGAAAGTTGTTCCCTCCAATAGCACAAGTTATACTAGAAGAAGTTTGGCAGGAATATATTTATAGAGGATAGCCAACTCTTCTGTAAATCAAGTTTCGAAATGATAGTTTTTCGTTTGCAGAGTATTCCATGGTGATTTTCAATATAATATCAGTCCAAAAGTGTAACAACCAAATGTACCTCTGTATTGTAATGGTCAGGCAATGCTAAGCCACATATTCAACTTTTCGTCTTACCATGTCAAACGGTCGTAGTATTGAATGCAACTCCTTAAAGTTTCAAATTTCTTGGCGGCACTTTCTTCCCAGCCAATTTCGTTTAGGCGGTGCTGCAGTATCATCAAAGCCGTTTTGCCAAACAGAGCAAACGAAGCGAACAGACTAACAAAAGGCATATACATGACAGTCAGGGCCAAAGGCGTGGGAAACTGCATTATATAGAATATTTCATAGACCGGGGAGGCAGTCATGTCCACACCTGGCAAAGCCACACCAAAAGGATGCACTGCAACACAAGCAAAAACATACTCGAGACATAAACACAAAAGTTGAACAAGAACAAAAATATGTCATCATTAAGCGTAATTGATAAGAGCACATCACAAAAACACAGAGGCGAAAGGAAATTACACAAAAGACATGCACACATACCTCTTCCTTCGCACAACAAAGGATATATCAAAGCGCCGACGATATCACAAAAGGAAGCTGTTAAATTGAAAATTGATACCTTCCTTGCAGCCGCCGTTGCCTGCCGCAACATCTTCCTGGCGTACACATCATTACTTTCCTATTGACGAAGACGCCGACACAGACAAAGACATTAAAAATATGTAAATATTTTGGCAACTTGAATGTTTCCACAATTGATTGACTATTGGCACGTGCTCGTCCACGACTCACTTCGATTTCATTGTACAGCGCAACCAGCTCCAACATGAATGCCTCAAATTTATCCCGATTGATAATGACAAGGCACGTACGCAGCAGGGCATCAAATATCGCCGCCGCGAAGAATGTGTTCAGAATGAATGGCGCCAAATCGCCCCACATTCGAAACAAATACACGAATTGCATTGCATTCATGACACAGACAGGCAGCACGAACATGTACAGGCGCCAATTGTTGCCGCGTCCCGGAAATATCACCGATAAATATCTCCACAACTTCACATTTATCGACAGCATAGGATTGTCCTCGAGCATCCTCGGGTCACAGCAAAACGTCGTCAGGCAAACAATCGCCCACTCACGCTCTCCCACAAACACTTGTGGTCGATACAAAAGAAAACCTTAAGTTGTGTTAGCCGGGAAACGGAAACAGCCAAAAAGTGTTCAAGTTCTGTTACACGAAATAGGCAGCCGTTGAATGGCACAATGTCGAGTGTTTGCGTTGACGAAATTCCGCCACTTAAATAGCCTGAAGTGTTGTTTGGCCTGCCAACACTAATTGACGCCATACGCCTTGGTCCGCCGGAATTCAAGTGTATGTGTGTGGGTGGGTGGGTGTGTGAGTGTAAATTGAAAATAATTTTAAAATTGAATAATTATGGAACGGGTGTCGTAATACCACGAAATGGCCAATTAGTGCAAGTGGCAATTTCCCTAATTGAATGTTGCACTATTTTATTGAATTAAAGGTTTGGGTTACACTTAATGATGGGCTCTCTCTGTGTGTCTCTCTGCCGGTTTGTCTGTACGCACGTCCCAGCGTTTGTCGCCTGTGTGAGTATGCAAATTATACCTAAAGGCCAATTTGTAAATTATTGCGATGGATCATCATTTGGCGGATTTACCAGCGATTACTTTGTACTTTTGGCTAGCGCATGATGGCCAACAGTTTAACAGGCTTTAACAAACAGTTGAACAAACAAATGTTCGACACTTTTTCATTCTTACCAAAGGGAAATTCAAATCTAAAGCAAAGAATATCCAATGAAAGTATCTGTTCCATGCAGGAAAAGGCGAAGAATTTGTCTTCAATTGGCGAGAATTGTATGGTATAATTTGTATATTGACTGACTGTCTATTGCTTTGAAGTCAGCTTCGACCAGCGAATGCTTTTTTTAAAGAACTTGAACACCGAAGAAATTATCTGCAAAACAATCTCGATATACATATTGCTTCTTTCTGCAGCCACAGAAATATTTTTACAATTTCTATGGAATATTTCATGTTTTGTGTCGTATTGTTTAAGAGATCCCAGCAAAACTGTTACTCCTTTGTAGAATGGCTCTGAGTGACTTCAGAACATCTGTATCTAATATTAGGAAAAGGCATTATGCTACACAGAAAAAAATTCATCAATTTGATGAATTCGTACATCAATTTCGTAAATTTGGACACTATTTTCCAACCAACAAAATCAATCTGATTAAAGTCAGTACAACAATTGTGCATCATTTTAATGAAAATAGAAATGTTTTTTTTTTGTTAAAGTATCTTGCTGTTTATTTGCTTTGATTGTAGGCAAGGTATAGTAAATGATATAGCCGTGATGTTGAGGATAAATCTGCAAAGATGAGTCTGATGTAGGGTTGTTATACCGGGAATTCCCGGGACGTATTTCCGGGAAATTTTTTTTACTTCCCGATTCCCGCGATTATTAGTTGGGATTCCGGGAAATTCGAATGCAAATTTTTTTAAAGTAAACTATATGTCTAAACTAAATTTAGACATTTAGGCGATGACGATATTGACAAATGTAAAATAAAATACTATAAAGGGTGTTTTTTATTGGGGTATAGAACTTTAAGTTGGCATCACTTTTTTAACTGGCGGCCAATTTGTCAGCTGTCAAGTGATTAATATTTAGTTTGGTTTGCCATTTCATCAGGAACAGGTTGACAAAAGAACAACGCTTGCAAATCGTACAAATTTATTTCGAAAGTAATGGTTCAGTTCGCGAAGTTCACCGCAAGCTCCGTCCATTTTATGCCATTACATCCACAAAAACTGACTGTTTGGTGTGCTCTATGGGCTGGTGGAGTCATTGGGCCATACTTCTTCCGAAATAATGCTGGAGAGTCAGTTACCGTTAATGGAGACCGGTATAGAGCCATGATAACCGACTATTTTGTTCCCGAATTGGATGGCATGAATGTGGATGAGTTGTGGTTCCAACAAGTGGTTGAAAATTGGACCTGTAGAATTGGCTTTATTCGAGCCAGCCGCGGCGGCCACATGCCCGAAATCATATTTAAACATTAATGGCATAAAATTATCCTTCCAATAAAGCCAAATTGATAGACATTAAAACGATTTTCTTGTGTTTTATTTCAATTCGAAGTTCTATACCTCAATAAAAAACACCCTTTTCAAGTACTGATTTCAGTAGTGAGTCTACAATAAAATTATTTATTACGTTTTGGTTTAAAAAAAAAAAACAAATACAATTTTAAAGTTTTTTTTAAACATAGTATTTTTTTCATTACATTTTATAAAGAAAATCAAGTCCCCAGAATTCCCGGGAAGACGTCGAGAAATTCCCGGGAGTTGAACAAGGTCGGGAAATACGAAACCCTAGTCTGATGGTCAACGTGGACAAGACTTAAACATGTTATATATTATTATGGAGATTATGACCGGGAATTACAGCGCCAAGGTAATGTAATAATTTAGCAACATCCAATCCGCTAGAAAGAAATTGAAATAAAGCGATGGATCGTACTTGCAAATATACCCTACTTCGATCTATACAAACAATGCAAATAAAATGACACATTCAATATTTTCTTCGAAAACTACAAACAGTCATATCTCGGTAAATAAGCGTCATAGAGCGAACAGAGGCGATCACTGCTCTAATCAATATTTCCTCCTAAAACTTCAAACAGTCTTATCTCAGTAACTAAACGTTGTAGAGCGACGTTTATTCTACCCGTGCATTTTTTAAGGCGCTAAATTAAGCTATATCACGATATGAATGTCGGTGAAGTCATATCTCAGTAAATAAGCGTCCTAGTGCGAAAATATGCGAATTCAGTTATCACTTCTTCCATGCAAAATTCAATATTTCCTTCCAAAACTACAAACAGTCATATCTCAGCTAATAAACGTCCTAGAACGAACAGAGACTAATCCTCTCATCACTTTTTCCCATGAAAAACTCAATATTTTCTTCGAAAACTACAAACAGTCATATCTCGGCAAATAAGCGTCATAGAGCGAAAAGGGGCGACTGCTCTGATCACTGATATGATCAATATTTCCTTCGAAAACTACAAACAGTCATATCTCAGTAAATATGCGTCATAGAGCGACGTTTATTCTACCAGTGCTTTTTTAAGGCGCTAAACTAAACTATATCCCGATATGAATGTAGCTGAAAGTTGTTAGACGACTACCACAGCAAAAGGCGCAGAAGGGGAAAACTGAGATTCTGGTGAAAGGATCAAGTGGAAATCTTTAGAATCACAAACTACAGGAAACATGTACAAGACTAAGGGCTTGGAAATCATATAGTAAGACAGAGCTGTGGAGTCGGAGACTGGAGCCGAAAAATTCTCGACTCGACTCTTTTATTTTGTACGTAAAATGTACCTCTAATCAAATTTGTTCACCATTTGCCGTATTTTTCAAAAGAAGGACAGTGGCGCCAAGTGTTAATATTTTTTAAGCTAATTTAATTTAAGCTAAGTTAATATTTTTTAAGCTAATATTTTTCAAAATTTGATTTTTTTTTCGATTATATGAACTTTTTTATCTTTGAGAAACAAACGCACCCCAGGAATAGTGGACGGAAATACAATTTCCGAAATTTTGTTGCAGAACAGCTGAAGTCGGAGTCAAGCAATTTTGGCCCAACTCCACATCCCTGGGAAGTAGGCCAACAGACAACTTAAGAATGTAACCACTTAAGGGTGAATATGGCTGGCGACTAGTGGGTGTACCGACCATGATATTGTGTATAACAATCCATGATGGGCTAAATAAGTTTTGTCCTGTCACACAGTGGACGCACTTGTATGAAGCCAGCGGTCAAAAATAATTCCAGGAGCGATACCAGCATGCCACTTTGACTTCGACTGTATAAAATGGTTATACTACTCCGCCCACAATCAGTTCGTACCTAAGAACATTTTTTAATATGTAATTTAATGCAGTTTTTGTATTTTTTTTTTGTTCTGCTATTAACTCTAAGAAATAAAACTTTTGGCTTTAAGGGTACAATAAACTTTTGGAGACAATAAACCCAGAAATTGAAAATATTAAAAAACGGAAAGGCGTACGAACGGATTGTTGGCGAAATAGTAAAGATTTGCACAACGTACCGCTACAAAACATGCAATAAACTTGACAATCTCCCAATTAAATGTAAAGGGTGTTTTTTTTTAAGTGTGGTTTTCAAGTATATAATTAAATAAAAAATGGCCATGAATTTATCTTTATTGTAAAAACATGGGTTTACCATTATGTTTTAAAAAGTGATTTCGGACAAGTGGCCGTCACGGCTAGCTCGAATAAATTCCAGCCGAGAGCGCTAATTTTCGACCACTTTTTGCAGCATTTGGAGTCGTATGTCAGCAATAACTCGGCGAATATTCTCTTCCAAGGCGTCAATTAAATAGCACGACCTTGTAGGCCACACCAAAGGCCCATGACGCGAAATAATGTGCTCACTAAAAGTTTCCTTCAATAAATTGATTGTTTCGTAGGCTGTATTGATTGTAGCGCCGTCTTGTTCGAACCAAAGGTCGTCAACATCAACATCCTCCTATTCAGGCACGAAAAAGTCATTAATCGTGGCTCTATAGCGTTCCCCATTGGCTGTAACATTATGGCCGGCTTCATTTTTGAAGAAGTCTGTTTTGAAGAAACACAGACTTCTTGAGGATGTAACGGCGTCTTAACAATGGCTTGAGGAATTTCTTGACTCCCAATGCGACACCTTTGTTTATTAACCTGTCCATTTAACCAAAAGTGAGCGTCAGTGCTAAACAAAATTTTCTTGTGAAAATTGGAATCGGTGGTCTTCTTGTTTTGGGTCCATTCTCCGAACGTGCGATGCGCTTGATGGTCGTTCGGCTTCAATTGTTGCACGAACTGGATTTTGTAAAACCGCAAACCAAGGTCCATAAAATGGATGGACACAGCTCCAATATTATTTGTCGCTTACTTGAATATTCTGCGAAACTTTTAGGACGTCCGCGACATTGACTCGGTCCAAAGGATTGTCAAATACTTTAAACTCGGCAATTGTAGTTTTCAAAACTTTTAATTGTGAATGCTGAACATTCGGAGCGACCGGTGTCCATCCGAATATGGTGCCGTTTCGAAGAACTTGGAATTATCATACAAACAATCCCACAAATGGAGTTATCCGGTTCTAATCCATATTGAATTGTATTCAAATTACTCGAAGTTTCCGAACACTGTAGTTATACAACCGTTTCGCCGATTGATCATTTTTTTGTTTTCAAATCATCGATTTGACCATGATTGAACTAGCCGTTCTCCATTCGAAACCAATGACATTAAAATGTAATTAAATGAAATACCGATATGTCTATGTGCATACATGTGTACATATTTGTACAGACATGTCTGTGTAGACACACTCATGCATACACACACATATTCATATGCTTGCATACAGATGAGTAAATAACAAAATTCCCACATATATTTCGATGTTAGAATTTCACCGGAACTACTGTAATGATTTATTATGCGTTGTTAACGTGTCTCCGCATTCCAAACAACATTTCTGGCCAGCATCCATCCGCCCATCGCCCGGCCGACACACACACACACAAGCGCATACAACCACATACACATTTCCTGTCATCTGTAACTGGCGTTATTTGCTTTCATTTCAATTTAATTTTTGAGACCAAAACTAACCGCCACATACGGTCGGTCGGCCCTTGTCCGTTCCTATTGTTTTGTTTTGCCTTTCTGCGTTTTGTTTTTCCGTTCCGTTGCGTTCTGGCCGTTAGTGTTCTTTTTTCCATTTGCCGGAGTTTTGTTTTTGCACATGTTTGCACAAAATATTATTTTAAGCTGTTCCATGTAAACACTCCCTGGTCCGTTCTCGGCGTATGTTTATCTGCATATGGATGCAGGGTCCTTTACTTTGTATCGATGTCCTTGAGTTTGAGGTTGCAGGCGTAAATACGTGAGTGTGCATGTGTGTGTGTGACGTATTTGTCTGCCTTTGTGCTTTTTTGTGGCATAACGCATCAGTAAGTGGCATTAATGTTCGTTTGACCATTTGTCCGTTTGTGTCCACATATCCCAAGACGAGTGTGAGTATTGATAATATTTGCTGATGCTGCAGCCTTTCCGTTCGTTCATTCATTCGTTTGTTTGCTTTTGCCATGTGTCCCACGACGACCGCACACTGACGTGAAACTACAACACACAAATATTTTTGCAACGCAACATTGTGAGCGGGTGTGCGTGTGTTGTTAACATGAAAAATGATGGCCGGTGTGGACTGTTTCCTCCTTCCCATTCATTCAGCTGCCTCCTTTGGTTTCTGCTCTTTGGGGCTGTAGTTATATTGTTTTTCTGTTTTTTTTTGTTTTGTTTGCAGTTATGGAACAAAAAAAAATTGTGAAATATTTAATGTTTGCCATATTGTCTGGATATAATCCTCTGTTATTATTTATTAAACCATCTTTAGTGGTTTACTACACCCTACACCGATGGACCAGTAAAAGTATGGGGGTAATTCCCAAGAGTTCTCAACAATCTCCACACCTGACCACTAGGAAATCAGAATTCCAGTGGTTTTTATTTTATTGCCAAAGTTGGGTGCCTAAAGAATTGCCCACGTATTCATGAAAAAACCTTTGTTAAGAAAAATTTATGGAAATAGAAAAACAATTTCCAGACATTTTTCTTAACAAAGATTTTTTAAATTTTTATGAACATGGGGGTTGGACTTAAAAAATTAGGAAAATCCAAAATAGGCTTTTAAGATTAAAATTAATATTCAAATTTCAACGATATTTTTTTTTTATTTAATTCCAATACAAACAATTTTGTATTCTAATTTTGGATACAAGGGTAAACCGGGAGACACAGACCATATAATCGGATTTTTGCAGCGTCAGACCAAAGCCTTTGGTGGGAATCGAACCCACAACACCCACGCTGATAGAAAAGCACCCTACCAACTCGCCGACCGTGGCGCTCAACGTTATTTATAACTTTCTATTTACTTTCCATGAATGAACTGAACGGGGGGAACTTCTCACTAATCTGTGAGCTGCGTACCTTATAATTTGTTTATTCACTTACGGGGACCGAACGGCTAATGACTTTCTCGGGAGGTTTTACATGGCTTAGAGCACAAGGAATCGCAATCAACTGTAAAAGTTGGAAAAACCCTTGTGACCACATGCAGAAATTTCGTCTTTTTAAATGTTTACACATATGTAAGTAAATCACGTGTTTGGAGATTGTATCAACTAAAGCTTATTTGCTTCGAAACAATGTTTATTTGGGTGCAAATATAACTTATTTGCTGTTATTATTAAGTACAGGGTCCGCCCAATAATTTTTTTTTTTTTTTTGAACATTCTATAAAAAAAAAACTACTGGGTATTTTCGCAAATTTCTTTTTTATTTGAAAGTACAATCCTTCCGGTTAATAATGGAAAATAATTTCATTGAAATGGCTGCCCCGGCTGGCCATGCAGTAGCCTAACGACATCAGCTCTGCGGCTGATAATGCGATCTTCAAAAACAATACAAATTATTATTACAATACAAAGTAAATTTATATTCTAATTTTGGGTCCAAGGGTAAACCGGGTGACACAGACCATTTGGCTAAAATTTTGCAGCGACAGACCAAAGCCTCTGGTGTGAATCGAACCTACAACCCCCACGCTGATAGACAAGAACGCTTCCAACTCGCCTACCGGGGCGCCTAGAGAAGAACTAATTATTTTCACGAACATACTGGTCTTTACACTCCCAACACTAAATTGTGAGTCTCTGCAGCAATCATGGACATCGTTCTGGAATCGAAGCATTCCTGGAAGCCGTTTATATCTGGGGAAATCGTTCGGAGAAAATGGCGAACAGAATCGAAAATGATATATAGGATATACATAGCGATCATTGGACCAACACTCAGATAATACGCTCTGGAATATTCGAGTGCAGTGAATTGAAAATCACACCACTCCAATCTAACAAAAGTCCAGCCTGTGCGTGAGATCAGCACCCCAAACAGGACTTAAAACAATATGCGATATACCGCCCACAGACGTTTATCTTAGGAATTGTGCAGCTAACATCGAAGTGAAAGTAAAATGACTACGGAAAAAACCTGCGGACATTAGGGTACCAAAAAAATCTTCTCTTAGAATTCCATAGTGTCTTAACCTGTTGTTGATGTATTTTGTTCTTTAGATTTTTTGGAAAAGTGGCACAAATGGAATTTTCTCAAAATATTTTATTTATTAGTAAAAGCATTTTCTTTGAGTCTTCTTGTGAAACCCGAATTTGTTCTAGAAAATACTATTTGTAACACTTTTTCCAAAAAAAAAAAAAACGAAACAATATCTAAAAAAAATCTGAACAAAATCTTTGACAAAGCGCACCTCTGACTTCCTTAACGAAATGCATCGAAATCACATAATTGTTTTAGTTTCATATTAACCTTACCTAACCTAATCTAGATGTCATATTTTTACCGAAACCCCCACAGGAAATGATAGAGGCTGGTCTTATTGCCGGAATGAAGCGGGTGTGGCCCAATATTTACATACAAAATTATTCAAATCTGTAGGACCAAAAACTGTCCATTTAAATTAAAGCAAATATTGACAATTACATTCACAACTGTCACGTTGGCCACACACCGACGGATGCATTCGCCGCAGTGATAAAAAGGACATTCATTGCACTCTTTCACATACACCGGGGCATACATACATATATTGGTATCCTCAAATACAATGGACATAATCATATTGTGAGCTTGGGCCGTCTGTTGTATTTTCCAGACAAATACACATAAATTCCTTTGATAGACATTTGGTGTGCACTCACTTCTGTTTATTAGATTGGGTCACGTACAAATCGTGATATGTGCTCAACCCTTTTTGTTACCCTCAGACTTATAAACCAGAAGGAATACACACTTGTTGCCGTCAGAGAAATAAAACGTAACTTCAACAATGTCCCTCCAGAATCAACATAAGCTGTATTATCGATTCACGCTGCTCAACAAGGACTTCTAGAAATAATCATTGGGGTATCTACGTAACGTCGTAATAATACATGATCTTTACAAGAAGTGCCTATCCCATCAGTGTGGCCGAATAGTTCAACAAACGACTAAATCGTTTCACTACGCCAAATCCTAAAAAGACTCATGAAAAACAGATCGATACATCGATTTTTCATCGATTTGTAAGCTGCCTTCGATACTCCGATAAGAGACCAACTATTTGAAACAATGTCTGCGTTTAAAATTCCAGCAAAACTTATACGCATTTGTAAAAAACCTCTACGAGCCATTTTCTACCCAGATAGGGCGACAGCTTATTTGAAATTAAATTGTATTACTATTTTGTAATTCAAAGCCTTACGACCAATTCGAGAAAATTACAATATGCAACAGTTTAAATGGAATTACTAACATAATTTTATCTTGTAACTTCTTCCACATCCGGACCGGAACTCTGTCCCTCAAGCGCTGCATTCTCCTCACATATGCTGACGACACTGACATCGCCGGAAGGATAGAGCGTGATGGAACTGTGGCTATTTTTATAAACCAGAAGGAATAGGTGTAGGTGGGTCTGATGATGAAGCTGTGCTAAGTGCTTTTGACACAAATTTCTTAGCAACATCTATAGTCCGATCTGTGTTAACTTGGAGTATAGACATCGAATGAACCGTGAGCCGTAGAAGATATATCCCGACATGATACATAGATTGTTATGGGTAGGCCATGTAGTTTGAATGAATGCAAACGTTGGATGACAATATCTGCAAACGGCGTAGGTAGGTAAGACCGATACTCCATGGATGCACTGGAGAAGGCAATCATAAGACCACAGTGCTTGGAATTTAAGACTAACAACAGGTAGTACAGCCAACCTAAGCCATTTCCATTAAGGATCTCGAATAAAAATAGTTTTCAAGACATAATTGATTACAATTACTATAAATAATCAGAAAATAATCTGATTTGTTTCAGAGATTAGTTTGGATTCTTTATGATTATCTATAGTAATCGGAAGTAATCCCGATAAAAGTCATTTAAAAATATGGTGATGCAAATTTTTGTCCACATCAAATTCAACCAGTATTTGGTTTTATTATATGATTATATTTTTCTTTACCGGTATAAATTGTTTGTCGTTTTTAATATCGCTAAGCTTATAGCATTCTTCTTGATTTCTTGTTGAAAAAAATTGCTTGTGGAATTCATTGATTTTTTTATATTTATTCGCGATGACATCGTGGATAGCCCACGTTCATACACGTAAACAATTATTTATCACAAATTGTTTAATAGAGAATTATATACTCATTACAATACTTTTTAAACGTAATTTAATTGATTACTAATAGTAATCGAAATTTAACAGCTTTGGCTATGAGACATAACTGAGAATTGCGGATTAGTACACAATTTGACACCATTTAATATTTCCATTTAGTTATTTTTAATGCTGGCTATCCATGCTTAATATCGCTTAAATCTCCATACAAATAAAGCGATTATCTAATTATCACAATAGGCGTGTTTTCGTTACACCGCTAGATTAGGTAATCGCTTAATTTGTATGGAGAGTTAAGCGATATTAAGCATGGATAGAAATTACCGCTTAAGTTTGTGTCTTGGCAGTTGGTAGAGCATTGCCAGCATAAAAAATATCACAATGCCAATATTAAATGGTGCCAAGTGTACCAAGATATCATTCATTGTGATGTAATACACAAGAAGAAGAAAATTAAAACAAAATTCTATCACAAAAAGACCGACGACTGGTAGTAGTATTGTTAATTTATAATTGAATTTGATATATTTGTCCACAACACCTACTCATCATGGCTATTTTTTTTAGATTTTCATGAAAATTTTGTGAAAATTGTTCACAGCATTCTCAGAATGCTGCCTAGTTTGTATCAAATGACAATATCGCTAGTTTGGCGTTTTCTTTACAATTTACAATTAAGCAAGCTATAATACCTAGCTTGTAACGAAAACACGCCTAATGAATGATGTCTTTGTTAATTTGGCACCATTTAATATTGCCATTTTGTTATTTTTTATGCTGGCAATGCTCTGCCAACTTAGCGATAATTTGTGTCTATGCTTAATATCGCTTGCTCTCCATCAAGCGCTTATCCAAGCTAGCAGTGTAACAAAAACACGCCTATTATACCATATAGGGATGAGTGGAAATGCAAAACTCCTTTTAGAAGACTGTACGTCGATTGCTGTCGTTATCAGGACTCGATGTCGCATGTTTGTCATGACGGGACACTGTCTGATTCGAAGGCATGCAGTGAAGCTAATGGTTGCGACTGACTTCTTCAGATGCAGTGGGGAGGAGTAGGAGTCCATTAAACACCTTGTCTGCACTATTTTTTTTTTTGGCTCAACCTGATTTTAATAGCTTATGATGTAAAGTATTTTTGAGAATTTTTTTAGATTTTTTGGAAAAGGTTTAAAGGGTTATGAGTTTTTCCGTATTTAAATCACAAGTGGGTCAAGAAAAAGCATTTTCAAAGTCGTTGAGTCATACTTTCAAAAGACAAATATTGGAGCTTTAATTTGATGTATATAAAATCATTTCGGTAGGGAACTATCCGGTCTGACCGATTTTCGTATTGGAGGACTCAGGAGCTTATTGATCCGCCAAGGGTAGGAACTAGGGACACGTTTTCGCTAGCCTCCGTCGTACCACAAAGTTTAAATGAGTCTGCTTATATACAGCGAACATCGCTCAACAAGCTAAATTTCATTAATGGAAGCGATTATGTCTCGACCCAGTCTTATCTACATGTGTATTGTAGTAGAAAATCAAATGTCTATAAAACGATGGTGGCGGGGGTTGTGGTGAAAATCATTTATATCAGTTGTAGAAAGGAAAGCCTGCCCTTTCGTATCGGTTAAATCACGTACAACGTTAAATCTGCTGTTAATTACATGATATTAATTTTCCACACAATGGCCATCGCTTTAAGGGATGTCCAACTTTCTGTAGTCAATGGAGCCAACGAGTTTTGCACTAATTACGTTCGAAAGGCCCGATGGTCATTGGACAGTTTCCACAAGGTTCTCATTTCCGGATTACAAATAATGGTAAATGCCAGCCGTTTTATCTTGGCATATTGTATGTTACCAAAGGTATGAACCACAGTTTGTCCACCTCTGTTACATGTCCTGATGTGTTGCATTCAACTCCATCTCTTGCCATTCATCAGAGATTGTGGCAAACAATGATGTTTGCTTTGAACGAAGTTGCATGAAATTGAAGGGTTGGGGTTGCAGTTACAGTAAAATATGTGTATGTGTGTGTGTGTATAACTAAAACTACGTTTATTCAAGTGGTCAGTGAACGAAGTAATTAATGTCATCATGTGGTTTATTGGTTTTGTATGAGTGTTGCTCCTCTTGCAAATGGGGCCATTGCAAAAACACAAGTGTATAACCACATTTTTGGGACTTTGAAATGAATTCGAAGTTGCAAACATGAGATTATTTTTATAATTTGGCTTTCATTATTTTTTTTTTTTTATACATAATGGACTAAATCGACGAATATTTGAAAACTAGTAAGTTGTAATGCGCCTATGGCGCCCGTTAATTTGCTTGAGAAAGTATTTGTTACTTAATTTTAAAAATTTTGTAAAAAATATTTTGAGAAAACTATTTTGTAAAAAAAAATTTCGAAAAAAAATTTTTGTTGAAAAAAAAAATTTTGTTGAAAAAAAAAAATTTTGTGGAAAAAAAAAAAATTTTGTTGAAAAAAAAATTTTTGTTGAAAAAAAAATTTTTGCTGAAAAAAAAATTTTGTTGAAAAAAAAAATTTCTTGAAAACAAAATTTGGAAAAAAAAATTTCTTGAAAAAAAAAAATTTGGAAAAAAAAAATTTTAGTAAAAAAAAAAATTTGTAAGAAAAAAAATTTTGGAAAAAAAAAATTTTGGTAAAAAAAAATTTGGGGAAAACACCATTTCTGTACAAAAAATATTATTTTTTTTATTATTATTATTTATAGAATTATTATAGAATGCCTATTTAAATTCCTACGTACTGCGTGACAGAGTCAGTGAATCAGGGAATCAGTGAATCAGTGTCGAGGGTAAATATATATTAAGATAGTCTCCTAGGAGTTACTGGTTTATTAAATTTCCAAGCAACGGGGTCTTGAGAAAACCCCGTTATTCCCTGCTTAGATTAGGTTCGGTTGAGGAGAGGAGGCATATTTTCTCCGCCTCATGTCCTTGGACATGGATTGGTCCCGAGAAGTTATTTTAGGAACTCTCCAGCCCCCCTGAGTTGGGTCAAGTCCTTAAAAGAGTCATTTCCAAGAAACGGGATGTATTGTGAGGTAAATGATCGCATGTTTATTTCATAATAAAGAGGAAGATATCCCGTTAATAATGAAAAACAACATCAGACAAATGGCCACCACGACCATGCTTACAGGACCATATCCTTTTCATGAAATTTTCCATAACCAAATCGCAAAGTGGCTGCCCTATGTCCTCGTTAGCTGAGGTCTTGAATCGACGCTGGGCTTTTGGCGTAGACCTTATCATTCACGTGGCCCGAAAAAAAGAAGTCGCAAGATGTTAAATCACAAGATCTCGGTGGCCAATTGTGATCACCTCTTCAAGAGTCAACACTGTCCGGAAACTTTTCCCGTAAAAGATCAATGGTTTCGTTGCTTGTGTGGCACCTAGTGCTGTCTTGTTGTCCAGATCAACTCTGACCATAAAAAATATTTACTCATCTCTCGATGACTGTTACCATAACTGTTGATCCAACCTCATTTTCGAAAAAGTCAGGTCCAATGACCCCGGCGGGCCATAAACCGCCCCAAACAGTCACACGTTGAGAATGGAGAGGCTTCTCAACTCTTGGGTTTTCCGAGCCCCCAGATGCGACAAATTAGCTTTTTGTCGTAGCCACCGAGATGGAAATGGGCATCCTCAATCAATATGATTTTTCGATGGAATTCCGGCTCCTTTTCATAGATTTCAAGGACCGAATCAGCAAAGACACGTTTTTTTTTTGTTTTACTAACACTCAGGGGATGCCCCCTATTGATGCAATGCACTGTGTTAGCGATGGGAAATAAGGGTATTGGAGGGACGAAAGAGGGAGTAGTGTTTGTTGACGTTGGCCTTGAATTTGATAATGTCATAGCAGGCAGGAAAAACACTTGCTGGAAGATTATTCCACATGCGAACAGTTCGGCTCTAGTGTGTCGTCCGGTCAACCGGCCATTTGACAACGAACGAATGGATAGTCGCGTATTCCGGCTAAATGTTCTAACGTCAGGGACCAGACGAAGGATATCTGACGAACAGATACCGTTGAAATATCTATAGAATAGCGATACACAACCCACATTTCGGCGATGCTGTAGGGAGACAATAGAGCTGGATACCCTACCATCCCCTATCATCACCACCGCTCTCCTCTGTACATGGTCCAAAAGCTGCAAAGATGTCATTGGAGCCCCTTCCCCTATATGGGAGCTGTATCCAAAAAAAATCAATTTTTCTTGAGCGACGTGCACTGGTTTTATTCTTCACATCGCTAACATGTCCCAACAGCTTGAATTTGTCCACCAATTTCTGTATTGCGGTCCGACAAGGTCCAAAAATGCTTACGACGATCCAAAAATGCTTTAGTTTTGCGAACTGTGACTGCAAGATTTTCACCATGTTTGTAGTGAATTTTAATAATTTCAATGCGTTGTTGAAATTTCAAAAAATAAAAGCTTCAAAAGTGACAGCTACCGAAGTACCGGGTGATTCAAAATAACACCTCTTGTTGGAAAACCGTTTACCTCATACAGCTGACGGTTCTTTCAACGCATATTTTGCAAGTCCCCACAAAGAAGTCTAGGTAGAAAAAGGGTGTTGTACAGTATTATTTTAGTTCAACGGAAGGGCCCTGTTCTTGAATTGTTTGCTTATCCCAACGTAACACATTTGCCAGCACCACACTTCTCTTTATTTCGATTCTGACATTATTATTTCTATTCATGACGGAGCCGAAGTCTATAAATTCGTAAACTACCTCAGCGTTGAAACTTCCGGCCTTCACTACGTATATATTTGTTGTCTTTTCTTTGTTCTGAATCAGTTACATCTCGCTCTATCTTTCCGACGATGTCCGATGCATATTCGAGAAGGATGTGGCCTTTGGTGTTCACTGCGCAAGTTTTATTATCTTGTACTTTTTCCAATATTCTCTCCATCAGGATGTTGAAGAAGTTAAACGAGAAGCTGTAGCCTTGTCGGAGATTTGTTGTAGTGGTGAATGGTTTGGAGAGCCCTATGTACAGAGGATCTTGTATGGCACAGATTCATTCTACAATGGCGTACAAGTTTCACATACGCAGACATGGTTTCAAACAGTTGTTCTCTTATCGGCGTATTGAAAGCGGCTTTATAGTCGATGAAAAGAGGAAAAGGAGTTGAGGGAATGTATGAGGACGACCCATGTCTTCAGATGGCAAGAGGAACAGGTGGGAAGAACCACAAAGGAAACCTAGAGAAATCTCGATTACAAGAAAACAAGGAGAATACTCAGTTTAACAAAAATGAGCTGAATAAGCTAGTTGGGGTCATCACAGGACACACTAGCCTAAGGGCACACCTATTTAGGATAGGATGTTCCGAGAACGAGGAATGTAGGGCATGCGGAGAGGACGCCGAGACGGCTAAACACTTTCTGTGCCAGTGCCCCCCTTTCTCGCAGATCAGGAAAATCCAATTAGGAGAGAATACTTTAGATGAACTGTCGGTCGTCAAAGGAATGGACATAAGGAATTTAAGAAACTTTATAGAAGGGACCGAATTTCTAACGTAAAAAGTCTGAAAAAAAAGTAATCACGAGCGCACAACAGTCCGAATTACTGGCCGAGGTGTATGTCAACGACATGAGACGGTCATTCGTACATGACAGATCCTCCGTTTCAACCTAACCTAATAGCAAAATTACCAATCTGTTAAACATATCCATAATTTGAAATTTACAGTGCATTAATTTTATAGTTTATCAGGAGCATTTCAATAAATCTCTTGCATACAAATGCCTTGCCAAACTCCGTCTGTCCCCTTATCATGGAACTGAAGCTACTGTATTTGCTTTCGCCATTCGACATATTAAAAGGCAAGGATTACTTAATTTATCGGCGTCTTATGTTCAATTTTTTGCAATGATCCTGCAGTTGCACAAGCTAAGGTCCATGGACATCAAGACACTTTCTAAAATGTCTTAACATCCGTGGACCTCACCCATTAAAAATGCATTTATATTTTATAATTAATATTACTTAGATTTTGTATAATAGGTACAAAATAATTAGCAGTATGTATTTGGTATTTCTAATAAATCTTACTAATATACGTGTAAAGAATGTATAGCAATATAACAATATAATCAGCAAAACGTTTGGTATTAATCATAGGTCTTACTGAAATATTTTTAAAGAATTTTCAACAATTTGGCGACATAGCAAATGCGATTTGTTCGTTTTCGATTTCTCACTTAAAATCGGCCGCCGATTTTTTTTATTACCTTTACATTTTTATTTTTCTTGCTATTTCTTACCAATCATATCGATTAGCTTTGCACACATATGAAGTGAAATACCAAATTATTTTTGCAACGAAATTTGTATTTCTGACTCATTGTTAATTTAAGCTTACCTTTTTCATCCACTGCTGCTCAAAATATTTTACAAAAATATTTAAGCATTCTCGTTGGTTTCGAGGAAATTCTAAAAGATCGTTTTTCAAAGTTATGAACATCTCCTGTATTTGCTCTGGCTTTACCAAGGGCAGACATAGAAATTTTCGGTACCATATATAGCAGTCTTCGCTATTTCTAATGAAACTGCCAAACTTATTTATCTTTCGACTTTTCCGTCGCAAAGCCTGGAACCAGCATCCTCTTAAGGACGCATTTGGAAAAATATTTCCCACGGCTTTTCGTAAAGCTATTTCATAATCCGTATGAAATGTCGAAGCCTCAAATTGAAATAAATTAGTGTTAATAAACTGAAACAAATGTTCATAAGCTTCTCTGCTCTTCTTTGTCATCAGTACATAAATGAATGGAAAAGTCTGCAAAGAAAAGTACAAATTAAATTTGTGCGTTATTTCTAAGATTACGGGTCAACTTACATGA
The DNA here is from genome assembly GCA_958296145.1 of Hydrotaea cyrtoneurina. NCBI lineage: Eukaryota > Metazoa > Arthropoda > Insecta > Diptera > Muscidae > Hydrotaea > Hydrotaea cyrtoneurina. The sequence continues at coordinate 46,648,324 of OY282516.1, read as the reverse complement.
TCCATGTAGTGGAAGTGGATAATAATCAATTGTTTATGACCACAAGAGGGCACAGTTTTAAATGTACCGTCTATTAAATAGCGACGACCTTTAGGTTTCTTCTCAATTATAGATGATATTGTTGGAGATATGAATACACTGTATGCAAATGATTCTTCTATAATAGTTTCACGGTAAAATGGCTTATCAATGTGTTTAGATGCTCCGTATTCCGCCAAAAAATCTGCTTCTTCGAATAACAATTTAATCTCGAGTGGAGTTGTAGGATTCTTTGGCATACTGCTGTTACGAATTCTATGCAGTTGTCTCTTCATTTTTGTAAAAGATACAATGGAAGCCAGTTCCGGGTCTTTCCTACACTCCTCGTCAAAAATGTCTCGAACACCCTTTCTTTTAATACTTGTCTTTTTTTCGCATTCACTTTTTATGTTGCCCATTATTTTAAATTTTTTAATTAAATCTTCAGGAGGAGCATGATTATGATGGTAACCAAGGCTCATCTGTTCACATATGCCACTCTCTGTAAGTGAAACTGATACTTTACACGTATCGAAATAACACTTGTAACGCGTGGAGTCTTTATAAACATGTTTTTGTCTAAATATTTGTTTTTCATTAGTTAAAACAAGTAATTTAGAATTTTTACGAAATCCGGCTATAATTGTTGTTTCTCCATAATTTCGCGGTTTCAAAATATGTTCACTTTTAAAATAGATATACCGATCTATTCGAAGTACAGTTGATGACTAATTGTTGGCATTAGTATTTTATTATTATTTTACTCCAAATTTCTTGCAATAACATCTAAACAAACGGTACTTTATTCAAGAATCGCATGCTGTTTTCATAAATAAAAATTGTGGGCATTATGACATTTCGCAAAGTGTCACTATGTCCATGGACTTAGCGGCACAACGTTTATGACCATTAAGACGTTTTAGAAAGTGTCCTAATGTCCATGGACCTTATGACACTTTTTTTTGTCACAACGTCCATGGACGTTATGACATTGGCCGTTGTGACATGCCACCCTCCAAAATAGCTCGTGTCCATAGGCTCCAGTGTCGCCATGTACGCTGATTTCTTAACTTTACGCTCATCAGCGTACCATTGGTTCGATTCTTGTCGCATTCGGTAATCAATTTCGCATCGCCACCTTAATTTGACAAAGGTAAGTGCAAACTAGGTTGTACTCGGTAACATATCGTCATGATATGCAATTGTGGCATTCTTGTTTCGGTTAGACCACTTTATGTATTTGTTTTTGGGCACATATTCATTTAATGTTGCAGCCCAACCAGCCAGCTCTTTAAGAACAGATGATTATCCCGTCAATGTACGAAAATATCCTCAAGGCGAATGTACGAACAAACATTTTCAGGCATCAATCAATTAGGATTTAAGCCTCTTATTCCTACTTCCGTTTCCTACATACTCAGCTGTATTCGTATACACACACACACACATATGCATACATACAAGTGTAAGTACACATGTAACTACAAGCACAAATACAATCATTCATATTAACGATTCGCATACGCATTCCATCAGCATACAAACACACACATAAACAAGTGTTCTTATAATCCCTAATCAATTTTCCCCGGACGTAAGTATGTGCACATGGCTAAAAGGAAACGTACACGCACGCACATACATACATACCAACGCACAAACAAAATGTTTACGAAAATCTTGTGGCAAATATTTACTTTTGTAGCATTACGAAGCGTTTCAAATACGGATAAGTTACGCTACGATTTGTTAACATACGAGCTCATTCATCACTCCTTCATTTATTCATTCACTTCTATCCACAGCAACAATAAGTGCTATTGAAAATGTTGCCATAAGGGAACAAGTTAAGCAAATACTTTATAATATTTTCACCTGGACACCTTTAATATTGGAAGAAGAAAAATTTGATTTATAAGTCGAAAACCCCTAGCCGACTCACAGCCCCCCGGGCAACGGAGTTTTGGCAACCACTAAGGTTCCACCTAACATGTGAGCGGCGAAGCCTTACTTCCGGTTAAGTTGTTGGAGTTGTGTTTGTAACACGATTTACAGAGCATTGAAAACAAAAATAACTGAACCACCACCACAATCTATTTAAGGACCATAATTAGTAGGCCGATAGCTTTAGTTGCTAGTGCTTATTTCCTTTTAAGTTTATTATAATTTTAAATTGTAATAGATATAAAAATAAAATAAATAAAAAGGACCATAATTAACGGATATGTACTTGAAGTGTACGAATACTTCTGTGGCCAGGTGTCTCTATCCAATTGGCGGATGTCCTCGAAGAGTTCAGAGCTGTCATTACCGCCATCCAAGAAATACGATGGACATGACGCGGCGAAAATAAAATGTTGTGAACAGGCTTCACACCAGTGGGCAAATGGCCACAATCCGTATTAAGGTCAAATTGTTTCACAAGTTTTACTAGCGCCTGGAGCGCTGCCATGACATTAATATAGTTCATGGGGATTTTAGTCACAAAGTAGACAGGGAGAACGTAATTGGTCCGGCCGATGATAACTTCAGACTCCATGACTACAATTCCGCAAAACTTGTCGAAACACCATAACGAGAATGTTAGACTTTGAAAAGCTGCTTTGAAAATTTATCTGAACTTCTCCCAAATTAAAATAATTTTATTAAATTTTATTATATTAAATTTAACCTCATTAGATGAAATACGAGAACAAAAACAATTAAACTTATGTGGGTATTTCATAAGATGTCATCTCTAAGCCTGTCTTCGTGCCCTTGGTCGCGTAGTAACAGCCCACGCGTATACATTGACTCAATTCACGTTTCATCAGCCACGCATGCAGGAAACCGGCAACAAAAGCATCGCCCTCATCTCCGATGTGTGACACATTGAAGGTTTGAAATACCAGCGGTCCCGGTGCACATCCTTCTTTCAGATAATTGGTAATCAGTTCAATGCCCTCTGGTCCATTGGTAACGACGAATATGAGGGGACACCACTTTTTCTGGATAATTCCTTCGGCCAAATCTCTAACGGTTGGTGCACCCCAACACTCACAGAACACATCAAATTCCTGCTTATTTCCGAATACAAACAGAGCATTACTGACCAAGAATAGCAAATGATGGAAGTTCTGTCGCACTACAACATCGGCACTGAGGTTCAACGCTAAATAACGACGCCCTTGAATGTAATTCCGCACAATGTATGTGGTGACCGCCTCCCGTTTTGGCACAAAGGAACCTTCCACATAGAACAATTGCACACGATTGGAGGGTCTCAGAATGTCCGAATCGTCTTCGTTGATAACGAACTGTAGATAGTTTACAGAGAACTGACTTGATGCACCGCTGCTGGTGTACAGAACTCTGGAATCATTGTGGGACAATGCTATACGACGGCCAGTGGACGCATTGACGATGGTCTGGACTCTGAAATAACTGAAATTTAAATTAAAACATTTCTTTCTGTGCTTTAAGATGGGGCATCGTACCTTGTGTCCACATCGTCCTTCTTCAGCAGTTCACCTACAATGGCCGATTCTTTGTCATCTCCGCAGGCACTAAAGAATAGTGACTCTGTTCCCAATTGATTCAGGATCTGGACAGTGTGCAATGCCGATCCGCCCAATTGAACTTTGAGACCTCTTAAAAAGAAAAAAGTGGAAATGTCAAAAGCCAGTGAAATATTAAAACAATTAAAAATAACACAATATGAAATCATATTAACAAACGAAATGGTATTTGGAATTGAAGAAAAACGCTTAAGATTTGGATATAGCGGCTATAGAAATGTAACTCTAGAAAAGGAAGTCTGGGTCGTGACACCGTAGATGCCTCATACAAAGGTGCGGTCATAAACTGGCTGTGGTACACCAGTGGTCTTCTGCATTACGGAGTGATGTGTAAGCCTCTATCTGAGTCACTGTCGTTTTTCTAAAAGCCGAATTAGATTTTGAGTAGGTGCTCCTTCGTTTACACGAAAAGGCAGTACAAAATTTGAATTTGTGTCCAGCTAGAAATGTTGCAGACAATCCCAACATTATACGTAGATACGTTTATGTCTTAGCCTGCCATGAAGGAACTGACCGGTAAATTCACTCAAATAAGAGAACTGTACTGGTACAATTTGTATACCCACAGACCGGTTTTAGAAGTGGAAAAGCACCAGTCAAAATACAATTATAATATTATCAGGTGCATTTTGGAGTTACAAACTCAAAAAAAATATGTAGGTAATTTGCTATGGATCATGGTCTGTGTCAGGTTAGGTTAGGTTAGGAAGGGTGGTACATCCTAAGATGCACCTCCACTCGGAGACCCATAGGGTCCATTGTGAATCCCTTCTATTTACAGCATAGAAAACATATAGAAAAGAGAAACGTGTGAGAATCCATGGTGCAATGTTAATGTAAGTCTGTTAGTCCATCGAGTAGCCGCATCCCCCGTCGTTCAACCATCTAATACCCCTTATATAACTAATAATGTTTTCAACACCTGTCTTCGAAATGTCCCCTAGTTCAGCAAAAAATCGATGCCCTAGACATTTTTGTCTATGGCGTTGCAAACTTGGACAATGACAAAGGATGTGTTCTATTGTCTCCAATTCGTCCTCATCCTCGCACATCCTGCAGAAGTCTGGAGATCTACTGTCCCATCTGCTGGTCATAGCCCTAACTGAGCAGTGTCCTGTAATCACTCCTATTGCAATTCTGAGACTACTTCTATCCAGTGCCATCAGTGCATTTGTTCTCGCCATATCTAACCTAGGTCACAAAACCTTCGATATATTGCAACCCACTCTTGTTTCCCAATTGGAAAGAGTTCTGGTTAGGATATGATCCTTCTGTTTTTTGAAAAAGTAGCTGATTGGCGGTTTAACCGATCTGTCCGCTTCCTCAATATGCCAAGCTGAGCCCGTTCGAGCCAGCTCATCCGCGATTTCATTTCCTTCAATGTCACAGTGACCTGGCATCCAGCATAAGCCTACGTTGTAGTTCCTTAGAAGTAGGCTTAGCACCTGCCTACAATCGTTAACTACCCTAGACAAAACCTGATGGCTTGTTATGGCCCTCAGTGCTGCCTGACTGTCAACGTAGAAAGTAATGTTGTCTCCTTTCGGTATTATGCTACCGGAAATGTCCTTCGCAGCTCGCAATTCCGCTAAAATTTCAGTTTGGAAGACACTACATTCATCCGGTAGTCTAAATGATTTCCTAATGTCCGCCTTTTCTGTGTAGACACCAGCTACCGTGCCTAGTTCCATTTTATACCCGTCAGTGAAGACTGCCCAACCCTCGTGCAAGTTGCGGGCTCCTACCCACGAATCCCTTTCAGGGCTTTCTAGCCCGGGCAGAGTCAGAAATTCTGTTTTCTTAATTATGTAGTCCGATTGCTCATCCGGAACCCTGGACGGCACCCGTTATTCCTAAAGCCGCACACCTCTGTACCTTTTCTAGTTCTTTGTAGTAACTGTCTACCCTTCTTGCCTCCCACCACATTGTACAGCCATACGTAAGAACCGGTCTAACTACCGCCGTGTAGATCCATTTCACTACCTCGGCCGAAGTCCCCAGTTCTTACTTATGGACTTCCTGCATGCGTAGTAGGCATTAGGTCCCTTTCTGAGTCTTTCTTTTGTATTTCTTTTCCAGTAAAGATGGTCTGTGTCACCCGGTTTACCTTTGGATCCCAAATTAGAATATAAATTTACTTTGTACTGTAATTAATAATAAATACATTTTTATGGACACATTTTTTAAAAAAAAAATCTTTGAAATAGTCATATTCGTCCGATATCTATTTATATATATATAATTCTACTGTACGTTCGTTTTGCTTAAAAGCTGGACCGATTTGAATAAAAAATTTAAGCATAAGCATATAAAAACAACAGGTCTCACAGAATAAACTACTCAATATGATAGATAAGCCACCGTGGCTTATACCAACTTGCTGGTTTCGAATTAGTCCACGTTAAAATCGCTAGACTAGAACATAACTTCCATTTCCCAATTTCATTTCAGAAGGGCTCCGATGAATTTGAAATTACTTTTTCTAACGAATTGCACATCCTTTTCGTTTTGGAACTCACTCATTGATGTTTATGTCCGATGTAACTTCCGAGAACGTGTTCATGTCCACTTCCATTCTGTTGTTTAAACTCAATCTGTGGCGATCCAAGACTTTTGTGCCCTCCAGATTGGCAGTGTAATTTACAAACATGTTGCCAAAAGCCAATACTTTTCTAAAAAACAAACAATAAAAACAAATGAAATTGAAAACAAACAAAAAAACGGACATACATACATTGCGGGGACTTCTTTGGTGTGTCTAATGCAGGACAAGCTGGAGCATGACAGATTCATTTTGGAGATGGTTTCTAAAAAATAATGTTCCATTTCAAACAAATTAATAATAAAGAAAAAAAAGATTATTTATAGTGGGTGTCTCAGTTCAGGTACACCTGGACCATTCTAATTTCTAGTTTCTTTTTTATCCAAATTTGATTATCGCTGGCTTAACATGCAAAGGATTCAAGTCTACGTTTTTTTAGAAACTGACATTTTAATGCAGTAATGACATTGAGTAAAAATACATGAATTACAAACAAAACAGTTATATAATTTTGTTTTGTAGCGCTTAGTCCAAATTATTATATCTTTACGTAATATCACCCTTCTTCCCATGTTGTCATATTAACCGTAAAAAGCAAAGAAATATAGTCTGAATTCGAGCACGAATTTACTGACGTCAGCGCATCACCGGCTACTCATGCACTTGCAATACTCTATACAGTAGTATCTGTATCCATCTATGTAATTGTGCAGCTAAAGTGAAATGACGGATACCAAAGTCGCTAAAAAAAGTCCCATGGATATAGATCTGTCTTAGTTGCAGGTTGGGACTGTAAATGCCAACGATCACTAAAACTTTGAAACTCATGGAAATGGACCAACAGCTTGAAAATGAAGACACAATGTTGTTCAGATGATTTCAGAAACTCTAGAAAGGGATATATCATATAGATTATTAAGAATTTGTAGTAAGATATACGCGCGAAGTACTGCTCGGAAGTCAGCTTGACTTATGTAGTCAAAATGCCGATCCATTCTTAGTCCGAACTCTCTCTATGACAAATAAAATTTGACCCCAAAACCATGCACTTCAGCGCTATTAAATCCAGACATATGTATTGAAGTCCAAAGCAATGACATAAGGCGAGACAAGTCGACGGGCATATGTTCATCGAAGGGCTCTGAATCAGTGGACAATTCTGAAGTCTTATATACGAATTCCGTTTCCGCAATTAACGATACAGAGATGGGATTCCATACGCAACTGAACGATATCTTGCTCCTTATGAATGCAAATCAAATCAATTTCAATACCGGATAATTCTTCATGTCATACTCACTCACAGAAATGGCAAACTTCGTGAGGACTAATAGAGAAACTGCAACAACGCAAAAGAATCAGTAGAACACCTGTTACGATGCAGTCCAAATCGTTTGAAACGTCAACTCACTTTTATTGGGAACAAACACCTTGACGGCCGATAGAAACGTCAACTCATTTATTGTGGAAGAAGATTTCTCGACGACATCAGACAGAAATGTGTCTCTGACTTTATCAAAATCTCATTTTTCCTTTCATCTGCTACGCCACGATGCAAATCTAAAATGTCAACTCACTTATCTTGTGCTCAGATTCCTTGGAGACCGGTAGGAACAACATCAACTCACTCATCTTAGAAGCAGGTTCTCTGTAGGAAGCGAACTCCTTGGCGAACGGTTGAAACGACAACTAACTAATCTTGGTATCAGGTTCCTTGACAACCTTTGCCATGGAATGAAACTTGCCACTGACTTTATCGAAACTATGAAATGTCTCATTGTTTCAGAATCACTTATGCTCCATATTCCGTTATCTCCCCCGTTTTTATTCAATGGTATCACAACGAGCCTATAGAGATTTTAGGGTAGCCTCTTTCTTATTAAAATGTTGAGAGAAATACAACGATACCCCGTCACAGAATCCACATGATTCATTTTTATGGATGAACCCATTTCCCTAATTAGAGTCCACAAAATATTTGTATATACATCGATTCATCTAGTCGGTCTGTAGATCTATTCAGTGAATCTTTGTATGGATTGGCGACTTTGAAACAACAACAACGAATCCTTTAAGAATCGATCGCAACTCTTTTTTGTTTTCAATACTTGTACTCCTTGCTATGCTTACGTCTTTTCCTTAGAACGAAATTAACCCCGATATTAAAATACACTTTTTTTTTAGATATTTCAAACAATTCCAATTTAGCCCGTCAACGTTTCTGGGCGAACTGTTTCAAGTTTGCCATTCTTTAGAATATCTGAGATTCAAATGTGGATTTTATTGTTTGTGGTTTCACATGAAATTTCTAAATTTAACTTTTATCTGCGGTCTGTTACTCTTTTCATCATCAGCAAACCCTCGTGTTGTTCACAATTAATTCTCTTTTCAAAATACTTGTAATTGTAGATGTGTAATAGGAAATGTAATTAACTCAAAATGTGATAAAAAGTGGGTACTTCGTACGTTATTAAGTAGCCCAGTCTGGACGAATCTTGGTGTGGTACTTTTACAAATAAGGCCGTAACTTCTTCATTTATCCGTAGATATCCCTCAAATAATGCGTAGTTTCTTAAATAGGGTGCTAGCTAGTCGGTATTTATGTAAACAACATTTTTAGAACGTTTTATGATTTTTGTTAGACCAAAAACAATAATATTTTTTCACCAACGAATTTTTTCACCGGTATGAAGGCGAAAAAGGTTTTGACTACAGATCTGGCAAGTACAATAATCAATTAAAATTGACAAACATAGAGAATTCTTAGATAATAGAAATGTTCTAAGGTCAATTTTCACAATTAAAAAAAACTGCGCTTTATTTTCTTCAGAATCATTTTTAGCTGCTGCGTTTATTTTGCTCCTAACATAATCGAAACCTAAAAAATCGGTTTTAAAAACTATAAAACGTTGGTTATCGGTAATCGAATCCGATTTACCATCCCTAATTCACTTGCGTTTGCTCCTTTTGCGTATTACTGAGTTATGTGTTATTATTTTGGGAGTTTAAGAAGACAATTAAATAAAAATTAGGTTTTGTTGCCGCACAACATGATGTTGGGATCAATACGAATATACAGAACATTTAGAACTGCGGCGGTGTGCCTGAAGTCGAGGAGTTTCCGTAAGAGATCCAATCCAGGCATGGGCCATCAAGTCGCAGCATTCGACGACGACGTAACCAGTGAAATGCAACAAAATCCTGAAGGATTTGGCGATATGGAATCGGATTTTACGGATGTTCACAAATCACACAAACAATATGAGCTTGAACACCGGAAGCAAGCGGAGAAAATAAGACAATTTGTGGTAAAATCAAAATATTTTCAAGATTCTAAATTACCAAATTTCTTAACACATGCAGAAAAAGATCAAATTCGATTCCTGCATGGCAAGGATGCGGAACAGTGGTCTGTGGAGGTATTAGCTGAAAGCTTTCCTGCAAACTGTGAAATAATACGTAAAATTCTGAAGGCCAATTGGAAGCCGGTATCTGACAAAAAAATGCAAGTTCATGATGCCGGTGTTTCCAAAAACTGGCAACTGTTTCGAAAGGGCGAGCTTAATGCTAACATACCGGAGGAATTGAAAACTCACCTGAACAAGTTTAGCCAACGACAAATCGAGAAGACACAGTCACCAGTCAATTTAACAAATACGTACCCCAGAAAGGCATTGATGTCTAATGAGTTTTCCTCAATTGTTGCAAAGTACCCAAAGAAGCATGAAAATAGATCTGAAGAGCATAGGGAAATTTCTCGGCGTAATGTAAGTGATACCGAAGAGGAGGATACTTTTATGTTGGATAAAGTACATAGTAAAAAGAATATTCGACTCCAAGATCTTAAAAGTGTTAACCCTGCATTACAAGTTGCCCGTCATTCAGAGGAACGATTAACGGATCACCAAATAGATGTTGATTACAAAGCTTCAAGTTTAAGTGGAACGGGGATAGTTGAGGATTTGTCGACCAATTTCAGCCAAAAATTTTCTTTGAATGAAGTTGCAATTTCCGATGAAGACAGAAAACGATTCGAAATGACCGCTGTCAAAGAGTAAGTATAAAAATTCAGTGGACAAATTGCAATTTTTTGAACAAAATACATTTTTTTCCTTCAGTCGCATTCATATACCGCGGAAAAAACTAAAGGCAGGAGCCATATACCGCGTGGATGATTCTTATTACGACGATGATGGAGAATTTCTTTATCGAGTACCGGGTATGACTGGCGATAGATAACCATAATACATAATAAACATTGACTATTTCTAAGAAAAAATTAAATACATAACCAGAAATATAAGCGATTTTGTAGCAGTAAAACAAATTTCTTCCTGCGAATATGTCGACTTTGAGCCGAATAAGCGTCGAAATCAAATAATGTAGCGGAAGACAGGAAGTCAAGGAAGTTTCGGGATTGAAGGAATTATTGGAGGAATTCTCTGTCAAAGGTCAGAGCAAACACATTTCTCGTTGTTTAAAATCGAAAATCATACAAAAGGAGGGAACATGAATTTCACATGTATTCCACATGTCATATACGGCAAACCAAAGAAGAGGATATCACTAAAGTTCACGCGGCCAGGCTTTTACCAATGAGCGGCCAGGCACATTACCAACTGTCAAACCGAATATATATACATTAAAAAAACAGATGTTGCGTATTTGGTGGTACGTGTTTGAGGTAGGTTATACCCAAAATCGAGTGGTATATTTGTATGGAGGTAATATTAATTGATAACACTGATCAGCACAAAACTCCTCCCAGTTATCTGTATAGTCGATATGATACTAAGCCCCAGATATTTTTATTTTTTCGTAATCTGTTCCATTTCTGAGATATTGTTTGGCAAAATTAGCAATACAAAAGCTGACTCGATTCTTAACCATTCGGAACTGTTAATTATTAAAATAGTATTGGTTTTAGGAGTTAACAAATTTGAGAACACAGTCCACATTTAGTTACAAATCGTCACTTGAAATCCGAAATGAGTACACATTAAAAAACTCAAATGATTTGATTGATTGTGGCGAAATTTTATAGGCGAATACCAAAACAAAATAGCAAGCAGTGTATTTAGGTTTTACAACGTTTTCTGCTTCCCCTGTAATGCTATGAAAATGCTTGTTTGGCCATTTTGGATTTCTGGTGACGAAATACGTATTTGCGACCACGTATGCCGAAGCCATTACTCCTATCGTTTATCACATATCGCACACATTCTACTAAAGTAGAACAACTCGAAATTTGTCATTTTCGAGTTTAGCTGTTATCATACACGTATCTATCAGCTTAAAAGAGATCAATTCATATTACAGTTCTTGAAAATCAGTTATATCAATCTTCATGTATTGGAAAAACGAAACGCAGAATAGTGTTTTGCGTTTTCTGAAAATTGCAAAATTTTTTTTCTGATTTCATATAAATTGTGTTCATAAATAACCAAAACAATTTATTGCCTCAAAAATGTGCAGTAAAACATATCAGTTGTTTGATTGAAATTTAAGAACACAACACCTTAAACCGAACCATTTCTTCTTCTTGAATAATGAAAAAACAATGAATGGGCGATAAATTTTGTTCTGTCCCCTTCCAAACATATTTTCCCCAAAATCGCTTTCCTAATTTAATCAGATCACCTTCAGTCGTTTAACCAGGAAAACAATGAATTATTCAACCAGAAGAATTTTCCAGATTTTTTAAATAAATCCTCCACAATTTCTAGCCTCGCAACGGAATTTGAAACAAATTTCAGTTGGTAGTGGGGAAAGTTTAATACTTTAACCAGACGAACTGCTAACAATTATTTACTGAATTTTCTGCTTGGTACCGTGCAATAAAGCTTACAATTACAATTAGTATGTCCAACACTGTACAAGAGAAAGCTTTTTCGTGCATATGCATTACGACACATATTTGAAATTATTGTACTCAGGACCGTTAAGTTTAAATAAATTTGCCCATCTGGGAACTGCAATCTGACGCCATTAGGCTTTTTTGTTGTTGTGGTGCGAAAAATCCATTAACGATTCAAGTTTTTAACGCGGATATGAATAGAACTAGAAATCGTCACCAAGGTCAGGGTTGAGCCGACCACGTAAACGAAATCGTGTTCAATAATAATCGGAATGTTTGCTCTTTCGAATAAACCAATAAAATGCTTAAATAAAAACAACATTTATTTGGACCACCCTTTACATAACATGATCTCTTTAATTTGACTGTTCTCAGCAGATTTATTCACAATATCTTCCTATTGGTTGGCATTGCCATTGCTTAGAGTAAATCATTTAGTCTTGCTAACCGGTGTGAAGAAATCAGAATAATTGATCAAATAATTCGATTTTATCTCGATTGACAAGTTGATCTATGTAGTAACAAAAAGTAAACTTCTCTAAGATTCTTGCATTCTTTGTATACTCGGGATCTACTGCTTAAAACCGGCTCCGAAATACACAGCTTTGAGATTACTCTCTAACCTCAAGTTGCATTTACGAGGTGAAATTTGTAAATGACTGGAGTGTTGATTTCAAGATATATCAGTCCGACTTCCAAGTGCCACACATGCATTTTAAAGTTTAAAACAGCTTCATTGCCTGCTGTGTCTAATCTGTCATCTATGGGTATAATAAACTCACAAGTCTGCTCCGACGATAAATTATGAGTCAATGACTTAAGAAAACATTTCATAGGCAAAAAAAAAAACTAAGATAAACTGTTAATATACAATTCAAGTGTTTTTATGGTTGAATGTACACAAAGAGATGGTTTGGTGTAAACATGTGAAAACGAAACGATAACAATCTTTGTCCAGCAATGATTATTAACTGAAATGCCATTGTTCATGTTTATTTTCAAAAAATACAAAGAACATCTTTATGTAAAATGGATGGAATTGGTAAATAATGGAAAGAATAAATGCAACTAAACTACAAATCACTCAATTGCGAGAAGGCCGTTGAACTGGAGAGCTCTTTCAAATGGGATCATAAGCATAATTTAATTATGATTATTTGCTTTGATATTATTAATTTAATTATTTCATATTAAAATGAAAAGTCATTCTCGTAACTGAGCGATATGTGAAATGAAAAATGACGATGACAATCGCGACTTAAAAAAACCCAGACCATCGCTAATGCATCTACAATGTTGTAGTTGATACAAATACGTTAAATCGTTTGTGTTGTAATAAATAAAATTAATAGGTATACAAATAAGTTAATATAAGTAGTAGGAGATTCTCCGGGAATCTAAATATCTTAGTTTTAGGGCAAATTACAGCCAACTTGAGTAGCAACTTTTGCGGCAACGTCTCCGGCCATCCGCACACATTCACTCAGCGATCGTTTCTCCAGCCAGGCATGTAGGAAGGCTGCCACAAATGCATCGCCGCAGCCGGTGGTATCGACAAGGTTATCCACTCGCGGTACATTGAAATTCTCAAATGTCACATCGCCCGGCGGTGACAACTCATCCTGATAGTTGGTAATCAATGTCACACCCTCTGCTCCCTTGGTTATCACAATTATTTTCACCGTCTGGCTCTGTTTCAGGAGTTCAATGGCCATGTCATCGACACTCTCGGCACCCCAGCATTCACGGAATGTCTCGAATTCACTCTTGTTGCCGAATATGAAGAAGGCGCTGTTGGCCAAATACAGCATATGATGATAATTCACTTTGACTATATAATCGGCACTGAGATTCAAGGCCAAACGTCGACGCCCTTGTATATAGTTACGCACCACATACGTGATGACTTCTTCACGATGCGGCACAAAGAAACCCTCGATGTAGAATATTTGTTTATTGCCTGTATTGCGCAAAAAGAAGGCTTTCTCCTCTTCTTCAATTTTCCTCAAGTAGTCTTCGGAGAATTTCGATGAAGCGGCAATGTTGGCATACAATGCCAACGAATCTTTGTGTACCAAACAAATGCAACGTCCCGTGGGTGTATCGGCAACTTTTTGCAATCTGTAATTACTTTAAAGCAGAAAAATCGTTATGAATATGAGTAAACTACAACGTCATTGTTATAAATTTAAACTACTTAACGAGATACTTTAAAGCAAAAGTCTCTATAATTATGCCGGTTTTGCTTGGTCGCTGTGGGAGCAAACAACAAATTCGATTGCATTGTAATGCATAAAAGTGCAAAACAATAAAGTCATTACAGTCCATTTCAGTTGTGACTATGAAAGATATGTAGATTTGTTGTATAAATTAACAGTGGCGACGGTATGATAACGGTGGACAGATTAGCTTGAATGTGTTAGATGATAAAGGTCATTTTAGATGAATTGTATATATAATCAATCAAAGCCAATCCAGAGGGCAGACATCCCAAATCACATCCGAATTTTTGAATGTATAAATGTCTAACAAAAAAGAGTTTGCCGATTTGATCAGAATATCACAGAAAAAAGTTTTGGCCGAAATAAAGCGAAGGTACGCAAGTTTGTGAGACATCGATCTCAACATTTCACAAATTCTGCACAAATATCTGACATTATTTGCTTATAAGATCCAATTGACTCAGCAATTGAAGGCAAGCAACCATCGGCTTTGATTTCGCTTCTCAGTTTGGGTCTTGGAGCAACGCGAAATGGAAAACGATTTTTCTACTCATGCATCATCAGGTAAAAGCACCGCATTAAAGGATCGTCTAGAAGCCAATGCATGCTCAAAGACTAATAGCTGTGAGGAAATAAAGTAGTGGATTTAACTTTTCTGTGAAAATGTAAGGGTGAGCATGATAAACTATTTGTTGTGGGCTGATATTGTAGACATAGATTTGGACGTTCGTTTGGTTTCTACAGGATGCCACAATGGACAAGTTTAATAATCGTGTTACAGGCAGTCTCGCTGATGTAAGAAGCTGTGATTTGATGCTGTTATGCAAACAATCCATTGATGATTCAGGCCCTTAATGCGAGTTTCGTTTGAAAAAAGGGACAGAAATTCAGGTTAGTCAGCCTCAGTAATGGTGTTCCAAAAATAGAGCCAATGTTTGCTCTTTCTAATATACCAATAGTAAAACGACGGCCTTGGTGTGGTAGGTAGTGTGTGCCAGTGTCACACAGCAGAACCCAGGTTCGAAACCTGGTAAGACCATCAAACAATTTTCAACTGCTGTTTCCACCTCGAAAATGCTGACGACTTTACGTAAAACTTCTAGAAAACCATTAGCTATTCGGAGCCGGCTTTAAACATGAGGTCCTGGTCAGTGAGTATACAAATTATACAAAATTATATCGTACACAGCTCCTCGTCAATTTCTTCATGAAATGTTAAGGGAGATAAGTGTAAAAAAAAAATGGATTCGTTTCTTAATTTGTTTGTTAAGTTATACAAAAAAAAAACTGGTTTGAACCTTCATTTAGTTAAGACCTACACAACAAAAATAGATGACAGACAATTTTGAATTGCAAAATTATAAGTCTGAACATGGTGAAAGTGGCCGTCCGTGTAAACATAAAGACAATGTTTTTATTCAAACAAAAATGTATTCGATTTTGGTTTTAAAACAATATGCCTTGGTGTGAGTTAGCCTTTAGCATCGAAGATCTGATGTTCTTGGTAAACGTGTTTGCGTGTCAATTAATTGTTTTTGTTTTATAAGAAACAACTAGGAAATGTGATTGCATTGAATGCCAATCTTTACAAAAATAAACTAAATGCCAGTGAAAATATAGCAGATTTTAGCCGTTATTATTTTTTGTATACATTTTCAAATTTGTAACATATCGGCTCATACCACTCTAAAGTTTATAGTCTAAACAGGTAGAGTGTGTCAATTTGTCTTCTCTAATAGTCAGGCACGCTTTTTATGACACTTTCAGCTAACAACATTGTTACGTCTTCTTATCTTTCTATGATACCTTGAATGTGACCTAAAATTAGACTTTGATATGGATGTGAAATTTCGCAGAATATCAGTAGAAAAAAGAGCAATAGTATTTTTTACAAAATTCTTCTTCAATTGGTTGCACAGAGTTTGCTTGAATCATGAGTAGACTCTATGTTTGCTCTCACATTGTGGTTTTTTTGATGACACCGTCTAGGCACCACTCTGTGAGCAATTACGTTCTTGGGCAACATTATTTAATGCATCTTAACTAATTAGGCTATGAATAAATCCTGAATTGAATTCGAGACATAAATAGATTTGAATTTGTGTACTCACGTTACAGTTTAAGAGATGGCAGTGTGACCTGAGTCCATCCAAATGAATATTTCAGATACATGTAGAAATTTTCAGTGTTTTCTTAAACGTTTAGAAATTTAACGCTTAAAAAATGCAAACAAATATTTTTTTTTTATTTAAATAACAGCTTGATTTGTTTTTTTTTGTTGATCTGACTGTACAGATCGAAATGGAACACATGGAGTTTTAAATAGAAACTCATGAAACTGAATGACTAACAATGTGCACTCATTCAGAAAAGTTTTTCTTTGGCTAATACCCAAAGCAACGAAGATAAACAATTAGTAATTTACTGGAATGGATGTGAGAGAAAATGACATCATATGTGCATAATAGGGATGTAGCTACAGTAGACCGCATAATGAACAGAAATTGGTATATACTGATAAGTAATTCACTCATTGCCGGAATTACCTATTCAATTGGCCATAAGGAAGAAACGGAGAACTCCTTTCAAATATCAATTGCAATACTCATAATGCAAGTAATTACGAATACTTTTGAAAGATAAGTTTGGTGAGTTGTTTTTAATATCCAGAAAACTCATTGTAATTGGTATTGCTCATCAAATATTCGGTAAAATCTTGTGTCAATATAAATAAATAAATAATGTTTGTATGAAATGATAAGTTCGCGCCCGTGGTCCCTGCCAATTCCAGGGTTTGTATGTTACATCACTTGCAATATATACATGACTGTCAATGGAAATGATGCAGTATTTCGCACAATAAAAAAATATTATTTAATGTATGTACCTACTTACGAATGTTAAATGAGAGATTTCACATTTTTAGCCGAAATAGCATGAGATGAGTCGATTCCCATTTCAACGAATTATCACAATACATCATTTTGGCCATTACCATGTTTTACGTATGTACTCGTATATGATTTCACACTTTCAGTATATTTTTTTAAATAGAAAGTTTAAAGCGGATCGCACAGTTACTAATGACCTGTATGATCTGTAAGCTCTGTGTACACTATTCTGTGCAGAAATTTCTTGGAAATGTATTTTTAAATTTAAAGGTAATGTTTAAGTAATGTTAGAACTATGTTTCTTAAAAAGTCGAAAGAAAATGCAAGAACTGTAGTTAAACTGTCATTCTAACGGCGGATGACGTTTACACAATGTTGTGTGCAATTTAGTCGTAAATTTCTTTAATTGCATTGCAACAAAATCGGACTGTTTTTTCCGAGCTATGACAAATAATGTCTCAAAAAATTGCATTGCTGGGCTAGCCATATATTCGAAGTGTCGAAAAAGGCATTCAAGTGTTTAGGCTTTTTAAAGCGGTGCAAGAAATACTTCATCCGGACTAAAATGGAATACAACTCCCTCATATGGGCAGGGGCTCCAAATTCATCTTTGCAGCTACTTGACCGCATACAAAGGAGAGCGGTGGTGATGCTAGGGGATATTAGGGTATGCAACTCCATTGTCTACCTACAGCATCGCCCAAATTTGGGGTGTTTATCGCTATTCTGTAGCGGTATCTGTACCTCAGATATCCGTCGTCTGGTCCCTGACGTTAGAACATTTAGTCGGAATACGCGGCAATCCAAGGTCTCTCATCCGTTTATTGTCAAATGGCCGGTTGACCGGATGACGCACTATAGAGAACATTTGTTCTTCAGTCGAACTGCTCGTATGTGGTACAATCTTCCACAATGCCATTATCAAATTCAAGTCAAACGTCAACAAACGCTACTCCCTCTTTCCTCCCTCCAATACTCTTACTTCCTTTCGCTAACACAGTGCATTGCATTTATAGGGGGCATCCCCTAAGTATTTGTAAAAAAAATATTCTTTTTGAAGATACTCAGATGCATACCTTGAAGAGGTTTTGAAAAAGGAAAGTGTTTCAATTGTTATAGATACAATTATTTGAGTTTCTTTATGGCTAAGCTTCCACTCACATACAAATAAATTCCAGCTATTGGAATATTCATATTACATTGCCCTAATGGACATGAACCGCTGCTATTTTTAAATTTCACCTACATCAAACAAACCCTAACCCACACCGACAATGCTGTCTTATTTAACTTGCTGGAAATAAACACAATTAACACATGTGAGTTTATACAGAACGACGTTTTGCTACATCGAGACATACACATGGGCTTAACCGGCTGCAATTGTTATTGTTTAAAATTATTAAATGGTTTTTAAACATCAAACAAAACATTCTGTTGTTTAACTTCTTCAAATGTGACAATCCAGTAACAATAGGTCTGTTTTTGGACATTCTTTCTCGTTTATGTTGATTAGTATAACTTCGCAAGGAAGAAAACTCGATATACCGGTTCAATAGATTGATGTGATTTTTTTCTGTGCCAGTACATTGTAATGTTCAAACGATTTTATATGAAATACGTAAATAAAGAAAGATTTTAGAAAATAATTAATACTTTGAATGTTTCTTGTTGCGTTTAATTGAAACAGTAATTTCTGACCGACCTTGAGGTGATAGGTATGTTAATGTATGCTGTGATAGGCGCACACATTAAAGCCAGATTCAAATCCGGGTTGCAGCTGATGGCTTTGAAATAATATTTTAATACCGACTTTAAACTATAGATCGCGAATAGTTCCTTAAGGTTTCGGGAAGCACATCCTGTCCTATACTGTTTTTCGACATCAAAAACTGCGTACTGTTTTCTCCCTCAATATACTGTTTTCAAAACATAATAAAAATACTTTTGTTTACTTCAAAAATAAGCATTTGTGACAAAATTATGCAATGAAGAGAAGGCAATGTTTCGATTGTGGATTGGTGGTTGGATTGCGAATTCAAAGAAATGGCCACGATCGTTTAATGTATTTTATGTTTAAC
Source organism: Hydrotaea cyrtoneurina (assembly GCA_958296145.1). Taxonomy (NCBI): domain Eukaryota; kingdom Metazoa; phylum Arthropoda; class Insecta; order Diptera; family Muscidae; genus Hydrotaea; species Hydrotaea cyrtoneurina. The sequence goes on along the minus strand of OY282516.1, from coordinate 46,629,156 downwards.
AGAAACTTCAGCATCAGTGGAGCGAATCTTCTCTGCAGTGAACAAAACATGGATCTCAGACAAAACCCGATAAGATGTGCAAAACATTGAAGGTGATTCTGACCGTCAAATGTAATTTGAAGTACAAATGCGTTGATTTCTACACATACCTCAAAACGAAGGGGGAAATTGCTTCAAAAGAACAAATTCAAAACTGATTCTGATGGAAATGATTCAGATGATGGACATTAGTATTAATATTTTTTTATATATTGAATAAAAATTATACTGCGAAAAGTACGGCTTTTCCAAATCAATTTACTGCTTTTTTTTATAAAAATTCAGTGAAATGGTTTTGGTCCAAAAAAATATACGAGCGTTAGATATGCCTACAGAAAACTAAAACTTGATGAGTGAGCCATTTTGTTTCTCAATTTCCAGAAGTATCGTGGACAGTGTTCCAAATTTCCGTTGTCAAGTTTATCTAGTAATATTATTTACAACTAATAGTTACGAAGCCGGACCACTTTTATGTATTTCCCTCAACATGCAACGGCTTACATCAGTGAGATAGTTGAGCATGATATAATTTGAATAAACCCTTTCTCCATAATGGGTTTATTCCGAATGACAAAGGTTTCCATAAGGGTGTTTTATCTTTGTGGTTTATACGATATAGGAAACGGTTGTATAAAATGAGCTAAAGAATCCGTCCCTTTCTTTTGAAAGAATAACAGCCCCGTCAAGGATACGCAAAAGTTCACGCGCCGGCCTTCCCACAAAGACAAAGAATGTGTAACTGACTCAGCAATAGAAGGCACCCGACTATCCGGTACGTTATCGCTTCTCATTTTAAGGTTTAGATAAGCTCAAAATGACAAAAAATTTGTTGTAAACGAGTAAAACTGTTGCATCTGGGAAGAAACCCAGTAGAAAAACATTGCTTTAAAAATGCTCCAAAGGTAAGCTCGTCAGAGGTATGATAACACATTTTTTTTTGTGGATGCAAATTAAAGACATGAACTTAGATGATTTTCTGGTTACAACAGAAAGGTGCGCTATGCCACTCAGCCCAGGCCACAATCAATTTTTAGCACAGCAAGTTCGGTAGTGCCTCAAAGTTAACGCATTGTATTAGCATAAGGAAATTAGAAAACCTTTAAAATATTGTCATTCCAATTACTGACATCGAGAGTGTGTAGCCGAACGAATGGGTAAAAAAATGACACGGGACGCCTGCCTTCTGTATGGTCTTTGATCATGGTCTTGAATCTCGGTTGCAAATTGAAAATTAGACATGAGGCGATGCTGCGAGGTAAGCAGAGGCAGAATGAAATCATGCTACATGAAAAATGAGAATGTTTGCTTATTTGGATAAAACAATACGGCAATTAATACATCAGGGAAAAAGGCAGCCTAAAATAATGCACATCAAGAATGCACAGATATTAAATAAAATATGGAAAACGCATGTTCATCCATGGATTGTGTATTGTACACAAACCTCCTAGTGATATTTTTTTTGAAAATTGTCTGCCACTTACACATTTCCAATGCCGTCCTTCTTTAGCAAATCCTCGACCATCTCCGAATGTTTGTCATCACCGACGGCACCAAAGAACATTGGCTCCGTACCCAAACGTTTGAGAATTCGAACGGTATTCAAAGCTGAACCGCCTAAATGAGCATCTCGTTTGTCGCTAAAATAAAAAAAACAGGCAATTCAAAAATAGCATTAACGGAAAAATTTAATACAACAACAGAAGAAAAGAACTTACTTATCGGCAGTGGCCTCGGCCGTCACCTTTGTTAATGTCTCGACATCCAATTCTCCTCGGGTGTTCAGAGACAATTTGTAACGTTCCAATAGTTCTGTGTCATTCAAATGGGCCGTCTGGTCGACCAACACATTGCCAAAGGCCACAACTTTGCGTGGTCTAAAAATGTCTCCACCAAAGAAACAAGAAACACAGCCAGCCGAACAAACAAAGCAACACCGAAAAGAAACAAAAGATTTATTACATCATTTGTGCGTAAAAACCACATTACAGAAGACGAAGAAAACCAGCACAACAGATAGAAAACTTACATGGAATCGTTGGAAAAACTCAAGGTGCCATAATCCTGAGCACTTACGCCCATAATGCGAACATACAAATTCTGCAAATAATCCATATTCAGAAATTTCTTGAGCGGCTGCCGCTGTGTTAGGGGGTTTCTAAAAAAATTCACCGGCAATGTAGTACTAAAACGCATTGAGTTCTTAAACGGGTCGTGTTTTGTTTCCACCAACGTTAATGACGATTTTGTGGTGTTTGAATAAACGGTGGTCGGAAGTAGTTTTTTTGTCTCTTCAATTTGCTGCTGTTGTTAAATCGATAAATCCAATTCGTATTCTGATCTAGTGATTGTATTTTCCCAAACGATTTTCATTACAAAACTCAAATAGACGTGCACAAACTAGACTACTGACATCGGAGTCCGCCGACCGACTGTTTTCATTGGAGGTGTAATCCCGTGATAACGCACAGATCGACTGACTTCGCCACTCTGTTCAGTTTAGTTGGTTGTGTTCGAGAGATTGAGTGAGTGTATATTTTTTTTTGTTGTGGTGCGCTGCTGCTTTTATTTTTTATATTTTTTCTACGGATTTAAATCAATTGTTTTCCCAACTTTTTTCTACCTGTCTGAGGTGAGTGGGAATTTTTTTTACCAAACTTCGCATTATTAATCATCAGTTCCGTAGTTTTTTTTACCAAAAAAAAAAAAAACAAATTTGTTCCATTTGTATATGAGACTAAAATGAAGAGGGTTACCGCGCCACATATTTAGCAACAGCAAAAATGGATAACGTTTTGGATAATGTTCCAAAATGCAAAATTTTATTCGAGTTATACTTTCTATACAAAGGGTGACTGAATTTGAAATGGAATACATAAGGTAAAAATTAAATGTAATTAAATCTCAAAAAATACAAATTAGTATTAGGTTTCGTTCTTAATAATGCGCTATTTTTTAAGCGTTTGGTTTTTGAGATTTAAAAAAAAGACAGAAAATGTGTACAAGTGTATCAAAGATATCATTTGGATTGATATTTTCTGAAATATTGCCAACGGTTAGGACAACTTTCTTCTAACATTCCACCAATGACACGCGTTATGATGTATTCCAAGGAAACAGTCGTGGTTGGCTGACGAAAAACTTCACGTGGCCCACAAAAAATTGTCTACTGCGTCAAATCGCACGATCGAGGCAGTCAATTGACAATGTCAAACTCGCCTCTCACAATTTAATGGTATCACATGCAGTGTGGAACCGTCCTTTTGAAACCATATGTCAGCTAAGTTAAATTTTTACATTTTGGGGCAAAAAGAGTCTACTGACTCGAAGTACGGTCCAATGATGCCTCCGACGCACAAAACAGAGCATTTGACAGCGTTTATCTACCCTTCAATTCAAATTCGATAATTCTGTTTATTGACGTCAGGCTTTAAATTACAAAATGGAAATAAATTCAAATTCAAATAATCCAAAATTAAGACGTCGAGATAAACAAATTATTCACATATGACAACTTTTGACTACTCAGTGATTTGCAAGTTTTGCTAGTTTGTAAGTCTTTTCGTGATAAAATGGCGAAGCCAACTGAACTCTTTTGTCTTTGACCCACAGCACGAATCATGCGTGAACTCACTTAATTTTTAGGATGATATGACATAACTAAACTTGGAAACTGCTTTTTGGAATCATTTCAATAGCAATAATAATTGTTTTCATTGTTGTTTTTTTCTTAATCCGCCAATATTGACACAACGTATCGGTGTTGTCATCGGAAGATATTTCGAAACGGGTTACTAATAGTAACCCTTTAACTGTGGAGGTTTTGGTAAATCGTACACTTTTTTTTAGGTCACATCCTGTGTACAAAAACTGCACCTACACAGTTAAACGTTAAATTTATACTCATTGGCAATACTCAATACGCAATAAGCCCTTCACTATAAAATACACCCGGCCCCATTGGCAATAAAGCCGATGTCATCTGACCGTGCTTCACCATTGACAATAAACCCGATATCATCTTTTACATTATAAAATCGGACTTGATAATCGAATCTCTTTATTTCGTATATATATGATGGTGTGGCAACTCTAGGTTATGTACAACAGCTGTGTGACTTTATCTCATTTTGTACAAACACATGTTCTGTTGTGAGCTAAAGCTTTCAAAAGCCTTTTGCTCTCGCGACCGGTATCAACAAAAACGTGTATACTTTTACAGTACTGTTTCACGATATTAGAACAGGTTTTATGTGCTGATGGTACGAAATACATATATAACACTCATCTGTTTTATATTTAAAAAAAAAATAAAAATTTGTTTAACCGGCAAAATATGTGATAAAAGTTTTATGTTTTATCATAAAACATTTAACGAAATATTTGCATGACAAGAACGTTATATAACGAAATTTCAACTGAACAATTTCTAAGACACATTGACACATTTGCGAAAGAAATTGAAGAAGGACACTGGGAATTGGTCTGTGACGGGAGTGGTATTATTCTACGGTATTCGAAAGAAGAACCTTTGACAGACGTTTTCGAAGACAAAAAGTATTACACAATCCCTAAAATGTACAAACACAGACCTGTCAAAATGAGTATGAAAAGTTTTGTTCAACACAACGCGATAAGTTTTCATTAGAATTTGTAATCCAGACAAAAACCATCAGTTTGACAGTTGCGAGTGGATTTTCTTAAAATCACAATATTGAATGTTTAATGTAACCATAGCCCAAGAATGTCGAACACCTTCGCTGCAATGTGACCCACCGGTGGGTCACAGAAAAAAAACACCTTCGCCGCCCTGATAACTTTTTTTTCAATATATGTCGGCAGCCAAAATGTTAATAATCTCTTAAATCGTTTTTTTCTTCTTAGAAATATGTTTTACCATGTATTCGGTGAACATATAATAGATTTACTTAAAGAATACATTTTTTGTAGAAAATGTTGGTATACACAATTTCTAGTTCTAGCAATCGTTTAAAAATATCTAGAACCTTGGCTAATTTGAAAATTTAAAAAGCTTCTTTATGTGTTTTATAATAAAAACAATATTTTGAGAAACTAAAAATCATACACCATCGCAGACGTCCCAAGTACGTGAAATGTACCAGTACAGTTTTTTCTTGAACAAATTTTTTTTTTGGTATTCGATTCAGGGTTCTTTTTGGTTTTGATTTTATAAAATCGAATACATCCATTTAAGAGAATATCGTTCGTTTAAACTGAAGATTAGCTTAAAGTTCAGTTAATATTAAACTTTAGCACAATTGCCCATATTTGTTGATATAAGCAACTGTTAGCAGATGACTGCTTTTGAAAGCTGCCAGAGAGAGGGCAAAGAACCAAATATGAATATCAATTTATGTCTCGTATATTTGTAAAGGGTGTTTTTTATTGGGGTATAGAACTTTAAGTTGGCATCACTTTTTTAACTGGCGGCCATTTTGTCAGCTGTCAAGTGATTAATATTTAGTTTGGTTTGCCATTTCATCATGAACAGGTTGTCAAAAGAACAACGCTTGCAAATCGTGCAAATTTATTTCGAAAGTAATGGTTCAGTTCGCGAAGTTCACCGCAAGCTCCATCCATTTTATGCCATTACATCCACAAAAACTAACTGTTTGGTGTGCTCTATGGGCTGGTGGAGTCATTGGGCCATACTTCTCCCGAAATAATGCTGGAGAGTCAGTTACCGTTAATGGAGACCGGTATAGAGCCATGATAACCGACTATTTTGTTCCCGAATTGGATGGCATGAATGTGGATGAGTTGTGGTTCCAACAAGTGGTTGAAAATTGGACCTGTAGAATTGGCTTTATTCGAGCCAGCCGCGGCGGCCACATGCCCGAAATCGTATTTAAACATTAATGGCATAAAATTATCCTTCCAATAAAGCCAAATTGATGGACATTAAAACGATTTTCTTGTGTTTTATTTCAATTCGAAGTTCTATACCTCAATAAAAAAACACCCTTTACTTAATTTTACGCATTTATGCGAATTTTCGTTTGGTTTTGTTTGAAATGTTTTTTTAATTTATTTAATATTAAATATTTGTTATCGACCTTTTTCAATTAAATTAAATTTAGGATTTTTTAATGTTTTCAAGTCGAGGTCAAGAATTTTTAATAAAAATTGTTATTTGGTTTATTTTTTCAATATTTCGTTCATCATTAGGGAATACAGCAACAGTAAGAAATAAATAAAACACACGCAATAGAACGTAGGTGTTTCTTCTCTTTCAGACGTTCATAATACCGCGAATATAAGTCGGCGTGGAATTGTAAATTTTCGGGTAACAGCCAAAAAACAGAAATGACAATTGCTTTTCCATCGACCCACCGACACTCAACTTGAAGGCATTGGGTGTAGCCGACCTACGATTTGGCTTTTAATACGAAATAATGAAATTAATTTAAAAAAGATGGGATTTCCTTCTCCGGTTTATCGATAGAGAATACCGAAATCAAATTAATTGATCCGTTGGTCGAAAATTAACCATGAGCTTACCAATCACTGGAAATGAGGGATATTTTCAAAAGGCAAATCGGTCACAGTTGTTGCGATCGAATATGTCGGAGAAAGTTTACTAGTCAGAGAAAGTTTCTATTTGTTTATGTTATTAAATAATAACGGTTATTTTAGATACAAACAAATACTCGTTATTTCTTTCATCTTCTGTCGCATTGGAAAGAACGATGATATTTTATCTGTTTCTTTCTTTCAACAAGATGGCGCTACGTGCCACACAAGCAACGAAACCATTGCTCTTTTAGGGGAAATGTTTCCGGACCGTGTTATCTCGCGAAAAGCTGATCACAATTGGCCACCGAGATCTTGTGATTTAACAACTTGCGACTTCTTCGTTTGGGGCCACGTGAATGATAGGGTCTACGTCCACAGCCCAGCTTTGATTCAATACCTCATAGATAGAATTCGTGAGGCTATCGGGGTCATAGGACAGCCACGTTGCGATTTGGTTATGGAAAATTTCATGAAAAGGATATGGTCCTGTAAGCGTGGTCGTGGTGGCCATTTGGCTGATGTTGTTTTTCATTATTAACCTTCCTCTTTATTATGAAATAAACATCCGATCATATATCTCAAAAAATTTCATTTTTCTTTGAATACCAATATAACCCTGTAAAATCGAATTTGTAAAAATCGATGTTTCCACATTTTAAATTAAACGCTTTTTTGCCACAGCTTTTACGTTTAATGCAGGCAATGTGAATTGTGTTCAAGCTTTTGTCAAAAGCTTTTGTGGATGGTAGGAGCAGTTGTTTTAAAACGTTTACCGTTACACTTTAAATGTCTGAATGTAATTAACGAAATGCAGTGGGAATTAAATGTATTCGGTTCGACGCATGAGGCTCTGTGAATCGATTGTCCAACATATTACTTACTTAAGTTGTCTCTACAACCTGTTGTTGGTCTTGGCTTGCTGAATAAATGATTTCCAAGCACTTCAATATTGGGCGTGTTTTGTCTAATTCGTGATAGCAAGGATATCCATGCCTTCTTCCACTAGGTCCTTCCACTGGAGTCTCGGCCTTCCCAGTCTGCACGTTTCCTGGTATTTGTCATCCAACGCCTTACTGGTGGGAGCGTTTGTATTCATTCGACCGACATGGCCTAGCCAGCCAAATCTCAGTTCGTTTGACGCCTATACTCCTGGGTAAACACCTAGTACCATTTCATCTGCTTTCGCAAGTACCTGTGTTTCAGCTTCATAAAGAAGCACAGGTAGATTAAGCGTGTTGTACAGTATTATTTTAGTTCGTCGAAAGAGTGCTCTGTTCCTGATTTTTTTGTTGAGCCCGAAATACCATCAATTAACTCCATTATCCATGGTTAGTTGCGGTTACTTTTTTCATGGGATTCTTTGGCAACTAAAAATCTGGTAAATTGGTGCTTCAAGCACACTCGACGCGTGTGTTACCAGATTCCCACTTTGATCTCTACACGAAGTTGCTTACTAGCGAGTCTTTAGTTTGATGCGTTGGTAGAATTATTTGGGGTCATAAGATTCTGGTAATCCATTTTACACATTTAATAAAATACTCAAAAAAGTTTTTCATATTCAACATGTTGAGCAAAAAAAAATCAGATTAAGATAAATTAGTGGCAAACGTGGTCACGAAGCGTAAAATGTATTTATACGAACAATTTTGTACCAGCAATTTTACTGGTAATTATGGTTTCTTGACAATAATTTAGATGCTGCTGCTAAAATGGTGAAGAAAATAGTTCTTCTTGGAATTAACACGTTTATTCCCACGATTATTTATACTACATCTTCAAAGAATTGTTGATTTAATCAGACATGCAAAGAAGCTTTCAGATCCTTTAGAAATTGGCGTTTAAATAAAAATGTCAATACTGTGTACTCAGATATTTTTCGAACACGTGGAGTTAAAAGGGCTCTTGCAGATTTCAACGTAAATAAAACTCCGGGCCCGGATGGTATTTCAGTACGTGTCCTTTGTAAGTGCTCTTTGACGCTAGCCCGTCCATTGCGCAATCTTTTCTGGAAATTTGCCAATGTTCAGCCGATCACCAAGAAAGATGAGGATATAAATCCTGCAAATTATCCTCCATTTGCAATATGATCTGCGCTCTCGAAGGTTATGAAGAGCATTTGGTAAAATATCTAGAGTTTAACGGCCTTCTGAATGATCGACCGTATGGCTGCCATTGATATCGATCTGCTGGAGACCTGATGGATGGAGTCGATCCATTCAACGCCTTGGTGAAAGCACGGTCGTGGCCCTGGATATTTCCAAGGCGTTCGATAGGGTCTGGCTCGGATCACTCATATCAAAACTTATTGTATTTAGTTCTCGAGTTTTCTCAGAGATCGTCTCATCCAACGAGCATAGGTGGACCGTGGGAGTGCTGCAAGGTTATCCTTCTCTATTTCTTATTTTCATTGACTGTGAACCCGATATACTCCTTCGTGGACGACAGCAGCTTCTGTCATTCAAGTTTTTAGACTTTTCAAAGCGGTGCAAGAAATACTTCAATCGAACTGATCTTGTAAATATTTACACCACCTACATTCGGCCTAAAATGGAATATAACTCTCATATATGGGCAGCAGCTCCAAAGACATCTTTGTAGCTTCTGGACCGTGTACAGAGGAGAGCGTGGTGATGATAGGGGATATTAGGGTATCCAACTCTATTGTCTCCCTACAGCATCGTAGGAATGTGGTATAATCTTCCAGCAAGTTTGTTTCCTGCCAGCTGTGACTTTCTCAAATTCAAGAGAAATGTCAACAAACGCTACTCTCTTACCAATATCCTTATTTCCTATCGCTTGTACAGTGCAAGGGCACTGTCTGAGTGTTAGCAAAACAAAAACAAAATGTCACACATCATACATTTTTCTTAAATCGAAAGACTTTCGATAATTTAACATTGGTTATTTCACCTTGTTTTTTTTTCTTATTTCAAATTCAAGCGAATTTTTTTTTAAAGTAAACACATATTTTACAAATTAATCCGTTTCGGCAAAATCACATAAGTTGTTTACACCTTAAAGAATTTGCTTTCACGTGAATTTGCCGCAATCTCGTTATTCGGCAGATTTACATCAGTCATCAGTGGACAAAGTTGGACAGTGGCCAAATTGGCGGCAAGTTGGTCAACAGCCAATCAATTTGAGAGAAAACTGCAAACATCTGAACCACAACAAATTCGAGCTGAAGGGAAACGAAGGTTTTTCAATTAATCAACTGAGAATCTGCCTACTCATACACACCCCCTGCTTAAGAAAGCTTCTTTGTTCGAATGATGCAGTGTGCCCCGCTCCGATCCCTTTGTAGAGTATTTTCAAGTACTTACAATTATGAAAAACAGCTGTCTTCTCTTTTCTTAGTAAAACTATTTTCTACCTCAGGGAGATAGTAATCGCAATACCAAATAAATAGTCACCATTTCAAAGAAATTAAATGTTTCAAAATAGCCCATCCAATTAGCCAGAACCCCAAAAAAAAGAGCACTTGTTTTCACGTGAATCTGTCATCTCATCTCTCACAGTCGTCGTTCGATTTACATTTGTCATCATGTGAATACAGTTGGACTAGAGCCAAAATTGGCGGCCGGTTAATCGTCAGATAATAAGGAAGAATTAATGTTACTGAAAACATTTATTACTGTGTCAATTCAGAAAAATGCGAATGAGTATCTCATCGCGAAAGTGGCAGATAGCGGCTGCAGATGGGAAAAGTGGTCCAGTTTGTCTACCAAGAACTCATTAACTTGTCCACATGTATTTATTTTAAAAAATATATTCTGGATGCTGCTTGTATAAATAGATTTATATCGAAAAATAAGAAAGAAATCATTAAAAAAGTGTGAGTATTAAAGTTCGTCGGAAATCAAGTTGATTTATAGGATTTTAAGGGAAATATAAATACCATGTGAGAGAAGCAAATTCTGAAAATCGTCTCATCTTTTTCGTAAACTACTACAATACAATAATGAATTTCAATATAAATTCCTTATATGGAAGTAAGCGAGATATAATTTCCACATTTACTAATTGAGTTCTAGAGTTGTAAGCTGATTTCGCACAACTAAGGCTTTCATGAAACTGCTCAAGGACGCCTCAAGTATTACTCCTTTGCTCTTAAAGAAAATGGTGGAGAAACAAAGGCCAAAGCGACTTGAGACTTTCCCAAATTCATGAAAAACATAAATAAAAACTACACTCTGCATACTAGTTGGAACTCTTATTTCCCAGCCCTAACATTAAGAAGGGGCCATGATCTGATGATTTGCAATGCATATTTTTAGACAAATCCATTAGCCTTTGCAAAAATTGGTGAATCCACTTGAGATGAATTGTTGCCAATACAGCAACAAACCGATTGATGAGTCCAATGTCAGAGTTGATGAAGAGGAATGTTGTGTCAACATACAAAGAATGCGACTATCCCTCTCAGCGGACTTTATAAATGACCAAGCCCGGGTACTTTTTTTTAAGTGACAGAATGTGTGTTCGTTTGTTATTACAGGCGAATATGAAATAAGTGTACTTTTGAATTCGTGAGGAAACTTTCATTTTGAATATCCACAATATGTCAATGTTTTTGGGTATTTTTTTGTGTGACTAACTCTCAGGGGATTGCCCCTATGAATGCAATGCACTGTATTGGCGATGGGAATGAAGGGTAATGCCCTTGCAGGCAGGAAAAATACTTGCAGAAAATAAAATAAAATGGATTAAAATCAAACGGATACAAGAATTTGGAGACATATTTGCAGAACACTAAATAGCAAGCTGTCGATGGCATTGCCTATACCTCATGAGGTTTAAGCCAATAGTTCACAATTTCTCAAATATGTGAACATTTAACGTACCAATTTACATTTGAAATTCTCAAAACATATGATAAAGGGTTATCCATTTTGCATTTTTAAAAGTAAACGTAAATAAAACACATATAAAATATTTTTTTTTTCATGATATTTCTTTTTTATTATAAAGTTGACATTATGTGTGAAACACTACATCATTTAAATGATCACCACGAGAAGAGCTTGCAATCATTGATTCTTTTGGGGTAATTTTGAACCACTTTTTGGACGGTATCTCAGCCATAACTTGACGAATGTTGGTTCTTAAGTGCTCAAGAGTTATGTGTTTATCTGCATAAACACGGTCTTTCGCGTAGCCCCACAGAAAAAAGTCAAATCGCATGATCTTGGTGGCAAGTTGATGTCGCTGCGACGAGAAATTACGCGGCCAGGAAATGGCTCTTGCAATTAAGCTGTATTCACTCGAATTGTGTGGCACCGTCTCGTTGAAACCACATATTCTCCAACTCGTATTCTCCAATAGCAGGCAATAAAAAGTCGGTTATCATACGACCATAACGCTCCGAATTGACGGTGACAGTCGTTCCCTCGTCGTTTTCGAAGAAGTAAGGTCGAATCACACCTTCGGACCCAAGAGCACACCAAACAGTGACTTATTGTGGATGTAATGGCCTCTCGTCAATTACTTGTGGATTCTCAGAACCCCAAATACGACAATTTTGTTTGTTCATAACCATAAACCATAGTCTCCTCTTAAAGCACGATATGTGGCTGTGCCAAAATCACCATTTTGTAGTAGGTTTTTATAATTTTTACGCATTGTGTGATAGTGAAGCGATCCATTTTTGTCAATGTCAGACTTCCAACTGAAAAGAAAAAAAATTGGTTTAACAACTTAGTTTGACAGGTGTCGAATTCCAGCTCTATACTTTTGAAACCACGAAATGGATAACCCTATACAAGTAACAATTGACACATCTAAATGGAAAATATCGTGGATATGTCAATATATAAATATGGAGGTCAGCGATGTGACCAACTGTCTATGAACAAAGATGGCATTTCTGCCAATACGACCGCAGAACAAACAAATCGTTACCTGGATTATTTATTAAATCAATTTTAGATTCATAAATCCCATTTGAGTTCTAATATCAGAAACCTATTTTTGAAAAATATAAAAAAAAATCATATTTGCCTTTGGGCGATTCTGAGATTATCGGCTAATAGGTTGGGAATAATACAAAAACGATCAATTTTTCATTTTAAAAACGAAATATTCCCCAATTTGTAAACATGAGGGTAGTAACCCCAACACATTATATAAACAAAATCGAGTGCGTTGGTTTTTCATTTTTATTTGGGGTGAATTCAATAATGAAGAATCGCCCTAAATTTGTTTTTTTTTGTTAAAAAATACACTTTTGTCCAAATTACGAAAATTAATTGTTGTATTTTTGGACTATTTTTCATAATATTTGCATTGGGTAATTTTTCCGGTTTATGGAAAATGCCCTTCCCACAAAAACAAGAAGAATTCCCCAAACATATTTCATACAAAAAATGGGGATTATTTCATAATTTTTAGGTAACATTTAATTTTTTTAGTGGACAATGAAAAGTTCCCCATTTTTTATTTTTGGGGAATGTTTCGTCCTTTTTTGAGATATTTTCATTACTGAAGTCAATCATATACCGGGCGCCTCCGCGCTTGATTTTTTTTTTTGTAATGTTGTTTTTTTTTGGGTATTTTTTCATAATAATTGGGGGAGTTTGCATTGGGTAATTTTTCATAAATTGTTTGGGGGACTTTTTAAAATTTTTGGGGTAATGCTCATATTGGGCTTTTGGGGGCATTTTTTAGATGTTTAGACTTTAACTTGTGACTGAAACTGATAGTCGTTTACCAGAGACTCTCTGACACTCTGGATGCCTTTTAAAGGACAATTGGTATCTCTTTGTAGCAGATTTGCAACCACCTCCTCCGGCGGGCTGAGAGCAAAGTGCTCAAATCTTCTGCCACTGGTGGACATTAAATTCTGCTTTGTTGGTGACCAAATATATGCTGTGTTTTTATAATGCACCATATTAATTCCCATCTCATTATCTTTCTTCATTCTTCTCGGTAAGGGAAAAGAATTTAACATTTTAGTTATTTTATTAAATTACTTGCAACAGAGCCCCATCGAAATCCTCCGGCAATCGAAGGGTTTTTCTCCAACTCTTCCACACGTTTCGCAAATTGGTTTACATTTGTTATAATTTCTTTCTATTTTTTTTTGTAATTTTTGTTTGCTTTGAAAAACTTACAAAATGTTCATGACGTTACCAGAAACTATGACGACAAAATACCGCGTCTTCTCAATATTGTCTTGGCAATACCGACCATCTGCAGATAGTAATCGATACTCGATAATATTGACAACACACGGAAAAAACATCTACTAAATTTTGCTACAATTTATATATGGATATAGCTATAATTATAGCTAAAACTGGGCCAGTGGCATTTTATAGCAAAATTTCATATATTTTATAACAAGCAAATATAAGAGCATTTGATGAATATTATGCTTGCTTATGTTGTATTTGTAACTAATTTTGTTATAAAAATATCTGCTAAATAACCAATTTTACTTCAAATTATTGAACAAGAGTAATATAATTTTTGCATTTGTATCAAGCGCTTATGGCTACTTTTACTACATATATTTACACATTCTAATACAGTGTATTTCTTATTATAGTCTATTTTGTATCTAATGTTCGATATTAGAATAGCTGCTTAACACAAAGCCATTATTACTTTTGCTATTTATTCATTTGTATTCTCAAACTGAAAATATGCCAAATAGCTTTATTTTGTAGCTCATTTAGCTACAAGATGTGGCTAGAATAAATTTGTATTTGGTTATTTTTACTGTTTAATTCTTACTGTTTAGAGTAAGTTTGGTGCCAAATCTGCAACAAAATATATCATACATTATATATATATATATATAATTTTACATACATTATAGGAAAATTAGTAACCGGTCAGCCCCTTGGTTTAGCCATATTTTACTTACCATTTTTGTTCCATACATGGCAAATAAAAAATAGCCTGTTAACTTAAAGTGAGAATTTTATTTTATTAAGGATATTTTTCGTTTTGCTTTAATTAACATGTTTAGTTTTAACGTAAGTTAAGGTAAATTTATATTTTTTACTTTAAATTAATTATGTGATAAGTAACATGAAATACAAACTTATAATTAGGTTCTATAGGAGTAAAAGTTGGGATTGAAATGAAATCAATACAAATGTTTCAAAATAATAGTTCGTGGGCAAAAATAATTGTGTGTCGGTAGTTTTTTCGACTACGTAACAACATCTGTGCCCATCATAAAATAATATATTGAGCTTGCTTACTATAAATTCTACTTTTGAATTATTTAATTCTATAATATGTAGCACCTGGTAAAAATTCTTATACTCTTCTCCAAAACCGAAGCTAATTACACTACCAATTTTAATTTTTCGGTTATTTAATACTATCCATTTATAAAATATCATATCTGATAATTGTTTGCCTATAAGAGCTCCTGAAATATTTTGAAGAATACTGGGATTAATTTTAGGCCCTTTTGGCTCTACGAAATCAAAAAAATTTTCAGAATTTTGTTTGTTTTGTGACAAAATGTATCTTTGCATTATAGTTTGGCAAATATTTTTTCTAGATGTCGTAGATTTAGCTATTTGCTTTAATTCCTTGTGTTTTGCTTCACAACGCATACTCCAGACTTGGGTGAGGGGTCCAATTTTTCTCATTATTTCTGTTAAGAAAAAACTAGTTTTATATATTATATTTACATATATAAGTATTTATATTTTTATTTTATGAAAATCATTAAATTATATAGTAAAAGTAGCAATATAAATTAACTAAATATATTATATAATATAGCAGAAGTAGCTATATAATTTTACTTAATATATTATATTATATAGCAGAAGTAGCTATATAATTTTACTAAATATATTACATAATGTAAGCATTTAATAAATTAATAGCTTCGAAATTTTTAGGTTAGAAATTTTTCACAAAATACTTACATTTTCAAGAGATTCTATGGTATAGTTTTGAAGTGCTGGTTCACTATTCCCAGTTTCGCAATTTGTTGAATTATCCGCCTGTTGAATATTTAACATTTGTTTTTATTTTAAAAACATCGGGTCCAATAACTTTTGTTGTAGACTTACTTGATCAATATATTCAGCTCTGAAACGTTTCCAAAACAAAGCTCGATCTGATTGGTTTTTTACAATATCAGCAATTCCGTAGTAGTCCAAACTTTGAAAAGCCTCTAAAGTAATTTCAGAATCTTTAACAAAACACACAATATAAAAATGATTTTATAATTAATTTTTTACAAAAATGCTTCTCTTCTGCAATGCAATCTTCGTCAAACTATGAGAAAATTTAAAGACATAGTGATGTGCTACCGATTATTTTAGCACATTTAGCCGATAGCAATTTTTTATACATTATGTAATTAACTTTACTGGAAATTTATAGCAAAATTTGCTATTTGATTAATTTCACAACTTCCCATTATTTTTTTTATTTTAATTTTTTTGGTTTAACTTACCCTTAAATATTTTTATCAATTGGGGATATCCCCATTCATTCAAAATTTCTTCCACATCCATAATTAATACTTATTTTCTTTTGTTTAATATTATTTTTAAATGCGCTATTACTTTTTCACTTACTTTCAATTTGCAGCAAAAGACATGTTTTTGACCACGTGACATTCAGACTGAAATAGAAAACAAAACAAAACAACACTAAACAATAAGTAATGTTTATGCATACAAAGTACACTAATAAGGCTATGTCAGATGCTAAAACAGCAATGTTTTGTTGCAATTTTTGCTACAAAATGTATTAAGATATGATTATATTTAAGGGGTTGACAGTTAACCCTTGCACTATATTTGGATACATTTTTCAGCAAAATATGTTTTTGCGTATGCATCGACTGCAACAAAATATTCGTCTCGTATAAATATATTATTGTGCACAAATATAGTGTATTCAGCTATCCAACTATACAATTGGTCACGAAAAATCTTAGCCATAACAGATATATATTCATTGTTATACTTTGCAGGAAGTACAACGATAAATACTTCTGATTTAGTAATAATTATGTTAAATTTAACCATAAATAATGAAAAATTTTGATATAATTTGGCAGTTATATTTTATAGCAAAAACTCAGTGGGACTTTTTTTTCCGTGCAGCAATGCGAAAACACGAGAGTCGACGCCGTCGTCTTGTATCGACATTGACTACCGCAATAGGGGCGGGTTATTGTTGCACAAGTTGAGCTGGCGTCAATGTCTTCCAATAACCGGTATGACGTACAATCCATGATGGAAATGCCCACAATAACAAATATTTACTTACATTCCATAAAGGAAAACCCGTGGAACTTTTCTAAAATCAGTGAGCTGTCTACGATATCATTTTTTATACTCACCGACCGGGACCTACTATTTGATACCGGCTAATGCATTTTTTAGCAAAGTTTTTGCACCGACAAAATCATTCCTTATTTTTCAAAAAAAATTTCATTTTTCAAGACAACATTTTTCCAAAAAAATATTCCACAGAAGAAAAGTTAGAGAAAATAAATTAATCGAAACTTCTACAGTCGGTAACAAACAAAACCGATTATTTCAGACACTAGGCATTTTAAGACATATGTACATAAATAGCAAACATTGTTCGATTGGTTTATTTTTGGCTGCAAGACAGACGGTGGCCGCAAAAAGTCATTTACCTTTCGAAATAGAATTGGTTTGTTTATATTTTCGTCGCGGCAAATTTTAGGCGCGCAATTATGTTCACACTCTCGCTCCCACCACAAGGGGCAGGGAATTAAGAATTGCCTCTGCAATATTTACAAATGTTCAGTTGAAATTTAACAAGTGTAGGTAAATGCACTCCATGTAAATCAATACTCATATTGAATATTTTGATTAATAAACACAATATTATTGTCAATACTATTCCCGGCAGGAAGGTCAGTGATTTCTTATTACGATCGCATTCACTTCACTTCAATTAAAAATAGTTATCGAACTAAAGGTCTTTGACCATTTTCCCCCTACACTCGATAAAGGAAGTTTCAATTTATTTTTGATTAGCCATATTTTGACAAACGTAGACGTTTTTTTGTTATCACTGTTCAGTGAACTTCATACTAATCCGGGAATTGTTTGTGTGTGGAGTTCATTTCACTTGTATCACTGTTGTTGTTCGTGCATTTGATTTTTGTTTTTCGTGGGAACTCAGTGCTAATGCGAACAGTGTTTTAAGACAAAGACATTTTGGCGTTTTGCGTACGATTGTATTTTTTTAGGGTCTTGCCATGTTGTTGTCACATCAGCGATACAAATTCGACATGAGTTATGCCTGCGGTATCACTTGGTCCCTGAGTTATCACGCAATATCAGCCCGTCCGTCCATCAGTCACTGGCATTTAGTTTTCGCGTTATCACGCAATTTTAGCGTATCAGTTCGTCACATTTAGTTTTTGAGTTATCGCATAATTTTCTGCGGTCCGTCAACCTGTCAGTTAAATTTTATTGGTTTTCGGGTTATTAACCAATTTTAGTGCGACCGGCAAAATGTTCATTTGGTTTTCGAGTTATCCAAAAATGTTAGTCCATCTAATTATATGTCAGTTACATTTTGGTTCCGAGGTTTCTAGTTAGTACGTCCGTCCATCTGTTAGTCACACTTGGTTTTCGAGTTATCGCGAAATTTTATTTTTCTGTCCATCTGTCAGTCACATTCGGTTTTCGACTTATCTCTCAATTTTATATTGTCCGTCCATCTGTCAGTCACATCATTTTTAGTCCATCCGTCTATATGTCAGTTACATTTTGGTTCCGAGTTATCTAGTTAGTACGTCCGTCCATCTGTTAATCACATTTAGTTTTCAAGTTATCACGCAATTTTATTTTTTCGTCCATCTGTCAGTTACATTCGGTTTTCGACTTATCTCCCAATTTTATATTGTCCGTCCATCTGTCAGTCACATTTGATTTTCGAGTTATCAACCAATTTTTGTGCGTCCGTCCATCGGTTGTCATACTTGGTTTTCGAGTTATCATGCAATTTTATTTTTGTCGTCCATCTGTTAATCACATTTAGTTATCAAGTTATCGCGCAATTTCATTTTTTCGTCCATCTGTCGGTCCAATTTGGTTTTGGAGTTATCGACCAATTGTTGTGCGTCCGTCCGTGTTAGTCACATTTAGTTTTTGAGTTATCACGCAATTTTATTTGTTCGTCCATCTGTTGGTCACATTTGGTTTTCGAATTATCAACCATCTGTTAGTCACACTTGGTTTTCGAGTTATCACGCAATTTTATTTTTTCGTCCATCTGTCAGTTACATTCGGTTTTCGACTTATCTCCCAATTTTATATTGTCCGTCCATCTGTCAGTCACATTTGATTTTCGAGTTATCAACCAATTTTAGTGCGTCCGTCCATCCGTCAGTCACATTTGATTTTCGAGTTACCAACCAATTTTTGTGTGTCCGTCCATCTGTTAATCACATTTAGTTTTCAAGTTATCACGCAATTTTATTTTTTCGTCCATCTGTCAGTCACATTTGGCTTTCGAGTTATCAACAATTTTTGTTATCAACCAGTTTCAGCGCGTCCAACCATCTGTCAGTCACACTGAGTTTATGAGTTATCACAGAAATTTAATCTTGCCGTGCATACTTTTCGAGTTATCAACCAATTATAAACCGTCTGTCCGTTCCACCCAATTTTATTGTGTCCATCTGCCAGTCAAATCTATCAGACAAATTCACTTTTTTAGTTACCACCAAATTTTAGTCCGTCCAACCATCTGTGGCGTACAAGTTTAATGACAAGTTTTAAACCTATTGGTCTATCCGATTATCTGAAAAAGTTTCCTTTCATTATTCGCTTACAGCACACATCATCACATGTCATCTTAAACTACAATTTGAATTACTTTAAACTACTGAAATGATATTTGAATTCGTTATTCTGTTCCTTTTGGAGAGTAAAATTCAAAATAAATCTTGCAATCGAAACACTGTGCATACGTGAGAAAGCCCAATGCGTTATTGAATATTAGCGAAAATGCTGGATGCGACGTTTTGAAAAGTTTAACGACATCGATTAAGGTTTTATATTCCACCAACGTACTCATATCGCTTTTGCCGTGTAAGACCACCACAACTCAAAATTCTAAATTGTAAATCTTTAGTTCTGCATTGCACGCCACACAAATTTAATGTTTCAAAGTCGTTGTACAAAAGAATCCGTTGGTTTTTTGAGATGCGACCGTCTTCTGCACAAACGAAGAAATGTGTAATCCGATTCATCACATAAAATACTGGCATTGACAATTGTAAACTGTTCTCTGTCTCTCCATCTACGTCTAGACACCCTCCTGGATGCCACTTGTTGAGGGGTTTTGTTTGTTGCTCATTCACGTCTAGACACCCTCCTCCAATTCTCAGGTGCAGATATTTCCACAGCAGGTGTTAAAATATGCACGTGCATGACGGATGCCTGGACCGGCTTATTCTTGTCACTTTTAATTAGCACGTCTATGAGTGATCCAACATCGTAGATTCGGTCAAGATCAACGGTATTACTTTCGCTTACAAGTCGGCGATAGTGTTGTGAAGGAATATTTTTGCAAAATCTTGTGAAATTCCACACACAAAAACCCTGTGGACTGGAATTGTGGCCAACGATTAAATGGATGTTATTTTAACACGCATTTCGATAATGGAAATTATATTTTTTTTGTATATTTTTTAACTTTTTGTTGGGCAGAGTTGAAGATATGTGTGATTATCGGTTAGGTTTATAAATATCTTTCACTCATTAGCCAGTCCATGCAAATTGCCGGTGTTACGTAAACAAATATAAAATCAAAAATGCCGTCCCTTAATGGAAAAAGTATTTCCTGGCGGCCATACGTCACAAATAGAAACTGAATCAATGCTAATGTCAAGTCGCACAAAATTCTATTCAGCTGGCATTGTAAAGAGAGTTAAGTTTATGGGGCAAATCACACGTAGGTACCTCATGTAAATGACGACAAATTCCATGTTAAGTTTCTAGAGTTTCTAGCGTGTTATTATAAATTTTTTATGAATACGGGTTTTTTTTTATTTGTTGTTAATCATTTTATTTTACTCTGTACTACCTGCTGCTGATGTACAGCGTCCGTATTTTGAAAATGTTATTCGCTGTGATATTTTCGAATATGTTGAGCCATCACACGGGGGTGCTTCACCAAGGTCAGTCCCCATTTGAACAATCCCGCCGGCAGTAATTCGAGCTGTATGTATATAAAAATATCCAAGCTAAGACCTCTGCAAATCTATGAGTCAAAACAACCGGTTACAATGCCCTCTACACCGAGGAGAGCGTCTCTCGCTAGTTGGGTTTAACTTACAATAACCCAAGAAAGATCACACCTCTAATCCGGCCACAACAACTGGCTGCCCGTCGTACCAAAGACCGGAATTCATACGATGATTTTTTGCTTGATTTCAAAGTTTGTAGAGAAGATTGCGGGGAAGAAACTAAGGAGGATGGAATCAACTCCGACACATGTGTTAACTGCCGATCTAATCACATCGCTACATAATCGTAGCTATCCCGCAGAACTTCCCAACGGGATAAAACACTAACAGAGCAATGGGACAGATCCCAAAAAAAATATGTGGGAACGTACAGGGTCTTTCAAGTCCCCATTTAATTAATTTTTTTAAACTTTTATTTGCATGCCAAGGAACTAATAAGCAAATTTTGATAATATCGGGTGTTTTTTAAGAGCCTGAGAACTTCAGACAATAATACAAGACAGAAATATTGTCGGAATGCAAATTTGTTTATCTTTCTTATGATGTTTATTACTTTCTTATGATTTTCGGTCCGTTCGATAACGCATTATTTGTTCCATGATTAGTTCAATTTTGTTAACTACTTTTTCCAATAAATCTGGTCGTATGACATCAATGGTGGTTTGAGGGTTGGCATCCAATGCTTCAAGAGTTGCTGGTTTGTCGGCATAAACCAATCACTTAACATGCCCCACAAAAAGTAATCCCGATGTGGAAATTAGCAGGAACGAGGGGCCAGTATACAGGAAATAATTATGGAAATAAAGTTGTCACCAAATTGATTTCGCATTAAATCGATTGTTAAGCGCATTGTATGGCAAGTCATTCAGCATGGCTCGATAGCGCTCGCCTTTCTCCTTAACATCAGCTCTTTCCTTATTTCGAAAGAAATAAGGACCAATGATGGCGCCAGCATGTTAAGTGCACCAAACAGTCAATGGTGTTTCGTTAACAGCTTGAGGATTGTCTTCGCTCCAAATACGGAAAATTAGCATATTGACGTATCTTGCTTGATGGCTCACTAGGCCGATTATATAGACCGTAAAATGGACAAAGGGCTGTAAGAACTTCAGGAACAATTTTTTTTAAGGTCAATTTCCAAAACTAGGTGGCTTCTTTCTGGCCTTAAACGATTCATGATGACCTGCCAAACCTTACTGAACTGAATTGGCAACACAGTTTGACATTATCAGCTGTCCCATCGTAGTTATCGATAACGATAGTTCCCATGCAGCTTAAAAGATCGCTACACTTAGATACAAACCAGGATATTTAGATCATTAACCTTTTCCGTGGATTTGTCGAATATATTCGACAATTCATATGAAAAAAATTATTTGCTACGGAAAGGTTTACACTAAGACATAGTTTATGTATTAAATGATGCTTCTGTATTAGAAATGCCCCCTATTATTTGACGTTTGTCTCCGTGGCTAGACTTCTATAGCCAAATAGTGCAAATACAATTCTAATAAGTCCCGTGACTACCAGCATCTCAAGAACATTTTTTATGTTCAATAATCGCATTAGGAGAACTTCTGTTTTCTTCAAAAAGTAATCGGCAATGGTACATTTATTTCGTTGCTGTTAGAGCTGACAAAAGTGGTGTCAACCACTACAAATTCTTTACTTGCTGTAGTATCCTCTGATAAAATCTCGAATTTTTGTAAATATAATTTAAATGTACTACTAATAAAGATGAAATTAAAAATTGAAAGTGCTGTCAACTTGGTATGGTTGTGTGCAACATAAGGAATGGGAACGAAAAGTCAAAGCATCGCTTTTTAATGCAAAAGCTAGGCTGGTTTTCGATATCATGGCCCAGTTGTTCAAGTTTCTCAAGTAAAACGTTTATTTTTGCCAAGAAAAAAGTCGCTTCTCAGTGCTATTCACGCATCTTATTTTATTGTCATTCTTGTTTTTTAACCAAGTCCATTCCAAGAAGTACCGAGATTATAGCTGATCTTTTCATATGCACAACTCATCTAGATCTTCATAAAATAATATTCTTAATCTAAATGAGTAATTAGCAATTCGCCAAAGTAACTGCAGTAAACAGAAAATTATCGGTTTGTTGGCTTATAATGGATTATAATAGATTTGATCTGAATACAACCAACCGTGCATGTATATTGTTATTTGTTCACACATTATCGAAATGTACGTATTAAGATATTTATATACGGAATATATTCTGCCCCCCTGCTGACATGGTTTCATTCATGTTTTTATACTTGATCGGATAAATGGCACAAACACCTACAATTCAGGTTGTATTTCGAGTTCAGGCTGTCGTTGGTAGACATATGATCGTATGGGTACCATGTAGGGTTTTTAATCGAGGAATAGAATGGATTTTTACTTCTCGACCAATATTTATGGGATTGAAATAATACCAGAAACTAGGTACGATTATACAGGGTTCTCCAACAACAGGTGTTATTTTAGTATTCAACGAAAAATGTTTATTTCATAGTAAAGGGTTATCCATTTTGCTTTTTAAAAGTAAACGTAAACAAAACACATATAAAATATTTTCATATTTCTTTTTTATTATAAAGTTTGAACGTTGACATTATATGTGAAACACTGCATCATTTAAATGATCACCACGCCAAGCATTGATTTTTTTGAGGTAATTTGGTAATTGGACCACTTTTTGGCACATATTGGGCGGTATCTCAGCCATAACTGGACGAATGTTGGTTCTTAAGTGATCAAGACTTAAGGGTTTATCTGAATGAACACGGTCTTTCGCGTAGCCCCACAGAAAAAAGTCAAATCGCATGATCTTGGTGGCAAGTTGATGTCGCCACGACGAGAAGTTACGCGGCCAGGAAATGTCTCTTGCAATAAAGCCATATTCGTCCGAGTTGTCGCCAAGTCGTATTTTTCAATAGCAGGTAAAAAAAAGTCGGTTATCATACGACCATAACTCTCCGAATTGACGGTGACAGTCGTTTTCGAAGAAGTAAGGTCCAATCGCACCTTCGGACCAAAGAGCGCACAAACAGTGACTTTTTGTGGATGTAATGGCCTCTCTTCAATTACTTGAGGATTCTCAGAACTCCAAATACGACAATTTTGTTTGTTAACATACCCACCGAGCGAGAAATGTGCTTCATAACCATAAACCATAATCTCCTCTTAAAGCACGATATGTGGCTGTGCCAGAATCATCACTTTTGTAGTAGGTTTTAATCATTTTTACGCGTTGTGTGATAGTTCAGCGATCAATTTTCGTCAATGTCAGTCTTCCAACTGAAAACTTTGTTTGACAGATGTTGTATTCCAGCCCTATACTTTTAAAACTACGAAATGGATAACCCTATAAATAGGAAGGTATGCCGTTATTAATTAAAATAACAATATCAGCCAAATGGCCACCACGACCACAGGACAATATCCTTTTCATTAAATTTGACATAACCAAATCGCAAAGTGGCTGCCCTATGTCCTTTATAGCCTCACGAATGTTATCTTTCACATGACCCCAAAGGAAGAAGTCGCAAGGTGTTAAATCACAAGATCTCGGTGGCCAATTGTGATCACCTCTTCGAGAGATAACACGGTCCGGAAACTTTTAAGTTTGCGAACTGTGACTGCAAGATTTTCACCATTTTTGTAGTGAATTTTAATAATTTCAATGCGTTGTTGTTTTTAGTAATGGCGTAGTTCTACTTATCAAATGTCAAAAAAAGAAGAAAAAAAAGCTTCAAAAGTGAGAGCTACCGAAAAACAGGGTGATTCAAAAACAACACCTCTTATTGAAGAACCCTGTACATAATTTTTACAACTGTGATTGTGGTGTTTTAAAGGAAAATTATACGACTTTCTACTACCCGAAACATTCGGGTCTTATTACATTGAGTTGATCTTATTTTTCAACAATTATTGTCTAGCATTTTCAATTAAAGTTTAGTTTCATTTTATTAACAAACATGAGTTATTTATATAAAAAAGGTTGAGAAATTCAAAATCTAGTCCCAATCTTAAACGTTTATCAACGTATATTAAACAAATTTGGAGAGTATTAATGTCTTAACAGTTTAAAAGTTCTAGACTTTTGGCCGATGGAATTCCATTCGGGACCACTGTGCAGCGTACAGGTGTGTAGACACCACTGCGATACTACATAAATTGGACCTA
The DNA here is from genome assembly GCA_958296145.1 of Hydrotaea cyrtoneurina. Taxonomy (NCBI): domain Eukaryota; kingdom Metazoa; phylum Arthropoda; class Insecta; order Diptera; family Muscidae; genus Hydrotaea; species Hydrotaea cyrtoneurina. Next base: position 46,604,165 of record OY282516.1, on the reverse strand, counting down.
ATCCATCATATTCTCAGGATTTAGCATTCGGTGATTATTTTCTATTTTCAAACCTGAAGAAATGATTTGGAGGTAAAAGAGTTGGGTTTGCGGAATAGTTCATCGCTGAAAAAACCCCTTTATATCAAGAGACCCAATATCACTGACCCAATGTGTCTATTCTTTCATTTCCCGAGATTTTTACTTCCGACTATTAAATTTTTTTTATTGAAGTTTCATTATTGTCATCGTTGAGATTGCAGGGTAGTCTGCAGGCGACCTACACCGATACGAGAATCCTCCTACGTCAATGTTCTCGAACCTCATGGATGTTATAAACACATTATGACAATGTTTGCTTAAAACATATATATCTACCAAATATATACGAGTATGTAGTACATAAAAACCATTATGCATCATATGATGCCATACGCACACACACACACATACACACATACAAACTCATACATCATTCGAAATCATTTAATGCTGACGTCAAAATTGAGTTTATGATTTCTCGGTAGACCAAACATCATGTCCCTGACCATGTGTGCCATTCGGTGGCATCGCTCATGTGGGACAACATTCACGTACATATGTACATTTTCTTGAATCGGCTGAGTGTTTTGCGATTCTGGGTGAAATTGTCATCAAATTCGACAAAATTGGCAAGGGTCCAATTGTCTTACAATCAGATGAAGAAAGGCAATAACGCGATGATACGTTCGGTTGATTCTCATGAAAACAAGTGTTTTTAGGAAAATGACTTGTTGGATTATTGTCCAACCGATATGATTTTGGTTTCATTTCATTGAACTAATTTTTAGTTTTTCTTCAAAATTATGATAACATTGCCTTCGTTTGAATTTTAGAGTTCTGTTTAAACTGTTCAGTGAATGATGTTCATACTCGTGTTTGCTTAGTTTAGTATTTTTTTTATGAGACCATTATTTGGAGGGCATTTGATGCTGTTTCTTTAGGAGGAAAAAAGCTTTCCGATTTGTCTGTCGATTTCAACATTTGACCTCTTCACTGTGGCGGGGAACTTGGAAATATATAGGAATTCGTTTTATATTTCTTTATATTGATTTTATGTTCAGCCCGATTATGGAAACTCCCTGGGAGATAATTCCCGGGGAATTTACTTTTTTCAGATTAAAATCCTTCAATTCTAAACAGACCGAGAGTGAAACAAAAAAGCTGACTCCGAATATGTCTGTCCCTTATCATTATTCTCCCGATCTGTTTAGAAAAAGAAGACACTATTCTCGAAAAAGAAATCCCCGGGATTTATCTCCCTGGGAGTTTTCATCATCGGGCTGATTAAAATATCATCGACCCTGTGCTTGGAAATGGGCCGAACGAGAATGAAGCCACGGGGGCCCTAACATTGATAGCCCGAACTCTTTGAATAGCTGCCAAATGTTGACTTATGATCCGACATGCCCAATGTGCAGGTAGAAAATGCCCCAAATGAAAAAATTTCCCAAAAATACAGTAAATAATGTCCCTATTGAAGAATTCCCCAAAAAGACCAACATGAAAATGAAGAATTCCCCATAAATGTTCAACATTAAAATGTCTCCAAAAATTATGAAAATTCCCCTAAATAGTTTATGAAAAATCCCTACAATATTCATTAGCCCTACAATTAAGGCGGTCGTTTGGGGTCTATGACAAATACCACAAATGAAGATATCACCAAAATAAATGGAAAATCTCCTCAAAATACCATTATGAAAATATACCCAAAAATTTTGAAAATTCCCCCAAATAAGAAATTCTCCAATTTTCATTGGCCCTACAATTAAGGCGGTCGCTTAATTGACAAATACCTCAAATGAAAAATGTCCCAAAAAATTAAGTATTGCCCCAAAATGGCCAACATGAAAATGTCTCCAAAAATTCTGACAAAAACCCCCCAAACAATTTTAGAAAAATTAACCAATGCAAAATCTCTCAAATATTACGAAAAATACCCCAAAAATAAAACAAACAAAAAATCAGAAGTATGAAGAAGTGCGGTGATTTTTCAACTTAAGATGTGTAAAAACCCAAAATAAAAAAAACCCCAAATCAAAAGTGAGAAATTCAAATAAAAAATTGTGGAATTTTTCATTGTTCCATTTTTCATATGAAAAATTCCTCAAAAAGAAAAAATTAAATAGGACCTAAAAATTATGAATGAAAAATTTCTCAAAAAGAAAAAATTAAAAAGGACCTAAAAATTATGAATTTTGTATGAGATTTTTTTGGAGAATTTATCATTTTTTTTTCTCTGGTGTCATTTTTCACAGAGCAGTCGCGTGGGATGGTTGAGCTACCATCACCTCAGTCCTGAAGGTTCCACCATTCCCAGCCAATTTTGAAGATTTCTCTCTTTAGAAAATTGGGAAATTTTTTATTGCACAAATTTTGGTTAATTTTTTCATATGAAAAATTCCTAAAAAACAAAAAATTAATGTTATCCAAATAAATGATTTTTGATGATTTTTTTCGTTTTTATTTTTGGTTCATAGAGACAATGAAGAGTTCCCAGAAATAGATGGCCAAAGGAAAATTTACCCAAAAATTCTGAAAAGTTCCCCTAAAAAATTTATGAAAAATTCCCCAATGAAAAATTATTTGCTTAAAAGACATGTGTCTATAAATAAAAATAACAAAATAGAAAAAAAAAATAGCTAAAAGGGGATTATTTTAAGATATAAAACGTGTTTTGTTTAATAAAATTTTTCATTAAATTAAATCAATTGGTTTATTAGTTGAACAATTAGTTAGGACTGAAAAAAAATTAATTATAGACACTGTGGAACAAAAGTTCTAATTGTAATAAGCACTATAAAATTCCGATGTGCTGCTGTCCCCTGTGTACAAAAAGGGTCGAAATTATTTTTTCTAAAAAAAAAAAAAAAAAAAAATTAAATTTTTCCAAATTGTCCAATTGCTTTGTAATATTTTTTGATAAATTTACCCAGCGAACGCGCGTAAAAACCTTCAAACAGGATATGAGTCAAATCTTACAGGATGTACTATGAAAATTCAAATTGAACAATCAGCATACGATGCGTCTGATATACATACATATATCTCTCAATCCAATACAATGCTCTTAGATCCATGGAATGTAGAATTTCCGTTTCTGCTACAGTTAATGAGATTTTTAATTTAGCTGCCGATATGAATATGAATAAATTTCTACAATTTCATAACAAACCGAAAGTATTTGTTTCGGACAAAATTTAAATATTTCCAACGAAAAATTCCCCCATTCAATTGAATTTCCAAAAAAATTGAGATTTGGTAGTTTCACCATACGGAGGGAATCACACAATGCGATTAAGTAAAGCATCAATACCTGTCAGTATTCAGGTAAAACCTGAACAGGTTTGTTATAATACCCACATACAAAGGTTTTCCTTAAAATGTTTGTTTTTGTGGTAACGGGGGATTTCTTTGTGCTTTGTTTAAAAAGAAAGGTAGTGTTATGTTGATAGAAATTGTTTTAAATTGCATCTCATTAAAAGGAGTTCTTCAACGTTTTAAAACTAAAAAATATTTCCACACAAAAAAAAAACTGAGCCTAGAAAATGAATGAGTTTTGTTAAATTCAAGTTTCCTTTTTAATTTTCAACAATATAAAGCATTTTTCAATTGGCCTGTTGATCATTGCGACATGTGGATATTAAGGGTTATTTTCCCGGACTTCAACATTTTCCAGAAAATCAGTAACTGTGTTACCTCTTCCCAGAGTTATCGCTCAATGTTACCTTTTTGGAAAACGTTTTCCCCATAGAGTCCTAAAAGTGCCACAGACCCACAGATATCTGTAATTTTAAAAAGCCTTCGATTTAAATCCAATTTTCACAGAAATAGTGCTGTGTAAAGGCAGTGTAGGCATCTCAATTGAGCGTCTGATTAACATTTTACAGTAATTTTAGGGCATGAATAAGCCATAGAATAAGCTCTCAGACATAAGTATCACTCTATGGCTTCTACGAATAACCGCATAAGTAATAAAAGTATACTTTACAGGAGAAATTTCTTTCTCTATTTTTTTTACTTGCAAAAAAAAACCTGAGTAATGGTACATTTAAAAAAAAACATTTACTTTAATTAAAAGTCCTACGAAAATGTAGCTCTTTGGCATTAAATATTGAAAATTCACAAAAATTTACTTAAGCGATTATTCGTTACCGCTTTTTTAGTCCAATCCATCACAAGAAAGCAGTGGTGGGTCTGTCGACCAACAACCACCAGGTCGACAGATTTTTTGGTTTACAATCGGGGAGATTCTCATCGATTAATTTGAGACTCTACTCACAGCTATTGTCCAGATCTGACATTAAGTTGAGGCAAAATTTAACGGGTTTTGGGAAAGCAAAATAATTCTTCTAAATTGTGAACGCTCCTTAATAGCCTGGATAATAATCCATTAATTAAACATGACCTATTCAAGATTTTGAAATGTAATTAATTAGTTATCTCTGAGACAAATAGCTACTTTGAGGACCTTGACATAACTAAAGAATTCGAAAAGAGAGACACTAAGGGTATCCAGCTAAAACGATTGCTTTGAAAAACTAATCTTCTATATAGACCGACCGGCGGGCACGGTAAATTCTATAATTCTGTCAATCACATTTCCAAACAATTTTAGAAAATCAGACAATCGTCTATCTGAGCATGAAACGTCAATGTAAGCCTGGAACTGCGATGGTCTGTTCCTCAGTTCTTGACAAGTAATAAATAAAAACTGTAGAAAAAGTCGACTGAAAAATCGAAACTTGACTTTCTTTTCGGTTCAAAATTTGAAGTTTCCAAGAAACCCACCGAACCGACCATTTGTACTAACCGATTTGTTCAATACACTAATGAATGAATTTAAAAGAGAACATGGCCTATTCAAACAAATCGGATTTTCAGTGATATTTTACCTGGAAATGGAAAGATATTGCCTAGAGTTGTGGGGAAATGCAACTCGGTAGTATGATGTTCGACAGAAATTGTAGATAAAGCGGGTTAATTGGTATTGAAGTTGAATTAATTTCGTTTAACTCGAAGATTGTCCAGTTTACATCGGGGAAGTATATGAGATATAAGGCACAATTGAGAAAGCAAGTAACTCTTTGTCTTTTGTTTCCATTACTGATTCTTGAAGTTTTAAGAAAAAAACGTACGGTTCGTACTCTGAAACATGAAAATACTTTTTTGCGAATAGAATAACGAAAAACTTAATATAAAGGGAACTTTTTCAGAAAGGTGAATATGTGGTTTTGGTTAATTTCATTCATTCAACTGACTTTTTTTTTGAAGATGCTGTCCTGTGGACGACCGTGGTGTGGTAGGTAATGGTTGCGACTATCGACCACCAATCACATTTTCAGTTGGTGTAAGCCTTGTCCAGAAAAAGCATCAGTTGTTGAAAGTCGGTTTTAAACCGTAGATTCGGTCAGTTCACGCCGAAGAATGGTCATTTTAACAAATTTCAGCAAACATTTATACAGGGTTCTCCAACAAGCGGTGTTATTTTGGTAATAAAAAGAAAGTTATGCCGTTAATAATGAAAAACAACATCAGCCAAATGGCCACCACGACCATGCTTACAGGACCAAATCCAAAGTGGCTGCCCTATGTCCTCGTTAGCCTCACGAATTCTATCACTGAGGTCTTGAATTGACGCTGGGCTCTTGGCGTAGACCTTAGCTTTCGCGTGGCCCCAAAGGCAGAAGTCGCAAGGTGTTAAATCACAAGATTTCGGTGGCCAATTGTGATCACCTTTTCGAGAGACCACATGGTCCGGAAACTTTTTAGTTTTGCGAACTGTGACTGCAAGATTTTCACCATTTTTGTAGTGAATTTTAATATTTTCAATGCGTTGTGTTTAGTCATGGCGTCGTTTCCTCTTGCCAAAGAATAAAAGCTTTAAAAGTGACAGCAACCGAAATACCGGGTGATTCAAAATAAAACCGCTTGTTGGAGAACCTTGTCTATGTTAACTTGTTTGTAGGTTCATTTTTTGTTTTTTTTTTCAAAAAATACGAAAACTGCTGCAAATACACACTTATTCCCACTCAAATGTTGTACTTTGTGGAATTTAATAAGTTTGTTTCGTGTTTTTCCCAACCACGCTAATGCTGCTGCATAATAATAATAGCAAATGTGTTCTGTTAGCAGCCAAATAAACTTTATTTCGAAGCAAATAAGCTTTACTCGATACACACGATTTACGTTTGCGTAAACATTTAAAAAAGACAAATTGTAAATCTCACTGGTTTGGTATGAATTCCCCGCCAGTTCCTTCATGTAATGTTAAGGGAGATAAGTAAGTGGCATCCAGGATTTGCAGAGGCCAGTACGGGAAGCCTCTGTCAATGCTTTTGAACAGTAGGTGGATTCTGAATTTAATAGTACATAGTCTAGTCCTTAACCATCTTGATTAACTGCCTATTCCCATAAGTCGAATTAGAGTTATAAAATGGGTTGTAGACATTATTCAATTCTGGTTTTTAGATACATATATGTTAGATATCGATATGTGGAAAACAATCCTAAAAGTATAAGGTCTCCTTACTGATAAAAATCCATTTTATGGCGACTTCATTTTTTACAATGTAACAAATTCGTTTTGTGGAACCAGACAGTTAACGCTATATTTTTGTTTGACATATCAGTGCTTTAAAACCACAATTCCGGGATTTCTGAACAGGCAGTCGCGACATTCTTGGGCAATTGCAAACGATTCGTTTGAAATCCCAATAAAGGGGAATACACCTTATGTGGGATTTTACGACATACATATGAAAAGCGGATTCATCCCGCTACACCCATGACTACCATTGTGGGGCGGTAAAGTAGGGCTCTCACCAGTTGATGGCGCACAGCACTGACCTGCCGTTCATTATGGGCAACAACAAAACTCCCCATAATTATCTTGCTCTGATTACGAGTCTCACAAATACCAAAGAACAACAACTTGAAAATGTATATCATATTTCTTCTCTTTGGCTTTGGCTGCGTTTCGTTTGAATGATTTGATAACCCAACGCCAGCTGCCATCAGCTGAGTAAAATGAGACAAAAGAGTCAACTGATATTTACTGATTAAAAGCCATCTCTAACAATAATGTTCATTAAATGAGACACTGATTGTAACAGCGTTTTTTTTTTATTATTTAAGAGATCTACCAGCAAGTCATGCCCCCTAATAGATCTCCTACCCGCCCACTCCCCTAAACAAATCAATTTGGTGAAATTCCAAGCGGATAGAAACCAGTTAAATGGGCAAATGTATCTGATGTGAACAAAATAAATGGAGCACACACACATACAGACATATACAATTGTAATTAAAATACAAATGGAAAATCCATTCATTTTACCAACAAATAATAAATCAAATCCAAAATCTGTGTGGGGAATTGTATTTCTCGCAAATGTAATTTTTATTAACAAAATTTGTAAATCATAACAAATTATTTGGCATGCGTTCGTTATTGTAATTGAAAACCCCGACAGACAATCCAAAAAAAAAAAAAACAAAAAAAAAGAGTACACACGGAAATTTCAAAACAGTTGTTGAATATGAAATGGGTTTTTACCTCCCCGTGTGCATTGTTTTTGTTGGTGTTATGGCGTTTCTTCTCACCTACTCACCGCATTGTGGGGTTAGACCCACAAAATCTCACGCTAAATATATTTTGGTTAGTTTGCGCTAATAATGGGGAATTCTATAGAAATGCCCCCACAACAGCAACCGGAGAACATGAAAATCCCCCCAATTTGTTTGCAAAGAGCATCACTCGCTCTTGTCAGACACCGAGCACAATAAACGGGGGTCTGTTTTTTGTGTATTCAAAAAAAGAAAAAAAAGAGAGACCCACTGTACGAAAGAGAGCAGGTGGAGAGAGGTTATTCGGTATTTTGTGGGTTTCTTGTGAAATTCCACGGAACTGGCCCGTGCTAAGAGAACCGCGGGTATAAAAGCTAGCGCTCTTCGTGAAATGGTATTCATTGTGAAATTACAACTCAAAATTGAAACAGCAACGGAAAGCAAAAACGGTCAAGTGAAATCAAACTGATTAAAACAAAAAACGTTTGCGCGAAAAGAATTTCATAACAATACAAGCACAAAAACAACAAGTATCCAAAAAAAAAAAAACGCTTAAACAAAAAGCAAAGCAAATAAAAGTCTATCGAGACAAGAAAAGCAAACAGAACAGAACTGCTTCAAATCAAACAAGTGTCACACAAAGCAAAATTTGCAAAAATTGATTCATACGAGCAACAGTTAATTTGCCCTAAAGATAACAACATGGTCGTGGAAGCAATGCAGATCCAGTCTTATCATCAACAAAAACACCCCCATATCAGTTCACTGGATATTAAAATGGATAACTCTAAAATCGGGCGCACCGTTAAGAGCGCCCTAATGAAGGCTCAGACCGAGTCACGTGTCATTGTGGGTCTCAGTGCCGCCATCAAAGTCTTATCAAAGGCCCCCGAAGGCTCCATGTTCTGCCTGATGGCTGTACCGCAGGCGGGTGATTCGGCCACACACATGCATGAAGTGCTCCTGGAAGCATTTTGCTATGAAAACGACATTTATGTCATCAAAGTCGATTGCCCCATTAAGCTGAGCCGCATTTTGGGCAAGACCACCGTGGAATCGTGCTGTCTAGTGCAGAAGACCTGGACCGGCGATCAAACCGAAGAACAATTAAATAAGCCCGAGTCCATGCTGGTCGACTACTGTGAAGCCTACTGGGATGCCACCGAGAATCCCGTGGTCCAATTACCAAATGTGTGATTTACACCGCCAACAGTAAACCGACACATTTGGAAATTCCCCTTTAGAGGGGGGGAAATGTACACATATTCCACTTGAGATTTATTACCAAGAGAGCGCGCTGAAAACGTTTGGAGATTTTAAAAGTTGTAACCATCGACGACTACAATACTCGATCTGTGGCATACAACATACTTACTATCTGTACAAAGCCGACGTTTATGGTGTTCATTAAAAATAAATATCAACAACTTTTTAATACAACAGCAACAAACAACAACAAAACAACCCCAACTGTAATACTGGAGTAGCAACACTGAATGAATGGCAACCGACAACAACAAGGTTAATTACTTTACATTCTCCAGGAAAATCAGGCAACGGCTGAAGGCAACTGCCGTAAATCACAATTGCCGCCAATATTTACAACAAAAATATTAGACTTACAACAAAAAACCCAGCAACGAGTCAAGAAAAATCTCGTTATAATCAATGGCCCCCACATAGATGGCAGAGTGAAGTGAAACGGCCAACGGCTGTATACAAATTAAATTAATTAATTTTAATTAAATCTAAGTTGAAAGCTTAATCATATATATATATATATATAAATGTATATGTATACTTTTCTTAAACTATACTTTACGAAATGGAAAAAAACAAATCAAACGAAAAACATGTTATTGAACTTTTATTTGAGAAAGCAAAAAAATATATTTTGTATTATTGTTAATTTGTTATAAACAAATAGATCTTGTTTTCAGTAATTGAAAAACATATTTTTTTTGTTGGTTTATTAAAAGAAATTAATGACATACACTGACACTGTATGTATTTGTTATGTTAGCTTTTCGTAGGCATCAAATTTGTTAATAATATTTTTTTTTTGTTAAGACAAAAAAAAACACTGCTTAAATATATGTTAAATAAATGAAAATGAAATATAAACATAAATATCCAAAACTGTTTTATTATTTTGTTGGCGAATAGATGCAAACATCTGGCAAGAGTTGCAAAAACAATCCAAAAATTACATTAAAATTCCATTCGTACAAATTTCATTGTGTCGCTGTTTACCTTTAAGTACATTTCAGTACTTTCAGTACAAAGACCTCAAAATGTAAACAAACAGTGACATTGTAAACGAAATGTAAACAAACCTGTAAGTAAACAGGGACCTTAACATGTAAACAGACATGGCCATGAAAGAGAGAGAGAGAGACATAGGGTGTCTTTTTAAAAGGGCGCACGCTCTCTCTTTCAATTTTGTATTCCCTTATAATATAGGAAGGAGGGGCTTTGTATCATTCGGTATGGGTAGAAGGTGTAACGCATGGAGTCTTTTAAGACTGTGGATGGATTTGGATCAAAGTCGTTTCAGACATATCCGTCGGTCTGTTGGACAACAAAGTCTACCAATAAAGGCATCAAACAACAACCAAATTGTCCTCTGTACACTTCCTATAAAGAAAATACCATCTCATGAGGAAAATACTTTGCAAGTATTTTTTAAGGTCCCAGTTTTTTTTCAAAAAAAAATTTATTACTTTAAATTTATAATGGAGACACAATAGGACTGAAGCGGAATGACATTAAAAAAAGTGTCCGGTTATGAGAAGTGTCCGCAAGGAGAGTTGTTGTTTTCGTTATTATTTTATTAACTATTTCCCAATATTTCGGTTGCCTTCGTTAATCATCTTCAGAGATTGATCAGATTATTTTAGAATGGCCCATTCAATTTCCTTCCCAAACGATAAAAATTAAATAATAAAATTAAAAAAAATGTTCATGTGATGGAAATACGACAAACCGTTTAAAATGTTATCAATTATTTAAAGATTTTAAGCTTAAAGGCACCAAGGTAAAATGTTAGCTGTGTGAGTTTCATCTCCATTCTCCTTCATTTTTCTATTTTCAAAATCGTTTTTTTTATTTTATTTCTGCATCTTCTTCTCTGAACCGGATTGCATTCATTTGAATATTTGATTTTTGTACAGTTTCAGATTTCTCTCAAACGATAAAATAAAATAAAATAAAATAAAATAAAATAAAATAAAACATAAAAACTAAAAACTAAAACATAAAAAATGAATATAAAGTACAAATAAAAACAAAAGGCTCCGGTAGGCGAGTTGGTGCATGATGCCTATTAGCGTGGGCGTTGTGGGTTCTATTCCCACCAGAGGCTTTGGTCTGTCGCAGCAAAGAAAAATTCTAGTCTTGGACCCAAAATTAGAATATAAATTTAATTTGATTGTAATTAAAAAAAAAAAAAAAAATAAAAAATAGAAACAAAAATCCACTGGAATTACCCATCTCGGGATTTGAGTTCGACACAATACACCTTGTGGTCCATATATTGGATACTGAAGGGTCTTTCCGGCTCAAAATCTTGACAGAAAGTCAGTATTGAATTGCAGTTTTTTGGAACTTCATAACATTAGTTTTGGTCTTGTTTGGTGAGCAGTGTTACCTCTTTGTTTTACACATAACTGTTATAATTTTTGAGACTCCATGAATCTGGTTGCCAATATAGAAAATACAAAAAATATATTAATTAAATTTCAAAAAAAAAAAATGATAAAATAAAATGAATTTTTGTATTCATAGAAATCGGTGTACCCTTCCAGAACAGTAAACTATTTTATTAAAAAGTTAAAAAAATCGTCAGTAACATATATTTGGGGTTAAGGGCCATCTCTTTATTTTGTAGCCGGACAAAGTTATTGTTCTTCAGGTCAAATCATAACTTTAATCCAATTTTTACATTAACAAAGTTTATTGTTTAGTTCTATTGAGTGAAGATTATGCAATCACCCACTTCACCCCTTTGTAATTTTGTGGACAAACTTTGTCTAAGGGTTTTTGGTGAGAGGTGGCGAGGGAATGTGTTCGACATAGACTATTTCACTGGCGGACAGACATGATAAGTCCATGTATGGTTGGCAGTTAGATTGATAAGATTGCCAGTGCTACGGGCACTGCCATAATTCATTGCGCCTCCAAATTAAAACGCAATTTTTGTACAAATTGATTCATGTGATCAATGTTCATTGGACGCTGATAAAAATACAGTCATTGTGATGGGGAAAGCTTATCGTCGCCCTCATCATTCTCACACCCACCATTTCATGCATGGGCATTGTATCATCGGAGGTACAATCACGGTTTATACGCAACGGAAAAGCCCGTCATTAGTGCAGTCCAGAGGGTTTGAGGGTTGAAAGTAATTGGATTTAATGCAGTTCCATAAAGCGAAATGTTCGTGGTGTTTTCCAAATGGCAGATCTGCCACCAGGTGGGCATACACTGAAAGAAACCTTGGCTCTATTTCTATTTCTCGATTAACTTGCTCGATTTTCGCTACCACACAAAAACAAAAGTGTTGAGTCGCCGGATGGTCCTGTGTACTCAAAAAAACAATTTAATCACCCGTTATATTTATCGTATTCATAGTCCTTTTGACAGTTATCATCAGCACGTTGAAAAAAACTGACCTGTATCAATTTTCACAAACAATTATCTCTTTAATTTTTAACATTCGCACTTATAACACAAACTGAAACATTTGTGAATGTTAGTTTCATGAGTGAGGGTAATTGTTCGTGAGAGTGAGAAATGCATTTAAATCGCTAGTGAACGATAAAAGATTTTCATTTTGTAAAAATTACTCTCATGAGAATTGTTTTTTAGCCTCTGAGTGTGAGAATGAGAGACATATAAATGAGAGAAGCTAATGAAAATACATCTACTGAAGCGAGATTTTCCGCGCTATATTTCATAGAATCAATGTAATTTTCCAGTGATTCAATGACTCACTCGCTCACATTGATCGGTTCGAACACTTTTCTAGCCGTGTACTGTGTAATTCCTCACTTGTAATTAATAAACCACCTGTACTGATTTGTTTACCTTAAAACTAGCGTTTTTTTGTTCTTCCATAAATTCACATTCGCCAATATGGACTTTGTTCGTCTCTATGCGAAAGACGCATATGATGTTGTCGTGCATGTTCAAATACGTATTAGCCGGGGGCATATTTGTATTTTTTCCATCGTATAATAATTAATTTAGGATTTTCGTTCATATCGATAAATTCTGATAATTCTAATAAATTATATTTGCAAGAATTTATTACTTGTCAAAAAAATGACTGAATCTGTTCATGTTGTGCAAGTGCTTTAATGATTGGAAGACGGCCCTTGAATTTCCCAAGAAATCAAGATTATTGCTAATTGCAGACAAATGTACCACCCCATTTATAGTTGAACCGTGCTGAGTGCGGGAAGTTTCACTAGATTTCAATAAAATTCTATTTGTGTATGACCTTGAACAGTGGATGCTCCTCCACGAAAATAGGTAAATGTGATCCCTATTTCGGTACACTCAAGTATCGAGCGAAATATGTAATCAAATATCATATTATCATCTACCGACTTTGGTGAGCATTTTCTCCGTACAAAGACCCCTCCCAAATGGAATTATTTCTGATCCTTAAGTCGCATATGCTACCAAATCGTTATCAAATTTGTTCCAATATACAACAGTAACCAATTTTGGAAATGTGGGATCAAGACAGATTTGATTTGGTACAGGTGCCATAAAAAGTAGCAATCAATTCGATTAAACAGTTTGTGATTGATTACAATTATAAATAATCTAAAAGTAATCAAGATTACTTCAAATTACTATACAGTAATCAAAACGAATCACTGTCCACGCGATTTGCTCGAATCATGCATGGCGTTCCTTACGGAGCGATGGAGTCGATCCATTCACCGCCTTGGTGAGAGCAAGGTCTTGACTCTGGATATTTCCAAGCCGCTCGATAGAGTTTGGCACGGAGCACTCATATCAAAACTTAATGCATTTGGTGTCAGTAATATCTTCTCTCGATTCTTACCGCATTTTCTCAGAGATCGCTCAATACGAGTTGTTATTAATGGAATCTCATCTAACAAGCATAGGTTGAACGCAGAAGTGCCACAAGGTTCAGTGCTCTCTCCTTCTCTTTTTCTTATTTTCATTGACGACCTGTTGGGTGAACCCAATCTACTCCTTTGCGGATGATAGCAACCTCTGTCATTCGTACTCATGTGAACATCGGCCAAGACCGCCGGAGGTCGTGGACAAAAGCCAAACGACGAACGACTCACTCAACCGCGATTTGGCGACGATTTGTGAGTGGGGCCAAATGAATAGAGTAGATTTTAATCCACAAAAGACCCAGTGCTGTTTGTTGTCACACAAACGTTCACCAGATCCAGCATCGTCGTCAATTTCTATGGGTGGTGTGGATATCGACGAATCAGACACTATTTATGTTCTGGCCATGAAGATACAGGGTGATGCTCGCTGGGCTAGCCATATATTCGAAGTGTCGAAAGAAGCATTCAAGTGTTTAGGCTTTTTAAAGCGCTGCAAGAAGTACTTCAATCGAACTGATCTTGTAAATATTTACACCACCTACATGCGGCCTAAAATGGAATATAACTCTCATATATGGGCAGGAGCTCCAAAGACATCATTGCAGCTTTTGGACCGTGTATAGAGTAGAGCGGTGGTTATGAAAGCGGATAGTTGGGTATCCAACTCTATTGTCTCCCTACAGCATCGCCGGAATGTGGGTTGTGTATCGCTATTCTATAGATATTTTAATGGTATCTGTTCACAAGATATCCGTCGTCTGGTCCCTGACGTTAGAACATTTAGCCGGAATACGCGGCTATCCAGGGAATCTCATCCATTCATTGTCAAATGACCGGTTGACCGAACGACTCACTATACAGAAAATTCATTCTTCAGCCATACTGTTCGCATGTGGAATAGTCTTTCAGCAAGTGTTTTCCTGCCTGCTATGACATTTCCAAATTCAAGGCAAACATCAACAAACACTACTCCATTTTTCCTCCTACCAATACCCTCATTTTCTATCGCTAACAGAGTGCATTGCATTCATAGGGGACATCCCCTGAGTGTTGGCCCTCAAAAACAAAACAAAAATGTTCGCTGTCGTCACGGGGGCGTGTACGAAGTGAGCCAAAGGCTATTCACGATGTCTCTCGAATAAAGATAATAAAAGAAAAATATAACTCAAACCAAATACTGGTTGAATTTGATGTGGACAAAAATAATATTAATCAGGGTTTCTTCCGATTACTATAAATAATCGGAAAGAATCAAAAGTAATCCCTGAAAGTAGTCGCATTACTTTTGATTCTTTTTGATTACTTATGGTAATCGCAAGTAATCCTGATTACTTTCACATTCTTTGTAATTGTAATCATTTAAAAGTCTTAAGAAACCGAACATAATCATTACTGCACCTCTACAAAAAATATAATTTAATTGGTAATTATTACGATTAGTAATCGTTAGTTAACAGCTAGAGGGTGGAGTGTTTTGTCCAATGTGAAATTCCATTGTAACTTTTGATCTAGTCAACATTTTTGAGTTCTGTAAAAAATTGGTTGAGGACAAGAAGTGAGGGATTGTTTTAAGTTAATAACAGCAAACATCGGACAATTGCATATATTTCAGAAATATTTCCAAAGATGACTGTTTTTTGTAGTTGTCGTATATGCGGTTCTAGAAGAGACACGGCTTGAACATCATCATCAACTGGGAAAGCTATTTAAATGTATCAGCTTCAGCTGATAACCAAGCAAAACCTCAAATTCCAGATGGTAATCTTAAAATAATTTAAACAAAAAATCAATATAATTATGTATGTTAAAGACATAATTAAAAATTACAAAACATTTTTTTTTCCACCCACTTTAGTTTATTGTAATTTTCAAATTTGAAAAATCCCCTCCATTCGGTTCATTGCATTTTATTTTTGGGATTTTTTTTTTTGGGCACTCAAATGCAATACAAAAGAAAACCTGTTCATCGTCGGGTATCGTGACTGGCATGCTCTGCATTTGTGCTTGAGTTTATCACAGTCGAAAGAAACTGAGAATTAAGCCGAATTCTCGGCCAACTAGTAGTCCATTCATACATGCACACACACGACATTATGTACTTTACACTTTGCTTTGTGTATTTAATTATTCTATTAGCACGCCTTCAGTAAGCCATCGTTAATATTGTGTAATTTACACTTAGACTTGAGAATGACTGGGGGTTCTCCCCAATTAAATGTACAATTATGGTGGCAGAAATGGAAAAGAATGAAATCATCAGAGGTGGGATGATTTAACATGGATATCCAATCTTAGTAAAGTCGTGGTGCAAATTACGACCATTAAAAACCAAGTCTTAGGCATTAAATGGCCCCGTAAGGTTCGCAGAAGACAGCGGTTTAATGTACACATCTGGATCTATTTTTCCCGATTTCCAAAGTATTTAATGCGCTTAACTTTTAAAAAAAAAAAAACAGTTGGCAAATTTTCATCCTCTTCCATGTTTTACATATGTTCTGGTAGACGTTCCAGACGAATGTTCTTATGTTTTTAACTGAGTCCATAAGTTAAATCAATAACTTTCTTATTCCAGCCTCGGTTGGATAATTACAATGGCCATGAATTTCCATAATTTTACGGAAATGTGGTTTCTACATTTCCACCGTATTCGTAGTAGATTTTAATTGTTTGTATGCGGTTCTCGCTGGAAAACTTTTTAATAAACAACTGTCAAGCGAGAAAACAAAACAAAAAAATCTGTCAAAAGAGCTAAACTCTGGCTGGAAACTTCCCTCATATTCGTTCTATAACCAAGAAAAACTCAACACACTCACACTTTTTGACTTGTGTTTCGAAGAGAATATGTGTACTCAACTGGCAAGAAATTAGATGTTGGTGTAATGGCAGGGTAACCAATAAACTTTAATAAATTCCACACTGAAATTAAGTAAGTGTTCGAAATATTTTGTGATTCCCAGGTGTCATTTATTAATCACGTCTATACACACGTTGTCCGAATTTAACGTAAGTTTCCTTATGATGACGTTGTTCCGATAGAATATTTAAAAACCGGTTCGAGCTGTGATCCACAATTTTGCTCGTGACTGATACTAAACTGAGATACGGTTCAAATGAACCGAAACTAAACACATGCAATTCTCAAAAATTTGCCATTCAGCGTCATTTCACTCATCACATTCAAATAAGAATCCAATCACAAAAATAATAATTCAAATTCGTTCACGAGAAATATTAAAAAACAAAACCGAAATAAACCCGTTCTAATTTCTAATTAGCGTCATTGACCACAGGCGAAAAATGTTGTCGATTTATCGCAAGCCCCCGAAAAAAAGGTAAGTTAAGCAGCAGTTGCGAATATGAATCATTGTTGTGGTTTTGTGTGTGAATCTGACCGTCTGGAGTATTTTTTGTTCACGTTTTTTTTTCAATTCATTTTAATTTTTATAATATTACAGTTTCAATAACATAACTTGACTAACATACTTTTAGTATTTTTCTAGAAATATGAATTCGTAGTGTACTAGAATTTCCTGGCAAGGCCAGTCCAATCGGTCCTTCGTATTAACTATAATAAATACAATTATATTTAATCGTAAAAATGAGTTAAAACACGGATCTCTTTCCCAGGTTTTGTTCACTTGAAAGCAGTATTTGTATTTTTTTATATTCTTTTCTTTTAAAAATATGAATTAGTGACTGGAAATACATTTCAAATCAATTAGAAAAACAACCAATCTGAGTTGATTAAAGATGAGTACTTCGCATTGTATGCACAATGTCATATTTCATTTTAATATTAACTTTAAAACTAAAACAAAATGATTTCGCCCAAACATAAGTCACCTTAATTTAAATCCTTCAACATTTCTTTGTTCTCGGAAGTTTGTTTTGACACCGTATGTAAGTATTTATCATTATAATCGGATTAAAAACTGCGTGCGCACGTATGAGAAAACAATTGTTTAAACAGCAAAAATATATTTTCGACTCAAGATGTTATTGTCATAATGATAACAAAAAAAAAAATTGAATCTTAAACAGAACGACTGTGGTGAAGTCATGTCAGGCTTATGCCACTGTGGGATTCCAGAGCCACAGTTTACAGGTAAAATGAATTTGTCAGCAAATCAATGATTGATGATAGCGAACAGCTGATAGTTGTTTTAGAAATGAAGATGGCCAAAGTCTTAGGTAGCTGAAAGTTGTTTTAGAAATGAAGATCGCGAAAGCCTTAGGTATTTTAGAAAGTCTTATATAGGCGGTAATACATTTTTTTTAATTTAAATTTCTACTCTCAGTTTGTAGAATGGAACGGAAATTTCCTTTAGTTTCAAAACAAAACGGACGTTTCATTAAATTCTGTTTTGTTATTATTTCACTTTGAGAGGTTTTTGCATTTGAAAACGTTTGTAAGGATTAGTCTGTCATCCATTTAAATCAAAACTCTGGAAAGAATCATTGATACATACACTAGATCAGTGCTTGGCCATTTACTCTGTCGTAGTCCCAGACGCCTACACAAAAGGCAGATCTACCGAAACAGAGCTTATCAGGATTACTTCCGATTACTATAAATAATCAGAAAGAATCAAAAGTAATCTCTGAAAGTAGTCGGAGCTTATCTCGATGTCTGGTTATATAGAGAGGTTCCTGCAATATCACACCCTAAATACAAAAGCATCACAACTCAAAATTATTGTCCTTAGTTCATTTCATCGTGCAGAAGAAACACAATTAACATAAAAATAGATATAACGGTATTTTGCCATTTAAAAAAGATAGTGAGGTGAACGACATTTTTGCAGTACACTCTGAAAAAAATGGTAATTTTAAAAAATTTCAGCAAACAAGTTCGCATCAAACATATATATATTTTTCCATACCACAAACATTAACTTGCTTGTAGGTGATAAATACCTAAACACACTAAACACGCGTTTTACTTGTGTGTAAACAAAAAAAAGACGTATTTTTTAGCGTGTAGTTACAGATGTGTACGCTGAATTAATTTATTGAAACAAGTGAGTTTCGGAAAATTTCGAATTGTGACCCTTTTCTATTTAGGGTGAGATATGTGCATTGTGTCCACATTGGAAGCCTCGAGTGTTGCCAAACTGCAAGTACGAGGTACATTCAGCTGACATGGAAGCTTAACCCCAACACTGTTTAAACTTTAAAGACATGGAGAAACCGGGTTCAAATTGTCAGAGGTGCCCAATGTCGCAGGCAGAAGACTTGATTTTAGTTCAGAAAACCTGTCGTACACTTCTCCAAAGTCTGGAGGTGCTTGGTCTATCTAATAATTGTCTAGTCAATACATTGTGAGGATGTTCCAGTTTGTCTTGGTGCTTTATCTTGATGTCTAGGGATTTGCATTGCTTCACATGCTCCAAGACTGCCTATCCCATACAATGACTTCTGTATAAGTTGCAACGATAAAGAGGAGGAGGAGACAACCGACGGCCTTCTCTGTCATTGCCCGGCTTTGCTGGACTTACGACGGAAGACGCCTGATCTACTGAATGAAAACACATTTGTTTCGTTTCCTAAGAGTGAGTATTTATTACGAGTATTCCGGTTGTCTGAATGTTTTGTAATATACCCAGTGAATACTTGGATCATACTATCTGTATGAACCTTTGAATAATACTAAAGAGACATGGAATTGGTATGGACTATTTATATTTGTGTATGTCACTACATTCTATTAATATTGCTGTGCGAGCGCGTGCGCACCGTTTTTCTTATCACACACCCTTTTCTGCATATGGATGCGTTCTGTGCCCGCTGCATGTGACCCTTTCTCCTGATCGATGTGTATCTGTTTGGTCGTTACCAAGTGCGGACATTTCTTATCGGTGAGAGTGTACACACGCCGAAATGTGAATACCCCAACAGCACATTCCAAACACACCACAAGAAACGTGTTCATCTTTGAACACTACAAAACATCTCTCCACAGTTGATGTGGGTAGAATTCACTACATTTTTTCCAGCGACGGGTTGGCAAAAAAAGGGTTTGATGGTCAAAATCATGACGCATGTGACGCCTGCACTCTTATTTTCACAAATACATTCAAATATGATCATGCATCAGATGTATCGTGTAAACATCGCAAAGATTAAGTGTTTCTTTTGATGTTTTTTTTTGTACTTTTCTCTCTAAATTGTTTAACTCTTTTGATACATTTTTCTTTAAATTTTAATATTTTAAATTTTTTTTTTGCTTAAAGTTCATGCTGTTATTTTTTTGGCTTCTCTGGTCATGACTTATAAATTCGCCTGACTTATAAAAATGGAATTGAAAAAGGTTTCTCCGAAAGGTCCTACTTGGAATATGTTCCTTTTTAATGGAAGTGTAAACAAATTAACATATTTCTGTTCGTGCGAATATTTCATTTGCAATTTTTGACAGTGACAGCACTTGCACGCTGGAAATCTTGATTGAAATTCCGTGCAGCAAAATTAATCGCTTTAAGCTTAGACAAGGCTCGGAAACAATGTCAACACTTATTCAAAGTCAACAAGTTTTGGCCAAATGAGTGGCAAATGATAAAGTTGGACTATATTTGGAGGCAGCCGGAAGGCGCACCGTGCCACACAGACCGTAATCGATATTTTGCGCTTATAGTTCGATAATCATATGATCAGCGATCTCGGCGATGTGAATTGCCCATCTTGGCATTGTGATTTGATGCCGTTGAACTAATTTTTGTGGGGCACATTGGGGAAATATATACACAAAGTCTACCTCATTTTTCTTTCGGTGTAAACACATGGAAATTCTCTACGCTAAAAATTAGTAGTCACTTTCCCATTACAATTACTTTTTTCCATCTCATTTCCAGCAAATCGTGGGTCATAGTCGGTATTTATTGCATTGGAAAATGTTGTCTGTCTCTTGATTGAAGTACACCTGATAGAAGTGAATGAACCCCTCAACTAAAAGATTAAGTTCTATTGAATGCATGTGCCTGACCTATCTTACATAAATGTGACATGCAATTAACATGCAAATAAGTCATTCAGACGTGTGGTACCTCTGTCGGTATGTTTACTTATAGGTTGGCTGGCTATTTATTGAGCAAACAGTCATACCGGCATTGTCACATTGACCACATGACGTCGTGTAGTTTAGCACAATGCACTTTGAACAGCGGTCACTGCAAATATAGGTGAGCGAACAATGATGGATGACTCGACTACCGAATCAAAAGGGAGGTGTGAAACGTTTGTAAACGTTTAAATTGTTTGTACTTTTGATTTGGGCGAATAAATCGCATTAAGCACTTTTCCCCCAGCTGCACTTGCGAAGGGCACTTGACAAGTGTTACGACTTTTTGTTTCTGTTTGTTTTTGTTTGTCTTTTTTTGGGGTAGTAGACCAGCCAGCAGGCCAGAGATAAGAAATATTTACAACGTCCCCTTTTTAAAGTTCAATTCATAACAAAACAAACAATAATTCGGAAGCGTTTGTATTTCCAAAGAACCTCAAGTCTTATCGCCATTCTCAAAACCGCATAAAATTTATTTACGTTTTAATCGAAAAATCCCCGGCACAGGCCAGCACGCGACTATGAATGGACATTTGCAAGGAATTTCCACCCTGGTCAACTTTTGTTATACATTTTTCTTCTCATTCTGAGTAACAAGATTTGGGGAGGCAGGGTTTGGGGATAGTCTGGCTGGCGATTAACAGAGACAGTGCAAATAAATTATACAATTTACGAGTAAGCGCGGCACAGACATTCATATCAGTTCATTTGTACGCCGTATATATTTACACACACATACACGTATATTTATTTAGTTTTCTTTATGGCATTTAATAAATAAAGCACGAGTTTAATGACAATTAGGTGTTGTTGCAAATCGTTCGTATAGAAACGTGATTGGAACATTTTAGCTATTTTTTCCCCTCCGATTGCCACTTTAAGTCATTAACACACCACATAGGTGATCTGGTGTGATGGCAGTGGTTGTGGTGGAGGGATGGCAACGCTGTCCTTCGATTTATTGTCAAGATCAACTTTCATGTGTGGAAAAATTGGACAATGGAATAAGTTTGCTCAGCACGAGCTATTGGAATATTTCTATACCGGTTTAATTTACTTTGTCTAGTCGTTAATTACGTTTAATAGATTCGAACTCAAATCGTTTGTATGGCTTACAAAACGTTTGAGCTATAAGAATTACACTGGGCAGCAAAAAAAAAATGCTTTTTATAGGGAAAAACCACCATTCAACTCTGATGTTCTCTGGGTCCTCTGATCACAAAAATGACCGATTTTTTTTTCTTTTTTAATTTAGTGCAATTTTTTTAAACTTAAATCGTTGCAACTCGAAAACAAGTTGTCTGATTGTGTTAAAATGATTCCTACAGATTAAAAGACACTTAAGATTAAAAATAATTTTGTGATGCATTTTTTGAAATTCTCTGATGTTCTTTCGGTCCTCTGGGCACAAAAATGACCGATTTTTTTTCTGGGACAGTTTTTTTTAAAATTTAATGCAATTTTTTTAAACTTAAATCCTTATAACTCGAAAACAAGTTGTCTGATTGTGTTAAAATGATTCCTACAGATTAAAAGACACTTGAGATTAAAAATAATTTAGTAATGCATTTTTTGAAATTTATTTCAACCAAATCGGACAAGTCGTTTTCGAGTTATGACACTTTAAGTTCCAAAAAATTAATTAAATTTTTTTTAAAAAAAAGTTCGCCATTTTTTACTAGGAGACCATATTACGACCAAATAGTAAAGAGGTTATTCATTTCAAAAAATAAGGTTACTCATTTCGAGAACAAAAAAATGTTACCATAAATGTAACAGAAAACTTATTTTGTCGACAAGATTTTCAAATCAAATAACCTCTAAAGACTTTGGAATATATCTAACAAAATTTTGGGAAAATATGAAATAAATTAGTTCTATTTAATTCAGAGAGGGGAACCTCAATCAGCCAAGTCAAATAAGACATAAATACATAACAAAAAATGTTGTTGCCTTGTGTTATCTTTCGTACAGACAAAAAAAGCATTTCATAGGGAACTAATCATAATAATTTACTTTAATTAAAATGGATTTGAATTCGGTGTTAACCAGCAAAAGCTAATAAACAAAAAATATTTTGAAAATGGAAAACAGAACTGATACATTTCAATTTAGTAAACTACACGCTGAAAAATACGTCTTGTTTAATGTTCACACACAAGTAAAACGCGTGTTTGTAGCAAGTAAAGCTTATTTCCTTCTACACAAAGCTTATTTAGATGTAAATATAACTCGTTGTCTATTAGTATTACATATTTGTGTATAAGCAATAGCGTGTTTGGGAAAAACAGACAACGAACTTGTTAAATTCAACAAAGTACAACATTTGAGTGCAAATATGTGTGTATTTGCAACTGTTTTCGAATTTTTTTTTGGCATTTACGCTCTGTAAAATAAAAGCAATACCGAGAGAATGGGAAGGATTGTTATACAGAAATTCACAAATTGAAAAAAAATAAAAAGTGAGACAAAACTGCATACATATATTTTTGATATTTATCGCCTACAAACAAGTTAATGTTTGTGGTATGGAAAAATATATATATGTTTGACAGGAACTTTCCATTAGGCTGAAGCCTAGGGCCCCACTTGCCTGGGACCCTCTTCATCCAGTTTCTGGCAAATTAAAAAAAAAGTCCATTATTTTGATCTAAAATACAAGGTGGCGCAAAAGTAAACTTCCGATGTTTTTTGGCTGTAATTAAAAAAAAATTAAAAACTGATTCTTCTTGTGGATTATTTTTATTTGGTCTATTAATTTTTTTTACATCAAGTCGAGAATATGATGTCATGTAAATGGCCGCCGCCACAGTTGATTGTCATTTGAGCCCTTTTTATGGCATTTTCCATCACTTTGGCCAAAACTTCCGGCGATAGGTCCTCACATTCGTGTATTTCGCACACAAATGTCAAAACAGAACTGACATTAGGTGCCAATCGCAAAATTTATAGCATAGGAGGATTACTTTTGCGCCACCTTGTACTTTTTATGTTTAGTACTAACCGAATCTACGGCACCCTCTTATTTTATATCTACAATTTGAATAAATACAATATTATTTTTTATTTTAATTTATTTCTAACCAAAATTTTTATTTAAAAAATAAATAAATAAAAAAAAGGGCCCCACAAATTTTTAGCCTAGGGCCTCCTCAAGGATAGGTCCGGCCCTGAATACAATATTTCTTAAAACTCATACACAATTATTTACATTCTCATTCTAATTCTAATGTGTGTGACTTTCACACAACAAATTCATATTCGTATCACGGCCAGAAAATCTAGAAAACTTCTTTTGGGTTTTTTCTACCTCTTTACTGCCGGCAACTGTGCGAGTGACCTCTGAACCATGTAAAACTTTTCAAGACAAAGAATTTCACGGGCTTCCTATCCATGGCATAGTCGAGGAAGACAGATTATTTCTTCTTATTTGCTGTCGCGACGTTTTTCCCCCCCAAAAAAAAAAATGTATTTAATAAGAAAACTTTTAAGTGAAAACACATGCTTGTTATTCTGATTTCTCTGAATGAACTACTTAAACTCTACAGCTTATATTTATCTCTGAAATAAATTATGCTCTTGCAACAAACACATTTATAATTACTTCAAACAATACGTTTAAATGAAACGAATTTCGTGTAATCCCCAACTAAAATCCTCCATATAAATTTCTAAAGGCTGGGAATTCAAATCGAGTTGATAAAAACCCGATTAGAACTGTTCTAGTAAAAAAAATAAAATATATACATTAGGGTGGAGTGAATTTTGGAATTCAGTACTCTGTTGAAGTGGAGTTTATGGACGGTCTTCATTTTCAGGGTGCACTGAGCATGTGGAAAACAACGTTTTGGCCAAATTTAAATACAAAGAGCATTTCCGATTAATCAATTTTTGGACCGTATAGTTGATGTTTCCTTTCGCGAAATACTAATTGATATAAAAAGTGCGCCATCTAACGTTTTTTTTCTCAACTAGTGCTTATTTCGTTTTTTCGTTATCGATGTTTTGCGCCCTGTTTTTGAAGAATCTATCGTTTTTTTTTTCAACTAGTGCTTTTTTTGTTATTTTCATTATCGGGCCATGTTGAACGAATTGTTGTTTACAAAAATTGAAGAGGAGGATATTGGCGGCATTTGGTTTGCGCTACGTGCCACACTGTCGAAGCTACACTCGATGTTTTGCGCCCTGTTTTGAAGGTCGCATTATCAGCCGCAGAGCTGATGTCGTTAGGCTACTGCATGGCCAGCCGAGGCAGCCATTTGAATGAAATTATTTTCCATTATTAACCGGAAGGATTGTACTTTCAAATAAAAAATAAATGGGAAAATATCCAGTAGGTTTTTTATAGAATTTCCAAAAAAAAAAAAAGTTATTTGGCGGACCCTGTATAAACAAACCTTGGGCAAAATGGCTGTTGCATAGTGTAATCGATTATGAAATTCCACATGGAAATAGTTAATCGTTTAATTGAGAATTGATTTTTATATTCGGTTTCCATTCATTAATTGTCTAGTGAAACGTCTCTCCCCAAATATGGGAATGGGAAGGAACCAAAATCAGACCTCCTTCTTATCAATTTAATGCTTTTGAGATTGGAACGAAATATAACTGAGTGTTATTATGTGAGTACTAAGTCTGTGTGAACTCGTATACATATATGTTGGTTCTTCCCGAACTTCTATCTCTCTGCCAATGTTTGGTGACAAAATTAAATTTAATTACATTAATAAATAACAATAAAATGAACCTGATTGTTAGTCGCCTCTAAACAGTTCCCGCATGTGTGTGGTACTTTCTCAATTTCTCAAAAGTACTTGACTTAATCAGCAAACTGATTACATAAGACTAGTCAAACCCCTGCATAGACATGACTTTTAAAATAATTTCATCACAAATTGTCCGTTTACCATAAACTCATTTAATTGTTGTGTTTTACTACAACCGTCCGATAAGAGACAGCAGACACGACAGCTGTTCAACAAGCGAAACTAAATGAGTGCTACAAATTGGCGTATTGCCCGAAATTGTTTCGTTGCAGATAAGACCACTTACTGACTGTTCACAGCCGTACCATTACCTGCCCCCCTTCATACTTTAACGCATTCGACAGGTGATAAGAATAGACTAAGTCGACCGGCTGATGTCGCCGCCACCGACTCTCGAATGCGTTTAAAGTCCATGACCGCAGAACATCAGCTGTAAATGACTTAATAACAACAATCTTTAATGCGTGTTATAGTATGTAAGTGTTCATTATAAAGATGTTCGATACATGATATCAACTGCGAGTGACATGAAATAAATTCACAGTGGGCGGTCGTTTGCAAAACCTAATGAGTTGGAATTTCAATTGTTTGGCTTGTCTCCTCGGTGGCGATTGTTTTTGCCAAAAAAAAAAACAAAAAAAAACACCGACCACAAGGAAAAATATTTATGGCTCTTTTACGCAAATGTTACGCAACACTTGTCTCCACCTCCGTCTCAGAAGTACCGTTAAGTTCTGGTTACGAAAATGACACCAACATCCCACAGCCGCCACCGACTGCTGGCCAAAGACGTCAATACGCCCCCCTTGCGCTTCTCACTACATACGGGTGATGTGGTTTTTGGAGAACATGAAACTCGTTTCGAATTCTGTCAATGCTGAAGCGCAAGATTCGGAATAAAATTTATCATGACATTGGTTTTATTTATGGCCACATTAAATTAAGAATTTCACACGTAACTCATCTCGATCGGAAATTCAAATCCACCTCCACTGTATGGGAGTTTTTTTCTTCTTTACTTTGTTTTTATTGTTGTTGGTCTGCATTATTCAAACATTTCCAAATCTCTTATCACGTGCTGAATTCAGAGGAACTGATTTCCTCTGGGTAGAACATACAACACAACAACAAAATTGCAAACACTTTTAATTGGATTTTGTGGAAAATTTCAAGTCATTCGTTGCGGTGCCTTATCGGCAAATGCGTGCTAATGCCAGCGGCGGGACGAGCTACGTATTTGTTAATTATGTTGTTTAAACGAAAGCAAATATTATGGATGTTTTTTGTTGTTGTTGTCTGTAATATAAAATAATGTAAACAAATCTAGGAAGAAAAACACATTCTAAAGCGGCCGAGAATTTATTACGTTTAAAAATAACGGATATGGAATTAGTTCCCAGAAAACGGGGTTGAACTTTTATGTTGGAAAATTAAGATTGTGTGCAAACAATTGTTTTGTATAGAGGTGAGAATGCTGGAAGGTCTTAAGTGGTTAGGTAACTCCTAAGTCTTGAATGTCTAAATTGGGTATTAACATAGACAATTGGTCAATTTATTGCAGAAGCTCATGTTTTTCTCAAAAGTAAATGAAAACAGTAAATAATTCGGGTTTTGGTACTAAAAAATAAGAGTGTTCTGTTGATCCGAAGTTATTTTTCTTTCAATTTCGATATTAATTGCTGCAACCAAACAATATTTAGTGAGAGCGTCCGGGGAAGATATTCCAACGCGGTCACAGAAATCTTTAGCATCACTAAGGGCTAATAAATGAGATCGTAGTTAAACTAGACGCTGAAAAAAATGGCCATTTTAACAAAACAAGTTCGCATCAAACATATATATATTTTTCCATACCACAAACAATAACTTGTTTGTAGGTGATAAATATCAAATATATATGTACACTAGAGCCCCGACTTGCGTCGTTAATGGGGACCGGAGGAACGCGACGCAACTCGAAACGACGCAAATCGAATCATGCAATCTACATGTAATCATGTAATCTACAATGCAGCTCGGACCGACGCAACTTGAAATTGCAACGACGCAAATCAAATTTTTCCAGTTTTTAAAAAGCGACGCAACTTGAAACGACGCAAATCGGGACGACGCAAGTCGGGGCTCTAGTGTATGCAGTTTTGTCTCACTTTTTTTTTTTTTTTTAATTTCTGAATTTCTATATAACAATCCATCTCATTATATCGGTATTGCTTTTATTTTAAAGAGCGTAAATGCAGAAAAAAAAATTACGGAAACAGTTGCAAATACACACTTATTTGCACTCAAATGTTGTACTTTGTTGAATTTAACAAGTTCGTTGTCTGTTTTTCCCAAACACGCTATTGCTTATACACAAATATGTAATACTAATGGCCAACGAGTTATATTTACATCTAAATAAGCTTTGTGTAGAAGAAAATAAGCTTTACTTGCTACAAACACCAAACACGCGTTTTACTTGGGTGTGAACATTAAAAAAAGACGTATTTTTCAGCGTGTACGATTATGTAAAACTCAGTTTCCAATAACTGAGCTTAAACTTCAAATACTTTTTTGAGTGGTCAGTCAAATTACTTCACATTTTCGGCTGTTGATGTGGCAACACTAACACTTTTCATCAGAAAACATATCGCTCATTTACTTGAATAGTGGCATAACTCAAAATAGGATTTTTTTCCGGAGAGCCGTTTAAAATAGTCAATTTCGTCGTACTTTCCAAATATAGAAAAAGAACTACAGGCTATTTCAATAACATGGAGACCTGTCATGTGAATGCACAATACTCAGTAGAAAAAAAGCCAATTTAAATTAGAGATTTACAGCTTTTACAAGAGCAAAAAT
Source organism: Hydrotaea cyrtoneurina (assembly GCA_958296145.1). NCBI lineage: Eukaryota > Metazoa > Arthropoda > Insecta > Diptera > Muscidae > Hydrotaea > Hydrotaea cyrtoneurina. The sequence goes on along the minus strand of OY282516.1, from coordinate 46,575,810 downwards.
ATATAAAGTGAATTTTGAATTATGCCACTATTCAAGTAAATGAGCGATATGTTTCCGGTGAATTGTTAAAATGCTATTAAACTTTTGTGGTGGATTTTGGTCACACAAGATTTTTAGAAAAAATATGAGAATTAAAAAAAAACGCGGCTAAATGGACTTTGGTGGTCGGAAACCAATTCCAGCACCGACATAATTACACAGCAGAATTATTTATGTAAGTTGTTTTATTTGTGTAATTTGATTCTTCTTCTTCTTTCGTTGAGTGATGTGACAATCATGTTGGTGGTTTAAACGCCCAATTAAACTGCGTTTAAACTTTGACTGATAAAATGAATTTGAAGTTGAATGAAAAACAAAGATAACTGGCTGTTTCCATAAAACGATTTTGTTCGTTCGCTACAAATCGTCAAGCGTTATAAAATGGGCTTCAGACATTATTCAATTCTAGTTTTCGGATATATGTTAAATATGGACATTTGCAACTCAATCTCAAAAGAATGAGCTCGCACTACTGACAAACATCCATTTTATTGCGCCTTCAATTTTGACAATTTGTAACGAACGAACAAATTCGTTTTATGGTAACAGGCAGTTATGGAAATTTTGACAATTTGTAACGAACGAACAAAATCATTTTATGGAAACAGGCAGTTATGGAAACAGACAGTAAACCTTGACTCATTTATTGGGCCAGAGTGGATTCATCTCCGAAGCTGCCTTAAGTCGATGGTTTATGTCAACAAACCAAGAGTACTTGACTATCATTCAAAGCATTATTTACCTCACCAATCTACTTTTTTTCAAATACCTGACTAGAAAGTAAGAGAAATCCTATGGATTATTTAAAATAATCTTTTTATAATTCAACCTTCGAGTCGATCTATAAAGCACCACCCAATATAACATGATAATTAATTGCCACGAGAGTGATGGGTCACGTACATTTATTTGAATGATGGACAATAAATCGTCTTTCAAACTCCTGTTGTTTTTGGCCAAAGCCATCAAACTGTGAAAAGTGTCCACCATAACATTCTCTGTCATTTCATAATCACGTGCCGTCAAAATTTGTGCGAATTTTTCTTTTATCACACGCTGCTGAAGCCTTGACTTCCTAAATTGTATCGCACATAGTTGCCAAGCACTACAAACTGATAAACATTGATAACGATATCGTTCACAATTGTCATGTTTTAAGTAAGTCGATGTTTTATTTGTAAGAGAAAGTGAGTAAATATGAAACGAATATGAAAGAACAGCGGTTTGTTGAATTTCATGTCACCTTTAACTAAGATGACGGTGGTTAATTTAACACTTTTGTAGACCACGTACTATGTCCAGAAAATTCACCTTAAACATTCGAAATTTGAAATAAAATCGATATTAAATTTCCCCAATAGCCTTCATAATAAAACACGTCTAATATTCACTGTACCATATCAGGTTAAGCGTCTAGCGGCGCATGATTCGACATGTCTCCACGTCTCCTTTACGATATGGCAATCTGAAAAAAAAAATCAGTTGATTACGTCTACCAGCACATCTGGACGCGAGTACTTCGACCGTTTGAACGTTGTCACAGATGAGCCGGTTGTTAGTCACTCGCATACAGCCGAGTGAGTAAGTGCCCAGCAATACATTCAAAATATATAACTCACGGCGACTGTTTAATTAAGCCACTTGAAAATATTCCAAAAATTCAAAAAATCAACAAACAAAACGCGATTCACGCCATTCATTGACTAAAGAAGGCAAGGCAAGCGAAATTTGTTCAAACACGAGTACTTTCGTTTCGCATTCTTGCCGTTCTAAAAATAAATTGCGCCAATAAAATGTATAAACTTCTGGGAACTGATATTTCAAAACGAAATTCGCTTATCTTTAATTGACGCGAAAATTTACCACCTCTTTGACTGTTTATATTAAAGGGGAATTACATTTTGGCCTACAAACACAGACAAAGCCCTGGGCAAACGTTTCTCTTCTGTGACTTTCAAGGTGATATCAAATGAAAACTAAGTATTTAATGGAATTATTTAACAAATTGTATGTTTCAAACAAAAAAAAACAAATAGTATACAAATAAAAGTGATGGCCAATGTGAGGCCGTTGTCTTTTGAAGGCATTAGAAAATCAAACTAAAGTATTTAGGCAGACACTGAAATATTTTTACTGAAAGACTTTTATTTATTAAATAGCGGCATCCGGCTTGAGTCGTTACTTCCAAGAATAAATAACATGGAATACTTTAAAACCCATAATGTTATTGACAGATCTTAACAAATGCATCAAATATTTTTACCCTTCGATTTGATTTAATTTCGTCTGGATTGTGAATTTTTCAGGGCAACATGGCACGCAGTGTTACCGCTGAGAATTTTTGAAAAAGTATCACAAAAAGTCGTTTGACGTTTTATTTAAAAAAAAAACGACAACTAAAAAAATTATCAATTCAAACAATATTAAAAATAATGTAAAATTCAACCATATTTTTAAGTTTTTGGCGCTAATTCTTATGTCACTGAAATCACATTGTATTCAACGATTTGACAGTAGTTCCGTGTCTGTTCCTTCGTGGGATGTTGAGGGAAATACACACATTGGTACCGAGTTGTGTCCAGTGTTGGGCGGCTGTAATGGAAATTGTAAAATTCGCATACATTTCTTTAAGTCGTTATTTTTTAAAAAAAAAAAAAGTCCCACACTTTTTTTAGCGTTTTTATTTAAACAAACGACAACTAAACAATATAAAATATAAAAAAATAAAATTAATCTCACATTTTTTAACCCCACTTTATAAATAAATTTTAAGTTTTCGAAACTTCGTTGCTGGACTTTTCCACCAGCTCATTATTTGAAGCGTTCTCGGGAGCAACATTGTAAGTGACATTTTATTACAACTGTTTTTATACACTCCATCATTGGATGGAGTATATACTAAGTTTGTCATTCCGTTTGCAACACCTCGAAAGAGTGATCTGCGACCCTATAAAGTATATATATTATCGGTCAGTGTAACATTCTAAGACATTCTAGCGATGTCCGTCTGTCCGTCCGTCTGTTGTCTGTTGAAATCACGATAGAGTGCGAACGACCAACGCTAAGAAGCTGAAATTTAATGTAGGAAGCTGTTTTTTGCCCATAAGCAGGTTAAGTTCGAGAATGGGCAATATCGGACCAAAGGGGAAAAAGTTCCCCTTTACGGGACTAAATATATCCCGGCCTTAATCAAAATTTTCGAATATTTTTTTTCACTACATCTGATTTTTATAAGTTTATATAATTTATAGATGGGGAAAAAATCCCAAAAATGGGCGTGGGTTCCGTGGACCCTTGGGGCCCAAAAAAGGGCCCATGATAAACATGCGCATATGGGTATCGAAGTGCAACGAAATTTACTCTAACCCCAATATGCCTTTATTTTCATGATTTGCATAAATTTTTTGATCCGGTTTCTGGGACTATCGGGTCACCAGCGGCCCAAAATCCGTCCCTTGACAAACATGAACAGATGGGTTTCGAAATGCAACGAAGTTTTCTCGCGAACCCAAATATGCATTTATTTTCATGATTTGGATAAAATTTGTGATCGGGTTCCTGGGACTATCGGGTCACGAGCGGCCCAACAACTCAGTTAGTTTTCTTATTTATTGACTTTTTAAGGATCCATGATGGAGGGTATATAAGATTCGGCCCGGCCGAACTTACTATTTGTCCACTTGTTTTTTTATAAATTCCTGTTAGGAAAAGAACTTCTTACGGAAATTCATAAAAAAAAACCGTTCTCAAAAAAACGTCGCTTACAATGTTATTCGCGAGTAGGCTTCATTTGCTACTCAGTCTTCTATTTTGGCATCTATTAAATTTACTGAAGATAAAATAACCTTTTCTGATTTGATTAACGTTTCACTCAAGCCCAGCTAGAATGTGTTCTAGCTTTAGCCTGGAAGATGAATCTAGTCGGCCTAATCAGAAACCCTGTACTTCAGGGTTCTCCAACAGGAGGTGTTATTTTGAATCGCCCGGTATTTCGGTAGCCGTCACTTCTATTCTTTGACATTTGATAAGTATAAACATCGCAATTACTAAAAATGCAACGACACAAGCTTCAACAACGCATTGACATTTTTAAAATTCCCTACAGAAATGGTGAAAATCTTGCAGTCACCAAGAGATCAATTCATTTCCACTTACCGTATTTGCCGGACGATAAGACGCATCGGACCATAAGACGCACCCCAAAATTTTATCTATAAATTTTTAGAAATAAGTATGGTTTGGACGATAAGACGCATCGGACCATAAGACGCACCCTGATTTTAGGTCACATTTTCAGAGTAAAAAGGTGCGTCTTATCGTCCGGCAAATACGGTATGTATATAAAACAAACAGTCTACATCTATTTGAACCGCATATGCTGTTCAATAGATCGAAGAAAAACGAACGTTCCATGAATGAAAAGACTATCGGAATACATTTGCTAAGTTATTTTCAGTATAAATGATCTGATTGTCTTTAAAGACCTTTGGCAACTCACTGGTCCTCAAGAAGCGAACCTTATTTGTTCCCTTCAGATGGAGTTGCAGCCGCAATATTGTCTGCTTACTCATTACAACAGTTCTTTTCGTCAGAATCAACAGGTTGCTGTAGAAACTCATGCTGCATCCAGCTGCAGTTTCTGTTATATTTTATTTCTATATGGACAATTTTTTAAAATGGTGTTCCCGAAATTTGAAATGTAATTCTATTGCCGCAATTCTTGGAGTATTGTTGCCATAACATTGGCTCCACTGATAGACAACAATTATTTTGAATTAAACTAAAAAAGTCCACACGATTTTCTCGACTTTTTTGTAATCAAAAGTCGACTTCATTTTTCACCATTTCAACTTTAATCGACTTTTTGTGAGTCGACTTATACATTTCATTTATTTATTGAGTCTATGGACAGAAATTCCTTACAGACTAGCAAATAACAAGAATTTAACCCTAGGTCTTACCCGGTTTCGAAAATGGGTTCTTCTGATTGATAGTCGCACACACAACCTACCAGACCACGGCCCTCCAAATTTCCCAAATACTCCCGAATTTAATAAGAAGAGACATAGACCTTTTGAACTACAGTGGATTCCCGATTAAACGACAATTGATTGTCCGTTCAATTCATTTCATATCTTATAATTAACAAAAAGATATTTACACAAAAAAAAGTACTGGGAAATTTATTTTTTAAAAAAAATCATCATTGTAGTTTGTTTTTGGAATTTATTTAAAATCGTTTGGATTGCTACCTCCGGTAGCTCTCGCAAAGTTTTGGACAGGTCGATATTATTATTAGAATGACAGTAATTTACAGGCAAAACTTTATTCTTGAAGTAGCGAGGGTTTTTGGGCTTTTCCAATGAGAAGAGATCGAATTATTTTGTGAACCGATCATAACTCTTGCTTTTGCAGAGTTATTCTTGCTTTAATACATAATTCCTGAACTTGTTTGTTAAATCGGGTCCTAAAATAACATTTGTTCGTTATACACCGTCCCTGGAGTAAAATTGTGCCTGTTCTTTAAATCGAGTGTTCCTTAAATCGGGAATCTACTGTATGTACATATGCTTTATGTGAGAAAGCTGGAGAATTATGTGTGAAATACATTTTTTTTGTGAGAGAACCGCACAACCTGATAATTTATTTAAAAAGTACGTCTGTTATGAATTAAAATGCATTATCGGTTTTTAAAATTCCACAGCGTTTGCCCATGTTATTGAAAAATTACAATGAAGAGAATTATAAACTTTTAGAGAACAGAATTTTTGTGTGAAAGAATTACGTGTGAAATACATTTTTTTGTGAGAGAACCGCACTACCTGATAATTTATTTAAAAAGTACGTCTGTTATGAATGAAAATGCATTATCGGTTTTTAAAATTCTTCAGCGCTTGCCCATGTTATTGAAAAATTACAATGAAGAGAATTATAAACTTTTAGAGAACAGAATTTTTTGTTTAGGGCCTTATTAAATATTCGGACGCATACATAAACCCCTTGCCAGCCTTCCAGGTCTAAACAAACCTGTTGCTAAATTAATTTAACACTTTCTCAACAATTGACCAACGATTAGTTTATTCAAACACTACAATGTTCAAACACTTTGTCCTGATCGACAATCGTTTGTAATAATAAAATAAATAAATCAGGTGGTTGGTGCAACAAACAACATTCATTTGCCGCTTGATTTACGGGTCATTTATTTTTATCGCTCTCGTTTTTTTTTTGATTTATTTACGAATTTGTATACGAGTATTTCTGTTTGCGACATTCATTCCACGTACCACTTTATTGATGGCCCGAAGATGTTCATTAATTTCCATGCAAATCGACACTTTATCAGATCATCATGTTCATGTATGTTGGGGGAGGGTGGGGTGTGGGTTGTTAACGAATGATTAACTTTTACGGAATACCCGTTCTTAGATTAATTTGGTATTGTGAATAATCATCTAAAGATTTCATTCATAAAATCCAGCCGAAAACAATACAAAGCGTATTATAATTACGTACATACGACATTTGCGTGCACTGGAACGAACATTCATCGAAACAACTTTTCCTTTTTTGCAGATCTTACGTGTGACTACGTACGGTAATGTTGCGTCAATTGTACCAACTTGTACGAACGGGATGCCAAACGGCGAACACCACATGGAGGCGTGCATTGTCTAATGCCGGCAATGGTCATGTGACGAGCGGGTGAGCGTTGATAATTATTGTGTACTTGGATGTGAAGAAACATGAGTCATTGGGTGGAAATACTACCGAATTTGACTAATTCTACTACAAGAATACACTAGAAATTGTTCGGTTTAAATAATAACTGGCAACTGCGGCATGTTGCACTTCATTTGGCCATAATACCCCTCAACATGGTGAAATACGAATAGGTGGCATTCAGTAGGGACTGAAATGACTTGAGGGTCATGGGGAATATTCCACCAGCTCGAATCTAAATGGAAGAGCGTTTAGTTATGTGGACACAAGTGAGTGTTGTAAGCGGCATCGCCATTACCTTCAAGGACGTTTGGCAACGTATCATCAAAATGAGGATACACTTGCGCACCTCGGTATTCGATTGGGTCCAGTTGATGTTGTAGGCGGCATCGGCCACCTTTAAACTCTGAAAAGATATTTTAACAAAATGTACATTAAAATACATGCAATTCAAAAAAAACACATGATAAAAACACAGCGCGGCTCAATGAATAGCGATCATCCGCATTAAGACTTTCAAACCTTGACTTCAGTTTAATTTACAGAGGATTGAAAATGATTGCCTTGTCATGTACAAAAGGGTGTCGGGGTATATTGAATACATATGTACATACATACTACCAAATCGTCGGTGTTCTCAGTGCATTAATTACTTTCCAATTCCTTTGGATCCGATCTGAATGTAATATTCAAAAGTATTGCCAAATACTTATTAGGCGTGTTTTCGTTACACTGCTAATAAGATAATCGCTTAATTTATAAGCATGGGTAGAAATTATCGCTTAAGTTGGCAGAGCATTGCCAGCATAAAAAACTAACAAAATGCAAATATTAAGTGGTGCCAAGTCAACATTGATGTCATTCATTTTGAACCAATATAGTAGAAGAAGAAAATAAATACAAAATTGGTTCGAATTTAGTTTATGTCTAATTGTATTTGTAACATTTTTTCACAACATGAATACTTTTTTTCAGATTTTCATGAAAATGTATTAAGATTTTTTCACAAGCGTTCGCAGAATGCTGCCTAGTTTGTGGCAAATCACATAATCGCTAGTTTACAATTAAGCAAGCGATAACACCGTGTTACACACATTCTGTCCTCTGAACCAAATTTACATTTTTGGAAAGGGGATAAAAAATAAAAATACACGTGTACCGGCGATTTTCATGTACACGTCAGAAAAAAAAAAATTTTTTTGAACTGAAACCTTGAAAAAAAAGATTACCATTTTAAAAAAAAAGTTAGGAAAATCTGAGAATTGATAAAAATCTATTTTTAAAAAATTTGACGTGATACAGACATTTCCACGAGTCTGTCTGCCAAAAATCAGATCGATTGGATCACAGAAATCGGTCGAATGGCTTTCACACAGGCCACTACGAAAATCGCCGATACACGTGTATTTTTATTTTTTCCCCTCTTTCCGAATATGCGCATTTGGTTCATAGGACAGAAAAAAATCTATTTTTTGTAACACGGTGTAATATATAGCTTGCCTATTATTATACCCTCACCCTACGGGTAGGAGGGTATATATCATTTGATACGGTTCAAAAGTGTAACACATAGAAATATTCAGATTAGACCCCAGGTGTCTTTGAACCAAATTCGATTCATGACTTTCTGAATCGTTTGAGCCATGTCCGCCTGTCTGTCCTGCTGGTGCGCACGATAACATTCGAAAGAGTTAAGCAATCACTCTGACATTTGGCATGGCTTAATATTTTCCCAAAACTGCTTATGGGATTGCATATGGGCTATATGGCCACACCCCTTCGTGTACCTCCCATTCAAATCTGCTATTTCGCCCACTTTATAAATCGTGAAATAATATCAACACGCGCAAGTTCGATCTTGGCCAAATTCCGTATTTAGTAATGGTATAACTAGGCAAAGTTTTGGACAAAAACTTGGAAGTCTGGCAACTCCCTTCTGGTACCTCCCATTCAAATTTACCATCCCGCCTACCTTAGAAATCGTGTAATAATATCAATATGCCCAGCGCGATCTTGACCAAATTTTGTATTTAGTAAATATGTAAACATTTAAAGCTCTCCAGAGAAAATTGGACCCCTAGTCGGTCTCCTTCTGGTACCTCCCATACAAATTTACCATTCCACCAACTTTAGAAATCGTGCAATTATATAAATTCGCTCAACGAATTCTATATTTAGTAAAGCTCTAACAACATACAATTTTCGAGAAAAAACTCTGCTTTATATTCCGCCCTTTCTGTAAAAATGTGTAATACAATATTTCTTTTCTATAACATTCGGTATCGATAGTTCTCAGGCAGCTTATAAATCGTCCTATATATAGCCCAAGACGTCAGGACAGTGTATTACAGAATAGAAAGCAAATTGTTTTACTAATTTGTGTAGATTTATTGCAGACTCTAGTGGGAATCGAACCCACAACCACCACGCTGATAGACTACCAAGTAGGCAAGATCACAGAATTATTTGGATTATCAACCCGATTGTGCCTATTGAAGGCAACACTCACTGATCTGACAGGCAAAACTTACAAACTCCTGGTCAGTTCAAAGAAATATACAATTTGTATTGTATTTTTTTTTTTTTTTTGATTGAACCATACGTTAGGGGATGTCCCTTTTAGTCGAACTGCATTCTGTTAGCATTGGGGAGAATGGTAACGTAAATGAGGAGAGATATATATATGCGATTAACTGGGTCAGCGATAACAAATGGGCTTTTCTAGAGTACCTGCTGGTACCTTCAACTATTCTTATCTCTGGAATACGATTTGCTATCACCAATGAATCCCCCAACTAGAATGTTTAATAAGAACTGTGATTCGTGAGATTTTGATTATCAAGGTGCCGGTTTTTCGGCGCCTAGAGACCATGCGTGGGGACCAAAAATTTAAACAATTCTACAACATTTTATTTGGATACAAACCCTAGCGCCCATGGATAGCAGAAAATGTGGTCAACTCTTATAAATGTCGTTAGGAAATACAGCCAAACTTCCATTATTTCTCGTAAAAAAGTTCGACCTGTGGAGACTTTGAGTTATGGAATTACTGATAAAACTGTTTAAGGAAATTTGTCTCCTTTACTGCCACTAGAAGTGGACTTATGGAAGTTTCACCGAATAATTTAATACAATACATTTTTTAAAAAATGTCTCGAACATGCACGTGCACCTGTAGACCCTCAGTTTTGTTCAGCTGATTTTAAATATTTTTCTTGTGTTGCCACAAGAATATGTGTACTGAACTGGCAACAAATTAGTTGTAGATGCAATGGCAGGGTAACTGACGTCGTATGTACTTACTTCTGATGAAAATTCATTTGCATGCCAATATGGTATGAACAGAGAATACAATATTCCGAATATATAAATGCATATTCCGATTTTCGACATCAGATTGTCCATCTATAAAATATACAAATTATTGACAAGCCCCCGTACAGATACGATTCACTTAGTTACCAATAAAAAGCTGGCCAAGAGCACACACAACATCAGTGTGAACAGCATTAATTCCACCAGACACACAAACGATACCAAATGTTCCATTGTTTGGCCATATCTGTAAATGGAATCGTGAGATATTATTTGTACAAGGACCAACGAAGGTAATCCGTTGAACGGTTCTCTGTTCTTAAGGAGCGTTGATGATATTTATACAACTTTAAAACTTTAATATGTCAATAAAATAATATAAATATATAAATTAACATATAACCTGGCGATCCATTAGAATTGTACTACATTACCGATATTAGGAGGGTAATTTAAATGGAACACAAATAAGTTGTTGTAACGATTAGATTATGAAGAGGTCATAGGATGGCAATTTATCTAGGCGGGATTTATCAATACAAATTACTAGTCCGAGGAGAAACATTCGAACCTCTACTTACTAGAGTAACATTGAGGAACTTATTTTCTCGTTTACTGGTGTTGAATATTAAGTCGTAGATTTTGTATTATGCCACGAAATACGAAATACTTAGCCTGACCTTAGCCTGACTTTAGCCTGCAATTACGTATCCACTTTCCCCCTTTATTTCAAAATACTTCTTCTTGTAATTTTAAATTAGTCTTTACCAAAATGTTTATGTACATTCACTTACGTCATAATCTTGTGATGAAACTTTATCAACTCCTTCAGGTGTTTCAACATTTCCTCGTCACTCACCCAGGGCAGCTCTTCCAATTTCTGACGTAATATCTGCAACAGACTGATGCCAAATATCAGCCAAGAAATGAAGAGATTCGTAAACGGAATATAGGTGAGCAGAACAAACGGCATCGATATGAAACATTGCATTGCGTAAAGTATTTCGTAAACAGGACTCTCTAGAGGATTACAGAACGGTATGTGCATGTCATAGGGTAAAGCTAAAAGAATAAAATAAATAAATAAATAGATTTTTGTAACCTTTGTTCCAAATTCAACAGTCTTCCGGCAATTTTTAATGCTCATAGTTTGTTTGTATCGAGTAGATTGTATTATTTTCGCTAGATAGTGTAATTAATAACAGCCTGGGCAGAATATCCATGTTCAATTCAGAACAACTATTTTCTTTTCCACAAAGTGACAGCTAATAATTAACTACACATACGTATGAGTGCTAGGCTTTCAAATTAATATTACTCATACGCTCCCAAAAATTAGCTTATGCTAGCTATTCTGGAAAGCAAATGTGAATTGATACACAAAATCATTCCTAGGCTGTTCATATTTTCTAGAATGTTGTTTGTTGAGATCTTAGGTATATTTTTGTAGTGGATTGTTTCCTTGAATTTGGAACGGTTTGCTAGAACATTTTCCAACGCTCTTAATTCCAAAATATTCAAAATTAAAAATTTATATTTTCAAAAATATAGCAAATTCAATTGTTTCGCATTTTTGCTTGACAACAAAAAAAAAACAATCTCCTGTAGAATTATTTTTTTGGCGCATACGTCTTTTTGGTGAACTCATTACTCGTTACAGGGCTAGGCGATTGAAGTGTACGTCTGAGACGAACAGAAACGTCTGTAGCCGAAACGAAACTGAATTGTGTTTCTTTAACTCCAACGAATCCAATTAGACAATACACACAAAAATACATAAGAAAAAAATGTCAATTAGAATTTAACAAAAACCCAAACTGACGAAACAGAATTTCTGTCCGTTATTTTAGCCAAACGAAAGACCCATTCGTTTTATAAAAACAGGCTGTTAGTCAAGGCAGAAGGTGTTGAATGAATTCTGAAATTCTGATTATTTCCACACATTTTTTAATTGGAATCAATAAAAAATATTTCACAAAAAAAGTGAACATGTAAATTGAATTTGCCGCACTGGAGTGAGAGTTCTGTCACCGCAGAGTATAAGCTGGGTTGGACAATATTCACGACCCAGAGAGTGTCAATAGAAGCTGTTGAGCAAAGATTTTCTCCCAATACGGGTTTCTGCACATTTTTTTTAAGGAAAGTCCATAAATATTGTTTTTTCATCTATAACTCGTAAAATATCACAATTGTAGACAACATCAACATTTATTTTACTGCCTGTTTCCATAAAACGAATTCGAATTCGTTACAAATTATCAAAATTGAAAGCGCAATAAAATTTATGTTTTGTCCAATAATGAGATCTCATTCTTTTGGGCTTGTGTTCCATACGTCGATATCTAACAAATATCTGAAAACCAGAATTGAATAATGTCTGAAATCCATTTTATAACGCTTTCAATATTTACGATTTACAACGAACGAACAAATTCCTTATTTTTTTCAAGTATTTTGTATTTGGACCAACCTTATAATCTAGATAGTAACTATGAATCGATCCGTAGATCATTATCGCTTTTTGTTACTGTTACTAAATACAGCATTTGAGTTCACAATATTCTGAACTACAATGTGCATATTAGGGTGGAGTGAAATAAATAAAAAACACATTTGGAAATGAATTTTGCGATCCTTAATAAGGTGAAAATATGGAAAAGGAATTTTAAAAAAAATTAGACGTCGCGCCTTGCCCTTGGATTTCGGATATTTAAGCAATTTTGGTATTGATTTAAAAACAATTTTTTTTATTTTTAGACTTTTGGATCGATACGTTTTCACAATTTGAACACCAACAATAAGCGTTAAGGGAAATTAAAAAAAAAATCTAATCGAAAAATGGCAAAAAGTAAAATCATCGCAATATTCCGTTTTTCAAAAAATTAACTTAACATTTAAATCGACACCGTAGCTACGAATATTAGTCAATCATCCTCTTCTTTATCTCAAATACTTGAAATACTGAACAAGTTCAAACTTGTGAATTTTGAATAAGTTGAGTGATTAATTTTTAGGATGTTTTTCAAATCCACATCAAAATAGTAAAAATTTCAAAATTTAGGAGTCACACCACATCTCTTTCCGAGTGTAAAATTTTCAAATTAAAAAAAATATGTTTTCACACTACCCTAATGCATAAGGTGTGGAAATAAGTACTCAATCGGAAGAACTCAACTACAGACAGCTCCTCCTAACGTTGGTTTTGAGGAGCTTTGCTTTCGGATTTTAGCTGGCCGATGCCATGCATCTCTGGAATTTAATTCCAACCTGAGAAACTGCAGAAGTATTACCAACCATTTTCCAAATGGCCCTACTATATATCAGCGGGTGGTTGATTCTGACACCTATCGTGTCGTCTTTATTTATAAAACACTCCCTTAGAACCACCTAAATCCATTTAATGATGTTTTTCCTTCTGTCCGTTTGCCTGCAGTCCATATTACGCCTCCTCTGTGACTACAGGTTGTAATTGTTATCCAATGAAATGAAATGTTTATGTTTTGATTCCAGAACTGATTTACATTTTTAAAAATTAACTTTTTTTTCAACAATTATTGGGATTTGAAATTGCATCATTCTTGTTATAAACAACTCTAATATACGCATTTGAAATAATATTCTATTTATATGCACGCATTTATGCCCAGAAACGACAAACGACAACGAAATTTAGTTGCTCATCTACTTACCACGGTTGTCCAAAAAAAATGGAATCAATACGGTCGCCACACCACCTATAGAACCAAAGGTGAAACTAAGAATTGTTATGGCCCTCGCACGCCGAGGCACATGTTTCAGTATCATCCTGGTCATTTCATCGTTGCCCATCTGAGCAAATCAAACGGCAAACGATTAGTTAATAAGACACACTCAGTTTAGCCCGAACCTACCTCCAACTCGTCATACCAGTCTTCGATGAACTTCAGAAAGTTAACAAACTCCCATTGATTCTTCATAACACTCAGAATTCGCACCAGGGCATTGATAAGGATCGCCGTCATGAAGAGGCCAATGGCAATGACGCCCATATCATACCAATTGTAAAAGATATGCAAACATTGACATGAACTTATACAGAATTCGATCAGGATTATAATCGAGATTTTGCCGAAGCGTTCGAAGTCTATGAAGCCCAAATATCGCCACACTTTCAAATTGAAACTGAACAAAGGCAACGAGTAGTACATCGTTTTTTGGTTTCTATGGAAGATGGATTAATTTTTCTTTCAGCCTGTTTTGTATTTTGTTTTCACTTTCACCAGCCGACCACCAGTTTATATGGAACATTGATTAAAGAAAGTTCAATATCATTGATATTTATACGAATGTGCGGAAAGAAATCTTTTCATGTTGAAAGAAATCACTTCATGTTTAAGTTATTAAATACAATGCGAGACCGTTTAGCAAAATTAAAATCCATTTACGTTTCATTGTAAATATTTGATAACATTCCACTTGCAAATGCATGCGTATGGCAAAAAAAAAGAGATAATTCCCTTTGTTGGGTATTGCAATGCGCAATGATGAGTTCCTTTCGGTTTTGCAATTGTGCTAAATGATGTACCAGTGCCATCATTGTCGGAGAAAACAACTAACTCACTTTCCCAAAATCTACCTATTCTTATTATTAGTTTTCTTACATTTTTTAGTGCCTTAAGGGAAAACTCGTATCCCTCTGAGCCAATGTCTTATGACCACAAGCCACAATTGTAGTCCCTTACCTCGTTTCATATGGTCCCTATGGAGTATTTCTTTCTCAAAATATTAGAATATTTGGATTATTCGCTATCGCAAAATTTTCCTGTAGCGGCCAGATTATTTATTTTTCCCTCCTTCCATGCAAGTTTTGTGCAGCTTGTAATAAAAGTCGCGTGTTATCACTTACGTTTTCATCAATCGAGTAGAAAGTTTTATTGCCGGAAACGTACATGTACAAGTGTTGCCCAAGACTGTACTACTCAGTATTGCCTGTAACTCTCGCTTTTGCATAAAATAATATTTCAATTTCGTTAAACCCACATTCGTTACATTCCTAGTCCCTACACACTTTCCTGTCGTGTTCCAAAAAAATAAACAGAAAGAACAACATGGCCAGATCATCTCAAAATCCCCCACTAAACCAGAACACATACAATTTATACGGTTCATGTTGCTAACAGAATGGCAAATTTACACTCCACCCTATTAATAACAACATCCGAAAAGGGAATTTAGTCGTTTTGCCAAGAAATGCCTCAATTGCATACTATGAACAAAGTCTATAAAACAATAAGGGCTTGTTCCACTGGCATAATCTCTGCTATAAATAAACAAATAAAATTATAAATCGACGATCAAATCAAAAATAATCACAACCTAAACTTTCTGAACCGATTTTTTTTTAAAATCGGCACTGCGTCTAAAGCGGCTTTGCGGAATCGTAGCGGACTGGTTCTATGATCTACTGCAAGTGTATGTGGACAGGAAGCAGAAGTATCTATTACCTATAAAGTGGTGGAGTTATACAGCTCGATTCTGAATACTCCCGGGGAGATATTTCCAGGGGAATTTACATTTTTCTGAGTATACTCAGATAATTCCCGGGCAGATATTTCCCCGGGAATTATCTCATAACGAGGACATGTTTTTTTCTATTCGTTTATTAATAACAAAATTCGTATTTAAATATGAAAATCAAAATATGCAACATTAACGACGACGAAGTTGTGTGAAACTTCCTTCCATTGGGTACAATTTAAAATGTACCCTCAATTAAATTACATCAGCATAAAATATACAAAACGAGAAAGCCTCAGCAGAAATGGAAACTTTCACTATTTCCATAGCTGATTTGGGGGATTTCATGAGTAATTTTGAGTTTATCATATGGAAAATGTCCCCAAAAATGGACAATGAAAAATTTTCCATTTTTTAATTTTTGGGGAATTTTAACGTTTTTTGGTAATATTTTTATAACAGAAGTCAATCAAATATATATACATATATATATTTGGGATATTTCTCATAATATTTTGGAGATTCTGCTTTGGGTAATTTTTTTTAAAGTTTTTGTGGGATTTTTTTAGAATTTTTGGAGTAATTTCCATATTGGGCTTTTGGGGAGATTTTTTTATTTATTTTGGGGAATTCTTTATTTTTTTTTTGTTCATTTTTCATTGAGCCTCTTAAAAGTATGAGAAAAATTTGGGGATTTCTTGAGTACTTTTTGAGCCAAATTCTTTAGGCGTCTTGGAAAAAATCAGAAAAATGTTCAGGCTCTATCAGACATGACCCAAATTCAAAATTCGAAATAAATGAAAAATTCCCCAAAATGTTCTGAAAAATCCTTCAAATATTTTGTGAAAAATTCCACAATTTATGAGAAGTCGTCTTGTATAGCAAATGTTTTTCCATTTGAAAGTTTTCATTATCCCCAAATAATTTTGGAGATTTCATTGTATACATTTTTCAAAAACAAAAAAAAATAAAATATTATTTAAAAAGGGCTTTATTAAAAAAGCCCAAAAAATAAAATGAAGAGTTCTCCCAAATAATCTCATACAAAATGGGGAGTTTTTCATAATTTTTAGGTAACATTTTGTTTTGTTTTCTTTTTCATATGAAAAATTAACCAAAAATTCCACAAGTTTTTTTCGTTTTTTTTGGGGGTATTTTCATAACAGAAGTCAATCATATGTATATATGATATGGGGTATTTTTCATAATATTTGGTAGATTTTGCATTGGGTAATTTTTCATACATTGTTTTGGGGATTTTTCAGAATTTTTAGGAAAATTTTAATTTTTTTCATTTATTGTGGAGGAATTCTTTAGAGCATTCTGTATAGTAGTTTTTAAATCAACAAACTTCAAATAATTTATATGAATTTAACAAAAAAAAGATATTTGATTTTCTTAATGTGCATAAATTCATCAGCCACCCTGTATTAGAAATCATGTTGAGAACAGTGAAGTGAATTTGTGGTTTATATAGTGGTGTTCCACTTTCATATTGTGGCATTTTTTTATAATTTTATTTTACGTTTTAATTCAAATGTATTTGTGTCCATTTGTTAGTTGAGTTTTAAAAATCTTTACAAGTGTTTTATTTTGGGGCGCTGTATCTCGAAATAACCACTAATTAATTACAATCAATATCCCTCAATATCCCAATATCCCTGAGAAAATATCCCAATATCCCTGAGAAAAAAATAGCGGTTTTCTAATGAAAAATTCACAACAAAGTTATCCCTCGCACTGTGGTCATGTTTCCAAGCAAAGCAATTTTATTTAACTTTTTTTTCTTTCACCAAAAAAAAAACTGGAAACATAACTAAAATATTTTTTTGCTGTCTCTAACTAAGGAGAAAAATTCCCCATTCACGACCTATGCAGTCCTTTAATTACGAACTGAGTACCTTAATATTCAGATCGTTGGGTATTGCAGGTGAAATTGTGTGTAGTTAAAACGCTATTGGTGATATCTTGTCCATGCTGGATTTTACGATGAAACCGAATATATTCATTCAATATTTTAATTTAATTTACTGTTGATCAATTATTGTTCAATAAATGAAAATGTGAGACAATAATAAAAACTCACTGACGTCATAAAATTTGAGTTGAATTCATCATAAACTTTCACTTAATTTGCGAAGAACAATGTGACGACCACGATGAACAAAACTAGTCCGTCCAATTAAAATAATCTTATCGCCCATAAAATATTCGCAACTATTATAACAAATGGAACTACTAGCTGCCGGTACCGTTCGGTTTGTTTGCAATGCCGTAGGGTAGGTCAGGATTTGTTAAAAAAAAAAAAAAACAACCAAAAAAAATTGTACAATAACAAACAACGTGAATCGTGAAATAAAAACGCCAACGCAGTCATTTATTCTAAAATGTTAAAAAATTTCACTCCACCACAACGCGACGGCTCGTTACGTCAGATTCTTAATGGATGACGGTGGCGAGTGTGTGTAGGCAATGAAAAAACATTGGGGTCCGCATCGACCATGTGCTAGTTTGAACACCCTACAAAGAGATTTCGATACAACGGAAATATATTTTTTGCACGATAAAGAAATGTTTCGTAATAATAAATTCTATTAAACCAACTACAAAGGACACATTAAAACACATCACACATCACAATTTCGTTATGAAAACATTTTTTGGAGACAATTCGACTGCCTGGGTGTCATTGAATTCATACCACTTGCTAGCGAAACCACTGCCGACTGTAGGGTGTCTAAAACATGTGGGTTAAATGTATTCGCAAAAGTAGTAAGACATGAAGTGTCTGCGAAAGAAAAAACATGTGTCGTCACAAGATTTAGAAATCACTTTTGCCACATTCAACATAACAGCTATACCTTCAATTAGATTAGTTTTTTTTTTGGTTAGTTTGCTTAAGATTATTCTAAACTGGCGAACAGTTGATTGCGTTACGAGAGTCGCATTTCGTTACGCCGCCACGGTGTCACAGTTTTTACGATAAGAGCCGACAGTCATAACAAAGAAACAAGTGGAGATTTATTCGTATCAACGCCACTCACTCCACTTGCCATTGGTCGCATAACAACAAGTGTTTGTACCCTATACCAAACCGAGAACACCTTACTGTTCTGCTCGAGCACTATGGATTGGCGTACATGTTTGTACATTGAGAAAATTGTATTAACTAATTCCTTTCATTGTATGGGCAATTTTATAGATTCTGTAGACTTCTTCCATAGTCTACAGAGTTTTCCAACAAGAGGTGTTATTTTGGTATTCAAAGAAAAATTATATTTTTGAGATAAATAATCGCATTTTTTTTTCGTAAAAAAGAGGAAGGTATGCCGTTAGTAATGAAAGACAACATCAGCGAAATGGCCACCACGACCACGCTTACAGGACCATATCTTTTTCATGAAATTTTCCATAACCAAATCGAAAAGTGTAGCCTCAAGAATTCTATCTTTGAGGTCTTCAAACGACGCTGGGCTGTTGGCCCAATAATTTTAATAATTTCGAAAAAATTTCTAAAAGTGACAGCTACCGAAATACCGGGTGATTTAAAATAACACCTCTTGTTGGAGAACCCTGTATACTAATGACTTTCTGCCAACATTTTGAGCGGAATGAGAAAGAAACTGACACTGTCAAAGTCAAAGTAAAATAATCGACTAACTACATCACCAGATATAGATAATGTTCAGAGATTCCTCAAGAACCGTTTTTATTGAAATTCGAATCGATGCCTTGCGAAATATCATTGTGCTCAACCCGTGCAACAGCCCATAAATCTGAAATAGTTTCTATAAATTTCGTATACCGCCCGGAAGGACGAAGCTGTAAAACAAAATTTTTGATAAACTAAATTGGTGCAAAATTCTGGAACTTTTTTTTTTCAAATTTCGATTTTTAACCCGAATATTCATACTTATTTTTTCGCGTATTACTTTTATATGAATGTGTGTCGATTCTACGAAGAATAACCTTCCAGGGTTAAATGTGTTACGGGGAATTAAAAAGGTTGTATGCAAAATATCCCAATTAAAAAATTTAAAAAAAAGGTGATGAATGCCCCAAAATAAATGAAAAATCCCCCCAAAAATCCAATATGAAAAATCCCCAAAACAATTTATTATGCAAAATCCCCCAAATATACAAAAATAGATTTTCGTAATTTGGAAAAAGTTTTTTTTTTACAAAAAAAAAATCAAAAGCATGAAGAATTGCCCCAAATTTGGGGTGATTATTTATTATGCAATATCACCCCAAATCTAAAATCTGAAAAAAGCCCAAAAGAATAAAAAAAAAAAACTACCCAAAAGAAAAGTCATTTTGTTTTTATAATGTGTTGGGGTTATGATCCTAATTTGATTCACATTTGTTTTGAAAATATCACCAAAAAGTACGAAAAATTCACCAAAATTATAAAATTGAGGAATTTTTGAATGTTCAAAACGAAAAATTAAATATTACGTACAAATTTTAAAAAATTACCAAATTTTTTGGAGAATTTGTCATAATGAAAAGTCCCCAATTACACCGTGTTACAAAAAATAGATTTTTTTCTGTCCTATGAACCAAATGCACATATTCGGAAAGAGGGGAAAAAATAAAAATACACGTGTATCGGCGATTTTCATGTACACGTCAGAAATATTTTTTTCAATTTCTTAGCATAACTTGAAGAGACTCCAAATTTTTAAACTACTTAAGGGGTACGAAAAAAAATGTTTTTTGAACTGAAACCTTAAAAAAAACGATAACCATATAAATAAAAAAGAAAAATTTGAGAATTGAGAAAAATCAATTTTTTAAAAAATTTGACGTGATACAGACATTTCCACGAGTCTGCCTCGATTGGATCACTGAAAAAGGGTTAAAAATCGGTCGAAAGGCTTTCACACAGGCCACTACGAGCTTCATACTTCAAAATTAAAAAACAAAAAAAATCTGACGTGTACATGAAAATCGCCGATACACGTGTATTTTTATTTTTATCCCCTTTTCGAAAAAGTAAATTTGGTTCATAGGACAGAATGTGTGTAACACGGTGTTATGTATGGAATTCTTCATTTTTAATTTTCGGGCATTTTTCATAGAGCAATTGAAAATAACTTTTTCTCGTTATTCCATAATTTCAGAATAAGACTAATTTTATCATATTGAATTTATTTAACTAATTTAGTTCTACCGAAAATCGACATCTAGTAATGAATATGGAATATTCTTCAGAATTTTATAAATTGGTTCGAATTCCTGTACACAATTTTTAACACAAGGGAATTCCAACAATACTTTGCCTAACTTTAGCATTTCAAAAAAATCTTGTTCAAAAAACATTTCTACTTATTTACACCTCCAACTCCTCATAATTAAATTGTATTTACCATATTCTCTATTTGTAACACCCTGGGACGTTGCGTTGTGGTCTGTAGTTTTTTACAGTCGTCATCGGCTTTGATGGGTCTGGTTTTCAGTGACAAATCTTTTCATTGGCAGTTGTCGACATCTAGTAGACAATGTGTTTCATCTGCGCTCTAAACCTTCCTTGTGTATTCGGAACAATTAGAATAAATTGGCTGTATTTTAGTTAAGTAGTCAGCTTTTCCTAAGTGTTATAAAGGACATTAGTGCTACACTTAATGTGGGGCGTACCATCTCTGTCACCAGGTAATGATTCGAATCTATTTTGACACCCCGAACACATACATCGAATACAGTTCTATACATCGGAGATTCACAAGTTGAGTTTCGAAATTTAAACACAATTACAACACACTTTAGCTGAGTGTAGCTAGTTTGTTGGGTTTGGATTAGATTGGGTTGGGTTGGTTTTATTTCTATAAAATTATAATTAATAAATACAATTCATTTCACTATTATGGTAAGTATTACCGTGGTTGCAACTCAACTTTTCTCCTGACTAGCAAATTGACACTGAGCCTCTGTCAGCGGTGTTGCAACGACGTTCACAATAACAAACAAAACAGGCATGTGATCATTCAAAATAGGTTTGAATGTCAATCCAAAATAAGAAATATATTACAATAATTCGATGACATTTCATTAGGGGCATTCCACGACAACATTAAAACAGGATCTGTTTAATTACTCGTATTGTAATGCGCGTTGCGGCAACGTCATCCTAGCTAATTTAATGTTTTGCATTTTTCATCTGTATGTCCAAAGATAATGTCCTTTATATTTTGGCATTTAAATCCTTAAAGACAAATTGTGGTATACTTAATAATTTTTACCAAATTGTTCTATTTCTATCCAGCGTAGCGCACGTATGGTATCATATTGTCGGCCATAACCGACTTTAGTCTTTTCGCACTTGTTGCCATATCGACGATTGTATGTTAATTGGATGCGTATGATATTCGCAGTCAGTTATGAGAGCAGTTACGTATATACGAATGTATATTTCAATGTTTGTGTGTGTGTGTGTGTATGGAAATGTATTGACATGACTTTTTTCCATTATCTATAACAGGTTGTTTAACGGTATATTCTACAGTATTCAATTTAGTTTTCTGTTACTAACTGTTCTCTCGGTCTGATTTGGTTTTCTATTTTTAATGAAAAGAAAACAAATCTTTGTTTCCAAGTCAACGTATGCACATACATGCATACATACATTATTGAAATCGTGAATTGTAATCAATAGATCAGTAGCCGAGGTACTCGTCAAAGAAATTAGCCAATGTTTAAAACAATCAATAAATAGTTGTTGTAGATACCGTGTTGTTTTATTATTCTAACATAAGAACAAATAAAAGGCTGATTTTTTAAATATTTCACAATTTTAGCTAATCATTTAGGCAGGCAGGCCTTTCTTAAGCCACATTCGAGTAAAACTATTCTGTATTTTAGACAGAATAATTTCGACACGGGATATAATGTACATACATACATGTAGGTATATCTATTGAGGATTGTTGAGGACCAAGTCCTACATAATACATACATACATAATTATGTATGTACTCTCATAGAAAAATTATTTCCAAGAACTGAGAACATACGGTCAAAAAAGTCTAACATTACACTTGTGCGGATGTTTCGAAATCGTCAACGAAGTTCGAATTTGTCAACACGATTTGGTGGAATTTCCCTCCTTTCTTTTCTTATAATTCTTCACATGCGTTGATGATTTGTCAGCTTCTTTTTCCCTTCAGCATAGCTTCTGAGATGAGACATTGGTCTGGTTCAATTGGTACTGTCCTAAGCTCTTCACACCCACAAACAATAACAATAAAACCAAAATCCTGTCCGGGAGTCATGGCACAATAACTAAAGGTAGGCGCATGCAAACAGCTGATTACATTTTTTTTTAATTTTGAAAGAATATTAATTGTCAAACTAATTGTTTACATTTCAATTGTTTGTTCAGTATTTTTTTTTTCAAATTTCGAATAAATTTTCGTATTAAACATTTAAATCAAAGAATAAGAATACAGTAAGCCAAACAAAGAATTTTGGGGCTCTCAACTTTTTGTAATCGTGAGTTGTAACTGTCTGCTGTCTGCAATTTATATATCAGAATTTTACAATCAAAATACCCAGGGTTGTATCTGAGTACTTGTTGTTGGGCAATTGCAACTACCTTCTATCATTGAGCCATGTGCATAAAATAGAAAAATTATCGTTAGACCCACAGTAATGGAATATAACACCGAGACAACAAAACTTTTTTTTAAATTGAAGTTATTAGAGAAAACGTATAATAAAGTTTTATAAAATTTTCAAAAAAAATCAATTTACGAACAACCCATTCCAGAGCACTGATCTTTTTCCTTAACGCCAAAAAGGTCAAAATATTTGTCTAACATACAATCAGTTAAGCTAGTTTCCCATTTGGCAAATATTTGACCCAAATACGTTTTCCCGTGTTTGCGCAAACAAAACGTCAAATATTTTCATAGGTTTTTTTTTACACTTTTGACACTTTCCATAGCAGATGCTGAACAATGTCAAACAAATGTTCGCACCATTCAGACTTAAACAAATATTTGTCACCCAAGTTTACAAACACATTTTCCATCACTATATATATGCAGTACTCGTATAACATACAAAAATTGATGAAATTAACATAAAAAATCCAAAATTGTGTTTTTTAGATAGAAACTCCCAAAATTTACACAGACAATTAAATAAAAATATCGCCCTGATCGCGAGTTGTTGACATTTTGATTTTGGAAATGTTAGCGGACATCTCATAAACTGATTTATACAAGTGACAGCTGTTCAGCGTTGCCGTTGACTTTTTTCAAAAAGTATCACAAAAAGTATCATTTTCAAAAAAAAGTACCAAAAAAAGGTATCATTTTTAAAAAAAAGTATAAAACGTTTTAAAACGATTTTTTTGTTTAAAAATTACTTCAAATTAGGTACAAAGTAAGCAGAACAATAAAACGAGGTAAAATACGAATTCATGTAAAGTAACAAAAAAAAAATAATAATACAATAAAACATTAAATAAACATTAAAACTAAAAAAACAACTGTCAATGAAAATTTGGCACTTATGTACTTGGTAATTTTTTTTCGGAATTTGTCAATTAATTCCGGGTTTGGCTTCCAATCCTCTAAATCAGTATCTACCAAATTAAGAGATAGAGATAGTCTCTCATTACAGGTCTGAACTTTGAGTCTATTTGTTAGCTTATTTTTCATAAGAGAAAGTTTTGAAAAAATATGCTTAGCGCAAGCACTGCTGTGTGGCAGTGAAAAAATATATGACACAAATTTATTTAATGTAGGGAACAAGGGCTCGTTGTAGGAATTTTTCATGTTTGCTACTTTCCCCCAAAACTCCTCAGCATCCCTAATTTGGAAAAGGCGCTCCCATGTTTTTTCTTTTGTTAAAGCCTCCAAAGATTGATATTCGCTCACAAATTTATCTGCATCTTTAATTTTATAATTAAATTCAGATATTAAATCGAAATAATCTATATCAACATTTGATTTGATCATAGAGGGATCTAAAAACAAAAAGTATCAAATTTAGTATCAAAAACAAAAAGTATCAAAAAAGTGGCAAGACCCACAAAAAGTGTCATTTTGATACTTTAGTATCATCAACGGCAACGCTCCAGCTGTTATGTTCACTGGTTAGCTCTTACAGAAATTTTGTAAGAGCAAATTAATATTTGCCAAAAATAGAGGCAAATGTTTGACGTTGAGTGTTCACACTATGTGTTTATTTGCTGGCAAATAATTTTATTTGTCAACAATTAGCTTATTTTTTCTTTGCCCCTAAAAATTATTTGGTGTTTAGATGCTGAAAATGTCAAATATTTGCCAAATGTGAACCTAGCTTTTCAAATGTTTAAAAAAAATTCCTAAGGTTAGGACCCACTAAAATACATCCAAATTTGTAAATGAAATTTGGCCGCAAAAATTATACAGGGAACAACAACACAAAATTTTATGATTTCCTTGGGACTTAATTTCATAGTTTTATTGGTGCTTATTTTTATTATCAAATAGGACCCCAGATGGTAGTGCGAAAATAAGCACCATTTAATTTTTGGGGCATATTTTGTGTTTTACATACGAATTGCGATATCTATTTGGAAATTGCATCCCAAACTCTGAAAAGAAAATAGATCCCATATTTACACAGAGAACAACTACGCAAAACATTGGGCCATATTTGCCTGTTTTTAGGGTGTATGTTCCTACCTAGAAAAAACATTAATAAAAATAGGTCCCACTGCAAGTTAATGGTGTCTATTTTCAATATACGTTCTTAGCATTTTGGGGTGTAATTTCTTGGGCCACATGTTCTGAAGGCAATTAAAATCCACACTTGGCGCCTAATTTAATTTTAAATTGAAGTGTTTTTTCCTAAGGCCTAATTTCCTGGCGCCACATAACTAAATAAGCCCAAATATATAGAGACACAAATCTATTGGTACACGAAAATTCATAGAGCTGTCATAACCATTAAATAACTCCGCTTTGCAGAACTTCGTAAGATTTAAAGACTTACCCGCGTATTCATAACAATTTACAAACCGTTGTTAAGAAAAATGTGTGAAATTCATACAATTTACTCAAGAACTGTTTTAAATTTTTGCCATTTACACTGCAGCAATTAATGAGGCTAACAAGATCATATTGATCCTCCTATGTCCTCGGAGACCGTATTTGTGTACTCAAATAAAAGGGAAATTTTCCGAAAATTTAGAAATTCTTAGATATTCTACATTCTTACGCGTTTTCGGATATTTTGAATCACCCGGTATTTCGGTAGCTGTCACTTTTGAAGCTTTTATTCTTTGACATTTGACAAGTAGAAACTACTCCATTATTTAAAACTAGTAAGTTGTAATGCGCCTATGGCGCCCGTCAATTTGCTTGAGAAAGTATTTGTTACTTAATTTTAAAAATTTTGTAAAAAATATTTTCAGAAAACTATTTTGTAAAAAAAAATTTCGAAAAAAAATAAAATTTGTGGAAAAAAAATTTTTGCTGAAAAAAAAATGTTTGTTGAAAAAAAAAAATTTTTTTAAAAAAAAAAAAATTTTGTTGAAAAAAAAAATTTTTGTGGGAAAAAAAAATTTTCTTAAAAAAAAAATTTGTGGAAAAAAAAATTTTTTTGAAAAAAAAAATTTGGAAAACAAAAATTTCTTGAAAAAAAAAAAATTTGGAAAAAAAAATTTTTGTAAAAAAAAATTTGGGGAAAACACAATTTCTGTACAAAAAAATATTATTTTTTTATTATTATTATTTATAGAATTATTATAGAATGCCTATTTAAATTCCTACGTACTGCGTGACAGAGTCAGTGAATCAGTGTCGCTTCAACAACGCATTGAAACTATTAAAATTCACTACAAAAATGGTGAAAATCTTTCAATCACATTTCGCAAAACTAAAGAATTTTTGGGTCGTCGTGAAGCATCTTGTGGACAAATTCGAGCTGTTGGGACAAGATGTAAAGAATCAAACCCGTGTATGTCGCTCAAGAACAACTGAGAATATTGCGACTGTAGCCCAAAGTCAATGTATGTCCATTCCCCGCCCTTCTTTGGAATTGACCATTCCACAAACGTCATTACACCGTATTTGGCATAAAGACTTGGGTCTTAAGGCTTATAAAGTTCAGTTGACACAAGAACTCAAGCCGGCCGATCATCAACAACATCATGTCTTTGCCGATTGGGTCGTTGAAATGTATTAAAATGAACCGGAATTCCTATCTCAACATACTGATTTATTGAAAATGTGCGACGTCCTAATAGAATTGACGTTGAACTCGTAGTTTTCCACTGCCCCATATTTCGTTAAATATTTCATCATACCAATTCAAATATATACGTATGTAAATTTGTGGTACGACCGCCTGTTTTGGTCACACCCCCCATTGCTTATCGCCCATAATACAGAGCTCCCTTACATAGAGTCGGTGTGTATTATCAATACAAGTTAAACAAAACCATTTGTGTTGTACAAATTTATCAGTTTATATTAATATATATTGCCGTTATAATGTACAAACGGAACAAGTCCACTTTTCGTGTGTCTGCAGCGAAGGCATTTGTATCAAAATATGTCTAACCTACACTGGGACCATGGGAGCATTGACCGAATTGTGTTGTGCATGAAAGTTTTTCATAATGAAAACAAACCATCGGTTCATAATGTAGACCACTTACTAATTTGAAGTTACACTTAATAGACGGTTTTTCATAATTGTGGACTTGGTCAGTTGATGCAGTATGACGACGGTATGTTCGCCTGACTGTGCGTATAATTGTATAAAAGCGTCTAACAAATATGATTCATTCGAACACAGAAAGTGAATGAAACGAGTAATATGGCGCCAGGGAAGATTTCCCAATTTGTGACTCATTACAATTTAGATTTTATCAGATGGGTTAACTTTTTTTATTTGAACAAAAATTGAATGAAAATTTCAACTTGAACATTCAAAAACTTCACCTGCGTCAATATTTACCCGGAAATTGGTTTAGCTTTTAACAAAACGTGTCGAAACAATTTCAGTTGATTGATAAGCCCTCCGTGGAATCGATTACACTACTCAACAAAATGAAAAAAATTTCATGTACTCCGGATGCGATAATTTTTTCTGTGTAGATAAACTTGACATGACCTCGAAAAACGCAATAAAAAATTTTTTTTTCGTTTGGTTTTTGTTTCATTTTTTTTTTTTTAAATTTTAAAAAATTTTTTTTGGTTAATTTGTTTCGTCCGGCATAACTCGGGAACAACTAGCCCGATTTAATTGAATTAAATTTTAAAAAATTTGCTCGACATATGCACAACTTTGTCTATGGTAAGGTTTTTTCTTTTTTATTACAAAAAAAATTAAAATTTGTTGGGTGACAAAAATATATGAAAATTTGAAATTTTTGAAATTCATACCTTTACTCAATTGCGAATAAAAGCGAAACGCGTGTATCGATTTTCATGATCTTTGTCTCATTTTGCTCATAGGTTATGTGACTTTACGTAAAAGAAATAAGATTTGAAATTTTTTTTCATTTTGGATTTTTTGTGGATTTTTTAAAAAAAAAAAATTTAAATCTTTAGGCAAAAAATAAGTTTTTTCCTTTATATATTCATTTTTAACTTGGAAACTGTTGCTTGTATAGGAAAACAATATATGAACAGATTAAGGGAAGTGTAATTTTAAATTTTTTAAAATTTAATTCAATTAAATCGGGCTAGTGGTTCCCGAGTTATGCCGGATGAAACAAATTAACCAAAAAAATTTTTTTAAAATTTAAAAAAAAAAAAGTAAAACAAAATCCAAACGAAAAAAAAAATTTTTATTGCGTTTTTCGAGCTCATGTCAAGGTTATCTACACAGAAAAAATTATCGCATCCCGAGTACATTTTGACTGTTGACTAGTGTTATTAAACACGATAGGAAGAAATACAGTTTGGCGGAGGTATGAATATGATTGGTCATGGCGAACTGAAAAGCAAAAAATTGGAAGTCCGACCACGCCCCTTCCAGTACCTCCCATACAAATGTACCATTCCACACACTTTAGAAATCGTGTACTTGTATTAATACGCCCAAAGCAAAATTGTCGTAATTATGCAGTTTTCGAAAAAAAAAATTGAAACTCTAGCCACGTCCCTTCAGGTATATCCCAGACTTTGTACAATGTGTAATACAGTTTTTTCTGTAAAATTCGGTATTTTGTGGTTGCTATTATGATATTTCGGCAGATGTTACGTCACGCCCACTTTTGACTTTCGGATACTTTGGAATATGAGACTTGTATGTTTTTATTTTACTGAGGTTGAGGATATATATAAGTCGGTTTACCCGACAGATGTTTCTCACTAGTTTTCTATAAAATTTGGTATTTCGTGAAGCACGGTACGACATGTTGAAAATATTGCCCAATGGACGAGCTAGCTTCGAAGAGCACTTACATAGGACAAGTGCTGAAATACCATCCGGGTCCGGAGTTTTATTTACATTAAGATCTGCAAGAACCCTTTTAACTCCAAGTGTTCGGAAAAATATCTGAGGCGTCGAACTAGATACGGTTTCGATCATGGAGAGTGATTGACTGCTATCTGGCAAAGATATTTGCAAATATTTTAGCCAGAAATATGGTCACCGTTAACGAGAGTTGAAATAGAAGACGAAGTATTGTCCCTCACTCTTTTAACAAATGCCCAAAAGCTCTTACTTCCCCTGGCAGAAGAAAGGACTTTAGTAAAGAAGTTTTTCGCGCCTAAGTACTCTGGCACACCTTGATCCTGCCTGTTTGCGTAGCATTTTTTAATTAAACGCCAATTTCTGAACGCTTCCCCTTTTTGATCTGACAGCTCTTAAATAAGATGATATTTTGACAATGGCAGCTTTGAATTTTGACAGAACTAATGAATTGTTTTACAATTAAACAACGTCCGCAAATAAGGATAAATTATTTCCAAAGTCAATGCTCAAAACGTGCGTCGGCCGTGTACGCCGGGACAAGACTCACGCTACTGTGCACACCGACGAGCATGTGGTGGCTGTTGTAGAATGTGAGTTCAGTTTTTGGACACTTTTTGTGTCACAGAGTCATAACTCATAAACTCAAGAACACATGAGTTGTATTTTTTGTAAAAGTTAGTTTAAATCGAATAAATTGCACATTTATTTCTACTTTTTAAAATTCGTCCACTGTTTCTTGGAGGGCAACCAAATATTATTGGGCTCAAGCAGTTGCAGAAATTAAAACAATCGACATCAGCATTACTGTGATGCATCGATAGTGATGTTCCACATAGCAACAGTAGACGTAACTCTTTGTCAGCATGTCCGAATTAGGTCCCCTGCATGTTAATTTTCTTTTTCTTCAACCGAAGAATTTGGCGTTTGGACAAAAGTCGAGTGTTGGCATCAAAATGCATTCCTTCTACAAAATGCATGGACTATTATTTGAAAACTTTTCCTTTTACTGTACATTCATGAGAAGATTCCGTTATCGCAGTATAATTTATCTATGCTAATATTTGATGCTCACTATAAGAACAATCCGAAAATTAATGCATTTCCACAAATGTATTCGTAGAATAATGCGCATTGTTGTTATGCTAATTAATTTGGTGAGGAAGGAGATGGGGATGATCTGCATATAATCTAATATCAATTAGAATGGTCTGACACAGTTGTGTCAGATATAGTCCAAGGTTTCAAATAAATGCTTTAAACTCCTGTATGCAATTCCTACTTCTTTGCATAAGAGTTTCATTGATTGCATAAGCATTTATGTATTTATGAAGGAAACGAGGACTGTTCGCCTTTCTTTTTAGACTTTGATCTGGACGTAATTTAGTAAAAAAAAATCAGCACTACACCATCTGTTAATAGACTACGGTAAAAGTTTTGAGCAAGCTTCGTTATCGACAGCCATAGCACTGAATGTGTCGCAAAATGGAATGAAGTGCTTGGCATAAAACAAAAAAACCATCACCGAATCGGTGGACAGACTTCATAAATGTCATGGAGGCTCTGCGTCATAAATTTCAACAACTTAAATGCAGTTTAAGGACTTCCATTGAGATGGTACCAGCACAAGTGATGTCCAGCATTCAGGTCGCCAAAAAGAAACTGTGGAGCGATGTTAAACGTTTGAATAATGAATGAGCGAGAGGTGGCCGAGCCTGTAGGCATTTCAACTAAGCGGATACATTACATTTTATATGAACGTGTGGACATGAAACAGCGTCTACACACACTAGAAATAGAAATAAACGCAACTGTGCGACCACTTCAACTGAAATCCGAAGGAGTGAAAGAAATAGGAATCTATCACAAGACCAAGGAACTTTAAAAGGGGGTCAATGTGGATCTGTTGTCCAACAAATTAATGGACTTATTTCAACCAACGGACAGACGATACACTCTGATTATTTGATACGACCCAAAAGTGTCTTTGAATCAAATTCGATTCATGACTTTTTAAGGCGTTTGAGCGATGTCCGTCTGTCTGTCTGTCGGCTGGTAAATTTTTTCTGAAAAATTCGGTATTTTAACGTTGCTATTATGACATTTTGCCAGATGTCAAAATCCGAGGGTGGTTACCACGCCGACTTTTGACTTTCGTATACTTTGGAATATGTGACTTGTATGTTTTTAATGAGGATGAGGCTTTACCCGACTGAAACGTACTCACTTCTTCGTATACACGAATATTATACACGCCTGTTGAACCGATTCGACACTGACTTGAAGCAAAAGCGACACACGAAAAATCTTTATAACATGTGGCGCAAAAGTAAAATCCGATGTTTTTTGGCCGTAATTAAAAAAAAAATGAAAAACTTTGATTCTTCTTGTGGATTATTTTTATTTGGTTTTTAATTTTTTTTTACATTAAGTCGAGAATATGATGTCATGTAAATGGCCGCCGTCAGCGTTGCCACTGACATTAGGGGCCAATCGCAAAATTTATAGCATTTTCTGATAGGAGGATTATTTTTGCGCCACCCGTTATTAGTCTACGTATTTTCCGAATTTAGCCCCAGTTATTATGTTCCAAGAAAGCTTAAGAAATTCCTCCATTTTTGAGTTCTGCACCAATTTGGTTGCAGACAAGGATCGAACAATATGACATATTTTATAAATACAGTAAAAGCTCTACTCGAGGACAGCTTCTGTGAACGGACAGCTCCCGTAGACGGTCAAATTTTAATCTCCGCTGTGCAGACATCTTCCGTGGACGGACAAAATCACTGCGACCGTCGGTGTCCGCCCACCGGAGCTTTCACTGTATATATTTCCCAAAGTTGACTATTTTTCGTATCTTTTGATTTTAGGGGACAAATCTTTTTTGTTGTTATTAAATTGCTTATTTACCCCAGGCTGTATGAAAAATGCCCCAAACAAAATGAGAAATCTCCCCAAAAGCCCAATATGAAAATTTCCCCACAAATGCTAAAAAAAAACATCCCCCAAAAAAATTATGAAAAAAATACCCCAAAGAAAAAACATTTATGAAAATATCCCCAAAAAAACGGAAAATTTTCCAAAAAATAAGAAATGGAGAATTTGTCATTGTCCATTTTTTGGGGCATATTTCATATGAAAAACAAAAATTATGAAAAACTCCTCAATTTTGTATGAGATTTTTTGGGGGAATTCTTAAATTTTTTGGGGGCATTTTTGATAGAGCTTTTACCTCAGTACTCATAAACATTTTAAACAGAAAAACAAACATTTCTTTAAATGACGGTTTGTAAAGCTGTTTTAAATTTTATGAATACGGGGTAGGGTTTTTAATGACTTTTTTCCATTCTCGGGAAGCGTTACTTAATACCGGGATTTAATATAAAATATAATAAAAAAAATATTTATTATATTTTTATATCAAGAAAAAACTTAAACATTTTACTTTTTTTAACCAAAACTTAAACATAAATAATTTAGGCATGTTAAAAACTTGAAATGATTAATAAAACTTTAATTAAACTTGCAAATAATATCCTCCACAATTTTAATGTAAAAAGTTTAACTAGTTCAAAAATGTTTCAGAAAGTAAAAAATCGTATATTTCCCGGTTAAAACCACAATCTCAGTGGTTAAAAGTGCTTAAAATCTAACATAGTTGACTTTTTTGGTAGTATTTTGTTCAAGGGAATCGGCAAATTTCCCGGGAAATACGTCCCGGGAATTCCCGGGTTACAAAACCCTAATAAGGGGTAAACATTTATTTTTTTCATATTAAATATTTTCATCTTTTGGACATTGTAACATTTTATTTGTTTGACGTTAACTTTTTATTTGTAGTAAATATTGTTTGGTTGTAGCAACTTTTTCAAGAAGGAAAAACAATCGGAAAACAAATATTCAAAGTTCACGTAGTTGTCAAACTGTCCTCGTATGTGAAAAATGCGTACATGTGTTCCCACTTATACCCGAAGAAGATCTCAAAATATTATGTGTTCGGTTCATTGTTCCGCCTCACGTGACCATGAATCTCAATCAAGTACATATCATTCTGGTCGTCAGTACTTCTGTACGTACATATGTATGTATGTATTTATGTATGCATGTACAATATCTCCATGTGACACATATTCGAGGATATGTACATACTTGAAATCCAATGACAAAAAAGTTATTAAAATATGCCAACCTCTCAAGTTGATTGACATTTGGCCAATAAAAACAAACATATGTAAATTTTTGGTATACACACATATACAGACGTACGTTTCCTAATGCATTGAAATGTCCAAATGTATGATGAAAATGCTCTTGTACATTTCAATGGGAAGGCTGATGTAGGAATCTTTGTGAATGTTATTATTTTGTATATGACAACAACAAAAACCGATCATTTAACACCGATTTTTTAAAGATGTTGTGCTGCGATAATTACTAGCGGTCGATGCGTCTTTTGCAAACTACTTAGTTAATCTCCCTATATACCTGATGGGTCAAAAATAGGGTTTTGAAGGACCCAAAAGGGAGTCAGTTGTGGGTCGATATTTGTGAAGTAAACAGATACAAAGAACTCCTCAAAAAAACGCGGAATACGGAATGGAGCTCAAGAAAAGGCAAATGGAGAGTCTGCAATATGATATTGAAATGGGACAATAGTGTTGGATACCCTACTATGTGAATATCTTGAACCCATCGTTCCTAAAGGAACACTATCTGGTCTCCAGTAGATCGGTAGGCCATGAGAGCCTCGATACCATGTTAATTAAAACAACAATTATTTAAAGGTTTAATGGAAGTAGTCTTTGACTATTTCAGCAGCAGCATCGACATTATTGTCTAGGAAACATAACTTCCATTTCAAATGAGATTTGTTGGGCTCAGCCCAATGCGCCTTTTCGTAGAACGGTCGTAGAACGGAAATGGTGCAATGATACGAATTACCACGAGGTGCTAGAATGTTAAGGTATGTGGATAAGAAAAGGTCGAGAGTATTATGTTTTTGTCCTTAAACACGCAAGTTGTCATGCGCAGCGAAAAGATCATCGGAGATCTGTGGTCCAAATGAGAATGCCCCTATACAATTCTGATATACGGTGATCCTCTGACAAAAATGACCGAATTTTTTTTTTTATGGATATATGTTTTTACATTTTTTTTTATATAGATTGCCCTTGCTAAGCATTTTACAACAAGAAATGGAGCAAAAAAAAATTTTTTAATTTTCAGCATAAAATGCTGTATTTTTTCTCAGATAGCGTTTAAAGTCAACTTAACGGCTTCTAAAATTTGCCGGCTTCTAAAATTTGCCCGACATTTGTATATTTGGATCATTCCACTTAATCTTTCTTACATTTGGTTTATTTTACAACTTTGTTCCGCCATGCATTCGACGTCCCCTTTATAAACCCCTTTATAAAGTCAACTAATTTGCCGGCTTCTAAAATTTGCCCGACATTTGTATATTTGGATCATTCCACTTAATCTTTCTTACATTTTCTTTATTTTACATTTTTTAAAATTTTTTTTTTATATAGATTGCCCTTGCTAAGCATTTTACAACAAGAAATGGAGCAAAAAAATTGAAAAATAAATCTTTAATATATATTTACCCTCGACACTGATTCACTGATACACTGATTCCCTGATTCACTGATTCACTGACTCTGTCACGCAGTACGTAGGAATTTAAATAGGCATTCTATAATAATTCTATAAATAATAATAATAAAAAAAATAGTATTTTTTTTGTACAGAAATTGTGTTTTCCCCAAAAATTTTTTTTAACAAATTTTTTTTTTTTCCAAAATTTTTTTTCTTACAAATTTTTTTTTTTACAAAAATTTTTTTTTCGACAAAATATTTTTTTTTCAACAAAAATTTTTTTTTTCAGCAAAAAATTTTTTTTTCAACAAAAATTTTTTTTCCACAAATTTTATTTTTTTTCGTAATTTTTTTTACAAAATAGTTTTCTCAAAATATTTTTTACAAAATTTTTAAAATTAAGTAACAAATACATTCTCAAGCAAATTAACGGGCGCCATAGGCGCATTACAACTTACTAGTATTATAATATTCAGCATAAAATGCTGTATTTTTTCCCAGATTGCGTTTAAAGTCAACTAATTTGCCGGCTTCTAAAATTTGCCCGACATTTGTATATTCGGATCATTCCACTCAATCTTTCTTACGTTTTCTTTATTTTACAACTTTGTTCCGCCATGCATTCGACGTCCCCTTTATAAACCGCAACCATGAGTGATCCATATGCAGCTTATGTTTTGCATCCGAAAAAATAACGCCATTGTTTTACTTTTGTAGTTTTTCAAACTCATATGCATTATATTTAACTTCATTGCGAATCTCATTGTTTTTTCTTTTATCTTACATAGACTTAAGTACATTTCAAATGCTTCACCAAAAATGTTTCAAAGCTTAACAAATTTCCTTTTCAATAAAATTAATAAAAAAAAAAAAAACCTTAAAAATCAGTAAACTTATGCTTTCATACTTCCGAATGGTCTTCAGAGAGCCTTCAGTCAGTGGTTCGTTCAGTTGCAGTCCTTCAGCGATGGATTCTGCACACGGGCCAGGCGCAATTGTTCCAGTGCCTGTTCGTGGGCACGGAAGTGTTCTTGGCGGGCCTTTTCCAGATGGATGAGAACAGCAGCGGTATCTGCCGGTTGGTAGCCGGCATGATCGGCTGATTGGATTTTAATGGAGTCATCCTTGAGATGCTGCTGTTTGGAGCCAATGGACTGTTGTGAGGACTGAATGTAACGCACACCGGGCAAAACGGTTTGAGATGATTGTTCTGGTTGCGTTACTGGAAAATAAATTAGGGGCTGAGTTGATTTATGATATTGTTGTTGCTGCTGATACACTTGCTGCTGCTGCTGCTGTTGTTGTTGGGCAGCTTGGCCATCAGTAGCAATAGACTTCAGAAAAGGATTGTTAACATATTGCTGTTCTTGTTGCTGTTGTTGCTGAATAATCTGCTGTTGAACGACTTGACCTTCACTGGCATCGCTCCGCCGAAAGGCATTGTTGACAAACTGTTCTGGCTGTTGACCTTCAAGTATGAAACTATCTTCATTTTGGGTGGGTTTATATTCCTCCGTTATAATAAGCTGTTGCAATTGCTCCTGTTGCGCTTTCAGGCGACGAGTTTCAATAGACTTTTCCATTTCCAAACGCTGTTCTTCTTCAATTTTCAAACGTATTAATTCCGATTCCATTTGACGCTGTTCCTCCGCCAATCGTTCTGCTTCGCGCATACGCTCCAATTCCATTTGCTTTTGTTCTTCTTGCAGACGTTCCACTTCGCGCCGATGTTCCACTTCCAACAGTCTTAGTTCTTCCTTTCGCCTTTCCTCCTCCAGGACTTCGTCGCCTCCTTCTATATTGTCTTGACTTCTCACCGAACTGCCGGCAGCTTTAATTTGGGAAATTTTTGATTGTTCCTTTTCAGCCTGAGCTTTGATTTCATTGAAAATGCGTAAATGTTCTTGGCGAGCTTGAATCACTTCGGCGGTTTCCATAATTTGCTGCAGAATATGGAGTTGTTGTGGCTGTTGTGAGACAAAATTGTTTTGCTGACTCAACGATTGTTCCGCCGATTGCACCTTTGATTTGGCTTCGTTTAGTAAACGTAGATGCTCTTCACGGGCTTTCACCACTTCCGCGGTATCGGCAATCGGAGCCATCTGAGTATTGGTCTGATACTGAGTTGTTGAAATGGTTTTGAGACCCGCTTCTTCTTGCTTCTCCAATGACAGGGCTTTCAAGTTTGCCTCGTTTACCAAGCGTAAGTGTTCCTCGCGGGCTTTCACCACTTCCGGTGTGTCAGCAATATGAGGCTGATACTGACTGGCGGCAGTTGTTTTGAGGCCCACTTGATGACTCAACGCTTCTTTTTGCTGGTCTGCTTTTAAGTTTGCCTCGTTTACGAAGCGCAAATGCTCTTCACGAGCTTTCACCACTTCTGGGGTATCGGCAATTTGGGACTGGACATTGGTCTGATGTTGGACCGGCAGCACGCCTTTCAAGTTCTCTTGTTGACTGAGTTTGCCCTGTTGTTGCTCCACCGATTGTAGCTTCAATTTTGCCTCATTCACTAAGCGCAAATGTTCTTCGCGGGCTTTCGTCACTTCGGCAGTGTCGGCGATCGAAGCTGGTTGGCCGACCAGGGGAATGGCGGTTTTGAAGTTATGATATTGGATTTGTTGTTGGACTTGCTGTGGCTGTTGGACGGCTGCCTTTAAGAGTGGAACTTGTACAAAATGTTTGTGTTTCAATTCGTCTTGTTCCACACTTTGAGCACGTAACCTGGCTTCGTTGACTAGGCGCAGATGTTCTTCGCGGGCTCGCACAACTTCCGGTGTATCTGCAACCTGTTGGCTTTGCTGTTGAACCGCTGCTACGGAAAGTCTTAATTGTCCTACTTGGGGTTGGCCGCCGTACGATGGTACAACGACTTGCACTTGAGGCACCGCCGAACTTTGTATTTGAAGTTTGGCTTCGTTCACTAAACGCACATGATCTTGAAGGGCCTTTTGTAGTTCTGCAGATCCTTGGGCAGCTGGTTGAGCTTGAGGAATGGTTTGGTCTTGCGTCACTTGTTTATCTACGGCTGCTCCGTATGCCTTGCTGCCGCTTTCATTTATCACACTATGTTGCTGATAGCTGGCTTGTTCAGCTCGTAACTTGGCTTCGTTCCACAGACGTAAATGTTCCTGCGTTGCGCGTTCCACTTCGGTTATGCCATCGCTTTGAGCGGCCAAACGGTTGGCGGTGGGCTGCTCGGCCACGGGAATTTGGTTAGTTTGCGATTGGACTGTACCCGCTTGGAGTTGACGCAGGCGACTTAGTTGCTCGTTGTAAATACGCAAGTGTTCTTGGCGAGCCAGTTTCTGTTCGGGTGTTTCTTCCGCGGCCACTAGAGGTACATTGTGGCCGGCATAAGTCTTAATCTCTCCAATGGGCTGTTGCCCAGCTTCCAATTGCAAACCTTGGATACGAGCTTCGTACCAAAGGCGCAAATGATCGTCGCGTATGCGTTTCACCTCGGGCAGTTCAGCAATGGCAGTGTAGTCAGAGGTCAGAGCTATTCTCTCCAAAGGCTGGAATTTGGCCAACAAGTCGTCAGAGGGTTCTTTGCCTTCGGCTCTCAGAGCGTCCACTTCACGTTTTAATGCCTGGTATTGCTGCAAAGACCAGGCTCGGAAATGTGCTTCACGTGCTCTCACAAATTCACTGGACTCCTCTGGACCATACACTCTGTAGACTTGACTACCTGCGGCTGGAACTCCGCTGACATAGCTGACTTGCCGGACACCCTGCACCGGCTCGGGATAACTGTAACCCACTAACCGCTCAACACCACTGCTATCTAAATAACGCAGATATCCCTGGACCACAGAACTTTGGACCGGGAATTCTCCACGAGCCGGATTGTAGCCCAACAGTGCCGACCGATACGGATAGCCAATGGTCAGCGAGTGGACACTGCCAATGGCCAATAGGCTTAAGAGAAACAATCTCATGGTAATGATGGACTACGAATGAATTCTATGTTAATCAGGATAGGGTGTACTTCTAAACAACTGCTTCGTTCAACCAACTCTCCTGCTGTTTACGCCGCCCGTTTTTTGGTGAATGATGCCTCGTAAGAAGTCCAATGGAAACTGTGACTGTCTCCTCAACTAGCCACACTATTTATAGTTGATATCCTTAAGGGAAGCCCAACAGTGTACGTTAACCATAAACACAGGACAGAAGCATTCTCACCGCAACCAGATTCTAAATGATCGACCTTGATCTCTGCATGACTTGACCGACGAGTAGCGCAGAGTGCCCTAGACTGTGTCCGTCCGTACGTATGCAGGAGGACAACCAATTCCCATAAATTACCCGACACTTTTGCCTTCCTTGTAACTGTTTCTGTACGATTCGTTTGTCTTCAGTTGCTGGTTTGTGCTGCATTAACCACAGCCTCTGCTTGCAACCTACATACGAGTACACTTTAGTGCCAGAGTTTTCCCGCCTGTACGCTTATGTGGCCGTTGTTGTATCTTTTGGTTTGATGGAACGGTTTTCGCCATTAAACTGTCATCCCCAAATACTGTAGAATGCATTCATGCAGATACACGTTGCTGTGGCAGAGTATACAGGAAACCCGTTGCATGTCTGAGTTTCTATCTAAAAATAGCCTCCTTTCTCGTTCCCTCAAGGTCATTTGGAATTCGGCTCTGTTCATGTTGTTGCTGTTTCTTAATATCGTAAATAATGGAATATACGATCAAATCGATCCGTTGTCTTTAATACGTTTTAGTTGAATGTGGCTAAATGAAACGTGTTTGTGGGGGCACTTTGGTTGCACCACCAGTTTCAGTCTGGTCTTGATACAGTTGAGATATTCATGTGCCTACGGAAGTCACTTACCGCTGTGAGGTGAACAGATTTCCAACCATAAAAGTTTACAGCTGAGAGGTATGTGGTCTTTCGTGGGCGACTATCGCGACAGTTTTAAATTCAGGGACGAACATCAGGAAATGTTCACCGTGTAATGCCGCTGACTTTTAGGCTATAAAACGTCTCTACAGAAAGCTTTAAACTAGGCTCACATTTGGTAAATATTTGACCAAAACTGTTAAATATTTACTCGTCACAATCTGAGCAGCTAAGATGTTTTAGGGGCAAACAAGAAGTTGACTGATTGTTGAGAAATACAATTATGTATTTGTCAGCCAACAAAAATTCTAGAAGTTCGAAAACTCAACGTCAAATATTTACCTCTCTTTTGGCAAATATTTTTTTTTTTGCTCTTATAAAACTTTTGAGCAAACAAATTAACTTTTTTTTTAAAATTTCCAAAATCAAAATGTCAACAACTCGAGAACAGGACGAGATATCAAAAATGTGTATTTATTTGTGTGTGTTTATTTTAAGGTTTTCTACTTTTTTGCATGTTGGTCAAATAAATTTGCGTGACAAATATTTGTTTAAGTCTGAATGACGCTTGGGAAAGTGTTAAATAAATGCGCATAATATAAACGAATAATTAACATTGAAGATATGTCACGGTTTTTTTTTTTGCTCAAACACGAGAAAACATATTTGGGTTAAATATTAGCCAAATGTGAACCAGCTAGACTTTCGGGGCCGGTTTCTAAGTCGATCAGTGAATATGCGATATATATCATATCCTTAGCCATGTAAAAGCACGAAGAAAAGCAATAGCCGTTCGGAGCCGGCTTTAAAACAGTAGGTCCCGGTCAGTGAGTACACAAATTATATCGTACACAGCTAACTGATTCGAGGGAAGTTCCCCTTCTATTCCTTCATGGAATGTTAAGGGAAATAAGTAAGTAAGTATATTAAGGGTATCCTCTTTCTTCCGTAAAAAGACTTAACTCCATATACAAAAGTTCGTGAATACTCCAACTATTCCTTTGGGCAAGTATGGGCAGTTAGAGGTACAGTTTCAACAATACCGTACAGTAGCTTCATTCCTTTGGACCCTTTTTTAATTGCTCTTCTCATAATATTCCAAACTGAAAATATGCCGGACATATGTGCAGGTGTATTTGTGTCCGTAAATGATGTTGTCAGAATGACAAAGTAAATACCATAACTATTTAGGATGTGCGGGTAGCTGACAGACGATAGGGGCAAATAGTAATGTATTCTTTTCCCTTTTCCCTTTGGTCTTAAAGTATTTGGGTATGTTCTAAATTAATACAATTTGGACACACACATGGTGAACATATACTTTTTAAATTATGTACAGTTTTTAAGCGCTACATAATAATTAAACTATAAATCCACACATGGGTGTTATGTAAAGGGTGATCCAAATAGAGATACTGTTTTCAATAGCCTTTTTTTTGACAGATTACGTGTGAGTCGTGTCATACTGTCATGTTATTTTTGTTCAGTATTGTTTGGCATTTCTTCATGGAAAGTCTTACGCCTGAACAACGTTTACAAATCGTTCAACTTTATTACGAAAATTCACGTTCTGTAAGGGATGTGTTTCGTGCACTTCGTTCAACTTATGGTCAACATAATCGGACTACTAGGCGTACTATTCGCAACACCATCACCCATCTTGAGACCCAGCATTCATTATAGGATAATATTCGACCGAATAGACCACGTCTGTGTACACCGAGACTGTGTAGAGTCGATTCGACGCCGTTCGCAGCACTTCGGACTGATGTATAGAAGGACTTGGCGCATTTTACGTCGAGATCTTAAATTGAAAGCGTACAAAATACAGCTTGTGCAAGAACTGAAGCTGCCCGACCTTCCCAAGAGACATCGCTTCGTTTTATGGGCTTTTGAAAAGTTCCAAGAAGATCCGACGTTTTCGAGCCAAATTTTGATCAGCGATGAGTACATACCCACTCATAAATAAACAAGCAAAATTGCCGCATTTGGGACGAAGAGCAAACTAAATAGATTCAAGAGCTGCCACCAAAAAACAACGGTTTGGTGTGGTTTGTGGGCCGGTGGAATCATCGGTCCATATTTCTTTAAACATGATGCCGGTGGAAACGTAAACGTCGATGGCGACCGGTATCGTGCCGCGATAACCGTCTATTCGATGCAGTGATGCCAGGAGTTTTTTTTCAGAAATCCCTACGCTTATGAAAAAAAAATCCCTTTTTTCCACCCAACATTTTTCCCTACCATACTTTTTTGAAGTTTTCAAAACAATAAACTTTATTTTTAACTTGTAGATTTAAATTTTGGTACCAAAATTCAGGTTTATTTAAAAAAAACAAAAATAGCATAAAAATAAACTAAAAACAACATAAAAAAATAACAAATATTATGAAAAGTAATTATTTATACGTTTTACGTTTTAGCATAGTTCATTGGTTTGAAATTACGAGATGTACATTTGAAATGTACACTGTTAATTACATTAGCTTGTATATGAGATCAAATAATGCAAAGAGAAATCTGTGTTTAATTCTTTTTTAGTGTCTACATTAGTATTATTTATACAATTCAGCATAATTCATTTTTTGGAAATGACTAGATTTACATTTAAAATTTACACAGTTCATTACATTAGCTTGTAAATGAGACCTAATAATGCAAACGGAATTTAATATTTCATGGCTTAATTTGTTTCTTTTTTTTTGTACGTA
Organism: Hydrotaea cyrtoneurina; assembly: GCA_958296145.1. Lineage (NCBI taxonomy): Eukaryota > Metazoa > Arthropoda > Insecta > Diptera > Muscidae > Hydrotaea > Hydrotaea cyrtoneurina. The sequence continues at coordinate 46,533,655 of OY282516.1, read as the reverse complement.
CATCAGTAACAATAGAAAATAGCCTTTCCGCGTCTGCATTAGCATGTGGTAAACTTAATACAACTTTTGTAAGTTTTGCAAAATTTGGAAAAATTAAATTGTCATTGAAATTTGCAGATTTTAGACAAAAATGCTTCAGTATCTAATTTCCACAGTATTTGGTTTTTATATTCAGAAAAGTTATATTCCAAAGTTATCCATTCTTGGGTTAGTAAATTTAAGTCAATTTTTTACTTATCACATAACAATTTAAATTGGTAAACGCCATTTCTTTGAAAATAGACTTGTCATTTAGTGGCACTGATCATTGAGTTTCTTCAAGTGCAGTGATGTAGAATTGTAGACAATCAGATTTTATCTGATGAGAACTAGTTTTAGAAAACGTTTTCAACAATTATTCACATTCACTGCCAACATAAACGTCATCTATTGCCAACGAAACATGAGGTGACCTTATGACACAATCGGCCTTTAGGCATTCCTTTTTTATAAAATGTTGACCAAGTTTAAAAAAAGTGTAGTAGTGGGTACTTTTCTTTATGTAGGAATAGTACGTTAACATTGTACGGTGAAAATTTTAGCGGTGAAAAAAATACAAATCAAAAAAAATCCCTACAAATCAATTAAATTAAGAAATCTTTCCCTTTTTTTTCCCTACAAGTCAAATTTTTGGAAAAAATCCCTACAAAAAGGGAAAAATCCCTACACTTGGCATTACTGATTTAATGCCTGAAAATGAAGCTCGAGATCTCAGCGACATTTGGTTTCAACCAGACGGTGCCACTTTCCACGCATCGCATCAATCAATGGATTTATTGAGAGAACACTTCGGTAAGCAGATAATTATACTTTTTGGGCCGATCGATTCCCCACTCAATTTAAAAGAATTTTTTTTTTCAAACGATATCGAGTCAGGGCTTTGGAAGTACATGGTGCTGAGTATATTTCAAAAAAAACGCTCAAATGGGGGTGTTTCTATTCTCTAATCGGACCATAGATATTGCGAAGGATTTTTCTCTGACAAATACCCAGCAGGCAGAAGCGTCGAAAGAATAAGCGTGTTGTTCTTAAATTATTTGCCAACACTATTTAGAAGCTGACATTGATGGCGCAGCCGAAGTAGATAAACTCTTGCACTATCTCGACACTATAACTGCCGTCCTGCACTATGTCGCCTTTTTGTCATCGCGACGTTGGACTCATCCATTCATTGTCAAATGGCCGGTTGACCGGATGACACACTTCGGCTGTACTGTCCACATGTGGACTAATCTTCCAACAAGTGTTTTCCCTGCCTGGTATGACATTATCAAATTCAAGGCCAACGTCAACAAACACTACTCCCTCTTTGCTCCTTCGAATACCCTCATTTCCTATCGCTAACACAGTGCATTGCATTCATAGGGGGCATCCAATTTCAGTTTCAAACAAATTTTAGCCTTGACTTTGTTCACCAATCACAAAATCCATTTTCGCCGTTTCCTTCTCGGTTCTGGATAAGGCTCCAGTTACATCTCGCGCTACCTTTCCGACGATGCCAATGTCATCCTCATATCTGAGATGAATGTGGGCTTTTGTGTTTCTAGTTTTTCCAATAGTTTCTCCATCAGAATGCTTGTGAAATTGAACGTTAACATGTTATCACGTCCCAGAAAGGTTCAGAGAGGTTACTTCCTAATTCTATCCAGACTAATTAACAAATGGTGTCCTTCTACGATCAGAACTTTTGTAGCACCTTTGTTTAAATCCCTCTAGTATTTTCCAATCTACTCAACTGATTGAAATGTGTTGTATGGTAAATTTATAGTGGACATAGTAGACTTTCACAACATTCTATTTATGACCTTTAGTACTGTTAATCTTATCCGACTAGGAGTTTTTTCATAGAAAGGTCTTTAACATTGATTGGACATGGAATATGGAATAGCTTAGTATAAATCGGTCATATTGTCCGAAAAAAAAGGAGGGAGTGTGAATACGATTGGCAAGCGCATTGACTTTAATATCAGAGATGGTTGCCCGTCTTGGCCTAATGCTGCCATTCTAAAACATGACGATATGTATTTTTCTCATATGAACTGTCACTTTTTGTATCCATATGTAATTCCGTATGTATGTCAAAATCGTCGTTTTACATACGATTCATAATTTTTGCTATCACACTTGCATATGTATTTTCGTATTACATAACCTCTAAACGTAAACAAAAGCTGACTTTTCAATGTGTATTTTTTAAAAACAGCTGTTGTGTTATGTTTGTAAGATGTCAGATGAAATTAGAGCGCGCTATAATCGAAAAAAGTACATATGTTTAAGACGATGTGTACAACTTTTACAGATGGGAAAATTTGACAGTACATATGTAAAAAACATATCGTCTGATGGCAGCTTAAGTACTAACTTGTGCGTTTTAAAAAATGAGTACAAATTCCGACATTTTTAATTGATTTTTTTTTCATTTTGTAGAATTCAGTCGTCGCCTGTATCTTCCGATATAACACATCGAACACTATGGGGAATCACTTATCTATTTCCTACCACTTAAAACGTTGTTTACATTGAAGATTAAAATGTGATTATCGCGTTATTGTGAATGAACGTATCGGGGAAATTCACCAGTAACTGTCAAACAGACGCCGCTACTCTCAATTTCTAATGCTAACAAGGCTGACAAACAATGCATTTCAGAGAATCAAAGTTGCCCGTTTCGAGGTTAATAAACCTTCTCTGTCCACTCTGTTTTTTATTTGTTTTTGATAATTCGGTTTCGCGTCATAAAAATCCAAATTAACCACAAACGATCGTTTTACCTAAACCGGTTTATGTTCAATAATTTCTGGGTAACATGGAAGTAAACTTCATATCTACGTAGATGCTCTTGTTGTTGTGGCTTTTAATTTACCTGATGTTGGTGTTCTCCAAAAAAAAAAAAAAACCGCACCCGCCAATTTGCGAAATCAAAAACCGCTGCATCATGCTGATGGCGAATAGTTAAAAAACGATGAAAATTCCCCCAAAAAATGCGCACTTATAGTTTTGACAATCGTCGCAAACTTTATTGAATCAAAAAAGAAAAAAAAAAACAAATCAATGCAAACAATATAAAGCCAACATGTCGCGTTTTTTCCAGTGCGATTGCCACGGCACGGCTGTTGACGGCTTTCCATTTACGTCAATTAAAACCGAGTTTTGAGCTCAGAAACGTGTTTTCTGTCATTGTTGACCCTCTGCGGTTTGGTGGCCGGTGCCAAGTGAATTCATTGTCTTTGGGATTTACCACATTCTTGGCGTGACTACACACATACATACAGACCATGTCATATCATTCATGTATTCGGCTATAAAAAAAAGATATCTTCTGTGTTTTTTGTTGGCCTTTGTTCTGCATTGAAAATTAAAACTCATATTGGACATACATACATACATACGTAGGTATGTATAAAAAATGTTTCTGTTTGTTTTCCTGTTAAATTTTTGTGACATTTTATGTTAATGCAAAAGTTTGCCTTGCATTAATGACACGACTCTTAAATTAGGGTGCGCATGCGTACTGGTCAGGACGGCGGCATGATCTATTGACAGGATTTGCAATAAAAAGTAATTGCCAAATCAGTTAAACAAAATCACAATGAATAAGGGATTTATGAGTAAGATGAAGTTGGTCGTGATTAAGTCTTAACAAATTCAGTAACAAATATAGAGAGCGAGTAAACGTAGCTCTGTAAGGTGTAGCTCTATTTGAAAGGTATAATGGTAAAAATGAACTAAACTCTTGCCAAAGAACGATTTCTCTTATGCTATTCTAACTATAACTTCAAATATTAAAATGTATACGGAACAACCAACAGCAAGTTTCAGTTCATATCCTCTGGTATTTGGAAAACATTGAAATATGAAATTAATTAATTTTTCAATTAATTTAAACAAAACAATTAAAATGTTAATATTTGACCCACTATTTTTGCTATTTGACCCACTATCTAAAAAGCGATTCAAAGCAGCTTCAGAATTTCCTTAAAGAAAAATGAGCCGACTATTCTGTTTATTGGTCATTGCCATAGAAAGGAATGAGCATCATTTTAAATGTCCGAGTTCTGGTACCAAGAGAGGGTGGCCCAAATAAGACCTAATGAGCATGTCCATACGTTGCCTAGCAATCGCTCCATCTTGTTGAACGAATGTTGCTCCATCCTTGCACTACGATTTCTTTGGTCAACAGTAAACTTTTCGACACTTTCGGATACAGCAGAAACTCCAAAACATCAAAAAATTACCGTTACACGATAAGTCATCAAAATTTGAATGGTGAATGGGAAATTTCGTGTTGTGATTCTAAAGGGTTCGCCATCTAACGTTTTTTTTCAACTTGTGCTTATTTCATTTTCGTTATCGGGCCATGTTGAACGAATTTTTGTTTACAAATATTGAAGAGGGGGATATTGGCGGCATTTGGTTTCAACAGGACGGCTTTACGTGCCACACAGCCGAAGCTACACTCGTTGTTTTGCGCCCTGTTTTTGAAGATCGCACTATCAGCCGCAGAGCTGATGTCGTTAGGCTACTGCATGGCCAGCAGAAGCAGCCATTGGAATGAAATTATTTTCCATTATTAACCGGAAGAATTGTACTTTCAAATAAAAAAAGAAATTTGAGAAAATATCCAGTAGTTTTTTTTTATAGAATTTTCAAAAAAAAAAAAAGTTATTTGGACCCTGTAGTATTTGTTTCAAAATATTTTTTTTTAGCGGTAAAGCGGTAAAAAGTTATCGATTTTTTATAACTTCAACCTCAGGTATCTCGATAACTAAGCGAGTTATCGATAAATGTTCTATATTTTTTGGATTATTTTGAGGTGTTCTCAAACAAAAAAATTTAAAAATTAATCAACAGTTTTGTCATCAAATACCCCAGTATTCGTCGCATCCCATAAAACCTTTGGGGCTGGTTTCCCTAAAACAGATTCAATCGTACGTTAAAATTGAAGCCGCCATAAAACGGATATTTCTCTGCAAGGGAAGCTGATTCTTTTGGGCATGCGTTCCATACATTTTTCTCTAAAATATATTTAAAATTCAGTACTGATAAAAGTCTAAAGCCCATGTTATACCGCTTTCACTTTTGACAATTTATTTCCCGTTACATACCATGTTGAAGACGGCTACGAACGGCTAATGCTTATCAGGCAGGTCTTAACGACATTTACAGAGATTCGGTCGCAGCAGCAATAAACGCTCTCCCTGTTGTTATGTTGTTGGCATTGGAGGAGGAAACTATGCCGCGACGAACCAGAGTGATTCTAGTTCAGCTGAGATCAGGATGGTGTAGCCGCCTCAATTCTTATTGGGTAAGGATTAATGGCACAACGCTGTCCCACGTGTCCCACATGTGGACAAGGGCCTGACACCACGCAACACCTTTTTGATTGTCCACCTAAACTAACTCAGGTCGTGCCAAGTTAACTCAGAACACATCCATCGGACGTGGCCAGATTTCTGAACTTATCCACGGGCAACCCAGATCCAGAACATATGGATGAAAATTCAAATGACGAAACATAGCTGTTACAACAACAACAACGGCTAATGCTTTTTCTAGAGAAGTTTTTGCATGATTTTATTTTCGTAAAGTTGCCACCATTTTTGTTTGATGATCAGACCCGGTTTCGAACCTGAGATGATGGATGACTCCGTTACACTCGATGGAGAGGCTACGATTATCTTCCGTTTTTGTCTGGTTATTCATTGCCCAATAACATCCTTGTGGCCTAGTATGTTCCAGCACAGATCTGTCAACCGAAATCTCTTTCCAACCGGAAATGATTAGTTTTCGACTTGCTTTTCTTTTAGCAAAATCGGCCGTAATGACACTCGATCAGTGCATTCATTGTTTTTAAATGCTTCTTTTTAACGCTTTGTCCGTATTTTCGTAGTACCACATTCTCGACTGTTCTGGAAAACATAAATATATTTTTTAGAACGTTACCTGTTTTTTTTAAATCAACTAATACGCTGAAATAGAATGTTCAGTTTCTAATATATGTTTGTTTGTTTTTATTAACCTTAACATTAATTATACAAATCTGCAAGTTCCAATCGACTTTTAGATTCGCGCGGATAATAACGAAGACAACTGATATATTTGACACGCTGAATTCACGCTTCGAGTTCGTGCATGTTGACAGCATTGTACTGCATTTATTTCGCAAGCTGTCATGTGAGCTGTCGTGGGTGCGACTATCACACAGCAGAACCTGGTTCGTATCCTGCTCCCAAATGGCATAAGATTCACTTATCACAACTCGGTTAAATGTTTTCAATTTATTTTGTCCAAAATTATGGAAGGTTTTACATTTATGGTTTTAGGTTTCCACAGGACCGTGTCACTCTGCACGTCGCGATGTCATGGATCAACTGAGAGGGCAGACATTTGACTATTTCTTGTTTATCTCTCTTCTTGGGGACGAAATAAACATTGAAAGCTATTGAATTATCGATGCAAATCAATAGTTGTGTTAGTCAGTAGCAGTAAAACAGTTGAATCAAATATTTTTGCTTTTCTGAATAGCTAGAAAAATTACTAAATTGTATTGTATGGAACAAAACAAATTGAGAATGTTGCATAATAATGCGATTGTTAATAAAATGTTTTCTGTCAGGTCCGGGCAACTATTTTTGTGTAATATAAACTTTCATTACTTACGAGATATTTACTGAAGTCAGTAGCATTGTAAATAATTTGTTATCCTAACAAAAAATAACTCTGATAATTATATGACATTTATTATGATCTCAAATGATTTATCCCTGAGTGTTTCCGAAAATTGTGGTCCAAAATTTCCCCCAACTGATATGGTTTAATAATTATATATTTTGTACACATTTATTTACCTAAAATCAAGGGGATTTTACCAGCCTGCCTAAATGAGTTAACTTTCATATCCACTCTAGTCTTAAACGCTATTATGGCTTTTAAATAAGACCAATCAAATTTGTAGGCGCGCTTGCGCACTTCACGTTCGCACTTACATACATATCTATTGAAATTCAACGGCGGGGATTTTTTCACAACCAAATTCGTAGTAGCCGCCAAACAAAAGCGCGAAACACAATTAACAAAATGCTCGTATTTCATTCACAAAATACTGCACGTGATCTGTACAACGTTTCACAGCCACACAAACATATGAACGTAGCATGCACGCACATACACTTTTGATCTTCAATTGCTACCAAATATCTGAAATAAAAAAAAAAATGAAAAAATTTATATTTTTCATTGCTGAAGTTCAAGAGAGTATGTACGAGTATTCCGAAAAATTCGGTTTTTTTTTATAAACACGTCTGCGTACATTTCATTACCGGTTTCTCTGGTGCTCCGCTTTTATTCCGGCGTTTGTCCAAATTTAGGTGAATCATCGGAATTTCATGCGAGACATTAGTTTTTGTGTCATTCTGGGAATTTATTTATAATCGTTCATATTATTTATACTCACACGTTCGAGTTAACTAAGTTTTTTCTCTCTTTTTTGTTTGTATGTTAACGAACAAAAGATGAAGAATTTAAAGCTGCTTTTAAATGATGTTAATGATTTGTTGGTGGAAAAAATCGATGCCCTACAACAAGCTTAACTGTTGTTTGGTTCGTTTGTTTTTCTTTGGGGCTTGCTGATGTAATAATTGGCACAGCTACAGACATCAGTATGGAAGATGATAAATAACATTCTGCACTTCTTTTGTTGGTCGAGAAGTAAAAGCTGTTTATTCTGAAAAAACTGTGTCTGGCATTCCTGCTCCTATTCTCTCAATTTCCCCAGTTGTTGTTTTTTGCCCAATAATAACATCGTCCATATTTCACAGTTCTCCAACTCCAATTAGAGAACTTTGATGTTCAAACTCAATGAAATACATTTTTGGGAGTTCCCGAATGAGAACAATCAAAAGTAAAAAAAAAACGTGTTCTGCAAATAAATTATTCCTCAAATATATGTCTATATAAAATTGTGTGTTATTTTTTACTTATTATTTCTGAATCTCTCTATATCAATATATATACTTTTATTAGTCGCAAAAGTAATCTTCCGATGTTTTTTGGCTCTAATTAAAAAAAAAATGAAAAACTTTGATTCTTCTTGTGGATTATTTTTAATTTTTTTTTACATCAAGTCGAGAATATGATGTCATGTAAATGGCCACCGCCAGTGTTGCCACTGACATTAGGGGCCAATCGCAAAATTTATAGCATTTTCTGATAGGAGGATTACTTTTACGCCACCCTGTACTATCGGTTATTATTACTCTCTTAAAGAGCGAAAATAACTGCAAATACGGACTTATTCCCACTGTAATGTTGTACTTGCTTAAATGTAATAAGTTTGTTGCGTATTTTTTCCCAAGCACGCTAATTTTCCTGCTCAAGTACGTAATAATAATAGCAAATGAGTTATATTTCCAGTCAAACAAACTTTGTTTAGATGCAAATTAGCTTTACTTGATACAAGCTCCTAACACGCGATTTACTTGTATGCAAACATTTGAATTAATGGGGAAAACTACCAATTATAGGACTAATTAAGAGTTTTAAGTTAAAAATATAATGAAAATGTCCATATTTAAAAAAAAAATATATAGACAGCATGCCTGACTATCAGCGTGGGGGTTGTGTTTTCGATTCCCACCAGCGTCTTTGGTCTGTCGCTGGAAAAGTCTAGCCGTATGGTCTGTGTCACCCGGTTTACCCTTGGACCCAACATTGTATATACATTTACTTTGCATTGTAATTAAATAAAAATAAAATAAATACGAAAAATCATATCCATAGAAAAAAAAAAATCTAAAATTTTTGTGATCAGAGACCACAGCACATCAGAATTGTAAAGGGGTTTTTTTTTAGACGTGTGGTTTTCAATAATAAAAAATGCATATAATTTCATGTTATGGCCAAGAATTTATCTTTGTATACAGATAAGGATTAGCCATCATGTTTTCAAAATGATTTCGACCAAGTGGCCGCCGTGGCTGGATCGAATAAATTCCATGCGAGAGGCTAAATTTTCGACCATTTTTTGCAGCATTTGGGGCCGAATGTCAGCAATAACTCGCCGAATATTCTCTTCCAAGGCGTCAATCGTGTTGGGCTTATCTGCGTAGACAAGCGACTTCACATAACTCCACAAAAAAAAAGTCCAGCGATGTTAAATCGCACGATCTGGAAGGACACGCCACAGGACCACGACCCGAGATAATGCGCTCACCAAAAGTTTCCTTGTTTCGAACAGTGACTTTTGAGAATGTAACGGCGACTCAACAATGGCTTATGGAATTTCTTGACTCCAAATGCGACAATTTTGTTTATGAACGTGCCCATTCAACCAAAGTGAACTTCATCGCTAAACAAAATTTTCTGGCGAAAATCGGGATCGGTGGCCATCTCTTTTTGTATCCATTCACCGAACATTATTTCGGAGAAAGTCTTCATTATGAAATGACAAACCAAACTGAGCATAAATCAAGTGACAGCTGTCAAAAAAACCAACAAAGTGTGGCCAGATTAAAAACCACACGTCTAAAGAAAAAAAACAAGGTAATCTTGACAATCAGCTGATATTTTATTTTTTTCATTTGGTCTGTAAGCGAATGTGTCATTTAGAAATGACGTTTTATTTCTATTTTGAATATGACGTTTGAAAATTCAAATTCATTCGTTATTGGTTTTTTATTTTGAATTGAATTATAAAAATTCAATTTGTGATATTTTGTAAGTTGAAATTTGTGGAAAAATAAAAATAAATAAACATGAGAAAATGCAGCCTTTGCAATAAAAAAGAAGAATATAGAATTTGTTGACATTTTCATAACAACTTCAATCAGATGTCTCTGACAGTTTCGTTGTCTAATCAAAAACAAATTGCATGTTGTTATTGTAGTGTTGTATTTGTTGTACCTGATGCGATTACCTTGTAAATGTGCCTTGGTTATTCATTACAGATTTTTTTGTTGTGTATCGGTTTTTTTTGTTAAATAAAAATTACGAAAAATCACACATTTTACAATTTTATTATTCGCTGACCAATCATTTCTATCCATTTGATAACAACAAAACCCCTGATCGTTTATAACATAACGCACTTATTTTAAATTTTCTTTTTTTTTTTTGGTGCGTATATCCGTTATTTTTTTAATCGTTTTAATTTTCAAAAAAAAACAATCATACTACAATCTATTTAATTAAAATTATTTGTAATTAACACTCCATGATTGCAGCACTTTCAATTAAAAAATTAATCAAATAATCATTAATCAAATTGATTGAAATACATTTGTATTTTTTGTTTTCGTGTAATATAAGAGGTTCGATGGTAGTTGGCGGAAAAGGACTTGTTGTCTTTCTTTTGAATCGGAAATAGTACGATGTAATTCCAATCGTCAGTCATGCTTTCACTCTTCCGGATGGTTTAGCCAAGCTGATGCATGCACCTTCTCAGCTCATTTCCTTTTATCCTGTTCTGTTGGTTCTGCGGGCTTGTTATTCTGAATTGGGGCTATTTCAAACTTGGCCACCCTGTGTCAAAAGAGTGTGGGATACAGGGTCTCAAACTAAACCCCCTGATTGTGGGGCCACACTGTATCGACAGATGATGAGCCCCAGAGCGTTAAATTGGGCCACCTTGGTGTGACAAATCTTTTCTTCTACAAATTTAAACCTATTTTTTTTATTGAATACCAAAAATTTAAATATTTATTGTAGGCCTCTACTTTTCTGGATTTTGGATAATATCTTCTCCAATAAACAACATTTTTCAAGTAGACCACTAAGCACGGTATCACATATTCGACGTTTGCCCTTCTTGATGTGTTATAATTTTAATTTTACTAACGAATATCGAGCATGTTTTTAAACGTTTTTCCTTGCACGTTCATTGAATTCACAAGATGTTCATAATTATGATGTTGGCGATGATGATGTTAAATGCGGGCTCGCCAAATATTTATGTGCCCACATCAACGTAGTCCGGCAAATTTGAATGATGGCCAAAGAATGAAAGTAACGTGATGCTCTAAAATTATGGGTACCTGTACATGTATGGACTTTGAGCTTTGCTTCAAAAATAAACAAAACCAACATGGCAACAGCATGTTTGCATTGCACACAAAAACCCAAATGTTTTGAATGAAATTCCATTCACGTTGTGATGAAATGGTTGAACTTGTCATACAACCTATTGGTTAGTATTATCAAAATAGCCATAATGAGTCAAAATGATAGAATATACGATTGATTATAATGGCTATATTTAACCTAATTTAAAATTAGCTAAACACAGTTAAGTTTAGTCACACCGAAACTTTATACCACGTAATGCAATCGTTGGTACGAATCAGAATATCATACAAAAGTTGATTTTTTTCCAAAAACCAGATTTGGATTTTCTATAACACGCTTTTAAAACACCAGTTAACCGTACGGTTGATGAGAAAACCGGCAAAGCAAGTAATTTTCGGAATTTGTTGTTTTGTTTTAAAGTCCAAAAATTAGTATTCGAAATCCGAAAACAATTTTAGTAAGCATTTTGCTGTTTATGCAATGCAATGACGTGTTATACGTGAAATACTTGATGACAAAATGTGGTTCTAATTCGTTTGCTTGATGCTTCCGAAATGACTCTTACGATTATTGCAAAAGTTCCCTTACGAAGGTCATTCGAATCTACCTAAGAATTGTGGCGATGGGAAAAAACTTTCTTATTAAAAACAAAATAATGTTAAGAGTGGGAGAATATAAACCAGAATGAATGTGATTTTGTAAGAAAATTATTTGTTGAAATATTTCTGCCCTGTAAAATAAAATACTGTTTTCTCCAACAAGAGGCGTTATTTTGAATCACCCGGTATTTCTGTAGCTGTCTCTTTTGAAGCTTTTATTCTTTGACATTTGACAAGTAGAAACTACGCCATTACTAAAAATGGAATGATACACGCTTCAATAACGCATTGAAATTTATTAAATTCACTAAAAAAATGGTGAAAATGTTGCAGTCACAGTTCGCAAAACTAAAAAGTTTCCGGACCGTGTTATGTCTCGAAGAGGTGATCACAATTGGCCACCGAGATCTTGTGATTTAACACACTTGCGACTTCTTCCTTTGGGGACACGTGAGAGATAAGGTCTACGACAATAGCCCAGCGTCAAAACCTCAAAGATAGAATTCGTGGGGCTATCGAGGACATAGGGAAGACACTTTGCGATTTTGTTATGGAAAATTATGGTCGTGGTGGCCATTTGGCTGATGTTGTCTTTCATTACTAACGGAATGAAATAAACGTGCGATCATTTATCTCAAAAACTGGCATTTTTCTTTGAATACCAAAATAATACATCTTGTTGGAGAAGCCTGTATATTAAAAACCATGAAGAAGTCAAACAGAGCTCCGTTTATGTTTCAAAACATGTTTTCTATCATTTCATTTGACCCATTTCACACAGATCATAAGCGATCAATCCAGGACTAGCCTGTATTATTCACAAAAATTATTATTTTTATATGTATTACAATACAAAGTAAATTTATATTATAATGTTGGGTGCAAGGACAGCTGAGTGACACAGACCATATGGCTAGATTTTTACAGCGACAGACCAAAACCTCTGTTAGGATTCGAACCCACAACCCCCACGCTACCAACTTGCCTACAGGGACGCTTAGAATTCAAATTGTTGACGTCATTTATTTTCTCTGTCGATTTGCCATCGAATAATCGACCTGTGCAGTGCGTAACCTATGATTCTCTCAACCGTGGGTTTGCTGATATTTGACTCACCCTCTGGTGACACAGAGTGACCGCCCATCAAGTAGTCAAGTTTGACCACCTTTATCTCACCCTCTGTTGATGACAAATAATGCTTTGTTCTGAATACTTAGGTCCTTGTCTCCAAGAAATGTTCTGGTTCAAGGTATTCTTCGATACTAACAGGAATCGTCAACAATCCAGGAGAAAATATACCCCATATCTATTATACAGATCTACTCAAAATCACTTTCTTTGTCTATTTGTTTTATTTACGTCCGCCCGATGGCCCATCGATTCTTGTCGTATCTTTATCATCACCCTGAGTGAATTTCCCTCTAGGTTTATGGTATTCCTAAAACTGGAAATACGGTCAAATCTGGCACCTGTACCAGTGGAAGGTGGAGGCGTCTGCCACCTGGCTTGTGGCATCTCACCAGCAACTGACTAACTTTGTAATTTTCTCTCGAAGATGTGAATGTGAAAACTTGACCCAACCACAAACATTAAGAAGTTTCATAGGATAGTATTTGGAATGGCGAACTATGAGGGATATTGAAGCTGAAAAATCAAAAATATATAATAATATTTTCCTTAATATGCGGGGAACTTTTTCTAAATTTTAAATATTTTTTCTAGACGATTTCGTCCTCATATGACTTTACGATAGTTCAATCCTCTATAATGCTTTCATACATTTTATTCCAATCTGTTTAGCATAGAAAATACTTTATTTTTGTCTTATTTGACTGGACTGATTGGCCAGATTCCTCTCTATGAATTAAATAAAACAAATTTATTTCATATTTTCCCAACGTTTCGTTAGCTTTATTCCAACTTCTTTAGAGGTGATTTATTCGGAAATCCTGTCGATTTAAAACTATACCAACAGGTGAATTATTTAACTAAAATTGGACAAGATCAAATATTTAAGTGACTGAACCTATTTATTAATGTTTCTTAACAGTATTCCCCTTTTTTCATTTTAGATTTCAAAACAAACAGCTCAAGGACAATATTCTGCGGGAAACGGTAATCTCCCATCAACATTTGACCCCAGAAATTCCTCTTTATTTGATTACCGAGAAGTGTCGTCTGTTTCATGAGCCACAACTGTGCGAACAGGATAAAGTCTTTGAAAATGATCCATTCTGGGCATTCTATTGGCCGGGAGGACAGGCTTTGAGCAAGTAATTAGGAGAACGATTTGAGTGTTCAACTCCCTACATAATGTTGCTCTTTCAGATACGTTTTGGAGAATCCCGAACTCGTGAAAGGAAAATCCGTTCTTGATGTTGGCAGCGGTTGTGGAGCAACTTCAATTGCTGCCATTATCAGGGAAGCCAAATATGCCGTGGCCAATGATATCGACAATGGTAATAGCATATACATTCATATTTACAATTAGCTACGTTTTTCTCTATTTTTCCACTCACAGCTGCCGGCATTGCGGTTTTGTTAAATGCCAAATTAAACAAAATTGATATTGAGAAAATCCATATATCGTTTGATAATCTGATTGGTTGCAATGTATCCGAAGAAATCGTTTTCATTGGCGATTTGTTCTATGACGAAGAGATTGCCGTTAGCCTGCTGCCGTGGTTGCACCAAATGAGTAGTGAGGGTAAAGTGATATTGATCGGCGATCCTGGACGTCATGGCATCACAGAAAATCGTTTGAATTTTATGACCAAATTGGCCACCTATGATTTGACCGAAAATTGTTGTATTGAAAACCGGGGCTTCAACAGTGTTAATGTTTGGAGATTTCAGTAAATAAATATAAATCAATAAATCAATTATTGTTGTGCTCTTGTTAAATTCAACAAATTCCGTTCTTTAACAACCAGAGTGTAAAAAATGTTTGGTCGAATTTGAGGGGTAAATACTTAGAGATTACAACATACTGTCTTAATTCATTTATTTATTTTATTTTTCCAGACATGTTTCTCTAAATGTGCATTCCCTCACACTATTATCTAATACCTCATCGAACTGTGGTCAGAGTCGACAGTTGTCTGCCCGCCCTGCGCCTGTGTACGTCTAACATCGATTTGGTATAAATGTTGTCTAATAATCGTATGTCAACCAGTTAATTGAAAATCCAAAGTGTTTAAACTAAATTACTTAACTCTTTTAATTTGCATAATTGTCTTGAACAATACGAACAGTCTACATATCCATATGTGTAAATTCCGATGAATTTGCATGTACACTCAATTACACAGTGCAACCGTAATGGTAAGTACTTCGTTGCACCGCCAGGAACCAATCATCTTCCTCTTTATAACAATTGATGTTATTAGGGTACCAATAACAGAGCAATGGTTTCGTTGCTTGTGCTCCGTCTTGTTGATAGTAAACGTTGTCCAGATCAATATCATCCAACTCCGACCATAAAAAAAAGGCTGCTCAACAAGAACTCTTGTGTTTTCCAAGCCCCAGATGCGACAATTTTGATTGTTGACGTAGCCACCGAGATGGAAATGGGTCTCATCAGTCAAGATGGTTTTTCGATGGATTTCCCGATCATTTTCATGCATTTCAAGGACCCAACCAGCAAAGACACGACATTGTTGAAGATCGGCCGGCTTGAGTTCATGTGTTAACTGAACTTTATAAGCCTTAATGACGTCTGTGGAATGTCCAATTTCAAAGAACGACGTGGAATGGACAGCCGGGGTTTTCTTCAACACTTTCGTCGACAGCAGCAATATGCTCAGTTGTTCTTGAACGACGTGCACGGGTTTTATTCTTCACATTACTAACTTGTCCCAACAGTTCGAATTTGTCCACCAATTTCAGTATTGCGGTCCGACAACGGGCTTCACGACGACCCGAAAATGCCCTTTGTGTTTCCCCCATTTTTGCTTCTTATATTTCGCCGATTTTGGAATTTTTAAACTTCTCAAAAAACAAAAGAAAAAAAATATTTAAAATTGTTGTTCATATTTCAAAAAGTTGTATTTTTTCACTTGTATTTTTTTACACAAAAATTTGTAAGTGCAAAAAAATATTACCCAAAGAATAGGCATGAATTTGACGTTCATTGTTCACAGTTGTCACATTTTGGTTTGCTGGCAAATAATTTTATTTGTGAAATATCAGCTGATTTTTTGTTTGGCGTCTAAAAAATAATTAATGTTGATTACCATAAGTACATAGTATTTGACATTTTTTTTTTATCAAATTTGAACGTGCCTTTAGTAACAGACTCAGGGACTTTTGGACCATATCCACCTATGTTCTGATATCGTCCCATATAAAAGTACGTCCAAATTTAAAGTCCTGTTGCTATAGAAGAAACATTTTAATTTCGTTCTGGGTTCTGTTTTGCTCCCATTTAGGAAACTAAATCTAAGCTTCTTTTCGCATTGGTATCTTCGATGTTCGCTTTTGTATCTCAAATATATGTTGCACTGTGTAATTGTTGTATTCTCTCATTTGAAATTGCTATGTGTTTATTTATGAATTTTTAATCAGGGTCAATTAAATGTACGCACTTCGACAGACTGAAGTGTAGTGAAGAGGATAAGTAAATAATACGACAAGTTCGGCTACCACACACATATCTACCATAAAAAACCACAAACAAACTGACGTTAATTGTGGCAGTCAATAGTTAGTAGTGGCGGACTGTTGAAAAATGTTGTTGTATTTTAAGTCGATCAAAAAACACACACAGAAGACCGCCGTCGATTTGAAGAGGAAACCATTCTGGCATTTGTTTGTTTAAGCGTGTGAAACAAACCACGTACGCCTGTCGACACCAGAAGGAGTTTCTTTGAATTGTTTGCAATCAGTTCAACATTTACTTTGTCGTTGCTGCCGTAGTTTACAGTAGTTGGCGAGAGAAATAAGTGTTCCTATATAAAGCACAGTGTAATATTATTATGACAATTCTATTTCCACTTCAGTGAAATAGAAATGCTAACATCGATTGATGTAAAAGTGTCATGTAATTTATCTGGTGAATAATAAGACTACGCAATAATTTTTATTTCTATCAGTAACCACTGTGCAATTCCGATGTACTATGCTTCCCTGAGTATAAAATGATTGAATTTTTTTTTAATGTATAACTGCCTGTTTACATAAAACGATTTTGTTCGTTCGTTACAAATCGTTAATATTCGAAGCGTTATAAAATGAGTTTCAGACATTATTCAATTCTGGTTTTAAGATACATATATGTTAGATATCGACATATGGAAGACAATCTCAAAAGAATAAGTTCTCACTACTGATAAAACTCCATTTTATTGTGCCTTCAATTTTGACAATTTGTAACGAACGAACAAATTCGTTTTATGGAAACAGGCAGTAAGTTTTTAATTTTTTTTAAATGGAATTTTTTGAGGCGTACGTAAACTGTCAAAAATCGTCGTTATCGATTTGTTAAAATCAATTTAAAAAAATTAATTAATTATATTAACGATAGAAACATTTCTGATCAAAATCTTCTGTGTGATAACCCAAAGGAAAATAAATCATTGGGACCATGTGGAAATGTTTAATCTTCGATGACCATGTGCGGTAGCATCCGTATGCTGTCATCCATAATCCCTTACCAATAGGGGTGTTTTATCCATGGACACCGACTGAATTGGCCAAGGTCTGTTCCAAAGAGGCGCTGATCATCGCATGATCATGTTCGCCGCATTTAAAGTCGTTACAGCGTGAATCAAGTAACACACATACACACGCTGTCCCGGTCTATTTCATGTTTTTAAAATGATTAACATTTTGTTGGCACCGACTGTTCAGCCTAGTGGAAGTCTACAAACATATGTATGTACATTAGGGCGTACCTCAAAAAAAAAGTTCGCCGTACACCTTCGAATATTATTGAAAGGTAGTTTCAAAAAAAAAAATTGTATTTTTTTATGCCGAACGTAGGGGTCGAAAAAATCGGCCTCGTCGAGACAAAAACATCGATGTATCACACTTTAAAATCCGTTTATAAATGCAGAAGTTATATAGAAAAATGTAAAAGCGCGACCCCTACGTTCGGCATAAAAAAATAAAAAAAAATTTTTTGAAACTACCTTTCAATAATACTTCTTATTCGAAGGTGTACGGAGAACTTTTTTTTTTTTACTTGTAACCTGGTACGCACTAATGTACATGTACTTATGTATGTGTAAGTACTCATACATCTAATTAAATTAAAGTACAATAAAATAACAAGTTTTTAGTAAATAATTTTCATACTATTGTTTATATTTAAGTTTGTCTGTAGAAAATGACCGAATGAAATTGACTACTCCAATATGAATGTACATACGAATAATTGTGTTTATCATATTTAACGATACACTGCAGCATTCGCATGTATTAAATAAAGCTATAAATCAACACTAATCATGCATAAAAAGTGTTCCTATTTTTATACTTTAGATATAATGATCGATTAGAATATTGAGACAGAGGTAGAGGCGGAAATGCAATTGCAATTGTTTCAATCCAAGATAAGTCAAAAAAAAACGACCACACATACTTATGGTATTGAATACAGGGAAATTCCTCAATATTCCATACACGATTTTACGATTTTGCGAAAAATATTCTCCGGACTTTCTGAAAATCATGTCCCGCTTTACTGTCAAAGCAATCAGCAGTATACAAAATACGATCCACAGAAATTATTGGCAGACTCCGAAAGACTCTGCGTTTATCTGTAAATCTAAATTATCACCTTACACCAGCGTTTTCAAAGCATAAACGCTTCGTTTGTCTTCCAACAGTCCAACGCATTGGTCAAAAAAAAAATATTCTATAGATAAATGTTTTTTTCTTCTTCAGAATAGCATATTTCGTCGGTTTTACTTATTTATTTCCTTATCATTCCATAAAGGAACAGGCGGGGAACTTCTCTCGTATCAGTGAGCTGTGATATTGATTTTCTATAGATAACTCTCTTGGCCGTAAAGTCGCCAGCATTTACGACGTGGAAAACAGCCGCCGAAATATACAATTCTGAAGATTTAAAAAAAAACAGTTACCCATAGAATTTTATTTTGCTAATTTTAGGGAACTCTTCTTTCCGCTCCAAAATTAAAAATAAACGTTTAACCATAAATTTTTAAAAATATTTTTCGAGAAAATGCAATAATGGTAGATGGAGGAGAAGTTTAGATTGAAGATATTCACTTTTTGTGGTCTAAGAAAGAACAAACCGGAGGTATCTTCCTTCATTTCATTACATTAATTTTGCTTTGACATTTGTCTGCTTTATGCAAAGATCATACAGAGGGCAGACGTCCCAAGTCGTATTCTGAACATTTCCATGAGGGTATTTAAACAGTATTTGTTTTAAAAAAGTAGGTATTTGTTTTAAAAAAAAAACATTATTTGATTTGAAAACCTCTCAAATTTTGTCATGCCAATTACACACATCTGGAATGTGCTCCCGAACTAATGCATCAGCAAATGACTTGCGACGTCTGCCCTCTGTATGGTCTTTGCTTTATGTCTATAACCGTTTCTCTAAGCTTAATATGAAAAGTTAATCTGTAATGCTCATTTGAAATTATTTATTATAAAGTCATATTTTTGAACTCACCCAAAATATTAATGCCTCTGTTCATTTAAATACGTTAGGACCTGGTGTGGTTGAGCAACCTCGTATGCCTAAGACCAGTGGCAATTACGATTTTCCTTTGGCCTCCCGCTCACTTCGCCATAGCTAAAAGAATGAAACATTAGATTAAATTGTGTTCGGCATGCATTTAATCACCGCTAAATTCACAAACCTTATTTTTACTGATTCGTCAGAGACAGCTTTAAAATGTTGCCCATTGAAATTTCGGGAGCCTAAGTCTGATTACAGCTCCACCGCTGATCTCTCCCCCCGTGTCCATTCATGACAGTTACATTCAGAATGAATTAAAGAATGTTTTAGTATGTTTCATGTGGTGATTTCGTCCATGTTTAGTACAAAAACATTGATTTCAATCTCAGTTACCGTGGTGTTTGAAAGTGACTATGAATCTCCAACAATTTAGTGATTGTTAAACATAGACAAAAAATTGTTTTTGTAATGACGAACCACATACAATTCTAATGTACTAGTTCCCTGCGTACAAAAATGGTGGAAATATTTTTTCCTGTGAATAGGTTTTTTTTCAAATGGAATTTGTCAAGCTCGATTGTTGAAATAAATTTTAAAAATGGGTCACTAATCGCATTTTAAGCCTTTTAAAAGACAGTTACAAAAATGTAAAGCAAACAATTTATAAATTAAAACAAAAAATATGCAAAAAATTCGAGAATGACAAATAGTCACCATCGATGGAGATTTTTCGCTTCGTAGAAACTGAAAACTAAATCAATAATAAATGCAATTGTTTTTCATTAACATTTACTTTTTTATTTTAAGAGCATCTTGAATGAAAATTTTACAATTAATAATTAAATGTAATTGGTTTCTTACTATTTTGTGTGTATTTTTTGTTTTTTTTTTAGGTGTATTAACTGTCTAATCAATAAACAACTACAATTGTAAACATTTTTCTCTGGTTTGTTGATGTTCTTATACATTTTAATAATATACAATGTTTTTTTTTTGTTTTTTTTTTTTTTGTGAGAACGTTGCAAAATAAGTGCATTCTTGAAATATGAACCTAAAGCGAAGGGTCACAATACACATAAGGGGTAGCAACGATTTGGTGATGGTCATATGAAAATATGTAAAACAAATAAAATAGAATATATTAAATATATATTCAGCTTAGTTTCTACTTACAAGTAAACGTTATATCCTGATTTAAAAATAAATTTTACAATTAATTAATGTTACACTAAAACTATGTAATTATTATAATATAAAACTAAAAACAAAATTACTTAAACGTACGTTCTTATTTTCTATCTTGAAAAAAGAAAAAGAAAATTATTGAAATTGTAGATGTCTATTCATTAGATCCTTTGTTGTGATAATTAAATAAATCATTTGACATTAGCGATCGATTGGTGATTGCTACTGTGAGTAAAAAAGAGCATAACGAGAACTTCCAATATTCCAAGAAATATGTCTGTGTATTGTGTTATTTTTAACAAACAAATAAAATATTTTAAGTTTACTTTCAGATGAGATCTGAAATGTGTTTTTGTTGTTTTTCTTTGATATATATATATGCATATAAAAGAATTAACAAATATACAAATACATATAATAAATTTACAATTCATGTACATAATTACGGGGTTTATGTAAAAGCAAATTACATCATCTTTTGGGGGTGGGGGGAGGTCTAAAAGATATCTGACAATTTTGAAATGCTATTTGTTGCGCCAGAATTTAAAAAACTTCAATTTATCAAAAACATTTAATGATCTGAAAATATAAAGAACAGTTTTACAATATTTGTTTTCATAAAAAGGGAAAGGCGTTTTTGTAAATCATTAATTTTTATTTGATTCTGAAATCAGAATGTTTTGGAGGTTGGATTTTAAACACTTTGAGTGTATCTACAAAAGGAAAACTCAACTTGTTATTTATGATATTTATTAAGATTACTTTTTTATTTTTGCATAACTTTTTAAAATAATAACTAATGGAGGGCATTCTCGGAAGAAAACAAGTAAGAGAATCTCTTAATTTTTTTTATTTAACATTTTGAAATCTCCCATGTGTGTTAGGTAATGTTCGAATCGTTTTAATTTACACAGGTTTTATGTAAAAAGATTAAGACGAAATTAGACCACTGTTACAGAAACATATTATCTTTATTTATTTTTGGTTTTTCCGCAGACGAAGAAAAATATTTTCTGTTGTCTAAATAAATAAATAGTTAAACCAACTGATTGTCTTTAGCTTGGTCAAATCACCGGTTATTATCTATATATTTTGTTGAAAAATGCGTAGTTTTTGTTCACAATGGCAAAATAAAACTGCGCTGCACGTACATTTTGTGACAGTGTTTTTTGTAGAATTTATTGCGTATTTAAAGTTTATTTTTGCAAAAACATTTGTCATTTGATGGCTTTTGTTAATTCAACTGAAATTCATAGGCAATCAATAAAAGCATTTAGTACAAGTATAACGATTGAAAACCCGAAGTCAGATTTTATTGGTCACAGAAATTAGATAGTATTTTTCCGAAAAACAAACTCAAACGAAACTGATTTTGTGCACCGCAGTTGAAAATTCAGCTTTTTTTGCACGCCAGCCAACTCCTGACAATTATAACATCAAAAGCAGCAGCAAAACAAATTTAAATGCAGAACACGTAGGGTTTGGGAAAATAACGTAAATCGTCTGTAATCAATTTTATTCTAAATTATATCTTAAGAGCCTATTAAACGCAATAAACGTCATGCCATTTTGATCTATCAAGATTAAACATAAGTACAATAGTCTTTAAAAATTATAGTTTCTGACAATATGTTTTCCAAATTTAAGCGATTCATTACAATAATAACTTCAGATGCGCAAGTAAAACCAATATAGGCGAAATAAATGTTGGAAGATTGATTTGCCCTCGAAACAAACACATTGGAGATTTCAAAGTTACAGTTACATCTTTTCAATTTATAAAACGTCTCTTAAATAATAGTTTAACTGTAACTAAATAGAGAGTGAGAGAGAGAGGGTAATAGAGAGTAATAATACATAATAGATTGTATGGATTAATCAAATAACACAAGGAGTACATGACAATTTGGAATAACAAAATTCTGCAAAACTTAACATTGACCGAAAAAAGGTAATCAAATTTTATTTGACCAGAAAGGAAAAAAAACACATATATATATATATGTATATATATATGTACACATATGTAGGGGTGAATGCTTCTATTTTCTGTTGAATATTTACAAAGAATGAGACTTCTTCCACTACCACATGTTGCTATTGAAGTATTTTTCTTAATTTATTGATTTAGAATGAAATCTCAACTTTTTTAGAAGCACAATTTTAACATAAATGTTAAATTGAGTTTTCAATATTTATGTAAATATTTATATTCTTGTCAAGGGAAACATACGGAAATTAAAACGGAAACCCTTAATTTGAAGCTTAAAATAATAACTGTGTTGGTGAGAAGAGGTCTTCACTTCAATCACAACGAAAAACAACAAACAAGTAAATACAATGAAGAGAAAGAGAAGTACACCAAACAAGTCGATACATATTAAATCTGAATCTGAAATCATTTCACATATTATTATTATCGATAATAAGATGAAGAGCA
This sequence comes from Hydrotaea cyrtoneurina, assembly GCA_958296145.1. Lineage (NCBI taxonomy): Eukaryota > Metazoa > Arthropoda > Insecta > Diptera > Muscidae > Hydrotaea > Hydrotaea cyrtoneurina. Next base: position 46,510,674 of record OY282516.1, on the reverse strand, counting down.
CAGCGGTAAGTAAGATCATCAATGAGGCAATTGTAGTGTAGTTACTTCTCTTTCCTTAATTTTCACATAATCGGATCCGGTCCCTGTCCTTCCAAATCGGATACCTGACTTTGATAGTGCAAAGCGTCTTGATAGGCCTTCTTGACAGCTTTGCGCTCGGTGGGCTTGCGCGATTCCACCAATTTCTGCTGATCGAGCTCTTTATCAATGCCCAATATGTCTAATTTGTTGGCTGGCAACCATTGCCATGTACGCTTCGCGTCGAAGAATAAGACCAGGAACACTTCCATATCATGGGGATAGTTTCTGCGTAACGCTAAAACATCGGTTGGTGGCGCTGGCAGTGGTACTCCGTTGTAAACAAAGCCTTTGGGTGTCTTGGGATCTAAGATTAGAGCTGGGTACCAGGGATAACCACGACATTTAGCCCATACCAGCTGCAATGGTTCAAGTGGTGGTTTTAGCAAATTGTCTGAGGTGCTATTCGAATTCGCCATGTCCAATGCCGCATCCGTATTTAAGTGATTTGACTTTGTCCGGTTACTACTACTGCTGCTGTTGTTAAGCATGGCTGCCGCAGCGTTGTGAGCTTTACGTGTTTTCATATTATTTACATTATTTGGCGTTGGTGTAGCCGTACGTGTCGTTGGTTTGTTAGACGACGAACGCGTAGATGTTTTGGCGGGAGCAACAGCGCCGACAGACGACGGTAACGGTGACGCTGCTGTTTGAGCTGAGGGAAATGGCGATGATTTGTTCTTTTGCTTCGCACGCGTTGTATTACGCGGTCGTTTGTCTAGAGGAGTTGGTGTTCTTCTCGTTATACTCCGTGTCTGCGTATCGGAATCGTTGGTTATTCCGCCACCGATCCCGATGCCGTCTGTATCACTGTCACCACTACAACTCATAGCTTGGCCATTGTTGCCGGCGCCATCGTCGCCTATTGTAGTACTATCGTTCATTTCAATATCAGGTCTATCGCGGGTATTGTTATTGTCTCCGCCCTCTACTTCGTCCTCATCCTCTTCATCGTCATCATCGTCATCATCATCATCCTCGCTGGAATCGTAATCAGTAGCAGAGCCACTTACACTGAAATCAGAACAACTACTGCATGGACTGCCGGAAATGTCGCTCATATCATCATCGTCACTATCGCTCACATCACGTTCGTTGTTCGTTCGATAAACACGAAATGTGTCGGGTATATGCTGATAACTGCTTAAACTCGAAGCAGCCATCAATGACGTAGACGGCGCTGCGGCTGTGGATGTTAACGCAGAAACAGGCTGGGCGGATGAGGCTAAAGCTGCAGATGTTGTCAGAAGTCCTCCCCCTGTCATTGTTCGATTAGGTGACTTTTTTGGTGAGACCGAACCACTGTTGCGCATTTCGTTCAAGCGTTTATGTCGAGCATTACGTTTGGGGGATTTTACGGCTAGAGATGTGGATACCTGATTTAAACTGGCGGACAGTGGAGCCAACTGATTGAGTCCACCAGTCAATTTATTGCTTATCGATAAGGCAGACGATATAAGAGATGAAGCTGCTACCGCGGATGTGGCTGCATTATTCACAGATGTTATGAGGGAACCCAATGTAGAGGCTTGCGTTGCGCTAGCAATAATGTTGTGGTTCTCTTCTTTAACGGGTGTTGTTGTGGCCGATGTATCCGTGGGACGTTTTAGAGCGGCCTGCGCTTTACGTGTAAACAGCACCGCAGTTCTGTAATAGAACGTGCGTTAGATTTACAAAGACATTTTACAAATACATTTATTAATGGGAAGTATAAATGGGTGAGGTGGGGTGGATGTGATTGTGTATGATGATTTTTATAAAGGCAAATAAATATTCAAGTTGTATTATCAACTCATACTAATTCGAGAAATTTTCTCAACATGTGTGAAAATCTAAAACTTTCTTCATGAACTGAAAATCTGGTCATAACATTTATTATTGGAGCGACATTTTGTCATTCTTTCACTACAATAGATCACCGGGCATTTGTACCAGTTTGATATTAAAATAGTAGTTTGTCACTTATCTGGATTTTTAAATCGGTGTCCCTTAAAAGGACAAACAACCTATATTGTCCCTCATCGAGAGATAGATACACTGAATACCGGGGACGAGATAGTGAATAAACACGCAAGACAGCACAGTTAGGTCTGCAGAAAAACAAGGATCAACAAATGGGATAGCATTAACGTTAAGAATGAGGGAAATTAAATTATCACATCACTAAAATACATTTCCAAACAAACTCACTATATTCGCGTGTTTTTGTTTTAATATTATTCACCAATGATACCAGGTTGAAGACGCTCAATGGAATTGTTTGCCAAATATGGTAATTTCTTACAAGATTTTTGTGGAAACAGTAACGAAAATTATTTCTTATTTCTTATTCAAATTAAAATTTAAAAAAAAAATATGTATAAAATAATAGCTCGAACAAGTCCGAAATTTTTTTGGTACGTAATTTTGAGTTTTTGTTTAATAATTGGTTATTAACTTTTGTCCAAATTAACTTTGGTCCAAATCTCGTTTCTTGTGAGCACCTCTTTTTCAAATGTCGCATCTGGCGCTTTTAGAAAACACTTTTTTCTACAAATTTGGTTCATATTCGACTTTTCCAATGTAAAATTGTCCAAAAACCAAAATTCTCATAACAAAAATATATCAAATTTCGAATACAGTGATTGTTCAACAATTACTGGCTGTTTCCATAAAACGAATTAGTTCGTTCGTTACAAATTGTCAAAATTAAAGGCGCAATAAAATGAATTCTTAGGTAGTGAGAGCTTATTCTTTAGATATTGTGTTTCATATGCCGATATCTAACATATATTTGAAAATCAGAATGGAATAATGTCTGAAATCCATTTTATATTGCCTCGAATATTGTTTGAATATTGTATTCGAAATTTGATAATTTTTGTTATGAGAATTTTGGTTTTTGGACGATTTTAGATTGGAAAAGTCGAATATGAACCACGTTTGTAGAAAAAAGTGTTTTCTAAAAGCGAAAGATGCGAATTTGTTCGTTCGTTACAAATAGTCAATATTCGAAGCGTTATAAAATTGATTTCAAACATTTTTCAATTCTGTTTTTCAGATATATGATAAATATCCACATATATAACACAATCTCAAAATAAGAAACTATCACTACTGATAAAAATCTATTTTATTGCGCCTTCAATTTTGACAATTTGTATCGAACGAACAAATTTGTTTTATGGAAACAGGCAGTAAATCTCCCAATTACTAACTATAAGTCTTTACATTCTTCAACAACTTTATTTTCTTAAACTAGCTTTCCTCTATAAGGAAGGGATGGACCCTTTGGGTCTCCGAGTGGAGGTGCATCTTCGGATGTACCACCATTCCTAACCTTACTTATGTCTCATGCTAATTTCCCAATAGACCGCAGTTTCCGAAGCTAACAATGAATATTTTTGCAAAAGACCTAGGCTATCTGTCTTTGCTGTAGGTAATCACAGTATATTTTTCGGTTTCAGTTAGTTCACTCAATATCAATTAATGCATTTATGCTCACTGAAACAGTTTAGATCCATATCCTAACTTATCGGAACTGTTTCGGATGAGAAATGGGAATTCTCGCATTAAAAACTTTAGATATGATGGATTGCAACAGATTATATTATCTTCATGCATTCACAGGTACTGTACTGATTTACGACTTGCTTAACCTGCAGCCATACATACATATAGGTAAATAATATGAATGTCAATCCTACCATCAGAGTTAAAAAAAAATATATTTACTGCGGTATGAAGTGTGCGTGGCTTTTGTATAGGAAACTCATATTCAAAACCGTATAAAACTATTCTCTTAAATGTTGTCGACTTTACAAGTAAAAGCCCTTCTGCCGAACAGGTCTCAGGGGCCATGAAAATCAGTCATTTGTTCCTTACTGATATGTTATGGGAAATCTTAAATAATACTACGTAATACTACGATTTTAAAGTTACAGAGGGATCATGCGACAAGACAATTAACTAAATACATTTAAACAGAATTATAACTAATAGCTTCACATTCTTTGCAATAATCAAAGTGGACAGCATGGTGAAAAAACAAACGTACATGTATCAATTCTACCTAAATGACAACAGCTAAGAAAAAAAATACAATCTGAACACAAATCTGAATTCAGGTACATTTTTCTAGTTCTTTTACATTCTAAAGGATGGAATTCAAAATATGAAACTGCTAAAATTTATTTTTTATAACTTTGACATACACTTACCTTCTATTGACGCCTACGGGTGATGCACTACTATTGAGACTTTTGACGGGACTACAAGGCGGCGTTTGATTAGTGGTATTGTTGCTTGTTTCCTTCGATTCACCACACATTGTCTCATCCTCGTCATCACTGCGGTTGTCGTGGTTATCATCGTCGTCACTTAGATTATGGCGCTGATGGAGGTGGTGGTTCTGTCGTGAAGATGGTATGGAGCGTGCTGATGGTTTGCGTGAACGCTTCGGCGTGTGCTCTTCTTTGACTTTTTGCGAATGCTGTATATTATGATGTTGCGGAGGCTGAGGCTTTACAGGAGGTGGCGTGTCAACATCCATATCTTCAACATTGTGATTTTCCTCCATTTCCTCGTCATCTTCTGTTTGAGAATTGGTGGAGGCATTGTGGCGCTAAAATTACAGAATGGATCAATTTATAAACATGACGATAGTATAGAAAACAACCCAAAAACTTACAGCTGCTAATCTTGCTTTTTGTATGGTTTTGCGCATTCGCGATATTTCCAGTCGTATTTGTTTGATTTTCTTTGTGCGATACGTTGGATTTTTAAGGACCTGAGATTTGTCTGCCAATATTAATAATTTTTGAACTATAGCCTCACATGGTGCTGCAGACAGCAGATGATGCAATTCATCTTCCACCTCGTGCTCAACGTGATCCGTTGAATCTGCCTGGCTAGTGTCTAGTAGACCTTCCCGCGCCAAAACTTCACGCACTTCTTGAAACAATGGCGCTGCTTGGTCACGCATTCGAATACCCGCTCTGTAGAACACTGTATCCTTATTGTTATAGGCCAAACAGTTCTGTATCATTACATCGAAATCGCTTTGCATTTGATCCAAACTCGTGTACTGTCGATTGTCAAGTTTCACCTTCATCGTTCCCAGGTCCATTGGTGTAGTAACAATATCCAAATAATCTGGAACTTCATTTGTGTCTACAGGTTCACGGAATATTTCGGACGTGTCACGAGCTTCTAATGCGTCCCATAGTTTTCTTAGGACAGTTTCCAAAGGATCCAACTGCATACAAACAACTTGTTCACAGATTTTCACGTAGGCAGCCTTAAGCTTTTCCCGCTTGCGAACTAACTCACACAGAAGTCGGGCTCTTTCTAAATCTTGACGTAGACACTGCCAGTATTTGAGTTGACGATACAATTCTGACGTATCAGGAGAACCTTCAATACCATTGCGCTGTATAACACCATGATGATTGCCCTGCGATTGCAGTCTTCGCAACAATGGCACACCATTGCGGTATTTACGCTTCATTGTCCAGTAGGCCACGAGGCGATCTAGAAACTCTTTCTTCTTTTGCATGTGAACCATACTTGCAATTTCCTGTATGCGATCCGGTGGTATTGTAGGTATCAGTACCACAGGTGCAGAAGAACGTTTTTTGGCCAATGCTTTGCGAGCCTCTTTCATTTTATGTCGTGCATCCTCAAAATCTTTAAGATTCAATTTGGATTTTGCATGATCGGGTGTGTGCGAATGGCAAAAGGCAAACTTTTGCACGTGTGCCGAAGAATCATTATGTCCGGGACCCTCATTCATATCCATTGTCATGTAGAGGCCAGCTTGTTGGGCGCAAGTGACGTGGAAGGCGGCATAACAACTATTCCGATGACATTGTATACATGCGCCCAAACCCTTCTCCTTGCACACATAACAAGTTAGGCGCCAACGTGCTGCTGGTATAGTTTCAATGGAATCTGCAAAGGTAAAACATGTATTTGTTATTACAAGAATTTAGTAATGTAGGATCCGTCTACTCTGTAGGACCTCATACAAAATTAATATCTATGTAGTATAAACCATTTGTAACAAAGCATATCTAATTTAAATGGTAAATAAATTCAACTGAATTATTTATCCTGACCCAGCTCACACATTTTTAGTAAATGTAAGAATTTTAAGGCAAACTGTAGCTGTCTGACTATTCGACGACGAGTCCCAGGCACCACAAAGAAAGAGACGACATTCCGGGTAGGCTCTTCTCTCACAACATAATTTGTGTTCCCAAAAGCTAACGCCGTTTCTTCAGAATAATTTAAAGCTACATTTGTGGTCACTACTTGTTGGTAAAAACTCCATCGAGTAATAAAATTTTGCCTATAACCCTTCAATAGTCTTTCTTAAGAAATATATATTGATATCATCTATATTCACTAGTACCATTCACAAACTGTTCTGGTTCTTAACGATTATCTCACGACTCATACTCACCAATCGGTTCCAGAAACACTGTATTCGCAAAACGAACTTCAGGTATCCACAAGGCACATACTACGTGTGCCCATTGTCCACGATCGGTCTGTTTGAACGCTCCACCTGTATTGGGACACAGTACACAACTAACTGGTGTACTGGGTGATTGCAAACAGCGCCGGCACAACCACTGTCCCTCCGGTATATACGGCACACCGTAACAATCCTGATGTACGGCCAAATTACACATATCGCAGAATAGAATCACATTTGTATTTTGGCATTCACCATCCATACAAATACAGCAGACGGCATCGTCGTCCACCTCATTGCCGGTGGAAGTGCCATTTGCAGCTGCTTGGAAATAGGACTCCTTCTCCAACCGATCCATAAGCAGTTCCATTGTGTCAATATTGACAATATTATGACCCGTTTTTTCACGTTCCTCGTTCATCCACTCCAGCCAGGCTGAATCTTCTTCATCAACATCGTACTCAATTTCGCCATCAAGTTCCTCAACGGACTTCTCGATGAAACGATAATATGCCAACGGCCTTACGGGTGCATCTGGTACATTATAATTGTCGATTTCCTGAAATCGTGCCTCGGGAACTTTTACTTTGGCCCAGGAAGCATTCTGTTCCCACGGAGGGGCATCTGCATTTACAATGCATCCCCTATCCACCAATTCCATGTATTCCTCTTCTTCGATGAAGGGCAGTGGGTCATTTGTGCCCAAACGCACACTTTTACTCTCCACATTGAAAGTCACCGTTTGTTCCTCGTCGTTGTACGACACCAGTGACTCTGGATTAATTGAATGCGTGGCACCGGTATTACCACCATTCTGCTCGTCGTCTGCTCCACCAGTTCCTTTTCCGCCGACACCACCACCTTTTGGCGTCGAATGTGTTGCACCACGCGAACGCGCTTTCTTGCGATTTGGCGTCATCACCGGTGTCAATGGCTGCGGATTGTCATGATCGTAATTGACCAAATGGTACTGGAGCCCGACTACCGTCTTGTAATTGCGATCACATTTCGGGACTGGACACGCGTATGGCGGCTGTGACTGTTTCAATTTCACACTTTTGCAATATTCCAAAGCATCGAAGTCAAGTCCCATTGTATGTGTGGTGTTTTAACGTCGTTTGCTGCTGCTTTTGTTGCAGTTATCTTGTTGTCAATTTTGTTGTGTATCTTTAAGTTTCTGAATATTTGTTGCAATTGCTGCTCTCTTTCGTCGGCGCGCTAGAAAGGCATTTTATTGCTTTCGTTCGTATTTTTCAATACAAAAACTACAAGTTTTATGCTTTATGGCCGAGAATTTTTTTAATTCACTCACTTAATTTACGTTCTTCACGTTTCTTGCTTTCCACGCAAATTCGCCCGCCTGTCGAATACCGAATACCCGCAGAGTAGTCAAAACGGACGTAAAAAGCTAAATCTCACAAAGCGTAATCGAGAAAAGCAATTACACAGTTTTCACCTTTCGTATGTCTAAAAGAAATCAAAATTTAACGAAGTTTAACCTTCACACCAGATAGTCTCATTAAACAGAAAATTTATGTTTCATTATTTCATTCTGTCTGAATATTGCAATAAATGATTTCATTACACAAGGATCGTATTTGATTAGTGAACACACATAGAAATCGTGCATCAGCTAGAATGGTTTCTAATTAAATATATTTTTTTCTCAACGTTTAGCTGTAATTATTTGTTTAGGGGTTTTCTTAGGTTCTACGGGCTTTCAACGCCACTTCCAAATTCTTATTTCATTCTTTCTGTCCAATGTTTCGTTAGGATTATTCCAACTTCCTCAGGGACGAGAATTTATTAAATGTTACATAATTTTAATATAATTTTTTTCTGATTCACATTTTTTCTTAGCTTTGGTCAAAAATATTTACTTTAAAATGCAAAAGACGATGATGATATTCTGAAAAATTTAAAGTTGGATAACTTTTGGCATCGAATTGTTTCTATGAGAACGCTGTTCTCCAAATGACAAATAAGAAAAACTACGACCCGTTGGATCTTGTACCCTGTTTCGTTTTCAAGTCTTTCTAGCTAACTTTTCCTAGCTTTATTTTCCTTTGCCCTTTGTGTTGGCAAAAAAGCAATCATCATAAATATGGATTTATGTCATGCAGAAAGGTTTTAGAATCAACATGGTTACAGTCAGTAAAGTTTAACAGCCGTGCCTACAGAGTTGCGTTCTAAATTGGTGCATGTTTCCCTGCCGCTTTTTAATATCAGATGTGTTCTAAATTGTCTAATGTCAAAAAAGTTGTCGGGAATGTGCAACATATCTTAACAATGAAAAGTTGGTAAATTTATTGATCAATCAATATTAAATATGGCTACATAATTAAAGTGAAGAGAAAAAACAAAAGCTTTCAGAATTTGAGTTGGTTCGGTTTAGTAGTTGAGAGTGGGTCTGAACACTATTTTAAATTGGTTTTTATGTACGCTTGAAAAGTGGTTCCAGTTCGGTTTTAGTCGTTCAAAATGGGTTCAAAAATGATAGGAACAAAAAATATATTTTGATGTAGTAATTTATTTTTATTATGGATAAAAATAAAAATTGTTTTTAAACTAAGGAAAGCCATGTGGATTTTCAGTACTAAGCTGAAATTAATAGGTGACAGGTGACAGACATAATTTATGTTAAAAAGGGGATTTTTTGGCATATGCTTTTTTTTATTAAACAAATTACCAGCAGTGTACATGTTTATTTTTTTTTGCAAATTGCCTTGTGGTTGTATGATGTAGGCCGATGAGATAAAAGGAATATTCAGACGATTAAAGCAAATTTACATATGCAAACAGAAACTGTCAGAGGAAATTCGATTAATAGTCAGCGTTAGACCCGTTTACACTAACTAAATTCGTTAAGTCTCGACATTTGATCTATTGACATTTAAATTTAGCCCACTTTGTCCTGAAATTTTACGATTTCTGGACGAAGTAATAAGGATTTTAATTACGATATCATAGCTACTGAATACCATGTCAAATGCTTTTCATATACAGCGACATTTATTTCGAATGTAACGTTTGTTTCCCCTTTCTCAGCTGTTAACATTAACATACAACCCTGGTTAATAAAATACAACACTAACCTCGCTTTGGATACTTGTTAGGGCAACTGCGTAATTGCGATCCACAAAATCCACAAACAAAAATATGGCATTTATGGCGGTTAAAAGGTTTGAAAACTGCCATAAAGTAATAAAGTCTGGTTGGAGGACGACAGGAGAGCAGCTCTGCATTTATCGTTTTGGAGACTTTTTGTGTGAGAATTCATATCGATGTTTAAATCATTGCATTAGTGCTCAATTAGAAAAAAAAAAGTGAAAAACAGAAGCAATGGAGGATTTAGAGCAGCTGTATGACATCGCCGAATCTGGTCCTAGAAAATTAGAGCAATTAACAGAGGTAAGAAAATGTTTTACTGATAAGCATCGTATGCTATTGTAACACGTTGTTTCGTTCGACTCAAGGAATGGCTAGTAAAGTTGCGTGTAATATTGTGGGGTTCATCCGCTCTGTCCGCTGCTGTCACCAAAGAAGTCATAAAAGATATTACGACCGCATCGCCACAACAAACAAAGAAGCGTCCTAAGCGTCTTTCTTCATTGAATGAAGAAGAAGCAGAAGGTTAGTACATCTTGTGAAATTATTTTTTTTTGGCTCAGTATGGTTGGTGATGTAAAATAATATGTCTACATCTGTGTTTTTTTTTCGTACCATAAGCAATTATCTCCACTGTCGATCAAAACACAAAAAGTGGAAAAGGACATGTGGTGTCACCACGCAGAAGCAAACGCTCGAATGCTGAACTTCTGGTAATTGCGGAAACAATCGATCACGAAAAGCCGGAGCCTGTAGCAGACGAAGTGGCTGTGTCAGGTAAGAAATCGACCGATGAGGAAACAACGTCGACTGAAAGGAAATCGGAGGCGTCAAACTTAATGCCTCCTCCGCCAGCTCCATTGGTCCCAGCACTCGTCGATGAAACGTATTCCGGTCGTCCTCAAAGGGCGGCAAAAATCAAATCTGAAAAAAATCTTAAAGAGCCAAGTGCTAAAACAAAACTACGCCGTCCTTCCGACGATGGCATTAAAGTCAAAGTAGAACATGAACAGCGTGCTTCACAAATGCACGAATTGCAGAAGTCTGCTGCTCTCGAAGATACCTCTAAGGCATCAGTGGGCAGTACCAGATCAAATGATTCAGTGGTAATTTTGCCGGGGACTACACCATCCACGATCGTGATAGCACAATCAGACGATGAGGATGATTCTCGGAAAACAATGGTGGCAAGCAGTATAGACAAATTAGCAAACGATCCAAGTAAGTACATTTTTTTTATTTTATTTGTGGAAAAATAATATATTCACACTAGGCAATTTTTATGGATCCCTTTTGAAATTCCCTCTTGTGTTCACACAAGGCAATTCGGTCTCGGCAATTTTTGTTTTCGTTATTGCTTTTTCAAAAGCAAATGCCTTTCTAAATGTCACTACGAAAAACACAAAAAGGAATTGCCAGAACGAGCAAGTTTTTACCCTTTTCATTCCTCTTACCTCTCTCACCTACAATCTGAGAATTGCCTAGTGTGAATCAGGACTAAGTCTCAGTCGCTTACGTCTATATAGGACATATCATATATGTTCTCAGCATCTGCTTAATTTTCTTTGTAATAAAAAAGTATATGCCGGGTAGTCCATCAACTACAGCTTGTTAACACTCTTGACCGAAAGGCCGTAAAAGCTAATGAATTTCCTTATTAATTACCAACGTTTAGAATTCATTTCAACGCCATTGCTGTGTATAACAAACAGTGTGTTTGTTGAAAAGAATTTTTGACCGAACTAAGTCATTCAGAGCGCCTGCGGTACGCAAGTTAATCAGACTGGCATGGTATTAGACAACACTCACGTTCCACTTCGAACGGTGCGACTAAGCAATGAAGGCACACTGCCATCCCCTTCGTTATCGCTTTTCAGTTCCCAACTAAGCACAGCTCGAAATGAAATACGAAATTGTTCCATAAATCATATTTTCCGACTAAGGCTAAGCTGAACTTCGCAACTGTGGATTGGAAAACAGGCACGTGAATGTAGAGAAACCAATGCATACACAGATCGTGACAGTTGGTGTTCTTTTTTGAACTAGCGTTTCCTCAGGATTGCTCGCCGTGTCATAAAGCCCACCCCATTACAAATCTTTTGCTAATACAAGTTAGGAAATCGTATTAGCAGTCAATTGACCACCTTGGAGCTGCGATTTGACGCCATTTGTAAGTTTTTTGTGGGGTACTGTGAGCTCTATAGTGCAACACATACGAGAAACCGTCACAAAGGTCTTAGGGAAATTGGGTTAGAGGATGCGATACTGCGTAACCAGCCGAGGCAGCCACATCAATGAAATCATGTTCCATAAATACTTATTTATACCCATTTACCATGACCTACTGTTTAATGACGGCTCCTAACGTCTAATTTACATGTCTCTCTTATTCGTAAAGTCGCCAGCAATTACGAAACAGCTGGAAACAGCCGCTGATAAATGTTTGGTTTTAGCCGATTTCGATCCTTGGTGTACTGAATGATATTCGCACACATTACCTACCACACAAAGGCCAACAAGAATAGCCGAAAAAACGATTTAATAATTGTTTAATATCGGGTAATAAATGCAATGTTAAGGAATAAACCAGAGCAATAAAAAAACAACAGACAATGGACAACAATCAAAAAACATTTTTGATTGATTGTAGAGATTATTTTAAATCACAGATTTATATTCGTAGAGAATATTTCAAATTGTATTGATACAGTTGTAATTTAATTTTTCTGATGGAACAGAATACCATTTAAAAGCTTATGGATAAACTTACCTATTGTTGGAAATAATGATAAGGGTTTGCTTCAAATAGTGGTAATGATCTTCATGTAGTATATGATGGGACATAGATTTGTCCATGACATTTAACGTTTAGGATTTTGTATGCCATAGGCCATAGGTTTACTGCAATCATATTAATTAACGACTATGTCCTGCCCTACAATTTGTAATAATGCAGTCGTCTATTCGAATTTTTACTTCATTAGGTACGGCATCTGAGTCATCTGAAACTGGAACACGAAGCTTACGTATTAAAATCAAACGCGAAAAAGTTAGCATTTCTTCTCTAGATGACAAACAAGATGTACCTAAGGACGAGTCGACATTTAAAGCACCCGATAGTTTGCCACCACCACTAATAACATCTGGCAAATCGGATATTACAACAAACGAAGATGCCTCGGTGACCAGCAGTAGTATACTGTCCTCTACTTCAACATCGGTTACTGGCAAAAAGCTTCGCAAAAAGAAAGAAACTCCACGGCCCATCAAAGTCGAACGATTCAGTGATTTGGATCGCAAGCCGCCCCCACCCTCACCAATTTCATCTCGTACACGCCATGGAAGTACAGGCAGGCGCGTGTCACAAAATGATAACGACGAGAGGCCAATACCATTAGCATCAACTGCCGAAGAAGCCAGACGTCCGGGTTCTATTTATGAAGACGCTGTGGAAACTCCATCATCTCGTAATTCTAAGACTCAGATTGGAAATGAGACTGTAAACCTTGGGCCTGTTTCAGCACCGGATGCCACAATAAATTCAGGATCTTTACCCGGCGATGCAACATTCTGCACGAATCCTGCTCAAACAACTTTCCAAGTAGCTCCTGGTCAAACAACATTTGTTGTTGATGGAAATCCCAATGCTACAGTGACATTAAATAAACACTCTGCAGGTCCTGCCTTGGGTGATGCTACATTTGATATGCATTCCACCTCCAAAAACGAGAAAGATGATGACGCCGCTGGTCAACGGTCATTTGAAACAGCGAAAGACTCGTCAATTCCCCATGACAGTAGTCTCCTTACCGATGATGAATCAATTGAACCGGTAGTACCCACTAAATCTAAGATTCCACCAACGGCGAAGGCTGCAGCTAAAGTGTCAGCCTCCACAAAAGGCAGTTACAAAATGCCAACCCGTACCAATGAATTATTCAAGTAAGTATGAAAACAGTTCCTCTACCTATAGCTATGTTCAATATGTTTGTACGTCATTTCAGTCCATTGGCTCAAAGTCCAGTGAAAATGCGTGTAGAAGCTTTTGAAAATGCTGCAGCCGCCGCATCCGAACAACCGAAACGTCCTTTGCGTAATAAAAAGGAAAATGTTACGCCATCGGTGAGATTTCTTGTTAAATTTCCATTGCTAGAAATATTCAGATGATCCTCTGAATTATATCTTGTGTATCATGTATTTGTGTTTATGTTTTCTAGTCTGCAACAACACCAATTATTGGTAAGCTTCCTGCTCCTGCACTTGGGCGGTTCCTCACTCCAACTCAAAGCTCAAATCTGACATCGATGGGAAGTGCTGTTGCCAAGAAGGTACCCACAAGCGCTTCAAAGGCCATACCTCTGACAAAATCTGCCAGTGCTACTCTTCATCGAAGCGGATCCACCGTATCGACGAAAACGTTACATCGCGAAAACAGTGCCGATGACTTCCGCAAGGGATTGCACAATTTGGCAGAGGAACGCAAAAAACAACGCGAACAAAAGCATCTGTTGGCCGCTCAGCAACGAGAGGCTAAAGAACGCGAGAGAGCGGAACGTATGGCGAAAGTAGCCAAGGAAAGGGAGGAGAAACGTCTGCAGAAACAACAGGAACAAGAGCAAAAGAGACGGGAAATGGAAGAAATACAGCGTAAGTTACGTTTGCAACAACAGGAAGAGGAGGCTGCTCGAATCAAGGCTGCCAAGGAACGCGAGATGTTGTTGCAAATGAAGCAACAGCAACAAATGAGCTTGAAACAACGCATGTTACCACCACCACCAAAAGCTACGTCAAAATATACATTTGATATGTTGCACGAAGATGATTCAACTGATGACGAGGACAAAGTATCATACAAACGCCCACCACCACCATCGTGGAGTCGAAGTGAGCTGGCTATTACTGATTTATACGTCTGGGTGTAATTTACAACATTTTCATTCTTTCATTGCAGGTCATAAACGTGGTCCTTATGTTTTAAAACAGGAGTATACTCCGTCATGTTATATCGACAGTTTCTTCTCGGTACAACCAATGACACCCGATCTGAAACAGATTTTCCCCAACATCGATGCCCGTCACTTGAAACGCAACTCCAGTGTATTGTGGTCTACACCACCACGTTATTCGGAGTTGCCGAAGTATTAGAAATTGTATTATTAACAAAAATCGAAGCATTTTTGTAATCGTTTTGTTTCATTTGAAATTGTCTTTATTTATTTTTGTAATATGTCTCATCTGATTTATTTCATTTCATTTATTATACACACACGTACATATTCATTGATTTTACATTTGAAAGATTCTGGTTTCTCCTGAAATATGTTCGTATTACTTAATGGAATTCGGGAAAATGTTTGGAGAGGTTATCGAATAATGTTGTACTCTTATCGTTTGTCGACCTACATATTTGTTTGCTTGT
The DNA here is from genome assembly GCA_958296145.1 of Hydrotaea cyrtoneurina. Lineage (NCBI taxonomy): Eukaryota > Metazoa > Arthropoda > Insecta > Diptera > Muscidae > Hydrotaea > Hydrotaea cyrtoneurina. The sequence continues at coordinate 46,495,609 of OY282516.1, read as the reverse complement.
AACACATAATTACATAATGATCTTTCAATAAAATAAATATTCGATTATAGATTTCTTTTGTTAAATTCTTCAGATTACCGCATGAATGTACCGTCTTTCAAGAAGAAATTCTAGCGGTATTGCGGACTGCGAAGGAAATTTCCGGTAGCATAATACCGAAAGGAGATAACATTACTTTCTACGTTGACAATCAGGCAGCATTGAAGGATATAACAAGCCGTCACGTTTCGTGTAGGTAGGCCTGAATGCAGGTGGGTCTTATGCCTACTTCTTAGGGACGACAACGTAGACTTATGCTGGGTGTCAGGACACTGACATTCAGAGGAATGAAAGCGTGGACAAGCTAGTTTTAGTCTTTTAGTTTTAATAAAAAAAACGATGGTTTTATTAAGTTTTTTCCTTGTCCTCTAAAAGGTGCCGGGGGTGGTTTGTAGTGTGTGCGACGTAGGCATAACTAGGCTTGTCCAAGCACCTCCAGAAAAATGTTAGCCCCCCAGAAATCAGCTCTGCAGTAGATTGTTTTTTTGTAAAAATATAAATAAAATGAAAATATTTGCGATTTTTATTTCGTATCGAGCATTATCGTGTAATTTCGTCATTCCCCGTTTTTTTTTTTTTTTCAAAAAAGCTCAGTATTTTTTTTATAAATTTGTATTTGTTGTTTAAAGTATATTTCCGATTCATTCCAAGTTTTTAAAAATAAATACATAGTTTAGTAGATTTTCGTCATTACCCAGGATTTTACTTTACTTAATTTTGTGTTTGGGTTTTAAAGTATATTTTGCGGATCAGCTTCCTAATGTCCATGTTTTAATAATTGGAAATTTAACATTTTAGTTAGTATAGCAGAGTTTCGTCATTCTATTGGATTTTACTTTTATTATTTTTGCATATTAAATGAATTTAAATAATAGACTTTGAAGGAAATAATTTTATCTTTTTTTTGTATATTTTGTCTACCTTTATATTATAAACATGGGATTTTATTATTTGAGCTCGAGTATTACATTTATAGTTCTTTATTTTATTCAATATTTTGCCATTCTTTTAGTTGGCATGCTGGTACTCACCATAACTTTCGAAAGATCGCCTAAACAATCGCTTTGAAATTTGGCATGAGTCATAATTTTCCCAAAACTGCTTATGGGATGGCATATTGGCTATATAGCCACACCCCTTCGGGTACCTCCCATACAAATCGTCTATTTCGCCCACTTTAGAAATCCTGTAATAATATCAATATGACCAACGAGATCTTGCCCAAATTCTGTACTTAGTAAAGCTATAGCTAGACCGTTTTGGATAAAAATTTGGAAGTCTGGCAACTAACCTACTGGTACTTCCCATACAAATGTACCATCCCGCCCCATCAGAAATCGTGTAATAATACCAATGTGCACCACGCGATCTTGCCCAAATTCTGTAAAGATAAAGATAGACAAAGTATTGTACAAAAACTTGGAAGTCTGGCAACTCCCCATCTGGTACCTCCCATACAAATGTACCATCCCGCCCCTTATAAGCCGTGTAATGTTATCAATATGACCAACGAGATCTTGCCCAAATTTTGTATTTAGTAAATCTATAGCTAGACAAAGTATTGGACGAAAATATGGAAGTCTGGAAACTCGCCTTCTGGTACTTACATACAATTTTCGAAAAAAAACTCTACAATATTTTTCTATAACATGCGGTATTGTGAGGTTGCTATTATGGAATATGAGACTTGTATGTTTTTACTGAGGGTGAGGGTATATATAAGTCGGTTTACCGGACTGCAACTTTTTCACTTGTATTGTATTGAATTTTATTTCTGAATGATATTTCAATCGGAGTGGAAAACTTAGAAAATTCTGACATGAATTTAACAAATGGCGAATGAACGTCGTGGAAAATTTGAAGTTCGCTTGACAGTAGCGTATTAATGTCGAACAGTTTGACTGTATTGACCAATATAACTAAATTTCAGAATGTATGGTTGGTTGGTAATGAGAAGATATATTATGTGTCAATAGTCCGATTTTACTCAAATTGAAAATTTATGTGCGTTTGGACATACGAAAATTGTGTATGTATTTTGTGGCGTTTGTGTTATTATATACATAATTGTAGAAAAATCCTTTAGTAATCATTCTCTAATGATGACATTGCGAATAACATTTTTTAACATACAAATTATGGTGAAATAATATAATTAATCAGGTGGAAACAAAATATTGTGAATTTATTACTGGTCCGATCCTCCTGAAATGTTGACAGTTTATCATTGTCGACCAAGCAGCTGTCTTAGATCATAACCCGACAAGGGGCGTCGCACCGTCCATTCACTTTAACATTTGAACCACCATATCTTATGAACTGTTAGAAGTGGGATGATAAACTCAGCTATAACACAGTACTTAATAAAATACACAGTTCTTAATAATAAAATATATGCCATATGGTCTTTGTCACCCGGTTTACCCTTGGACCCAAAATTAGAATATAAATTTACTTTGTATTGTAATTAATAATAAATAAATAAAAAAAAATAAAATAAAATAAAATATATGCCGTAGTAATGTAACGATCATAATGGAATATTCACAGTATATTTGGCTCAGTACGTGAGTTTAGTTCGTGTAGAAATATTGGTCGAAGTTCGTAGAAATATCTGTCGTACACGCTCATCAATCCAATGATATAACCAGAAAACAAATGAGACTGACGATAAGCGTAGTCAGCTTTTGGACTAAAATCGCATGCTTTTTTTTCCAACGCGATCCATTGTGACTCCAGAGCAAAGAATCCACAGTGCAATGCTGTACGGGTGGGAAGTTTATATTGCCACAATTTCCATTGCCACCAGCGATATTGACATTATTACTTTCTGGACTAGATCCTCAATTTAAGCATTTTGTGGAGAATATTCAGAAGTACAATAGTTTCTTCCAAATGACGTTATTTGGAGCGATTATTGTCGAAGCACGGGATTTTAAACCAACTTAGTGACTTAATAATTCACCATAGTACAAATTCACCCCAGTGGATGCTGATCACAAGTTTATTGAGATTTATATCCTTGGATATTCTAATGATAAAATCAATCAGCATTGTGTCATTAACCGAGCAGTGAAGGGATAGATTATTGCGAAAGCTATTCGACTGCGTGAAGGTTATCACCCTGCAGAGTATCTACGAAACCCATCGTTCGTAAGATACATTGCAATCACAGCCATTTTGCAGAGGAGTGTATGAATTGCAATGTCTAATTAAAATGAGTAGTCCTTTGGCCGGTACCGTCTTTCTTTTCGATTAAATAATTACATAAAGATCAAGAAACTAACAAAAAGGTCATCTATTGCATGATTTGTCAAATGGAAATGTCGCAAATTATTTCATTAATTTGATATTGATATGTATTTAAGAATCAGGAAAAATTGCGTTCTGGGCAGTACATACATTTCTGCAATGTCTCAAATGCAGAAGGAAATGCAAACAATGTCGGCCGACTTACGATTTTGCCAGCATCTTTTAGACATTGACAATGGGGAAATATCAGTTGACGCTTCCACGGGTTTCATTTTGTTTCCTCCTAATTTTTGGCAATTCACAACGTCAAAAGAAGATTCAATAGACAGATTTCCCGTGTATTAAAGCAAATTATAAGAAAATATCAATTCAAATTCAAATCGGAGGTCAATTGAATTTATTTCAGTCGATCGATTCTATTACAGATCCAAATAAAGTCGTCAACTATCCAGATTTCCCGTGTAGTAAAGCAAATTATAAGAAAATATCAATTCAAATTCAAATCGGAGGTCAATTGAATTTATTTCAGTCGATCGATTCTATTACAGATCCAAATAAAGTCGTCAACTATCCAACTGAATTCCTTAACAGTCGCTCAATTTGCAGTTCAAATTAGGATCGGTTGTACTCATGTTACGCAACCTGAACCAACCAAGAATTCGTAATGGAACAAGACTAGCTGTTAAAAATCGGATGAAGCACCTGATTCCAAGGCTACCAATGATTTCAACCGACTTTACGTTCCACTTCAATCGTGTCCAGTTTACAGTTCGCCTTCAATTCGCAATGACGACTAATAAATCGCAAGGTCAATAATAAACCTCGGTTTTTTACTGTTTTTCCCATGGTCATGGTCGACAGTCGGTAAATTTTCGGCTACTTTCACTTTCGCTCCGGCAGGAAAGAAATTTAATCATAGGAAATTTGTTTTGAAAATAATAAGTCCAAATTAGTTTCTTCCCAAGAAATGTATTATCGACTCACTGCACATACCTATTTTTTGTTGTATGTAAACATGTATAAGGCTATATACATTAGGGCGTTTCAAAAAAAAAAATTTCCAACTCTTGAAGCGGAATATTAAAGTTTGTGATTTAAGAGAATTTCGAAATTTTTTTTGGATTTTTTGAAGATGGGTACGGGGTCGCTGAAATCGATTTTATCAAAAAAATGAGGTTATTGAGAAAAATTTTTAATATTAATTTTTGCTGGTGCTTTTTCTTCATAAAACTAAACAATTCTCTTCTTAATGATCCGATCCCACGACAAAAAAATGATTGATGTAAAAAATTATTATATTAAGGACCACTTTGATAGTCTTAAAAGTACAAAATTATGTTTTTATAGATTTCAAACCTCAATAACTTTAAAAGTTTTCAACATTTTTTCAAGATGAAAAATGCGTTAGAAAGGTCTTTAAATTACCTTTCATTCGGTATATAGGTTTCTTTTCACTTGCGGGAGAAATATAAGAAAAAAAATTCCTTTTTTTTCGAAAGATACACATTTATGGGAAATGATGATGATTTTGTTACTGTAAAGAATAAACTAGAAAAACTATATGTTGTGAATGATATATCAGAAAGAGGCGTGGCGTCAGCTACAATATATTACAAAAAATGAGGATGATTTTCAAAACTTGTTGATTAGCGTTGATAAAAATCACAAAAATATACCTAATGTAAACAAAAATGTCATTGAAAAAGCTCTTAAGAAACTGTAACTTTAGAAAACTGTAACCATACTTTTCTCGATTTTGTATAAAATAAAAATGGAATTTTTTGTTGATACATGTTTTCTTCCACATTTAATGTTTTATATATTGTGATTTTAGATACAAATTTAATTTTTAATTTGTTCATTAAATAACATGAATTTGTTTTTTTAATATCTTTTGATTTTGTATGGAAATAAAAATATATTGATGAATTGAATTTTTGATATTTTTATTAAAACAATGTATATTAAATGTTTTTTTTTTACTTAACCAAGAACGAAACTTAATGAAATTCTTTTAATTTTTATAAAATTTGAAAAATAAAAAAAAATTTTCTCAAACTTAAATTTTTTTTCTTATATTTCTCCCGCAAGTGAAAAGAAACCTATATACCGAATGAAAGGTAATTTAAAGACCTTTCTAACGCATTTTTCATCTTGAAAAAATGTTGAAAACTTTTAAAGTTATTGAGGTTTGAAATCTATAAAAACATAATTTAGTACTTTTAAGACTATCAAAGTGGTCCTTAATATAATAATTTTTCACATCAATCATTTTTTTGTCGTGGGATCGGATCATTAAGAAGAGAATTGTTTAGTTTTATGAAGAAAAAGCACCAGCAAAAATTAATATTAAAAATTTTTCTCCATAACCTCATTTTTTTGATAAAATCGATTTCAGCGACCCCGTACCCATCTTCAAAAAATCCAAAAAAAAATTTCAAAATTCTCTTAAATCTTTTGTGAAACGCCCTAATATACATATACACCTACATGTTTAAATGTACAGATACGCGAGGATCAGTAACGCGGGTTGGGTCAGCTAAGTCAACATTTTTTCTAGATAGGGCGAAGTCTACCGGGTCAGCTAGTATTGAATAAAAAAAACAATTAAAAATTGAATAACAACATTGACCAACCTATTTTATTTTTCTTCATCGTTTCCCTGCCCAAAAAACTCTAACCTCAATCATTTATTTTATCCAGTCTGCCAAAAAAACCGATTTATGTGCGAATCGAGAAATCAAAAGACTTAAGAACCATACACCAGCATATTTCATTTTTATTATGGTTGTGTTCTTCCACCTGCTAACGGTTGTTTCAGCAACTTTTTTATTTCATTTCTGATACAATACCAAAAAATTGACATTAATACTTAAATACAAAATGAAAACGCACCAAGAAATGAACACAATTCAAGTATTTAAGGTGCTATAATTGACGCCACTCAACAAAAATATCTCGGCAATAACTCACAGACAAACATGCCACAATAAAAGTGATAATGAAATAAGCGGAGAAATGAAGAAGTGCCGACCAAACTGCTGCCAAACAGATGAAATTGATATGCTGACAGGCGCACACATAAACAGACAGAGATGTAAGGTGGGACGGCGGACGGACGGATCGGCCGAGAGTGGGAAATAATAGAAGAAGTGAAATAATTTCACTGGTCATGGTTGAGATTTTCTAAATAAAGAAATGTTTTTTTAATACGTTGTACTTGTAACGAAGACATACGACGACTACTACTCAATAGTATGTGCAAAGTTATGTATATATGTGTGTATATATGTATGTATGTACATATGACTGTTAGTTTTAATGTGTGGTGTGTGCGCCTGTTAATGATTTCAATACAACCCAAATATAGAATGCTTCAACACTGTTATAAAGTTATTATAGTTTATTAAGACCTTAACAACAACAACAACAACAGCAGCAGCAGCCACATAACGAAAACGACGATTTCGAAAACGAACAACTCTTTTTTTCTCTTTGGAGTTTGACGGTTTGTTAATACAATTGGAAAAGTAAACAAAAGTTAGATGAAATTTCCAATTTTCAATTGGACGAGTGACACCAAAAACGTAAAAGATTTCCAACCGACATCCAATAGAAGGAGAACTAATGATAAATACGTAAAAGAAAATACAAGTAAAAGTGCTGGTAGAGTATAGATTTAGACGAATCGGCATGACTTTTGCCAACTTCTTTCCCTGGGAAAAGATTCCCATTTTCGAAGTTGCGTTAGAATAGGAGAAAAGGAAAAAAATCATGGGTAGATTTTATTTAGAATAGATGAATTGTTATTCAGAATCGGGCTGTTTAATTTCCAGACAATTTATATCTATATCTATATATATAAAAGAAAGTGTCCGAAGCGATGTAATCCCATAACTCGAGATTGGCCAAACCGATTTTGATGATTTGTACTTTGTTGGAAAGGTATTTTCTCAACACGGGTTTAAAAAAAAAAAAAAAAAAAAAAACTTCAAAATATCAAAATTTAAAAATGTCTGATTTTTACCACCCAGCTTGTTTCGACAGGTTTATTTTCGATTTTTTTCAATTTTCTTTTTTCATTTACTCGAGATTAGCCAAACCGATTTTGATGATTTATACTTTGTTAGAAAGGTATTTTCTCAGTACGGGGTTTAAAAAAAAATAAAAAAAAACCAAAAAAAAACACACAGTAGGCTGCGTCAGAGACGCGGCCGTAAATGTAAACGTAGAATACGTTATAACATAAGGTGAAGAAATAAATAGAAGTCATTTGTTTTAGTGAAATGTAGCACAATACATAACTGAATAGTACTCTAAGTGAACTCCGATTTTGCTCATCATTTTGTTCACCCCTAAAGTATGCAATTAAAAAGGTTTGTGTCTACACTAAACTGGAATTTGAAAATGGTATTTTTCCCAATTTTGCTCATATGTGATATGCCAGCAGAATACATTAGCTGTCAATATTTGAAGATTTGTGCATCTAAAAACTTTCTTATGAAATGAATTGCGCATCACTGATTTCTCGGAAAGATTCCACTTTTACATTGATTTGTTTTGCAGAACATGGACGTTTGTATGAAATTTTGTATGGAATTGTTCCGGAATGGCTTTTCAAATGGAAAAATAAAAAAAAATTAGTGGAAAACTCGAAAAAGGCAAAAAATTTAAAAAACACAAAATTTCGACGAAATTTTGCATTTTATCGCATGATTCCATGCTTTTGAACGATGTTAAGGTGGAAAAAATAAATACAGGTTCTGAAATCAACAAAAAAGTAACAGCTTAGACTCAAACAGTTGTTTGGATGTAGTTGCTGTAAGTGTGAGCAGAACTGGTTTGTAGTGGTTACAAGATTTTAGATAAACTAAAGAATCACGTGTTCCGACATTGTAATAATACTAAAAAGTAAAAATTTATTTTTTTTATCAAAAACGTCTCTTTGCTGTGCATCTATAATATTACTAAATCTAAAAGCCACAAGTTTCTATAAAATTAAAAAAGTGTTGTGTGTTTATGACTTACTAAATATGCCTCCTATAAGGCGGCGGACAAATTTAGGCAGAAGAACCCGAAATGCAACGAATCGAATTAATTATCAATCTAATCGTACTGCCCAGGAACGTGAAGATCGCAATGAACGTGAAAGAATTAGGTTAAGACAGACCCGTGAAGCGCGGCATTCGACTAATAATGGTGCAAGTTTGAATCGAGCTGCTTTCTGTAACGATATGTCAATTGATTACAGTGCCTACAACTGTGTTGCAATTGGACCTATGAACTCAGTTTGCCAATATTGTAAGGCATTGAAATATAAAAATGGATCAAATGGATTGTGTTGCGCAAATGGAAAGGTGAAATTGATACCATTGCTTCCACCTCCAGAGCCATTGTACTCATAGGTTTCAGGAATAGGAACACATTCCATACACTTTTTAAAGAATATCTATAATATAAAAATAAGTCGCTGAATGTGTTGCTAAGCGCAAAACTCGAGAACGGTTGGACCGATTTGGACGTTTTGATACCCCGCATCCCAATGATTCCGACTGACGTACCATTCCAGTTTAAACGACTGCAGTTTCCAGTACGGCTTGCTTTCGCTATGACTATAAACAAATCCCAGGGGCAGTCATTAAGTGTTTGTGGTATTAATTTAGAAAACCCATGTTTCTCCCATGGTCAATTGTATGTTGCCTGTTCCCGTGTTGGAAAACCATCTGCTCTGTTTGTTTACGCGCCAGGCAATCAAACAAAAAATATCGTGTACCATAAAGTACTACAATAAAAATTAAACTTCATTTAGAATAAGTAAAAATACAATAAAATATAATAACTACGTATCATAATGTTTTTCATTGTGATTTTTTATGGACTATTGAAAGAATTTTGAGTGTTTTATAATTTTTGACATAATGTCATTGTTGACATATTACCTTAAAAAAAAAACAAAATTGAAGAATCGACTGTTAGGCGGTACGAAGTTCGCCGGGTCAGCTATTTCTATATATATTTTAATGGTATCTGTTCACAAGATATCCGTCGTCTAGTCCCTGACGTTAGAACATTCAGCCGGAATACGCGGATATCCAGGGTCTCTCATCCGTTCATTGTCAAATGGCCGGTTGACCGCAGTGATTCCATTTACTACTCCGTAGCAGCAAGAGCTTAACAAATATTGCTATGCTCTCGCTACCGCTCCCACTTTGAACAGAGCCGTAGCAGAGCCATAGCCGAAAAATTAAAAAGTATATGCTCTGCTCTGCTTGTAGTTATGTCGCGTCATAAACTGCATTTTTGTTTTTGCTAAAATTCTGTGTTTGTTTGGACGTTTTTGTTTTTGCTACAATTCTGTGATTCTGTGTCAATTTGTTTCGTGTACTCAATGTTCTTCTGTTCAATACAGAATTTTAGCAAAAACAAAAATGCAGAAGAGCCATAGTAAATAAAAACAATTTCACTTCATCTGCTCTCATCTCGCTATCAGTTTTCAGCTCCCGCTATGGCTACGCAGAGCACATCATTTGATTTCTGCCTGTTTCTACTGCTATAGTTTATGACGCGACATAACTACAAGCAGAGCATATACTTTTTCATTTTTCGGCTATGGCTATGCTACGGCTCTGTTCAAAGAAAGAGTGGTAGCGAGAGCAAAACAAAATACTACGAAGTAGCGTAGCATTTTCAAACGCTGGTTGACCGGATGACACACTATAGAGAAAATTCGTTCTTCAGCCGGAATGTTCGCATGTGGAATAATCTTCCAGCAAGTGTTTTTCCTGCCTGCTATGACATTATCAAATTCAAGGCAAACATCAACAAACACTACTCTCTCTTTCCTCCATCCAATACCCTTCCTTCCCATCGCTAACACAGTGCATTGCATTGCATTCATAGGAGGCATCCCCTGAGTGTAAGTAAAAAAAAACAAAGTCAACTTTTCGAACTTTTGCCATTTCCATAAAGATTTTTTGAATTTTCAAGTGGTTTTATTTGAAAATAAAATCAAAATAATTACTCTGTCTTCATTATTACTATATCATCATTGCCTTTTCCAATGCAAGTGCCTTTCAAAATGTCTAACTAATCCGCAGCTAACGAAAAAATCAAAAGGAATTGCCAGCCAGTTGTCAGTACGAGCAAGTTTTTCCCCTTTACATTTCTCTTACCTCTCTCTCACCAACAAACTGAGAATTGCGGCAATTAAAATTGCCTACTGTGAATCGGGACTATGTATTTGCGGACAAAATACAATACAATTTTAACAAAAAAATAAAAGTTTTCGACAATAATCTGTTCAATCGATCGAAGAAACCAGCATATTTGCGGTGTTTAGTTTCATAAAAGTACAGATTTTTAAGCAAAAAAAATCGCTAATCGGTGTTTAATCGGGGTTCGGTGATATGACCCAAAATAGTTGAAGCTTAATATTTCAGGCCCAAAAATTGACAAATACTTTTTAAGAAAGAATTTTAGATCCATTTCAGATATTAAAATGCATTTTAGATAATAAATTTTAAATTCTCTTTAGAAATTCAAAGCAGTCATTGGTGTTAGCGAGATATTGTGATAAAATTGGTGATGACAGAAATTGTTATCAAGTAGGGCGATTGCGGAAGGCCGTGGTACCACACACGCTCAGGTAGTTTGTGCGACTGTCATACATGTAAACCCAAGTTCAAAACCGGGTAAGACCGTCAAACATTACGGCTGTTTTCCACCTCGTAAATGCTGGCAACTTTACGAGTAAGAGAGTTATCTCTAATCCATGTAAAACTTCTCTAGAAAAGCATTAGCCGAACGGAGCCGGCTTTAAACAGGAGGTCCCGGTCAGTTAGTATACAAATTGTATCGTGCACAGTTTACTGATTCGAGAGAAGTTCCCCGTCTGTTGCTTCATAGAATGTCTAAAGATCAACCATGTACTGGACGTAGTAAAATAATCGTGTATTGATATATTTATGTTAATAATGTGTATCTATCATAAATTTGGCAATATTTTCATTTAGACTAAAAAAGTTGACACCAAAAATAGATGTTCTAAACATCGCAATCAAAAGTCGACATCATTTCTTACCATTTTTTTAGGAAAAAGTTGATTAGTCGACTTTTACAACCCTAGGCTGAATCTACTTCTCCTTCTCCAGAATTCATGGCGAGTGAAGTCATCCTTGAACAAACCGATGCAAAAATAGCACACAAAGCTATTAGCTCAAGAACAGTCCAGGGAACAATGGGAATATAAAGTACGATGAAACGAATTTCCGACCATGCCCAGGCTAGCAATCTCAGATAGGGACTTATGGGTAGAAGTGAAAAATGTACACGAGCTCTGGACGGTTTTCACAGACGGATTCATGATGACGGTAGACTTGGGAGCCTACATTGGAATGGTTGGTATTAGGAAATTCTTTAGATTATTTTATGCCAGCAGCGGAGTAGTGTTTGTTGACGTTTGACTTGAATTTGAGAATGTCATAGCAGGCTCCCTATAGACTCCTTGGATAGCCGCGTATTTCGGCTAAATATTCTAACGTCAGGGACCAGACGACGGATATCTGATGAACAGATACCATTGAAATATCAATAGAATAGCGAACCACAATCCACACTCCGGCAATGATGAAGGGAGATAATAGAGTTGGATACCCTACTATCACCAATCAACACCACAGCTCTCCTCTGTACACGGTCCAGAAGCTGCAAATATGTCATTGGAGCCCCTGCCCATATAAGGGAATTATATTCCATTTTAGGCCGGACAACAACAATGAAGGCTTATGCTCGGTCCCAGGTCACTGCGATATTGATGGAGATGGAAATGAGCTAGCCCGAATAGGCTTAGCCATGCAAATCGCCAACCAGCTACTTTCACAGCTTGCAGAAGTATTTAATCCTAAAAAGAACATTTCAGTAATGGTATACTAGAGTGGGTTACAATGAACTGGATGGACATTTCAATAATAACAAACCTAAACTAAACATGTGTCATTCGGTTATTCCGAGCATTAAAATCTACTCTGTTCATTTGACCCCACTCATAAATCGTCGACAAATCGCGGATTGAGTGAGTAATCGTTCGCTCGATCTCCAGAAGACTTGGTCGAATGTCAAGTGAATATGAATGACAGAGGTTGAAAGCATCCTAAAAAGAGTGGATCGGGTTTACAGTCTGACTCACAACGTTGTCAATGAAAATTAGAAAAAGGAAGGAGAAGAGGAGATAACATTGGATAAGACCCCATCTATAACAACGCTTCTAGGGTTACCCCCAGAGAAAACTCGATATTAATCAAGAAAAGTTATTTTCAATTATTCAGATTTTACTGTATACAATTTTACTGACGTTACTGCTTAAACCGATAAAAAAAATTAAAAATACTGAATGAAGTTAACAACTTATTGTCTGTATAAAAATAATAATAAAGATTTAATGAATGAATGTGAAAACAATTACCCCCAAAACTACGAGCGAGATGGTTTTACGTTTAAATTTGTTCATTATAACTCTGCGTGAGATGTTGAAATTCCGTTCTTTGTTCCATGGGAAAAAGGTGCCTGCAACTAACGCGTATAAACACTGCTGCCTTCTGTTTTCAATTTCATCGGCAGCATTCATTAATTCCATTGGAGTATATCAGGTGCGGGCAGCAAACGGAAACTCTAAAACTCCCAACCTGTGGTGTAGTCGTACATCAATGATATCCAACACGAATATTATTTCTGTCTTTGTGATTGAGAAGAAATTGAAAACTATTGAAAGTTTTTTTTTATTTATTTATTTTATTTCAATGTTAGACTGTAGTGTACGTGTGGAATGTAGGCAGTGGCAATTCTTTAGGTGTTGCTTTACTCCGATATGATTCAATGAATGCGGTCCGGTCCGATTCATAAGATCGAATTAATGTTTTTTTCTCTGTCTTTTTTTTTTTTTTTGATTTCGCTGAGAGAAAATCCAAAGCGATTCTATGTTCAGAAAACTTCAACTAGCAGCAATGATATCAATTTTCATTTCGAAATCGCAGTCATCACGTCAGTGGAAATTCAATATTCGTGGTAAATTTAACCACAATACGAGAATAACTAATTTCTTGTTTATGTCGAGTGCACCCTAAAGCCATATTTCGATTTTTTTTGCATCCTTCCTCTGTCCATCGATCAACTACTGTGGCAGCCGTACTCTCGTAACGTGCAATGACGGGCAAATGAAAAACTTGCAATTGTTTTAAGGTAAATTGCAAAAATAAAATCAACATTGCAAAAAAAAGACGTTAATAACGCATGTTTTTCTGCAGTTTTCGTTGGTTTTCCAAGTTCAATTTCAATTTGAGGTAACGAAACAAACAAACATTGTGACTGTTTGCTTACTTTGTTTGTTTTCTTCTCTTAACATCTTAACATGACATCAAGCAACCGCGTTGCTTCGCACAGTGTATTGCAAAATTCCATTGTCGTTGGAAAATCGTATGTTTTGCAAATTTCCAAGAAGGATACCAGATATGTAGGTAGGGTTCGTTTTTTTTAATAGCGCATTCAATAGCGCATAGTTTCAATATAATTTTGGTTTGCCGATCTAATGTAACTTTGTTCCCATATGATTTTAACTGAAATATTCTCATCCATTTGTGTATTTTAATTAAACATAAATAATTTTGAAATGTTTCTTGTCTTTTCTATGCGAAATTAAAACCGAAATTAGATAAAAACATAATTTAAAAAAAATATGCCGCCCTGTTGGCCGTCATCCAAAAGTGGTGGAAGTCGACATGCAAATTGAGACTTGGAACCATGTGGGCATGGGACAGTCGCATTCACTAACCGCTGATTCGTGCATAAATGACAGGAAATCTCTTCACAATGGATGTGTGAAAATATTATTTGGATGAAAGCACTCTGCTAGATTCATTCAGTGATGCAATAGTGGTATTGCAATAGTTCCAGGGGAAAACCAGACAGGCTTTATTTCGAGTAGCAGCAGTTCCACTTGTTAGTATCGATCAAGATTTACATGACCAACATGTTAATATCTTTATCTTTAAAGAGATGGAAAATTTTCGCTGAAAATCATATAACCAGAGTAAAACCTGTGAAAAGTATATGGAAATAAACAATCGGTCTTCGTTCCCTGTAGTCGCTTTCGGATAACTGCAATCCGTTTAACTGAAATTGAACTTCCACAACAATTCGTTATTGTAATCATTTCAAACAAATTACTTCGCTTAGCTAATGCTGCTCTTAACTGAAAACTATCGTATAACTGGACATTTGTTCTTAATCAAAGTTGAGTCTTTAATGAAAATAGCTCCTCCTATCTGAGGACATAGCTGTTGAATTATGATTATGATTAGTAATCAATTACATTACATTTTATAAATAATCGTAATGACTATACAGGGTTCGCCATAAAGAGGTGTTATTTTGAATCACCCTGTATTTCGGTAACTGCCACTTTTAAAGCATTTATTCTTTGACTTTTGAGAAGTATTAGAAGCTATTACTAAAACTGAAACGATACACGCCTCAACAACGCATTACAATTTATTAAAATTCACTACAAAAATGGTGAAAATCTTGCAGTCACAGTTCGCAAAACTAAAAAGTTTCCGGACCGTGTTATCTCTCGAAGAGGTGATCACAATTGGCCACCGGGATCTTATGATGTAACACCTTGCGACTTCTTCCCTTGGTCTACGCCAACAGCCCAACGTTGCTTCAAGACCTCAAAGATAGAATTCGTGAGGCTATCGTGGACACTTTGCGATTTGGTTATGGACAATTTCATAAATAGGATATGGTCCTGTAAGCGTGGTCATGGTGATCATTTGGCTGATGTTGTTTTTCATTATTATGCCGTTGATAATTCCTTCCTCTTTATTAGGAAATAAACATCCGAGATAAACATTTATCTCAAAAAATAATGTGTTTAATTTGCTATTGAATAATTTCTGATTAGTAATTGATTATGATTAAAAATAATCTAAAAATAATCGGGATTACTGGAGATTACACAGTGCAACACGAAAAAATATAAAATATATCACTACGTGATAAAATACCAAAAAAAGACCCATGTCTCCCAGTTTTGCTCAAAGTCATGCACTTGTATGCCCCCCACCCCCCAAGGTTTCGCGACTCGATGTCATTTTTGCGAAAAAAATATCATTTTCTCAGGTTCATATCATGCAAACCGTTTGGAATTCTGATTTACCCTCTGAGGCAAACTAGTAGCTCTTGGCATAAAGACCATTAAGAACTTCATCTTGAATCTTATTCCCCATCTTATTCCCCCCTGTTTATGTCCATAGGTAGCAAACCCTTCAAAATTCAAGGAAACAATCAATTATTAAAAATTACCAAAGATCTCAATAATCAACTTTCGAGAACATATGAACTTCCTAGGAATGATTCTTAAAAGTTTATCAATTTCTCGAATAGTATTTGCAAGATATGATCCTGAGAAAATGATCACTTATTTGCAAAAATGACACCGATGGGGTCCATAAAGAAACGCATGACTTTTTTTTTTACTAACACTCAGAGGTGCCCCCTATGAATGCAATCCATTGTGTTAGCGGTGGGAAGTAAGGCTATTGGAGAGAGGGAAGATGGAGTAGTGTTTGTTGACGTTTGACTTGAACAGGTCGGCTGAAGAACGAATTTTCTCTATAGTGCGTCGTCCGGTCAACCGGCCATTTGGAAGTAAACGGACTCCCTGGTTAGCCACGTATTCCAGCTAAATGTTCTCGCGTCAGAAATCAGACAACGGATATCTTGTGAACAGATATCATGAAAATATCTATAGACTAGCGATATACAACTCACACTATGGCGATGCTGTAGGGAAACAATAGAATTGGTTAGTCTACCATTCCCTATCATCACCACCGCTCTCCTCTGTACACAATCCAGAAGCTGCAAAGATGTCCCTGGAGCTCCTGCCCATATTTGGGAGTTATATTCAATTTTGGTATTTCTTGCATCGCTTTAAAAAGCCTAAACACTTGAATGCTTCTTTCGACACTTCGAATATATGGCCAGCCCAACGAGCATCACCCTGTATCTTCATGCAAAGAACATCAAGAGTGTGTGATTCGTCGATATCCACACCACCCACAGAGATTGACGACGATGCTGTGTGTCTGTTGTTGTGTGACAACAAACAAAAAAAAAAAAATAATTCGACTACTTGTCTTTTGATTATTCGAGTCTTTTTGACTTTACGACCGGAATAAATTTCAGGTCAATTTCATGTAGGCGAAAGTGTTTGTCACTACATTTTTTAATGACATTTAATACATTTGACCGCAGTAATCATTAAAAATAATCAAAAAGAATCGAGTAATCAAAAGAAAAGAAGTCGTGTTACTTTATTGATTATTTTTGGTAATCGCGAGTAATACCGATTATTTTTAGATTATTTGTAATCGTAATCAATTAGAAAAAAAGGAAACTGAATATAATCGTAATCATTCACCCTTCACCCTTCAAAAAAATATAATCTAATTACTAATTTGATTGATTTCCAATGATTACTTAACTGCTATGTCTTAAGATATTCAACGCTTTGGAAAAATTAACCGGATCTTTACGAGTATTGTGTTTATTAAACTGCCATCCTCATACACTTGTAAGCGCTTCGTGCATGGAAAATACCCCAGCTGTACTGTGATGAAAACATCAGCAAGTAACTTCGTCTTTCCCCTTGTTTGCCTGATTCAGATATAATATTTACAAAGAATAAATCGAAATTAATTTTTTTTTTAATTTTGTTTTATATCTTCAGTTTCCGATCAGTTACATACAAATGTACCTGCCGCTTTTATCAGCTAAATAGGATAGAAAACATTGCAGATATTTCCCACTAAATATGCGATTGCAGACACTGTAGAATATTTGCATTTACATTGCAGGCACCGTCGTCAATGTTGTAAGAAAACGACTGTTGGCTTTTTTATTACAATCACTGTGCAATTTTCTTGTTGTCTGTCTTCTCATGGCCATTGTCTTTGGATGCGGAGAAAAAACAATCCATGATCCTTTGATTTGCGGGCAGCGTATGAACGACACAGTCGACAATTTACATGTTTGCAACATGTCAATACACTTTATGTTATTTTAGCAATGCAAATTTTATGTTTATTTTGTATAGAAAATAACACGTTGCAAATTTCTATAAAACACATAAACACAGAAATTGTTGACAATATTGCCTTAAGGATTAAAATGACAGCCACAGAAACAGGATTGCGTTTTTTGCGAGGGGCGAGTAGCTGCTTTTGTGAAGACCTAGGGGAAATTGAGATTCTAGAATTACAATCTCTACATTAAACACAAACAATATGAATTTTAACAATATTAATATAAAATCTTATCTATGTCCGTAGCTATACACATTAATGATTCATATATGAATTCTGATGAACTTTGTTAATTGCAACGATAAGATCTTTTGTATCATAATCCATTTTCTACTTTTTGTTCTTTGCTCATATGTTCAAGGTTCTGAACGATATTTTTGGCTATTTTATTAAAATGTATAAAGATGAGATAAGAGATAATCATAATTCCGAAATAGAGGTCGGTGATGACGAACGTCGCTAAACAACCTGCTTATGACGATTGCCTTTAAATATTCATTAGGAAGCTTATATGGTCGCTGTGAGAGAATGCCGAATCTTATTTCAGAATTTCCGAGAGTGGAATCTACTACAGGCGAAAAAAGTCACTGATATGCGAGTATAGTAAATGGTTGGATGTTAGGAGATGCAGTTCTTGATCATGTCCAGAATTTCGGAGCGATAGAGTGCAGCTATTCACCGCCTTAGGGTAAGCAAACTCGTTGCTCTGGATATTTCCAAGTCGTTCGATAGGATCTGGCACAATGCACTCATATCGAAACTTTTTGCATTTGGTGTTGGCAAGGACTTCTCTCGATTCGTATCGAGTTCTGTCAGAGATCGCTCAATGCCAGTTGTTATAGGTGGGGTCTCATCCAACGAGCATTGGCTGACCGTAGGAGTACCACAAGGTTCATCTTCTCTTTCTCTATTTCTTATTTCCATTGATGACCTGCTAGGTCAGACTGTGAACCAATTCTACTTTTCGTTCCTCTGTCATTCAAATTCATTTGACCATCGACCACATATTCTGGAGGTGGAGCGAACGATGTGGGGTCAAATGAACAGAATGGAATTTAATGAACGCAAAACCCAGTGCTGTTTGTTGTCATACAAACGTTCACCTGATCCAGCATTGTCGTCAATCTCTATGGGTGGTGTAGACATATTGTCAAAAGAAGCATTCAAGTATTTATGCTATTTAAATCGGTCCCGTCTGATCTCGTAACTATTTGCACCACCTTCACCGGACCTAAAATCGAATATAACTCCCATATATGGGCAGGGGATCCAAATACATCTTTGCAGCTTCTGAACCGTGAACAGTGGAGAGCGGTGATAATTGTTGGGAATAGTAGGGTATACAACTCTATTGTCTCCCTACAGCATCGCCGAAACGTGGTTAACATTTCGTTTTTCTATGGATATATTAACTGTAAATGTTCCTCAAATATCTGTTGTCCAAAACATTTAGCTGCAATATGCGGCTATCCAAGGACTCTCATCCGTTCCTTGTTAAATGGCGAGATACTCGGACGACGCATTATAGAGAAAAATCGTTCTTCAGCCGAACTGTTCGTATTCGGAATATTCTTCCAGCAAATATGTTTCCTGCCAGTTACCACATTCTCAAATTCAAGACAAATACTACCTCTTGTTTTCTCCATCCGATATCCTAATTTCCTATCGCTAACACAGTGCATTGCATTTATAAGGGGGTATCACCTTATATATATAAGAAAAACATCTCTAGGAAAAAAAAACACCATTTGGAACCGTCTTCATACATCAGGTTGCTATCAGTGAGTATTGATTTGAGTGATGTTTCCCGCCTCATCCTTCATAGAATGGTGAGAGAAATATCGAATATATAAAACTATAATCTGTTTGCCAGCAAGACCTTTGTGTACCTTTCCATGCAGACATAATTCTTTTTATTCATGCCAAAATGTTTCCAATACCTTGCACTTTGCCGGCTCCGATTATGATGATTATGATTTTTGTATGGACGACTGTTTAATTTATATTATGATTATGTCAAAGAGACGTGATTGAATAATCCAGAACCGAATAAATTACACAATGAGGTTTTGATAATCTTCTGATCGCAGCTGTTTGGCATCGAGTTTACTTGTTTGACTCTCATATTCACGCTCTCGTCCGACCCACGCTTTCAAATTGAAGTTATTATTTTCATCTTAAGTCAAGCTCAACTCAAATCTTTGGCAGCAGATTAGAAATGTCAGATTTATTTCCACTAGTATTGAAATTGTACCCATGCTGGAGTTCTTGAAAGCCAAATCTAAATTTGATAAAAAACTGTCGGTAACCGAGCCCAATTTTTGTAAGGAGCGATAATCAATAAACTATTGATTGATATATCATTTCCCGATCAGACTTTATATTCAGAACTGAAAGTGAAACATTTTTATTCCTTGGCAGGGCAAACAGAATAGAACTCAACCAGACTCCATTTTAGACACACCACAAAAAAAATGCAAGCACATGAAAACGACTTAATAAATGTTGTATTTCATTGAGCGGAGGTTTTACAAATCACCAAACTGGGTGAATTTGCTTGAGGTTATATAATTAAATACGGTTTAGAGAACAATAGTAACAGGTTTTTTGTAGTGCGTCTTCTTCGTAGAAAGGCCGTTTGTTTGGCTTTGCTCTACCCACCGCTAATATAACACGTATGTGCCTTGAGTCTTTTAACGGCTACTAATCAAATGGATGGTGTAGACAAAGTTCGTGCCTTAAGTCTTTCATTTTGGGAATTCACAGATTTCTACCAATCACACCAACAATCGTTCATCTTTTCTTTATAATCATCAATGAAAACAACAACAACGACAAATATGCAAATTACATCAACAGATGACATAGAAAAAAGCTCTTCATTCCAAGTGGGGTATTTCACTTTAAAGGTATCCCAAAAAAAAAGCTAATTTGTTGTTATTGTTTTCGTTGTCAGCCATGCCATAACCATTAGGGTGGAGTGAAATTCAAAAAAAAAAAGTTAACCTCGGAAAGAGATGTAGTCTGGGGTCCTAATGAGGGGAAAAATATAGAAAAAAATTTTAAAAAATTTTTAGGGGTCGCGCCACTCCCTCGAAATTTGGAAATTATCGCTATTTTGGCGTTGATTTTAGAAAAATCCTAAAAAGTTTTATGTCAATAAATGTTTGCAATAGCGTAAACAATAAAATAAGGGCAAGAAAAAATTTAAAAAAAATTTTCTCATTGTTCAAAAATTTCAAAAAGTAAAATAAGTCAAATCGTCCCTTCTTCAGAAAATTGACTGAACAATGAAATGGCTACCAAAGCTACAAATATTAGTCGATTATCCTCATATTTGCCTCAAATACTTTTGTTTGGGCACTGAACAAGCTCAAATTTCGAATAAGTTAAGTCGTTAAGTTTTAGGATTTTTCTAAAATCAACGCCAAAATAGCAATAATTTCCAAATTTCGAGGAAGTGGCGCGACCCCTAAAAATTTTTTAAAATTTTTTTCTTTATTTTTCCCCTCATTAGGACCCCAGACTACATCTCTTTTCGAGGTTAACTTTTTCAAATTAAAAAAAAAGCATGTTTTCACTCCACCCTAATAACCATGGAGAGAAGAAAAAAAAATGCCACAAAAGACATACACACATGCTAATGCTCTCTCTCGCACAGCACAGCAAAAGTAAAGAATTTCACCACACTTTCTTGTATTCACTATTTCAGTTTACCACTTTGTGTGAAGTTGGCGGGGCCAACTGCTGCCATAGCATCAAATTGTGGAGCTCGCCGCCAACAGTTTACTGCGAACCGTGCTTGAGTTAACAACGTCGTCTACCAGTTGGTAAGTTAACGCGGATTAAGTCAAAATACAAAAACAACAACAACAAAAACACACAGTAAAAAACTAAAAGATACTGCGTGTGTGTAGGAAAAAGAAAGAAAATACCATAAGCAACCGGCGGTTTTGTGTTAACCCAACAACAACGGCTACGATCAAATAGAAGACAAGTGTTTGGATGTGTGTGAGTGTGTGTATTAGTGCTCACTGTGAAAACTACCTGTGTGTGTGTGTGTGTGTATGGTGGCTTAAAACGCAATA
The DNA here is from genome assembly GCA_958296145.1 of Hydrotaea cyrtoneurina. Taxonomy (NCBI): domain Eukaryota; kingdom Metazoa; phylum Arthropoda; class Insecta; order Diptera; family Muscidae; genus Hydrotaea; species Hydrotaea cyrtoneurina. Next base: position 46,474,089 of record OY282516.1, on the reverse strand, counting down.
TCGCAACAATAGTGCAGGGAAGGCATGGATGGTTGTAATGTACACAGGCACACACTCACCATATGACGAATATGGCCAAAACCTACATACATTCAGACATACACACGAACGGGTAGCTAACTGAAATTGCTCACAGTCGCGAGTATTGTTTTTAAAGATACATATTTCAAAATGCGATTATAAAAAAACTTTCTTTTTTTTCGCCTTCTGTTTCTCTCCATTACACTTACTACTCTTTGCACTGCCATGCAAAAAAAAAAATACGAAGAAACAAATATAAAGTGAAGCATAAGAAAAAAAAGATCATGTGAATGTGTTTTTACCAAAAAAAAAAAAAAATATACACCCAGTGTAACATTTAAAAAACACCCCTCCGCATGGAAATTGTTTAAATAAAATGTGCTTAAGTTAATCACACAAAAATTTAAAAAAAAAGATGGAAACACATACAAAAGCAAAACAATAAATAAAAAAAGTGTGTGTTGCATGGATTGTTGAAGGAAAACATATTGTGGCGCAAAATGAAGTGCAGCCAGAAGATGCCATTTTCAAAGTGTACATGCAACACACATTTCTAATTAAATCAAGTGCATGTGGATGTGGACGTGTGTGTGTGTGTATAGAAAGAAGCGTGCAGAATATCCTACACTAACTAATGCTGTGCTAAATCTGTATATGCAATAAATAAAACTGAAAATGCAACAATGAAAAAAAAAAAAGAAATTAATGAAAGAATCTGTGCATAATTTGGGTTGAGTGTTAGCAATGCAGATGTGTTTGGTGTACAAGTACTCAGGAAAATGTCTGTTGCACGATATGCATGTTAATCTTAATTTCAGATCTGCTACGACTCTCTGGTGTTATCTTGAGATTTTGGCAATTCATATACTTACACATGGAAGAAAAGGTGTACGAATTTATTTGCCCTCGAATGTATGAAGCTTACGGGTTTACATTAAAAGTTTTTCTTAATACCAAAAATTGGCGAAAATTCACATTTAATTCGACATCAACTTTTATACAGGGGGTGTTATTTTGATATTCAAAGAAAAATTGTTTTTTTTTGTGATAAATGATCGAATGTTTATTTCATAATAAAGAGGAATGTATGCCGTTAATAATGAAAAACAACATCAACCAAATGGCCACCACGAACACGCTAACAGGACCATATGCTTTTCATGAAATTGTCCATAAGCAAATCACAAAGTGGCTGCCCTATGTCCTCGGTAGCCTCACGAATTTTATCTTTGAGGTCTTCAATTGACGCTGGGCTGTTGGCGTAGATCTTATCTTTCATGTGGCCCCAAAGACAGAAGTCGCACGGTGTTAAATCACAAGATCCTCTTCGAGAGATAACACGTTCCGGAAACTTTTTGGTTTTGCGAATTGTGACTGCACGATGTTCACCATTTTTGTAGAGCATTTTAATAATTTCATTGCCTTGTTGAAGCGTGTATCGTTCCATTTTTAGTAATGGCGTAGTTTCTGCTTGTCAAATGTGAAAGAATAAAAGCTTCAAAAGTGACAGCTACTGAAATACTGCTTGATTCAAAATAACACCTCTTGTTGGAGAACCCTGTAAATGTGTGTTGTGACTTCAAGGTGGACATGATTTGGGACTCCTGGCACACCTCCAGGATATACCTTATATACACAGAGGTTCTTTGTCGCCATCGCATTGAAACCCAACGAAAACTCGGTTTTAATAAACAACTGCATCCTTTCGTACTACTGAATTTCAATTACTGCAACTCATATTGAATGTAATGCCGATTGTTGAAACCAGTTAAAACCAATTAAAGCAAACATTGCATCCGAATTTTCGGTAGAACAACACATGATGTAATAGGACCTTCAACTTATTAACAGCTGCGATCTCTATTTGGCAGCTATTTATTCAAAAATGATTTTTTGAAATATTTACAAGGTGGCTTTTGAATGAATGTATGTATATTAAGAGGTTCATATAACTTTTTTTCATTGAGTGATAAACAAATATTTTATCTTTGTTCATTTATTAAGTCGTTATTAAATTTGTAGGTTTAGTATTGTAAACTTCGTATTTGCAATAACCCCACAACAAAAAAATCAATTGCAATTGGGTCACGAGATCTGGAAAACCCATTGAAATGTATTGTGTCTTGTATTGGGGAATTTTCGCTGCAATTCGGTCAGAACAGGACTAAGAATGTGACAGGTTGTATCATCTTGTTACTCTCTTACTCTCACGAGGTGGAAAACTGACGCTGAAGAATGTTTGATCTTCTTATCCTGTTTTGAACCAGGGTTTACTTGTGTGATAGTCTCATCCGTTCATTGTGAAATGCCCGGTTGACCGGACGACGCACTATAGAGAAAATTCGTTCTTTAGCCGAACCGTTCGTATGTGGAATAATCTTCCAGCAAATGTGTTTCCTGCCAGTTGTGACATTCAGAAATTCAAAACAAATGTCAACAAACACTACTCCCTCTTTCCTCCTTCCGATACCCTAATTTCCTTCCACTAACACAATGCATTGCATTTATAGGGGGCATCCCCTGAGTGTTGGCCTTCAAAAAAACATCTTTGAGACACGGCCTCCATGCACTGTAACAGTACGACCGTAGCAACTTTCATTAGCCATCCTTACAACATTCATAAGCCAACCTGTACTGTTGTTTCTTTGGAGGTTAATCGCTTTTAAACTGAATAGAAATGCTTTACCATTTTATTAAATAAGAAATAAAGAAATTTGCAATCCATCCAATATTGATAGATTTCCGAAACAAAGCACGCTATACGCATGTCCAAGGGCATAGGAAAAATTAAATCTTCCTCTTCAGATGGTCTATGCGACTTTTGTCAGTGTGGGTGACATTTGGTCAGGCCTAAGGATTTTCCTTCCTATTTCCTATTTCTTCATCACCTGCCCAACACCAATTCGATCCGGCATCTTCTATGCGAAATGAATTCAGTGTCGACAGCCCAGTTTATCTAAACTGCTTTACAATTTGGCTGTTTTTACATTTTTTTTCTGCGAAATCTCTGTGCAAATTCCACAACGATTCCTGATAATAAAAGGAGTAGGAAACTAGAAAATTTCTTGTAAAAGATGCCTTCGAGAAATTGTTTTCGATTAAAAGGTTCAAGAGAATATGACTGTTATCTCGAAAACCCAACATTTTAATTTTGAATCTTCAAAACTATTCGAGAAGGACGCTCTATCAATGAATCAACAAATGTAAGCCGATCAATTTCATATATGTGCATAATCGGCAGATCTAATGATTAATTGGCAGAAATCTTTACAAAATGCCAGTGGTAATAAATTACAATTGGAAATCGAAGTAAATGTTAACATACAAATAATTTATTTGCAATGACATGGGCGATTTACAAGAATCTTTCTGTTGGCCATTAAATAACTCAACATTCAACACGGATACATGTTAGATACAAATAGAAATATACACATGCCTAGCTTTGTACGAGTATCTACAGGTACAGTGTACATTAGACTGGGTTACGATGAAGGGGAATACATCAAATTGCATTTGGTTTCGCAGTTACTTTCCAGACTTAATATTGGTATATTTTAGGAAAATCGCCATCCATAATTTCATAACAATTCCATCTCAACCTTCATGGGTTATATCCCCATGAGGGGAGGAAACTTGTCCCAAAATGTTTCATCAAATCAAGTTAGCAAATCCGTTGCAGTCACCCTAATGTACATTTTATACGCACGTATGTACAATGACAAGTGATAGAAGACCAAAAACAAGAGAAAAAAACAAGAATTGTTGACGTTGCGGTTTAATGCTGTTTTATTTGGATGCATAACCTCGATTTCCACCAAGAAAAGCTACGAAAAATCCGCTAAAACCGGGTTTGGTCAAACTACATGATTTCAATAGCGTCAATAGTAAAACTCGTATGGACGAGTAAGCGTTCAATTGGTACATATTGTTTTTTTTTTTTTTGTTTGTTAAAGGTAATGAGCTGAAATGGACAAAGTCATGGAAAACAAGAAATTATTGGTTACACCAAATGATAAATCTAGTTTTTCTTTATTTTGCTTTTCTTTGCCAATTTGGACGTTGTTGCTGCTGCTGCTGTTGTCATCATTAAGATTTTCCAGTTCTTACTCCTCGCCTGCATTGGCAGTATTATTTGTTTTTGTCTTCTTTTGGCCTTAGTCAAAATCTGACTGAAATCGAGTCAGTCGATGTGTACTCGTATATGTGGTGTCCAAGATCATGGTCAGCGTTATAGTTGTAGACAGCAAACAGCAGTAAAAGATGAAGAAAATTTCATGGTAATGGCCATTGAATGTGTTGTGTAGTCAAGGTTACGTTTCTTTTGTGCTTTCTGTGTAGTTGAAAGAGACGTCGCCAGAAAAAAGAACATTAATTTAATGGCTGGTAATGATGAGGGCAAATTATGCGATCTATGAAGGTATTTTTTTGTTTGTATTGTCTGAAATTATTATTTAATGTCTTGTCCGGCATAAAGGGAATATTTCTGTGGCTTAGAAGCACATTGTTCTGTTTTTATTTGTGCGATTACGAAATATTTGAAAAGGAATTTGATGAATTATTTTATGTAATACTAACGTACATACTTGGACGAGTGTTGTTGACCTTTAGTTTAGTTGGACTTCATCAGTTAGTAAGTGGTCAGGGGTCCAATGGCGGGGTGATACGAACGTCTAAGAAAAGTAGCTACAGCAACTTACTACATAATATTTATATAGATTACCGATACCTTTTAACGTCAACATGAATTTTTAGAATATATAAAATGTATATGTGCCAATTTACACGATGACTTTTTAAATAAAAACATACGTGTTGACATATCGCTCATTTACTTGAATAGTGGCATAACTCAAAATAGGATTTTTACAGGACAGCCGTTTAAAATTGTCAATTTCGTCGTACTTTCCAAATATGGAAAAATTACTACAGGCTATTTCAATAATATGTAGACCTGTCATATGAATTCACAATACTCAGTAGAACAAAAGCCAATTTAAATTAGAGATTTACAGCTTTTCCAAGATCAAAAATATATAAAGTGAATTTTGAATTATGCCACTATTCAAGTAAATGAGCGATAAATATAAAATTGGCAACGTCAAACAAATATATTTTTTTAATTTACTATTAAAAAGTCAAATTTCGCCCAATTTCCATTTCTTGACTGTTTTGCTATACCTTCTGCTTCTGTACCCCTTTCGCCAACCCTACTCCACACATCGACAGCTGTGTCGACTCGCACTGGGTGGAAAGATATCGTGTAAATCGGTTCAAAGTCAATACATTTCAAATGTTGTGTCTTTTAATTTAGAAGTTTTTTCTGCTAAATTGTGTTATAGCTCTGTATGTTGATCCTTGAATCCTTTATTCGTAGCAATTTTTCAAAGAATATATTCAATATTCTTCATAAGGCTCAACTATTGAATAAATTTTTTAGTTAAGTAATGGCCTAAAAAGTCGCGATGATGTCTTCAAATAATTAGGATATGCACACCATTTAGTAAAAACTAATATTTTCATCAGACTTCTAGCCTAGAAATACCATTCAGCACAATTTAATAGTTTGAAAACACTAAGGAATAATAATGAAAACCTAAAAGTAATTGCTGTTTGCGGGATCTTTCAATGTGTTTTCTTAAGCCTGTTTGTTTTTCAAAATTGAAGAAAACTCAGAACATTTGCACCAGCGAATGCAATTTATTATTTATTTCGCTCGAATGCAATTTTTATTACGGTCCAATTATGCAAAAACAACAGCAAACTGTTTATTGTCTGCTCTTGAACACCCTCAGAATCTAATTCGATAATTCAGTTTATAGACGTATCCATGAGCCAAAAATGAAACACATTCGGATTCTCTAAGCTCCATTCGTCCTTTCGTAAAATCTTCCAGGTGGTCGAATAACATTGCTGCGATCGACGACTGATGGACACAGGCGTATACAGCATCAATATGCTGCTAGGTATCCAGCCTGCAGGTATGTGTTAATGGATTGCTATCCGATGGACTAACACATTTTAACATAGAGCACACCTTTTTATAATAAAAATCCTTGCAAATCATGGATCATTTAAGATCAAAGGGTTAGACAAACATTTATGACTTTAACACATGTCCACAATCAAACCTTCAAACATGAACTGACAAAAACTCAACACTGAAAACTCAAAAAGCCCAAAAAAATCATCACTTAAAAATCAAAATAAAAGATCTTAGAGTTGGACAAAGGGATTTAAAGATCGTTTCGCCCAGTATCAGTGGCAAAAATAGTATTTGATGGCAAACAATTTGCCACAGATACTGGGCGAAACGATCTTGAAATCCCTTTGTCCAAATCAAAGTTCTTTTATTTTCCTATCAGCTGACAATGAGAATGGGCACAAATGTTTAATGAAAATCGTAAAGGGTCGTAAATGAAGGTTACATTTTACAGTAAATGAAGGTTACAAGGTTACAGAAATTGTGTTTTCCCCAAATTTTTTTTTTCCAAAATTTTTTTTTTCGAATTTTTTTTTTTTAAAAAAAATTTTTTTTTACAATATTTTTTTTTCAATAAAAATTTTTTTTTTTTACAAAATTTTTTTTTTTACAAAATTTTTTTTTTAAAAAATTTTTTTTTGTACAAAATTTTTTTTTTCAAAATTTTTTTTCCATATTTCAACAAAAAGCAAAAATCTATTTGTTATATCCGTTTCGGTTTACTCCGCAGTTGCAACACAAACAATACTGCATCAAGAGTGTAATAACCTGTACGTCAACTTTTTCTTGACGTCGCCATCGCCATGGCCACATCATTGTGGTCTTGTCCGTGGCCGTGTTTCTAGTCCCCGTTGCCCGTTGATTGTGGTCCAATGAGCATAATTTAACAAATCCACATGAAATCTTAACGGACACACTTGTATGTCAGATAAACCAACTCTGCTGAAAAATTGGCCAACCAAAACTGAGACTGAGACTGCGACTGCCAGAGCAAGGTAATGACCAACATGAAAACCGGCTGAAAGGCGGCGGCACCGCACAAAAAAAAAATTCAAATTTGCCAAATGTGTGACGTGCCATTTTCCTGTATACCCAACACCACTTACCACACAGGAGTTTCCCACTTCCAACGAACAAAAAACAAGAATGACTGCATTGCTAAACAGGTCAACAAATACATTTTACAGATTTGTGTTCTAAAAAACAGAAATAAAAAAAAAATAAATAGCCCCAACACTTGTTTTCAATTTCGTGTAAAAAATAGTGAAAATATGCATGCCAACAAATAGTTTGTAACATTTAGCTGTTCCTATTTTCTTGTTTATTATTTTTCGTATTGTAAATTCACTTAAAAAATTTGTAGAGCACATCAATCAATACACGTAGTATCATAAAGAAATTGACGTACCTGACTGCCTGCTTCTGTGGTGTGTGTGTGTGTCTTATATTTTATTTTTTTTTGCACAGCAAAAATGAAATGAGAAGCTTGAAACGAATTTCATATTAACACCACGTATCGGAATCGCATGCATTCATTAGCCGATTTTTTCCAGCTGGCCAATAACATAAACATCAAGCAACAGAACGATACAAAAAAGAAACATTATCACTCTCCTCCATCTTCTTTAACTAAATATTTACAAATCAAAGACTCTACCCCGTTCGCAGATACTTGAAGTGGATGTGTAGAGTGCCGGCCGCACACTTCAACTCCTCTACCACAGCGTCGTGTTCTGTTCACTTGTTGTATGCGGATAAAAAAGTGTATTTCATCCAAATGCGGCGCTCCAGCGATGCTGTATTTTAAAGGTATGTATCTGAGATTAGACGTAAGAGAAGACGTACACAAAAAAACAAAGAAGACTGCACAATAACAGAAAATACAAATCGGTGTTTTTACTTTTTGTTCGCAGTCTCTCTCTCTCTCTCTCGCACACTCTTTTTTCGTTTTTGCTGTGCTGCGACGAGAAAGTTTCTGAAATACTTTCCTTGTGGCAGCAGCAGCAGGTTGAATACGAAATTGTTAATGTGATTTCTTTAAGCTCAATAATATTTAGGCGAAAATAGCATTAACTTTGCAAATCCGTGATATCTACACACGTCCGAACGCATGCGCGCGTTGCCGTTCAGCAGAGTTCATTGCAAATGCAAACAGGATTTTCACATACAATGACATTTAAAGTCAATGTACGCTTACTCGAATGGGATTGTGGGTTGCAAGTTATAGATGTGGGGCAAAGCAACAAAAAAAAAAATGGACTATCCAGAGAGGCACAACTAAGTCCTCCAAGGCATCAATTTCCCCCACTCCAAGTAAACCCACACAAAACAGTCTAGTGGTACGGACGAGGCTGCCAATTCACAGTGACAAAACATAAGAATTTATGCTTACCAAACACGCATCTAAATTGATTCATAGTATCACATACAGTATGGCATGTGATACGGCCCTGTGGAAACCACATGTCAAGCTAGTCCAATTCTTCCATTTGGGGGCAAAGAAAAAGTCCGTGGTGAAGAAGTACGCTTAAACCTCTGGCAGTTTTTTGCTTTAAAAATTAGCCTCGGAGCTGAAGATCACAAAATGGTTGCAACATGTGAAACACATTTTTTACAGAGCCTGCATTTTCATAACAAAACAAAATGATTGACAAGCGTTGTACGTTTGTAATTCTATACATGATGAATAATCTGTTGTTTTTTTTTAATTATTAATAAGTCAACAATTTAAAATGTTTCACATCCTTGAAGGACGAATAGGTTATGTTAGGTTAAATGAGAGCGGATGCACTCGGATGCCATGAATTGGACCGTTGTGATAGCCTTGATTGCAGAAGGGGGGGAAGAATCTAGATAACTAGAGGAGAGGAGAGGGAGAAAGTATAATGCAGCACACCCTGAGAACCATTTGGTAAAGTTCAGTAAGAAAGTCAGAGGTACACTGGCCAGTGGGTTCCTAGTTTTCAACAAGAGGTGTTACTTTGGTATTCAAAGAAAAATGAAATTTTTTGTGATAAATGATCCGATGTTTATTTCTTAATAAAGAGAAAGGTATGCCGTTAATAATGAAAGACAACATCAGCCAAATGGCCACCACGACCACGTTTACAGGACCATATCCTTTTTATGAAATTTTCCATAACAAAATCACAAAGTGGCAGGCCTATGTCCTCGGTAGCGAATTTTATCTTTGAAGTCTTGAATCGACGCTGGGCTGTTGGCAAAGACCTTATCTTTCATGTGGCCCCAAAGATAGAAGTCGCACGGTATTAAATCACAAGATCTCGGTGGCCACCTCTTCAAGAGATAACACGGTCCGGAAACTTTTTAGTGACTGCACGATTTTCACCAGTTTTGTAGTGAATTTTAATAATTTCAATGCGTTGTTGAAGCGTGTATCATTCCATTTTTAGTAATGACGTAGTTTCTACTTGTCAAATGTCAAAGAAGCTACCAAAATACGGGGTGATTCAAAATAACACCTCTTGTTGGAGAACCCTATATAACGTATTTGCTAATAATATTACGTATTTGTGTATAAGCAATAGCGTGTTTGGGAAAACTTATTAAATACGAATAAGTGTGTATTTGCAGGAGTTGACGTAATTTTTTTTGCCTCTACGCTCTTTCGCCTAATAACAACAATCGAGAGAATAAGATGAATCGATATATATAGATTCACAAATTTCAAAAAATAAAAAAAACACAAAAATGTATGCACGCTGAAAAATACGTCTTTTTTTTGTTTACACACAAGTAAAAGTGTTTGGTGTTTGTAGCAAGTAAAGCTTATTTCCTTCTACACAAAGCTTATTTGGATGTAAATATAACTCGTTTGCTATTAGTATTACATATTTGTGTATAAGCAATAGCGTGTTTGGGAATAACAGACAACGAACTTATTAAATTCAACAAAGTACAACATTTGGGTGCGAATAAGTGTGTATTTGCAGCTATTTTCGTATTTATCTGCCGCTGCGCTCTTTAAGAGAGTAATAATAACGGAGATTCACAAACTGAAATAAATTTAAAAAAAATAACAAAAAATTTTATATAGACATACATATAACATACAAACAAATTAATGTTGTGGTATGTGCAAATACATATATGTTTGAGGCATAATTTGTTTGCTGAAATTTGTTAAAATTACCATTTTTTTAGTCACATTCGTATTCATCGATAGACAATATAATTTTACAAAGGTAAATTATAAAAATATTTAAATCGCAATTAAAATCGAAAAAGGCCTGGCCGGACCAGTGTGTTGGGTAACTCTAGAGTTAGCTTATAAGCATTTCTCATGATCATTTAGGAAAACGCTTTTCTTCACCCCCCAACAATAGAAACGAAAACAAAAACCCATGCTTTACTTAAATAACCTCAACAGTTTTCCAGCAAATCAAAATCCCTGTTTTCCCCCAGGAGCACTCAACTGCGATAAGTGTGGGAAAAGGCATCACAGCATTGGCAAATAACAATAACAACCAGTTTTCGCTACGACTACACAGAGTTCATGAACCTTTAGTACCTTTCAAAAGCCAGACGAACAGTGTAATAACAATTATCTCCCTCCTGCCACTCAAGTGAACAAAAGGCCCCAACGAACAATTACTTAATAAACGTTAGTCGCTGTCGCTGTTGAAGTCGAAAGAGTCGACTCGTTGTTTTCTTCACAGCAAAAAAAGAGTCTCAGTCTTATGACTTCATTACTTTACAATTTTGTTGCTTTCCTGCTCGCATAAAAAGAATCATAGAAATGAAAGTAAAATAGTGGCGGTACAAAAATAGAAATAGTTAACAAAAAAAAATAGTAAACGATTTTACAACCAACTGATGAAAAAAAAACATTCACAAAACAGCAATAAAGAAAGAGCAATACCAATCGAATAACGAGATGCAAGTAAGCGATGGCCTTAAACTCGAACAAACATCACATATACGTGAAGGTAGCGACTATTTAAGTAGTACGTGGTCTGCAGAGCCACACCATAGACCGAACTCCACACTGCACACTCCGAACTCCACTTCCCATACTCTCGTTTCACAGACAGAGTTCGTTTCCACAGCCATGGCTGGCGAAGCACAATGGATTAGGCCAAATGGTACAAAACAAAAACACAATTACGAGATCGGTTTATTGCAAAATGAAAGTGAAAGCAGTTCTCCGGTGTTTTTTCTTCTTCTTCTTCTTCTTCTTCATCTTTCTATCAGCCTTTTCTTTATAAATTTTGTTCCGTTTGTTAGTTTTGAGAAAGGTTAAAAACTAATAATTGTCTATATTGTTACATTGACCATTAAAAGACCGAGAAAAAGCAACAACAACGAACAAAAAAAAACACAAAACAGAAGCCACACCAAACACTTATTGTGGCATAAACGAATGATAGAATTAACGCCAACATATGCAGTGAGCATACGATGATGTCTTACATTATTTCCGGCGCTGTATTGTTTGTCCCATCCCATTCCAAGGTGATGTTCGACCCTGGAGTCTATTTAAACTGATAGATGAGTGGACTTTTCTAATAGACGATTCATTGACTAATGATTATGGGAGTGATGATGAAGTGAAATGTTAATGTGAGTTGAGCTAGTGGGCCTGTGGGGCTAGTAAGTTCCTTGTACTTGCTATGGGCATCTTTCAGGGTTAGTTTTTTGTGTATCTCTCACTAACTTGTGCCACAGATAATGACGCCTTTGTGTCACTGTTTGTAACAATAAATTGAACCCATTACTGATGATGGAAACTAATGAATTTCTGAATCTATGTGTTTTGGCAAATATAAATCCATCTCGACTAGCCCTATTGAGAATTACCTAAAACCAAATTTTGGAATTTACATAAATATTTCCCTGAACATTCCATTAAGGAGTAGATAAACTGCATGCAATTCACATATTAGTTTCACAAGGAGCTGTCTGAAATATATAAGAGTGTCATCTGATTTGTGTTATTTTTATATCCGTAACAAATCACTTGAAAATTAAATACAGTAAAATCCCGATAATTCGTAATGTCAAGGGACCGACATTTTTCTACGAATTAGCGGGGTTTTCGAATTAGCGGGGTTTCGAATTAGCGGAGTGAAGAAAGAAAAAATACGAATTACCGAGATTTTTATTCAATAATGAATATATGTACATACAGGGTGCGGCTAAAGTAACTATATGATTTGTTTTTTAAATAACTATTGAATGGAATGAAAAAACAAAAAAAATTATGATAAAAAGAAAGTTTATTTTATGTTATTTTTTTACATTAATTATGAAAAATAATATCAGTTAAATGAGAACCGTTACAGAGTAATGCTACAAAATTTTTTATTTCCGCAATTGCCACCAAACGCCAATATATGGCCACCACGATCGCCAGATTTGACTGCACCGGATTTTTTCTTGTGGGGCTATCTCAAAGACAAAGTTTATGTGAATAAGCCCCAAACCTTGCAGCAACTAAAGGACAACATTCAAGAAGAAATTGATCGTATACCACAAGAAACACTCAACAAAGTTATGGAAAATGCCATAAAAAGAGCACATTTTTGCGTTAGAGAAAACGGTTCTCATTTAACTGATATTATTTTTCATAATTAATGTAAAAAAATAACATAAAATAAACTTCCTTTTTATCATAATTTTTTTTGTTTTTTTCATTCCATTCAATAGTTATTTAAAAAACAAATCATATAGTTACTTTAGCCGCACCCTGTACATACATATTTATATGTATGTATGTACAAAGTTTTATTTTTTAAAAACAAAGCAACTGAAAATCAATTCATTTTCAACACAAAAACAAAAACTTAATTCATAAAGTACTTAAAGCGACCGTTTTTGTGACATTGTGACATAAACAACAACAAATGCTTCGCACCTTGAGAGCATAGAATCACTTGTCAATGGTTTACCGTTTTTCCTCCAAAGAACGCGTCGCCTGCGCTACATAAAAAAGCACGAAAGAAGTGAAAGAGAGAATAGCAAAACAGTTGAAGTTTGCGAATTATCGAGGTTTTCAACGAAAAATTACGAATTATAAGAGTTTTTTAGGCATTTCGCTGGAAAATTTTTACGATTTATCGAGGGGACCGAAATGTATGGGATTTTTACGAATTATCGCGATTTTTTCAAGGGACCGGGATTATGTTACGAATAAGCGGGGTTTACGAATTAGCGGGGTACGAATTATCGGGATTATACTGTATTCCATCTGAAAGGAAAAAAAAGGCTAGGTTAGGTTGAATGAGAGCGGTTTTACTCGAGAGTAGAGTAGTCAGATGTTGAATGGGCAACAGTAGCCCATGCGTAAGCATGCGCTGGCAACACAGCACAAACTATTTGGTAGTGTGTAGGGTGACCTATTGATTTCGCTCTATAAATCGCTACAGTCCTTGTTTATGAATAAAAATGAATACACCAGAAACAAAAGTTTCATATTTTTTTTAGATCTTTAAATGGACAACATAAATAAAAAAAAAAAATTATATTTGACTTCGGAGTCCGAAATGGTCAATGAATGAAATATAGTCCTTGATCAACCAAGAACAAAAATGAGCTTGCTGTCTCTCTCGGTGAAGATACTATTGATATCTTCGGTGATAAATACTATTTGGGGGAACGGTTGTAGGGTGCAGGTATTAAAAAAGTGTTGGTGTTTTGAAATCATCGTTGGATAGGCTACAAAACAGGGGAGTGTCCCGAAACATCTGAGAGACACTATCTAGTGTATAGGTATTAGAAAGTTGTTGGACACCACGACTTAGATAGTCTTCAATGTTCTCTGCAGTCATGTTTAGAGATACATTTTCCCATTCGACCCTCGCCACATCTCGTGAATACCATAACTATAATTGCATTTGTTGTAAGTTGTAATAATAGAACAAACAATCACTGTGATGATTGTGGTGACTCTGCGTATGTTTTGTTGTGACATTCCCAATTGAAACGAAAGATTTAGGACACGAACTTTTCTTTTACTTTTCCACATGTGTATTGTAACCCATACTTAACCACAACCATTCAGTGGAATAGTATTTCATTTGGCACACTTCTTCAACAAACACAAATATACACCTATGTGGGTCGGTGTATATTCATTTGAATGTTTATTACCTTTGGAATGACATGTGTTAATAGATTCGAATGGTTTGACGTTGTTAATACAGTGAGTGCGTTTTAGGAACCATCGTGATATTAAATATTTCCTTTTAGTATTCAAGGATTTTTTTATGTTGTTATTTTTTAACTAGATTGCTTGGAAATTTTCACCATTTTTGTAGTGGATTTTAATAATTTCTATGCGTTGTTGAAGCGTGTATCGTTCCATTTTTACTTGTCAAATGTCAAAGAAACTTCAAAAGTAACAGCTACCGAAATACCGGGTAATTCAAAATAACACCTCTTGTCGACAAACCCTTTTCTTAAAAGTTGTTTGCCTTACATTTGTTTTGTAACTTCGAAACTGTCATTCAGAAAAAAGGCACTTTCATGTCACAATGACTACGATCGTACAAGTCTAACTCTGTCTAAATGTTTTCTGTATAGAGTTCCTCCTATGATCAGTGGGGTCCTACAAATTTAAAAAAAAAAACTCACATTGACCTTTTGAGCTGCAATGACTCCATATAAAGTCATAAAGGCCAGACTTAGCACCTTTTTTAGGATACGTCTAACTCCAGCTGCGTAAAATAGTTGAGGTCTAGTTCTAATTTTCACATTCCTTACTAAAGTGTAAAGTGTGAGTGTCTTGATTTTTTCGAACAATCACGGCGGGTTAAAAACAAAAAATGTAAACAATTTGTTTCCGCCTTAAAATCGAAAAATAAAAAAGTTATTAACATAGGAAATATTTCAAACAATAACACTGCACTGCTTGCCCACAACCTAATTTTTACAGAACTCAAAGATGTTTACTAGATTTTTGGCCAATGGTATGAGATTCTGAACAACTGGGCTTTGGAAACGGCGTTCGAATTTGAACCTGAATTTGTTGTGTGATAGTTTTACACACTTTGTCTGTCATCACAGCCGTCCCAGTTCAATAACACAGATCAAGGAAAATCCCGGCCAATTTCGAAATCCGAACCTGTTTTCTTTTCACATTGCTTGCAAATTTCCCTGTGAGTCTCTTACAATTAACCTTCTCGATCTCCTACTATTTTACACCATACACTGCCAAACATTTGAATTTGCATTTTTCAACAGATTTCCCCCTGACTTTATGATGAAAATATGCTGATGTCCATCCATCCATCATTCACAGTCTGCAGAATAAAACCTTGAAATCATTTTTGTTTTTGTTTTTTTGCTTCTTTTCATTTCTTTCATCGCATGGAGTAAATTTCAACTGCCATCCCCAATAAAAAGCATAAAATTAACAACAGCCAAAGCAAACAGACAACACTGTGAGTCGAGACGAGACGTACTGACAGACAAACAGACGTATGTACGGATGGACTGATAGAGGGGACCAGACGGGAGTGAAGGGAGGGTATTAGTTGAATGCCAACGAAATAGAAAGTTACAGAAAATAGTCTGCACTGTTTAGTTCACTGCTCAGAGATACGAAAACTCCCCATGCATACATTTCAGCACTACACATTATTTGTTGTCTTTTTTTGTTTTGTTACAATTGACTGAATTAGTTTTTCTATTTCGGTGTGTTTTTTTGTGTATTTTTTTTGGGTGAAACATCAGATCTTTTGTTAGTAAATTAAGTTAAGTTAACATTTTTCTTGGGCTGTCACATTGTACGACGACGATGTGTATGAAACAATGATGAAGTCAAACATTTCGCAGTTTATGTTGTGGTGGTGTCTCGAAATTAAATCCAAGAAAAGATTTCTTGATAATTTCATTATTTCGCTCGTGACAATCAATTGGGCCTATATACATGCATACATACATATTTATAGGAGTGTGGAGTGTAGAGGGCTGTACAAGATGTTTGGTAAATTCTGGAAAAATTACAAAATAAACAATTTTAATTTAAACCTTCCCTGAAGCTTATGAAACTCTTCTAGATTTCATGTCACAGCTTTAGGAATACCGAACTTTGATCTACATTTTGATTGGCCTTCCTTTTCAACATCTCGCCAAGGAATACGATTGTTTCAAACTCATTCACCCCAAAGAACTATGGAACCAGCCGCACCTGCAAGTACATCAATGATTCCCATTGCCCACGATTTCTGTTGTGAACCTCGTACATGATTTCATGAAATTAACTTAATTTGTATCTTTCTCCCTCTCCCAACGTTGTTTTTCGGATCTCTTATCCCAATTGAAAACGAAACTGGTTTTCTTGTCATCAGCGTCACAGTGTTCATGTTCATAGGCAAGTTGAAGTAGGTCTGTGCGTAGGTACCAACTACGACATTACATGTACTCGGAAATTCAATACCGACCTCAAATTGGAGCTGTTTATGCATTTGTTTTCAGATCAGTTAAGGAGAAGTGTTTGTTGTTCATTTATGTGTTGTTGCACATTGTACTCGTAATTGTGGCATTTCCCTATTTAACCTTAGCTAAGAGCCCTGCAGGCTTTGACGCATACATATGTGTGGCGTATGGTTTTTTTTTTAATGATTCATTTCATTACGTATTTTTGTTAGTTGTGTTTTTTTTTGGCTTACTTTTAATTTCACACACGATGGATGAGTGTGTTTGATGATGGCGTTATTCCAACACCGTCATCCGTTTTGTATTTTCATTGTTATGTAAGAGCCATTCGGTCGGTTAAAGTGCTTTATTTTTGGACTTTCATCGATTTTGTAATAGCGTTTTTTTTTTGGTTTGGTTTGTTTTGTTTTGAAGAAATAATATTAATCATGAGGGCTCACCACTGTAGGTATTTTGTTTTGTTTTGGTCCATGTTGTTGTATTTACTGGCGTTCATTTGTTTCGGTTTCCTTCGTTTCGTGTGTGTTGGTGTTTGCAGGGATTCATCGAAACGAAAGACTTAAGACACAAACTTAAGGTCGGCTTGTGTTATTTTGTTCCTCAACAAAAGTGAAAATATCGCCGGATATGCAAACGTACACACATGTAAACACATATTGCAGAGTCACGTCAATGTTGTCGAAAACAACAAATAAATAAACCTTACATTTTGCGGATATTTCTTTGTCTGACTTTAATGCAACGGATGTTGGATGACGACGAGTTGACAATTGTCCATGTGTTACAGAACAGAGTTTTGGCAGTAATTGTGAAATAGCGAGGGTGGAACGGTACCACCCCCCCATAGTATAGTGAAAGTTGCTTATGTGGACTTAAATATTTAATACGAAGATGACGAAGAACTAAGCTGATCTATTCATCGGAACTATGAGAGATGTAAATAAATCTTATTGAATGCAGGTATGGATTGAATTTGAAAATGCTCTAGACATTTAACATTTGAACGTTCGCTGTATCCGACGTTGTTTTAACCAAACTTCCAAGGCATCCAATGAAACTTTTAGAACAAAAAGAAAATGGAAGGGTATTTTTTGTTTGTCCCACAACTGTTGGTTGACCTTTTGGTAGCTCCACATCAGTGAACCTTTATTAAGCGATGTAAACATATTCTCTGTATTTCACCCTTCATCAAGTATTTTTCATTTACCATAAAATTGATTAATGATTCCATCTGAGAAACCACATTGCTGTCATCAATGGTAATTGGCCTCACACGCTTGGAAACTACACGCTGAAAAATACGTCTTTTTTAAGTGAAGCTTATTTGTTTCTACACAAAGCTTATTTCGATGTAAATATAACTCATTTGCTATTAATATTACATATTTGTGTATAAGCAATAACGTGTTTGGGAAAAACAGACAACGAACCTATTGAATTCAACAAAGTACAACATTTGAGTGCGAATAAGTGTGTATTTGCAGCTGTTTTCGTAATTTTTTTTTTGCATCTACGCTCTTTGAAACAAAAGCTATACCGAGAGTATGAGATGGATTGTTATATAGAAATTCACAAATTGAAAAAAAATAAAAAGTAACAAAAAAATAATAAAAAGTCACAAAATAATATTTATCACCTATATGAAGATATCCCAGCATTAATTTTGTTTCTTGTTTAGAACAAATAAATGGTCAGCCATCTAAGATTTTTTTTCGAATTTTTGTTTACAAAAACTGATGAGGAGAATATTGGCAACATTTGGTTTCAACAAGACGGCGCTACGTGCCACACAGCCGAAGCTACACTCAATGTTTTGCGCCCTGTTTCTGAAGATCGCATTATCAGCCGCAGAGCTGATGTCGTTAGGCTACTGCATGGCCAGCCGAGGCAACCATTTGAATGAAATTATTTTCCATTATTAACCGGAAGGATTGTACTTTCAAATAAAAAAAGAAATTTGAGAAAATATCCGGTAGTTTTTTTTTTATAGAATTTTCAAAAAAAAAAAAGTTATTTGGCGGACCCTGTATATAAATAGTTTTAATGCATTCAAAATATCAATTTTATTAATTTAAATATTAGTTGAGCATCTTAACTGGCGATTTTGATGGAGACTCGGTTTCCATTTTCTATGTGGAAATCGCGGGCAGAGCTTAGGCTCAGTAGCTTAATAGATGTGTACCCAGTGGCCACGACGTCTCGTAATTTGAGATAATATGTTATGGACACAAACACTCTAGGGCGCTGTGTAACATTTCATCTCATGTACGTATTCTCTTTGGACGCTAACATGAAATAGGAATATGCATTTTCTAGAATATTAGCACGCCTACCAAATTGGTAGTACCAATAAGAGAGCGAAGCGGAAGTGAAGCTATCGTCGGCGGCGGCAAAAGTCGACTGAAGCCGAAAAAACGGCAGCGTCGCCTAAGCCAAAATACTTTCGGCGGCGGTTTAAAGTCTCCAACAGCCGACGTTATATGAATTAACCCGAATCAGCCTGAAATTGTTTTTTTTTATGTAAATCCAAATTTGCAACCTTGTCATAGGAGAACTAATAACACGATTGTAACAAACGACCACTTGTTAGAAAGACACACTTCACACGTGTGCACTATAATGTCAAACCATTGCAATTTTACAGTTACCAAAGTGCATGTGCTTATACGTTGCCATATGGCGAACGGACTCTTCGGTTAGTGGAAAAATAGTTTCTTCTATTAATAGTATTGAAATTCATATACATTTTGTAAAATATATCGTCTAAACCAATAGTGTCGGCTAAGATGTTTAGCAGAAGGTAGACGATAAAATCTGCACAAAGATGTGAGCCAGTCGCCTTCGCTCTTAACGGTAATTAATTACATGGAGCTAGTTATGTAACTGTAGAACGACAGTGCACAACATCGCCGTGTTAAACACGCCAGTTGAAAGCACACAAGAAGGTAACAAGTGGCAGTTGTTTAGCAGCTAGCGAGTTTAAAGGTTCTTAAACAGTTACATTCCCTGGTGGGAGTTTACATTTTCGACATCGATGCTGTGTGAGAAATATTTATGTAAATATATTTTTTTAATTTAATAAATCTAAAATATTTATGGAAATATTAAAAACTATTTTATTTTGACACGTTAAACACTTTCCTTTTTTCCGATTATGATTATAACATCGATACTGAGCTCGTTTCCATTGGACCTACGTTAGTGGTTAACACCTTTCTGTTTGGGTACCGAAAAAATTCTTTTATATTAACACATTAGCAAATTTCACTTTTTTACTAAATTGGCAAATTAGGAACAAACGCAATCCACGCACTTCAAGATTTATGATTGATTTGCACTCTTCTCGGCAGATTATGCCGACAGACATACTATGAGTATGCCTGGACTGTCAAAAGCATCAATACATTTTGACCATTTTGGCAGACACCAACTAATCGACCAAATAAATAAACGCGTCACACGAAAAGTAAAAACAAAACAATAGCATTTTTGGCAACTACAACTTTCGCCCATGGATGTTGGCGTAGAAAACTGGTTGGAGCGAGTTAGGTTCGGGTGGATCTAAACGTTCATAGCAACCTAGCAGACATGTGCACGAGCTGTCAATCAGGTTCAGCAAGCAATAAGCTGATTTAGATGCAACATTTTAATGTCATCCTCTCTCATAAATTTCCTGCATTTGTTTGTCGGCGGATTTTTTTTTTTATTAAATTATGAAATAAAATCTCCATAGAAGAAAATAAAACAACAGCTTCTGAAAAAAAAACACTCACATTAACAATTGCAAATCCAGCAGAATTTCAGAAATTTAACTCATCGGCTTATATTGTTTTCTATATAAATTGTTTTTATTATAAGTAGAATGGGTTTTACAAAATAGAGCACAGTCCGTCACAGTCATAAAGGGCTGATATTAGACCTTAAATAAAACCTTGTGAGATGACAAAATAAAAATATTTAAAAAAAACATACTTTTTTTAAACTAAATTACATAAAAATAACAGCCTTTCGTAGTCAAGATGGCGGAATATTTGATTTTATTTTCTTATGAGGCTCACGTATGGCATAGGCTTTTTTGTGGCCGATGTGATAGGTATTTGGTGGCGTCACCAATATAATTAAGTCTGAGTCACACATTTTGACTTCTATCAGCGGGGTTTCTCTATATACAATTTCTAATGTTTTAATAGATTCCCCCACAAAAAAAAACATTACCAACTATATCGTATCCTAAACCACGAGTTGAGAGAAATTTCCCATGTGCTCAACAACAACGACGGAAATAGATAAATGCAGTTCGGATGTTCTTGGAGAATTTCTGCTCAGTCAATGTATTTCTCAGAAAACAGACGCTATACAAAATAAACGTTTCCACATTTGGGGTACGTGAAAGAAGTTCCATTTTTATTGTACAAAATATTCTTGGCCGAACCTATTCAGATTCTATATGATCTGATTTGTATGGAAAAACGAACGACCTTCAGGTTTGTTTCAGTCGACCAAAAGCTGTAATAGTCTGATTTATAATTGTGAATCAATTATCGGGGATCTGATTTATTTTTTTTAGATTTTTGGTAAAACTCTTTGCTTGTTTTCCTTCTATGCACCCGATCCATTAGCACAATATTTATTTAGTCCACACCGTAGAAAAAGAAGGCCATCACAGAATGCCTAGAATGGCTGCGGAACAGAGTTAGAGGAAAAACTATCTGTATTTTCACAGACAGTCAAAACGCAATTAGATCCCTCAGAGATGATAATGCCAAATCATGTACTGTAAGGAAACGATAAATAACGTATCGAGAAATAACGACATAGTTATAAACTGTATATCAGGCCACCAAGGGTTTCCAGGCAATGTCAGGGCTGACGAACTGGCTAAAATAGGAAGGGAATCCGACCAAAACACTCTGCAACTGTCTAAACCTTTTCTAGAGAGGGAATGGATGAAGACGACTCATGCCTTAAGGTGGCTAGAGGAACAGGTGGGAAGAACCACAAAGGAAACCTGGGGAAACCTCGATTACAAGAAAACAAAGAGAATACTCGGGTTTAACAAGAATAAACTGAGTAAACTAGTTGGGGTCATCACAGGACACACTAGCCTAAGGGCACACACCTCTTTAGAATAGGATGTTCCCAGAGCGACGAATGTAGGGCATGCGGAGAGGACGCCGAGACGGCGGAACTCTTCCTGTGTCCAGTTAGGAGAGGTCACCTTAGATGACCTGTCGGTCATCAAAGCAATAGACATAATTAATTTAAGGAACTTCATAGAGGGGACCGAATTCCTAACGTAGAAAAAACTGGAAGGGAATTTGTAGAAGAAACCAGGAGCGCACAACAGGCCGTATTGCTGGCCTAGGTGTATGTCAGTGACATGAGACGGTCCTCCATTCAACCTAACCTAACACCGTAGAAATGATCCATCAAAGGCTATGCTTTGTTTCAAATCTATTGCGGTTCGTATAACATTCGTACAAATGGATAACATTAATCCGATTCGAAGGACCAAAATGGATAAAAACACAGACACTTCTGAATTTGGATTCAATACTAAAATTTCATAATCGAATTCCTTCAGAATTTATTTCAGAAACGTATATATTTACATACACGCTGCATACATATGAACTTAAATGAGATTACAAAATGCCATACAATACACATACTCAACGTCGTGGGTGTTCTCCTGGCTTTGGTCTGTTCAGCTAACATCTCCGCTTACAATATGTGGCCCACTTGACTTCATCACCCATTGCAAACATCATCAGCATGGGAGAGATGTCGTTATATCTGCATTCATTCGGGACTTTGCTTATAATTATTTTGCAAACACTTTGGAAAAATATATTTCATTCATGTTTCAACAGAGGGCGTAGTTAGAAAATGTTATCCAAAGGAAAAGTGTAAAACATAAGTTCCATAACTCTGAAGTAGTGTCAGATTAAGTCAAATACTTCTTTTCAGCCAGAAAATACTTGGTTCTGCATCATAAAGACAACAATTTGTCTTTCCAGCATTTAATTTGTCCCGATAAATTTTCTGTTACCTGACTTCAGTTAAGAGTTATCGAAAGCTATCGGAGTTGCCAGAGTTGAACAATAGGCACATTACTGTCTTATTTTAAAATATGGCGAATGGAATAAGTCTTAAAACGTAGAAACAAAAAATAATAAATATGTAGACTAACTAAATACATACGACAATGTAGATGTATAGATACGCATATAGTGTTTAAAGCTTTATAATAACAGACCTCAGATATTCAATTAAGGGTATTTCCGATGATATCATAAATCACAGCTTATGTAATCGTCCAGAGCTGCGTGTGACTGTAAGATATCGAAATAATCACAATCACAATCTTCTGATGGACATTAGCCAGACAAGGTTAATATACTCTAAAAACATTTCATTATGTGCAAATTCGAACTAACTTCGTTGTTCACATCAATTCCTTTAGACATCTAACTTTTGTGCCAAATAAATTTGTATTGTATTTATGTAAAATTCTGCTAATTATGGTCTGATTTAAATTATAGAAAGAACCGGAGGTTTGATAACAAAACATGGTCTTAAATTCGCGATGACAACAAAAGACTAAGGCAAGGTACGTTTCTCCAGAAGTCTTTAATTTATGGTCGATATAAACAAAAGACTTGGGCAATGAACTTTCTTTATATCATTTTTAATTTTTGCATTTGACTAATGATTGTTGTTGCTGCAACTCCGTGAGGTATTACGTAATGGGGAGAAAGAAGGCGTTCAATGATTTATTTTCTATATTTCATACAACAATTTAGTGTATTATAGTATTTGTGAAAATTTAAAAAATGAATGTTTCACAAAGTCTCAAAAGTATTGCGTACTAAAGGAAATGAAGTGTTTGAATGTTTTTAAGATTTTTGTTTCTGTTGTTCGGGTTCGAGATTATTGATTTATGTTTATTTTTTGGTAAAAAATAGAAATGTTTAAAAAAAATGTCAAGCGTGTGTGTTTGATTTGATTGCAAGAAAGTTATGTGGATCCTTTTGGGAAGCCTTTTTTTAAATATTTCTATTTTTGCAAATCAATTATCTCAAACAACCGAAACAAAAACTAAAAATAGAATAAACAATAAAAATCGAAAAAAGCAAAAAAAAAACAAACTTAAGTTAGGAAACCATTAATTTTGTGTGCAATAATGTTCTCGGACTATTGGAAGAATAATAAAAAAACCTACAAATTCTGAAATGTGTATGCGTGTTAAATATTTTCCAATACAGAATGAGAATGTATTTTTTTTTTTTTTTATAAAATTAGCATGAAGATGACTGTAATTAATGGGTGTGGGATGTCTGAACAACAACTTGAAATATTAGTCGCCGTCGGAGAGAAAGTTTCTTGGGGTGTTAGAGAGTGCCCGGTACAACTGTGTCAAATTTACATAAATCCCCACCAATCACAGATACATACTCACATCACTCTGATAGTAACTTTAACCTTAGCAAATAAATGCATTTGCATAAATATCATATTCCAATGATATGCCTAATTTATCACATTAACGCCCATTTTCACAATGTCCGGTTATAATTTATCGGGAAGTTTAATCGATGGTTAGGTAAAATGAGTTTTCTCAATGTTCGGTTATGTTTTAACCGGAAGATTTTAACAGCAAAGTGCGGGTTAAATTTAATCAGAGAATTTTCTCCGATTAGCAGCTTTAACCAGAAGAAACACATGTTTTTGGTAAATTAAAAAGCAATAAGAAGACAAATAGAGTGAACATTTTTTCATAAATATGCATCAATATTTGCATTTGCATAATGTTTATTATAAACCGAGACGAATGAAGCAAAAACGGCAATATTTCAATCGCATAGACCATTTTGCTCTTCCAGAAAAAAAGTTTAAAGAGAATTTTGCAGGCTTTTTTGTCGAAACCGCACGCTGATTTCCCCATTAATGCTGTCATCCTTTCATCGATGCTCATCGCAGCAGCTGAATTGGTCCCTCCTCTTGAAAATTTCTCTTTTGTTCGTTTGCAGTTTAATTTTCGTTTGTCTCTTCATGTTTTCATACTTTTCCCTT
The DNA here is from genome assembly GCA_958296145.1 of Hydrotaea cyrtoneurina. NCBI lineage: Eukaryota > Metazoa > Arthropoda > Insecta > Diptera > Muscidae > Hydrotaea > Hydrotaea cyrtoneurina. The sequence goes on along the minus strand of OY282516.1, from coordinate 46,449,608 downwards.
AGACTGGTCGCAGTTCTGTTGGATGAAGATTGACTACGAAATTCGTCTGCAATTCTTTCCCAGCAATTATTCTTTTGTTGCCATGTTACAGCGTTTGCGATTTTGTTTTCCACGATTTTGGAATGTTTCTCTACCAAACTTATTAACAAATCCATTTCCTCGGGTTTAAAGTTGGTGGAACTACGAAAATTGTAATGTTATTAAAATTGTGTTTAATGATTATTTATAACTTACCGATTTATTTTTCCCTTCAATTTATCTGCCTTCTCCATATTCCAATTTAATTTATTTATACATTAAATAAAAAAAAGACCGCCAACCCAAAGTTTCGAAGAATATTTTATAATTCACTTTCCTCTTTTCATCATTTTCGTAAACAAAGTGGAAGTGTTACCAACTACAATACACGAATTTTGAATGGTAACTAACCAGAAGATGGTGAAAATGAAAATATTAACTCCTGGTTAAATGGTTCTGGTTAAGCAAATTGGCGGTTAGCTAAAGTTCCGGTTAAATTATTATAATCGGACTTTGTGAAAATGGGCGTAAATATTTGTGGCAGTAAATTGACAAAATTGGGTGGCGGATAACCTGTTTAGGATCTTAGCCATAGTTTCCATAGAAGTTTTACATTTCTTTTGGTGAAAAATTCTAATATGTTGGAATTTAAGAGCTCTCTTAACCGGTTTCCCGCATAACTTGTAATCTCTTGGTGTTTCTTAAAAGTCTTCTTAGTGCTTTCACAATTGACTACGTATTCCATAGAATCTAAAGCTCAGTATTAGTTTATTTACTTAGTTCAACAATTTAATAGAAGAGGTCTTTCAAAATTTGTTACAAAATCTTCAAGAGATTTCTTAGCTGTCACTTACTTACTTATTTCCCTTAGCATTCCATGAAGCTACAGACGGGGAACTTGTCTCGAATGAGTGAGCTGTATACGATATAATTTGTAAACGCACTGACCGGGACCTCCTGTTTAAAGCCGGCTCCGACCGCCTAATATTTTTCTAGAGAAGTTTTACTAGGCTTAGGGATTACTATCTTACTCTTAAAGTCGGCAACATTTACGAGGTGGAAACAGCCGTTGAACAATGTTTGGTGGTCTTAGCCGGTTTCTAACTCGGGTTCTTCTGTGTGATAGTCGCACACACTACATTCTTCGCTGATAGAAGTGTTTTTTTATAGCGATTATCAATAAATACGTTTATGAATCAATTACATACAATTTTTTTTCTAATACCATAATATATGATTTTTTTTTGGAAAACTTTGGTTATTAGTTATTTATTGCCAATATAATTTACATAAAATAGTAAAAAGCCTTATGATTTATATATATATAAAAAATTGTTGCAAGTGCGTTGTGACTTTATAACTCAAGAACGGTCGAACCGAATTCGCTTAAATTTTAAGTGTTTGTTCGTATGGTCGTGCAGATGGTTTATATGTAAGTTTGCACGAAATCGGTCAACGCGTTCGCGAGTTATGACTTTTCATGTCAACATGTGATTTTGTCCATATACATGTCAACATGTGATTTTGACCATATATATATAGTGCATACACGTATCCACATTGATAGCTCTATATATATAAAAAATTGTTGCAAGTGCGTTGTGACTTTATAACTCAAATATGCAAACAGTTGAGATTCCAACGTGTAATATTTCATGAAATTCTGGAATGGCCAAATTTTTTTTATGGCCCATAAAAAAACTTGGAAGCATTGAATCGAACATTACAGGATCTACGTGGAATTCAACAGTTGTTCGGAGGTGCATTAATATTGCTATCTGGTGATTTTCGACAAACGTTGCCCGTCATTCCCAGATCGATTCCAGCTGATGAAATTAATGCATGTTTGAAAAGTTCGTTTCTTTGGGGAAATGTACAGAAGTTATCGCTTAACATAAATATGCGTGTGCATCTTCAAAATAATCCATTAGCACGTGAGTTTTCGAAACATCTGCTGCAGATTGGCGATGGCAAAATTGCAAGTGATTTAAATGGCTTTATCACGTTACCAAACAACAACAACATTGTTCAAAACTATAAAAATCATGATTGGTTAAGAGAACGTGCAATTTTAGCACCAACAAATTCCAATGTTAATGAAATAAATTTTCAAATTCAACAAAAATTGCCAGGTGACTTGGTATCATACACATCTATTGATACTGCTACGAATGAAGAGGACGCAGTAAATTATCCGATTGAATTTTTGAATTCTTTGGAACCACCCGGTATACCACCGCATCTTTTGAATTTGAAAATAGGTTCATCGATCATACTTCTTCGAAATCTCAATACACCAAAACTCTGCAATGGAACGAGACTTTCCGTGAAGAAATTAATGCCCAATTTGATTGAAGCAACAATTCTCACTGGCAAAGCAAAAGGAGAAGTTGTACTAATACCACGGATACCATTATTACCAAACGACATCCCATTTCAATTCAGACGTCTTCAATTTCAGGTGCGTTTATCATTTGCTATAACCATAAATAAAGCTCAAGGACAAACGCTTCAAGTGTGTGGTGTGAATTTGGAGGAACCGTGCTTTTCTCACGGACAATTATACGTCGCATGTTCCAGAGTGGGAGCACCAACTAATTTATTTATTCATGCACCACACAATCAAACAAAAAATATTGTATACACTATTGTATTAAATTGATTTAGTTTTTTTCATTACTTCCAAATAAAAAATAAATAAAAAAACCCCCAACGAATTTGATTCAAAGTTAATATTCATGCGTAGCGAAGCACGCCGGGGTCCGCTAGCTACATAAATACAATTTGAAGGCAAAACAACGTTTGCCGGGTCAGCTAGTTAATTATAAATAAGAGATGAAAAACTAAATTTAGAATTAGTTTTAGTTTGGAATTTTGGTCAAGATTTTCAAATTATTGGAGTATACCGTTACGATTTACTAATACCATTTGGAAGCTGTAGCGCTTTCAACAGTTGGACAGAGAAACTTAACGATTTCGTGACAACTTGAAAACCGAACGTGACTCATTAAAACCAATCAGCAGATCAAACATGTTTAGAGTCTGCATTCGTGTCTTTAACATCAGTAGAAGAAAGTGTGTACCATCAAGCATCAAAAGCGGTATCTATAAAAGTTTTCCTCCGAAGCTGGTACGTGCTGAGCCCATTTGATCTGAAACAATCGAATGCCGGCCTGCAATCAGTAGCTTAAATCTATATACAGTAAGAGCTCGATTTGCGCAACCGATAGGAAATCAGGCCTGTTGCATTAACTGAGATTATTGCACTTACCGAGCCCCAAATATATATGTTGAAATATTGAAATTTAAGAATATTGGATGAAAAATAACAGGAAGGCAACGGTAAAATAACAGTTATTGTACGCTCGTTCACAGTGGATCAGAAAAAAGTTGCACTTATCACGACCTTTTTCTTCGAAAGTTGCACTTATAAAGACCGTAATATAAAAAAATGACGGTTGCGCTAATCGGGGAGTTGCCATAATCGGGGGTTGCAAAAATCGAGCTTTTACTGTAGTTTATTTGTTCTTTGTTTTCTCAGTGCTATACGTTTTGCATTCCTTGAACCGAAGTGGAACTTCTCGAAAATTCGATAATACAATTTGTGACCAGTTGCATAGTTTGCAACTGAAATAAATATAGCACATCGAAAAGAAGAAACATTCTCCATTCTTCTTCAAATCCTCAGACAGGACTTATTTTGTTTTAAACTCCATAGAAATGCAGTCATTGGTTCTACATTTTATTTGGCTTGAAGTCAGCTATGTGTAGGGTGTGTCGAAACGAACCCAAACCCGGTTAGGTTACGTTCAACAAAACTGTTGTAAATTACTGTCGACTGATATTTATTTTATCCACATGAAACATAAACGGCGTCACCCACATATGGGCCAACTCGTTCTCTGGACCTAAAGAATGTGGGTGGGTCAATTTGTAGGGGAGGCAAAAAAATCAAAAAAATATTTCACCATGGTTTAAAAAAATCTCTAGATTTTATTTTATATCGATATTTTTTAAAATATATTCTACAACCAAAGAACATTTGGTACAAGCAAAATATTGACATCATAATAAAGATAAGAAAAATATAAAATAGCTCTTAAAATACAGGGTGTCGGCCGGGAAGGTATACTACTTTGTTTTGCCGCCATTTTGGTATACAATAGTCTTGACAGTTCATATAACAGGTGGCGCAAAAGTAATCCTCCTATCAGAAAATGCTATAAATTTTGCAATTGGCCCCTAATGCGACAACAAACTGTGGCGGCGGCCATTGACATGACATCATATTTTATTATGGACAAATATTCGATAAACCAATGTGTTTTAATCGTTAAAGCATTTTATAAAATTCAATCATCGATTACTGTGACGATAAGAAAGTTACGTGACATTTTTGGGAGAAACAATGTGCCAACAAAACGCACTATTTATCGTGTAGTGCATGATTTCGAAGAAAGAGGGTGTGTAGCAAGTTGGTCAGGAGGAATCATTGGACCATACTTCTATGAAAATGAAAACGGCGTAACGGTAACTGACAACTTTTTAACGCCAGAACTGCATGCTTTGTAGCTTGATTGACATGTGGTATCAACAAGATGGTGACACATTACTGCGAGACCTCTTTCCACAACAAGTTATTTCCAGAAATGCTGATGTTGATTGGCGCCCACGGTCGTCTGATTTGACTGCTTCGGACTTCTTTTTGTGGATATATTTGAAAAGCATGGTCGCAAACAGAAATGCTTGAGCAACTCAAACAAAATATTCGTGATGAAATTAATGAAATACCGCGTGAAATGTGTGAGAATGTAATGAAAAATGTGTTCAAAAGGGCTCGCATGTGTGAAGCTAACCGAGGTGGACATTTATCTGATATTGTATTCGACATTAAATCAAACATTTGTCAGTAAAAGATCCATTCAAAGTAGTATACCCTCCAGTTTGACAAAGTGCAAAAATCTAAAAAAAATAATTTAATATGTAATAAGTACTTTTTTTATGCGCAATATAAAAATATCAAAATTTGTAAAAAAAAATTTCCCACTCAAAAATGTTCATACATACATATTTCCCTTAACATTCCACGAAGGAACAGATGGGGATCTTCTCTCGAATCAGTGAGCTGCGTACTAATTAATTTGTAAACTCACTGACCGGGACCTACTGTTTGAAGTCGGCTCCGAACGGCTAAGGCTTTTCTAGAGAAGTTTTACATGGCTTAGAGATTGCTCTCCTACTCGTAAAGTCAGCAACATTTACGAGGTGGAAACAGCCGCCGAAAAATGTTTGATGGTCTTACCCGGTTTCTTCTGTGTGATAGTCGCACACACTACCTTCCACACCACGGCCGCCCTCCAAAATGTTCACTACATCAAAAGTTACAAACTTTTAGCCAATGGAGTTGGTTTCTGCACCACTGTACATCGGTGTGTTTTTCGCCCAAATTCAATACTTTCTTTTGGTAAAATGTGATATAAATATTTCGTTTCTTTGTAAAATATTCGTAGAACTTCCCGTTTTTTCGTTTTGTTGATTTTTTTTTATCTCCCATACAAATCTACCAAATCAAATCTACCAAAATAGGTTTTTTTTAGATCCATAGTTTCTTGGTGAAATATTCATAGAATTACCGGTAAATTGTATTTTTACTATAAGATCTGCACGAAAAGAAATTTGACCAAACATCCCCCACAACCTTGTAAAATAAGCCATTAAACCTTTAAAATTTCCACCTAAACAACGACAAATCGTCATCTGAACTTCAGGGTTCACATACTACTAAAGTTTTTAATTCAAATTTCCATCAAATTATAACAATTCAAGCTGTGGATTATTCAAATTTTAAACATAATCTTAAATTTTAACAACCTAAAAGTCCTTATCGTTTTTTACCCCTTCCCTATACCGTCTAACACTCTCGAAAGTCATGGTTGACAATCTCTGTTTATGATTTCTTCTGATTTCTGTTATTTTCTTTAACTTGTAAAAATATTTTTTATTTTTTTTTTTGTAAAAACTCGCAGGTGTGTTTACGTTTTCTACTTCATGACGCATGTTTTGGATCTTTCGAAAAAAAAATAATATTGTTGTCGAATCAAGTTTCTTTATAAATAACTTTTTTAATTCATTTCGTAACAACACACCCTTATTTTTGTTTCTTTACAATTAAGTTGGCTTCTCAATCATACAAATCAAAAGACTTAGGCAACAAACTTTATTTTCACACAACACCCATAATTTGATGATTAATGTTTTCTTTCTTTCTTCTCTTCTCATTCTTTAGCATGGATGCCATTGGTGGAATCAATTATACATTTATAAATACGATGTACACATTAATTGAAAAAAGAACTTAAATAATACTTGTAATTAAGTATTAACAAAACAGAGAAACGTTCAAAAAAAAAGACAAAAACCAAACAAACACACAACAGAAACTTGTGTCCAGCAAACGTGTAGCGTTGAAAGTTGAGATGCGTCGAAAACCTCAACGGATTTTTAACATTATAAATAAACTCAAGCCGCATAAAATGCTGAAACATCAGAAAAACAATAAAGCGTTTGTTGCCACCAGCAGCTGGCAACAACTCCACATATTATCGCTCCTCGCAATTGTACTATTGGCAACTAGTGTTGGTAAGTGAACTAAACTCAACTCGAATTTGAATACAACATTTTATTGTGCGGGTTCATACTGGCAAGTACATGTGTGTGTGTAGCTTAAGTATTTATATCTTTGTTTTAGCAGTCTGTGAAGAATTCCGTATGTTTGGTTTTTCCTAATTATTCTGTATTGTGAAAGTCGGGGTATTTGCATTTATTTATGAACGTTCATACGAATGAATGGCTGAAAACAAATGTGACACACTTGTCATTGATGGCAGCCGCAGTACATACAACAGTCAAACCCACTTATGTGTACAAAAATTCTTGTACAGTTAAGTGATCACTGGCTAGGTTAAATGTCAACATTACGAATTATAAAAATAGGCTAGCGAAATTCAAGGAAGAATTTCCAAGGGGAGAATAGGAGTGTTATTTGTCGTCTGAAAATCAGTAATTACACTGAACAACACCCAACACCCTTACTGGAATGGAAATATCCTATACACTTTAATCAAAACTAATTCAAATCAGATTGCAACAATTTCATAATAGAGGCAATAGGGTTAGTAAACTTTTGCGGCAAGGGCTCCTTCCGCCAGTCTATGAGGGCAGTTGTACTGTTTACAAACATCACAATTTTTAGTCATTTGCGTACAAAAACTTTCCACACCAATTGTAATTATTGTAGCCCAAAACTATTTTTCTTCATTCGATTTTTTTTTTGGAATTTTTGACTTTGATGAAGAAAACATTATTTTTTTTTTTGGCAAATATTTTTTTTTCAATTTTTGTATACAGATCAGGAATTTTTAAACTGATTTCAAATTGACCATTTCTAAAATTTGCAAAATATACGTATTTTTGTCAACATTTTCGAAAGCTGATAACACGATTACCTGACTGGGTGAACAAAATGTCAAATGAGGCATTGCACGTCATCCTGCTGAAATTAAAGATAGTTCCAGGCCTCGACTGTGGAAGGCCGTGATGTGGTAGGTAGTGTGTGCGACTATCACACAGAAGAACCCGAGTTCGAAACCGGGTAAGACCGTCAGACATTTTTCAGCGGCTGTTTCCACCTCGTAAATGTTGGCGACTTTACGAGTAAGAGAGTAATCTCTAAGCCATGTAAAACTTGTCTAGTCGGCTTTAAACAGAAGGTCCCGGTCAGTGAGTATACAAAATACTGATTCACTGATTCGAGATAAGTTCCCCGTCTGTTCCTTCATGGAATGCTAAGGGAAATAAGTAAGTAAGTCCAGGCCTCGTCTTCAATCTTCGACGCTTACAGCTCAAATGGGCTAATAATGTCACTCTCTGTCCCTCTCTGTACTCTCTGAAGTTGCATTGGCTTTTCGATGATCACGGGCGGGTATTCCCTTTAACAACTGCGCCAGTTGTGCTTGTCAACATAGTCGCCCTTATGAAAATGCTCTTTATCTGAAAAGATGATATTCCGAGGAAAATCGTTGTCCGTTTTGAGCTGCTCTAAGGCCGAAACTAATAACGAAGCGGTCGGCCTTCAATTGAACCATGTAAGCGAATACTGCTAGATCTTTGAGCAAAACGTGTATCAGACTGGTGCTTTTTGAGTTATTGACATCGAATTTGTTAAAGGCACCACGTTGGATTCAGAATCTCAACATCTATAATGTCTTTAAAGTTTCAGCAATAACAAACTGAATTGTTCGTCTTGGCATTGATGTCAAGTCTCATGTATTCAATGATAAACTGTCGGGTATAAATCTACTTCGCACTGTGGTACACAAGTGAGACATATTTGTCACCCATCCCCGCCCCCTGTTCGAAACGTGCAGAGACTGTCAAAATGCATCCGCTGTCATGGGTGCCACATATGCAGGTTTGACAGGTAAGCACAGATAAATTGTATTTTTGAGGTGTCAGCCGCCATACTTTGCATACGAAATATGTTTTTCTTCTTTTTGGGACGGATGATTGTTACAATTGTTATATTTATTTTCACACAACTATACAATTCTGTTTTTTTGTTTTTATTGTTTGCCTTTAGGAATACACATACATCTGTATGGATAAATAAAAATGATCGTATGCAAATGCGTACGGGTATGTCCTAGATTTCTTTGGATTTCTACAATTTCAATTTGAATTATTTTCCGAGTACGTGTAGACAGTTTTCGTGTGTGAGATGTTTTCATAAACGATCCATTATTTTTTTTTTCATTTTCAACTAGTGACTCACATCTGAGTGTTCAACGAAAGATGAACAACACGAAACAATAAAAGAAAGATTTCTTTTGTAATAAAAGCCATATGTGTGTTTATAATTTCATAGATTCACCCAGCCTTTTTGATTAATGTATTTATCACCGATTTTGTTTGTATGTTTGTTGTGCTGATTGTGTAAATCTCTGTCATTAGTCACAATCAAAAAACAATATTTTACTAGATTTCTTAGCGGATAATGTTTGCAAATTAACTGCTGTCTGAATGGGTTCATTTGTAGATGTTGTGAAACTTTCAACGATTAGTTAGGCATTTTGTGTAGGCCAATCGGGTGAGTTGGGATCGTCAGTTATATATTTACTCCTAGAAGGTAAATCATCTGAATTGTTGTAAGTCCACCAAAGGCATACATATGTATGTATATTTTCCTCCACATTTCATGAAGAAACAAACGAAAATCTTCTCTAAAATCAGTTCGAAAGTCTAGTGGATTTTTTCGGAGATGTTTTGCATTGGCAAATTGGAATTGGTTTTAAGTTAATTATGCTCATTTATTTCACACTTTTTGTTTTCCCAAACAGCTGTGAAACAATGTACAACAATATGATGTCAAACATATTTTCGTGCCAATATTTGTCGCAAATTTATTTGACCGGTCTGTTAAAAAAGAAAACCCATTTTATTTTTATTTAATTAAATACAACGTAAATTTATATTCTACTTTTGGATGCAAGGATAAACCGGGTGACACAGACAATATGGTTAGATATTGGCAGCGATCGACTTTGGTGGGAATCGAACCCATGCTGATAGGTAAACATGCCACCATCTCGCATACAGGGGAGCTGCACGGAAAATATATATTTCGCATATAAGCAAAAAATAAAAATAAAAAATTAAAAAATTGTTGAAACACAAAAAATGTAATAAAAGTTTTAGATATTTCGCCCTGTTAGCTTTTAACTGCCGGCATCTCGAAAAATAAAGGAGACAGAACAAATTTGTATTTAATGTTCTGATCAACGGACCACCGCTGTTACTTTCACTTGTTTGCTCTTACAAAAGTTGTCTAAGAGCAAATAAATATTTGCCAACAAAGAAAGGTGAATATTTGACACAAGTTCAATTTTCATTTGCTGGCAAAGAATTTCATTTGCCAACAATCAGTTGATTTCTTACTAGCTCTACAAAAATATTCGGTGTTCAGATTGGGACGTGCAAATATTTGACATTTTTTTGGTCAAATATTTATAATATTTTGTCAAATATTTGACAAAAAAAAATATATAAATATTCGACAAAGAAATGTCAAATATTTGAAAAAAAAAATGTCAAATATTTGCACGTCACAATCTGAACACCGAATATTTTTGTAGATCTAGTAAGAAATCAACTGATTGTTGACAATCATTACAAATATTTGCCAAATATTAACTTTAGATATTTTAGATATTTCTCTCTGACTGAAAAATAGTTAATGTAGTCGCCAAGCTTTGAAACAGGGTTGGTTAGGTGATAGTCGCATACACTACCCGGATATATGGAAAAATATTGTGTTGTACTTTTGAGACATTCAGGCAATTCAACATTCCGCTTACACTTCGCAAATTATCCGTTGACTATACAAGATTGGTTACACTCGGAAATTGGTTCAGGGAATATAGTGAATTCAGAAACTCTATACTGGAGGATGGGCATCTTCCAACCCTTTCTATGTTTTTATAGCGACAGCTAAAAATCTATTACATATCAGTACTAAGTGCCTGTGAAATGGCTTGTAGCATGAACTCGCTTCGTTTTTGTTGCCCTTGTCTTTTTTCATTTGTTTTTAAAAAATGTTTCCACCATTGCCTCTAGCGTTACCCAGTCTAATGTACCTGCATAAGTCTGTGGCATTAAACACTTTACAATATAAATCGTTTGCTATTCATACTATTGTTTTCAGAATTCCCATACATTTCTTTTTCCTATAAAAGCTCATAAATCAATGAAAACCCAACCAACCATCTAGCCAACACTGAATGCAGATCATAACAATCCAACGAAGAATTCAATAATTTCACTTTTTTACAGTTTTCAAAATTCCGAAGTGTTTTCTATTCAAATGGATTTGTAACAATGATCTTCAGCTTTTATAAGCACACAGCGAAACTTATGAAACCGACGGAACGGAATTATGAAAAGCAACGCACGAATGTTGGCTGATGTTTAAAACAACCTGTGAATTTAATTAATTAAGCACTTCTTCATTCATTTCAATGCGGATAAATATGAAATAAACTCAGTACTGAGGTAATCACTATATTCGTCTGAGTTAGCACTTAAGTAGCATCAATACAGTTAATACCCTACTCTGGCATAATTAATGTACATACGAAACTGTTCTTTTGGTTGGATGATCATTTACATACGATTAGAAAATTGTTCGTCTGAAAACAATTGTTAATTGTTTGCCACTTTATGGATGGCATGAGGGAGGGCGGTATGTACGCCGTCAGACATGCAGTTGGAGTAGTTGCAGCCGTTGTTCTGGGAGGCGTGAACCGTTAGCAGTGGGTGAACAAAAAAAGTTAACGCTTCCACACATTCCTCATCAGCACATTAATGATGTTTGTTTCAGTCATCTTCGCCGTGGTTCGTTTGTTCGGTTGGTTGGTTGGTTGTTCTTTTGCTTTTCACCTGAAAACCTGTGTAAATGTTCAAAGGCCAGAAAATCTTTGAAAGTTCAAAAGCAGATGGCAGCACAAATATGTGTATGCTTTGGTGAAAACATTTCTCTTCTTCATTGGTAATATTTGCTATGAGCTATTAACTTTAACCGCTTGGTTGAATGGGCGGAGGGGGGGATAAGAATCAACCAACGACAAGTCAATATTTGTTTAGACATCCACCGAAAATATTTAAAAACTATTGTTGACGCTATAACTTTAGCTAAGATAATGAAGTAAAATTCCCAAATTGATACGCTCAAAGAAAGAGTGTCTGAAGTGCCGGTGTTAGGAAAAGGGACAAATCAAAACACGATAGAAAGTTGTATGTGTACTTAGTCTTTTTTACAACAGGTAACTAATTCTGACATCCATTTGCAATGAACAGGGTGCCTTTGTGTTTATTGAATTGGTGACTTATACACCAATACCCCGGTTTGCGCCGCTAATTCGGAACGAAGAACTGCAATGCAAATTTGAAACGATGCAAAGCGAAATAATACATTTGTATTGATTTGTTTTTGCTAGGTTCAATGAAAAACGAAACTGTTCTCAACAATTGCTCAATAAACGACGTTCGCCTCAATGAGAATATAATGGGATGTTCCCTTACCTCATATTAACGAAGGAAATCGAAACAAAAACGACGTATCTTCAAAATCACAGAAAGTTGAAAGAAAAAAACGCAACTTCGAAATGACGCAAATCAAATATCAAATATTGTTCAAGAAACGAGGATAATTTTATTCCCAAAACTCAAAAGACTTCGATTCGTCTGACTGTTCCGGGTTTTAAATCATAAAAAAATCCTCTACACAAAAAGAAAAATAACATTCTAAATTCCAGCCGAATATTCTTAATTTAAAATAAAATCTTACTTGAAAAAATAAGAACGATTCGTAGTTAGTCATTCTTACAACCAGTATAAATGGGATACTTTTAAAATCAAGTACGACAATTCGAACTCATTATTTTATGAATTTAATATTCTTTCAACAGGAATATTGTGATAAAAATTTAATCTACATTTTCCTTAAATCAATTCCAGTTTCCGATAATTTCAAGTATTTATTCGGGCTTAAATTAATCCTAGCGGACCCATTAACCCATTTCAAACTAATTTCTGTCCTGATAACTTAAATCTATCCTAAAAATCAAGCCCATTCGGGCTCAAGGATGGATAATATTAAGAATTCCGAGCTACACAAATCCGTACCTTAATCAAGTTTTTTTTTGACTTGGTTTAAGGAAAACCGTACCTAATTTTTTTTTTATCAGTGTACAACTTCAACTCTCTCACTGTCCTAGTTTGAGGCCGACACATTGGTTCAGAATCGATTTCCATCGCCAAAAATCCTTAACGTTACAGCTGGTTGACATGAGTGACTTCTCTAAAAACTCGACTGTAGACAAGAACAAAAAGAGTATTCTGATTTGTGAATATTACTAAATTTCTAATGGAAAATGTTTTAAAAAAAAAACCAAAGTTGGCAATTTTAATAATAAAAAAAAATCAAATAATTTTCTTAACTATTTTAAAAAATTGAAATAGAGCGAAATCTCCTTCTCATGCTGTTATATTGAAGATTTGTCGTAGGCCATTTGCAATAAAAAAAAACATTTTAAACCATTTCCACCATTTCAATCTGATAAATACTTTAGCCAATCAGCTTCTAAAAACATGTTGAAACCCTAAGGAATTTCGAAAAATTAGACGGCCTAATGATCACGCTGTCTAATACCAAGGGCTGGGTGAAACAGAAAAATATAACTGAGCCAGCATTTGGAAGTATGACTTCCTAGTATTTGGAAGACAATCTCGGCCAAGCAAAAAGCCTCTCAGATTTTTTTCCAGAATATCTGTGAGATCCAGGAGGGGGCAATAAACTGCCGGAAATAGGCAGATGTGGTCTTCTGTGCTTTCGTCCTGCTCCTCGATCCACAGCTTCTGCAGTCTACATTTCAAGTCTGTCAGCACAAGCACTTACTAAACATTACGCAGGTGATTGGTCTTTCTACTGACATCGGAATATCGGTGACCCAGACTGTTCTCACCGCGGATATGAAATTTTTATCAAAGCCAACGTACAATCTCGACGATTGCCGCCGGCAATAATTGTTTCGTTTTCTTGGGAATATTTTAAAATTTGAAAAGAAAGAAATCTTCCTAATGAGACCTACACCAATCAGATCTAGTAAATAGACAAAATATAAATTAACATCAATTCAAATAAAAATAAAACATTTTATGTGCAGGATAAATTGTGAGGTTAAAAAATGTCCAATGTTCAGGTCGACCAAAAGTGGTCGTACCGCCAAAAATCGATAATATCTGTAGAATGGCATGAAGCGAACAAAGAATAAGAGTTCACCAGATACTAAGTAAATGTCACTTAGCCCTAGCAAAATGAGCTACTACTCTTTTCTTTGAGTGCCTAAAATGTTCTACGATTGAACACATACCTACAGACGAACCAAAAGAAAGAAAAAACTTAAGCATGACAACCTGTTATAAGACGAAAGGCAAAGAGTCCGTTCATCTGCTACTGACGTCTTCAGTTAACGGAAAACCCGCTTGCCAAAGCAAACTAACCCACTTTGAAATTGTTGGTGGAATAAAGCTTCAATGTAAGCAGTTGTGTTTTGGCGTCTTTTTTTTTTTCTTTCAATTTTCAAAACGAAAAAAATAAACAAACTGATAAAGTTAATGATAAATAGTTGAAGTTTTTGTTGCAGTTGCATTTATTATGGGATGAATAATCCGATGACTGACTGAAGATGTTTGTTTTTGGGTTTTCGCTTTTTACTGATTGTGGTTGGCATTTGAAATTCACAAAGTTACAGTGTGACCCACTTGTGAACAAGTTCCCGAAATATGCAAAATACAATTTTATGCTAAGGACGGCGACTATTGGTTCACAGACATGCCTGCCGGTGTGTTTAGATTCTGTTTCCAGTTTGAATATTTCCAATGGAAATGATTCGTCGTTGTGGATGCATCTTTGAATGTCTGGCAAATTTCAAATGTTTGCCTTGTGCTTGCCGGGGTAAACAAGATATTCCTTCTATGCCACTCCGGTTATTAGTCTCACCCATTTAGGGTACAATGACATTTTCTGTGGCATTTATTAAATATTCTGATTTGAGTCGCCGTGAAACATCGACTATATGTGGTAATACTGTAAACCCCGCTGAATATATGAAATCGTTGGTGTTTCTCAATCAATCCCAAGACCATGATGAGGGTTTCTGTTTCCATCTCACTATAAGTTATTCGATTTGAGGACCTTAATCGTTAGCGAATTGTTTGTATAATATCGGTCATATTCGGTTCACCACAAAAAAGCCGTTTAATCGCCGCACCGAGATGAACGACTGGCGACGAGGATCTATGAAAAATATGAAGAATTCCCCAAAATAAATGAAAAATCCCCCCAAAAGCCCACTCCAAAAATTCTGAAAAATCCCCTCAAAAATTATAAAAAATATCCCAAAAAAAAAACAATAGATTTTCATAATTTCGAAAAAGTGTTTTTCGGTTTTGAAAGAGAAAACGTTCCCATTTTCTCAGTTGCGCATCCTGTCGAACCCAAGACCATGGTGATGGTTTCTGTTTCTATCTCACAATATGTTATTCGAAATTCTCATTGAGGACCTTAATCGCCGCACCGAGATAGTCGACTGGCGCCAAGGCTCTATGAAAAATACCCCAAATAAAAAATGCCCCAAAATATGAAGAATTCACCAAAATATGAAAATTTCTCCCAATTTTTCCCAATATGAAAATTTTTCTCCGAAAATTCTGAAAAATCCCCGAAGCCATTATGAAAAATTACCTAATGCAAAATGCACTCAAATATTATAAAAAATACCCAAAAAAACATTAAAAGATTTTCATAATTTGGAAAAACCGAAAAACACGGTTTTCAAAGCGAAAACATTCCTATTATTTACAAAAAAAAAACACGATTTAATTGATGCTCCTGCATCGGTTGGGTTCTCAGTTGCGCATCATGTCAAACCCAAGGTTTCTTTTTCCATCTCACGATAAGTTATTCGAAATTCGCATTTAGAACCTTAATCATTAGGGGATTTTTCGCATAATATCGGTCCTATTCGGTACCCCAGAAAAACGGAGTACGGAGATGGCTGACCCCCAAAAAAATTAAGAATTCCTCACACTAAATGAAAAATCCCCCCCAAAAGCCCACTAAGAAAATTTCCCCAAAAATTCTGAAAATCCCCCAACGATTTATTTGTTTAATGTAAATAAAATTTAAGGTAAATACATAAAAAATATTGTGATTGAGTTAATAATCCAATAAAATATATTTTTTATATAACTCAGAGAGCTGTATGTAGTCTGTTCACACATGGATGTGGCTGTGTCGGTTTGGATTTACAAAATATCCCCCAGGGAATGGATCTAGTTCAGAACAATACTAGCCACTATGTTAACACCAGTACCTTCAATAGTTTTAAACTGGCGAATTTACCATGTGCTGGTCATTGAGGTAATCAATTCACCCCACTTAACATTGCAATTTAATAACTACTGAACTAGTTCCATTATACCAGCTACGAATGTAGTACACTGAGAACATGTTTTTGAACGAGTTCCCTCATACCAATGACACTGCTTGACTTCTTTGAGTTATATTTGAAACTCTCATTGAGATTATAAATAATAAAAAAAAACGTGTTGAAATTGACTTAGGTCTAGCACGGTAACTAGCCGCATCGTTCGACTATATTTTGCTAGTGGCAGATGGAAATTGACTTCCAAGGATCGACTACCAAACTGGTGATTAATGACAACTGGCGGGTAATTCTTCTCACACGGACAGCTGTATGTAGCCTGTTCGCTAGGGTTAGTCATTTTTTCATTTTTTTTCCAATATCAAAAATCTGTGGAAATGGCATGTAGGGCAGGCAAAAATAATAAGAATTGCGTTTTTACTTTTTCGAAATTGTAAAAAAACCTTCCGCACAAAATGCAATTACTTTAGCTAAAAACAAACTTTTTTAGTTTACTTTTTTTTTAAATTTTTAAATTTGAGAAATTTTTTTCTGCAATAGTTGTTCTTGGAAATAATTTTTTTTAGTTGGTTTTAGTGCATCGATTTCAAATATGCAATTTGATCAAAAATCTGTCATTCGTTTTTAAGCTACATCGATTTTAAAATTTGCAACTCGGTTTCATTTCATATTGCATATTTTACAATCGATATATCTCGAAAAATAAATGACATATTTTGGATCAAATTACATTTTATTAAAAATTTATCAAAATTTATTAAAAAAAAAGTATAAAAAAAAATTTGTAAAAAAAAATATTATCAAATTTTAAAATTACAAAAAAATTCAAATAAAAAAGTTGGTTTTGAGCTAAAGTAATTGCATTTTGTACGGAACGTTTTTTCACAATTTCGAAAAAGTAAAAACGCAATTCTGCTTGTTTTTGCCTGCCCTATATGCTATTTCCACAGATTTTGAATCTAAAAAAAATGACTAACCCTACTGTTCACTCGATTTTCAAAGTTATATATCAAAAAATGGCTTTTCGGACACTCCACTGATGTAGCCCTCAAATGTTATCCTGTTCCATAAACAATGCGAAGTTGTGTTCATACTTTAGGGGTTTGTTCTTTTTATTTTCACAAAATGTACTTATACCACTACTCAAAAGTCCCTTCATATGAATTAAACTTATGAACTATTTCCAACGACACTGATTTCAACAATGTAAATAATTGTCTCGATTAAAATACTCCATGCATTTCATTGCCAATTAATTCAATTTCTCTGGTTTCGAAAAAAAAAAACAAAAAACGTGAGTGCACTTACAATAATCCCCTGATTCCTACACTATGTACTTGTATGTAAGAGAACTTACTGTCCGACCCTCGCACCAGAAAGCTCTCCACAGGCATAACATGTTAATTGAGTCCGGTTATGCGAATGGCACTTCGTCGTCAGACCTGAACACCAAAATGTTCCAAATATTTATCTTTTCATCTCAATCATCGTTTACCTAAAACCAAAACTTGTCTGTGTTGCTAGTCCAAGCAATTATAAAATGCCTTTAGTCTGAATATGAATACTTTCACGTGTTTTGTTGATAACTTATATTTGGTTTTACTTTTCTTCAATGCGACTATCGAATATTTGTCTTCTTCTTAAGTCAACAATTTCTTTTATTGAGCCCACAAAACAACAATAACTGGTTTAATAATCTTCTTTTTGTATTCGTACAAAAAAAAAAATAAACTAAAGAAATACCTGCCTATGTGAATATGTGTGTGTTGTCAAAAGACCCGCAGGCAGCATTTTTCTGAATTTGATCATTCACAAAATTCGTTAATAACCCTTCCATGTGTATCGATGAGCATGTGTGTGTGTGTAAGGTGCATTCACACCATTGCGCTGGTGTGCCGCTTCAATCGATTGCACGAATATTTATTCATGTTTTAGACATTTTTTTTTCAAGTTTTTATCTCAAGAACTTACTTGACCATATACAAATTTGGACACACATACCCACGAATACCTACATGAAAACTGTACTAGTGTGTATGTTCAAATCAAATGATGCTAAGGAGGAGAAAATATTGTGGACTTTCGTTTTGCATGTTCAATTTTTCAATGTTAAACCTTTCGTCATGCCGTCTTAAGGATATATATATGTGTGTATGTTTATATTTACACACACATATCCCCATAATGTTTTTTGAAAAGGGAAAGTTGCATGTGAAATATTTGGCCACTATGCGTCTGGCTACGCCTGTCCATGCATGTTCAACTATAACAAATGGTTTAATCGTTTCAACGCATTACATCCTACAGCCAGTCGGGTGTGATTAATCGCACCCAGTCCATTTGCTTCACTTTTCTTAATTTGAGTAAAACAACATTTTCAAGTTCACGTTCATGTTGATAGGGGAACAAAGGTGACGTGTACAAAATTTTCAAGCGATCGGTAACTCCTCCAGGATAGACGAACATCGCTTGAAATAGATTTGCCTGACAAACTCAGCATCAGCATGCTTCTTGCACTGAACCCGTATTTTGTGTTCTTATGTTAAAAATGTTTCCTCCAATAAGTGGAAAAATGTTGCACTTTTCCCACTTTTCACTATGCGTCTGGCTACTGTGGTCATTTTCCCCGTTTACCCTGTATTTGTATTGCCTATCCTATAGAACATATCCCATAGTTTGAGGGTATAATTAGCATAGTTTCAATAAATCAAAGAGACAAACAGTTTATTCGAAAACAAAAGACTTAAGACACGAACTCAATTGATTGTGGAACTTTTCTGTGTTGGCACCTGAGTTAATAACACTATGCAATAAATTTTTATTATTTCATTAATAACCACTATAAACTTCTGAAGTACTCTGTTACCTTGAGTACACAAATAGTCGACCTTGTATTTCCATGGATAGGTTTTTTTATTTTCTGAAAAAAAAAATATGTAATTTTCGAGACCAAAATTGTCATAATTTGAAAACGATAGACCGATTTTGTTGAAATAAATTTTAAAAAATGTATTACAAAATCTATCACAATTTATTGAAGGTCCCTTTTGGTACCAACCCGAAACATGTACGATTCCTTTTTTTTCTTCTAAATCACACATAACGTAAATTGTGAATAAAATCAAAAATCCTTCAGCGATTTTAATGATTTATAAACCTCATTGTAATTGTGAGATATATAATTTTATGATAATCTAGTGGAAATTATCATTTCATTATCGAATATTTATGATTACAGTCTTTTTTCTGTTAGTTGAGTTCGAGATCATTGATTATTTCTATTTTTTGCAAAAAATATTTCTATTTTTTTGATTGCAAGCAAGGTATACGGATCCATTTCGGAAGCTGCCACACTTCTTCATCGGTACCCCTTTGCAATGAGTTCTGCTGCAAATTATTGGTCTAATATGCGCATAGTTCTCGCAAGTGAATAAAAACTACTGTTTAATTGCGCATATACCAAAAAAAAAAATGTAGCAAAAATATATGATTTTCCTTAAATGTTTTATGACTCTGAAACTCAAAGACTCAAACTAAGCTGCGCTAAAGGCAAACTTTGCAATTATTTGAATCATATCATACAGTTTTCCAGTTATGACAATTTGTATCTCGAAAATTTAATTTTTTGCTTAAATTTGTTATAACTCGAAAACTGCCATTCACACTAAATGACTCTAAAGAGAAAGGTTAAAAACAACTTAGTTGTTAATTTTATAAATTTTAAAAATTATTTCAACCAAATCGTACAAGTCGTTTTTGAGTTAATGCAATTAAAGGGTCAGAACATTGCATTTTCTAAAAAATAAATCTTGTTTTTTTTATTGCCTGCTATAAATGCAATGCACTGTGTTAGAGAAAGGAAGAAAGGGTATTGTTGGGTGGAAAGAGGGTTTATTGACCTTGAAATTGCGTCGTCCGGTCAACCGGTCATTTGACAATGAACGGATGAGTGACCCGGGATAGCCGTATATTTGGGCTAAATATTCTAACGTTAGGGACCAGACGACGGATATCTTGTGAACAGATACCATTAAAATATCTATAGAATAGCGATACACAACCCACTTTCCGGGGATGCTGCAGGGAGACAAAAGAGTTGGATATCCTACTATGCCCTATCATCACCACCGCTCTCCTCTGTACACGGTCCAGAAGCTGCACAAATGTGATTGGAGCCCCTGCCCATATATAGGAGTTGTATTCCATTTTAGGCCGAATGTGGTGTAAATATTTACGAGATCAGATGAAGTGAAGTATTTCTTGCACCGCTTTAAAAAGCCTAGACACTGCTTCTTTTGACACTTGGCTAGCCAAGCGAGCATCACCCTGTACCTTCATGCCCAGAACATCAAGAGTGTCTTTTGTCCACGACCTCCGGAGGACTTGGCCGATGTTCAAATGAGTTCGAATGTCAGAGTTGCCATCATCCGCAAAGGAGTAGATTGGGTTCACAGTCTGCCCCAACAGGTCGTCAATGAAAATAAGAAATAAAGAAGGAGAGAGGACAGAGGACAGAGCCTTGTGGCACTCCTGCGTTCAACCTATGCTCGTTGGATGAGACCCCATCTACAACAACCCGTATAGAGCGATCCCTGAGAAAACTCGATATGAGTCGGGAGTAGATATTACCGACACCAAATGCAATAAGTTTTGGTATGAGTGCTCCGTGTCAGAGCCTATCGAACGCCTTGGACATATCCAGAGCCACGACCTTGCTCTCACCAAGGCGGTGAATGAATCGACTCCATCGCTAAGGACTCCACCGTAAGGAACGCCATTAGGTCTCCAGTAGATCGATGACAAGGTGTCTTAATCTTATTTGAAAAACACAAGACTTAAGACACGAACTACTACAATCCCTCATTGCTTTCTGTTTTGGGAACTGAATTAAATATACATACTTTATTTCAAAAACAAGTACAAAATAATCATTAATGTTCGTACCAGCCACTATATATGAAACGATATACCACGTTTGAAGAGTTATCAATCAAATCTACAGGCAAACATCATAACGGCTACATCACAACATGGACCTAACTGACCCAATCGGTTTTACACATAGCCTGAATTCAAACAATTCCTTTTCAGATTTGTATTTAGACCTGTCCGCAGTTATGACCTGTACTAATGAAATAACTATATGGAATGGGAGCATCGAATACAGCGAAATGAGGTAATGGAGGCTTTTGGTATTTGGCAAATACTATTTGCAAGTGCTTTTGAGCCCTATTCGGACATGGCTAGCATTGCGTAATATAAAGACAAATCTCACTGATGAGATTCGCGGAAACATTTCCCTCAACATGTGATAAAGCGGCAGACGGGGAACTTCCCTTCAATTTGTGAGTTAAACTGTATATAATGAAGACTTTTTCCTCATTGAATGGGATCTACAATTGACCGGGATCTACAATATGAACCTGGCTTCAAACTTCAAAGTCAATCCAATGCTCTACTTTTACCTATCATGAGTTGACTCATTCCAAAGAAAATTCAAAACTGTACACCCATTTCTCAATTGCGAGTATTCGTTCGCCTATAGAACCAACCTGTGAAGAATTGCATGATAGAATTGACATCTAGCATGATATGGCTAAAATGTATAGGTATGCTTGAACTTCTTCTTTCTCGGTAAAGGATTATAAACATTCTGACCTAAGTTACGATTGAATAAAATCAAAACATGTTAAACACTACCGTTATGTTGTTATAAAAGAAATGAAATGGGAGCATACAATAATTACGATTACCTACATTTTCATCTGTGCCGTCGTTCGGGTTGCCAATCAATAGATGTTGCCTTAAAGCCGATACTCGCATGTAGGTATGACCGTACACATTTCCGAATTCCAAACGTTATACAAGCCAACACACAGACGTTAAGTCGGTGTGTTCTTGGTATACCGGTCTACATACAGACATACATATGCAGAGGTTCGTAGCTTATTGCGTTGGTCCAAATACAAAGTAGGAAAAAGTCTTCATTAAAATGTCAAAATAACCATCGAGGTAAACAATTGCTGCGTTAAACGCAAAACAGCAAAAGTAGAAGAAGAAAAAATGGACGGACGTAAGAACGGACCTACTCTGGTATTGAAACCTGATGGACAAGTGCAAAACGTTTATTTAAAAAAGAAAAAAAAGCCAACGGGGCGCTTCTGCTGCAAGCTTCTACTTCGTTGGAAGTTGGAACGTAAATGTTACAGCAACAACATGAACTCAGCAGCACAACACATATAATTCCGTTAAGTTTTCTTTTGAAGAAAGCAAGAGAAATACCAGCACCACATAAGCTTGTCCAATGGAAAACACAATACACCACAGCATGACACAATGTTTATACCAACAAACACACACACGCACACACACTCAGGCATATATTAGACCACTACCACCATAAAGTAGACAGACAATCACTTGGCCAAACGAACTAAATGAAAAAAAATAAATAAAATGTTCTTGCCGTTGTCGTCAGCGTTCTAGCCTTGTTAATATCGAATAGTTGTGAAATATTCTTAAACGGTTTGTATTAGAGCACTCATTTTGGGTCTTAAGCCGGTTTCCTATCACTCCATGGCCGTTCTCGTTGTTTGCTCAACTTTATTGCTCTGATGCACAGTTGAATGAATGACATTCATTTGGCGACAGCTGCACCAGAGACCTAACTGGTTGTCTTTTGTATTTCGAGCATTGCTTGAGTGTACCGGAAGATAGTTGGTTCAGATCCTGATATCACATATATAGAGAATACATATAGAGAATATTTTAAAATAAAATCTGAAATTATAGAACGTACTCTTGCACGAATGACATAATACCTACAAACCAGGGAGCTATTTATGATATAATTTGTATTCGCACTTACCGGGAACACTTTTTTTTTAGCGGTCATTTCTAATAAGTAAACTAGCACGATCACAGTCTTTATATGCGACTCTGAGTGTCTCATACTATTTTAGAGAATTTTTACATAGACTTATTGGAGATGGCCGCTGAAAAAATGTTTAATGTTCTTAACAGTATCCCGCTTCTCATACCACGGCCATCTATTGTAACTCCTAGAAATATTAATGTAAAATCTAGGCACAACTTTGACAGTTTTATCTAATACAACATTCATCTTGACATAGACCTAATGTGACACAGACTCTAAACCTCACATCAAATCGAAACACTTAACTTAAATGAAATCAATACAATGGATTCAATCAATTTTTTACGATGTGTCACCAATTTTAATTATACCATCGTTAAGTTTGGCGACATTTGAATATCGTTTGATTTAGGAATCAGTAAAATAGTTATAGTCATTTGAAACGATTTTGATATTCCCACTCCTATTAGGAGTATTTTACATTACAAAAGATTGAAGTAAACCAGTTTTGGTGGAGTTGCCAGAGTGGATGTAACAAACTCCGCCATCTTCCAGTGGCAACGATTAGGGATGTAGCGAATGTGGGTTGAGCGAGTGCGAATATTGAAATATATTTTCAGCGAAAGCGAATATAACATTTAGCGAAAGCGAATATTTAAAAATGATGCGAATAATTCGCATATGCGAAAATTAGTAACATATGCCGGCAAATACTGAAATATTTTTTTGCGAAAGCAAAAAGTTTTTTGGGAAACCGAATGCAAAAGCCAATGTTCAAAGTGACGCGAATAATTCGCATATTCGCTTTCGGAACTTCGTTTTTTTTTCAAAGAGTCATTCGCACTATGGCAAACGATCTCGGGGAAAACTCAAATAAGACCGAACTCTTTCTACTTATCAAGAGGTACCAGATACCATCCGTAGATCTGATTGGGGGCCTTAATGTTCCTTTTGCGGTCGGTGCCAAATACCTTTGGGGTATTCTTAAAAGAGCTGACTGTAGCACGAAGACTACCTGATGACAGTTGTGATTTATCAAGCTGAAATGTTGGCCTTTTAAGAAGTAAAAGACAGTGGGGATTTACATACTCTCTGAGAGTCAAACTGTCATCAAATCTCTGGATTCTGTACAAGAGCCCTGGATTGCCGCAAAACTCTTAACGAGATGGCTCAGCCGTTTCACATTATGTGGGCGCCGGGCCGGGGAACCGCAGAGCAGACGAGCTAACAAGACTCAGGAATACCTTATAGATTCCAGTCAAACTGGGACATGCCTCTACTTGGAAGCTCTACTGAGTGATAGAGATATACGTGGGCGCCTATCTGTGATTGCATTCGATCCAGACTGATGTCACCCAGATTAGAAATAAAGCGTTCGCACACAATGCTGTAGTTATGAAGAATCGATTTCTCATTACTGCCGTCCGTTATGACGTGACACTGTCTGTTTGGAAGGCATGCAATGAGACTAAAGGTTTTGACTAGTGACATTTTTGCAGAAGCTGTGGGGAGGAGTCCACAAAACACCTTCTCTGCACTTGCCCTTCCCTGAAGAACAGGCGGGGATCAACACTAGGCTCTTGTTTCCTTAGGAACCTAGGCGTGCTGGCCGATATTGATATTGACGCACTCTCGGCACAATTTAACCGGAGCTATACTATTTTCGCTAGCTTTCGTGGTACAACAGTCGACTTCATAGTGTAAGTAAGTCTGGTTATCATTCAGCCACTCTAACCTAACTACACCATATTACTACAACATTTTGTCCTTATTGGAATTCGCATAGTATCGTCCAGGAACACATCAAATAATTCCATCGGATTGTAGTCTGAACTTTGCTTTAATACAATGCAACAAAAAATTACAAATATACAATTCTGATGTATTTTGGTCCGAATGATGTTTTAAAAAAAAAAAAAAAATCAGCCTTATTACGGTTGTCGAAGACGAAAATCGAGAGCAGTCGAAGTCGTTGTCGATTTCGATTATTTTTGGTATTACGTAACTTTTTCGACTCTTGTGATTTTGTAATAGATTGAAAAGTAAAAGATGTGCTATACTGTCAAAACAATGTTTACTTTTTACATAATTGTCCGCCAAAGGCAACATTGAAATTTTCTCAAGATAAAATAAAGTTTGGGACATTTTTTTTCTTCGGATGAAGACGACGAGGCATACACAGAATGTGATATGAGTGCCTTGCGTAAGGAAATAAGACAGAATTCGGACATATTTGCAATGCCCAATTCAAAGTAAGTTTTGAAATTGAGAAATGAGTTAAAATTTATAATCCCTATCTGCACTTAAGTTTCATTGGCCTTTTTAGATTGAATAAAGATGCTTTTAAATACGTCTTGGAAAACATATCAGACCCAATAAAGTAGTCTGCTGTTCCCAAAGAATTGAAGTTGGCGGTAACATTGCGCATACTTGCTGAGGGCAGTTACCAAAAAGGAGCTGGCAACGACTATAATGTTGGGCTTTCACAGTCTTCTGTAAGCAAAATTTTTACAGAATGCCTTGATGCAATGCACAGTGAAATTTGTCCAAAATGGATATCGGTTAGAATGACGGAAGTGGAAAAGTTTGAAAAAAAGGATTATTTTTATAAAAAGTTTAAATTTCCCGGCATTATTGGATGCATAGATGGAACGTCTATCAAAATTTTGGCTCCAGGAGTTGATGAAAGATTTAAAAGTCTCTAGTCGTATGGAAAAAAATTATCGACTCTTTTAGCCAACTTTGACAGTCGTTTTCGTCTTCCGTGTTACGAAAATTGTAACAGATTGTGCATTTTCGACAACCGTAGTACCGTTTTCCAAAAAAATCGACATTCGACTACGTCTTCGACAACCGTAATAAGGCTGAATATATCCTATATTGGGTTAAAAATTCGTAAGCCGAAAAATGTTTTTTTTTGAAAATTGTATTTTAAATACCAAGAATGGTATAAATTGTCTTAGCATCGCAAACCGTCCGATTTCTTTGAAATAAATGTCTCACTAAATTATTTTCGTTTTTATTCACAATTTAGTGGAAAAAAATAGAGAAAAACATTTCGCCTTAACTTTGTTAATAACTGCCTGATTCATATACATCAAAGGCAAAGATTTGAAATAATTGTGCGATGCATTTATTTCAAAGAAATCGGACGATTCGTATTCAAGTAATGCCAATTTATGTATCAAAAACAATGCATTTAAAAACAATTGTTTTTTAAATGTATGCAAATATTCGGTAATTTTTGGACTCAGGGGACCACAGTATATCAGAATTTTATAGTGGTTAAGTCAGTTTTGGACTCAGGAGACCACAGTGTATCAAAATTTTATAGTGGTTATTCATTACACTCGCAAAGTGTAATCTCTCAGTTGAGACACCAACAGTCATGACCTGTTTTGGGCGTTGTATGTCACTTGATCTAGTACGACGGCAACCCGTTTGAAACACCCTATTCAATTTTCTTTGATTTTAATAATGTTTTACTAAAAAAACAAAATTAAATAAAATTGTCTGCTTTCGACAAGCCCATAAAAATATGGATATTGGTCATCTCTATCACGAACTCACACAATGTTTCATTGACATCGACTCAGAATGTGATTCATGGTGAAGCGATACATTTGTAGTGAGTCTATCACATTTCCAATTTGGATGCAAAATATCATAATATCCTGCGTGTGCTTTGGGTACACCAGCAGCACCCTAATGTAGAGCATACTATTGTCGCCTCAGCCTTATATAGGCCTCATATCGACTTTCTTTCACTTTGAGTTGTTGTGTAGTTTCTTCTTCTACGGTTTGTTTGTTTAGTTCTGAAAAATATCTTCGCACGCATGATTACAGTTGTCATTGGGGCTTAGAAACGTTTTGTTGGCATTGCTGTTGTCTTTTCAGTCAGCCGCCTATGTGTGTGTGTGTTGGGTCTGTCTGTATCATCACCATTCATTCCTAAATAGCAGCGTCGCCGCAGTAACATCATTATCGCTGCAGACGTACGAACAAAATGGTATGGTTGACACAGTTTTTACCACAAAAGCGACATACATTATAAACGACAGTAACATCAGTAACAACAACAACAACACTTGTGAGCTTTTTACGGTTCTTAGTTGTTTTTTTTTTCGTTTGGTTGTTATTTATCTCTATTTAATCACATTTCTTTTTGTATACTTCATTAGCTACATACATATGTCTATGTTTATCTATCCGTCCGTCCGTCTGTTCGATTTTCTCTCTCGCTCTGTGCTTTCAGGAACAGAAAGAAAAAAAACATAATTTTATAATTGGTTTGAATCTGGAAATCAATATTAATCGCTGACCATATTTAAACGTGTTTAGCTGACACTATTACAGTAACACACATTGGCGGCCGTGTCCAGAACTACAGAAATGGAAAACTGGTTGAAATTCTTTAGCAATGGCAAAGCTATGCCAATGCTGTCGCTCTAGTTAAATGTTCTATTCAAATAGAGTCGAAGAACCAAAGGCGAATATAATGATGTTATGGCTCTTTTATATTTATCTTTAAAAAATGCCGGCATTTCGCTGTGCTCTTCGCTGTGAATAAAACAAAACGAAAGACTTAAGCAGCAAACTTTGAAAGCTACGTTGAACTGCTCAATGTTTTAGTATCAAACTCTTTTTTTTCCCACAGACATTCTTAATTATACAATTGTCATGTAAAATACACCATAAAGAATCTGACATGACAAAACAACGCAAGGCGTTAATTGATTAAAACATTCGCTTGTGTCATTGCCCTAACTGTTAAATTGCATTATGTCTTAATAATTAGACAGAACTTTGTAAATGTCATCGCACCTGCATGAGACTGCGATTTACGGTACAGTACTATGGGTGGTCGAGGGGCACATGTTGCAATGAATTAATTTCACAAGCAGCAGCAGATACACTTTTGTATTTGTTTTACTTGGGTAAGATTAGTCTTAAATGCATGTAGTTTTGCACTAACATGGTATGATATGGTATTGGGTGTTATAAACTTAACCTACGTTTATAAATGAATAAGGATAATATATGGACATACCAGTGTTGAAAATCATAGAAATTTAGGAGGTCAACCGTAATGGGTCTTTCTGTGCATCTAAAGTATCTCCATTTGATTTACCCAAAAATCATCGGTTGTTGAACTGGTTTTTTTTTCATCAGAGACCCGGTCGGTCCACTCTTACGTAATCCCCCAAATTCGACGTTGCGCCAACCTAAGAAATTTAGAAATTTAAACAGAAAATAATTTAATAATTTTCGAATTTCTCGAACTATACCACTTACATTTGAAAAACTTTGCACTAAATTTGTTTTTAATTCTACAGTGAGTTGTCTTATCTTTATTATGACGTCAACATTTTGCTTGTACCAAAAACCATTTGGCAACTATTTTTAAAAATATCGATACTGAAGAAAAATTGACTTTGGGTCAAACACAACTTTTTACATTTAAGAGATTTTCAAGAATGCAATATCAATTTGAAAAGGTGTAACGGTTCTCCATGTTTAGGGGTAACTTTTATCCACCCAATACTTCACACGTGGAAGATAGGGTACATTTAGTGCTAAATGTCAAATTCTGTTTGTTTTTAATTCTCCAAAAGGTGACATAATTACATTTTTCTCATTAAAGGTGCGTATAGCAGTCTAAGTCCATTTGCCAGTTCTATGGCAAACAAAAATATCCGTTTCAGCTTTATGTACAATTTTGGGAGGTTTAGCAATTTTGATTAAAACTTTTTGACAAACACAAATCTTTAAAAATGTTAATTTTTGGTTAATTTGGTATGTGGCCATTTTTCAGCCAACCTGTCGCCGAAATACGAAACAGGATTTATCTACTTAAAATTTTAGATTAGAAATTGTAGACCATCTTCCGCTTTAAGTCCACAAAAGCCGGGCAATGGCCGATAAGGTTTTCGCTTGTCTCATCCTCCTCTTTGTTGTGGCAATTTCTACAGAAGTCGTAGTACGCCGTCTCCAAGCATGTGAGCACAAAGGCCACTGACCAGTGACGATGACCATAAAGTTTCTTAGTTGGAATCTTGGCAGACTAACCTACCAGATTTTTCTGGTTTCTAGGCAGATTGGTTTCTTTGTCCACCAACATATCTTCTGGATTAAGATAAAATATCCGTGATTTAATAGCATAAACACATCCAGTGTAGCGCCAGCTCTCGCCAGAGCATCAGCCGTATATTTACCATCTAAGTCCCTATGTCCAGGAAGCCATATAAGGACAACCGACGATGGTCTCACCATCTCCTCCAGAGACACCCGACATTCTCGAGCAATTCTTGAACTGATATACACATTCTCCAGGGTCTTAATGGCCGCCTTGCACTCTGTAAATACATGATACCCCACTATATACCCATTATTTTAAATGACCCACCCATTAATACAATTGCCTACAATAATATTAATTTTTTTAACTAAATCTCAAGTAACAGTCGTATATCAAGCATACCATTTTTGTAGTTAGGACATTTTAGCTTCAAGCCTTGACAATACAATTGTTTCTAATAAACTTTTTAATAAAATACACAAGTGACTTCATTTGTAGTCCACCTACGGAATTGGATTTTTTTTTTTAATTTCCTTCCAAATTTGTCTTTTGGTAGTTACGGGATGGTGGTTGAATAGTCTCGTACACTTAAGTTTAATTGAATTTGGGTTTCATGTTGAATAAAATCTGAAGTTTCTTTAGTTTTCTCGAAAAAAATATTATCAAGTCGCTCCCTTTTACTTTTTCGGCAACAGTTTTCTCTACAAATTAAAGCAAACTCATAAATTTTCCATTGGAATTGTATTGCTGGCACCATTCTGCCCAATATATCCTACGGAAATTCCTAACAGATAATTGTAGACTGTACAATTGTATGACTGCCGGTGGCTTATATATTTTTTTTAAAAAAGGAACATTACATCGCCATTAAGTTCTCTCAATGGAAATTGTTTGCCAAGTCTTTCACAGATTTTCCACCTTTAAATTCTAGCAAAAGCAAGTATAATATTTTAAAATATTTGTATAGCTTCCTCCATAGGCGTACGTATAAGTCTGTCATTCAATTTGTATCAACGTCAAGTATTGACTTGGGACCATTTGAAGATTAGTAAACTCGAGTAAAAATGCGTCAACATCAAATGAATGTTGGGAAGTTCTCCAGAACAACCACCAAACTACATATTAAAATAATCATATGTGAATCGAAAGAAAACGAAACCACGAAACCAAGAGTGTGAGTTTTTAATATTTGCCTACCTTTTTTGTTTTCGGACCCGAAAAAATGCTTCCCTCTAACATATGAGCATCTAAATGCAAACGGAATTGAAATATTCACTCGTGTTTAAACTTTGGTCTACAATGTTTTCTTCGATCGTTAGATCCATGTATTTGAGATCTTCCTAATTAAACATAATAATACAATAAATAAACATAAGAATTAATAGAGATTCACGCGAATGTTATTCATGACTGTTTAGGATCAATTAACGTCTGGAATTTAACATCACTAAATAAGCCTTCGAACAGTTTTACACTTTTCTATTATATTCCCTGAATTATATCCGACATCAGCGAATTCACCACCAACCTAAAGTTTATTAACCCTAAAATACTTGTTTCCTATGCTGTCCAAAGTATACATCTTTCCAGGATTCCTGTATAAATAGTTGGATAATCAGCTATTATCTCTTATCTGAAAACATACAATGTAGATACATGTAGGCAAATCTTAAAGGCACGTACGCGAGTAGTGCTGAAGTTTCTCCCTCTGGCTCCGGCCATACTACGAGTACTCGTATGTGATGTTTGTGTACAATTTATATTCAATTACAATAATCTTGACGTGTTCGCTTTTGTTGGTAGCTGAAAACAAGGAACCAACGTCAGCAGCGGTCCTTAGTAATCCCCCCAAGGTTTCCGAAGACAGCAAAGAAGCGAATGACCTTAATCAAGGTCTGATCTAACACTTCCACTCCATTGCCACTGTCAATGCAGCGAAACGGGGAGAGAAGCAAAAGCAAAAAAAAAACAGAAAATATCAAATACTTAAGAAGCAACAAATACGCCTTGGGATAAGATAGAATAACAATAATGGTTGTATCTGTGTGCGTGTGTGTGTTTCTTCTCTCCTCTTGGCATTAATGTGTTTTTTTCCTAGTCTATGTCTTCTCAATTCCTTCTGAGTTTAGTTTTTCTTTTGGCTGGCTTCAGTGGTGCACATACATACAATGTACTTGCCTCCTACTTGGGGCTTTTTTGTTACGCTATTTGTTGCATGCCACATGCATATTTATGCATTTGGCTATGCCTCGATGTGGTGCAGTGGCAGACTATAACTATATCTGAACATGTTAGCTGCCGAACCTACCCAGCACACGTGTAATGATACGGAGTCATGTTAGTTGCTCCAGCACTGAAGTTTTCCTTTTTTTGTGTGCTTCTGTTGTTTCTGGTGTTATTGTTTTTGTTTTAACGTTGAACTTTTTTCGGAATTGTTGCAAATTAATGCACATTAGGTTGGTTGCATATTTTTGTGTGTTTCTTTGCTATTTTCGGTATTGAAGCATGAACATATTTTGGTTTGGCGTAGGTTTGCCACATGTATAATGAATATGTTTTGGTAGCATTCGGCGGCTTCTTTCCTTGTTAAAAATAATTGAGCTGAACAATGTTTGTGTCTTAGGTCTTGTGTTGCAGAGAAGCATACATGTATTTTACAGTAGATCGTATATGAAAGGTAAGTCCAGAACAACTTTGTTGGAATAGAAAAATGGAAAAGTAAAAAAAAGGAAGCAGACCGGCATCAGTATTGCTACCACAAACATGTTTCGCACAAGGGCGATTCTTGGAAGTAGTTGAAAATTTGAATATTTTGCAATGTTCCTTCTTATACACCCATCTTTGCACGAAGGTTTTTTTTTTAAATTTGTTTCTCCTTTTGTCTCGGTTTATTGACACCGCATAAATGAAATCAAATCAAGCCGCCCTTCGCTCACCCATCAATTAAAGATGTTTGGGCAGAACTCGTCGATGCTGTCGAACAATGTGGTAAGATATTTAAGTCACACATGCCATCGAAACGTTGGGCATTAATTTCAGAAAAAAAGATAAGGACTTTTTCTGTTTTTTTCCGAGATGTTAAAAAACCCAATGGTTTAAAGCGATAGTTTAAAGTCTGTCCATAGTACTCTAGAACACTTTTACTCGTATGAGATGTTTACAATTGCCAAATCACGAAACAGATTCGCTGTATAAAGTCGATGCTCACTTATTTCTGTGATCCACATAGAAAGAAATTCCTCACGACATGAAAAGTTTCCTCACACAGAACCGAGGAATATTTTTTTCGTATTTTTATACTCTCACACCTTTTCCAACGAAAATCTTGATCATGTAAAGTCAACTTCGTGGATGGCCGCGGTGTGGTAGGTAGTCTGTGAAACCTGGTTGAAAGCCGGGTAAGACTATCGGCGGCAGTTTCCACTTACGAGTAAGCCTCAACATATAAAATACAAATTTTCGATATCTCGCCTTGTTCTCGAGATATCGAGTTTGGATTTTGGAAATTTTAGCCTTCAACTGCCGATTCCCGAAAACTATAGGAGATGCAAAAACAATTTGTTTTTCTTATTTTATGCAAATTTCTACAAATAAAAGTTTTGTAAGAGCAGTAAAATATTTGCCAAATAGAGAAACGCAATTGACGTAGTGTAACATCAAATTTTATTTGTTTCAGCTGATTTCTTGTTGACTCGCTCGTACAAAATATTTGTTATCCAGATGGTCATTTTTTTTAATCAAATATTTGTAAATCGTTTTAATTTGCTGTTGACAAATTTTTTTTCAATCACTGTATTTAAAAAAAAATACAATTCTATTGGCATTTCCCGCAACATGATTAAAGTGTCTTTCATTCCGAAAAAAATAAAAATCAATCTATGATTCTCAAAGTTGTATTACTTTTTAAGGAGTTATCCTTCATTAGACTCCATTGATAAGAGTAAATGTTTTTCAGTGTTATAAGGTGCCGGTTTTATATCCATAGGGCTACAGAATCCCCAAAGTCGTCACGCCATCACCTTTTTAAGCGTTTAAGCGTTTAATTTGGTTGAGGTGTTTTAGAAATAATAACACATTAGACATCAGCTGTAACATTCTTCGCCGTTTACTGGAGAGAGTGCAAAAAAGTGCGACATTTTCCCACTCATGGGAGGTTGACACACGAACTCAAAAATGCGTTCGTTGGATTACACCTTGTCAACATAAGAACACAAAAATACGGGTTTAGTGTAACATGCTGAAACAATTTTACATTTTGTTGTACAAACTAATTTTCTTCATGAGACTATGAAACGTAATCCTTGTGGTTTTACCACCGATATCACCATTTAATCCGTTCAAGATTCTCCAGAGTTAAATACAACTAACATTGAGTACAATTCCTAAAAAAATTATTTTGTAAAAGTGGGGATTTTTCAGGATCCTATCTTATTTTATAATTCCCAGGATGTATATTGAGTGTAATTTCGATGGAACACAACATTTCCGGTGAAAACACATTGTGCCCTCAGTCATTTTATCTTAATATAATCAAAAGTTTGTATGTACAATATATGTACGTATATGTAATGTTTCGTTGCGGCAAATACGCTAATGTTTGTATCTTAAGTCTTTTGTTTTACAAAGCTCACGATTTATTTCTCCGCCATCCACATTATGAATATCAAAAGAAGAAATTAATTAAAAATTGTTTTGTTGCTCTTTGTGCATGACTTCTTTATGCCTACTATGAATAATAACAACATTTTACGTACGCCCATATTCTCGTAAACTCAAAATTCCGGCTGGTGTATGTGATAGGAATTTATAAATCACAATCAATACGAATGTTATGCAATGCATTATTTCATTTCAACGAAATTCGTTAAGTGGTAGTAAACGTAGGAAAAATATTGTTTATGTTATGACCACATGCATATACCTGGGCGCAGGAAGACAGAAAAAAAAGTGTGTGTGTGTATATGACATGGCACTATTTATGTATGTGGAGCACCGCCACTCACCATTCATACCTTAAAAGTGTATTATGAAATGTAAAGGTGTGACCGATCCAAATTTACTTATGCTAACAGTAACAGTACGTGGTAGAAAATTGTACAATGGTGCGGAGTTTTATCGATTATGAATACCAGAAATACTTTGAGAAATTGATAAATAAACATTACAAACAAATGCCTGTGAAAAATGTGAAAAAAACTCACTTCTGTTTTGTGCGTGGGATGTAGTGATTTTTGTTTTTAAATTTACGTTTACTGAAGTTGAATAATTGAACAAATTGATTTGCAGTACATACTTGAAAGTCTGGGTTCTTACATTTAAAATAGTTTTCAGTATAAAATAGATGATTCAATCGGTTTTATCAAGCGATTTTCAAAATTAAACGTTTACATATTTTCTTTCTTTTGATACCAGATCTTTTTTCTGAAATTTGGTTTGGTTTTTGCTTCGGAAAGAAATAATCTCACAATCTTTGCTCCCATCGCGTTGTCTAACGCTTTTACACTTTTTCTCATATGTCATTTATTCAAGTTATTCAAAATATTAGCATGCAATAAATCACACTTGAACAGCGTGGAAAATAATGCAACTGCTTTGTCATACAACCTAAAAGGCGCCACATGCCGTTTAATTGAGAGATGGTAAACAGCTCTTAATGCGACACATCGATGTGCATTACGTTGGTATTGCAGGCTATTACAACCAATCATGATTTACGTGTGAATACAAAATATCACAAGGCACCCGGAGTAACTGAAGGGAAATTAAGTATCTGTCATTAACTCATCTGCATGGAAACGTAAAGAATTTGGATCAGGGCAGTCTTCGAGTTGCAGACATTCGAAGTTGAGTTCGTCGAGCACATTTGTCATCGAGACGATACTAGTATTTTGTAATGGTGTCAAACAAAAGAACAGAATGAAATTAAATGAAGGAATTATTTTATTTATATACATATTTACCAAATAAGTTGTAAACTATTTCTTTTGCATGATTCCAAACACAACTGTCGCTGTACACTGAATTTTTTTTGGCGAAGTTCTGAATTTACATTTTGCCAATTTAAGCACATTTTATTAAAAAAAGCCATTGTTTCATTTTCTAATTTATTAATATCTTTGTAATTTTAACAATTTATCAGATTCATTAAAATAATCACTATTCACTTGCATTCTTGTTGATGTTTGTTGTGACATTTCTCTGCTTACCATATGTTTACAGAAAAAACACTTCAACAAAAGACCTTTCGCCGACGAACTTGGCGATGGGCATTTTGAAGTCTCAGCAGTTGCATATGAGACTTTTCAAAACACCCTACATCGCAAATGTTGTTTTAAAATTTGTTGATTATTTTTTGTAAAGGTCATTGTTTTTTGTCGCATATTCTAACATGTGCCCATAAACTTTAATTTGTTACACGGCTATAATACGACGATGCAACATCTTTACAGGTTATATTTTCTTGTGAGCAGCATTGTAATAAATAGTAGTATTTGATCAAAAGTAACGATCGAATGCGGTGGTTCAAACCTCTGGACGTGCTAAAAAGTTCTTCTGTCCGCAGTTGCATTCGACGCCGAATACCGTGATTAGACCCAGTAAGGTTGAAATCAGACCATTTTAGACCGCAGTTCATGGAAGGATCACTTTCTTGGCACAGTAGCATAAGGTAATGCATGCAAACATATTTCTCATAAAAAGAAGAAGAAGGTATGCCGTTAATAATGCAAAACAACATCAGCTAAATGGCCACCACGACGACGCTTACAGGAACATATCGTTTTCATGAAACCGCAAAGTGGCTGCCCTATGTCCCCGATAGCCTCATGAATTCTATCTTTGAGATCTTGAATCGACGCTCGGCTGTTGGCGTAGACCGTATCTTTCACGTGGCCCCAAAGGAAGAAGTCGCAAGGTGTTAAATCACAAAATCTCTGTAAAATTGTGAAAATTAAGAGATAACACGGTCCGGAAACGTTTCTCGTAAAAGAGCAATGGTTTCTTTGCTTGTGTGGCACGTAGCGCCGTCTTGTTGAAAGAAAGCGTTGTCCAGAACAATATCATCCAACTCCGACCATAAAAAATCATTAATCATCTCTTAATAGCGCAATCCATTCACCGCCACTGTTGATCCAACCTCATTTTCGAAAATGTAAGGTCCAATGACCCCGCCGGACAATAAACCCCACCAAACAGTCACACGTTGAGGATGCAGAGGCTTCTCAAGAATAACACTTGGGTTTTCCGAGCCAAAGATGGGACAATTTTGCCACCGAAGTTGAAATGGGTCTCATCAGTCAAGATGATTTTTCGATGGAATTCCGGATCAGCAACGACACGACGTTGTTGATGATCAGCCGACTTGAGTTCTTGTGTTAACTGAACTTTATAAGCCTTAAGACCCAAGTCTTTATGAAAAACACGGTGTAATGACGTTTGTGGAATGCCCAACTCCAAACAACGGCGAGGAATGGACAAACCTGGTTTTTCTTCAACACATTGGGCTACAGCAGCAATATTGTTGTAATATCAGTTGTTCTTGAGCGACGTGCACTGGTTTTATTCTTCACACCACTAACTTGTCCCAACAGGTCGAATTTTTCCACCATAAGGTTGTCATAATCGATTTTATGAGGTGCTATAACTTAAAGTTGCTACCCCCAACAAGCGACCCCCAAAATTTCGGTTGGCACTATAAAACTGTTTTCCAGGTGTGTGCGTAAATTATTTAGTTATTATTTATTAGTTATAACATTTCGTTCCGTTAGAAAACAGCAAAACATCAAATTGATGAGAAATAATTTATGCACGACTACCACAAATTAAAAATGCCTGTTTAAGTGTTTTCTGAATTTGCAACTTACGACCTTTTCATTTGAGTCTTTAATGATGGATGTTTAGTTAAAATTGCATAATTCGTAAGCATGACACATATGGCCAACATCGACAATTCAATGACGTAAATAATGTTTGTAACGGTTTTTGGCACCAACAACAGTGAATACACATACATACATATGTTTTAGCACACTCACATATAAATTCGTAAAAATGTAAGTAAAAGTGACATTGCTTAATTAGTATTTAATTAATGACAATTTTGGACGATTTCATAATTTTATTTAAAAAAAAACGTTCCACTCACATTCGCTCCGTGGCAGTATGTTCGTACCGTCATATGTAACTTAGATAGTTACATGTGACTTGCAGGCGTCATTATTGTGCTCCGGGTAATCGCCGTTAAAAACAACATTCAGCAACAACAACGACAAAACAATACTCGTATGCAGCGCAACCAAAGTAATTATTGTCGTTACGAATATTAATGATATTTAGTGTTTTTTATTTTCGTTGGCTGTTTTTTTCTCTAAATTTGTTGTTTTTCGGTCGGAGTCGACGGCATGGGGGGAGGCCCTCATACCTAGTACAATACTTTGCACGATTTGAACACTAATAAAATTATTGCGGTAGGTTGTTGGTTGGATTGGCTGGGCTTGGGTTCGTTGGCTGGAGAGGTTGTTGCTGTTGCTGCTACTCATGTGATTATCTTGGCATTTGTTCCCTAAAGGAAGTTGAATGTATCTACAACCTCCACTTTGGCTGTTGTTTTTCTGTGGTGGTTTCTTTCTGCTTCTTCCAAGTTTGTTTTAAACGAAATAGAAAGTATGTTTTCATCCATTTGTGGTGTTGAATGATAGACCAAAACGGAGTCACGCATTTTGGGATATTTCATGTTCATTTTGCGTTTGTATGTGTGTGAGGTTTTTTTCTGCTCTTTGCGTAGGTTTGTAATTTATCGTCTAATGTCTGTTTGTCTGTCTCTCTGATAGTCTGACGGTATATTCATTTTAGTTGGTGGAACTAACGATTTTATAAAAGATAAACGGTTGTTTTTAATGCCTTTGCAAACATTTCAACAAAAATAATCTAATTATGGACGGTGCTTAAAATGAAGATAACATGAAAATGGTTTCACCGTCAATGCAATTCAACGTTCACAATAATCCAAGTATGTACAGATATCCTACTACGTACATAAGGGTGTACTGAAGTTTTCCAAAATTAAAATTGAATTTGGGCGTTAACGATAACATTATCTACGAGAGTACTTTTATACCTACTCTACTTCCTGTGTCTAATGTCTCCAAAGAAATCATATTTTTACGCAAGCTTTAGAATTCCTTCAGACCTTTCCGACAAATGTTTTATTCTGTAATTTAGAAAACCAGTCACATTAAAAACCATCACCTAAATTGGTTTCGATTGTTCCAAAAATATTTAGCCTTACATTGACTTCGTCGCTGTCTTTGATTTTTTGAAAACAGTAAATTCGGCAATTCATTTGATGTAAACGGCCAACCAAATGAAGTTTCGTTGTAGTATGTATCATCCAAATTCAAACCTGCAATTGTATGTCTCAATACAGTTTGATGATTGGATATACATATTACCTGATGCTATACTGGGACTTTAGACAAGTTTGAGATGTCACTCCGTCTATGGTTTAACTATACAATTACTGGCTAAGTCTGTACTTTGACCAATATTTTCAATCTGAAAATCTCACAGAAAATAACGTATCCACAACGAGTTGTGTTGAATTCTTAATAATAAATATACAAAAATTTAAATTAGATATCATTGGGATCATGGTACAATAAACAAGGTAAGGTCATTAGCCCAACAACAAATAATCAGATACAACTCTGGTACTCTATATTGTCAAAGTTGTATATGTCAAGAATATAAAATAAAGTTACTGACAGTTAATTTTTGTTATTGTTGTAAATATTTGATACAAAATATCATGGTACAATAATAATTTCAATAATTTGAATAAACGTTTTTTGAAATTTCAACAGTTGACAATTTAGAGTGCTGCGAGAAAAAATTGTAAATCAGCTGATTGCTTGGCCTTACCTTGTTTATTGTACCATGATTGGGATATTCAAAAAATTATCATGTATGTTGTCATATAATATTCCAATTCTCAGTTACTCAGAAAAGGAACTTGACACGTTTGTTGAAAGTATGGTGGTCATGGGTAGGACAAGAACCAAATATAACTTGAATCATAGGTACCTACTTTCATGTGGAAAAAAACGAACTTTCTAGATATAAATTGGTGGGCCTCAATTAATGGCGGTGAATTAATTACATTAACTCGTGTACTCGTATCAGTTTACCTTGTACTTCTGCTACAAATTTCTAACCGACATTAGCAGATGCGCGGCTACAGTGAAAACAATCTTTTTGGTGCGGCATGTTTGTAGGAGGAATTATGAATGGTAATTTGCCTTAATCTATCAACTTTTGTACTGGCAACTTTTACATGCTTTAATTAAAATCGATTAAACAACATATTTTTGTTGTTGTTTAAATGGAAAAGCGTTACAATTTTAATTAACCCAGCGACATACTTTTTCCACCTAAAACACATGTACATACCTGTAGCAGAGAAAGAGGAAAGCGCGCACGCGCGCTCTCGTCATGTCAGCGTCGGTATTCAATATCGTTCGACATTGAATGTTGACAAAATATCATCTTACGGGGGCTTACAGTCATGTCTCCAATATTCGCTATGGCTGTCGGTGGACTACTGCCTGTCTGCTGTAGCATTTGGTTGCGGTTAAACCACTTTTACTTATTGTTAATTTAACCGTGTTACGAATAAACAAAAAGAAATAATTACATTTTCATTGGAAAAATATAAAATGTTATGGTGTATCAGTCGTGGAGGGAGGGGGGTTGAACAAGAAACCAGCCGAATCATTTACGTAAACGCTGTTGTCCGATGATGTGGTAGTTTTTATTTTTTTTTTACATTTCCAACTGAAAGTGAAAATTGAAAACGAAAGGAAATTTTATAATTGTCATATCTCCCCTGGTCATGCAGCAAGGTGATAAAAGTAACATAATTTATGGGAAAACAACAACGGCAACAAAAAAAAAATTCAATGTCATTCGAAAGAGGATGTCGTGCATTTGATTCATCTCAATGAATCAAAAGTCGTTATTGTCTGGTAGAGGATATGGAGGACCATTTAGACAGTTTCATCGGGGAATGGAAGTGAATGTCTTTTTAAATGCAATTGTGTATGAAACGAGCTATGAAGTCTGCAGCTCCATACACTGTCTAGCTGTCTAGTATTTAGTTCAACTTAATGAGATGTGGGTTTGCGATATTAACTGATTTTCAGAAACAACCAAATAGTCTAATAGATCTGAATATCGGCTACTATTGCGGTGTCTTATGGGACTGGAAAT
Source organism: Hydrotaea cyrtoneurina (assembly GCA_958296145.1). Classification (NCBI taxonomy): domain Eukaryota; kingdom Metazoa; phylum Arthropoda; class Insecta; order Diptera; family Muscidae; genus Hydrotaea; species Hydrotaea cyrtoneurina. The sequence continues at coordinate 46,409,308 of OY282516.1, read as the reverse complement.
GTTCAGTACTATCGATGTTAGATGACGTAGTTTGTCCCTTGTAAGAACTCTATTTGTATGTACAACGAGTGACAAGTTTCAGATTGAAACACAGCGTAAGAACTATTGTTGGCAACCGTGCAATTGAAACCAATTTGACTATCAGCCAATAGAAATACAATACGCGTGACGTCATTCGATCAACCTGCTCAGAACATTTTTTTCACTGAGCGGAATGGCGTAATCTTTGTTTCTATCATTCTTGGATGGTAATATCGGTTCTAAGGCATGTAGCCTACTTATTTGTACGATCGACTCCGCCTTACGCGGATTACTTTAGTGTTGGTTGCGTTAATTGTTGGGCAGTCCAGAAATCACAGCTTTGTTGCCCGGCACTTGACAGACTCCCCTTGCCTTTCTTTGGTATATCGATAACCGGAGAACTTCCAACAACTGTCAGACTGACGTTGGTCTTCGTTGATGCACGACAAACAGTTATTTGTCACGGTTCACTGAAGTGAAAGCAAAGCTTTTTTTTAGAGTATTGATAAAAACTTTCGCATCGAAATATATTGTCCCATTTTTCCCCAGATGATTACTATTCATATTCGGATATCAAATGCTAGAATAACATGTCCAACTTATCCATAGTTTACTGATCCATCCCAATGGATTTTAATAAATTTAATCAATATCGGTTGGTAAACGGCTACAAGAGCGGCCAGACCTCAAACCGGCAGGGGAACTTTTAAGGGGTTATCTTATGAAATGATTTTCCTAATATGTTGTCCAAATCTCGCAGAGTGCTGCTTCAGTTGGCAGTTTTGATGGCACCACTGAACCATCCCACTCATATTTGTAATTTTATTATATTCGAAATCCAATGTTATTCCGCTTGAGTTAATCTCATAGGTTCTCAGTTTAATTTCAGATCAAGTTTTAGACTGAACAGAGCACACCTGTAGTAGTAGCTTCTCAGTATCTCCAATTTATTAATGAAGCAGGTTCAGATTACATTGGCTTCTGCCTTGCAGTCATTAAAATACCTTCAACGTACTTAGATGTTTTGTAAGAAAAAAAAAAGTTTAGCAAAAAAGATGCCTCACACAAACTAGTTTGCGAATACAAATATGACTTTCAAAGTACATGTAATTAAATTGTTATTTTGAAATAATTATGTTAAATGACTTTTTGTTTACCTGCTTAGAGAAATTAGCAGCAAACTGTACTAGATTAGGATGGTGTATGGCAAACAAAAACATGTTTTAACAATTTTTTAACAAGAATGAAACACTCACTCATGCCATTATTTTTATTTTTTCTTACAGAATGTCGCAATGAAATATCTCACATATCACCGAAATCCTCCAGCCATATGGGAGTAATGGGCATCCATCCATTGTTGACAACAACATCCGAACAGGTGTTGACAACATCATCCGAAATGATCTTGACAACCACTACGACGAAAGATGCCGCAAAAAGTAATGGTCTCATAAAGTCGACAAAAATCGGCACCGACAACAAGACCAGCAGTCATGCACGAGTGGAACGTTCCGCTTTGCCGATTGTCAATGAAAAGTTTGCCATTTCGGGTCAGAACAATGTTCAATTTCCCTCGAACTCGGAAAAGGAGGCTGCGGCTGGCCGGTACTTTCAATATAATATTAAGCCCACAAGTACTTCGGAAATTGAAATGGAGAATATGGTGACAACGAAGAGGGTTCGTAGCGGAAAATCGGGAAATTTAGCTTCATCGGTTGCCAGTACTACCGGTCCTTTTTTAGTGAATGGGGACCTTCGACAACCTATGTCGGGGTCCCAAATCAGTCCGCCGGCCAGCACCAGTTCTGTGACATCGACAGCAGCTACTGCTACCGGGTCGACGCATAATCCCCGCCAGAATCCCAATCCCGATATTCAAGACATTATAACAGGTATTGTGAAATTGCTCAATGGCAATGTTAACGTACATGCCAATACCCAAGGTGTTCGCCGACCCACGGCTAGTCGTATTAACAATCGTGGGCCACCCAGAATTTCGGAAGTTCAGCCCTTGCCCATCGATTATGACGTACAGAAAACCCATACACCGGGACCCTCTTCGATGCGTCCACCTCCGTATCCATTCGACCGGCCGGAAAGACCTTTCATAACCGGAGTGCCAATTCCGGAGCAAATTGTGCCGGTCAGACCGGGTTTTGTAAGTAATCGACCACCTTGGCATCGCAATAAACCCCGACCTCCGATAACAACGTCTATTGGAGGACGCCGGCCCATACCACAGTATAAACCCTTGCCTCCCGCACAAATGCAGCCGCCGCCAGAGGATGCACCCGTTGTCAGTTTGCCCAACAATCCCCACGGAGCTGGACCAATTGAAATTCCCACGGTTGAAGATGAAAACAACGAGTCTGTAGATGCTCCCGCACCTACAGATACATCCTACGATTCGGAGTTTTCAAATGAAGACTTGAATACACAATACATTGAGGTGTCCGACAATGATACCGACAATGCGCCAGCTAACAAGTTGCCAGGCAATGTTCTAGATGAATTTCAACCAGCCCAACCAGCCACATCTCCTGCCCCTCCACCCAAGAAAGAGGAACAACACAGTCCGTCGAAGAAGAAGACCAACAAGCATAAAAATTCGGACAAGAAGAAGCACTCGTCGGAACAAATTAGCACCAGCCCCTCACAAGTTCACACCGTAGTACATATGACATCGACATATCTGCCAATGCCCATGGATGCAACCGAGAACTCGGGAGCCGATATCTTGGCCGATGAAGTTATCTTTATGACAGCTAGCAAAACGCCCGAATTGGAGACTGTGGCTCCTAAGCACACGAAAACTAAATCGACCTCTTCGGTACATACACAAGCCACAAAAGTTAAAAGCTCCACAATTTCTACGCAGCCTCTTACAATGGAAGAGCAGCAGACAAAAAAGAGCATCATTAGCTCGACTCCGTATGTCGACTTAGAGACAACCATTGTACCTACACCAATAACCTCTGTTCCTATAACCACTACTACCACCACCACCACTACCACTACCTCATCTACTTCTACTAGTACTACCACTACCGAATCTGTACCCACATCCAATAACCAAAACCAAGTCCAAGTAACAACTCCAACACCTCCAGTACCACCCCAGTATCATCCTCGACCGGGCATTGTTTTGGACGATCCCGAATTTCAACCCGGCGGCCGTCCACGTCCTCAACGCCCACCCCAAGCTCAACTGCCCCGCAATCCGGCACCACCAGTCAATATTCAACCGACACGACAACAGTTGCCTCCGGGATATGGTGAAATTTTCGACGTCACATTGTCGGCCATACAAGGCCCCGGATCCCAAGGGGGTTCACAGCAAACAATCAACATAAAACCATTTGGTTCTTATGGGGGCTCAGGCGGTGGTGCCGGTGCTGATATCATTGTTTCAGCTTCAGGTGAAGATGGTTTTGTTTCCATAGACGGTAAACGTACTTACATCAATCTTTTTGGTGATCCCACAGATCCGCCGACCAGCGTGCAGCAACCAATTCCAGCCACGGCTATACCCCAATTACCCGGAGTTTCCAGTGGTCCAAGCACGTCGTCGACGTCAACATCGAAGCCCCTTCAAAACAGTGGTAGTGGTAGCAGTGGAAGCGGTAGTGGTAATTCTCCAGTAACACAGCAGAACACACCCGGCTCTGGTTATGGTGTGGCTGAGACAGAAATAGTGGATATCCACACCAACAAACCGCAAAATGTCAAGCCCCCACAATCTCTGCCGACCACAACAAATGTTGGAACAACTCGTCCCCATTACCGACCCAGAACGACTCAACCACCAGTGCGCATTGATACATGCATTGTGGGCGACGATACGACCTGCGATCAAGCGCAGTATGAGAATTGTAAAACTGAAAATGGTGTCTCCAGCTGTCATTGTCGTCCGGGTAAGTTGGCAAACGGTGCTAGTGTGTTAACCATGGATCCATTTAAACAACTTTTTCTTGTTATTTAGGCTACTCTCGCCGCAAACATCGTGAACCTTGTCGCCGAGTGATAACATTCTATATTGGAATGCGGGTCGATAGAATTTATGAGCATCGTATTGTTTGGGATAACAAATTGGCCGATCGCAACAGTGAACCATATGGACAGCTGAGTTTTGAATCAGTTAGAGCAGTAAGTATAAACAACAACTGTATGTGCAGCGTTAGAGGTGTGATAGGTTACCGAGGTTTGTATCCTGGTAGGACCGTTGAACATTCTTAGTGGCCGTTTCCAACTCCTAAATGGCGTTGTGATCTCGCAGCCATGTAGAAACTTCTCCAGAAAAAAATATTAGCCGTTCCTTTATGGGGAAGGGAAATACGTACATATGTAGGTGTAAATAACGGACAAGTCCATTGGCTTCTTTTAGAATTTGGATAGATTCGAGGTAGATTGCTGTCTTATCGCGAGACTCATTACCGTCTTCCAGAACCTCAAGGAGTACATCTTTGCCTATTCTTTATGAAGGTATTTCCGTTGCATTTCTATATTTAGCAACTATGTATGTTGTTATTATTTTCTGTTGCAACAGATTCGAAATTCAATACATGAGCCACATGTTAAGACATGCATTTTATCTTCCTAAATCTACTTCCCATCATTCATTTGTGATATTTTCGTGAAACCAAAAATTTCAGATCGATTTCCAAAATATACACATAGAAAAAAATATGTAAAAAATACATTTGTTATGGTTGTTTGTAAACATATGATGTTTGCACATAAACATAATATGCTCGCGACAAAAATTTAGTTACCACATGCTTGTGTCCGTATATATTTTTGGCACAATAATGTGTTATAAAATATTTCATTTTTGGTAATTTTCTCTCAACACCGCTGCTCTGCTTCCATCCTACTACTCTCTTACTGCAATTATGCAATTATGTTGTATACAATCATGTATATGTGTATGTGCAAACAAACCGAGTAGTTCGATACATTTTTTCTCTTAGACGGTTTGACCATGTTACCCCATATGTAAATTAATTCTTGGGTTGCTCCTTTCGTGATTTCGTAAATTATCGGTCTCTTCTGTTATTTTACGAAATTTATAAAAATCAAACTCCGGTTTTTATTGTTGACTCATTTACATTTTATCGTTCATCGCGTGCTAACCAACTAATCATTCCCAGAGCGGATGGTATATGGATAAGTCCTTTCGAGTTAGAATAGCCAGATTGTTCAATTCACTCCCCGGTACATTGAAAATATTTTCATTCCGAAAAAAGCTTCTTCAATATTTTTCTTTAATTTCCATTTCGTAATCTATTTAAGAATTATTTGTTCATTCATTTGGGAACTGTAAAATTTGATTGTTTCATTCCTCATTTTCCAATACTGATGTACGCTTTACTGATATTTTGAATTTGATATGTAAATTGCTTTTTTATATTTTATTTTGTATAGCTATATTATTTTTAATTCCACTGTATTTTTATACGCATATTTTTAATTGTTTTTAAATTAACTGAGCAGTAGTATTCAACATGGAGTAGTTTTTATTGTAATTTGTTACAATTGGCCGTAAGGCTTTAAATTACAAAATCTGTGCAAATAAATGAAATGAAATATTGAAACATGTATTGCATACAATCATATATTTATTTATACATGAGTATATATATGATTGCATACAATCGTACGTATATTTGCATACAATTATATACATATTTACCACATACATGTTTGCATGCAATTATATACATGTTTCTTATGTTACATAGACCGTTTTTTTCTTTGTGTAGTGAAATGTCTTAAAGTAGTCATATCAAAATATCCCCATTACAGATCGATTCTGCCATGTCAATGACTCCGTACTCGGATGAATTTTTGGAAGCGAAAGTAAACAACATTTATCGTGGTGACCCTAATCTCGGTGGCAGCGGAGTCTTTGTCAATTTGACAATTAAGGTGAGTTGGAATGACTTTTTTTGTTTGGCGGCCTTTGCCCTAAATTATCATTTACATTCCTTTCAGCTGGATGAGAGTGTTGAAACGTTGCGACCCAATTTACGCAGTGATGTCCAGAAGCATTTATTGGGTGTCCTGCATCGACGCAACAACAACATCGGAAATTCTGTTCTGTTTGTAAGTTCTCCTGAGGGTGCCATATCGCCACTGCGTGATTTGGATGAGTGCCAAGGTGCAGACCTCAATGATTGCCATCCGACGGCTACATGTACGAATATCTGGGGAAGTTATCGTTGTACGTGTCCCGACGGCACCAAAGATCTCTGGGCAGAGCAACCACATCGGTCGGGACGTGAATGTCAGACGTGTCCCGAAACGTTTTGCAACAATCGTGGCATTTGTAGTTACAATGATGATGGCAACCAAATATGTACCTGCGATTCGAGTCATTACGGTGGACAGTGTGAAATTGATGGCGAAGTATTGGGCGTGGCCATTGGTGCTTCGGTGGCGGCTGTTATTATAATTGTCTTGACTTTGATCTGTTTGATAATGTGGTCTCGCCGATGGCAGAGGGAACAAAAGAATGCCATTGGGTCACCCGTATTTGGTTATATGAATACGGCTCCTCTGAAATCGGCAGCATTGCCGCAACCGGGCTACCAGGTGACGCTCGAAGATCGCATGCGCTGGGCGCAAATTGCTGATGTTATGGCACAAACCAATCACTATGGAGTAAGTCAACATTATTATATCTTGACAAGAGAGATTATTTCTTATTAAGCAATACCATTTGCAGGCTGAACCAATTGGCGGACCCACGAGACCCTCCTCGGCCATGTTTGCTTATCCCAATTTACAGACGCTGGGCATGGGTACTCTCGGTGGCATGTCCATGCAAAGCACAATGCAAAATACCATGCAACAAATGCATCATCAAAATAACTCTATGGCGCCTCCCGTCCCATTGCCGCGGTATGAGTGCGTATTGAATTGTCCTTTAGGGAATCATCTAGTATTGCAATGATATCTAATGTGAATTTCTTTCAGAAGATTGGGACTAGGTTCTCGTTCGAATGGTATGCGAACTCTGGAAAATTCTAGTTCTAGCGAAGAAGAGGACCGCACCGACTTGCTGGGGAGAAATTTCCAAGTGCCAAGGCCGAAATCTCGTAGTAATGGCAGTATAGCGGTATGTATAGCCAACACTTTCCATATTTTAACGAATTTCAAATAATACTTATCTGCTTGCCTTCCTTTTGTCAGAATCAATCCGGAATTTACTACGATGTGGATTATGAACCATCAGCCAATGGCATTGGCAGTACCAGTGTCGATCGTCTCTACGGCTCACAGAATCAGTCCACCACCCATTCGCACTTGGGTAGCAATCATATACCCGGTCCACAGGGTATACCAATGAGCACGTACACGTCTGGACGAGCACCCAGTAGTTACTATATGAAATGAGCTGGCCGACATTGAAAAAGTTCACTTTTTCAAAAACTACTATAAGTCATAACAATAAATCAACCTTAGTTTACGCGTACATATGTAGATAGTAACTATTTAAAGCAAACGTATGAAATTTAATTTAACGGTCTAGTAATATAATTTAATGTTTTGCCTCGATCCATAGGAGTTTCCATTCACCACACACCCCTTAGAACTAGTCTGTTTAAGTAATGCTGTAAATAGTATTGAAAAGTAATTGTTTAACTATTTATTATAAATTATTATTTAAGATATTTAACAGATTTGATTTGAAAGAAATAATGTAAAAGTTAAACTTAAAGAAAATAATAATACATAATTATAAAAAAAAAAACTGTACTAATCATAATGTTAAAATGCATCTACTTATTGAATAACTTAACACTCTAGGATTTAACATGTTTAAACTCGATGTAAATACATAAATTAATAAAGTATATAAAAAATAAACAAATGCGATATACATAATTAATATAAATTGGATTTTGTCAACGTACGTATTTCCCTTAACATTACATTAGGGAACAGACGAGGAACTTCTCTGAAATCAGTTAGCTTGGCCTCGTCAGTTGACGGAGGCCTAGTGTTTTAAAGCCTTTTTGCTTTATCTACATAAGTTGTACATGCCTGAGAGATGACTCTCTTCCTCGTAAAGTCGAAAGCATTTTCGATTTAAGTGATCTACGTTTCCAGCTCGTCCATGTTTTACAAATGTTGTATTTACCCTTCTCGTTGGATGATTGCCAATATTCAGCCCATCCATAAGAAGAGTGATGCTACAAATCTGGCAAATAATTGCTAATTGCAATATGTTCTGCTCTCTGGAAGTAATGGCGAGCCACCATCTGGTAAAGTACTAGACGGTCTACTGAATGATTTACAGTATGGCTTCCGTAGAAATCGGTCTACTGGAGACCTGATGGCGTTCCTTTCGCAACGATGGAGTCGAGCTATTTGCCGGCTTGTAGAAAGCACGGTCGAGGCTCTGGATATTTTCAAGACATTCGACAGGGTCTGCATTTGGTGTCGCTAATACCATCTCTCGATTCATATCGAGTTTTCTCAGAGATCGATCTGTACGAGGGGTCTCATGTGGACTCATCTGATGAGCATAGTTTGCAGGAGTGTCAAAAAGTCAGAGCTCCAAAATCCTCACCAAACTATCTCTGTCTGAGTAGGCATTGGACCACGTGCCAGTTTTCGGCTAAGATGAAAAGCCTAGCGTTAATAAGATATCACTTGATTGATCTAATTCGAGTTTGCATTAGACTGAGAACAGCAATTAAGAGTAAGTTTTTTCTGCATTCTAAAGCGGTAGAAGTTAAACAACATCGGCACTATTATTTGCAAAATATGTACACTTTACGCAATGATTAATTAAAGAACTCTATTATTTATTAACACAGTTGAAAAAATGTTCGTAAATGCAGCTGACGTATGTATATTAATTACGAGTTGTCAATATTAGCATATTTGCATATGCCCTATATCTGGTAATCTACCGATTCCTTAACGATTATTTTCATGAAACTACAATTTTCCGTCAGCTTTTAAGTCTTAAGATGTAATATTTACAATTAAATAATTTACTTTTCCCATGACAATACAAAGTTGTCATACAAAAAGGAATAGTTCACTAAGTGGTATTTATGAGAAAAATGTGTGTTTATATTTTTAAAAATATCATCGCAGGAACAATTATATAATACATTGTGTAAGCGCCCCGGTAGGCGAGTTGGTAGCGTGCTTGCCTATCAGCGTGGGGGTTGTGGGTTCGATTCCCACCAGAGGCTTTGGTCTGTCGCTGCAAAAATCAAGCCAAATAGTCTTTGTCACTCGGTTTATCCTTGGACCCAAAATTAGAATATAAAATTTACTTTGTATTGTAATTAATAAATAAATAAAATAAATAATACATTGTAGGGGTTTTAACCGAAACATTTCAAAGATAAATGTGTCAAGCTTTTGTAAACACAAAAAAAAAACTATTTTATATTTTCCAATTTCGAACAAACCACATTTTTTTTATTCAGCGTCCATTGATGTTGATACATTTCCAACCACATTTCTACTTCCTCAAAAATATCTTACACTGCCTTTACACAAGACAATTTAGAAAATTCAGGCTGTTTAAGAGAACTGTGATTTAGAAATCACGGTCGCTAAGAACGGCGCTCATCAGGCGTCCACATAATTATGAAGACACTACATTTTTAAGCAAAATTATAATCTTATAAATCTTCAAAACAAATGACATTTTCTTAAATTTCATCTTTTGAGCTCTCTTCCGATTTTATTGTTTTTTTTTTGGCATTTGACAACCAAACATCATCGAGTTGGCCGTTTACGCCAAACAAATTACCGAATTTACTGTTTTCAAAAAATCAGAAACAGAGACGAATCAGACAATTCTGAGGGATATTTTCATCCGAAAGGTCAGATCTCAGTGTCTGAGGAATATTTTGTTCAAACATGTCTGAACGAATTCTGAACTATGAGTCTCCGGAATATTTTCTACTTTTGTTCAGAATTCTGAACGTTTTCTAATGGCTGTGTCGTATGAATATTTTGTTCAGACGAGGAATTCTGAACTATATGTCTGAAGTATTTACCGTTAGGAACTTTTCCAGAATGTCTTAAGATTTTTTTGTTTTCCATTTTTATTTTGTGTCTTGTTTTGGAGGCGAATAGACGAACAATTTTCAAGTGAGCAAAGGGGCAGACTCAGTAATTGTAGATACCGACATCGAAAGAATTTTCCGAATTTCATACCGATTTCTGACAGTTTGGTTCGCTGGGCAGTGAGAACTGTGTATATGTGTTAGTTAAAAAGTGTCAATGTATTGCGATTGACTTCGCAAAACAATTTCGTGTAAATCCCGGGTTAAAACGCCAAGCAAACCTCTTTAAAGTCAAAAGTGTGATTTTTTATGCGTTTAGTTTTTCAAAATTAAGTAGAAAACCCAGAAAATGTGTACAAGTGAATGACACATTTATTTGCATCGAATAAACGAAATCTATGCCTGTCATTTACTTTTTATAAATTATTTCATGCAAGTATTGCAAACGCGTGGAAGTCAAATTTTAGCACAATTTTCCCACCATTTCTCTCGGTTTGAAACGAATTTTGCGTGTAATTTTGTCTTACAAGACTTGACGTTTCCCCATAAAAATAGTCTAATGAGATCAAATCGCACGAACGATAATACCAAAAATAGAGATTAGTTGTTCACTTGTTTAAGGCATCGGGTGGAGTATGGTACCGTTCTGGTGAAATCACACATCAAACTAGTTCAACTCAAACTTTATCTTGCTCCATTAACCTTGACGTTGCGGCCATCGTCGTCTTTAGTCGTCGCGGAAAAGTCTACAACTTGATCAAGTAAACATTTCTGAGTTTTGGTAAAGAATTTAAAGAATGCAACAACAATTTTAGTTTAGTGACGTACCCATTGATACATAAATGAGGGGTCTGGGCGGTAAAGACAATTTTTTGAAAAAAGCTGATCACGAATTTTAATAATTCGCAAGCGTTGTTCGTCTGTAAGTCTATTCATGATGAAATGGCAAGCTGAAAATGTTGGACTTTAACACATGTCACGAATCACGCCTGAAGAGGCCAATTAAAAAAAAATTCCTTTACTTTTCTTTTACGTATATGATGTAAACAAATATTAAATGAGTCTCACTCATTTTCATCTCAGATTAATTAACTCTTTATTTAAAGTGATATAAATAAATTTGCTTCAACTACCATAGATGTCACCGTATATATCACCATATAAATAGAAGTAAAACGAACATTGACAGCAATCAGAAAGCATGAAGTACTTCGTAGTCCTTTTAGGTGTATTGGCCCTCTTGGCTATGGGCCAGGCTCAAGTAAGTACCCCTGACTATAATTAAATGCATTCCCATATCGACAGTTATTCCTCCATACCCACAGAATGAAGAAAATGAAGGATCAACTGTAGAACCTTCGGATGAGGATGGTAATTCTTCGCCATCACCGCCTCCTTCACCGCCTCCTTCAGGTCGTCCTAGACCACCAGGACACGGACTTGGACCTAGACCAAAACCACCCCATCCGAATGGTAGTCGGCCCGAGGTACCGCCTTTTGGACACCGTGGCAATGGTAACCGACCAGATCGTTTCCTACAACCACAACCAGTAGTATTCGATTCTTCAGTCGGTTCACGCAGTAACTTTGGAACGGGTAATCATTTTGGCGACCAAACTCCCTCAAATCCTTCAACGGAAGGCGTTTAGCTGAAAAGACACGCGACCGAAATGTTTCCGTCTTAAATAGCATGAATATAAATAACTTTTCAAATAAATTATCGTTTGCAAATCAAACATTTTGTTTGTTTTTATAATAATTTACTAACTGCCTGTTTCCATAAAACGAACTTGTTAGTTCGTTACAAATCGTCAATATTGTAAGCGTTTTAAAGTGTGAAACCACATTATTGAGTTGTGATTTTCAGATATATTCCAAATATCGACATGTGGAACACCATCCCAAACGAATAAGACCTCATCACTGATAAAATATCCATTCTATTGGGCATTCGATTATGATCATTTGTTCGTTCGTTACAAATTGTCAAAAATTAAGGAATAATAAAATGGATTTTTATCAGTAATGAGAGCTTATTATTTTGTGATTGTGCTCCATATGTCGATATCTAACATATCTGAAACCCAGAATTGAATAATGTCTGAAACAGTAGTATTCAAAGAAAAATGAAATTTTTTTTAAATAAACGATCGGATGTTTATTTCATAATAAAGAGGAAGGTATGCCATTAATAATGAAAAACATCATCAGCCAAATGGCCACCACGACCACGCTTACAGGACCATATCCTTTTCATGCAATTTTCCATTACCAAATCGCAAAGTGGCTGCCCTATATCCTCGATAGCCTCACGAATTCTATCTTTGAGGTCTTGAATCAACGCTGGGCTGTTGTCCTTATCATTCACGTGGCCCCAAAGGAAGCATGGTGTTAAATCACAAGATATCGGTGGCATATTAGGTTCACCTCTTCGAGAGATAACCATTTTTGTAGTAAATTTCAATAATTTTAATGCGTTCTTGAAGCGTGTATCGTTCTATTTTTAGTAATGGCGTAGTGAGAATTTTCTTTCAATTTTGTGTGAATTTTGTTGAGAATTGTGTGGGAATTTTTACAGCAAACACATTTATTGTGAATGTTTCTCACCACTCTTCAACTTTAGCAATATTTTTACATATTATTTAATAATTGTATCGTAATCACCACACGCCTTTATGCTTGACCACACAAAAAACCATCTCCTGTAAAATGTTCTTTTTGGCGGTTAAGGTTCGATATATTGGCGGCAGAGGAGAGCGGTATGGATCTTCTGGTATAGAAAGATATCTAACTACTGTCGCCCTTTAGTAACGCCGGAATGTGGATTGTATATCGTTGTTCTATTGATACTTCATACTCGTCCAGCAAGTGTCTCTTCTGTCAGCTGTGACATTCAGTATTTCAGCAAACCCTTCTCCACTAATCCTATGGCTAACGCAGTGCATTGCGTTTATAGGGGGCCTCCCATGAGTGTTGGTCAAATTAAAAATATATATCGATCTATTTTCTTTTACAGTTTTTGTTTGTTTAGTTCGGGTTCGAGCTTATTTCTTAGTCAACATTTTTTTTTTTCACAAAAAATCGTTACTGTTGTAAATACCAAGATTTACTCTCGTTTTAACTGTTGTAACGAATTATTAAGGGTTCAAGTCCAACGTGTCCGAATGAGGCCCACTGCTTAAACTATCTCGTACTAATTCCAACTATGCGTTTGATGACAAATAAATTGGAAAACGGCGAAAGGGGCGACACAAACTTCAGTGTAAAGACATGAAAGAAGACATTCAAATCCTTGCCATTACAAACTGGAGTTATTTTCGGAAAACATTTAATTCACAACTTAAATTAACAAGTAATTGACAAAATACAATAAAAACATTTCTTTGTGAAAAATGGACTCTAAGGTCACATATGTTCCGACATAATTTGACACAACAAATTCTATACTGCACATTCAAATCGCTAACCTAACCTATCAGCTCAACAACAGATCCCTGTTTACTTTGTGCTGCAACAAGAATTTTTAAATCAGCAGCAACAGTTTAAAGTACGATATAACGAAACGAAAGATAAACATCGATATCGAGGTAATTTGCGTAACTAATGATTAATTAGGAAACTGTAATATCAACACAGTTGAGTACACAATTAAATGGAATATACTATTTTCTCCAATGCGATATAGCTAACCCAGGAATAGTTTTGAAATCGATTATAAAATAAAACTCTGTATTGAAACACAATAAATGGAACATTCATAGGAATTTTAGTCTGTTTTCCTTTAGTTGGATATTGCTTATTTTCATTACATTACTTTAGTATTTGCAAATGTAATGTATCACCTTAATTACCACTACGCTTAAGTGCATTTCTCGGATACTTGCTCAATTTCTGAATACCCGTTAATTTTGCTTCTTTTTTCATATAAAAAAAACTACAGTTAATTACTTTCGGCTGATTGCCCATTTCTTTTAATTAACGAGTTATTTTCCCGGAATGACGTTGACTTTGAATTTCTCTCGCATATTAACCCGAAATATATTTGTACTACCGGTCTGGCAACTAAATTACGAAAATCGCATTAAAATAGCATCGTTGTCATAAGCGCACACTCTGAACTACCTAATTTTGGAAGCACTTAAATTTTTAGCGAGAGTAGTTTAAGGTTTTAAAATCTTGTTGAAAATCAGGTGTCAGTTTTTTCTGTTTGGCTTGAGTTAGGCCGTTATTAAATAAATAATAATTTGAGCTCTTCATTCGATGGGCATAATAAGAGTTTCACAAGTTAACCCTCTAACCGGCAAGATCGCCATAAGGCGGTCTTCAATAATTGTGTTTAATTTCAAAAATTAACAGAAATACTGGAAAATCCTTGCAACCTGTTATTTAACAGTTATGCACAAACAAATATTTTTTACGAAATTAAACACAATTAATGAAGACATTCAGAGTGGTACTGCCGGCTAGAGGGTTAAACATTCACAAAAGCTCGATTTTTTTAAATCATATAACTGGAAAAATACGGTTATTATAATATTTTCATATTTCTAAAATAGACAAAACATTTAAGCGAAATAAATTGCTTTATAACCACCCGGTAGGCGAGTTGGTAGCGTGCTTGCCTATGAGCGTGGGGTTGTGGGTTCGATTCCCACCATAGACTATAGTCTGTCGCTGCAACAACTTTAGCCAAATTTTGCCAGTTTACCCTTGGACCCAAAAGTTGAAATATAAATGTACTATGTATTGTAATTAATAAATAAATTGTTTCGCTGGGATGTTGTACAATTCTATGTGTAGGTCACTTTATCACCCTACAATCTAGCAAGACTACACAAATGCTGCATAACATCGTGCTTGTCAGAGTAAAATTGGCAATTACATGTCTTAAAATAAATCGAGTGTGACATTTCTTTTTGTTCCCCTCGCAGACATGACCCTGTGGTCTGTTATACCATTGCACATTGGAAATATGATGGTGTCTCAGTCGGATCGGACTCTTAATTATTATATTTATATTCATGAATCGGACATTCATAATTTTTGTTGTCTCCTATTGTTGATCGTGGCCAACTAAGAAATGCTGTCCGTTTCCATATCCAAATCTTTACATAGTCATAGTGCAAAGATTTATTCGATGGGTTTAAATGTCTGCCGAGAAGGTTGACAGATCTCAATTCAAATTTCTTAACGCAATGTTCGATTTAATACATGACCACTAAAACATTTCATACTTCTCATGTAGAGTATCACTCGGTCGGCTTCGGCCCATTTAAATGAGAGTTTCTTTATATGCGATAAATACTTCGATGCCATTGATATAAATAGAGCAGGAATTACCGTTAATTGCAACCAGTAACACGACAACATGAAGTGCATCGTACTTATTGTGGGTGTCTTAGCCCTCATGGCTGTGGCCCAGGCTCAAGTGAGTATCCTAAAGAATTTTTTAAATTGGTCAACCAGAACATATATTGTCTGTCTTAGCAGAATGAAGAAAATGAAACAACAACTGTAGATCCTTCCGAGGATGAGGAGAATTCCTCTTCAGCATCTCCACCTCCTCCACCACCACCTTCTCATCGTCCTCGACCACCAGGACCCGGGCCAAAACCACCAGGACCAAAACCACCAGGACCTCACAGGCCATCCGGACCAGGCTCCAAGCCACCAGGACCACGGCATCCGCGTCCTTCTGGTAATCGATTCGGGCCACCGCAATCCCATGAGGAAAATGATTTAGAGAGAGTATTTAGATCGTTGCGTGGACAATTGGATGAATTATTCCGTGGCCAAGGATTCGGAAATGGTTTCGATTTCTTCCAAGATCAGCAGGAGAATGGCCCCTCCCGAAGACGTCAAGGACAACAACCACAACAACAACTTGGCAGTGGAAACCAACGACCACAACGTCCTGTCGGCAACCGTTTCGGGCCACCCCAATCGAACGATGGATTTGATGGATATATCCAGGGTCCAGGATTTGGTGCCGGTTTTGGCTTTTCGGAACAACAGGAACAGCCTGGATCCGGTGGAAACCGTAATCCTTTCAGACGTTTTCCCCAACGACAACGAGTCCTCTTTGACTTCGGTTCTGGCAATGATTTCGGGCAAGGTAACAGCTTTGGTGGCCAACCTCAGCCTGAGTCGACAACCGCGGCCACCTAAGTGCTAAGAAAGGTGTAGCCATGTACACACTCATGTATAACCAACGTTTTTAGCTATTGATAGTATTTTTCGTGTTTAAAACAAACTTTAATAATAAAGAAATTGTTGTTTGCAAAATTGTTAAAATCCACTCTCCACCATAGACGAATCATTGAAATTGAAATTGAAAAAAATTAGAATCATCTTTCGTCAGTGCCAACTTATTGAACGGGCTTCGATTTGCCATACTCTCAATATTAGAGGTACATATGTACGTTTTGGCTCTGGACACAGCAATAAAGCAAACTCTTAAATATAAGAACATTACTGAGACGGCCAAAAGACACTCTTGCACGAACTTTTGCAGCAGTGTAAAAAGCTCCTCAGAGACTAGTCGGCTACTTACGATTTTATCATCTAGTCCAACTATACCATCCTACATTAAAAAAACGAATGGTTCATGGACCACCAACAGTCGACATACTCTAAAAGGTACTCGTGGAAACGCACTTCCAAGTATGCCAGGAACACAGTTCCCAGTCCGTGATAGATCATGATGCGGCGGGTGTCACGGGAGAATATCGACTTATTAATGTCATGGCTATTGGTAATATTCAGAGCCTGCTATCACGTGTCCCTTCTCGCGGTGAATGGCATACAAGATAGTCTCACACCAAAGCAAAGGATATCAAACAAATCAGTCTGTCATCCTTTCTGGTCAAAACTCGGGAAAGAATCATTGATCCCTTGACAAGTATCTTAGTCTGACCATAAATGCTGAAACAAGGACTACTGAACGACAGTTACATCAGTCTCCACTGGCCACTGGGGCATGAACTGATCTGCGATCTGGTGGTAGGCGCTGGAGAATAAGAATCACCTAGGAATGTTCCAGGGAATCATCAGAACGGTGGAGATTATGATAAGTGGTGCGCTTAGAACGACTCCGTCTGAGGCACGGTTCACAAACTTAACTGGTTGTCGCCGGATACCGCGATGCAACTTGACGCCATTAATACATGGAAATATAGGGAATACAGACATTCTAAAATCTCGGCTAGGATCAACACAAACGTGTCTGTTGAGTATGTAGCAACCGAACCTTCATTCGACCCCAGTTCTGTGACGATAATAACACACGGATCAAAATCGCTTAGAGGAGTTGGTCGTGGAATCTACATGGTATACAGCAAGGCGGTCATTAGATCCCTGGAGAATATGTACATCACTTCAAGAATTGCTCGAGAATGCCGGGTGTATCTGGAGGAGATAACAAGATAACAATTCAATTCAATGCCACCTGGCGAAATTAAAGTTGGCTTTTCCTCATGGGAAATCCTTATAATTACACCGATAGAACTCGGAATGGGAATGTCATAATGCTGTAGCTGACTACTAGAGGACTGGCCGCATCGCAACTCTCACCATGAATGCGCCGAAGTCTATTTCACCAAGTTGTTGGTGATGGGGGGTTTGTGGAAGGTCGCTCCAAAGACAATCTAGTGGAAATTTTCCAAGAGTGCTGCTAAACACGAAACTGGTAGGAAAAATGAAAACAATAAAATAATAGTGGCAACAAACAATAACAACGAAACGTAGACTTCTCTTCTATAGGGGATTGACGGTTTCAATACCTAACACATCACTACAATTACATTAATACAGTATGTGACGAAATTCGATCGGAATCGAATAGAACTAAGATGTAATTAAAATGACCTACAATTCAGATAATATACCAAATCGATTGAATTTGATGGATTTTAATCATTGTACCGGAATATTGAAATATTCAAATCAAATTTATTGAGCAGTTCGCATTTATAGAAATTTAAATAAATAAACAGAAATAATTATAGTATGTATAAAAAGAGAACAATATTAAACCGTAATGCATTTCACAAATAAATGATAAATGAAGAAAATAAATAAATTACTACATATTTGCAAAAACAAATATAAATGTTAAAATATTCAAAATGCCGCAAAAACTAGCAATTATAAAACCTTCGTCGTGTGAAAGAATAATACATAACATGTATTGTAAACGTGTTTATTTCTTCTTTTTAGTTTTACCCTGTGCTGTTGCAACTGGTACACCGGTAAGAGTAGACAATTCCTTTTTGAGAGCCAAAAGTAAATCAACTTCGGGTTTCCAGGCAGAAGCATCACCAGAAGCCTTCATAGTGCGCACCTTATCGCCCTGTCAAAAGAGGAAATGAGATAATTTATTTAAAACAAAAATCGAAAATATTTATTATATTTATTTACCTGTTTGGCAATCTTATCTTCCAATTCTTTGATTTTGTTACCATCTACTGAGGCAGTTGTTGCCGCTGTTGCGGTTTGTGTAGTAGGGACGGCAGAAGCACTGGCCTGTGCAACTGTCAATTGTTTTTTCAAATCCAACAGTTTATTTACTTCTGGTTGCCACACAGTCTTGTCTTTTGTTTGAGCCTTGAGTTGTCTAACTTTGTCAGCCTGAGCTTGGATTGCACTTTCCAATTCCTGGACATTGTTTGACGAACCATTTAGCTTAGTCTCCGTGCTAAGTGTGGACTGTTTGCTTTGGGCCTCGGTTAATTGTTTCTTTAAATCTAAGAGTTTATTAATTTCTGGTTGTAATACGGCTTTGTCTTTTGTCGTACTCTTAAGTTGTCTAACTTTTTCGCCCTGAGCTTGAATGGCCTTTTCAATATCCGTGATTGATTGGCTTGTTTGCGCAGTGTCAGATGAACTTAAGACTTGGGGTCCAGCGTATTTCTGTTTCATTTCATCAATGAAACTCTGTTCCAGCTTGGTAAACAATGGAGCTGGCTTGCCAATCTTATGTCCCGATTGCAACAAAATGGCGATATATGGTTTTCTGGAAGATAGACGACAACTAGAGCATTATATTTTTAATGTTATTTGCATAAACTTACTCGGCATTCAATTGCGTCTGCTTAGAATTTAATTGCTCGAACAGCGTGCGAGCAGTTGCAGGCATGTAAGGGAACAAGAGATTGGCTAACAGACAAGCAATGTTACAGCAAAGACCGATGATGGTTCCAGCTCTTGCCTTCTGTTCATCACTACCCTTAAGCAGAACCCATGGCTGTTGGCTTTGCATGTAGCCATTACCATGACGGGATATTGAAAGTAGGTGACGTATACCATCTCTAAGGCGTGCTTTTTCCATTGAGTTGATGTAACCACGCAATTCACGATTAATAAGAGCCAGTAAGATGTCTTCATCGTTTGTAAGCTTCATAGCAGGGACGACGCTATTGAAGTTTTTCTCACAGAAGACTAGAGCACGGTTAACAAAGTTGCCTAAGTTGTTGAGTAGTTCCGAGTTGTTACGGGCTGCCAAATCATTCCAACTGAAGCTGGAATCTTGACCTTCGGGACGGGCGGAAGCCAAATAGAAACGCCAAACATCAGCAGGTATGCCAGTATCCTAAAAGTTTATAAATTACTCATACACTCAAATAGGGTGATTACAAATTTGTAATAACTAACCTGAGCATCATTACCAAATACACCAATTCCACGACTTTTGCTAAATTTACCATCTTCATAATTCAAATATTCTGTAGCCATTATGTGAGATACCATTGTGTTGCCTTTGTTGATGGCCAGCAATGCAGACGGCCAAACCACTGAATGGAAGGGTACATTGTCTTTTGCCATAAATTGGAACAGTTCTACATCTACACCTTTCTGTGGTTGCCACCATTGTTTGTATTCTTTGGTATAACGTTTGGTCATAGAAACATAGCCGAAGGGCGCATCGAACCACACATAAAATACTTTATTTTCGAAACCTTTATGGGGAACTGGAATGCCCCATTTCAAGTCTCGAGTAATACAGCGTGGCTTCAGACCTTCACGTAACCATGCACGTGTTATGACGCGAGCATTATTCGTCCAACCCGACTCGGAACGGTCGACCCATTCGCGAAGTTCTGCTTCAGTTTTAGGTAAATCCAGGAACAATTGGTCGGATGACCGAACCACAGGAGCAGTCTCGCAAACTTTACAACGAGGTCTAATCAGTTCGGTGGCATTTACTAATTTGCCGCATTTATCACATTGATCGCCGCGAGCATCTTCATAGCCACAACCTGGATGGGGACAGGTACCTTCCACAAAACTGAATAGAAATGGAATATAAGCATGAACTGAAAGGTAAATCCACACCAAAAACAATTCTTACCGATCGGCCAAAAAACGATCACACTTTTGGCACAGTAACTGTTCTACACTTTCCGTCAAAATAAAGCCATTGTCATAGACATCTTTAAAGGCTTCCTGAACAATTCTGAAATATTGATAAATAATAAGAATTTTACCGATGCTGTTAATGCCATCACCACTTACTCTGTTTGTTCTTGTGTAGTTGTTCGTCCAAAATAGTCGAAACCAATGCCGAACCACCGATAAATGCCATTGTGTAATTCAAAATATTTATCACAAATTTCACGAGGTGACAGATTTTCGGCTAAGGCTTTGTTTTCGGTAGCTGTACCATACTCATCAGTACCACAAATCAAGAGAGTGTTATAACCAGCTGTACGTGAATATCTGCAAATATATTTAAGCAACACATTGGTAATGTCTTATCTAAAATTATTGTAGGAAGAACTCGGCAAATGTCTTCTTGTATCACCAAAATATCATTTGTACATACCTTGCAAAAATATCAGCTGATAGTACACATCCGATAATGTTACCCAAATGTGGCACATTGTTAACGTATGGTAGAGCAGAAGTGATAAGTACGTTGCGCTCTCCAGCCTTTGGAAGTATGGTGCGTGGATCTTTACGTTCTGCTGGTGTTGCATAAACAAAGTTCGAATGAGCAGCGGCAAGTTCATCATCCGTTAGTGTATCAGCCAAATTGGAGCCAGCATCAGCCAACAGTTTACCAGCATCAGCCGAAGAAGCGGGCACTTTGAGTGGAATATGATAGAGACCGCCATAACGATTTGAGTTTTGCAAAGCGTTGAAAGTAAGGTCTTTTAATGGCTCGGACTGTAGCACTGCTTGGACTTCAGGCATGGCATTGATTTTACGATACCACACTAAAAGGTTATCAATCTGTTGTGCTCCCTTTAAGGTGCCATCTGGTGCCAACAGAGACCAAACAGAGATGTCAGCGGCTGACAATTTGTCACCAGCCAGGAATGGTGAACTCGATAGACGATCGTCCAACTTTTTGACTAATGCATTGAGAACCGGCATGGCATTAGGGTTGGCACGATGACCAACCCCCATGTTATGCACCAAAGCTGGGGCTAATATAGTAGTAGACCATTCCAACCACTGAAATTGACATTAAGTACAATTAATTCAACCTTCACAAGGTCATATAGAATAATTTCATTCAATGGACATACCTCATCCCTCAAAGGTCCTTCATCGGGGAAAAGATATTTAGCAACAGCATCTGTGGAGAACAACTTAATGCCACCATCCAATTCCCAAGTCGGCAGTACCAATAAGTCCTTTCCGGCATCTGAAACATTGGACAAATATTTCGTCATTCAATTAACATCCCCAACATGTCAGGAAAAGACCTGGTTAGCTGTTTGTGTGTCACAGATTCATTTTTTTTGGTTTGTAAATACAAAATGTAAAACGACAGACCCCTTCTACTGTCCCCCTCAATCATATTGTAAAAAGTCTGTCCCTGGTGTCCACAACTTACCATTTAGGTTAACTTTCTCGATTGACACATCACGTTTTGCAAATTTGGCCAACATTTGCAGCTTCAGGCCAAGGGGATTCCCTTCATTAGTGTAGATTTTCATTTTGCGTCGGTCACAATCACCTGAATCACTTTATTGGAATCGCTTAATTCAATAAATAACGTGGCAAAAAAGGGTTAGAAGTTTGCTCCCAATTTAACATGCATTCGCCAATTAGACAGAACTTATTGATGTATTGCTGCTATTCTTATACGAAATGTCATACTGAAGAATAAGTACAACAAAATGTCAGAAATAATTCATGCGGACAGCGGCGTTGCCATATCGATTATTTCTCTGACTTCACTGCAAATAATATAGTTGCGCAAAATATAGTTTTCTGTAAGCCGAAAACCATAATAGGATAGTTAAGTTGAATTTAAAATAGGTCAAATCAACTATTGTTAATTAGTTTCAACTTCAGCTTTACTTATTATTAACGACAAAAATAAAAATGAAATTGTATGTATCATACAAAGTTGGAAATTGGTATAAACTGTGAGACTTTCTCTGTGAAACTGTTTTTACAAGAAATGTAATATTGTAATGATATTTCAAAAAAAGTTTCACAAATTGTAAATTTTTAAA
Source organism: Hydrotaea cyrtoneurina (assembly GCA_958296145.1). Lineage (NCBI taxonomy): Eukaryota > Metazoa > Arthropoda > Insecta > Diptera > Muscidae > Hydrotaea > Hydrotaea cyrtoneurina. The sequence continues at coordinate 46,386,771 of OY282516.1, read as the reverse complement.
GGTAGTTTAAATTATGGTGAAAATCAACTGAGATATTTTTAGTACTCGTACTTAAACCGACTCAAAAAAGAGTATGCTTTACACACTGTGATTCGACTATTATTTTGTCACTAAAAGCAAAAGAATTGGACGACGACATTTCGTCAGCAATCTTAGCGAAATAGAAACTCGGGAGAAATGTTGGCATTTCCTTAATGTTTTGGAATGTAAAGGTACTTAAAATAAATGTAAATTATCATGAATTTTCTAATTATTAACATTCCACATATTCGAAGTGTACAATATAGAAAAATTTATTTGTAATGAAATGAAGATATTATTAAATACGCAATAAAGAAAAATAACCAATAATTCGTCGAAAGCTGGCACGCATGGTTGTACGAAGCGTTTTTAAAATAAAACGTAAAAAAAATAAATGAATTTTTCGGCAAAAGAGTAGCGCAAAATGCAAATTAGATTTTAAAATTTGCCCACCACTCCAAAATCCGGACAAACGGTCGGTCTCTTAGGATATATTGGCTTGTACACATTCGCGCAACACATCATTAACATTGCAAATTGCATTCATTTCCATTTTGTTCCATGGAGATATGATACAGACCTTCTGTTAAGATTTTATAGGCGAAAGAGCCGTCATTGTCAAAAAACACTTGCAAATTTTCCTTTAACATTCCACGAAGGCACTGTTTTCATTGTCTTTCCAGTATGCGATATATTACTATTTCTGTTTGTGCAAAATCTAAACGAAACTTGTATTCCTTAAAAATGTAACCTAATGTTACCAGACAACTGTCAGCGGCGCGTTGGTATCTTTATGACGAATCGGCCTCAAACTCTGGCGCCTAAAGCCTTTGTGGTCAACGTGGCAACACTGCATTGCATAAACAGCTGTTAATCATATATTGCTGCACAAACGTTTGTTTACGTTGTTCCTGAAAAATATTTTTTTTTGTTAAACTGTAAAAAAGGCCGTACTTCGTAATGGGTGAAAGAAAAGGACAAAATAAATACTATCCCCCGGATTATGATCCCAAGAAGGGTGGACTCAACAAGTTCCGTGGAACACACGCCTTGCGGGAACGGGCCCGGAAAATACATTTAGGCATCATAATCATACGCTTTGAGATGCCCTACAATATCTGGTGTGATGGTTGCAAAAATCATATTGGAATGGGTGTACGGTACAATGCAGAGAAAACCAAGATGGGCATGTACTATTCCACTCCCATCTACAAATTCAGAATGAAGTGTCATTTGTGTGACAATCACTTTGAAATACAGACCGATCCAGGTAATCTGGACTATGTGATATTGTCTGGGGCACGACGGCAGGAAAATCGGTGGGATCCTACACAAAATGAACAGGTTGTACCAGAGACGAAGGAAGTGCAGAAGCGATTGTTCGACGATGCTATGTACAAATTGGAGCACCAGGCTAAAGACTTAGATGCAGGAGCCCATGCTAAACCGATGTTGGAAAAGCTAATGGATCGTAATCAGACGGTGTGGAATGACTGCTATGAGGCAAATAGTAAATTGAGAGCTGAGTTTAGGGTATATGTACATAATAAAGAATAGCAAATAGTTTTATCTTCAATAAATCTTTTTTAGACCAAGAAGAAAGAGCTAAAAGCGCTTAAAGATGTTGATGACAGATTGTTGAGCAAAAGTAGCTTAGACATCAGCTTATTACCAGAGACAACGCAGGACCGCCAAATGGCGGCCTTAATGAAACTACAGAGCAAGTCAGCACATGAACGAGAGAAAGAGAAACGCATGGATATACTATTGAAACCTGCACTGCCCGGTGCGACCCAGACCACCTTTGGAGGTCTTAAGAGACAAAAGGCCTTAAATTCCCACCTGCAATATGAACAATTGGGTATTAAAAGAAAGCCCACTGCATCAGAGACGCCAAACAATGAAGACGGCAATGAAACAAATGTTATCTCTAAAGAAGCTCTAGATAGTGTCACTCAGGATGAAAAAGACACTGTACACGCGGATATGGAAACATCAACAAAAAATGTTAACCCATGCTTACTAGATTTACCCAAGAGCTTAGCTTTGGTCTGTGATTACGCCAGTTCAAATTCACAGTCACCATCGTCAACCTCACCATCGGACAATGACTGCGATGATAGTTAGTTAAATTATAAATACCTGTTTTTTTTTTAATAATAAATTTATTATAAAGCCGTATAAAATGAAAATGATTAAAATATTTATATATCGGTTTCTATTGACACCCCTTGAATATATTGTTCGGGTGCCTCATCAACTGGTGCAGCATCATCTGTGACATACAATATGGCCAAAGCACGATTACACCAATCGACATATTGTTGGTTTTGAAGTGAATCATTCAGACTGTAGGGGAAATATACAAGAACAAGGTGTTAGCTTAGCTGAATTGGAATGAGTGTAAAGTTTAATATTTATATAAATTCAACCAATTACTGTGTATAAAATATTTTTTTGCATTTAGCGATAAAACTTGATGAGACCAAACGCGTAATAGCAAATTTCCCATATTCTAACAATCGTATTTTCTGTGCTATTTACGATTGTGATTTTAATTTAAGATCACAAACAGCATCAAAAATGGCGAATCTAAATCGCAAGTATACATGATGAACTTGAAGTGAACACGTTATTTTAGTAACATTTTCTACAATGGTTCAATAGTTTGCCGACGGTATAATCTTCAGACTGACCTTAGGATTTTAACATGCTCATGGCAGTCAGATCTGAAAAAGTTGTTAAATCGACTTTGAAGTGATCACAATGTATGAAAAATTTAAGAAAAGCTTATAGAACTCTTGTATAATTAATAATATTGTGGTTTGACGGTCTTTTACAAAACGCATATTTATGGAAAGAGCTAAAAAGGGCATAAGTGGCGTAAATCATGTGACTAATACATGGAATGTTAAATTATTTGATACAAAAGGTATTTGAAAATACACAGAACAGAAACCTTCCAGCCTCTAATGCGGGGCTTAACTGTGTCTCTGATTCTTTCATCAATTTTGGAAAAACTATGCGATTTCAAAGCCTTTATGATCGCGGTGTTAATGAATTGATGTATATCAAAGTGTATTAAACAGTTTATAATCTTGCTAAAGAGGCTCTATTATGTACTTACAGAACTTCAATCTCTGCCAATTTCTTGTAATATGTATCCCTTTCGTGCTCCACACTCAAAATCTGTTCGGTCATCTGTTCCTGGGTTTCCTGCAGCGTTCGTAAACTTGATGGTGAGACATGGCTGTCTTCCTGGGCTTGTGTTCCTTTCGGTGTCTTCAGCATATCTTGCTTTGGCGCAGCAGCTTTAGAGCCAACTCCTATGGTTTGTGTACCTGGCTTTCGTATTGGCTTCGGAGCATTTTGTGAGGCAGCTGCAAGAGCAGCGGGTAACTTCAAATTCTCCTTACCACCCGAATGTGTATCGAAAAATTTCTTGAACCATTGTAAAAACTCAAAGTTGTCTTGGAACTTTCCCTTAATTAGACGATCGATAGGCACGGATTTGTCCAAACTAAGTTTTATAAAGGCAGCCTGGAACAATTTCAAATTGTACAGAAATTCATGTTCCAACTTGGCGGTCGTTTTGATTCTCTTCATGCCAATACAGTTCGGAAATAATAGCTCCATCATTTGACAGTAGGCCACACCTGATGGGGAAGTAATATCATTAAAGCACTACAACGTGAATCCATTGACAATGTTGACACTTACCAGAGCACAGCTCTTCAATCTTCTTGTGCTGGCCATGCACGGTACTATTGACCCATTCTAACATATCGTGACGAGACATTTTGTCCGCAGTGGCGCTTGTTAATGACACAGTTGGTTTTAATTCCGTTTTATGCATGCCCAAGGATGATTTAGTTTCTACTAAACTCCACACTAAAATCTATCTTGTATTAATTCGAGGCTAAATGGATTTTTCTAACGGTACCACTATTAAGAATGCGAGTAATGATCGATCGATCGCTTTGTTCTTTCTGCCTGTCTCTCGTTTCTGCTTCTGTTCAGTGCGAATTGTATTCTGTTTTTTCTCTGTATCATCCTCGTGCTATTCTTAGGATTCTCATTTAAGAACAGTCACAGAGATGGGAGTTTTCAATGCGTAAGGGTTGCAAATATGGACATTCAATCGCGTACCGAAGGCTGTACTGTGGTGTAGTGAGTGACTTATAAAGTATTTGTTAATTTTACTCGGGTGCATACTTCGGCGCCTTCGTTTCACATACAGCGTAAAACATGGCTACATATTATCTCCTCTATATCTTTGATGATGGGGGGTGAGGAAGGATGTGTCTTATTCAAACTGCTGTTCCTTACAATCATTGACAAAATACTAATCGTGCAGATGTTGTTGTTTTAATATCTAAACGACATTCTGATGTTCAAAGTAAAATCAAAGATATGGAAGCAATAGCAAGTAAATATGGCTTTAAGATCAATGCTGACAAAACTAAATGGCTAAATATAAATGTAGTACACACAGGACCACTTACTCAGTGTGTCCAGAATATCGAATCAGTCACAGATTCCACCTACCTAGGCAACAAATTACACCAGAGGAGATCTAATCAAATCAGCGCCAAAACAAAAAGACGTCTCTTCAAAAGCAACATTTTCTCTGTTACACGAATGCAGAATAGAATAAAACAGAATAGAACAGAATAAAATCCTTACGTTCAAATATTAATGAATGGAAGAATGTATTCGCACTAGGCGCCCCACGATTTGGGGTACAAACAAAAAATAATAATAATATTTGGGCGACAATCATACTCCTGCCAGGGTACATACATTAAAGAAAACAGGGGCGTCCTAAGCGAGCTCACTGGACCAAATCGGTGCAATGTCATTTGCCTTAAATTAGTAATTCCACGGAGGAAACAAATAATGCTGTTTGTGGTACACTGCTACAAAGTATAAATTCAGGACTTAAAATGTTTCCAAAAACTGAAAAATGTAAAGCTATTATCTAACGAAATAATCTTGATTTTTTGATTTCAGATGTTCCAGCACCGAGCTATGAGGGGCACCTCAATGTTACTTTTTGTTCTAGACGGTTGCGAATAATTACTGCCTGCTATTGGATTTGTAAAGGGGTGTGTGTGTAAATGCATTCACAATAACGACTGACTACATTCCTAGACCAGATCAGCACAGTCACTATTGTCTAATTCAATCACAATAGAACGCTAACCAAAATTTAAAATGCAATCGAACGCAATCTATTATTGTGGGAATAAGAGTTTTGTCTCCTTTGGATCATTTATTTCGGAATGTATATCACTCCCGGGAAATTCGTCATTTCCAACCCTGGGTAGTAAAGTTCATTTACAATACAGGCTATTGGTATTCAGTTTTTGAAAAACAAAACAAACGAGCGAGTTAAAAGGGAATCGGGGCGAGAAAAACACGTGGTCGTGCGCGAATTTGAAAAATTGTTTCCGAAATAAGAAAATTTCAAATATCTGTACTTAACCAATATTATTAACAAAAATGGTCTACCCCGTAGTCGAATATATTGACGCGGACGATGGAAAGAGGTATCCGCTCCCGAGGAAAAGAAGATACATCCACTATAGGACCGATTATGAGGCAATCGTACAATCGTACGAAGACGGAAAGACTCTACCCCTATTCAAGATAAGCAAGCTGCTATATTCATTATCTGATGATTTCGAGATATTTTACGTCTCGAGAAAAAAACTACGAATAAAAAGCAAAAATAAAGAAACCATCAATATGCTATCGGAGAATGAAGATATCTTGAGGACATACAAGATATTCATACCTCTCGAACTTTCTGAAACTAAGGCTGTAGTAGAAATACCGGCAAGCTCGCAGAACACTGAAGAATATATCTACGAGAATATCAAAATTAAGCACTTTCAAGAGTACGGCCCCTTACTTGAAGGCACCCGGATCACGGAAATTAACCGTTTTACCAAGCCTGATGGTGAGGATAAGCGAAAGGACTTAGACCTAGTAATGATATCATTTACGGGATACATGCTCCCATCCCATGTGGTCATGGACAGGATCATATTTCCCGTAAGGCCTTTTATAGAACGCATATTACAATGTAGAAAATGTTGGAGACACGGTCATTCGGACAAAGTTTGCCGAAGACAAAATGGAGTCTGCTCACGATGTGGTGCATCGCACCCCGGTGAGTGTGACAAGATCCCTAAGTGTATAAACTGTGGACAATTCCATGACGCAAAATTTAATGGATGCGAAATGAAGATACGACTCCGCAAAGAGGCCAGAGAGAGGGCCGAGGAGAGAACACCAAAAAAATTTACATATTCGCGAAATTTACCAATAAACCCCATAGCAAACAACACATTCTGCCTGGAGGAGAACGACTTCCCCACCATATCCAACAAACGGCCTAAAATGGCCGTCAGGGATAATGACAGAAATAGAAAACGAAAAAATAAAACCATGCAGGTAAATGATAATGAAACCACAAACCTAACGTCGTCTCAAATGGACTCCCACGAGACTCAATCCCAGATTATTCCGGCAGTAGCCATAAGTCACACAGTTGCGACAGGTGGACAGCTGCCAGAATCAACCGAACCCAATATTTTACAACCAATAACAGCTTATGAGTCCACATCAGCTGACAACACTCAGTTACCAGTGCACTCAAAACTCAAATACAGTCAAATTATAAATACAGTCAAATTATAACTCAAATTAAAACAACCATTCAAAAACCTTTAAATAGACATACTCCGGTACAAAACACCAACACAGACACTACAACTGATAATATAACCCTAAATACTTCCCAGGAAGACTTCGAATCATTCCAGCAATCAATTCAATCCGCTATAATATCTCAAGATCACGATTTAAGTGATTACCATGAGATTAGCTCAGATTAATATAACAGGTATAAAAAACAAAAAAACCCAATTGGTGCAGTTTCTTGAGGATAGTGACATAGACGTGGCACTAATCTCAGAAACATTTCTCGATCCAGCAGATAAATACGATATCAAGAATTACAACATCGTCCGAAAGGATAGACCGACGTACGCTGGAGGCGTAGCTATTTTGCTGAGAAAGACTATATCATTTAACACCCTTGTGATTAATGCACCAAACCAACGGATTGAGATTGCTGCTTGCGAGATAGACTCCTATATAGGAAAAATAGTTATATTATCAGTATATACTCCACCATCTGCCAACTTTCGATTGGCGGACTTACAAAACATTATATTACAAATACCACAGTCTTCCCACCTCATGATTTGTGGGGATTTCAACGCCCACCATTGTATTTGGGGTGGAAATAAGACAGACGACAAAGGAAGAACTATTATCGATTTCATAGAAACGAATAACTTAGTTTTACTTAATGATGGATCCAAAACTTATTTTGGTTGTGCAAACCCATCCGCACTAGACCTATCCATATGTTCCACATCCCTGGCCTTGGTGTCGTCGTGGACTGCGACTAATGAGTGTCTGGGAAGTGCACACTGTATGATACGCATTGATTTACAGCTGAGACCTACACTTTACCATAATGTCTCATATGGCGTACCCAAAAACATACCAAAATCCTTACTAAACGAGAAGACTCGGCATATATTATATAATGAAGAATTTACCAACAGCTCTGATGAGAACAAATTTGAAATATTCGCAAACAACTTTTATGAAGCCTTTAAGACCAAAACCACTGCAAAACGTCACCCAGATAAACCCTGGTGGAACACTAAGTGCAATAGAGTCAAGGCCGGCCAAATAAAGGCCATTGCACAACTAAGAAAAAATCCTTCCCGAGAAAATTTAAAGAAAGTTTTGGATAAAAAGAAAGACTATTTCTATACATTAAGAAAAGAAAAAAGGATTGGTTGGAAAACCATGTGCGATAATATTAACTCAGATCTAACGGTATCTGAGTTATGGAACACAATAAAAAAATTTAGGGGCATGAACATCCCTAAACCGCACACATTACCTCCTTCGTGCGTAGAAAAGTTCACAGACATCCTATCAGGTCCAATTGGACCGATAAATAAATCACCATACCTTCCAGATATTCAAAAAGACGAAGAATTTTCAATAAATGAGCTCAACATGGCAATATCAGTCTCAAAAGACACTTCTGCGGGAATAGATGGCATAAGGAACGGCCATATAAAGAAATTTGATGAAAACATCAGACATTCTCTTCTCAGACTATATAATTACGTTTTTAAAAGTGGCAATATTCCACCTTCGTGGATGAAATACAAGATTGTGCCATTACACAAGAGAGGTAAACCTCCCGACGACCCACAATCCTACAGATCCATTGCACTCACATCCTGCTTACGAAAGTTATTCGAGAGGATGATACAAACCCGAATAGACCACCTGCTGGAATCAAACTTTAGACTGAACAATCGTCAATCAGGCTTCCGTCGAGGCAGATCCACCTATGATAACACCACGGCCCTTTGGTCGGCCATCCAACATGCAAAAGCGGAAAATAAATACGTTGCCTGCATCTTTTTGGACATAAAAAACGCCTTTGAAAACGTGAACGTTGACTTGCTAGTGGCGAAATACAGATCGCTTGGAGTAAGTGAACACACAAGTATTATCATCCACAAAATGTTCCAATACAAGGATATAGCTATGGATACAAGAGGGATGACGACTCACAGAAGATCTTTTACCGGTACTCCCCAGGGTTCGGTACTAAGTCCACTCAGTTTTAACGTATATGTCAACGAAATATTTGAGAACAGTGACATCGAAGTACTAGGATACGCTGATGACCTAGTAATATTTTGCTCGGACGCTTCAGTCAATAGGGCAATTGAAAAAGTACAGAATGCAGTCAATTCGACAAACAACAAATTAATCAACATCCAACTTTCACTTTCGGCACTGAAATCGAAGGCCATGATATTCCCTCCGACGAATAGGAGACGTGTGTTTCCGTGTCGTGGAATGCATATTGATGGTCAGTTGGTCGAATACGTGACAAACTTCAATTTTCTCGGATTTACATTTGATACCAACTTAAAGCCTCATACGCACATTGAAAACATAAAACGAAGCTGTTTCCACTTCCTGAATGTCCTCCGCGCTTTATGTGGAGTCTCATGGGGAGCGGACCCACAAAATCTTCTAACATTATACTTCGGCGTAATAAGACCAAAAATAGAACATATGGCACCACTCTTGCTGGACTGTCCTCCTGCTGAATTATTAAAACTAGAAAGGTTGCAGTTTAAAGCCATCCGAATTGCCCTAGGAGCCATGGCCTCTACGCACACATTGGCCTTAGAACAAGAGGCCGGAGCGATGCCGATACCGGACAGATTGTCCCTCCTAGCGGATAGATACGTCAATAGACTTTTGGCAAATGAAAAACATCCAGCTTTGAAATACATCAAAAGTTACAATGAGAAGTTTAACACGGGACCTACATTCTTCAAAAAATTTGACCTTAAGATCAACAACTTCCAGATTGAGAAATACCAAAAACTATTAACATACCAGATTCCTATTAAGGCCATCACTAACTTTCCGACCGTCGTTTACTTAGACGTTAAAAAGAATACAGCTAATAACACCGATATTCAAAGAAAATACATAAAACTAATAGAGGGACGATGGATGCAGTTCAAACGCATTTTTACAGATGGCTCCAAATCGTCGAACAGAACGAGTTGTGGTTTCTGGATGCCTTTTGCAGACATAGAAGCTTCGTTTTCACTGAATAACATCTGCCCAATATTCTCAGCTGAAGCCCACGCTATTCTAGAAGCTCTACTCTTTATAAAAGTCAACGATCCCGGAAAATACTTAATAATATCGGATAGTAAATCAGTTCTACAAGCAATCGAATCCTTTGGTAACAACAGCACTCATTCCTACATTCTGAAAATTAAGAATGCATTATATGAGCTTGTACAGCTTGGCTTTACAATTCACTTCCTCTGGATACCCGGACATTCGGGCATTGATGGTAATGTGTACGTGGATGCCATTGCTGTGGACCACGTTGATACCAATGAATATCCGCAAATATCTTACAACGACTTAAGACCTATGGATAGGATGAATGCAGTAGTGACATGGCAGAATAGATGGAATACTAGCGAAAAAGGACGACACTTGTACAACCTAACATCTAGAGTAGATTGCAGGCCATGGTTTAAGGACCAACATCTTCCACGCTATCTAATAACAATGGTATGCAGACTCCGATTTGACCACACCCGGACAAGAAAACATCTCTTTAAAGTAAATTTCATCGACACTGATTTATGTGATTGTGGCTCGGTTCAATCGATCGACCACATCACGTTCGACTGCCCGAATGTAGACATAAATCACCGAAACAAACTTATACGAGAACTACAAAGATTCAACATTACTCAATACAAAATCATCGACCTTTTAAAAACAAGCAATTTTCATATATACAAATCCCTTCATACATTTTATCATAATGCGGATATCAAGATATAAGCTGAAAAACTTCAACTTATACAGTACCAAGAATATACACAAAACAACTTGCAAAAATCACCCCATCAATACAAACATTAAACAAATTCATAAATAACCCAACAAAGGTGGCAACATAGACCTAGTGTCTCAAGTCACATTTTAAATTTCCACACTGTGGAATTGACACAACATTGTTTGTGTCAAAAAAGAAGAAGAAGAATACAGGCTATTATTAAATGGAGGATAAGAGACAATGACAGAGAAAGAACGAATAAGCGATGGAAAGTCTTATGTGCTGCTTATATTTCAATATTGATCTGTGATTAATGTTGAAATGCAAATAATTCTGTCGGTTGTTATTCACATTCCATTAAAGTAGCTGCGGTATGCATGACAACAGACAGATGTGTGCTGAAGCTGAATGACATCACATTAACACAAAAAAGTGTTAAGTATTTAAAAATGTTGAATTTAAGTAAAGAAAATGACAATTGTTGTGGAGGGCTTATAAAATACCAAATTCAAGTTGAACGTAGGTACTCAAATTGATCTTCATATGGCACCCAGTATGTCTGTACTAAATTTAGCAATTACCTTCTCATTTTAAGTGCATACAATTTCGCAGCATACTCAAATCAAGTACAATTTACAACAGCTGAGTATTATTTGCACCTCATAAGTAGAAATGTACATGAATGGAATACATTTTCTGGTCTCTATTTGAGTATGTTTTAAAGTGTATGTACATTTAAAAATGAAACGAAAACTATTTCATTAATTAGCTATTATAAACTGCACATCTTTATTGTTAAAGAGCACATTAACGTGGTCTCTTTCCATGGTAGGATGGTATTGAAAATATACCTTTATAAAAAGATTCAAATCGTCATGATCTTCTGCTGTTCTCGAAACCACATTATACTTTGGATGACGAACAAGTTTTGCACTGTAATTTCTGATACTAATACCCAGCCCTGGAGAAATTGGACCTTATCGATCCGATTATTGCATCCATAAAAGGTTTCGTTCTGATGTGAGGTGCTGCCATTCTATTAACTCAATCTTAATCACATTTTGGTATATGATATTACAGTAGAACTTTGGTGAAACTGGCCTAGCTTCACAGTCCACCCAATTTTCCATGACCTTAGCGATGGTTTCTGGCTTTATCTATGGCCTGTTCAATCGATCGAAGAAACCAGCACATTTTCTATGTTTAAGGTGGAAAGGAAACTTGAGAGAAACTCAAGGAAACTTCCGGAGAAAGAAAAATCTTTTCAATTTACAAAAAAACTACATTTACAACTTTATTACCAAAATCAGTTCTTAGTTAAAAAATAAAACTATCTTGTTATGTATGTAGGTTATGTACGTAAAATTATAATTCCATTTTATAGCCCGAAATTTTTTTCATCTTTTCAACTTTTACGACAAAATTTATAAAATCATGATACAGAATATTTGACACCTCCATGGCGGCAAAGTGACCACCCTCCTTATAGTATGTGCTGTGTATCAAATTCGTATATTTATCCTTCAGTTGGAAATCCAATAAGTGCGCCATATCACTCTTGAAGCGAGCACAGCCCGTAGGTACATTCGTGGGGACACGATCCAATTGTAGTGATCGCTGTTCCGCCGAAGTCGATTCCTTATAAATTCGCATTGATGTTGTTATGGAATTAGTCAAATGGTAGATCATAACATTATCCAACAGTGCGTCCAGTTTGTAGCGTTTCTTTAGACCGCCATCGGGTAACTGGCGATACGTGGCATTTGTCCATGTAGAGAATTTTTCCAGAATATATGCGGCCAAACCGACAGGATTGTCCTGTAAAACTGCGCCAATTGTATCGGGTTTGGTAGCTTGTAAATGCGCATAGCCAGTCTCTTCCAGGAGATAGGACACTTTTTCCGAGGTGGGAAAAAAGAAATCTTCGTAACCTTTGGGAGCAAATACGCTGGGGAAAACACTAGCCACGAGGCCTTTAGCAATGGACTTTGGGCTCATAACTGTGCACATGTTGGAGTGGTACCCAAGAACGTTTTCCGGGAAGAGGGTTGCAATATGCGAACCTATTATGGAGCCCCAATCACCTCCTTGAATGAAGAATTTCTTATAGCCGAGTCGCAACATCAGGTTGCGCATCATAACGGCGATTTGAGCGGGACCGAGGCCGCGTTTCGAAGTGCCCTGAAAAGGAAAAAACACGTTTCTGAGACATCTTATTCTATTCTTTGGCTTCCTACAAAACGATTTTGTTTGAAATGAAATAAGTTCAACTAGGATGATATGTGGTGTTAATCGATGACCCTAGAGATAGACGTCATTTCTGAATAAATTCAAATTGGTAAGACTTTAACTTGAGGTGGCGCAGGAACGTTATCGTTTGCCAAAAAAAAAATTTTTTTTTCAATCCGGAAAAATTTGGTTTAACGGAGTATCGTTCTGATTTCTTCGGCTATAGACTCAATATTCGCACATCCAGAAAATAATTTGTTGTCTATGGATCTGCCGGTAGCGAAAGAAGTACAATGCACCAGCAAAGGTGCTATAGCTCCCCAGGAAAATTGTCTAGTTACGTCTACTCAAAAGGAATGGAATTTCGCCTTCCAAAACTTCAAGCATAAGCAAAACATAAGATTACAGATCTTTGAAATATACAGACAGAGAAATTGCGAACTTAATGTTATCAGAAAATAATTTGCGATTTTGAGTTCGGATGTATACTCTATCAACATCAGCGTTAACTGGGCTAAACAATTAATGGCGAATATTAATAAATTCAGACAAAACCGAAGCATATTTCGTCACCTGAAATCCATAATGACTAATCATCAAAAAAAACACAAAATCGTGTTTTTGATTGATTACACTTTAATAATTCAATATCCAAAAATTAAAATTTTGTTGGCGACTTCCTATTATTGGATTATGTTAACTTGTATTGAATCGAGGTCAAATGTCATATAAAGGGAAACGCTAAATTTAAAAAAATAGGCCTAGTCGAGATGTTTACAAAACAGTTTCATGCTCTTCAAAACCATTTCATTAAACGGAGTTATGCCCAATACGGTGACTATAGCCCACTTTGTGCACTTAAACAGTCATAATGTGATCCATTTAAACATTTTATACCGTTGCATAAATTTGTCAAAAGTATATTATTTTTTAAAATTCCTCTTCAATTTTAGAACTTTGACTTAATTTGTCTGCAAATTTTTGCGTGAAGACATCAATACTCCATGTAAGTGGATTAAATATTCGCCCATGTCCTGACAATCGCATTTTGTTAAAATTTGCGATTGTGATTTGAAATCGCAAAATTGGTGTCACAGAGATCGCAAACGCTTAGTATTTGGCGATGGTCGATCGCATGCATTTTACCTGGTGAACTCATATTTTTTGCTTCGAATTTATTTTAAAAGCGTCAAAAAAAGATGCACTTATACAATTTAATATGTTTTCTTACTATAGGATCACCAAAAACTATATTTTTCTAAACAATTTTGATTGTAAACATGGTTTTAAAAAATGTTTAATGTTTTCATTAGTTCTTTAATGCGAAAGTTTGTCTTCTTTTTCTAAAGTTTGGTAAAGGTGTAAAACGCGTGAAGTGTATGGCAGGGAGAAAATTTATTGTGAAAATTTATGTGATTTCACAATCGCACAATTGTCAGGACATGGGCGATTATTTGGTTCTGAATAAAATAAGACCTTGTCTAAAAAAATCGGTTGAAAATTAACAACACAGGGGTACTTTTTCTGAAAATTTAGATAGGTAGAAAACAAAAACGCCTCTGAAAAGTATGCCTATAATGGTTCTTATTAATTATAAGCAATTTATATGTGAAATGAGCTGATGATTGTTGTCTAATCTCACAGAGCAAACTTTGTGGATGTAACTTAACAAAACATATACTTGATCGACACCGTAGACATTTGATCTCTATATGATACCCTTGCTAACATTGTCCAATTTTTCCAAGTTATTACCAATTAATTATAACCTAATATACAATGTCACCAAATTTCAATTGAATCCATTGAAAAAAAATTAAAATTAAACCTTTGACCTCAATGGGGTACGGTATAATTTCCATACTCATTGACCGGGCCCAACCGTTTAAAGCCGGCTTCGAACGCCGCTTCTCTAGAGACGTTTTACATGGCTTAGCCAGCCGCTGCAAAATGTTTGGTGGTCTTTGCCGGTTTCGAACCTGAGTTCTGCTGTGAGGTAGCCGCACATAATTCCTACCACATCACGGCTGTGCACAGAGATTTGGTACGTATTTTCCGAAAAGCCCAGAAAGGGTTAAACATTATTGGCATACAATTTCATATTATAATTTTTCTCTACTTTATTCTAATTTAAAGTTCTGTAACTTTAAAATGTTAAAACTACACAACCCTTTACTTGACCGATCGTCATCAAATGTTAGCTTTGTGAAATTATAGATCAGGGAATGAAACGGCAAAACAGGTATTTGTTGAGTGGGACGCAATTCGTACATATGTGTGTGGCATATAAAATTCAGCCCGTCGGAACTTAATGAAGTTGTGTTTATTTTATCGTTTTTAATATTGTTAACTTACCTGAGACCAGGCAAACCCTGGTAAACTTGGCACCACAACATTGAAAATGTACTTGTTGTTCTTATCTTTTTTCGTTTGATGCAATTTATGGATTATTGGATAGAATTCACGTACAGAACCAGGCCAACCGTGTAACAATAGGACCGGATAATGATGTCTGTCAACCGTGTATTCATCGTAGACCATCAAATGTAGGAAGTGCATACGTAATCTATGTGTGCGAGTATGAAAACATTAAACATTTCAATTGATAAGCCATGTCGACCGACCAACAAGCCATCACCAGTACATTATTTTGCTGATGATAACACATCGGACATGTGTACACATGGAACAACTAAGAACTTACCCTTGAATGTCGGTGGTAAAATGATTGAATTGCCAGAGAAACACTTCACGTTCACGCCAACGCGGCAAATAATCATCGCGCCAATATTCGACCAGTTCCTCCATGAACTTGGAGTTGAAACCATATTCGAAGGCAACATCCTCCAAAGGTTCGGTCAAACGCAGGGAACGATTTAATTGATCCCGCAAATCTTCCAGAGTCTAAAATGGAACGAAAATGAAAATCAAGGCAGTTCAAGTAACCGTAGCTTATATTTATATACTCACCATATCGGCATACATTAGACGATTGCCTATAACCTCCGACGAATTGGCTAAATAGGCTTGCCAGTCTTTCGGTTCATCTTCATCACCCCACCATTGATTCAACGGCAATTTGGGTGCCTCAACTGCACCCATTTTGCTGGAGATCATCTTGTACAGCATTCCACCGCCCATGGCGAGTAGGAGTATTAAGATACGCGCGAATGGTGACATCTCTCGTCACTTTGTTTTTCTACCACCTGTTCCGTGGAATAATTTATAAGCCAATTATGTGCCCGGTGGAGCCAACGCGTGCCACTGATATGTTACTGCCAGTAGTAGGTACTGTAGACAACTGACATCTGAATCGTTTAACAATTGCTGTGATTGTTGCTGCTACTACAGCCATAATCGTCGTCAGTTATAGCTGGATTTTGTTAGTGTAGTTTTTTTTATTCAAAAGCTGGCTTCGTATCTGGACGTGTGAATATTGTTATCGCATGATAAGTGCATTAAGCTATAAGCGACCCCTACACGATCGTCGATCGCTGTTGTACCCTCTTCCCTTGTCTATGTATGTTTCTAATGTTTTGGGTATAAATAAAACTTGTATTGTATTGTGGTACGTGTACCTCCCTATCCAGCCACAGTTGGCACAGTTTTACTGATTTCAGTCGTTGTTATCAATTTGTTTTGTATTTGAAAATTTCATTATATAGAAATTGTATTTTTCCCCTTTGGCTGTCTTCTAATGTCAGTCACTAACACCTTTATTGATAAAGATATGATGACACGACGGAATATTAAATAATTGAACTCTACATTTTGTCCAGGTAAGCAGTTGGACAAGGGCAATTTCGAATTCCGGGCGATGAATTTACATGAAAGAAATCTAACTGAAAATCACAATTTAATAAATAGTTAACGAAATTGTATCGTATTTTGAGTAAGCTGAATCAAATATCCCAGCAAACGAAATCCCATCCTGAGCTAATATAGTCTGAGGCAATTTCTTGTTAAAATGTTGTGACGATCGTCACTTTATGGTCTCAGATTTTTTAGTGTTGCAAATGGAATGACAAGTTTAGTATACAACTTTTCTATTGTGGAGGGTTTACAAATTAACAAGCTGGGGAGTAAACTGTTTATCATTTCACAGAGCTAGACGTTTTTACACTCTCTACAATAGATTCGATTGTATACTAAAGTTGTCATTCCCTTTGTAACATTTAGAAATCTGGGACCATTCTTGATCGGTGTAAAATATTAAGACTATGTAGTCATGTCCGGCCGCGCTCCATTATGTGTCAGTGGAAAGCGCGATAGCAGATAAATGTTATAAATTCGGAACGTTAAATGATGACATTGAAGTCAACCACATTTGGTATTATACCCCAATGATATTCCTTCTTTCAGACGTGACTCCATGATTTTGATTACAGTCATTAATGGATACCCAGATTTAATATGGAGGAATTTAGTTCTTATAATAGTCTTAGTGTGCGACAGTATACAATTCCTGCGAAGTGATACTATATTTTTGTGAAATTTTCCAAATAACCCTAAAATCTTGAAAACCGGATTTGCGCACCTTTGAGCAATTATGAGCCAGAAACTTAGTTGATAAAAGAGTGCAACGATCGAAATGAGCAATTATGAGCCAGAAACTTAGTTGATAAAAGAATGCAACGATCGAAATTTTTTTTTGAGAGTATTTAATAACTTTGATACATAAATAGTAACACAAAAACGATTGGTACGATTTTGTTTCATTTTAAAAAAATTATCAGTAACTTATTTTTAATCTTCGCCAGTAGTGCCTTTTAATCCGAACAACAGTTTTAGAGTTATAAGAAGAAAAAAATCGGCTATAGTGGTTATTCATTATCAGTCGATTGTTTATTTGTCACGAGATTTAGAATAATGACATGGTATATACATTTATTAAAAAAAAAATATCTATGGATATTTTGTAAGATGTTTGTTACATATATATATACGTACGTCCGTCCGTACGGAGTAATACCTTTATAATTACTGTATGGAATTAAAATTACCACACCCCTTCTGGTACCTCGTACACGGTGCCCGGACTTAGCACCCACGGTCCTAACGCCCAAAATGGTCACAAAGCCTTTTGACCTCCTCAATAACAGTGAAAGAGTACAAATAACAAAAAACAGTTTATTATTCAAATACAATTTTTTTACTGAAGTAACAAAATAAATACGTTGATCAAATCTATATTCCAATTTCGTTAAACTGATTATTATTTACAAATTGTGGTTAGAAGGCATAGGGTTGTATAAGTCGACTCACGAAAAGTCGATTAATCTATTTTTGCTACAAAAATGATCAAAAATTAAGTCAACTTTTGATTATTTAAAAGTCGATTTATCGAGTTTTTAGTTTAATTGAAAATATGAGTAAGCAGAAGGTAATAAATATGGTTCTGTTCCTTGGGAGTAATGAGGGGTCTACTAAAGGACTCAAAGATCTTCAAAGACAATCAGCGATAAACAGCCGTTATAGCTTAAATAAAAAAAGACCGGACCAGGTGTAATTGCTGTTACGAAATGTTAACCAGAGTACTTCTCCAAGTGCATAATGACACAAGTTCATGATCTGAAGCATCAAAAATCCTTAAAGGCGATGATGTTGAGTACCGGACATTTTGAAAACTTTTATTGAAAATAATGCAAGTCTTACTAATTTATTCCGAAGGTGGTTCAAATCGAAATAGACTATTTGTTTTAATACCATAAAATGGAACTGAACTGATATCTTGTTTTTTTTATCATTTGTTACGTTTTAAACATGAATTTGTTTAAGTTTTAATAACATTGTATTATTTTCAATTAAAAAGTCGACTTGTAATTCACAAAAACTAGACTTTTAAAATTTTTGAAAAAGTCATAAGTTCGAAAAATCGACTTTTGTAGGCACCGACATTGTGTAAAAAATTGCAAATAAAAAATTCTAAACTTTTCTTTTTATTTTATCTCCAAATAAATGCACATCCGACGAACTCGGTCATTTTAATTTTTTTTGTTGATTTTAGGTGGCTAGAAGCTTTGCATAGTGCAATACAATTTACAATGAGGTAGTGATTCTTAAGTCGACTTACAGTTTAGTAGAAGCCTAACTGGCTCCACACTTATACATACATATGTAAATATTGTCGCAATGAAGTTACAGATTTTTCCTCTTTACGATTCAGAATTATTTATAATAAACATATGTATGTAACAGCATCAAAGGTGACCCAAAGTGACTGACTTTTTGTAAACGAGACATTTGGTAGAGGCTTTAGTTCAAGTTTATTATTTCTTTATTGTTTCTTATAAACCTTCGTACATAAGTACACGGAAAGAAAAATTACGTTCTAAATTCAAGCCGAATATGAATAATTACTACAAAACAGTATTTAAAAAATAAGTGCGATTGGTAATTAGCTATTCTTAAAGCAAGCATAAACGGGATAGTTTTAGAAAATCAAGTGCGGAAGTTATCATAATAAGAATAAAATTATGGATTTATGTAATCCAAGGTTTGTTTTTTTTTTTGGTTTTAGAGATAAGCGTTATTTCTCTTTTAATTGCGGAAAGCTATAGAACATATAAGAAATAATTGTAAATAGGTACCGATGAAGAAGGGTTGTATCTTTCGTATACCTTGCCTGCAATCAAAGCAAACAAAATTAAATATTTCTATTTTTCCACAAAAAAAAAATATATTGAATTTAAGTGAAGTAAAACATTCTTATTAGGAAACATAACGCTGGCTAAACATGTAAAGGCTCTAAGTCCATATTTTACAAATGTTCAGGAGAGACAAAAAACAATCAAACTTTTTTTTGAATAAACATTTTTGAAATCTGTAAATGCAATTTGTTTTTGTTTTTTTATTTGCGTAAAAGCAAAATGAAAAAATATGTGTTTCCCGAGATTAAAGCTTTTTTGGACTTAGAGCTTTTTCTGTTGTTTAGTTTGTATGTTTTCATGGACTTAAAGCTTTTTCTTAAAACTTGTCTCTAATTACATTTCTTTCTTACTGCAATGAAAGTGTACTTTTGTTCCTTTTTTATTTTGTGGGTATATTAATAGGAGCTGATTCAATTAAAGTATTTACATAAACTTTTTTTTCTTTCCAATTCATGTTCCAAAATTCATTAAAAATATTTTTTCTATCATCGTCATTTATCTCCGCACATTTCATGGACCCATCTTTTTTACATCTGCATTTACCCTTCATATTTCTTGATTCTTTCGTCTTTTCATAATTCCAACCATTGTTTTCCTTTACTCTTCCAAAATAACTTTTGCCTTTTTCCCTCCGCATTCTATTTTTGGCCGAAAACCAAGCTGCATTTTCAACTTGGACTCTTTTTTGGCGACTTTTAGTTTTAGTTGGTAACTCACACGAATTATCGGAGTCACTATGAAAACCATATGGAACCAGACCTATGACTCCCTCGTCTGACCCAATTCCATAATCGCCACCACTTTCAATGGGTTGAACTCCAAAGTTGTTGCTACCAGTAAATGACATGGCGGCAGGCGTCTAATAAAACAATAATTTAACAATATACTTTAAAAATTTAAAGGTATTGAAATATTGTTACCTTAAGCACATAAATTACACTGACAAGTTGATATTTATTTATTCACTAGAATGATCGATTTCTATACGTGTGGAGTTAAGCTAAGATAAACAATGAGAGATAAGCAGGCGACGATTAATGTCATGAATGTCAACGGTGTTGATACTAGGGTTGTAACGAAATTCGCATTCGAATTATGCGAATTATTCGCTTCATTTTGGACATTCGCAACCGCATTCGCACTCGCAAAAAACAGTATTTTATTCGCTTTCGCTCTCGCATTCGCATTCGCAAAAAACTATTTCCACATTCGCATTCGCGGAAACATTTAGGCCAAGTCATTTAAACTATTAGTTTTCCAATCTGGCAAAAAATTTTTGTTAAATTTTTGTTACTTTGAAATAAATTTTTGTTACTTTGAAATAAATATTACTGGAAATAAGTACTGCATAATTGACTCTGTCATTCCCAAAGATTTTCGCATTCGTTAAACGATTCCTTGTAATATTTACATTAGCTAAAAGTAATTTTTACTATTGGCTTTCGCATTCGTTTTCGCATCCGCATTCGCTAAAAAAAATTTTTACCTTTCGCATCCGCATCCGCATTCGCTAAAAAAAATGTTTACTATTCGCTTTCGCTAAACACACATTCGTTACATCCCTAGTTGATACTCAAAACAACGAGAGTGTGGGCAAAGAGAAAAAATATTATGTCAGTTGGTGGGACTCTCAGACTATTCCGCTTGAAACAGTTGATATGACAATATTGGAAGAAGTGAGATATTACACAAAAATGTGATAAATTGGACTTAGCGCCTTTACTCATCACTACAAAACAACAACAACAAATGAGATAACTTTTTTTTTTTTTTTTATCGATGTATTTTCACATATTGAACATAACTGCATCAAAATCTCAATTTCCAAAAAAAGTGGACTTAGAGCCTTTACATGTTTAGCCAGCGATAAGTTGAATTAAGGGAACAAATGCTTATAATTATCTTTCAGTTAGAGAGCGGAGCGGAAAATTATGAACTTATTATTATGTCCAATTATGAACATAAATCTATCCTAATTTTAATAAGATTAATTTCGGCTAAAAATTAAGCATATTAGGTATCAACTATGGATAAAATTAAGAATTCCACTCTACAATCAAGCTTACTTGATCCATTTTTTCAACTTGGTTTAAGCAAATCCGTACATAGCATACTTTCAACACAGCTTCATTCAAGTGCGTATTACTCCATTTTTTCTATCAGTGTATGTATGTACATATGTATGTATATGCATGATCCGAATGAATGAAGTTAAATTATGAGTTTCAGTTTCAGACTGTATTTAAATTTCGATGGAAAATCTATACACAGATAATTTGTATAAATATAAGAACATTAGAGTGGCCCAAATACTGAAATTTGGAATAATCAGTCCGATTATGAAAACTCCCGGGGAATTTATTTTCTTTTTCGAGAATAATATCTTTTTTTCTAAACAGATCGGGAGAATAATGATAAGGGACATTTCGATTATTCGGAGTCAGTTTTTTTCTTTGACTCCCGGTCTGTTTAGAATTGAAGGATTTTCATCTGAAAGAAGTAAATTCCCCGGGAATTATCTCCCCGGGAGTTTCCATAATCGGGCTGAATATGTTCCAGTCTTGTACTGCATACAGTCGTGTTTTTACTTTTTCTTTTCAAGAGACAATTTATATTGCAATCACTGGTTTACTAGAATCCAAATTAGTTTGAACAACATACGTAAATATTCCAACAACATTAAATGAACTCATGTTGATAATGTTGCTGCCTCTAACAGGTTAGACAAAATGACAACACTACAGCTGATGCATTTATTGTAAAGATGAAACTACCACCGATAACTATGTATTTCAAAATGCACAGATAAGCAAGTGCACGAAATTTGCTGTATGTTGGAAATTGTCGATTATTCAACAAGAACAATATAGATTTGCCTTAAGTTGTTCTACGTTAAACAAACCGAATATGATTTAGTTACGAAAAACTAACAAGTGTGTTCTAACTGGAATTTTTCACTTACGCCTCTAAAAAATACAGGCCATACAGATGAGTTTGGTTGGATCTGTGTAAAATGGATCCTGCTGTCGTAAAACACCATCTAACTGAAATGCATAGACCATAAACCGGTGACACGTTCAAATGAAGATATGCCCAAACATATCACTTCGAATGGAAGACGGCCAAGGAATTAATACAAAACTGCCACCCTTTTTTCAACTGGCACTTCATGAATGGTATGCGTAATGTTGTTCCCCAAGGTAGAACCAAGGGAACGTGATCGTCCCACGGACGGGTTTCAGGGTCCATTGACAGTTTGGCTGGCTTCCAAAATGTTAGTTGCTTTGTATTTGAACGAAGTTTAGTGTTTCATAATGATTGTAAATCAATAAAATAAAATTCGTAAAAATCTATTATATTATATTAATAATTCCCCGGGAATTATCTCCCCGGGAGATTCCCTAATCGTGCTGAATATGTTCCAGTCTTGTACTGCATACAGTCGTGTTTTTACTTTTGCTTTTCAAGAGACAATTTATATTGCAATCGCTGGTTGACAAGAATCCAAATTAGTTTGAACAACATACGTAAATATTCCAACAACATTAAATGAACTCATGTTGATAATGTTGCTGCCTCTAACAGGTTAGACAAAATGACAACACTACAGCTGATGCATTTATTGTAAAGATGAAACTACCACCGATAACTATGTATTTCAAAATGCACAGATAAGCAAGTGCACGAAATTTGCTGTATGTTGGAAATTGTCGATTATTCAACAAGAACAATATAGATTTGCCTTAAGTTGTTCTACGTTAAACAAACCGAATATGATTTAGTTACGAAAAACTAACAAGTGTGTTCTAACTGGAATTTTTCACTTACGCCTCTAAAAAATACAGGCCATACAGATGAGTTTGGTTGGATCTGTGTAAAATGGATCCTGCTGTCGTAAAACACCATCTAACTGAAATGCATAGACCATAAACCGGTGACACGTTCAAATGAAGATATGCCCAAACATATCACTTCGAATGGAAGACGGCCAAGGAATTAATACAAAACTGCCACCCTTTTTTCAACTGGCACTTCATGAATGGTATGCGTAATGTTGTTCCCCAAGGTAGAACCAAGGGAACGTGATCGTCCCACGGACGGGTTTCAGGGTCCATTGACAGTTTGGCTGGCTTCCAAAATGTTAGTTGCTTTGTATTTGAACGAAGTTTAGTGTTTCATAATGATTGTAAATCAATAAAATAAAATTCGTAAAAATCTATTATATTATATTAATAATTCCCCGGGAATTATCTCCCCGGGAGATTCCCTAATCGTGCTGAATATGTTCCAGTCTTGTACTGCATACAGTCGTGTTTTTACTTTTGCTTTTCAAGAGACAATTTATATTGCAATCGCTGGTTGACAAGAATCCAAATTAGTTTGAACAACATACGTAAATATTCCAACAACATTAAATGAACTCATGTTGATAATGTTGCTGCCTCTAACAGGTTAGACAAAATGACAACACTACAGCTGATGCATTTATTGTAAAGATGAAACTACCACCGATAACTATGTATTTCAAAATGCACAGATAAGCAAGTGCACGAAATTTGCTGTATGTTGGAAATTGTCGATTATTCAACAAGAACAATATAGATTTGCCTTAAGTTGTTCTACGTTAAACAAACCGAATATGATTTAGTTACGAAAAACTAACAAGTGTGTTCTAACTGGAATTTTTCACTTACGCCTCTAAAAAATACAGGCCATACAGATGAGTTTGGTTGGATCTGTGTAAAATGGATCCTGCTGTCGTAAAACACCATCTAACTGAAATGCATAGACCATAAACCGGTGACACGTTCAAATGAAGATATGCCCAAACATATCACTTCGAATGGAAGACGGCCAAGGAATTAATACAAAACTGCCACCCTTTTTTCAACTGGCACTTCATGAATGGTATGCGTAATGTTGTTCCCCAAGGTAGAACCAAGGGAACGTGATCGTCCCACGGACGGGTTTCAGGGTCCATTGACAGTTTGGCTGGCTTCCAAAATGTTAGTTGCTTTGTATTTGAACGAAGTTTAGTGTTTCATAATGCCGCTGTACAAAACGTTTACAATGTATACCATTTCAAAACGTCGCCAATGAGTATTTCTAACGCAGTTAAATATAAATCAATCATCGGTTTTATAGTTGATGCAACTTTGCATATGTACGTAATTTAAATACCGTAGCAGACTTGCATACAAACTTTGTATTGATACATTTTGGAAGTCAGCCTTATTGAATGGTATCTGGCTGCTTTTCGGTCCGAATTTCGCAGTCGTTGTCGTTTCATGAAACTTAAGGAAAACTGAACATTTTCGACTCTGACATATATCACGATTTGCGGGTGAACTGACAGCAAATTAAAACCAAAAAACGAAATTGCAAAAAAAAAATCATCCTTTATTTTCACAAAGCTGATTTCGCCATGAATATTTTTTTTGATTTCGTTGTTTTGCTATTCAAAAATCCACATTTAGTAATTTAATACAACTATTATATTACATTTGTGTCGCCCAACAACATATTTCCCTAACTCGTAATGGACAAATCTGTAAAAAAAATTATCATACGTATATAAAATCAATCCATGAAATTTTACCAGTTCAGTACAACAAAGTTTGTAAGTCAATATATTATATATGATAGACGTTGAGGCTATAACTTACAGAACTTGTAACATTTTCTCGAAATATAACAGAATTAGAAAATTTTGTTTCGAAGTGTTAAGATCACAACTATAAAATGTATAAAATACTATAATGTTATTTATATAAAACTCCCCAATAGCCCTGTAAGGCAATGATAGCGTAACAATATCAATTAAGTCCATTCACATTCGGAGAATAGTTGATTATTTAGTGATATATTTTTAAGTATATTTTTTCACAAAAGGAAACAACATTTTCCAAATCTTCATAACCATATTGTTCAGATTAGTTCTTATTGTGTTAAAGCAGACAACAATTCCAGGATAAATAGATAAATCCTGGATATTTCCCAGTTAAGCTAAAACAAATACGTATTTTCTGTGAAATATGCACTAAAGATGCTTTTCCACTAATAGTTGTTTAAATTATTATTAATATAATAGATTTTTACGAATTTTATTTTATTGATTTACAATCATTTTTTTCGAATTTCGAAAAAATGAAGGAATGTAAAATCATTTATTAGATATAACAAACAGAATTTAACATTAGTAATTGTTCGAAAAATGCACAATTATTTTACAAATTAATTTTCTTGACAAAGTCAACGAAATCAGTATACAAAACTTGAGGCAGTTCCATAGCAGCAAAATGGCCGCCATCGTCGTGATATGTGCTATGGATAAGATTCACGAACCTGTCTTTCAATACACAGTCGGTACTGTGCCACAAGTCATGTACGAAACGAGCACAACCCGATGGTGGTGTGACCGCGACACGGTCCAGTTGTAAACCCATCTGCGACTTACCGAACTGTTCGGCGTAGATACGTTGCGACGTCGTAATGGAATTGGTCACGTAATAGATCATAACATTATCGAGCAATGAGTCGAGGGTGTACCGCCGTGTGAGACCACCATCGGGCAGTTGTTTGAATTCTGGGTTAGTCCATGTTGTAAATTTCTCCAGAATGTATGTGGCCAAACCGACGGGGTTGTGTGCAAGTGCTGTGCCAATAGTATCGGGTTTAGTGGACTGCAAGTGCATATAGCCCGATTCTTCCATAGTGTTGGCAAAGAATTCCCCTAATGGTTTAAAGAATTTCGCATGTTGTTTGTCGTAGAATAAACCCGGCACAAAATTGGAGATCAACAGTTTTATAGTGCTGATAGGAGCCATACTGCCGCACATATTGGAATGGTAGCCTAGAGTATTTTCGGGGAAAAGAGCAGCCAAATTGGAACCAATAATGGAACCCCAATCGCCACCTTGGATCAGAAATTTGTTATGACCCAAACGTACCATTAAATTGCGCATAATAATCGATATTTGGGCGGGACCGAGGTGTTTCTTGGAAGCACCCTAAAAAAAATAATAATAATTAATACCAGAGCCTAGTCGAGAACGAACAGTAAATTACCTGAGACCAACCGTAGCCGGGCAAACTGGGAGCGATGACTTCGAATACATAATCACTCTTATCGTTCGGAGTTGTCAGCAATGGGATGATGTCGTAGAACTCTCGCACAGAACCTGGCCAGCCATGTAATATGAGCAACGGCAACACTTTTTTACCTTCGACATTTTTCGGCTTGACATGGATAAAGTGGATTTTCAATCTACAATAGAAATATATAGATAGAAATAATTAAGTGGACAGAATAGTTTATATATTTGAAAGAATATTTAAATATACATGTCGTCAACTAAAATCCAAATGACTTTCCCTACCGGTAGCTAGGTACATCGTACACATTATTGAAAGATCCAGCTACAGATAAATATCAACAGTCAAACGGTTAAAGCTAATTAATTATAAAATTAAAGCCAATGGCACCACAACTTGACAGACTAACTGATTGAAATAAGGAATTGATGTCAGCACATATTCTTCGAAGTGGTTCATTTCGAAAGAAAGAACAGATAGTACCTAGAGCCTCTTAAACGGACTTTATTAGAAATTCTTCATCGTAATTTTAATAAACTAACGTAGTCCTTTTTAAGTTAAAAATCAAAAAAACAAATTTTTAAAGGTTTTTGTAAATATTTCCTTCCATATTTCCAACTCAAATGATCTCATACACATTGTTAACAAATTATTATAATTATAAAGCAGAAAAGGAATTTAAATTCATAAGCTCTTATTTTTCGCATGCTAACTAATTAAACTTATGGGCACTTCCAGAGACCAAAATATTAAAAACCGGAAAAAATATTTCTTTTTAAAATTTAAATTAGAGAATTGCTTATTAACATTAAAATATATTTGTTTTTATTTGGAGTAAATTGCTTTGCAAGTTGCATATTTGGTTTTCTTGCTCTGGGATTCTCTTACAGAAA
Organism: Hydrotaea cyrtoneurina; assembly: GCA_958296145.1. NCBI lineage: Eukaryota > Metazoa > Arthropoda > Insecta > Diptera > Muscidae > Hydrotaea > Hydrotaea cyrtoneurina. Next base: position 46,359,385 of record OY282516.1, on the reverse strand, counting down.
ATCGTTAAATAAATCGAGCAAAGTCCGAATAATGGTACATTTTTACGATTCCTTTTCATGCTATTCCTATGTCCCGTGATGATGATTGAAACACTTTGCTAATTCAAATTTAAAGCTAAAGTAGTGATTTCATTAAAAAAAATTAAAAGTGAAACATTTAAGAACACAAGTTTTTTTTTATTAATTTTCAAATTATGTCCCGTTCGGAAAAGCTCTAAAGAAGGCAGAAAATGTATTGCCGCGGGCAGCTTATAATAGAGCGAAGATTGTTAAAGCATTATTTTTAAAATATGGTCAGCCAGCTAATTTTGATGAACTTCTTATTATTAATGTAGTCAAGCATTTTTTCTCTGTAGTGATATTAGTATTCAGTCTGCTGGTAGAAAAGACACACTAATAGTAGATGGAGAAGTTTTTTCTAAGCATTTTATGTTAATAAGAGTGACCGAAGCATGTGAAATTTATAAAAAAGAATGTACTGGCGAACCTGTTACTCAGTCAACATTCTACCAATGTCGGTCAAGACATGTTCAACTATCCAGTAAAATGCCACATAACATGTGTGTTTGCATTTATCATGCCAATTTTTGTTTTTTATTAGATGGTTGGTCTCAAATAGTAAAATAATTTCCTGGTGGTCATCAAATCTTTTTGGAATCTGTTTGTTGTAACATTGAAAATGAAAATTGTATGTCAAGCCGTTGCGAAAAGTGTATAACGGATTTAAAAAATGTCTTGCTACCCCTTGCCCATTTTACACAAATGGATCAAAATACAAAATGGAAACACTGGAGGAAAGTAGAAGACAGAATAACTTTAACAAAAACTATTGCCCCGATTTCCGATTTAATTCATGAGATAGAAGTAGAGCTCCCACTATTTAAACAACATTGCTGTTTTAAGACAGCCCAACAAAATCATTTTGACATCACAAAAAATTGTTTTAAAGAAGGGGAGCTTGTATTACAAATCGATTTTGCCGAAAATTATAGGATTGTCTTACAAAGCGCTCACTTTAACTATAAGCAAGTTTAAATTTTTACTTGCGTAGCGTGGACTATTAATAAAACTCACTTTTATTTTTTTAAATAATAAACGTTCAAAAAAAAACAAATTTTGGAAATTATGTCCCGTTGGCGAAAGTTAAAAATATTTTTTAAAAACTAAGAATTGAAGATATTTCAAAGCAAAAACTTTATAACAAAGACTTAGTATTCCCTTATAGTTAAAAAAAATTGTATTCCTTATAATGCGACAAAATTCGCAGATTTTTAAATTTTTCCACATACTGGCAAAAATTACTTCCATTTTTTGTCCAGTTCGCGACCTGATGTTTATCTTAACTATTTTCAGAACGTTGAAGTTATGGAATTTGCTTTTTGCGCTCAAAAATAGTACTACTGAAATGCAATTAATCTTTTATAAAGAGCTTAATTTTTTTTATTTTTTCATCAATTTTTTTTAATTTTAAAGTGTCCCGTTCGCGATCCTGGAAATGCTCATATTTAATAAAGAAAAATTGAAAATATTAGAAATTCTTTGAATTTATATGGTTAGTGCAATTTAACATTATGTCCATCATAACACCGAGATCAATAAAGGAATTTACATCATTACAGAGACCCACAAATTAAATTTAGCAGCAAACATTCTAGCATTGAGAAACACATACATATGTTTGTACTTCTTTAAGTTAATTTCCATACAATTGAAACAAATGACATGAGGAAAATAGATCGTAAAAGAAGGATATATTTTCCGGATTTTAGGCATATTTATGTTTTCACGAAAGCCAACATGTATTATTATATAGTTACGATAGTCTCTTGTCCCACAGTTCATATATCAACATCAAGTCATGTTCGAAAATTAGTCTAATATTTTTTTTTCCTAAAAATAATCATTCTACAGAGTTTAAATTTCTTTAAAAAATATTAGGCCAACAACACTATAACCTCCGTATTCATTAAAATTTAAAAAACCTTTGTCAAGAAAAATGTATAAAAATATTTTTTTTCTGAGATTCACATATGCACATATGTATTCTAAGCAACATACAGTCGGCCACATTCAAACATGCGTATGTCTATCAGGTGTGAGTGTCATACACGATTTCGAAGATTTTCAATACTCGTATTATGTAGGTTTGTGTGTATATTTCTTATTAATCAATGGCTCAAGTGTCATTTAAAGCTATTTGTAGTTACCAAAAGATTAACAAACAATAGAAACGACAATTCATATAATTTGTATAGAAATTAACCTACGACCAACCATAAATGCACGTGGCTTAACATAATGCGTGTGCGGTCGTACATATTAATTAATTAATTATTAAAGATAAATTCAATTTTATAATACGGGTTTACGTTCTGTTAATGAATTCTTCAAAATAAAGAAAACTATACCATATATTTATATCGTTAATTTACTTTAATACTGTCACAACACAAAACACGATTTTTTTTAGGAGAGCCGTTTATAGTTTTCAATTGCGCCTTACTTAGCGAATATAGGAAAAAAATCGAGTAAACTAGACCACTGACATATGTATCTATAAGACACGCAGAACAAATGTCTTGTGCAAAAAAGGGGAAAAATTTAATTTTGAATTGTGACACTATTGAAGTAAATGGGTGATATGTTCATTCGGCTGTTCAACTTATGGGCTAACGAACACTTCACAAGAAACATAACTGTAAAAAAACATTTTAAAAATAATTTAAGGCAGTTCAATTTAAATTTCATCACAGAAACAAAGATTTAACAGAATCTACAAGCATTTTAGTTTCTGTGCAAAATGATGTCTAAAAAATTTAAATTATTTTTAAAGATTTTTTTTTTTAATTTTAAGATTGGCATAGAGATTACTCTCTTACTCGTTAAGTCGCCAACATTTACGAGGTGGAAACAGCCGCTGAAAAATGTTTGATGGTCTTACCCGGTTTCGAAGTCGGGTTCTTCTGTGAGAGATTTCTAAAGAGATTTGGAATGTTGTACAGATTATTTGCTTGTAAACTTCGTAGTAAAATGGCTGCTGAAAAACGTTTGGTGCTCTTATCAGGATACGAATCTGTAATTATTGTGTGATATTCGCACATACTACCAATTACACTACGACCTTAGGTAATGTTTAAATTTATTCACTGTGTAAAAACTGATCTATGGATTATGTTTTCATGAAATGCCTATACAGTTTTGTGGATGTTGAACTCTAGCTCAGCATATTTTGTCAACCAATAACCGACAATAGGGAAATTCTATCATCCATTATGATCGCGTGCTAATTGCGATGAACGTGTAAATTGTATTAACCGTCGCAATAAATTATAAATCATTGAGATAATAGTCCTTATACAATACAGTGCACTCAGGATAACGTCAACTAATTAAAACCGCAGGTTTTGACGTTTATAAATGGGCAAATTTAAGACCAAAACATTAGTAAGACTGCAGTTTAAAGCGTTTTTATTGTTTATAAATTAAATCCAAACAGAAAGCAAATCCAAAGAAAGTCAAAAAAGGTTTCCAACTTAAATAAAAACAACAAAAATAGTTCGCATGAGATCATTACATATATCTATACTTTGACATGTCTTAAAAGAAATCTGTTATTTTTTGTTCTACAGTAATAGCATCCGTCCCAATCCAAAACTTTTGGTTTTTAGACTAGACAATGTAAATATAAAAGGGTTGACGTTTCGGGATGATGACGTTATCCCGAGCGCACTGTATGTATATTGTAAAAATACATTCAAAATTGCCAATTACTCTAAGACCAGATTAAAAATGTGTACGAGAATTTGCTGTGTCCCACTTTTAATTATAATTATCCATTCATTATGACCGAAACATGCAAAGGTTAATTAAGTAAGCAATAATTATTTTTATTGCCTGCTTTATATATGCGGTTTTCCGACGCTTGCTTATTTACTGGTAGATATTGGATATATACGTATACATAAATATATCTACATATATACAATAATCGACTTAGGTTGTTATACATACTCTTTGAAAATACACTTATACAATTTTCCCCTTCAATGGCTTTATACGGTAATTAATGTAAACCTTGCTAACAGTTTAGTATACCCGGCATTTGAACTTACCCTTGAATTTGTGTTTGGAAATGATTGAATTTCTTTAAGAAACTTTCTCGTTCCGACCATTTGGGTAAATAATCATCACGCCAATATTTAATAACCGTTGCTAAATATTTAGAGTTGAAGCCATATTCGAATGAGACATCTTCCAATGGTTCATGTAATTTCAGCGGACGTTGAAGTTGTGATTTGAGATCATTGATAAGCTGCAATCGAATTCAAAAGAATTGATTAGTTTATGTTAAACTTCAATCGAGATTGTAAACGATCAATTGAAATGTTTATTTTTATTGTAAGGAAAGTACTGAGGAATGTGTTTACGTATTAAATCGTTGTATTGTAGTTTCTTGGAAGATACTGGCTGGTTTAGGTTTAAACTAAATATGTTTAATGTTTGACTTTACGTATTACCCAAAATTAGTCATTGAGCAATACGCAGTTGAAAAATGGGTAAAATTGATCCAAAGTTTTTATGAAAATTATGAATTTGGCAAGTTCGTTCGAAAATATTGCTATATTGCGAAACAAAGTGTAGACCAGGTCGCGACAACCACAATTCGTCATGGTCCACAGCAATTGAAAATTTCCAAGAGCACTGTTCCGGCATTTTTTAAAAAAATAAATTTACACAGGACCTTGGCCTAGAAACATATTTCATAGTCGTATATTTAGCAATTGGGTGATTGAACAAAAAACAGATAAGCAAACTTTCCAAAAAAACAAGATCGTCTGTGATCAGGGACATTTCTACCAAAACGAATATATTAAAAAGCAAAACAGCCGCATTTGGGAACCATGAAAATCATATAAGGAGGAAAAAAAAGTTAGTTAAAAACAAAAGTTTTGGGTGGTCCCCTATTTGACCCGCAGTCCCCTATATAAGTATGGGTACTCAAACTTAATGAAATTGAATACAGTGTATTAAAAACGATTGAGGTTCTCCAACAAGGGGTGTTATTTTGAATCACCAGGTATTTCGGTAGCTGTCACTTTTGAAGCTGTTATTCTTTGACATTTGATAAGTAGAAACTACGCCATTACTAAAAATGGAACGATACATGCTTCAACAACGCGTGATTGTTCATATTTTGCTCCCTTATTGAATTCCTTACAACTTGACTAATCACACTTGCATTATGTAGGGAAGGGGCTATGCTAAATGAGGTACTGGGGGCCATCTAGAAACCCCAACTTTTATTTTCATATTTTGTATTTTCTACAACTCCCTAGAGCTTGAGTAGACACACAATATTCTAAATTTTTCCGGATATTACAACGCGTTTTGGGATCCCTAGGAATCCAGAGACATTTCCACATTCTCATATCGATTTTTCTAATTAATTGGTATTTCTGAAGGAGATGGCATATATGCATTTCAGCTAAGAAACCCGCCCGGGTTTCTATTGTTAAGAAATTTAGAATTTTCTAATGGGCATTTATTGGTTTCGGCAGCAAGCCATTTAAAATCCGAACGGCTTCGAATACATAATTTAAAGCCATGTAGAAGATAGATATTTATTAAATTATTTTAATTCGTATTATGTATTGGTGGTTTTTTTAAATAATCGTTTACCAATTCGATATTTAATGATGCAGATACATAGGTATATATAGATCAATCGTGTTTTTTGTCCAACAAGCCCTTTTGTTAGCTTACTATTAAACAGTGGGCCTATTTCATTTTCATTTTTTCTAACCCATAAAATGTATTTGATTTTTAATGAAATAGTACATATATCGACCATTTAGTCCAAAAAGCCGTTTTATAATATCATTTTAGAGATTTGATAGATAGGACCAATAAAAACATGTTATCTCAACACTTCTCCAAGGGTGACTTAATATGAAAAAAAGGCTCACCGAAAGTAATTTATGAGAATTCCAGCAATCATTAGAGACCAAAATAATACAGATATTTGAAAATTGTTGGCTTTGTCGGTGCATTTATAAGTGATGAATAGGAAAAAAAAACCGGAAACAACTAGACAGAATAGATTAAACATATCGATGATATATTTACAATTGACCTATAGTGAAACAAAAAAAGTTGTGTAGAGTACTTATCAGTACGACATAGCTCACAAAGCGTTTAACACAGAAACGAAATATTTTGCAAATTGTCATTAAACAATCCAAACTTTATAAGTAGTGGCGGTTTCGCAACTACTTATAACCTTTGTTATTACATACTGATGAATATTTCAGCTATTTCGATGTTTTAGTCGGCGTTAAAGATGTCGCACAACATGTACCTAGAATGCTTCTACAAGTTAGCTAAAATGCAAGCAGACTCCAGATCGAAAGGCATAAGACCCTGCTGGAGGAGGGAACAGTCAATACTCGGTTAACAATTGGGAAAAAAAACGCACAAAGCTAAAGTTTTGGAAATTGTTTGTTAAAGAGGTCAATACAAATAAATGTCGTTGGACCTTTATTTGTCGGTACACTCCACAAATTTGCTCAACACTTTACTAATTAAGTGTAGAGTATTTCGTTGTCGTTCGTTACCAATCCACTTCAGTTGTTTTGCTGGTTTCCCCACACTTTATTACGTACAACAAATACGGATTGGTTGCAACATGCGGTGGCATGTGTATGGTTTGTACCCATATGCATAAATATGTATGTACTGTATTTGTGACTGTACATTGTTCACTTACTTCTGTCTTTACGGCAATATCGAATGGTTTCACCGCCGCATTCTCCCTGTAGTCAGATTTACTACCGGGTCCCCAGTATTCATTAAAGTCCATTTTGGGTGCTGGCAGATGTTGTTTCAGCAATCGGTAGTTCTGTATCAGAGCTGCCACACCCAAGGATACAGCTACAATCAGGAATCTGACCAGCAAAGCCATGATTATTTACTATCTGGAATATTCTTCTTTGGTTTCTGTTATATGTGACCGCCGATCGTTTCTTACTGCATGCGCTATTACGCCGTTAAACACACACACTCACACACTAGGTAGTGAGTACCTCACGGCTCTAGTAGGTAAAAACAACTGAAGTAATTCACAGAAACGCTCAGCTCTTAAAAACTTTGATCCACCCAAACTAATATGTACAATCTTGAATACATATCTACAGAGTAAACTCTCAATGATCAGGGTTGTCAGATTGTTTCTGACTCTGGCGCGAAAATCGCCAAATAATAGTTTATACCAGAAAACCACTATTTTTTATGAATAGTGCTAGATTTTATTTATTTATAGATGTGGTGTTTTCAACATATCTTCAACGTTGTGTGCATTGATGTAAACTCAATCGAAAGCTTTGACTATAAATTGATTGTCATTATGAGTTAAATATCAATTTCGTAAGTCCGAGAAAAGTGTGCTAACCAATTCTGTAAAATTCGCCAAAACAGTAATAAATGATAAAAATCGCCATGTCGCCAAGTCCTTTGAAAACTCGGCACTTTTGGCGAGAAATCGCCAATCTGACAACCCTGTCAATGATAAGATTATGTATGAGAGCGTCATATTTTGTTTCAGTTGAATTCGATAGACAATAGTCATGTTTTAAAAACACGGAAAAAAACAATGCAAAATTAAAGTGAAGTTCAATCAGAATTAGGCTGAAATACATTATATCGGTCGTAAGTCCCCCAACAAAACAAATATGCCACCCCCTTCAGTTTACTCACTACGTAAGAAAAAAGCCTATAACATTTGAACTATAAGTAAACATTTTTGATTTCTTTTAAAAATAGTATGTATGTCAGAACTGACTTTAAGACTGTCTAGTTTGAATTTATGTCGCATATTTACCAGGAATAACTTTGACTACAGATATAACAAATACAATCAATTGCTTGTTTGAATTTAAGAAAATCACATTAAAATAACACATCGTCATTTAAACATGTGAATTATTTTTAAACAAAAATATAAGTTATTTACTAAATGTGGTTGTATTTAATCATATTCGTATAATTATCCAAATGAGATAATTAAACGGACCCGTTGCTCTACCTTACCCGGATAATAACAAACGGGACACTTTTTTCAGTACCATTCCGCTTCAGTCCTCTTGTGTACTTGTATCATAAGCGAACAAAATTGTCAGTCCCTTAGGTGTCCGCTTATGAGAGAGTACTCTGTACTTTGCCCACACTTTGTTCATACCCCTGAACATTTTCTAATATGTAATTTAAGTTGCTGTTTTTGTAATTTTCTTACAAAAATAATACTAAAAATATAATAATACTAAGAAATAAAAAGTTTAGCTTTAAGGAGACAATAAACTTTGCCTCAAAAACATGGATTTTTAAATAAACATAAAAGCAGAAATTGAAATTATTAGAAAACTGACAGGCGTACGAAGTTTTTGTTAGCGGGGTAGTAGTATAGCTAATTGTATTCGGTCTTAACATAATTTTTAACAAAATTTGTCTTTTTTACTGCGATATATCAAGCTTTAACAGGTAAGTTAATGTATGTATGCATGCAAGCTCCAAAAGGTGCAATTTTACAGGAGAAGATTTTTGTTAATGAACATTGGGGTAAATGTGGTTCAATGGGAATCTTGGAATTAACATGACGATTAATATTATAAAAATGTTCAGTGATAAATTAACCCCCACTTAGCACTGAACGATAATCAGACATGGTGCAAATATAGGTCCTGACATTTGTTTTTCGGATTTTACAATGATTTTTGTCTGTTCGATAATTTGACAAGACTGTCGATTTTTCCAAAAATACGTTTGTATACGAAATAACAAACTGTAAATGTATCAAATTTCAAAAATTAAAAACGTGAACAAATTAAGGTATTTTTTGTGTTTGTTTTTCTAAAATGACGCGAATATTTTGATTTCTTGGTAAATTATACGGAGTATGCCTTCCGTACGGATTAACTTGCTCAATATGTACAAGAGCGTGTCACTAGAAAAAAAACAAATCTATTATTGAGTACACTGTACATATGCCGTTGTTGTTCGTTCTCCTCATTAACGCGCTCTCACCAAAAGCTTTATCTGATTTGGTGGTGGTGTACTCATGAAGATCTTTGTACTGTCAACGGGAGTATAAAGTGGTGGTGTCGCTAGTTGAGATTATTTTGAGAGTTGTTTCTCTGTGTTTATGGGGATGACGATTGCTTTGTTAAATTTTCGTATATTTTTTTGTCATCTCATGCCGGTTTTTAGAATTCAAGTACGCCGACAAGTCATAATGTCGCCTCAATGAATTGTGAGCTTTTGCATTTAATTGGGGACAATTTCTGCTAGCATCGATTTTCCGAAAGCTCTATTAACATTTAACAGGAGCTTTAACGGGTGGTTAGCTAAATACTGTTTTCGCAAAGCTACGTTAAAGTGTTTCTAACGAAGAAACATTCGTTGAGTTTTATTGCCAATCAAATATTGAATTGGATTACACCCAGGTCACTTTGTATGCGGTGGATGCGTTCCCAAGAAATCCGCATAAAAAAGTACTCTACGCCAATGTCGCAGTTGCAGAGTTGTATAAAACCGGAGAAGAAGAGGTGATTGGAATCTCCAAACTTTACCAGATCTTGGAAAATACCCATGAAAAGTAAGGTGATACATACCATATTTTCATCGACTACAAAGCCGCCTTCGTCACTCCGATAAGAGACAATCTATTTGAGAACATGCCTGCGAATAAAAGGGTTTCAGTAGATCCTCAGTAAAACAGGAAGTGACCTCTCCGATCACAGACCGACAGCTTATTGTCTAACTTCTTTAACATATTAATGGAGAAAATATTTGAAAAAAAAAGTTAGTATGTTTCCAAATATTTAGTACAAATGTTAACATCACTGAATGTTATCTAATGAAGGCATTACAAGTTACATTACGTTATTAACAGAGATTTTGAAATGTTACCGTTTTCGTTGAATAAGGACAAAAATATAAATTTCTGCAAACTTTTTTGATGTTATTGTTGCTGTTTGGAAATTCCCATTTGGAAATCCAACCACATGTGGTTCCAACTGGACGGGCTATATTTCATAATGGGCATTCTGTACCAACGATTAGAGAGCTGTTGGAACAAGTTAGTGATGTGAAGAACAACTGAGAATATTGCTGCTGTAGCCCAAAGTGTTGAAGATAACCCAGGTTTGTCCATTCCTCGTCGTTCTTCGGAATTGGGCATTCCACAAACGTCATTACACCGTATTTTGCATAAAGACTTGGTTTTATAAAGTTCAGTTAACACAAGGACTCAAGCCGGCCGATCACCAACAACGTCGTGTCTTTGCTGATTGGGTCCTTGAAATGCATGAAAATTATCCGGAATTCCATTGAAAAATCATCGTGACTGATGAGACCCATTTCCACCTCGGTGGCTACGCCATCAAGCAAAATTGTCGGATCTGGGGCTCGAAAAACACAAGAGTTATTGTTGAGAAGCCTCAACGTTTGACTGTTTGGTGCGGTTTATGGTCCGGCGGGGTCATTGTACCTTACTTTTTCGAAAATGAGGTTGGATCAACAGCTACGGTGAGTGAACTGTGCTATCGAGAGATGATTAATGAGTTTTTATGGTCGGAGTTGGATGCTCTTCAACTGGACAATGTTCACTTTCAACAAGACGGCGCTACGTGTCACACACGGGAAATGTTTCTGGACCGTGTTATCTCTCGAAGAGGTGATCACAATTGGCCACCGAGATCTTGTTATTTTACACCTTACTTCTTCCTTTGGGGCCACGTAAAAGATAATGTCTACGCCAACAGTCGATTCAAGACCTCATAGATAGAATTCGTAAGGCTATCCAGGACATACGGCAGCCACATTGCGATTTGGTTATGGGACATTTCATGAAAAGAATGTGGTCCTGTAAGCGTGATCGTGGTAGCCATTTGGCTGATGTTGTTTTTCATTATTAACGGCATACCTTCCTCTTTATTATGAAATAAAAATCCGATCATTTATCTTCAAAAATGTAATTTTTCTTTGAACTCCAAAATAACAGCTCTTGTTGGAGGACCCTGTACTTTAACTGTTCACCGACATCGTGACCATGGCTCATATCACCTAGATCAATGCACCAGAATAATAGAAAATGTGACTTCTCGACTTTTATTTGAACTGCATTCAAAATTCAAGGATATCTCCTGTTCATCACTACTCGTTCTTATTCAAAATCCTTTCAGTTGGACGAATTTAGACGAATCTAATTAGAGTCCTCAGAACAAATGATCCTACTCAAAATCAAAGGCAATAACATTTTGTACGATAATGAAAAAAAACCTGCACTACATTTATTTTTTTTTTATAAATTAAATACAAATAACAACAATAAATAGCAATTACAGAAATAAGGTTAATTAAATTCAATTTTATTCACAAATTCCGCAAAATCTATGTAAAGCATGACGGGCGCCTCCATAGCAGCAAAGTGACCAACTTGATTGAAATATTTGCTGTGTATCAAGTTCGGGAACTTGTCCTTCAATTGCCAATCCATGGCAGCCGGCAAATCGAAACGGAATCGGGCACAGCCCATTGGTACGGGTGTTTGCACACGCTCCAAATGCAGGCCCAAATATTCCAGCGACACGTTCTCCTTGTAGAATCGAGCAGCTGTGGTGGCCGTATTGGTCAAATAATAAATCATGATATTGTCCAAGAGGGCATCCATAGTAAAGACTTGAGTCATGCCGTCGAACCGCTGACTGTAGGCAGGACTGATAGTTGACTGGAATTTCTCCAAGAAATACGAGGCCAGACCAACGGGATTGGAGAGCAGGGCAGAGCCAATGGTATCAGGTTTGGTGGCTTGAATGTGAAAGTAACCACTTTCTCTTATGTAAAAAATGAGTTTTTCAGACAGTGGGAAATGATGGTCGTGGAAAAATCGGGAGGGAAGGAATTTTTCCGGTTTGAAACTGGCAACTATGGTCTTCATTATTGCGAGGGGTGTATTCAGAACACACATATTGGAATGATAGCCAATAACGTTGCTGGGGAAAATGGTGGCCACATCACTGCCAATAATGGAACCCCAGTCTCCGCCCTGTACCAAGAACTTTTCAAAGCCCAAACGTATCATCAGATTGCGCATGACGATGGCCATTTCAGCGGCATTGAAGCCTACCTTGCGTGCACCCTGAATAGAAGTAAGTTGTAATCTTAGCCACAAAAGAACAATATTTTCAGTTTGGAAATACTTACATCGGACCAACCATAACCTACTAATGATGGTGCAATAACCTCGAAAACATAATCACTCATTTCAGCGGGTTCGGTGAGAATGGGAATGAAATCGTAAAATTCCCGAACAGATCCAGGCCAGCCATGGAGCAGTAAAAGTGGCAAAACTTTTTTTTGCTTCAGAGTTTCAGCACTGGGTTTGGCATGAATGAAATGGATACGCAGTCTGGAAAGAGAGTGAGATAGAAAATGATATGAGTGGGGCTGTTGAAGATAATGGATTAACTAAATGTAGTTTAAAGGGACCACAATGATCTAGCATTGAATCGATCATTCTAAGAGGATCATAACAGTTTCAATACATGTGGCAACACCTACAAAAAAAATGAGTTTCAACCTGGTTCAAAGCGCAAGCTTATCGCCACTGGGAAAGTTTCTTGGAGGCCAAGAACAACTGAGCGCAGTGGTGGAATTTGAATGGATCGTGATGATACTAGGTTCCATCGCTTTAGAAGATATCCTCTCAAAGATAGTACAGGGTTTTCCAACAAGAGGTGTTATTTTGGTATTCAAAGAAAAATTTAATTTTTGAGATAAATGATCGGATGTTTATTTCATAATAAAGAGGAAGGTATGCCGCTAATAATGAAAAGCAACACCAGCCAAATGGCCACCACGACCACGCTTACAGGACCATATCATTTTCATGAAATTGTCCATAACCACATCTCAAAGTGGCTGCCCTATGTCCTCGATGAGGTCTTGAATCGACTGTTGGCGTAGACCTTATCTTTTACGAGGCCCCAAAGGAAGAAGTCGCATGGTGTTAAATCACAAGATCTCGGTGGCCAATTGTGATCACTCTTCGAGAGATAACACGGTCCGGAAATTTTTCCCGTAAAAGAGAAATGGTTTCGTTGCTTGTAAACGTTGTCCAGATCAATATCATCCAACTCTGATCATTAATCATCTCTCGATTGCGCAATCCATTCACCGTAACTGTTGATCCAACCTCATTTTCGAACAAGTAAGGTCCAATGACCCCACCGGACCATAAACCGCACCAAACAGTCAAATGTTGAGGATGGAGAGGCTTCTCAACAATAACTCTTGGGTTTTCCGAGCCCCAGATGCGCCAATTTTGCTTGTTGACGTAGCCACCGAGGTGGAAATGGGCCTCATCAGTCAAGATGATTTTTCGATGGAATTCCGGATCATTTTCATGCATTTGAAGGACCCAATCAGCAAAGACACGACGTTGTTGATGATCGGCCGGCTTGAGTTCTTGTGTTAACTGAACTTTATAAGCCTTAAGCGCCAAGTCTTTATTCAAATTACGATGTATTCACGTTTGTGGAATGCCCAATTCCAAGGAACGACAAGGAATGGACAAAACTGGGTTTTCTTCAACACGTTGGGTTACATCAGCAATATTCTCAGTTGTTCTTGAGCGACGTGCACGGGTTTTATTCTCCACATCACTAACTAGTCCCAACAGCTCGAATTTATTCACCAATTTCTGTATTGCGGTTCGACATGGTGCTTCACGACGACTCCAAAATGCTTTAGTTTGCGTACTGTGACTGCAAGATTTTCACAATTTTTGTAGTGAATTTTAATAATTTCAATGCGTTGTTGAAGCGTCGTTTCTACTTGTCAAATGTCAAAGTATAAAAGCTTCAAAAGTGACAGCTACCGAAATACCGGGCAATTCAAAATAAAACCACTTGTTGGAAAACCCTTTAGATGACAACAATATTCGGGGAATTTGTCCACGACTATTTGAACGGCTTCAATCAGTCAGAGTTTTTATTTACAAACGTATTTTGATCTCGTTCATGCGGTGAAGGTACATGTTCAATGGATTTAAATTTTAAAAAAACCCTTAAAAGCCTTTTCATGGTTTCCTAAGGAGTTAAGAACTATCCTCTATGAAAAGTGTCTTAGTTTCCTTTGGTTTATTGTACATTAATTTCCTTTTAATAACGCTAATAACTTCGCACACGTATGAGTTGTGTAAGTCCCAATTTTCTATTTAAAAATAACCAGGTTCTGAACAGAAATATTTCGCATGCGAAACCTGATTGATTAACACCGTAAAGTATCTGGTGATAACTGAGAATCGTTATCGTCAAATATTTAAGCTGAATATTTGTTTTACAAACTTACAAAAGTATGTTAATTCAAATAGAAACACGTGTAATATGGCAACGGAAGAGGGACAACAAGTATGGGATTTGTTGCACACTAAACAATGCGATTTTCAAATCGCTTTCACTACGATAAGAGTCTCTTCTCATTACATTACAAACTGAGTAAGAAACTGTAAACGACGCGAACTCGTAAAGAGATTCGGTCAGATATCGTATGTAACACGATATCGTATATATATTTATATGTCGCAATTGAATGTTAAGCATTAATGGGACCAGAGCTGGGCTCTAAGAATTACATGTGTAATGGATTGCGGTTTGAATTACGATTATTTTAATTGCAATTTAACATTTTTTAAAATTAGGATTATTGTAATCCTTCATCGGAGTCATTATGATTACGATTGCAGTAATCGTAATTTCGAAAAATTTGAAATTACAATTACAGTAATCGTAATCCTAATGTCTTCGATGAAGGATTACAATAATCCTAATTTAATTTTTTTTAAATAACGATTTTTTGAGTAATCGTAATCTTAGTTATTTAAAGAAGTTTAAAGTAGTAAGCAAAAGGTTTTTTTTTAAATAAAATAAAAAAGTAATCCATGCCTTAGGATTACTTATTCCTTATAAAAAAAACACGTGATTACAATTACAGTAACCCTTCATCGAAGACATTAGGATTACGATTACTGTAATTGCAATTTCGACTTTTTCAGAATTACGATTGCTGCAATCGTAATCTTAATGCCTTCGATGAAGGATTACTTTAATCTTAATCGGATTTTTTTTTGTTTTAGGATTACTGCAATCGTAATCGTGTGGTAATCGTAATCCTTATTGCCCAGCTCTGAATGGGACACAGGTATGTAAGCCTACTCCTCCAACTGTTTACTTACCCTTGAATTTCCGTTGTATATTGAGGCAAACCATTCAGGAACGTCTCACGTTCTGACCATTTGGCCAGATATGTGTCACGCCAATATTCCACAACCTGTGATAAGGCATCGGTATTGTAACCGTATTCGAATTTTACACCTTCCAATGGTTCCGTTAATTTCAAAGTTCTATTCAGCTGAGTTTGCAAATCTTTTATTATCTGAAAGCAAAAGAATATAAAAAGAAAATAATAATAATTCAATAACATTTTCCGTTAATTTTCACTAAAATAAATATTTTGAAATAATGTTGGCGACCGTGGTGAGATAGGTACTGTTTGTGCAACTGTCACACAAAAGAAAATCAGTTACTTCTTCAGAATGCACAAGAAAGAACGGTTGATAACTGGGATACTGGAGTGGGTGGCAATATATTATTTGGCCCACGTTAGCTGTAGTAAGAACAATTAGACTGATGGGACTGAATAGAATAATTCGCATACTTGTAATAGAAGTTATTGCAAGCCGCTGTTCAATCGGTGAAAGCATGGTCGTGGCTCTAGATATTTTCAAGGCGTGCGAGCAGGAGCACCCATATCAAAATATATTGCATTTGGTCTCGGTGGACGGCCCTGTTACACAAACCCAGGTTAAAAACCGGGTAAGTCCGTCATTTTTTTTATCTCGTAAATGCTGGCGACTTTGCGAAGCCATATAAAACTTCTCTAGAAAACCATTAGCCATTCGGAGCCGGCTATAAACTGTAGGTCCCAGCCAATTAGTATACACAATTATATCGCGCACAGCTCACTAATTCGAGAGAAGTTTCCCGTCTGTCCCTTTATTATATGTTAAGGGAAATAAGGAATACCTTCTCTTGATTCATATCGAGTTTTCTGAGAGATCGCTTTATACGAGTTTTTTTTATCGATGGGGTCCCATCCAACGAGCATAAGTTGACCGCAGGAGTGCCACAAGATTCTGTCCTCTCTCCATTCTCTTATTTTCATTTGCGGCCTGTTGGGTCCGAATGTGAACTCCAACTAATCCTTTACGGATGACAGCAACCCCTGTCATTCGTCGACCCCGGCGGAGGGGAAAAAAGGCAAATTATGAACGACTCAGTCAAGTCACACAAACGCTCTACTGATCCAGCATCGAAGTCAATCTCTATGGGTGGTGTAGATATCGACGTGTCAGATATTCTTGTTAGTCTGGGCATGAAGATGCAGGGTGATACTTGCTGGGCAAGACATATATTCGAAGTGTCGCATGAAGCATGCAAGTGTTTAGGCTTTTTAAAGCGGTGCAAGAAATGTTGCACCTGATCTCGTAAATATTTACACCACCTACATCCAGCCTAAAATGGAATATAACTCCCAGGAACTCCAAGGACATCTTTGCAGCTTCTGGACCATGTACAGAGGAGAGCGTTCGTGATGATAGTGAATGTTAGAGTATCCAACTCTATTGTCTCCCTACAGCATCGCCGAAATTTGGGGTTTGTATTGATAGATATTTCAACGGTATCTGTTCGTCAGATATCCGCCGCCTGGTCCCTGATGTTAGAATCTTTAGCCGGAATACATGGCTATCCAGGGTGTCTCATCCTTTCATTGTCAAATGGCTGGTTGACCGGACGACGCACTGTAGAGAAAATTCGTTCTTCCGCCGGAGTGTTCGCATGCGAAAAAATCTTGCTGCAAGTGTTTCTCCTGCCTGCTATGACATTATCAAGACTTGTAATTGATTTCTAATAAACATTTTGAAATATGTTTTTGTTTAAGTACTTTTAAGGTTTTGTACTTGTTTCTCATCCCTGCTCGATCATCTGTTGTTTGTTTTAATAACACTAGCCAACAGTCGTTTTGTTATTTGGTTCTAGCATAATTTTTCTCATTGATTTTGACCTACTAAACACGAAAATGAGTTTTAAAAATTTTTCTGTCGATTGGTTTTCGAGATACAAATTTTTGAACATTTTTTTTAAATTTTTGGGGTTACGCTTACAATTTTGAGCATATCTTTCGTCTTCTTTGACCTATTTGATCCTACTACTACTCAAATTAAAGAAAATTGAGCCGTCTACAACTCATTCTACAACTCGTTACTTTTTTTTAGCATCGTGTTTTATATTTTATATGAATTTTTATATGGTTTTTTCTGCCACATTTTTACTAAAAAAACGCCGTTTTTTAACCTTTTTAAGCCGCCAACATCAAAACTACTTACCCGATTTGAAAAATGAGAATGAGTTGTAGACGGCTCAATTTTCTTTAATTTGAGTAGTAGTAGGATCAAATAGGTGTATCTCGAAAACCAATCGACAGAAAAATTTTTAAAACTCATTTTCGTGTTTAGTATGTCAAAATCAATGGGAAAAAGTATGCTAGAAACAAATAACAGAGAAAATTTTGTTATTTGTGACCAATAAAATAACAAATCAATAAAATAACAATCAGTGTAATGAGTTGGGAGGCACTGGTCTTGACAGATTCTTGACAGTTCTGGGGGCATCTAAGAGATCAGGGTGGAGAACTTAATAGGCTTCATAAGGGGCATAAGATGGTTGAACGACAGACTAACTAAACAGCGGACAGCACACTATACTTTACTTCTATGTTTCCCACTGCTAACATTCACTCTCTACTATTTAATAACGGTTTTATTCTTTAAACCTTTCGCCTTCATTTCTTTTTTGTGGGTCTCACAATGGAAGGGGAATAACCTTTAAATTTGTTTTTCCATTTTCCCGGCAAGTAAAAAAGTGCGGGAATATAAAAAACCTATTATAATAACTGATCTAAGAGAAGTTCCCTGATCTCACAGTTTTTTCCTTCATGGAATGTTAAGGAAAATTTCTAAATATTAATAGTTTTATTGGGTTAAGCAATGGTATGGTAATTTTCTTGTATAGGTCGAAGTTTACTTTAATAAAATTATACATTTGGTTACCCTGCTTCAACACAGGTTGAGATAAAGGCTTTCTCCGTCATTTAAAAAAGCTGTGTGTTGCGTAGTTTAAGGACCTTGAGGACAGATGTTATTTAAATATTTTAAAAGACATTTGAGTTTTTTTGCTAAAGCCCTTTTGTCAGTTTGTAATCATATTCAGCCATTTCAAGTGGTCATAATTCGCCAACCCCACACGCGCGAGAGATTCACATAAGATAAAACACTCGAACCAAATTTCATGGAATTAGCAGAGTGTGAGTTGAAAATGCCACATTTTCTGTTTGATTTGATATGTTTTTTAACATACGCAGTTATTGTTGTATTGCAATTGTTACGAAAAGCAAACCAATAAGTGTTCAGAATTAGGCCAGAGGAACACAGGCAAGCATTTAATGGACTAAAGAAGGCGGTTCGACAAAAATTATAAGCATGACGGGTACGGCCCATCAAATCATAATATAAACTTTTATTTCAGTAAACCTTTCTGAGACCTCAACTTGGTTAATTTGATGAAATGGAATATGTACACACCTTAGACCCGAGAATGTTCGCATTATGATTGGCCAATGCAGTATGAAATTGCCCATACTACATACAATTTAGTACGATCATGCATTAGGATTCTCATCATGGTTTATAAATCCTAAAGACAGAAACATACATACGTACGTATTTTCTATGAACGGGGAACTTCACTGACCGGGACCTACTGTTCTCAGGGGGTTCTATTCCCAGAGACGGTGGTGTTTAAGCCACAGTTCTCTTACTCGTTAAGTAGCCGACATTTACGAGGTGGTGCCAATGGAGTGATAGTTATTATATGTCCTAGGGAAATTATGGCTCCTAGTAACAAAATTAACCAGATGGACGTACTTAGGATCTTACGTGAATCCTTCTATGCTTTGTGTTTATTTTATTTTGTACCCGAACTGATATACCCTCTCCAGCCGCCATAGGGCGAGGTTATTAACATTCGGCTAAACAGTAACAATAAAACCGATTACATAAATTATAAAATCAATTGTCATCATTATACCCTTACCCTACTGGTAGGAGGGTATACATATGTATATCATTTTTGTTTCAGTTTGGACGAAGCCGCCCGTTCGGTAGATATTTTAATAAACAATGACTTTTCAACAACAGTCATTACCCAGTCCCCCTTCACAATTTCTGGCACGCATTTCACATTGTCATTGACCTTTTACTTGTGGCGTCAGCATTTAGTTTTTGCTTTATTGATTTCTCCAAGCCACTATCCATCCGGAGCACTTGTTGGCGGCAGGGCCATTTATTATGGCTTCTTGACTACTACTATTACTGACCTCTGAGTCGATTGTAAGTTTGAATGGCTTTATGGTTTTGTCCTCCTTGTGTTTGGAGCCATCTCCTGGTCCCCAGTATTTGTTTGTGTCGAATGTGGGCAAAGGTAGTGGACGTGTCACTTCATGAAATTTCTGATAACCGAACCCGATAAGAGCTCCGATTAAAACCACAAATATGAGCAATTTCATTGTGCGGCCGCCCGTTTTTTTTTTCGTTCTGACTGTGATACAAGCCGGCACAGACTGTTAGCTTCGGAAGCGTTTAACAAACTGAGTGCATAAATGTATTAAGTGGACACAGAGATTCACAGATAAATTCAATTTGTTATTATTTATTTGTTGTTTGTATGTCGGGTTGCTTTTGGTTTTTATTGACGACGCACGTTCTGTACCTGTTGTAGTGGTGTACAGTGGGTTGACACATGAATACATTTTTATCAATTAAAAATTGATTGTCCATAACCTCCACAGTAATACAGTCTATGACACTCCACTGATCAATATTATATGGTACCCTGAGTATAAAAATCATTTACCAAACCATATAAATTTTGTTTTTTTCGTTCATTTGTATGTTCTACCCAGAGGTCCAAGCCGATTCAGGCTCTGGAGTAAAAGGACTATTAAAGAAAACAATAAAATTTGTGTAAGAAAAATCTTCGGCTCAAGCCGGCTTAGAGCTGCCGCCACCGACTTTTTTGCATCGACTTGGACATTTTTTCAACACTAACGAGGCACATTGACAGCTGTCCGAAAAGATTTCATTCGTTCGCTCTTCGCTTATGATCAAGTTCTATTTCTTTCTATTGGTGCACTTTTCAAAGTAAAATGCTTCTACCGGTTTCTTCAAATTTTTGAAAACTCGTCCAGATTTGCTGCGAAAAATCTCCTCATGATTTCAAAAAAACCGAAGCAAGTTCATGATAGTCCCATGTCAATTCAGATACTGCATTCTACTTGATTTTTAGAGGTTGTAATACAAAGTATTCAGCATTTCATAAAACAAATCCAGAGGAACCAACCAAGGCGAAAACAAATATTAAAAATTATTATTATTAGTTGCCCGTAAAAGTTAATTTGGAAATCCTGCATTCCGACATTCAAGTTAAAAAAATATCCAGAGTTAAAAATCGGTTGCGGCCCATTTCGAAACGGAATAAGAATGATTATTAATAACGGTGCTGTTCTTCGAAAAAAGGGAATCAATGCTTTCTTATGGATCGATGAATAATGCAAGCGGAGCGAAAGTGGTGCTGTAACTTGCAACGCTCTCCGCTCTTATTGTGTTAGACGTTTTTACAAAATGGGCTGAATATAAAGCAGAGTTTTTTATTGAAAATGTTATGTAGTAAAAGCTTTACTAAATATAGAATTTCGGAAAAATTCGTTGAGCGAATTTATATAATTTCACAATTTCTAGAGAGGATGGAATGGTACATTTGTATGGGAGGTACCAGAAGGGGACCGACTAGGCGTCCAATTTTTTCTGGACATGTTTACATGTTTATAGATTTAGAAAATACGGAATTTGGGAAAGATCGCATAGAGCGTAGTACTATTATTACACGATTTCTAAAGTGGGTGCAATGGTACATTTGTATGGGAGGTACCAGAAGCGGAGTTGCCAGACTTCCAAGTTTTTGTCGGAAACTTTGCTTGGCAATAGCTTTACTAAATACAAAATTTGGACAAGATCACGTTGGTCATATTGATATTATTACCAGATTTCTAAAGTAGGCGAATTAGACGATTTGTATGGGAGGTACCCGAAGGGGTGTGGCCATATAACCCATATGCAATCCCATGAGCAGTTTTGTGAAAATTTTTACCCATGCCAAATTTCAAAGCGATTGTGTAACTCTTTCGAAAGTTATCGTGCATACCAGCAGGACAACAGGCGGACATGGCTCAAACGATTAAGAAAGTCATGAATCGAATTTGATTCAAAGACACTTGGGTTCTAATGTGAATATTTCTAGGTGTTACACTTTTGAGCCGTATCAAATGATATATACCCTCCTAACCGTGGGGTGAGGGTATGAAAACAAAAAAAGGCGTAAATTGAAGTGAGTTTTATTTTCAGCGTTTTTTGTTTATTTCTATCCATGGCTTGATGAGGGATCAAAATAAAAATAATTAATTTAGGGAAATTTGTTTTCACAAAAATAATGATTTAGTGCGGATTTTTGTAATATTACTCTAAAATCATTGCCATTGAAGAAATATTATTTTTTTTAATAAAACTGATAATGATTACGGTTCCTGTAAAAAAAAACATTTTCTTATTTCTTTTATAACTCTAAAACAGTTGCTGTGAAGTCAAAAAGAAATTTAAAAAAAAACCTCAAAATCTTCGCTACACCTTTCGCCTACTAACTTGCAAATCATGATTTTAATATGAAGCAAAAAGTCATCTACACGATCGAATCGGGTCTAAGTGAATATTTCTTATCCCATCGGTCCACTGTGCGATACGTCGACGTTGGCTCGCACTCCTTGAGTGTGTGCTGTGTATGAGTGATTAGAATATTTAAACAGTAGATATGTATGTATGACAGTATCTTATCAATTTACAGCAGAAGAAAACCACTAAATGACACTTTTTTACTTTGGCCTTTTTCGATTAAAGCTTTGGATTTAGCAGTATTAGCCGGGTTTTTTTTTTAAAAAAAAAAAAATAAAAAAAAGTAAACCGATACATTTTTACAGGAATTATATCCTGGAAATACACACATATATTCATTCTGTTTCTAAGACCTTACTCTATACAATGTAGGCGAAAGGTGTGGAGAAGATTTTGAGGTTTTTCTTTAAATTACGAATAACCCAAATTCAAGTATAAAGGTCAAGAAAAAAATTAAACAGAATCGCCAGCAAAAAGTCAACCTGTAAATTGGGACTTAGACTCTTAGTAAACGTTTAGTTATATTATTATATCGTCCCCTCAATATAATAATATTATACAGTACATTGTATAGAGTAAGGTCTTGTATGTATAGTATGCATATATAACGCAGTACGACAAAATCAATTTTTTTTTGAGTACACATGAGAAATGTTAACAGAATATGAAAATAGGCTTAAAATAAAGAAATACGTGTCTCGGCGTTTTGCTGTAGCACGTCAGAATTTTGAGAAAATCGATTTTAAAAATTCGAAGGATCGTGGAAGTTCTATAAAAACAGAATGGGTGAACCGATTTAAGTGCTTGAGCCAGTTTTGAAAAGGGAATTCAATTTGGATTTGTTTTTATTAAAAAATATCCAAAAAATTTACGAAATTCATTATATGTTGTTGTTGATTTGAAATCCAATAACTAAAGTAGAAGGGTTATCGAAAAGGTTTCGATTGAAAATGGGCTAAATCCCATCAAATGGGAAAACATTCTCATTTGTGGAATTCAAACTGCACCAAAAAATACATTCCTTTAACATTACGAATATGTTAAAAATATTAGCAATTAATTAATATCAAGGTAACACCTCTAAAAAAACTTTAAAATGATTGAGAATTGAAATACTTTTGTTAAGAAACTGAACCATATTAAGATAATAATTGAATCATATTAACATAATAAGTTTCCGTCAAGACTTTCCTTCCTAAAAATGTTGGCTCAGAAAACTGGCCCTACATAAACTAGTGCAGCCATGTGGATAACAAAATGAAAAGACATGTTCCTACTGACCCTAATATAAACTTATTTTTATTTATTTTATTTATTAATTACAATACAAAGTGAATTTATATTCTAAGTTTGGGTCCAAGGGTAAACCGGGTGACACACACTATTTGGCTAGATATGGCGAACCCATAACCCCCACACTGATAGGCAATCACGATACCAACTCGCCCACCACGTCACTTTACTTATTTTTAAGTTCGACACATAGGGACTAAAAATCGAGGATCTCTGCAATTAATATTATAATTTTCGTAATCAAATTTTCCATTTTTTCTTTTCCAGTCTACAATTTCCAAAATCTATTTATTGTACAAACACTTCGCCTTATCGCTAGTTAAGATTATCGGTTATATCTCGTTTTGTGGACCCTGACTGCTCTGACCTATGATCGAATGAAATCCGATAAAAATCTATTTTCCTACTATGCAACTCAAAATCTTTCGATAAGGGATTTTATAATTTCAGTTGAGTGTGCTGATTAATGTTGGATGAACTTATATTTCTATAGAGTCATGCCAATGCGACATTTTCACAAATTATACGAGTAGGGTAACAGAGTGTTGTCGGCGTCCCTTACTTTGTCTTTTCCGAAGACACTTGGAGGTGTTACGCTTTTTTATGATGAGCGAGTGGAACTATCAGTCACTATCAGCAGCAATAGTGTAGAATTTCAAAGTGTCCGATAGTATACAACGTTTCTTTCTGGCAAAGTGATTTATGTGGAAGCGATAACACACAACTTTATAAATATTCAGTTATTATGGGATTTGTTTATGTACTCGTAAATGTGTATACTCTGAGTAATCGTCGAAACAGTTCGAATTTGGATTTAGGCCAGAAATTGTTCATTAGTCGATTTGTAGTGGTTTCAACAGATGGACATGAACTCAATTGTAAAAGTGTACATGAATTCCTGGTGGTTTTTCTGAAGAAAGAAACTTGGCAGCAAGTTTAATTTAATTTTGATATAAATGTTTTGACTTCTTCGAAATGGGAAATTATTAAATTTTAGAATGTTATGCCTGGGCTGAACTTAAACTCTACGTTTCAGATCAGATACTGTTTCCAATTTACTATGCAGTGAACTATTCATCGCAAGACAATCTCGATCATCATTTCAATATTGATAGCCAGAGATAACTGAAATGTCAATACAATTGTATTAAAAATTCTCCAGTCAAATTAACTAAAAGTTCGATTTAATTTAACACACTTATAACAAGGTCCCTCATACAAAATGAAATAATGAGAAATCCCGTTTCTTACTTACCGGGCGACAATGTGAAAAATAATTCATTTGCAATGGATTTTTCTTTTCTTTTCTTTCCTTGCAATGAATTCCATTGTAGGCTACATTAACATAATTATTCGAAAGAAAAAAACTGCACAATTTTGTGGTAGGAAGGAAGTCAATTAACAAAGAAAAAAAAAACTTCTACAACACCCAATGGTGTGTCAGCGGAGGAAATGCGAGCAAATATCAACACAACCACATCTTTGAAAGCAATTTAACTTTTCAAATGTTTCTCCAATTTTGCAATTAATTTAATGTACTGAAAAAGGTGGGTTGAAATTTACAGATGGGTCTCGAATAATGCAGATTTTGAATTAACCATTGAAATTCTCCTGATCATCAGAGGGATACAAATCGATTCATCTGGGTCGTCCCCATGCGAGTGTCTGCCCGAAATCATCATTGAAGGTTCTTATAGCCGTGTTTTAATACATTTCTTTCGATCAGGTTTTCAGTTCATTGCCTAATCTGTTATTGAAAATAATATAACCGCTTCCTTTTTGCTGGTAAAAAAAACAACATAAATCATAATGTGTATACTCAATGACAATATTTATTTTTACAAAAAAAAAAAAACATCTTAAGTGGACATACGCTGTTATTATACCCTCACCCTACGGGTAGGAGGGTATATATCATTTGATACGACCCAAAAGTGTAACACCTAGAAATATTCACATTAGACCCCAGGTGTCTTTGAACCAAATTCGATTCATGACTTTCTGAATCGTTTGAGCCATGTCCGTCTGTCCGTCTGTCCGTCCGTCTGTCCTGCTGGTACGCACGATAACTTTCGAAAGAGTTAAGCAAAAAAAAAAAAAAAAAAATATGACCGACGCGATCTTGCCCAAATTCTGTATTTAGTAAAGGTATAACTGGACAAAGTTTCCGACAAAAACTTGGAAGTCTGGCAACTCCACTTCTGGTACCTCCCATACAAATGTACCATATCGCCTACATTAGAAATCGTGTATCAATATCAATATGCCCAACGCGATCTTGCCCAAATTCCGTATTTAGTAAAGGTATAACTGAACAAAGTTTCTGACAAAAACTTGGAAGTCTGGCAACTCCCCTTCTGGTACCTCCCATACAAATGTACCATCCCGCCTACCTTAGAAATCGTGTAGTAACACCAATATGACCAACGCGATCTTGCCCAAATTCTGTATTTAGTAAATCTGTAGCTAGGCAAAGTTTTGGACAAAAACTTGGAAGTCTGGCAACTCCCCTTCTGGTACCTCCCATACAAATGTACCATCCCGCCCCTGATAAACCGTCTAATACTACCAGTATGACCAACGCTATCTTGCCCAAATTTTGTACTTAGTAAACCTATAGCTATACAAAGTTTTGGACAAAAACTTGGAAGTCTGGCAACTCCCCTTCTGGTACCTCCCATACAAATGTACCATCCCGCCCTTGATAAACCGTCTAATACTATTAGTATAACCAACGCTATCTTGCCCAAATTTTGTATTTACTAAAGTTATAGCTAGACAAAATTTTTGACAAAAACTTGGAAGTCTGGCAACTCCCCTTCTGGTACCTCCCATACAAATGTACCATCCCGCCCTTGATAAACCGTCTAATACTATTAGTATAACCAACGCTATCTTGCCCAAATTTTGTATTTACTAAAGTTATAGCTAGACAAAATTTTTGACAAAAACTTGGAAGTCTGGCAACTCCCCTTCTGGTACCTCCCATACAAATGTACCATCCCGCCTACCTTAGAAATCGTGTAGTAACACCAATATGACCAACGCGATCTTGCCCAAATTCTGTATTTAGTAAATCTGTAGCTAGACAAAGTTTTGGACAAAAACTTGGAAGTCTGGCAACTCCCCTTCTGGTACCTCCCATACAAATGTACCATCCGGCCCCTGATAAACCGTCTAATACTACCAGTATGACCAACGCTATCTTGCCCAAATTTTGTACTTAGTAAACCTATAGCTATACAAAGTTTTGGACAAAAACTTGGAAGTCTGGCAACTCCCCTTCTGGTACCTCCCATACAAATGTACCATCCCGCCCTTGATAAACCGTCTAATACTATTAGTATAACCAACGCTATCTTGCCCAAATTTTGTATTTACTAAAGTTATAGCTAGACAAAATTTTTGACAAAAACTTGGAAGTCTGGCAACTCCCCTTCTGGTACCTCCCATACAAATGTACCATCACGCCTACATTAGAAATCGTGAATTAAATCAATATGCCCAACGCGATCCTGCCCAAATTCTGTATTTAGTAAAGCTATAGCTAGACACAGTTTCGGACAAAAACTTGGAAGTCAGGCAACTCCCCTTCTGGTACCTGTCATACAAATGTACCATCCCACCACTTAAAAACCCTGTAATACTACCAGTATGACCAACGCTATCTTGCCCAAATTTTGTACTTAGTAAACCTATAGCTATACAAAGTTTTGGACAAAAACTTGGAAGTCTGGCAACTCCCCTTCTGGTACCTCCCATACAAATGTACCATCCCGCCCTTGATAAACCGTCTAATACTATTAGTATAACCAACGCTATCTTGCCCAAATTTTGTATTTACTAAAGTTATAGCTAGACAAAATTTTTGACAAAAACTTGGAAGTCTGGCAACTCCCCTTCTGGTACCTCCCATACAAATGTACCATCCCGCCTACATTAGAAATCGTGAATTAAATCAATATGCCCAACGCGATCCTGCCCAAATTCTGTATTTAGTAAAGCTATAGCTAGACACAGTTTCGGACAAAAACTTGGAAGTCAGGCAACTCCCCTTCTGGTACCTGTCATACAAATGTACCATCCCACCACTTAAAAACCCTGTAATACTATCAATATGACCAACACGATCTTGCCAAAATTCCGTATTTAGTAAAGGTATAAGTGGACAAAGTTTCGGACAAAAACTTGGAAGTCTGGCAACTCCCCTTCTGGTACCTCCCATACAAATGTACCATCCCGCCTACCTTAGAAATCGTGTAATAACACTAATATGACCAACGCGATCTTGCCCAAATTCTGTATTTAGTAAAGGTATAACTGGACAAAGTTTCGTACAAAAACTTGGAAGTCTGGCAACTCCACTTCTGGTACCTGTCATACAAATGTACCATCCCGCCTACCTTAGAAATCGTGTAATAACACCAATATGACCAACGCGATCTTGCCCACATTTTGTATTTAGTAAAGCTATAGCAAGACAAAGTTTTGGACAAAAACTTGGAAGTCTGGCAACTCTCCTTCTGGTACCTCCCATACAAATGTACCATTCCACCCACTTTAGAAATCTAGTATTTATATAATTTCGCTCAACGAATCTTTCCGAAATTCTATATTTAGTAAAGCTTTAGCTATATACAATTTTCTAGTAAAAACTCTGCTTTATATTCCGCCCGTTTTGTAAAAACGCGTAATACAATATTTTTTTTCTATAACATTCGGTATTTTGAGGTTGCTATTATGGAATATGAGACTTGTATTTTTTTACTGAGGGTGAGGGTATATATAATCGGTTTACCCGACTGCAACTTTTTCACTGGTTTTCTATAACATTCGGTATTTTGAGGTTGCTATTATGGAATATGAGACTTGTATTTTTTTACTGAGGGTGAGGGTATATATAAGTCGGTTTACCCGACTGCAACTTTTTCACTGGTTTTCTATAACATTCGGTATTTTGAGGTTACTATTATGGTATATGAGACTTATTGCCTGTTTCCATAAAACGAATTTGTTCGTTCGTTACAAATCGTCAATTTTGAAAGCGTTATAAAATGGATGTGAGACATTATTGAATTGTGATTTTCAGATATATTTTAGATATCGACATATGGAACACAATCCCACACGAAGATGCTCTCATCACTGATAAAAATCCATTTTATTGGGCATTTAATTTTGACAATTTGCAACGAACGAACAAATTCGATTTATGGAAACAGGCAGTTATATGTTTTTACTGAGGGTGAGGGTATATATAAGTCGGTTTACCCGACTGCAACTTTTTCACTGGTTTTACTCACATTTTTTGCACATATAAACTTATGTTTTTTTTATATATCATTAACATTTTATTTTGAAATAATTTTAATACAAAAATCAGATATATTGTTTCTATAGACATGATCAACATGTTCATTAACAAAAAAACCAGTGAAAAAGTTGCAGTCGGGTAAACCGACTTATATATACCCTCACCCTCAGTAAAAAAATACAAGTCTCATATTCCATAATAGCAACCTCAAAATACCGAATGTTATAGAAAAAAAATATTGTATTACGCGTTTTTACAAAACGGGCGGAATATAAAGCAGAGTTTTTACTAGAAAATTGTATATAGCTAAAGCTTTACTAAATATAGAATTTCGGAAAGATTCGTTGAGCGAAATTATATAAATACTAGATTTCTAAAGTGGGTGGAATGGTACATTTGTATGGGAGGTACCAGAAGGAGAGTTGCCAGACTTCCAAGTTTTTGTCCAAAACTTTGTCTTGCTATAGCTTTACTAAATACAAAATGTGGGCAAGATCGCGTTGGTCATATTGGTGTTATTACACGATTTCTAAGGTAGGCGGGATGGTACATTTGTATGACAGGTACCAGAAGTGGAGTTGCCAGACTTCCAAGTTTTTGTACGAAACTTTGTCCAGTTATACCTTTACTAAATACAGAATTTGGGCAAGATCGCGTTGGTCATATTAGTGTTATTACACGATTTCTAAGGTAGGCGGGATGGTACATTTGTATGGGAGGTACCAGAAGGGGAGTTGCCAGACTTCCAAGTTTTTGTCCGAAACTTTGTCCACTTATACCTTTACTAAATACGGAATTTTGGCAAGATCGTGTTGGTCATATTGATAGTATTACAGGGTTTTTAAGTGGTGGGATGGTACATTTGTATGACAGGTACCAGAAGGGGAGTTGCCAGACTTCCAAGTTTTTGTCCAAAACTTTGTATAGCTATAGGTTTACTAAGTACAAAATTTGGGCAAGATAGCGTTGGTCATACTGGTAGTATTAGACGGTTTATCAGGGGCGGGATGGTACATTTGTATGGGAGGTACCAGAAGGGGAGTTGCCAGACTTCCAAGTTTTTGTCCAAAACTTTGTCTAGCTACAGATTTACTAAATACAGAATTTGGGCAAGATCGCGTTGGTCATATTGGTGTTACTACACGATTTCTAAGGTAGGCGGGATGGTACATTTGTATGGGAGGTACCAGAAGGGGAGTTGCCAGACTTCCAAGTTTTTGTCAGAAACTTTTTTTAGTTATACTTTTACTAAATACGGATTTTTGCCAAGATCGGAGTGGGCATATTGATATTATTACACGTTTACTAAAGTGGGCGAAATAGCAGATTTGTATGGGAGGTACCCGAAGGGGTGTGGCCATATAGCCCATATGCAATCCCATAAGCAGTTTTGGGAAAATATTAAGCCATGCCAAATTTCAGAGTGATCGTTTAACTCTTTCGAAAGTTATCGTGCGTACCAGCAGGACAGACAGACGGACAGACGGACAGACGGACGGACAGACGGACATGGCTCAAACGATTCAGAAAGTCATGAATCGAATTTGGTTCAAAGACACCTGGGGTCTAATGTGAATATTTCTAGGTGTTACACTTTTGGGTCGTATCAAATGATATATACCCTCCTACCCGTAGGGTGAGGGTATAAAAATTGTAAAATTTTTTCAACCGCTCCAAAAACACAGAAAACAAACTCGGCTTCAAATTCGATTAAAAACCATTAGACATTTATTATACACTCCATCATAGGATGGAGTATATACTAAGTTTGTCATTCCGTTTGCAACACCTCGAAAGAGTGATCTGCGACCCTATAAAGTATATATATTATTGGTCAGTGTAACATTCTAAGACATTCTAGCGATGTCCGTCTGTCCGTCCGTCCGTCCGTCTGTTGTCTGTTGAAATCACGATAGAGTGCGAACGACCAACGCTAAAAAGCTGAAATTTTGTAGGAAGATGTTTTTTGCCCATAAGTTCGAGAATGGGCCATATCGGACCAAAGGGGAAAAAGTTCCCCTTTACGGGACTAAATATATTCCGGCCATAATCAAATTTTTCAAATATTTTTTTTCACTACATCTAAGTTCTATGTTTATATAATTTATAGATGGGGAAAAAAATCCCAAAAATGGGCGTGCTCATGGGTTCCGTGGACCCTTGGGGCCCAAAAAAGGGCCCATGATAAACATGCGCATATGGGTATCGAAGTGCAACGAAATTTACTCACGAACCCAAATATGCCTTTATTTTCATGATTTGCCTAAATTTTTTGATCCGGTTTCTGGGACTATCGGATCACCAACGGCCCAAAAACCGTCCCTTGACAAACATGGACATATGGGTATCGAAATGCAACGAAATTTTCTCGCGAACCCAAATATGCATTTATTTTCATGATTTGGATAACATTTGTGATCGGGTTCCTGGGACTATCGGGTCACGAGCGGCTCAAAAACTCAGTTAGTTTTCTTATTTATTGATTTTTTAAGGATCCATGATGGAGGGTATATAAGATTCGGCCCGGCCGAACTTACTATTTGTCCACTTGTTTCTCCTAGCCAATGCCGGGAACATTACGAGTTCTTATGTGCCAAACATATTTTCCGGAGAATTATAATCAGTTCGTGGCTAGCTTTAAATTGTAGGTGCCGATCAGTGAGACATTAATTATCGTAGAACTTTCTCGGAATTTTAAGAAATGCACCGACTCTTTTTTGTTTCTAAATTGTCAACTGGTTTTGTGCAGCTTAAATGTCCTTAATCAACCAATACTGTGAGACCAAATACATTGATAGACCAGCAAAATTAAAGAAAAATATTTATTTCGAATTATTGATTTGTGGTATCCGTTTTGTGAAAAATAATTTTTCTGTAAGATGTTATTACAGGCAAAGAGATTTAAAAAAAAAAACAAATCAATGATTTAAAAAAAATGTACCAGTTGGCGACCAATAGGAGAGGACTTTCGACGACATTCATATACAAATAAAAAACAAGACTGTTTCAATTCTATATTCTACAGCCAGCATTATCGTACAGCAGTTGAGAAGCGTTATTGTGTTCAATTCTTCCATAACTCGAACTTTTATTACCCGAATTTTCTTTACGTCGAATCACTTTTAGTGGCAGTAGCGTTAAGGACGATAATTGAATTTATTTTCGTATTTAACTCCTGCGATTTACTTTGTTTGTGTTTGTTCTGTTGCTAGCAGCATTAGTTTCGAAATAAGAGAGACGTGTTCTGAGTTTTAAAATGGGTGATAGAATGAATGAGAAAAAAAAATCTACGCAGGTTGATCAAATGACGTCACGCGTAGTGCATTTCTATTGGCTCATAGTCAAAGGGTTTCAATTGCAGGGTTGCCAACAATAGTTCTTATGCTGTGTTTCAATCTGAAACTTGTCACTCGTTGTACATACAAATAGAGTTGGCAACCCTTACAAGGGACAAACTACGTCATCTAACGGGAAATCATGCGCATGGCGTAATCTTTCTTTCTACTATTCTTGGGTAAAGACTAAGTTGCTCGGAAATAACTGAGGTCCATAATTGTTTCTCCATATTAATTTTTGGAAATTTTCCAAATGGGAAACATTTAATTCCACTACTCAAAGTCTCCGTATGTCGAACTTTTCTACGAGATGGTGTTTCGATTATGGAAGTTTGACTGTATATTTTTTTTAAGTTTTTCTAAATTTTTTTTCTGATAAAATCCTAAAATATGGAAAATTCGCAATTGTGATGGAGTCAAATTTGTTTCCGGTTATCCGAGGATCCTCACAATAATATTCCACAGCTTCACATACGTTTAGCCCAAGAAGTCCTTGTTCTTAACTTCGAATAAACTTTAGAAACACCTCTGTAGTATTCAAATCGAACTATGCCAACATTATTTCCGAACATTTGCTGGTCAAACCAATTTGGTTATACGGCGCACAGCTATTGGTAAAAGCAAAGTTCGAGCAACATTAATAAAATCCAACGAGGCCAGACCAAAAAAATCTGCGGCTCATTACCGGTGCACCCTGGTATATGTGAAATGAAAACATTCACAAAGACTTGAATATACCTCTAGTGAAAAATGCAATCCGAGACATCAAGATAAAGCACCAAGACAAACTTGAACATTATCACAATATATTGGCTAGAAAATTTTAAGTAGACGAAGGACCTCAAGACTTTGGAGAAGTGAGCGAAAGGTTTTCTGAACTGAAAATAAGTCTTCTGCGTCCACCGTTGGACATATAAGTAAAAATAGTGGGCAACTACCATCGAATAGCGATGAACACCGGTAACGTCATAACAACTGACTGTGTGGAGTTGTATACTCTGCATAACGACAGTCTAGAGTCTAGAAACAAGCAAACAAAAAATACCGCGATTAGTATGATTATGGAGGTCACTGCTTCTACCTAACGTTCATTGCAACCACTGACTGTGTAGAGTCTTCTACTCTACGTAAACGACAGTCCAGCTCCGAACCTACAAATCCGTTTAAACCAAATCTGGTTTACAATTCTCTAATTTGTGGACAATAGTCTAGACAGAGTTGTCTACTCGACTGCACAAGAATTCTAAACACAACGAGAAATACTTTGAATACGTCAATTCTGTCATTCCTGCCAACACGATGCATAGAACCCCAGAAGAAAAAATCCATACCAGGATTCACTATTAAATTTATTTTTAAGATTCATATACTTATTGTTAGGATACGAAGGAGCAGATCCAATAATAACTAATAGCATATTAAAAAAAAAACATCTGAATTCTCTCCTTGTGCTACGTCGATGTCAAGATACAATTGATTTTGTTTCATAATTCTAATGGACTGTGGTCGAATTTTATCAAAATTAATTCAACATGTATGTAACTTGTTATGAATTCAAATCAAAAATGAAATAAACGTGAATCTTCTCTTAAATCTATGCTGTAAACGATATTGGTCTTCTATATATGAACCTGCAGTTTAAAAATCGAAATTCCGAATGCCTCCAATAGAGAAGTTTTACATGGCATAGAGATTATTTGCTTACCCGCTACGTCTCCGGCACTTACCATGTTCTTACCACGATACGAACCTGGGTTTGCAGTTTGGTAAGGGTTGCCAGATGGGCTAAGTGTTCCAGATATTTTAAATCAATTTTTTCCAGCCAAATCGAAATTGAAATGACTTACATGCTTTGTACTCACGGACAGGACAAAAGGCGAACGATGAATGACTCATTTAACCGCGATTTGGCGACGATTTGTGAGTGGGGCCAAATTAACAGAGTAGATTTAATGCACAAAAGACCGAGTGCTGTTTGTTGTCACACAAACGTTCACCAGATCCAGCATCGCCGTCAATTTCTATGGGTGGTGTGGATATTGACGAATCAGACACTCTTGATGTTCTGGGCATGAAGATACAGGGTGATGCTCGCTGGGCTAGCCATATATTCGAAGTGTCGAAAGAAGCATTCAAGTGTTTAGGCTTTTTGAAGCGGTGCAAGAAATACTTCACTCCATCTGATCTCGTAAATATTTACATCACCTACATCCGGCCTAAAATGGAATATAACTCCCATATATGGGCAGGAGCTCCAAAGACATCTTTGCAGCTTTTGGACTGTGTACAGAGGAGAGCGGTGGTGATGATTGGGGATAGTAGGGTATCCAACTCTATTGTCTCCCTTCAGCATAGTCCGAATGGGTTGTTCGGAAATCGCTGTTCTATAGATATCCGTCGTCTGGTCCCTGAAGTTAGACCATTTAGTCGGAATACACGGCTATCCAGGGTCTCTCATCCGTTCATTGTGAAATGGCCGGTTGACCGGACGACGCACTATAGAGAAAATTCGTTCTTTAGCTGAACCGTTCGTATGTGGAATAATCTTCCAGCAAATGTTGTGACTTCCTGCCAGTTGTGACATTCAGAAATTCAAAACAAATGTCAACAAACACTACTCCATCTTTCTTAAAATTCCACTAAGTGTGAAAATTCTTATAAAAGACAAAAATTATCACAGAATTAGCTTCAGATATAGAGGATTGTAGAGGAGCAAAACTACAGACAGAATATTCTTTTTCACCAAAAATCGTGACACTTTCTTTGGCGCAAATATCATGGCTGGTTTCCGAAATATGACCAATGATATACCAGTATTCGTTGATTTATCAAGATTTGTCGCCTTTATTTTTCCTGATTCCAGATTTGATTCAGTTTGTATCTGGCAACCCTATGTTTGGTGGTCACCCACGCAACCTAGGACACAAAAGCCGTTTACGAGAGCTAACACCGCTCTTAACAAGGTCATATGTTCTTACCCGTGTTGTTGGATTGGTCTCGCCTACTCTAGGGTGGTGTCTTTCGCTTCTCCGCATCTTGGCTTAAGTAATTATATTCGTTTCTCTACTGGTTGCAGCATACAGTAAACTGGACCCTCAACCACTGCATTCTCAACCATTTCCCAATGGGGGTTTTACATCTCAATGATATCCAGCTGACATTTTCCGATGATTTCTGCTTAAGGATCCCTTTTGTAACGCCGATATACATACATCATGAGCCGTGGGATCGTACACTTTTTGGAGCCGTGGTCTCTCAGCTACCCCCGTATTTTTGAATTTGCATGTTCCCAACATAAGGTTGAAATCGAAGCGTTTATGTTGATTGTCGACCGCGTGTATGTGTAATTCCAGCGTTGAGCTATAGGAATCCAATGAAAACACATAAAAATACAAACACAAAAGTATGGACGTAAGTAGGAATATTTGTACAAAGTACATGTATCAGACCCATCCTTCCACCGTGTACGAACAACGTACAGCGTGTAAATTCCTAGACGAACAAGTGTTTGCTTTTTGTTTGCTTTCCGAGAATTTAGCATGAAATGGGCGGAAGTACTTAAATGATCGCATGCATGCATTGCAATGGCATCACAGACAAAGTAAACATAAAAGTTTGTCCACGCTAATACTTTTGCAATTATTTGAAAATTGAAGTGTAAACTTCATCAAGCGAAATTGTTCATGTCTGCAATGTGGGCCGAGCCGAATGGCGCGCTCATAGGTGTGTCGACACCACGGGCCAACTTGTCTTTATTGTTTTTTCCGAACAGGAAATTTAGTTAGCAGTAGCTGTCGAGGATATTCAATGAACTAAAGTTTTAATTGTAAACAGCCATTACTGCATAGCCACTGTTCAACACCACTTAATGGGTTAATGAGTTTTTTCCCAAGTGCCTAAAAGTATGCAACCGGCAGAGGTTAACACGAATGTATGGCTTTGGCTGGTGTTGGTTTCGGTGGTTCGTTTTATTTTATCATTAATGTAATCAGACAACGAGGAAAACGCAAATATTTTTTCTGGTTTGTATTTGTATCAAATTGGATCTAAAGAAAGTTATTTAAAATTTGACATGATTTATGCGATTTGTGCTTTTTGTCATTGACTAATGGGAAATCCTTTTGACATTTTTCGTAACTGAAAGAGTATTTGTTTATAACTGAAATTAAAGCGAATAAAAACGGATCAGTTAAATATTTCTCAAACTCTTTTTATCTCAATACACTTCGTGCAAAGTTTGTACAATCGCTGTGCTAAATCGGGAAAACATAGATAATGGATTAAAAGTAATGCGATTGAAGGTTTCGTAAAAATAGTCGCTAGTCCTGAAGAAATATTTAGAGTTCGATTAATTGAATAAAAATTCCAAATAAACTCAAGAAATATTTTTTTCGGAAATAATTTTATCATAGTTTTTTATGCAATAACACAATTTTTTTAATGGAGAAAACTGATTTTGGAATTCATATTAACATATTGAATGGATACGACGTTCGTTTAGGATACCCTTTGGATGAACAATGTGGTCAACGAAAGCTGAAGCCGTCGTGATGAAGCATCGAAATGATCGACAAAAGTTTTAGACTGGCTGATCAAAGTCGATCCGGATCAGCTCACAGAGAATGAGAAAGCATCTCTAAACTGGGATCGAAATGTAACCAAGCTCAGAACTTCAATGAGATCCAGTTCGAAAAGGGACTGCGCTCGCCCGATGATCCGCCAGAGTCCAAAAACTTTAGACAAATCAGTACGCTTTTTTCAAAAACTTTAGACAAGTCAGTACGCTTTTGACAAATTTACTTGAGTTGAAGATAACCAAATAATCTCCACTAACAATCAGGCCTTGTCAATCGAGAGAGAAAATTTACAGACTCTCAAGGAAAACTGGATGTCATATGAGTGCAAGGGCACTGTGACATCTTAACACAAAAGCTGATGATTTAGGTAAAGACCGAAGATAATGCAGGCGATAAATGCTCAACATAAGAGTTTCCCCAGATCAAATACAAAATCTCGAGTATCGCAGTCAGTTGTTTATTTGTAATTATATCAATCACAATTGAAGGACAAAAGAGATTATTTTTTTAAGAATCGCCCTCATTATTGTATTCCAATTTGCTGCTTGTAACTTAGGCTCGTCCAAACAGCGAAATAGCACAGACAAATTCGATTGCAATCCGATAAAATGTTCGTTGGACTGGTAAAGGGTTATCTATTTTGCGTTTTCAAAAGTAAACGTAAATAAAACACATAAAATATTTTTTTTCATGATATTTCTTTTTATTATATAATTTGAACGTTGACATTATGTGTGAAACACTACAGCATTTAAATGACCACCACGCGAAGGGTTTGCAATCATTGATTCTTTTGAGGTGATTTTGGACCACTTTTTGGCACATATTGGGCCATAATGACGAATGTTGGTTCTTAAGTGCTCAAGAGTTAAAGGTTTATCTGCAAAGCCCCACAAAAAAGTCTAATGATGTCAAATCGCATGATCTTGATGGCCAGTTGATGTCGCCACGACAAGAAATTACGCGGCCAGGAATTAAGCCGTATTCACTTGAGTAGTGTGGCATGTGGCACAGTCTTGTTCAAACCACATCTTCTCCAAGTCGTATTCTTCAATAGCAGGCAAAAAAAGTCGGTTATCATACGACCATAACACTCCTAACTGACGGTGACTGTCGTTCCCTTGTCGTTTTCGAAGAGCTAAGGTCCAATCACACCCTCAGACCACAGAGCGCACCAAACTTTTTGTGGATGCAATGCCCACTCTTCAATTACTTGATGATTCTCAGAACCCCAAATACGACAATTTTGTTTATTAACATACTCGCCGAGTGAGAAATGAGCTTCATAACCATAAACCATAATCTCCTCTTAAAGCACGATATGTGGCTGTGTCAGAATCAGAATTTTTGTAGTAGGTTTTAATAATTTTTACGCGTTGTGTGATAGTTAAGCGATCCATTTTCGGCAACTGTCAGACTTCCAACTGAAAAGAAAAAAAATTGGTTTAACAACTTAGTTTGACAGATGTCGAATTCCAGCCCTATACTTTGGAAACCACGAAATGGATAACGCTTTTACTATTCTTGTTCCCATAAAAAATTTCCAACATTCCGATGTACGTTTTCTTTTTCTCGAAATTTGTCTTTAAAAAAAATAATCGTATCTCCCACTTCTGCCGAAAGTCTAGTGATCATTTTCTCAGGCTCATATCTTGCAAACCGTTAGGAATTTTGATTTAATCTCTTAGTCCTAACGAACAACCACTGTGAACATTTAAAATCATAAAACAACTTCATCTCAAGGTAAAAATCCTTTTTTAACCTTTTTTGCCTTGTTCAAGTCCACAGGTAGCACACCGTTCAACATTCAAGGAAACAAACAACTGCAAACATGTACCCAAGATCTCTTTAAACATCTTTCTGGAACATATGAACTTCCTAGGAATGATTGTTAAAAGTGTATCAATTCACATTTGCGTTCTAGAATAGCATTAGCCATTTTTTGGAGCGTATGCGTAATATTAATTTTGGTTAATTAAATTGAAACTTGGTGTTTGTATCCATTATGGCTCTTTAATCGAAGCTGTACAATTTCGTTCGGTTCAGACCACTAAATTGACGTAGTTTCCAGATGGAACCTTTCGATACAAGTAGAAATTTCCGTAGATGATCGTCGTGGTATAAATTAATCAGCTGCATCATTTCCCAAAGCTAAGCCACTTTTTAGCGCTGAGTCTGACAAGATTGAGTTGAGTAATTTTAATTTAACAATTAGATTATTACAAAAAGATTGGGCGGTATCACATGAAGTGGAGTGGTTTTGTTAAAGTTATCACAGTTATCATGGCGGGAATTTTTTACTTATACTGAAAAGTAACAATAAAAACTTGAAAATTATAACAATTTTTTTTATCGAAAATGCATGTTTTCCACATTAAATGCATTAATTTGATATTATGCTATTTTTAGCGCCAAGGATTCAGTTGGACAACATTCCAGAGATGTGCTGGTGTTGTCTAAAGTTTAATAAACCCGGAACACAATTATCGTTTACTTATTTTCATGGAACATTTGTTTATATTATTTTTACATTTTTTTTGTTCACTCTTCACTCGCCTCGAATAGTTTGTCATATTCGTTCACTACAGTACAGCGGTATGTCTGAACATAATTTAATCCGATAATGGCCAACACGCAGTATGACTCTGCACAAATGGCAATTAAAACAACTCAGACTCGCATTCGTCTTCCAAACTGTTTTCAGAGTTCTTAACCCTTCTCCATATCGATGTGATGGTGTTTTGTGTGTTCGGTATTGTTTTTTTTTGTATTAAACATCTCGAATTGAACATCATCTTCGTCATCATGATGATGATCATCACCATCGCCAGAGTATGATGAAATGTGTTTGTTTTTTATTTGCTTATGGAAACATGAAAAAAAAAAACACTCATACACACAACAACGTTTATGCACAGATAGGACCATAAATATCTTTAAGAATTATTACTCAATTACTAGAGTGACCTTGTCGGAAATAACCCAGCGACCGACCGAACAACAGCAACACCAACAAAAACAAATACAAATCTAATGAATTTACAACAAACAAACAAAAAAGTAAGACCAAATGAAGCGCATCATGATTATGACGAATGTATGAGCACGTTCTGTAGAATTAAAAGCGAAATTAACGAAAGGGTTTCTTATGGTTTTTGCAGTCAGTGGCGTAGTATTGACAAGGGAACCTGTAAGCTCACTTAATTTTGTCTTAAATAGAGGACCTAACAAAGGGTGTTACTGTCCTAAATAAATGTAAAAAAAAATTACATCTTCCTCATCTGCTGCACCAGTAATTTTCGGACCAAATCCTTAGTAAAGGGATACAAAATTTTATTACGCAGGCTGGAAAGGGCGACTGAAGGATACCATCTTCCTCCAAGTCATGAAAGCGTGTCCACTCAAGAGTAGAGTAAATGTTCTTTGTGGTGAAATTTTAATTGTAATGTGAACTGAGGATGACAATTATCCCAAAAATTTCTGTATTTACCAAACGATGCCTGGCAGCTACAATCCTAGTGGTGCTTAGAAGAAGGAAATGGGAAAGTCGGCTGAAGATATAACCACAGCTGCAATAAAGTGGTAACAGAATTCTGTAAAAAAACTGATTGTACGCAAGGAACGAGGTATGATTTTATGGTATTTACATAAAACATCGCAAAATTG
Source organism: Hydrotaea cyrtoneurina (assembly GCA_958296145.1). Classification (NCBI taxonomy): domain Eukaryota; kingdom Metazoa; phylum Arthropoda; class Insecta; order Diptera; family Muscidae; genus Hydrotaea; species Hydrotaea cyrtoneurina. The sequence continues at coordinate 46,319,251 of OY282516.1, read as the reverse complement.
GAAATATTTCCAAAGTTGACTATTTTTTGATTTGTTTTTAATTTTCGTAACACTTTGTTCAATTGAGCAAAAAACTACATTGTTTCATATTATCATTTTTCCACTCTTCAGATTTTAAAATTTGAAAATAATGTAATTAGGTTTTTCGGCTTTGTCGAACTGTCATACGTTTTAAGAGATATGGTACTAAATTTTTTTTTTTTTTTTTTAAATAGATATTTTAGTCCTATTTGTACCATGCTAAATTTGTACGGTATTAAATAAAAATGATAAAAACAAAAATTTAAAAAAACGAATGGACATTTTTTTTAATAAACTATACGAGGTATGTTAAAAAAATATTGCGAATTTTTTAATTTCCGCAGGCTACGTGTATTTTTTGATTTTTGATATTTTTGTAGCGTTATGTTGGTACTCCTGTCCCTTACTTATGCTGACAAGGTCGGTCATTTTGAATGTTTAGTTAATTTTGTCTTCGATTTTTATCTATTTCAGGAAATGGATCAAAGATTCTGCATCAAATTTAGTGTGAAAAACAAAATAAAGTGCGATGACGCATTCCGAATGTTGGCTGTGGCATATGGTGAAGCAACCTTGGACCAATGCAACGTTTATCGGTGGTACAAAATGTTCTTAAAGGGCCGAGAAGATGCGAATGACCCCTGTTCGCCGGACGCCCGAGCACGTCAACAAAAGACGAGAACATTGATAAAGTGAATAAAATAATATTGGCCAATCGACGAATTACCATTAGTCAAGTTCCTGAGGATCTAAACATATCGATCATTCGATTTTAACCAATGATTTGGGCATGAGTCGGGTCGCCGCTAAAATCGTGCCAAAATTGCTCAATTTGGACCAAAAACAGCATGGCGTTAAAATTGCTCAGATGTTGAACTCGGTCCGTGAAGACCCAAATTTGCTCTAGAGGGTCATGACTGGTGACGAATCATGGGTTTATGGTTACGACGTGGAAACTAAAACTCAAACATCCCAATGGAAGCTGTCGCATGAAACAAAACGGAAAAAAGCGCGCCAAGTTCGCTCAAACGTAAAGGCACACAGTTTTCTTTGATTGCAGGGGCGTGGTGCATTATGAGTTTTTGCCACAGGATAGTACGGTCAATAAAGAATACTACCTGGAAGTTATGCGCAAATTGCCCGAAGCAATCTGCCTAAAACGTCCGGATTTGTGGAAAAACAAAAAAAAAAAACGTTGCTTGTGCGCGAATATTTGGGCAAAAACAACACTGAATTGCTGCCGCAGCCACTGTGACTATTTTTTGTTCCCAAAACTGAAAAGGCCCATGAAAGGACGACGCTACACCACGATTGTGGAGATATAGACTGCATCGAAGGAGGAGCTGAACAAGATCACAAAAAATGATTATTTGAAGTGCTTCGAGGACTGGAAAAAACGTTGGAAAATACCAAAATTCTCGCCCACAACCAATTTTTTACACAATTGGAAAATGTTACAGACTTTTGGACGATTGAATTGTATTCTCGACCATCGTGCTGTCACTCAAGGCATTAGCTGGAGATAACTGAAAGTGCGAGCATCAGTGTTACCCTTGTAAACTAAAGTTGCAATTTGCTATTTTTTTGAGAACCTGCGACTTTGTGTGCGACTTTTTTTTAGCAAAAACTATGTGATGACACATTGTCAAGGATGAACATTTTTGACGACCTGCGACCTTATGTGCGACTTTTATTTACCAAAAACTATGTGATGAAATATTGTCAAGGATAAACCTTTTGCAAGATATGCTGAAGAAAATGAAAATTACTTCTTACGTGTATAAAAAAGTATTTGTAAAAAATATTTCAAAATTCCAACGAATGGTGCGACTTTTTTTGTTTAGCAAAACGACTTTTTTTTTAACTTTTTTTTTTTGTTAAAAAACGACTTTTTGTGTGACTTTTCAAAACTCTCGGCGGTAGCACTAGCTAGCATTATATACGTATGTGTATTTAATTGAAAAGAATTTGTAATGACACTATCATTCATTTGGCGAATAATTGCTCCGTCTCGCTTTTCAATTGTGATAGCCAACTAATCCCCTCCTTACTTTTTCATTTTGGGTAAAGCTAAATATATTCACCATCAATTCGATTATTACAACTAGCACCCTGGTTTTGTTTCAATACATTGAAATATCAATTTGATCTCAGCGAGCTGAGAAGAAAAGATGAATAATAAAAAAATAAAATAAAAATTAGGAAATATCAGGAGAAAATTAAAATCCTTCTTTATCCTTTATCGCCTACAGCAGCCCCTTCTCAGTAACTGTCCAAGTTACGCTATGGTAAAGATTATTTTAAGTTTATATTTTGATTTGATACATTCATACAAATTATGCTTTATTAGAGTCTGATGTTCATCGCTGCGGTTGCTTGCAATAAATATTTTTCTTTTGTGGGCGGAAACTATTTCATGAATAAGACAAAAGATTTAAAAAGTGATTATTTTAATTTTACCTGTACGTACAGACAAACACGTATGTAGATAAAAAGCAAAAAAAAAACCGAAAAGATGTTCGATCAATTATGATGTGTAAATTCAGAAATATCTGCTAGATGAGTTGCTAAAGATTAGTGCGAGTTGTGTTAGAAGTTGTGAAAAAAAACCCATACCCAGAAATTCTTCTTTATTCCATATGGCAATATTTAAGATTTTTTTCAATCATATTCATTATTCACAAATAAGGATCTAAAAACAAAACACAGAGAGAGCGATATGTTCCCGAGAGACAATATTTTGTGTATGGTTTTAAATAATAATAATTCGACTATCCCAGCGCCAGACTCTAATAAGTAGAAACTATGCCATTACTAAAAATGGAACGATACACGAGCTATTGGGACAATTTAATGATGTGAACAATAAAACCCGTGCACGTCGCTCAAGAATATTGCTGCTGTAGTCCAATGTTATCTTCAGCAGATTTGTCCATTCCTCGTCGTTCTTTGGAATTGGGCAGAAAGACTAGGCTCTTAAGGCTTATAAAGTTCAGTTAACACAAGAACTCAAGCCGGTCGATCATCAACAACGTCGTGTCTTCGCTGATTGGGTGCTTGAAATGCATAAAAATTATCCGGAATTCCATCGAAAAATCATCTTGACTGATAAGGCCCATTTCTACCTTGGTGGCTACGTCAACAAGCCAAATTGTCGCATCTGGGGCTCGGAAAATCCAAGAGTTATTGTTGAGAAGCCTCTCCATCCGCAACGTGTGACTGTTTGGTACCGTTTTTGCTGAGGTTAAATCAACAGTGGATTGCGCTATCGACAGATGATTAATGATTTTTTATAGTCGGAGTTGGATGATATTGATCTGGACAACGTTTACTTTCAACAAGACGGCGCTAAGTGCCACACAAGCAAAGAAACCATTACTCTTTTACGAGAAACGTTTCCGGACCGTGTTATCTCTCGATGAAGAGATCACAATTGGCCACCGAGATCTTGAGATTTAACACCTTGCGTATTCTTACTTTGGGGCCACGAGAAAGATAAGGTCTTCGCCAAAAGCCCATCGTCGATTCAAGACCTCAAACATAGAATTCGTGAGGCAATCGAGGACATATGGCAGCCACTTTGCGGTTTGGTTATGGAAAATTTCATAAAAATGATGTGGTCCTGTAAGCGTGATCGTGGTTGCCATTTGGCTGATGTTGTTCTTCATTAGTAACTGCGTAAATTCCTCTTTATTATGAAATAAACATTCGATCATTTATCTCAAAAAATTTAATTATTCTTTGAATATCACCTCTTGTTGGAAAACTCTGTTGATCTCTCCGATTCGATGGCACGATTACAGCAATTCAAAATATTTAATTCCACTTTCGCTAGCATTTACCAGAATCCGATCTATTTACTTATATTTAGATTAACTTATATTTATTGATATTTCCTTAATGTTCATGTTCGGTTCACATCATCTCTGTATTCTCCTTGGGCATCATCCCATACAGGGAAGAATTTCTTTCCGCGTTCACGGCTGTCTTGATAGTCTTCCTGTGGATTTTCTAATGTTGGAGATCTGTGGCTGCCTCTTAAACCTGTGCCCTGAAATAAGTTTGTGTTAGAATCTATGGACATTTATTTGATAGTTGTACAGACCGTTTCATGTCTTTCTGGATCACTCGCAAACAGCAATTCACATTTGATCAGTATTAGTAGATGCGCTAAGAACAGAACGAACAGATTTAAATTCATTGTGGTTTAATTTTAATTGAAGTAAACTGATGTCGATGGCACAAGCGTTTCAGTAGCACTGACTCAGTGTAAAGTCCAATGACTGCAGTGTGGGTGCATGTTCGAAATTGAACATCGGTCACATAATACCCAGAAATACTTTGCGGTGAAGAGCAATGGACAGCTGATAAGGAGTACATAAATGTTTTGCCGTACATGTACACTCCCATGTGGTCGTGAGTGATTTGAAGTACACTGAGAAAATGATCTTCGATGCGTTACTTATTAGTTTATTGGCTCTACAATGTGTCGTTGTTTCATAAATGACTTACAAGCCTTTCATTAGTAATACCATTGTCTTATTCTACATGGTCCTTCCACCGGAGTCTCGGTCTATATTGTAACCTTACGAATTTATTTGTTTCAGTGTATGATAAAAAGATAGAAATGTTTACAAACGCTAAACCGCCAACATAATGCATTGCATTTAGAGGGTAGAGAAGTATGACTGTAGAAGAAAATTCCCTCAATGGGAGACATTGAGAGTTTATTCTTTGAATTTACTCAAAACGTGTATGAAAGTCAATTATATGAAGAATCTAGTAAAACATTATCAGCAAAGTTAATTTCAGGGGCCAATGAAATACTTAGTCGCTCTTTTGGAACCTACTGTACGACGACGCAGAATGCGGCCAAAATATCGGGCGGTGTTAAATTGGAAAAGGAGAAATATAAAAGCGACGTATAAAAGGAATTGCGCGTGTGTCAGAGTACGAGCAAGAGTACAATTTCTGCTTGAAAATGCTGTCAAAAAGTCAAACATCAGGCTCAGTACACTTGCAATTGCTGAGATCAAAATTGACGCGACACTTTTACAAATGACAATCTCACCAATCTTCGGTGCCGAGCACCAACGAAGCATGACGCACGTCAACAACATTATTGGTTTGTGCAAGTCTGAATTTAGACCTGGTAAACCTTCAAATTGTTCTAAAAAATTCGCGTGCAAAAAATTATCCTACAATCGTAAATTAGAAAGATATCTCCAACCGGCCATCGGTGATATGAAATAACCCCCAAAATTGAATAAATCCCACGAAAACTGAAATAAACCCTCAAGTAAGACCTCAATAAGCCTCAAGAGAAAACAATATGTCACCGTAGAAAATGCGCAACCGGACTCAATGCCCACAAAAAAAAATTAATGTCCCAAATGAAGGATACCCACAAATGGTAGAAAAAATCCCCAAATGGCCCATCAGAGATATTCCAGGGCAGACTTGTATTAGGCGTAGAAATAAATCTCCGCCGAACAGTGGTCCAAAATCGAATTCCATTCGTCAAACGTGTGTAATTTTCTATCTATTAAACACTTCTGAGTTCTGGAACAAATAGAGCGTAGACAGAGTTTGAGGGATTATTTTTGGAATAATTCGAGCTGTTTGGACATGTTAGTGATGTAAAGAATAAAATCCGTACACGTCGCTCAAGAACATGAATGGATTGCGCTATTGAGAGATGATTAATGATTTTTTATGGTCGGAGTTGGATGATATTGATCTGGACAACGTTTACTTCCAACAAGACGGCGCTACGTGTCACACAAGCAGAGAAACCATTGCTCTTTTACGGGAAAATTTTCTAAATTGAAACAAAATAATAAAGTTAGCCAATGAATAATGGGGTAAATAGATTTTTAAGGGACCCACCTTCAAAATCCGATTTTGAATGTTTATATATTAATAAGGTTTAAGGTTTAAGGTTTATAATTATTGAGCCTTTAGAAATCATGTTATTTAAGAATTAAAGCTACATATTTGAAAGAAAACTTAAGACTATAATGTAATATCTTAATTTACTATAGAGAAAATTGTATCGTACAGCACCATGCTTTTAAAGTAATTAGTACATTTTGAATAGTTAAATCAAAACCTATTATACGAATGCTAAAACGTCCTTGCTCCCGGGACTACAATCACATGAGAGTAAAAATATCTCATTTAAGCTTAAAACTAAGTAAAATTAAATAAACAAACTAAATCTAAAAATACAAGAAATTTATATATTAATATTTATATATAAATATTAATATTTATCAAATATTATTTATTAATATTAATCAAATATTTACCATGAAAAAATTAACCAGACATATGGTTAAAAAAATCGTTGTACTTTTGGCTCGGTGTACCTTAGTCCTTGCCCATTTATATCGAAAGTTACAGAAGGAATTTTCCTCGTCCGGACCACAGCGCGGCAGCTAAATTGACGTGGATTACCAAAAACACTAAATCGAGCCACATTACGCTGTAATGCCATACATACAGTGAAAGCTCTCCTTGCGGACAGCTCTTATAGCCGGACAGCTCTCTTAAGCGGACAAATTTCTTGGTCCCATGCGGTATTTTTGGAGCAAATTAACCTCCGCTTGGCGGACATCTCTTGTTGACGGACAAAATCGCTGCGACCGTCAGTGTCCGCTTAAGAGAGCTTTTACTGTATATATATTGCGGAATAGATGTTCCACGATAAAAGTAATGTAGAGGAATAAATAACAAGCAAAACTATATTTCATTCTGATTGAGTAAATATTGGATGCTTCATAGAGTAATACTCGTACAACTTTCAGAACTGGTGTCTGTACCCACATCAAGTACACGCTGAAAAAAAATGGTCATTTTAACAAATTTCAGAAAACAAGTTCGCATCAAACATATATATATTTTTCCATACCACAAATATAAACTTGTTTGTAGGTGATAAATATCAAATGTAGATGTATGCATTTTGGCTTACTTTTTATTTTTTTTCAATTTGTGAATTTCTATATAACAATCCATCTCATTCTCTCGGTATTGCTTTTATTTTAAAGAGCGTAAATGCAGAAAAAAAATTACGAAAACAGTTGCAAATACACACTTATTCGCACCCAAATGTTGTACTTTGTTGAATTTAATAAGTTCGTTGTCTGTTTTTCCCAAACACGCTATTGCTTATACACAAATACGTAATATTAATAGCAAATGAGATATATTTATATCCAAATAAGCTTTGTGTAGTTGGAAATAAGCTTTACTTGCTACAAACACCAAACACGCGTTTTACTTGTGTGTAAACAAAAAAAAAAGACGTATTTTTTAGCGTGTAGGCACTTACTCACTACTCAAAGGTAATGTAGGGACAATCGATTATTCCCTATGTAATGTTAAATGTAATGCGACTTTTGTTTAAGATGGTAATTCTGTTGAAAGTACCCTCCTGACTTTGAAATCTAATAGGAATCGATTCAGTTTAAATAAAAATATCTCATTAAAAAGCGATAAATATTTTTTTGTTAAAGTATTAAATATTCACAAAACGAAGATTAGAACCACCTACTACTTAAAATGTAATCTCAAAATAAAGGATTTGTTTCGTAATCATTTCAGGCACACAGGTTCGAATTTACTTCGAGTTAACAGTTTGGAGCTCAAGATTCTGTACATGTTGTCACCCTGCAGAATTGACTGTCTGAACGTATAGACATCCGAACAAAGCCTAGAAGAACACTTGCATTCGAACGGGACTCAACACGAGATTCTTGAAAAATCATTGAATGGCCAGTGATTGTTTAGGCCCGACTGAAAGATATTTAAGTCATATGTTGCTATAATCGTAGATGATAACCTAATGACTCGATATTGTACTACTGATAGACAATATAAAGTCTTCTAATATGTAATAATGTACATACTTATGTATACACTAACTATAGTACTGTTATCATACATTCATTCATTATTGTACGACTCCAATGTGCTGCGGTATGTGTCAGTTTAAATAATGTTTGTTGTTGTATTCTATTGTACGAACGAGTGGTGGGGAGGGCATTGTTGAATAGGTAACCTCATAATAATAGGTCATATGTACACGTAGTTCATAATAGTCACTCGTGGTCTGAGCACAGCCATAGCTGCAGTGCATTTAGCTATTGATGCAGTGCTAGCATCAGCAACCAATTTCAAATATCACCAATTGAACTAAAGACATTTTGCTTTATTACCTTTGCAAGAAGCGTGTTGCCAATTGTAAAACATAGACACACACACACACACTCATAGCAACAGCACAAAAGTACAAAAGAAGACGCGGATTCTGATGATGCCAGCGAAGGCGAAGATGACGTGGAAGAGGAGCAAAAGGTCCACAAACACTCGTCCAGCGAATGAACATTGGATGTTTATTGCGATTAAACTGTGACTCTTTAAATGCCGTTTGTGATTTGTTCTTTGGTTACTTTAGTGAGAGTCTCTACATTTTTGTTGGTGGTTAAATTCAGTTGGTCGGTTTGTTTTGAAATGTTTTCGGACTGACATGAGAACTTATTACTTTTTAAATATTCAAATAAAGAGAGAGCAAGCATAAAGATTTCGCCATACTATTGGTTTATTTAAAAATGTTTCTTCTACGTTATTTCAATTGTGTCACAACACAAAACACGGGATTTTCATGAGAGCCGTTTAATGTTTTCAATTGCGTTCCACTTAGGAAATATAGGAAAAATCATGGGTTCCCCGAATAAACTAGAACCCTGACACATATGTAGGGTAATACATGCAGCATAAAAGTCAACAGCTTTTTCTTGAGCAAAAAATTAAAAAGTGAATTTTCAATTGTGACACTATTTTAGTAAGACAGCACTTTTACTTTAGGTATTGAGGACGAAACACGTCTACCGGTCCGATCATTATCAAAATAACCTAAACCTAATGTGAAACTCAAAAACAAATTTAATATTTAACAAAAACAAACCATTATCATAAAAAATATATTTATTTATTATTAATTACATTACAAAGTGAATTTGTATTCAAATTTTTGGTTCCAAGGGTTAAGTGGGTGACACACACCATATGGCTAGATTGCAGCGACAGGCCAACGCCTCTGGTGGGAATCGGTCCCACAACCTTCACGCTGGCAAGCACGCTACCAACTCGTCTACCTGGGCGCCTTGAAAAATATATGTTTAATAGAAAAAGAAATTAAAACAACAGAAAACCAAACCTGAACGATTTATAGGCGGTATGTCGCACCACCTTGGTCGTCAAATAAATACGTTTTTCCCGGATATTTTACTTCCCGATTCCCGGGAATAAAATACTTTAAAAAAATTAATCGATTTATAACTTCCTGCAACATTCCTGAACTAGTTGATCTTATTACATTTCAATTATACAGGATTTTGTTTTTCAGTACTATTTGTCTACGATTTTTAATTAAAGTTATGAATAAGAAATGTCCCGAAAAGTGCACATATTTTAAAAATCTGTTTTTTTTAGTAGTAAATCTATTTAGTACCATTTTTAAAAACCGCAAAACACAGACAACGCTGCATAGAGAACAAATAGTTTTAAGAAAAATAAAATCAAAAATGTCTCTACAGTTTCAAAAATGTCTATATATTTCAATTATCGGCGACTTATTATCTATTGCTGTGTAACTGTTCTTTGGATAACCGTAGACTAGTCCCCGAAGCCGAACTGTTTGTATTTGGACTCATGAAAACTCCATGGTGGAATCATGAAGACCTGCTATTCTATTCAACGATATAAATAAATGTCCGTTCATTTTATTAAATTGTTGCATATCACACAGAGAAATCAATATTGTATACAGAGAATGCTGGGATCAAACTCGATGTTCTTGTGCCACATGATCTCATTGGAGTCTGTATAGTTAGAGAAATAGACTAATTGTTGAAAGATGAGATAAAAGGTTTAGGGTGGCACGTACCGGGACTCACAAAATGTTGGGATTTTCGTACTGGTGCCTGGTCTATGAAAACATTTTATAAGTCTTTGAGTGGTCAATTCAAACACACAAATTTAATTTTATGTACCGGGTGTTTTTTTCGACGTGTGATTCTTTGTAATAAAGAAAATTCATGGACATAACAGTAAATAATATGCATTTTACTTCTATTTGAAGATCTCACATCCTTAAACAAAACATCCTTTATTTAATCATAAGTTTTGGCTATTATTTCGTTTCTTAAGTATCTAACTTGTATGTATTTCCCAATATTTGCTTCTTTTTATGGCAGTTTTGTATTGTATAAAAAAATCATCATAAATTGTATCCTCGAAGTCTAACTAAACTTTGAGTTGGGTGTATGCGAAGTGTTGCTACATTTTAATACTTATTCGTGTCGATCACCTTAACAGTGAACATATATTCCACACCCTTCCTGCCCCATACACCGAGTGACGAATACTGGGTTAACAACCCACCCCCTCCCCCCCCAAATGGTTGCTGAAGTGTATCACGTAATCGACCAATTTGTGTGCAGTGGCACTCAATACCGTCTATTTTATTTAATACGAGTTTCATTAATTTTTGACGCTGAATAATCACAAATGGCTTAAAAACCGACCGCAAGACCGAAAGATGATCGCAGGGCATTAGTTTCGTTTACACACAGCGAAAATGTCAAACGTTTGTGTAAATGATTAAAATGTCTTTTATTATTTGCCAACAAAACACTAGCAGCGCCACAGCACAAAAGGCCAAGAGAATAAACTCCGTCAAAGCAAAAATGAAAAGAGAAAAAAGTAAAAATAAATGAATACAATTAAAAATGTATTTATGTATGTATGTACAAGTGCGGGTGCTTGGTCTGGGGCTGGTACGAGTACGAGTACAAGCGTGGCCAGAAAGCCACAATTAACGAAGAAAGCTTTCATTTGAGTTGAGAAATTTTTGTTGACTGAAATATCGCGGCTATTAAGTTGGCAAATGTGATTTTAATTGTTTTCTAAGCTGTTATAATAACTTCCGCTGCCGGCATCAGTCACTCAGTCGGCGAAGTCATCAAGAAGAGTGTCAACACTCCTATCGCAATAAGTGGAGACAAAAAGAAGACAACGTGCTTATTTTCACCCACACCCATGGTACCGTGACAGTAAATGGTACGTATGGACGTACATACTCGTTCATGCATAAAAAAAAGAAAAATTCTACTTAATACTACACTCGAGGAAAAAAACACGTAGAAAAACAATAGCCGGGACTTTTCTACGCCTTCCCTCAATTAAAAAGGGGCCATCCGGTAACTCTGTTCCTTGAATTGTACAGCCGTTTAAATTTCAAGTTGGAGAAAATCGTTAATATACCTTAAATATGATTAATTTCTCTAAGTATTCTTACACCATTCAGAACCTCGTAGTTTACAATTAAATAAATTCCATGGTACCGTGACAGTAAATGGTACGTATGGACGTACATACTCGTTCATGCATAAAAAAAAGAAAAATTCTACTTAATACTACACTCGAGGAAAAAAACACGTAGAAAAACAATAGCCGGGACTTTTCTACGCCTTCCCTCAATTAATAAGGGGCCATCCGGTAACTATTTTCCTTGAATTGTACAGCCGTTTAAATTTCAAGTTGGAGAAAATCGTTAATATACCTTAAATATGATTAATTTCTCTAAGTATTCTTACACCATTCAGAACCTCGTAGTTTACAATTAAATAAATTCCCATGAGACTAAGTCAATAACTCGATTTAATCTGTAAAAGTCACGATACAAAAATCTACACGCTAAAAAATACGACTTTTTCTTTGTTTACACACAAGTAAAACGCGTGTTTGGTGTATGTAGCAAGTGAAGCTTATTTCCATATACACAAAGCTTATTTGGATATAAATATAACTCGTTTGCTATTAGTATTACATATTTGTGTATAAGCAATAGCGTGTTTGGGAAAAACAGACAACGAACTTATTAAATTCAACAAAGTACAACATTTGGGTGCGAATAAGTGTGTAGTTGCAACTGTTTTCGTAATTTTTTTTATAATGATGACAATTTTTTGGAAAACCGTCGAATAGCAATAACAAATGTTTGCACACAAATAAATCGTGTGTTTGGAGCTTGTATCAAGTAAAGCTCAGTTGCGTCTAAACAAAGTTTATTTAGCCTAAAATATAACTCATTTGCCATTATTATTAAGTATTTGGGCAGACGTAATATCGAGTTTGAGAAAGTACAAAATTTTTCGCATTTTTTTTTTGCCTCTACGCTCTTTAAGAGAGTAATACTAACCGAGAGAATAAGATATATTGATATAGAGAGATTCACAAAATTAAAATAATAGTAAAAAGTAACACAAAATTTTTTATAACGTACGAGCCAATGATGATTGTTATTGGGTTTCAGTAGCTAACATACTATGCTCCAGTCAACCTTGTCTGGAATTTGCAAATTGGTGTATAAGCGTCCACTTCATAAATCAATTATTCAAGTAGCCTCATTTCAGCCTCGGACATATATTCTGTGAAAATATTAAGAAGAAGTAATGGCTGCTTATTATAATAATAATAATATTTTTTTAATAATATTATTTTTTTGTGTTAAAAATCACACCATTTATCGGGCAAAATCGAAACTACTCTCTGTTTATTTGATCGCAGTAATAATCCATAAATGTGTGCTAAAGTTTGCTCTGAATGTATTACAGACTATTTTTTCTGAGACATATATTAGAAAATATCATTAAACCTAGTTTATATTTCACATTTGCTTTTCCTACCAAATTATAACAACAACACGACATTAAGGAGAAAGATCGCTTTTTAGAAGTACAACATCAGAGGTGGCGAAATACATACATATGTACAAATATCACATTTGTATTTCTCCAAAAGAAATAAACGACATTGACAATTGATAACATTCCATAAGTAAAAAAAAAACAATTTGAAAGTGCATAATATTAATTTTGACCACTTATCACTAGTTTCAAAATAATATTTGCTGCGTAGAGTTTTTAAATTTAAATTCTTAATCCAAATACTAATTCCAGCGACCGGCATTTTAGAAGATACAAAAATATGATATTGAAACTAATGTAAGGAATTCTAAAAGTTTGCAGCGTAATGAAATGAGGCCCCACGAAAATACACCCTAAATGGTAAAATGAAATTTGGCTCCAAAAATTATAACTTCTATAATTAATAATAATTATTAATAAAATAAAAAAATTGTTTTAGGGGCGTTTTTTTTTGGTAATTTGTTTTTTTTTTTTATATATTTCTGGGCCAAAAAAGAAGTCAATTCATCGCAAGTATTAAATGGTTAAGATTTTTCAATTCACTATGCTCCTTTTTCCAGCTCTCACAAGCAGCAAACCCTTCAACATAATCTGCCCTATATCATAAACCAGATAATCAGCGTTTATTTTGATTTCAAATCCATTCATAGCGGCGTTTTACCAAAGACTGGTAAACCGATTATCATGAGCAGAGCTTGCCACGATTGAGCAATATGAAATATAAAACACCGGCTTTTGTTGCATCTTCCTACAAGAATAACCCCGCAGCCCATTCTACATTGTTTCAATTGATAAATATTAAAGTTAAAGACATACATTTAGTGTTCCTTGTGTATTGTGCCGCATTTTAAGCTGGTCATCATGGTAATGGCGACCACGGTCGACGGTGATGAGCTGGTCATCGTACCTTGTTGCTGGCAACAACAACACCATCACCACCCATTCCATTTGGCCATAACATGCCGAACGATGATCATCGTAGCCTTGTTTTTAATTGTTATTCTTAATGTCATTCTGTTACAAAATACTTCAGCGCTATTGAAGGTATTCAAACAGAGAGAACGATTCTTAGAGGTGACACAAAAAATTATCGTGTGGTGATTTGTGCAAATTGTATTTGTGACTGACTGGTGTTGTGTCAAGTTCATTTGACGATTTATGTCTGCAAATAGAGAAAAAGAAAAACATAAAGTACGCTGTTGTTCGTAATATGACATACGATTGGAATGGAAATATGCTCAAGGACCCTATGGGTGCATTGATCAATAAACATAACCTGCAGGTAATATTCTTCATTGACCGTACTACCCTGTGGCAAGAACTCATAATGCACCACGCCCCTGCAATCGAAGGAAACTGTGAGAAAAGTCCCATTATGCACAGGACAGGCAAAGTTTAAGCGTAAAATCTATACTACTGATAAGCGGCGGTAATGTCATTGCCGAACATATAATACGATTTTTTTCTTTAAATTTTCATTGATTTTTGTCACTGTATTTAAGATATATGTCAAGTGTTTCTCTAGATTGGTCATCCGTCACACTGTGCGGCGCCCAGTGAAAACTAATAACAGTCCAAAGGCTAAACTGCATGTCATTAGAGAAGCACTGATATCAGCAAACCAATTATCGACACCCTGCCCATAGATGTCCATCTTAGGAGCTGTGCAGCAAAAGTTGCTCTCCATCTAAGAGAAATCAACATGCTCAAACCAAGAGATCTATGAGCATTGCTCTATTTTGGAAGCAGGATGGGAGGGCAAATTAAAACAGAAGACCGATCACGAACTTCGAGAAAATGTTCAAAATTTTAAAACCTCCCAGAATGGAATGGGCAGACAATTTAAAATGAAGAATGCCTCAAATAAATTATTCCCCAAATAAAAGAAAAAACCCCCCAAAAATACCCAATATTATAATTTTCCAAAAAACTTTTGAAAAATCCCCCAAACAATTTATGAAAAATTACCCAATGCAAAATCCCCAAATATTATGAAAAATACACCAAAAATACAACAATTGATTTTTGTTATTTGGAAAAAGTCAACTGCCCCAAATTTAGGGTGATTTTTCATTATGCAATATCACCTCAACCTCAAATGTAAAAAAACCCCAAATAAAAATTAAAAATTCATATACATATAATATTTTGGTGTGACGACCCTAATTTTTATATTTGAAAAATGATCCCAATTTCAAAACGAACGATGGCCCCAGTAAAATGTGAAAAATCACCCCAAATTAACGCGTTGTAGTGGTGTATGTAACAATTTGTGGCAATTTTTTTATTATTGTATTGGATTCATTTTTCAAATGTGATCATTTTCATAGAGTCAAAGAGACATCGTACAGACTAACTTTTCTAGTGTGTTTCAAGCAGAGATAATGACAATGAATGTGGCAGCAAACAGATTTCCGCGAAACGAAATGGCATGGGCCAGAAAGAGATCTGAATCGGTGGCTTTGGCGGAAATCTCTTGACCTTCGTTGAATTATTACAATGTATTGAAGAAAAAGTCAAATATGGCAACGGGATATACAAATCCTAGAAGATCCAAGTCGTTACTGGTTTTGGGAGTCTGCATTATCACAGGAGTTGTCACAGGCCTCTATAGGAGAGACAATATCTGAGGATTACTACTGTAGAGCCTGCAATGACTCTGAGGAGCAAGAATCAGTTGAAGATCACTCACTTTGGGAGTAGGTTCCCTGACAACCTTGAACAGTTGGCCAGTGCAAATTTAACATCTCTAGGGAAATTCATTGATAGCATGGAATGGTTCTAACCGTACAGAATCATATGGTATCCATCATACTCTGCATAAATTCCATTCTTCTGAAACCAACTTAGGTCATCCAAATGAAATAGCTCCCATTTAACATAAACCTACAGGACTCCAGAATCCTAAAAATGAAAAAATACGCTACCACTGAAATCAGACGGTTTTTAATGTTTGTAAGTTAGTTATACTCGATAAAAAGGATCATTAATAAATTTGCTGATTTTGGATACAAGTTTCGACCAAAAAAATAACACCGTATTACACACATTCTGTCCTATGAACCAAATTTACTTTTTCGGAAAGGGGATTAAAAATACACGTGTATCGGCAATTTTCATGTACACGTCAGAATTTTTTTTTTAAGTTTGAAGTATGAAGCTCGTAGTGGCCTGTGTGAAAGCCTTTGGACCGATTTTTAACCCTTTTTCAGTGATCCAATCGAGCTGATTTTTTGCAGGCATACTCGTGGAAATGTCTGTATCACGTCAAATTTTTTAAAAAATAGATTTTTATCAATTCTCAGATTTTCCTGAATTTTTTTTTTCTGATGTGTACATGAAAATCGCCGATACACGTGTATTTTTATTTTTTTGTCCCCTTTCCGAAAAAGTAAATTTGGTTCATAGGACAGAAAAAAATCTATTTTTTGTAACACGGTGTAATTAATATTTTCTGGAAGTTGAGTTTAGTGTTAAATTTCCTAGCAATCTATCTTAATAACTGTTACAATATTCCTTATAGATGCGGTGGCAAACTCAACTCTCTGTTATTTATAAAAAAATTCCCGAAGACTTGTGATTTTCTTATTCTCCCTTAAAATATAATGCGGCATGGGAAAGAAATGTTTCGCTCTCTTCGTGTGCTGTATTTTGCCTAACAAAGTGTAACAGAAATCTACATCTAAATTGATCAAATAATGCCAACCTCGCGACTCATGTCAAAGGTCAGTAGGTTACTGTATTCAGATTAGCTACCACTTCGACTGTAACTGTACTCGATTGGACTAATCTACGATACGAGCACCGGCAAATGCAAAGTCGCACACCATCCAGTTGCCGACAGACAATCACATGTGATTTAAAGTACCAGCAGCGGCAGCAACGCTGGGAAATGCAACAACAACAACAACATCGACATCCACATCAAGAAGAACAACATAAAGTTATTTTCCTCTTTTCCTTCGTTGGCAGGCACTTCATTGTGCAGTAGGTGAATTTCATTACAATCAATACCGTCGAATCTTCGGTTCATCATTCAATGGCAATTTGTATGAGGAGGACGCAGTCAGTCGTATGTCTGGATGGTATGCCAGGCCATCACATTGGGAATACTACTTCGTCGTCGTCTGAACTACGAGAACTGTTTCGTAGGGGCCATATGGAAAATGTCGATGGTGCTGGTCGTCTATTCCTGTGCTGCTGCGAGCAGTCATTCGCAAAGGTTGCCATACAAGTCGATCGTTAAAATAGTGACAATTTGTAGTCCAATTATTTCAAATGCAAACAAGTCACTGCCGACGACTGCTGCAACTGACTGAATTCGTATTGCAATTACTTCTGAGATAGTAAAATTTAGGACAAACATATTTTCAATTGTTCTATTAAACGGCCAAAAGTAATTTTATGGCATCATCTGTTGTGTTCGTCTCTGGAGAAGGAGCAACAATCGCAGCCAGTGGCAAAGGAATACTCACGCACTGCTTGAACTCGGCCGAGGCCTTGTGACATTAAATGGCCTCAATTGGACACTCACAGAAAGGTTGCATCGGCCAATCCATCCACTGCGATTACATTGTATTGTCAGATTTACAACTACTGCGACTACTGGCATTAGAACGTAGTACGTACTACTGTGTTCCGTTGTAATGAGTTACTATTAAATGTAATTACAAATCTTTCACATCAGTACGAACGAAGGCATTCCGACTTTTGGCTTTTCCTTCGCCATTGAAACAAAACGGACACAAAGATTAAATGGAAAATTTCCCAATACGTACAACTGTTTGTTTCACCTCCAGAATAATAGATTTCGATAAAGTCTACTGCCGTTCGATGCCCTACACCGTATGGGGTCGGCAATTGTGGAGTAGAGGTCGAGTTTGATCGAGGGAGAAACTAAATACATTGCGGTGCAGCAATTCCATGTCAATATTTAATTGACAATTTTACTAATAATGGGATTTCTGTATAGAATTCTTAACCGACAAGTCGTCTGAACAAGGTATGCGGTTATTAGCATCACCCGGTTTAAATATTGAGAAAACCCCTAAGGCAACATGGCTGTCACCTGATGGAAAAACGAAGAACCAAATCACTTTTTATTGATAGAGGGAAGTTATGCAAACAATATGTCGGACGTTCGGAACTGCTAACAACGATTATAATACGTTGACGCCAAATCATGATTATTTATTGTTAAGTTAACCTTATATAAGGTTAATTTTACTCTGTGTGTATAATCAAAGCGATACATCTTTTTATGGACTAAAAAGCCGCCTTCGAAACGCCGATAAGAGATAAATTGTTTGGAATCATGTACGCCTTTGTAGAATGATTCCGAGTGACAGTAGATCCTCAATAAAAATAGGAAGCGACGTATCTCAACCATTTCACACTACATAAGGGCTTAGACAGGGTGACAGCCTATTGTGAAACTTCTTCAACATACGGATCAAATATAAGACAGGCACCTACAACACCTAGGGCCCCATGAAGAGGCGCTTTTTCCGTAAACGAAAAGGAAACGGCGAAGTTGGAAGTGATTGTGCACGAGGAGAAAACTAAATTTATGCTTGACACTGCTAGGAGAATGAGGCAAAGAAATAACGGCGACATGGTGATGGCTGGTAGTGGACGACTTTTAATACCTCGGCTCCGGCATTAATAGAAAGAATGATGTCAGCACCGAAATAAAGCGAATAATCGTGCTGTAAAATAGATGTTATTTCAGGCTAAACAAAAAATTCAAGAATCGGGCCCTCCCTCGTCGAACTAAAATAACGCTGTACGACACGTTTATTCTACACGCTGAAAAATACGTTTTTTTTTTTTTGTTTACACACAAGTAAAACGCGAGTTTGGTGTTTGTAGCAAGTAAAGCTTATTTCCTACTACACAAAGCTTATTTGGATGTAAATATAACTCATTTGCTATTAATATTACATATTTGTGTAGAAGCAATAGCGTGTTTGGGAAAAACAGACAACGAACTTATTAAATTCAACAAAGTACAACATTTGGGTGCGAATAAGTGTGTATTTGCAACTGTTTTCGTAATTTTTTTTCTGCATTTACGCTCTTCAAAATAAAAACAATACCGAGAGAATGAGATGGATTGTTGTATAGAAATTCACAAATTGAAAAAAAAATAAAAAGTAAGTCAAAAATGCATGCATCTACATTTGATATTTATCACCTACAAACAAGTTTATATTTCGCATTATGTATGGCCGGATCTGTGTAAATACAAGTACAGTGTTCCCCCGTTTTACGAAGACTCGCTTTACGGAATTTCGAAGTTACGAACATCATTAATAAACTATAAAACCCTTTATTCGAATACGAAATTTCGAAGTTACGAACATTATTACATATTAAATTATAAAATTCGTTATTCATTTGAGTTGTCTGCTTTTACGTAAAATTCCAAAATTTTGTGAATTTTTCATTTGTTTGTTTTCGATTTATTAACGAGTCTTCTGAAAAAGGGAAATTTGCTTTTTTAATGAATGTCTTATGTAATTTTTTTTAAAACGAATAAATTTCTTTTATATGAATTTTAAAATTAATGAATGAATGTCTCATGTATTTTTTTTAAAATGAATAATTTTTTTTTTCATATCACTTTGTTATAAATGTTTTTTAAAAAAAGGCTTTCGCATAACGAACATTTTGGGTACACATCTATATATTTTCAATACAAACTTATACTAATATGGATCTCGCTTTACGAATATTTTTTATCCCTATTTATTTTCAGTAGAATGGCATATTAATATTGAGCCCGCTATACGAATATTCGATATCCGTCTACTTTCACAGAACGTATCCTATTCGTAAATGGGGGGATTACTGTGTAGACGTCGAATGAACCCTGAGCTGTAAAAGCTTTGTCCATCCCAACATGACCGATCGTATGAATGCAAACGCTCCACCCAGAACGACGTTAGATGACATCTACTACTGAAAGGGCAGACACTGATGACCTAGACTCCGGTGGAAGGACCAACTGGAAGACGTCATGCAAATACTTGATATGAGACACAGCAGACCGACGTTCTCAAAGATGCCGCATTCGAATGTTCAACACCTTGTTCGTAGAGTATTGCACGATTCAGGAAGACCTAGCCGAATGTTTTCAACTTAATTCGAATGCATCCGAATTCATTCAGTTCCTTTGTGTTATCTGGCAAGTGGCTCTTTTGAACTAAGCTGCCGTATTCAGCACGCAGCATATTAAATATTGTTTAATATCCATGGTTGGCTAACAAAGTATCGGCCATATACCGATTCACACAGACGTACATATATATTGGATTTATCAGAAATATATTCTTTGTCTACAACTTTGAAATAAATGTGTGTATGATTGCTTATTAAAAGTTATTAACTTTCAAATCATATTTTCATCTCGAAACCAATTGCGCCAGAGTTCATCAAATATACATCAGTTACTCAGACAATAGAGGCAACAGTAGAAGCTGAAGCAGGCAGCATCGCCCCACTGCAGATGAATAGAAATGTGGACGTGCTGCTGCCTACATACTCGTTCGTTACTCGTATGATGCAATCATCTAGGAAATCTTAGAAATTTAATAATACCCAAGTACGCATACCCGTATTTGTACTCATGCCACCGCTTGTGTTGCAGCCTCGTCCATTGTGTGGCGGCTGTGGCAGTCGAGAGATGCTTAATCGTAATAACAATAAGAAGAAGAAGGACAAATGCAAGGAATAGAAATGTTGAATGTGATCATGGCATTAAAACAAATTAAATTGTATACAATGTCTTCATAAGTAACTGGAAAAGCAAATATGAAGACGCCATTAGTGACGGACAATCGTACTCGTATGTTGGCAACCAATGAAAAGGTGAAAGACGCACACTGATTCCGTCTATGTATGCGGTCAGGTGGGGAGAATTCGATCTTGGACATGGTGTTGGAAAAGTAAATGCACGCGAAATTATATTGTAATTAATCCGGTTAATATAGTTAAAAGGTAACCAGTTCCTTTGGAACCCTTTCCCTAATCACAACTCGCAATTGACGTTAAGCCATGTCACACAAGTTTTAAGAGCACAGCTCTACAGGTGATAGATCCGGTGGTCATCTTTGTGGCACCTCACAAGCATGTCTTTGGATATTTTCTTGTAAGACTGAAAAAAAATAGCTTGGCAGCTGTAGGTGCGAATAGAGAAAATACAAAACAATGTTGAAGGAAACGTTACAAAAGATTGAATTTCATAAATCAATGGATTTACTTTTGAACAATAGAAACTGGCGATAACTTCGTTCTGTCCGAATGTTACACACTCGGACTCCATACTAAAATGACATTGGCTGTCTATTTAAAGAATTTTTGTAAGGGGGCATGACATGTGTAACAGGGTAATCGGGTAAAAACGGAGAAAAATGGCCATAGAGGGTGAGAAAAAAGAACTATCCACTAGGGTGGAGTGAAAACATGCTTTTTTTTAATTTGAAAAAGTTAACCTCGGAAAGAGATGTAGTCTTGGGTCCTAACGAGGGGAAAAATAAAGAAAAAAAATTTAAAAAATTTTTAGGGGTCGCGCCACTCCCTCGAAATTTGGAAATTATTGCTATTTTGGCGTTGATTTTAGAAAAATCATAAAAATTAACGACTTAACAAAAGTATTTGAGGCAAATATGAGGATAATCGACTAATATTTGTAGCTTTTGTGGCGATTTCATTGTTCAGTCAATTTTCTGAAGAAGGGACGATTTGACTTATTTTACTTTTTGAAATTTTTGAACAATGAGAACAATTTTTTTAAATTTTTTCATTCCCTTATTTCATTGTTTACGCTATTGCAAACATTTATTGACATAAAACTTTTTAGGATTTTTCTAAAATCAACGCCAAAATAGCGATAATTTCCAAATTTCGAGGGAGTGGCGCGACCCCTAAACATTTTTTAACATTTTTTTCTTTTGTTTTCCCCTCATTAGGACCCCAGACTACATCTCTTTCCGATGTTAACTTTTTTTTTTTGAATTTCACTCCACCCTACTATCCACATTGTAAAATGAGAATTCGCAATGCCGACTGTTCAAAAGCGATGTTCAATCGAATTCGATCGATTGTTTGAGTCGTTTCTTTATCGTAGGCGATTATTATATACAATAGACTAAGAGTATTGGGAATTCTTTGTCCCTGATGTATTGTGATAGCTCCATATCTCACCCTGAAGAAACGACTCAAACAAGCAAGGACATAACCGAATAAATGAGCCCCAAATAAGTCTGCAGGTCCAGAAGATCATGGCGATATTTTTTTTTTGAAAATTTCTTCAACTGGTAACCTCCCCTACATGCCAAAACCACGAAATTCATAGAAGAAATTGGGATTGAAGCAAGAAAGTTTATAAATAACGGCACATTTTAAAATGTGATTTCGTTTGTAGAAAAAAAAGTTAAATTTTTTCTGTCCATTGCACTCAACCCGTGTTTTTGTTGAAAAAGTGCAACCACATGAACATATTTTAAGTTCGTTTGTCAAAGTGTTGCCTCCAATGAGTAGGGAAATGTCGCACATTTCTCCTCTCGCTAGTCGACGGTGGAGAATGTTACACCAAAGAACAGCTGATATCAACTGTGTTACCATTTCCAAAAAACCCACACCAAATTCAACGCGTGCTTTAAAAATTAGATCGCAATCGACGTCGCTATTGCTGCGCATTTTCCACATTCGCCAGTAGATGGCAGGGAATGTTATTCCGTAGAACAGGTGATGTAAACTGTGTTGCCATTCCCCAAAAAAAAAAAAACCCCAAATCAAATTAAACGCTTACATTCGTAATGCGAACTATAGCTGTTTTTCTCTCTATTATTATGTTCGTTTAAAATCAGTAAATGTGCGATATCTTCAGGATGTTGGTGCAACATTAACAACATTTTGCACTATGTGTGGATAACATTTCTTTGTAAACGAAATCATCATTAGATTTGAAGGGACGCTAATATTCGTAGCACCTTTTTTTATTGAGGAATTTTTCAGAAACTATTTAAGGAATTCTTCAAAATTTTTCATGTTGCCCTTTTTGGCGAATTTTGCATCATTTGGGGACTTCTTCAGCTTCTGGGGCATTTTTCATTAATCCATTTTTTTGGGATGCCATAAATAATTTATGTGGAATGAAAAGATTATCGAATGCCAATTTTTGAGAATCTTCACAAACCCTCTTATTCAGAAGCATTAACACAAATGGAAAGAAAATGGTGTAAATGTTTCCACGTGAGTTTTCCTTACACCGCTAGCTTAGATTTTCGCTAAGCGACATTTGAAACTGTCGCTTAAGTTTCTGTCTTCAGTTGGCAAGCCATAGACAGCATAAAAATAAGAAAATGCGAATATAAAATAATGACAAGTGTACGAAGATATAATTCATAGTCAAGTACTACAGAAGAAGAGGAAATCATTTTTTTTGTAGAATATAATAAAGGGTAATGGATAAACCTTTAGTATATTCTTTTTAAAAGTAAACGTAAATAAAACACATAAAACAAATATTTTTTTTCATGATATTTCTTTTTTATTATAAAGTTTGAACGTTGACATTATGTGTGAAACACTACAACATTTAAATGAACACCACGCGAAGTGTTGCAGGCATTCATTCTTTTGAGGTAATTTTGGACCACTTTTTGGCACAGTGCTTAAGTGCTCTAGAGTTAAAAGTTTAGCCCCACAAAAAAAGTCTAATGATGTCAAATCGCATGATCTTGGTGGCCAGTTGATGTCGCCACGACGAGAAATTACGCGGCCAGGTAATGTCTCTTGCAATAAAGCCATATTCGCTCGAGTTGTGTGGCATGTGGCACTGTCTTGTTAAAACCACATATTCTCCAAGTCGTATTCTTCAATAGCAGACAAAAAAAAGTCGGTTATCATACGACCATAACGTTTCGAATTGACGGTGACAGTCGTTCCCTCGTCGTTTTCGAAGAAGTAAGGTCCAGTCACACCTTCGGACCAAAGAGCGCACCAAACAGTGACTTTTTCTGGATGTAATGGCCACTCTTCAATTACATGAGGATTCCCAGAACCCCAAATACGACAATTTTGTTTATTAACATACCCACCGACTGAGAAATGTGATTCATAACCATAAATCATAATCTCCTCTTAAAGCACGATATGTGACTGTGCCAGAATCACCATTTTTGTAGTAGGTTTTTAAAAATTTGTACGCGTTGTGTGATAGTTAAGCGATCCATTTTAGTCAACTGTCAGACTTCCAACTGAAAAGAAAAAAAATTGGTTTAACAACTTAGTTTGATAGCCCTATACTTTTGAAACCACGAAATGGATAACCCTATACATCAACTACACACACACAGAAAAAACAACAAACGAAAAGAAATACGAAGTGTGCTGGTAAAAAAGAAATCATTGCACAATGTTCTTTGTCGCATACACTCGCTCTGATCTCACTTTAACATCGTGTAGCATTGATATAGCACGAACTGTTATAGCTTCTTTGCTTGACTCAAATAATGGTTTACGCAGACGGACTGTCACCAAGAATGTGTACACTATCTAGGGACGTAGGTCAATATTTCAAGGGTTGGATGATAAACTATGACACTCAGTCTCATTTCGTGTTGAAAAATAAAAGATACAAATATTTACTCGATTTTATATTTAACCTTATCGCTTTAATTGCTACAAAAAAAAACCGCTAAAGACAATTGTTAGACATCTTGCGTTCGCAGACTCCATTAATTATCCCAATCTACCACATTAACCGTAACGGCTAAGATTATATTTGCAGACGTTAGCCAATTTGACTAAAATTGCTTTCAATTTAAGATGTAAATTGATTTCGGGTACCTTACAAATATTTCTGCCCTCCATCATCATTCAAATTGTGTTTGGAAGATCACACCACTTAATGGTAATGGCATATTGGCTATTTACATTCTTATTCCTTTGGACGTTGTGTGAGGTCAAAAACGAGGAGTGTTCCGAACAACCTTAACTATTTTCCATTTATGATCAATATCATATTGTATGGCAACAACAGCGACTGCCCCGCCATTGCCATCGCGCATTTTTATGGCCATGAAAGTGCTACTTCCAAGTTAAGTGCCTCCAAGAACCACAATATCAGACATCAGGCATGGCCAAAGCTGCCATTTCGGACAATGATTGACTTTTTACTGTCATGCATTTTTATGATCATTTATGGTGGAATGCCGTTGCTTTATGATATTTTAGTGTCGATTTTATAATAGTCATGCCACCATCACCGCGAACGCGGACGCCGACGATGAAGACGAAGTCGAAGTCGAAGATGAACAAGACTGGCCAGAAACAAAAACACCATTTACCTCTTTTAGCCTTTTATAATTTCTTTTGTTAAACACTTTTTAACGCTATTTACGAATACGTGAGTGTGTGTGTGTGAGTATTGACGTATCTACTTATGTATCCCATTATGGAACCAATAGTACATATTTTTGTTGTTGTCTGCTGCATAAACATGCAAAGTGCAGAACCATACAAAACAGTAATGGGCAACAACAAGTGGAAATGTGGTTCAAGTCGATACAAGTGGACCCTTCACTATCCTTCAATACATTACTTACTGCTGCAACAAAGAGTTTCAGGGCGGAATAATTTTAGGCACCAGAACAATCACCCCAATTGAAAAATTAACAGCCTGTTTCCGTAAAACGAATTTGTTCGTTAGTTACAAATCGTCCATATTGCAAGTGTTATAAAATGGGTTTCAGACATTATTCAATTCTGCTTTTGAGCTATATGTTAGATATCGACATTTGGAACACAATCCCAAAACAATAAGCTCTCTTTACTCAGAAAAATCCATTTTATTGCGCGTTAAATTTTTAAAATTTACAACGAACGAACCAATTCGTTTTATGGAAACAGACTGTTAATTTATCCCTAAAAATTATGCATGGAACAGGATTTTTTTGGAGATTTTATGATTTTATATACAGCCTGATTTTTATAAAACCAATGGGTCTTTCGTTTCGTTAAAATAACGAACAGAAATTCCACTTCGTCAGTTTGGGTTTGTGTAACACGAAAGTCTCTTTTAAAATTCTAATTGGCATTTTTTTCTAATACATTTTTGTGTGTATTGGTTGTGTGTAAGTTGGCATCACTTTTTTAACTGGCGGCCATTTTGTCACCTGTCAAGTGATTAATATTTAGTTTGGTTTGCCATTTCATCATGAACAGGTTGACAAAAGAACAACGCTTGCAAATCGTGCAAATTTATTTCGAAAGTAATGGTTCAGTTAGCGAAGTTCACCGCAAGCTCCGTCCGAATGAATCGATTAGCCACCGTGCACAGCAATTGGAGCTTTGTCCATCAACTTTATGGAAGATTTTGCGCAAAGATCTTGGCTTGCGACCTTACAAGATCCAGCTTGTGCAAGAATTAAAGCCGCGAGACCATGCAATGCGTCGTGATTTTGGTGTATGGGCCGAAAATGAGATTCATCTCGATGCTGATTTTCATCACAAAATTTTGTTCATTGAAACTGGACCTGTAGAATTGGCTTTATTCGAGCCAGCCGCGGCGGCCACATGCCCGAAATCATATTTAAACATTAATGGCATAAAATTATCCTTCCAATAAAGCTAAATTGATGGACATTAAAGCGATTGTGTTTTATTTCAATTCGAAGTTCTATACCTCAATAAAAAACACCCTTTAGTTTCGGCTGCAGACGTTTCTGTTAGTCTCAGACATATACTTTTTATAAAAACTGCCTGTTAATTTCACATTTTTACCGGGGCTTAGTTGCATTATGAAATCAGATCCCAAATGTTAGTGCGAAATTAATCCCCATTAATCCCCATGTGGGTCCTATTTTGGGTTTTACATACGAATTAATAAAACATGGGAAGAAGCGAAATTAAACGCAAACAATAGATTGAGTTGTAAATGTCTTGTAAAAGCCGAATTACGAGATCGTTGTGGTAATTATAACTCGAACTCTAAAACGAAAATATGCCCCAATTTTACACATGGAACAACTAAGCGAATCATTGCCTGTTTTTGGGGTGTATTTTCATACCATGGGGGCTATTTTTTTTTTGCATTTTTGTGGTGTAGTTTCCTGGGTCTACTTTCATAATGCAGATAGACCCCAAATTAGGCGCGGACCTAAGGACCTAATTTCCTGGCGCCCTGTTATAGCTCTTGGTATATTCCGATCCACAGGATCACAATCTATTCTATTTCTGGTTATCACATTTTATCCTATTACTTTTCTCAGTGGCCTAGTTGTTAACATCAGAGCCAGCAACACTTAAATGCACAAGATCCTTTTTGGATTCAGTTCAGTATTGGATCGCATACATTACATATCGAGTTTTTTTTTACAGAAGTCCAAATTTGAAAAGGGATGCTATACTGGTTGCGACGCCCTTCACAACACTACTTCAACTAGTCTAGAAGATTGTCCGAACAGTGAAATTGTTGTTGCTGGGGATTTCAATGTCCACACACATTCTTGGCTTTCTAATTCGAGTTATACATGCCCGGCTCTGAGATTTTCACTGCGCAACTAGGAAACGAACCATCCCCATTCTTAACCTCACAGCCTGAAGAGTATAACAACCTAACATGCCAGCACCTAACCCTGTGGATGATCGGCAGTAACTATGGTTTCCGTACCAACCGAATTACGGGAGACCTAATGGCCTTCGTTTCTGAACAATGAAATCGAGCCATTCGTCGGTGACAGCAAGGTCGTGGCGTTTGATAGGGCTTGGAACGGTGCACTCATATCGAAACTTATTGTGTTTGGTGTTTGTAATGACTTCTCTCGATTCATACACGCTGCGAAAAAATGGCCATTTTAACAATTTTCAGCAAACAAATTCGAATCAAACATATACAGGGTCCGCCAAATAACTTTTTTTTTTGAAAATTCTATAAAAAAAAACTACTGTATATTTTCTCAAATTTCTTTTTTTATTTGAAAGTACAATCCTTCCGGTTAATAATGGAAAATAATTTCATTCAAATGGCTGGCCAAGCAGTAGCCTAACGACATCAGCTCTGCGGCTGATAATGCGATCTTCAAAAATAGGGCGCAAAACATCGTGTGTAGCTTCGGCTGTGTGGCACGTAGCGGCGTCCTGTTGAAACCAAATGTTGCCAGTGTTCTCCTCTTCAATTTTTGTAAACAAAAATTCGTTGAACATGGCCCGACAACGAAATAAGCACTAGTTGTAAAAAAAACATTAGATGGCGAACCCTTTATATATTTTCACATACCACAAACATTAACTTGTTTGTGGTTTATGAATATCAAATCATACAGTTTTGTACTACTTTTTATTTTTTTCAATTTGTGAATCTCTATATATCAATTTGTCGGTTATTGTTATTATCTTAAAGAGCGTAGGGGCAAAAAAATAATAATTAAACAGAAAAAACGAAAGCAGCTACAAATACACACGTAATCGCACTCAAATGTTGTGCTATGTTAGGTTAGGTTAGGTTGAATGTAGGATCGGTCATGTACCATGACCGTCTCATGTGGTTGACCGTCTCATGTGGTTTCTTCTACAAAATTCCCTTGCTAAATTTAATAACTTTTCTTTCGGTTTTTTCCCACACAGTCTAATACTTCTTCTCAAATACTATAGTAGCAAATGAGGTTTACTTGCAGCCAACTAAACTTTGTTGCGAAGCAAATAAGTTTTACTTGATACAACCGCAAAACACGCGACTTACTTGATTGGCAACAATAAAAAAGACAGATTTTTTCAGCGTATTTCGAGTTTTCTCAGAGATCGCTCTATCGAGCATAAATTAACCGCAGGAATGCCACAAGGTTAAATATATAACTCTAGGATTTTACGAGACCCAGATGCGAAAATTTGGCTTGTTAACGTAGCCACTGAGGCTGAAATAGGCCTCATCAGTCAATATGATTTTTCGATGGAATTCCGGATTATTTTCATGCTTTTTGATATTAAAAATCTTAAGACGCAAGACTTAACGTTTGTGGAATGCCCAATCCCAAAGAACGACGAGGAATGGACAAATCTGGGTTATCTTAAACACTGTGGGCTACAGCAGCAATATTATCAATTGTTCTTGAGCGACGTGCACGGGTTTTATTCTTCACATCACTAACTTGTCCCAACAGCTCGAATTTTTCCACCAATTTCTGTACCCAAACCAAAAATGCTTTAGTTTTGCGAACTGTGACTGCAAGATTTTCACCATTTTTGTAGTGAATTTTAATAATTTCAATGCGTTGTTGAACCGTGTCTCGTTACAGTTTCTACGTGTCAAATGTCAACGAATAAAAGCTTCAACAGTGACAGCTATAGAAAACCCAGGTGATTTAAAATAACACTTCTTGTTGGAGAATCCTGCATTTTTGTTTACGAATTTGAATAAGTAATTGTTTTGAAGATTTGATCTAGGATTTGAAAACTGCCGCCGTCAAAATATTTACGAGTTTAATAATTTAATAATGTTCAGGAATTGGAACCGCGACTTAAATGAAATACCAGCTTAGGACTTTTGTATCTAATTTCATGGTAAACTGTGGTCCCAAATTCATTATTTTGCGAAGATCTTCCAAAAAATTAAAATTGGAAATAGTTTGTTCTTTACAGCAACTCTATAAGCAATTAAAAAAATGTAATGCAAAAAATAGGGTGGCAACACTGCAATACTGAATGGTATCTAAAGATTGCAGTTTAACTAAGTGGGATTAATTCGGGGTTAAAGCAGTGATACGAATTAATTAAAATCATGGTGGGAAAAGAAATTAAGAAAGTAGAAATTGTAGCCAAACAAAATTTTATTTAACATTTTGTGATTATTGAGGTCCTGTCAATATTCTTAAGTGCATAGAGAAAATGTTAAAAATACACATTGTATGCTACCAGTTCATCAAATCTGATTAATTGGCTGTGAAGGACAATTAACCTATGCATGTTGTTAATATCCCCCTGCCGACTTCGTTTTTATCTTTCAGGCCTATGTTTTATGTAGGCCACCTCCTCAAGAACCTCAATAAGTGGCAACAAACGAAACGATCGACTTAATGCACATCACAAACCTACACTGATGAGTATACACAAAAAAAAGTGATCAACGCTCAACAATGAAAAGTAAAAGAAAAGAAAATACAAAACTCACCATCGGCCGGTCGGTCGCTTAGTCGAGAACAAGTGAATTTGAATAGTACCTAATCAAACATTCTATCATTATTATAGCACCTTGTTGATCAATAATTGCCTTCACGACTACGGAACGACTAAATGGACATTAATGGCATGTTGGCCGTGCAAAATGCAAACAACTGTAGTAATAACAACAACAACAGCGGCAGCAGCAGCAACAATGACGACGACGCCAAGAACAACAACTATGACTTAATGCCAGTCTAGAGTGCCTCCACCTTCTCCTCGCTCCTCTATTGCAGGATAAATGATAATGCTGTGATATGGGATGAGAGCAAACAAAAACGAAAAAAGAAACCCCAAGAAACAGCTCGACAACAAAGAGGTTGTTATACTCTCGTATTGTGCGACTGCCCGCCATTGACCATGATGGCGGGGCAGATGAGAAATGGTGGTGGTGTTGGTCGTTTGTTCGGTTGTTGTTTGCACTGCAGTAAAAGTGTAGGAAATGCAAATCAGAGTGTTATGTTGTTACTGTTGTTTTTGCTAATGCTTTACAATTTTGCAAAATGATGTATCTTTACTTTATAAATACAACAACAACAATAACATCGGCAAGAAAAGTCAACAACAGCAAAGTACTTTGGTTATCATCATAATCCTTTCTGCGTATAACCACCAAGTGCAGTTACAGCTCCTTAATGGCTCCAACAACTTGTATTTGAAAATCAGCCGTCCAGCGAAAACCTCACACAGTGATTTCAAATGGAAAGACAATGTGGCAAACGGGAAAAAATGGAAAATTCATAAATCGCGTATTTTTTGGGGGGTTATGACCCTAAACATCGGATTTGTTGCATTGACCACAACAACATGCAAATTTAGGGTGATTTTTCACATCGTTCATTTTGAAATTGGGGTAATTTATCACTTTTGAATGGAGGGGTTATTTTTCAAATGTGACATTTAAGGTCGTAACCCCAAAAACATCAACAAACATCAAAACGAAAAATTCCCCAAAATTAAAAAATTGGGGAAGTTTTTATTTTTAAATTTTCATATGAGAAACACCCCAAAAAAGAAAAATTAAATATTACCTAAAAGTTATGAAAAACTCCCCAATTTGTCATTATAAAAAATTCTCCAATTTTGTATGAGATTTGTTGTGGAACTCTTCCTTTTTTTTGGGCATTTTTCAGTCTAAATTTTAGATAAAATTTCCCATTTCTTTAAACCTGTCATCTCTGCAAACGACTTCTCGTTTTGTATATTTTATTCAGAGGCCACTGTTAATACGATTAAAGGTCTAGGGAAGGAAATTCTGTCGGGACCACGAGGAATTTTTCATATAATATTTGGGGTATTTTTCAGAGTTCTTGGGGATTTTATTCATTTATTTTTCTGAATTCTTCATTTTGGGCATTTTTCCTAGAGCTACCACTCAAATCTCCATTATTAGCCCACTTTTATGTAAAATACTGCAAACTCCGTTTCGGCTAACGTGGACCACAACATAAGACGTGGACTTCAACGATATGCGGTTTTAGCACAATTGCTTGCCATAACACACAGTGCTCGCGAAATTACTTGTTGTTTCGTACCAAGTTCAGTAATCGTGTTGTCAGTCGTCTTGTCGATGCCAATTGGCCACCATGTACCTGATATTTGACACCGTTAGATTTTTTTTGATGCGGTACCGATATTTTGCAATCTATTCGCTTGTTAGCCGGTACAATATCGAGCAAGACATTCGTGGAGCCAAAACCGCCAGCAAGGTCTTGGAAAATAGGATTGCCACTTGAATTAACTTATGGTACAGAAATAATGGGAACTTTTGCTCTTTCACAAGAAAAAAAAAAATATTATAAAATAAAATAAGGGCAAAAAAAGGATTTTTATTAATTTTAGTTTTCTGTTTTCTATTAATTAGAATACAAAGTAAATTTATTTTCTAGTTTTGGGTCCAAGGATAAACTGGGTGACACAGACAGGCTAGATTTGTGCAGCGACGAAAACAAAAATTAAAAAAAAACTCTTATTTCGACCACCCTTTACACAAAAGTGTTGCTAAAGTCCCGTAATACATAATCCGTACGTTTCTTGGCTCAATACGAATGGTAATATCCGATGGAAAGTCGATCAGTTGAAGATGGCCGGAAAAACGCAAACCGAATTTCAATTAAAATTAATTATTTGCAAGCGTTTAACGATGCCCAAACAATATACATATTAGTTAATTGAATTTATAGTTTAATTAAATCTATAATTTTTTTTTTATATGAATTAAGCAAAATCATTAACTTTGCGATTCATATGGACTTCCAGTCACAAAAGGTATTGTGGGCTGTGCAAAGTCGATTCAGATCTATTGATAGAAACACAGATGGAAGCTCTTAATCTTGGCACTTAAGCGAGTCTTCATACTTTCAGGGCACATATTCGATCCTGGCCGAGAAAGCATATACTCTAGGGGGACGACTCGCCAAAGTCTACATAACCTGAAAAAAGTCAATTACTAGAGTCTGATAGATCACAGTGGATACAGAAGTTACCTACACAAATATGAGCATGATTTCTTAACATGACCGAATGTAATGGAATAATAGTAAAGTTCCATTGAATAGGACAAGGCTCTACTACAGCGAGAGGCTGGTAGAGAGTATAGCTGGAAAATGATCTGGTGTTGTGTGAGTCATACAACTTAAGCTTTAAGTGGAGGAGTGAATAAGAATAATAGAGAATCACTGAGTCTCAATTGTCATTTCCGTAGAGAGTGGCGAAGGTCGTATTAGTTGGTAAGAATCCCATATAAAGTAGGACAACTACCATCCCCCAAAAAGGGATTGCCACATGAATATGAATGTCATCGAAGGTGGTTCTATCCTTAATATTGTATACCTTAACATCTGAGGATTTATGCCGGTTACACCTTCCAATCCATGACATGATGGAGGCAGATACCATTGCGAAGTCACGTTAATATCATTCGAAAAGAAACGAGAATTAATTGATGAGATTTGGCCTAGTGTCAAACATGAAGTCGTCGATTAGGAAAAGAGCAGATGAAGATTTCACCTCGTCCTCAACGGTTGGTATCACATAGAAGAACCAGCCAATGACCTTCTCGATGGCATTTCCAAATTATTTATGAAAGTAGCTAGACGATCAATGTTCAAACTACTCCAGAAACTACTTTCTATCGCTAGGACACTCGCTAGTCCGGACAGCTCAATGTTTTGGACAGTTTTCAAATTTTACCTCTGTAGTCGGGAAATCCATTTTCTTTGTTGGTTTCGCAGCTTTTGTAGGATATTTTCAAGTTAGCCCATCAACAATAAAACAAATATGAATAGAACATATTCAACGCTGTCAATTATTAATAATTCTGTCAATTTTTGAAACATTTAAGATAATGCTTGGGCATACTCAAGGCACATTTACAAGGTAATCGCATCAGGTACAACAAAGACAACACTACAATAACAACATGCAATTTGTTTTTGATTAGACAACGAAACTGTCAGAGACATCTGATTGAAGTTGTTATGAAAATGTCAACAAATTCTATATTGTTGATTGATTGTTGACAAATATAAAACGAATAAAAAGAAATGAAAAAACACATTTAAAAATATGGAATACAAATTAAATTTTTATAATTCAATTCAAAATAAAAAACCAATAACGAATGAATTTGAATTTTCAAACGTCATATTCAAAATATAAATAAAACGTCATTTCTAAATGACACATTCGCTTACAGACCAAATGAAAAAAATAAAATATCAGCTGATTGTCAAGATTACCTTGTAAATGTGCCTTGGGCATACTGAAGGGAACATAGACTCTGATAGTGTTATTGGAGAAATCCACATAAATAAATATGTATGACATATTTATGGCTTCAAATATAAATTAATTTTGGATACATTTTTCTTTGTGCGGCTTTTGAGCTCCGGTTTAAATTTTTTCTAAAACAAAATTTCCTTCTCAGTCGCATTTCTCGGTTTTGCCGGTAAAATAGCTCTTGCAAAGAGTCCTGTTGCATTTTATTTTGAAATATTGTCTTCAACTTTGTGGATTTCCCATATTGATATATTTACCAATTTTTATAATTAAAGTTGATTTGAAATCAGAAGCTGATAAAGGGGAAAATTTTATATTTCGACAAAAGAATAGGAAAGTGAATTTGGGCGAGTGTGGGGAGATTGAGCAGTGTAGATGTTGTCGGAAGACCAAAATGTCAAAAGCCCTAGCAATGGCATGAACTCTTATGTAGATGGAGTTCTAATATAGCGTACTATTCGATCCAGAAGACACTGTTGTAAAGGAACCCTAGTGTTGCTCGTAGAATGACAATTACCAAGAACTACAAAGAAGCACCTTAAAAATAATTAGGCTGCAGTTGCCTATGGCCTACCGGCTGAGCTGATTAACACTTGAGCCGAAGCGTTGGTTAGGAAAATAAGTTCTACTGGTAGTTGCTTGAAAGGTTCACACGGAGTATTCTGTTACCTATTGAAGTCCCATGCCAATAACCTTATTGGATGTAACCAGTATGCTTCGATATCTAGAAAATCTACAACAGACCTAATGAAAGCCTGATAAGTCCCAAATATGCTCCTTGCTTACGCTGATGGCATTGAAATCATGTGGCGAAATAGAATGTGGAACTACTGATGAACGAGGACAAAACCAATGATCCTGCTTAAATATCCCAGCGACAGATTAAATACTGACATTTCCATTTTCGACCACTGTGCATCAATTCGTTCACTCTGCCAAGTGGATTGCCGTCTGGTCATTTATTGACTTCGACCAGCCGTCGTCATTCATGTGGTGTTTCTGCTCCGTCCACCATTTATTATAATTTGCACGCGAATTATTAAAGATTAATCCGATTTAAAGCCAAGGCTAAGATGTACTGTTGGGGGTTTCGTATGGAGAGCAGCGTCGCATTAAACAGAAAATATCAAGAGGGATGTGAACGCAATAGAACAGGAAGAAAATTATATTATTAGCATTTGACATGCAATCAGACAAGTGTTTTCCAAGCTGTTCTTCGAATTGTGCCCATTGCAGTTGGCCATGGCTGAGTCAATGGACGGCTGTCTGACGTGAACATCGAGAGTTTTGCAGTTGCATGCATACGGACACCGATAGACGCACTCAAATTAGTTCGTTACATTTGTCGATTTGACAAAGGAAACTAAGTAAATGTTTGTTTTTCTCTTCGCTGTAATGCGAATACGCGACAGGAAATGATTAACAGGAAGTCTTGTGCATTAAACAAATGGGCTAACAAATGTCCAAACAACAAGGATTGAACTGAAATTGTAAATACAATTGATGATCAGACCAAACATATTGTTGTTGACTTTCTTCTTAGAGTCTTTAGATTTGCGAACAATGAATGGTGTGGTGGTTAGACATTGACAAGAGTATAATCTTTAATTTCCATTTTCTTTCCAGGTACAAGCAAATCATGAAACTGCGTTTCAATGTATAATTGGGGCAAACTGGCCTGTTTTAATTCCCCAAAAATTAGCGTCCTCCATGGCAAACGTTATTAATTGCCCTCCACTTATGGTTTGTGGCAATAAATTTGGCGCATTTGTCGTATTGCCGGCTGCCTTTACTCAAGATTCTCCAAATTTATTGAAATGCATCGAAATAAAATAACATTTTATTATGATTAACAATAATTCGGTAGAATTGCTTTGTTTTACAGCCAAACAACAGCGACAGCGTCAACGTCAACCGAGCCAATGAAAGGATTCATTTGCATATTTTGTTAAATCATTTGAATTGAGCGCAACTTTTATTGCAACACGAAGCAACCAAAACCAAACGGCAAGAAAGTCTGGCGGGTTTTATTG
The DNA here is from genome assembly GCA_958296145.1 of Hydrotaea cyrtoneurina. NCBI lineage: Eukaryota > Metazoa > Arthropoda > Insecta > Diptera > Muscidae > Hydrotaea > Hydrotaea cyrtoneurina. The sequence continues at coordinate 46,283,418 of OY282516.1, read as the reverse complement.
TCGCTGCGAATGGGCCTTATAAATAATTAAAAGTTTCATTGTAACACCTTAACGACGACAGCAGTCGTAACTCTTCGGTTCAATTAATTTCGTTTAATGAGTTTCTTCCATCGATTTCATGACGATAATTTGATTTTTATTACGCCTGAGCTGCAGTGGTTTTCGAGGAGGTGTCATGAAAGGAACTCAAAGTGAAGTTATATAAGATGTTGTGATATTAAACGGAAACAAAGTGTTAGGCAAATATTCCATAAGAGCAAGACATTCATCTTCCGCTATTTATGTTTCCATTCAAATAGATTTGATACACATTGAATTAGACGGAGTGGCAGGGAATTTAGTTATCTGTCTTTTTAATGTTTGCATAAAAGTAAATCGCGTGTTTGGAACTTGTATCAATATTCCGATCGAGGGAGGGAAATATTTAATTGAACGTTGTCATAGAGGCGGCGTGACCCACACGACTTAACATTAAGGGTTTTTTTTCTTACATTATTATAATTGGGATATTTCGAAATTTTTTTTGGGGACATTTTCTTGTTGGTCTGTTTTGGGAATTTTTCATTTAAGTTTGGGAATTCTATATTTTGGTCATTTTTTTGTTGTGTATTTTTGGGTGAATTTTGCAATTTGGGGCATTTTTCATAGAGCCGGGGGATTTTTTGTTACATTATTATAATTGGGATATTTCGAAATTTTTTTTTTGGGACATTTTCTTGTTGGTCTGTTTGGGGAATTTTTGATTTATGTTTGGGAATTCTATATTTGGGTCATATTATTTGTTTATTTTTGGGTGAATTTTGCAATTGGGGCATTTTTCATAGAGCCGGGGGATTTTTTGTTACATTATAATAATTGGGATATTTCGAAATTTTTTTTTGGGACATTTTCTTGTTGGTCTGTTTGGGGAATTTTTCATTGATGTATGGGAATTCTATATCTGGTTCATTTTTTGTTGTTTATTTTTGGGTGAATTTTGCAATTGGGGCATTTTTCATAGAGCCGCCTGTGACATATTTCGAGAAAATGTCATAGGGTGTAAAGTGTAGAAGGGCGATATCAGATATATTGTGTCGCTCCTTTTTAATTTTGTACTGTTTTGCATTTAAATACTAAAGAACATTCCGAGTAAAATTTATTATTTTTTTTACTGATATTCACTGATTTTTTAACATTTTTAGTATATATGATTAGCGTCTGTAAGAAATAAATGAAATTAAATGAAACTAAAATTTATATAATAAATTAAATTAATGTACGCGGTATTTCGGTAGCTGTCACATTTGAAGCTTTTATTCTTTGACATTTGACAAGTAGAAACTACGCCATTACTAAAAATGGAACGATACACGCTCATTGGCGTTACTAGACAATTTGCCCGGGTGGCTATAGTCCCTGTTGTTGGTGCATTGTACTTCTTTCGCAACCCACAGATCTGATTTATGGGGGGTGCTTAGCACCTCTCTTCCTACGCCAATGTACACGCTTCAACAACGCATTGAAATACGACGTGAAGCCCTTTGTCGGACCGCAATACAGAAATTGGTGGGAAAATTCTAGCTGTTGAGACAAGTCAGTGATGTGAAGAATAAAACCCGTGCACGTCGCTCAAGAACAACTGAGAATATTGTTGCTGTAGCCCAGAGTGTTGAAGAAAACCCAGGTTGGTTCATTCCTCGTCGTTGTTTGGGATTGGGAATTCCACAAACGTCATTACACCGAATTTTGCACTCAAGCCAGTCGATCATCAACATCGTCGTGTCTTTGCTGATTGGGTCCTTGAAATGCATGAAAATGATCCGGAATTCCATCGAAAAATCATCTTGACTGATGAGGCCCATTTCCACTTTGGTGGCTACGTCAACAGGCAAAATTGCCGCATCTGGGGCTCTGAAAACCCAAGAGTTATTGTTGAGAAGCCTCTCCATCTTCAAGGAGTGACTGTTTGGAGCGGTTTATGTTCCGGCGGGGCCATTGGACCTTACTTTTTCGAAAATGAGGTTGAATCAACAGTTATGGTGGATGGATTGCGCTATCGAGAGATGATTAATGACTTTTTTATGGCCGGAGTTGGATGATATTGATCTGGACAACGTTTACTTTCAACAAGATGGCGCTACGTGCCACACAAGCAACGAAACCATTGCTCTTTTACGGGAAAAGTTTTCGGACCGCGTTATCTATCGAAGAGGTGATCACGAGTGGTCACCGAGATCTTGTGATTTCACACCTTGCGACTTCTTCTTTTTGGGTCTCGTGAAAGATAAGGTCTACGCCAAGGATTGAAGCTACGACCACATGCCGCCGCTTTGTTAGTAACACAGATTTGACATTGGTAAATTTTTCATGTTGGCTTTTTTGGGATTTTTTTTATTTGTGGGCTACTTTATATTAAACCTAAAACCTAAATTCATTTTTGGAAGATGTATTCATAATTTAAGAAGGTGTATCAAAACAGGTAGCGGATGGAAGACTGACATCCCCGACATCTCGGAGCAAGAGGCTTAGGTATACTAGCCGTTGTTTGGTTACCAGCTACCACATTTGCTTGTTTACAGAGAATACTGAATGTCAATAATTGTACCAGTTCTTTGCAGTGCAACTGTGGGAACACGTTTAGGTGATTTGTAGAACAATAAAATAATGCCCTAAGCCATATCTTCATTGAATTTTATCTTCCACTTGTTGAAGTAGTTTTGGTAATTCTTCAAATATGTGCATAATCTTTTGAAGAAAGCCTTTGAAAGTTTTCCAACACATATAAGTGCCCCATAATCTACGACAGAAAGCTGCGTCTCGATTTTATAGACTACTGAAATCACCCGTAAAAATAAAGAACAATGGAGACAATAAAACAGAGTCTGCGAAATAGATCTAGGAGTTGATTTGCAGTCTTTAAAGTTTCTGAGTATAAATATGAATATTAATGGTCAATTTGTAGATCAGAGCGTCATGCCGAATGCTTTTTCGATATCCAACAAAGCTATTCCTAGGCATTGTTTACTTTATTCAAATTTAGAGGAGTTCGTTTATCAGTGATTGCCTCTAATATATTTCAGTACATTTGTGGATATAATTGTTAACCAGTTTTTAATTGTTATAATATGAAAGTTAATGAGATTGTTTAGCTGGTTTGTAATGTACTGAATTAACCGCTTTCTGTTGACATCCGGACAGCGTTAAAACTTATGGATGAACTTGTTCTTTTGTCTTAATATTTGATTAGGTCCGAAATATCTCTGTCATTAGTATTTTAACGAAAACATTTTTTTTTTTGAAAAATATAGGTGATGAGGTACAATGTGAACTATCCGGTCTAACCGATATCAAAACTCTAGATGTCGATCGGATCTGCCATCAACAAGAATAATGACTTCAGCCTTGACACAAAACAAACAAATAGATTCTACTTTGCGCTATACCAACCGATGATTAAGTCTTCTCTTGAAGAGAAATCATCGAACCCGTATGAGCGTCCCTATTTAAGACTACCTAAATGAGACTAGTGGCCGTCTGTACATTGAGGGAAATAAAAAAATGAGATTCGTAGGTGGAATGGTTAAAAGGTCATGCCGACTCAAATAGTTCAAATAGGCGTTTCACAAATATATTGCCAATATTTTTTTATGTTTTTTTTTTGTTTTTGAGAAAACTAATACAAAAATTGTGTGGTATTTACAGAATTCATGTATTTTCAACAATAGTTTTGTCATAACAAGGAACTACTTTAAAAAAACTATGGATTTATTTTGTTTTATGTGTGAGTTTAGCTGATTCAGTTTCACCCTTCATTGTCTTGGTACTCGTCTTAGGAAATTTCTTGATGAACTCATAAAGGAAAAAATGTGAAAATAAGAGTTTTCAACTCGAAAATTCCCGGGACATTTACCGATTTTTTACTTCCCGATTTGTGGGATTTTTGAAACTGTGAGCTATTTTTACAACTGTGATTGTGGTTTTTAACCCGATAATTATAAGATTTTTTTGTCATTCCTGAACTAGTTGATTTTATTTCATTTAAATTGTAGAATAGTTTTTTTGAGACATACTTCTGCCTCTGCGAAAAGATTTAGTTTGTCTGTCCCTTAGGATGGTTTTTGTTACTTTTTGAAAGTTTCCAACCAGCAGAAATACCATGGCAGTAAGAGAACTCAGTGGATTGAAACAAAATCGTATTTTCAGTACCTCTTGGAAGTCTAGTATTTGGAAGGAACTAAAAAAACGGAAAAACAATGGACTAAATATAAAATATTTAGAAGTAAATATTGTTTTGTTGAAAAAATATTCACTTACATACTTAAGTTGGCTCTACAACCTGTAGTTGGTCCTGTCCGGCTTAGTAAATGATTTCCAAGCATTTCGGTCTTCTGCTTGGCTTCTCCAGTTCGTCACACAATATTCAAAAATTTGAAAAATTATATTCGAAAAAATATTTGCCTTCATCGGTGTTAATATTCTGATGTTACAAATACAGCAAACAGCTAAGCGTACCTTCTGGCCTATGCCGGTCATAGTGTACACCTTCAATGTTCCTCCACAAGGAACCTGAAACAACCCACATGGATGCCATACAAACATTCGTAGTTGTTGGTACACGTACGAGTAAATATATCCATCTGTGGTAAGTATTTCCCGAAAGCCATAACTCGTTAAAATCCAATTAGGTAAGTTTTTGGTCATAAAGCATTTGGTCATAAACTACTGTTTAATAACAGCAATGCTGTGCTACCTTCCTACTGCTATTGCAACTACTGCCGCCAACTATCCAGAACCACATACTCGTACTCCCAGCCATTGCATGGTTTCCATTTGCAACCTAAGGCTCGCCGCTCGCTGCTGTTGTTGCCACCGCCTCATGTCGTTTTGGCAATAACAGGAGTTCGAACAACACTCGCCATGTAGTGGCGGGAGGAGGGGCAGCTGCAGCAGCAGCACGTTGTCTGTTGTGGAGGCTGTAAACACCCTTTTCTCATATTAAATGATGACCTTGCAATAAGGAAGTTCTATTTTTTCTCCGTAACAAAAAGAAAACTGGCGAAAAGTAAAGGAGAAAAAAATATGTGTAAACTCGAAATTACCGCAACTTAAGTCACACAAAAAAAAATTTGTCTCACATTATTTGTGTTTGGGGCCACAACTTGGTTCGCCGTAATGACTGTGCAGAGGAGAGGAGTGTTGTTCAGTGTCTCTCTTCCTTTGACACGATCATTTATTTTGTATTGTTGTTGTCGGAGGGGCTGGCTGTTGTTGTCGATTGTGTGTGTGTGTGTGTGTGTATGGGGATGTCAGTGTCTGAAAGATGCCATTATTTATGATCACAATTAAGTTGTGAATTCTCAAGACATCATCAATTGCAAATCTCTGAAAGGAGACCTTAAAAAATGTACTCGTAATTACAGTTAAACAACATCGAATGTTACGACTATTGCTCCCCCACACAAAAACAAAAATACAAACAACATACATTAGGGTGGCAATTGTTTCTTTGCACAATAATTATATTCTGACAACTAACGCATCAGAAGTTTTTAAAACTGCAAATCCGATTGAAATGAAATTTACTAAAAAAAATAAACTCTTTATGATAAACCTCATTCAATTTATGATGTTCCCGTTTAAAGACAAATTCATCCAACCAACCCTTCGTTGTCAATTTCAAAGAGTTGAGAAGCGAATTACGAAGCGGAAGACCATATGCCTTGAAATGCTGAAATTTAAATTGTGGACCACAGTGGGAATTTCTTAAAAAAAATATCTCCAAGAAGGAAACAGTTTGTAATTTTTTAAAAATTCATCAATGTTTAGATATGTTTAAGAATATGCACATTTTATTTTTATGTTCAGCAAAAAAAAAAATAATATCGTACTTCTTCTATTTTTTTATTTTTAGAATTGTTTCTTGACTGAAATCGGACTTCAAATTATTTAGTTATAATCAAAAAACTGCGGACGGGTAAAAAGAAAAATTTTTTTTTGTTTAGAATGAGGATTTCTTGTTTTCAATGAGAGACCGCCACAAAGTAAAATCATATTTTAATAAAACTTACACTAAACCAAAAAATTGTAAGAAACCACCGTAAAATTGATAATTTTACGCTACAAAATACGTCCAACAAGAAAATTATCAATTTTGATATTGAAGCAATATCAATTTGATATTTGGATTGATACGAAAACATGTAAAATTGATCATTTTAATGTGAAATGTAAAATGTAGTATTAATAAGATTAATGTTAATTTTATATGAATAAAATATCATTTTGATAGGAATAAAATATTAATTTGATATGAAAAAAATATTAATTTGATACGATTTAATGTGTAATTCATATTATATTTAATTTTTTATGTATACTCACATACAAACCCACATATATTCCTTTATTTAAATTAAACAATAATTTGTTTGTTGAAATAATTAGAGATATGTTTTATTGTAATTTTTTTAAAAATAACTTATATTTAAATATAAAAAAAAAACTTAAAATTTGTTTCTTTCTTTGTTTCTAATGAGAGTAGTTCCATCTAATATATAATACAAATGAATAGGCACACCTGTGAATAATTTTAAATTTAATATTTCAAAAAGGAGCGACTTTGAATGGAAACAAACAATATTTTATAAAATTATTTAAATTATTCACGGTCTTCCAAAAAACACTTACCGTATAGCCAGTAACATTTGTTATAGAAGACGATGTTGTATTGGAACCAAAATCTTGGGATTGGACCCATCCCAGAACTTTGGAATGACAGAATACGGTGGTAATATCGTCCTTAGGAAACTAGATTAGATTTTTAAAACAAATTTAGTATTGTTCGATAATAACATTAACAATTTTACATTCTTTAATTTCCAAATAGATATCTTTTCCCTCAGCTCTGCCTTCAAACCAATATTGTAAGTTTCAGGAAAAACCGCATTCAAATCGTCCTTATTAATGTATCTAAGACGGTCGTACGTAAAACCACAAGCTTTTGAAATAAAATAAAAAAAAATATTAAAAATATATGACTTCATATCAATTTCACATTTTTAATATCAAAATGTTCATATCAATTGTACATTTTTATATCAAAAATATATGAATTCATATCAATAACTTCACACATTTCCGTATTAAGAGCAGCATGATGAGACAATTATTTTTAACATTGCTATCCTAAATATAATAATTTGTGCACCTCACTGCCTGCGGTGAAGCATTTCTTTACTCTCTCTCTTGCTCGCTCATTTTTTAACACGTCATCATTCTCTTTTCACAGTCGCAGTGTGTGTGGCTGTGTGTTGTTGTTGTCATGTTCACAAAAAGAACAACAAACACACATAAAACGCAGATAGACATGTTTTTCTTCGACCGTTGTTTGACGGGCTTTTCAACTAGTTAACAATATTTTAATAAAAATAATTAAATATTATATTACTTACCATTAAGAGCATCAAATGCGTTCTTTAAATTGAACTCCTCGAGTAAATCCATTAATTTTCTGTTACCCTCATTGGCCACAGTTTCTGGGTCGACTTCGCCCGATAATGTGAAAATTGTTTCTGCACTTTGCTGATTTAATAAATCAGCCACTTGTTTTTCGGATATACATATATATAACTTCTTGTGTATTTTCCATTTTTTTTTTTATTTATAAATTAATATAATTATTTTTTTATTATGCGCGATTCACAACACCGTTTGTTTTATGTGATTTTCACAGTTTGTTTTAAGATGCTACTCAGTTTTTTCGATGAACTTGAAATTGACAGGTTCTCTTACAGTAAATAGAGCAACACATTTCGGAGAAATATAAAAAGGTGTAATGTTTTCATATCACATTATAAAGAATTAATATCAATTTCACATTTTTCTTATCAATTTCGATGTGAAATTAATCAATTACATTTTTAAATGTAAAATTTATATATGTTCTTGTAGAAGTGATATTGACATTAATTTGATATTACGAATTGATATGACAATGTAAAACATTATAATATCAATTTGATATTTTAACTATCAATCTAACGTTAAAAATATCAATCTAACATTAAAACACGTTAATTTAACGTTTTTCACGTTAGATTGATATTTTTCTTATCAAATTTCAAATATTTCCACTAAATGTGGATTTGATAAGAAAAAAATTTCAAATTGATATGCGGTTTTTTTTGGGTGTAGGCTTATTTTACTATAAACACAAATTGGGCAGAACTTGAGAACCGAGTTTTCCAACTTTGCAACCGTATAGCTCATCTCCGGCTAGACCCACTAGATTTGCCCGATTGAGTTGAATCATGTTACCAAGTTTGACGTTAAGCTTAGAAGACAGATTTCAATTTGGAAAAAATGTTCTTTTGTTTGTCAGCTGGAAATTCAAAATAACAAAATTACGTTCTTTGGACAAAAGTGTGTGACACTGCCCATACTTGTCACAACTTTAATCTATTATGTTTTATTTATAAGCTAACAAATATTGTAATTTTTTTGGTATATATCCATATATCTTATTCTCTCGGTTACTTTTACTCTCTTAAAGAGCGTAGAGGCAGAAAAAATAAGAAATTAGCTGCAACTACGAACAAGTTTTCATTCAAATATTGTACTTTCTTTAATTTAATAAGTTTATTCTGTATTTTTTCTCGACACTCTATTACTTCTGCCCAGGAACGAATAACAAGCTCCAAACACGCGATATACTTGTGTGCAAACATTTAAAAAAGACAGATTTTTCAGCGTGTATAAAGGGCGCATCCAATCCGTTTTTGTGTCGAATTCTGCAGAAATTCGATTATGCTTTATAACGTCAGATTTAGACGAACACATGGTTCCTAATTGGTTCTCACGTACAGCAGTCCGTTGCTTGGGGGGGCGTTGTTAGGCGCATTGTATCCACCCGGTGCTAAAATCACCGTGAGTTCAGGCCAGTGTGAAAAGTATTCACGTTAATCTGTAGGTGGCCGCCAATACTTTCGTGCTATGAAATTGTACAACCTAAACATTTTTATTTGTTTTTCTAATTAACGGATTACAATTTATCCATATTCGTTTTTTTTTACCATTTATTTTTCCTATCCTGTAATTGATGAATTCGTTTGGCAATTCCATGCAGCGTTTTAAGTGCCGCCTTACTGTACATCTATGCCACGGAACATACCTCAATGTTATTGTGTTGAACAATGATATCTGTGTATGTATGTGTATGTGCAAGAGCCATAGCTATGATCTCGTTCCGTTTGGAGGCAATCCAATCACATCAATTGTGAAAATCTTAAAGACCGCATGGGTTTTGTGTGTGGATGTGTGTGCGTCGCATTGTATTGGAAATTGTCTCATTTAGCATGGAAAACTTGTAACTTGTCCATAATTTATTGTTATTGTCATTGTCAGTACTTGTACATGCAGAGCTAAAGTTTTATCAATTTCCGTTCCATTAAGATGTCAACACTTTAAGTTACCGGCACCGGCTCCAGCACCAGCGCATGTTGGCGGAATCAGGCGTGCGCCTGTGAACTAGAGACTTGTAGTTGTTATTCATTCCCAGGCAAAGGAAAGATGGGACACTATTCAGTTTCTATGCCAGCATACGGCTGATGAGCTTCAAGTGGAGTAGATTAACAAAGTTTTGGTTTAGGTATTGACCCCCAGCTTTAGAGTTATTTGCTGGTTTGGTTTTTTTTTTTAGTAAGATGGTCAAGTTTGATTTAAAGTGGGATGATTCGTTTTAATCTTAATCTTAATATTAAGAAGATTAAATTATACATTTTAAGTTATTTCGTATTGTTTAAATAAATAAAAATACGATTATAATTTTCTTACAATGGAATTAAACATGAAAGACATTGTAAAATCCGAGTTTATATATATGTTTGGGAACATGTATGCTAGACCAAATATAATATGTTTGGGACCTGCTCCAAACATATACCGGGTTTTCCAACAAAAGGTGTAATTTTGATATTCAAAGAAAAACGGTATTTTTTGAGATAAATGACTGGATGATTTCATAATAAAGAGAAGGGTATGTCGTTAATAATGAAAAACAACATCAGCCAAATGGCCATCACGACCACGCTTACAGGGTCATATCCTTTTCATGCAATTTTCCATAACCAAATCGCAAAGTGGCTGTCCTATATTCTCGATAGCCTCACGAACTCTATCTGTGAGGTCTTGAATCGACGCTGGACTGTTGGCGTAGACCTTATCTTTCACGTGGCCCCAAAGGAAGAAGTCGCATGGTGTTAATCACAAGATCTCGGTGGCCAATTGTGATTACCTCTTCGAGAGATAACACGGTCCGGAAACTTTTCCCGTAAAAGAGCAATGGTTTCATTGTTTGTGTGACACGTAGCGCCATCTTGTTGAAAGTAAACGTTGTCCAGATCAAGATCATCCAACTTCGACCATAAAAATCATTAATCATCTCGCGATAGCGTAATCCATTCACCGTAACTGTTGAGCCAACCTCAGTAAAACTGTACCAAACGGATGGAGAGGCTTCTCAACAATAACTCTTGGATTTTCCGAGCCACAGATGCGACAATTTTGTTTGTTGACGTAGCCACTGAGGTGTAAATGGGCCTTATCAGTGAAGATGATTTTTCGATGGAATTCCGGATCATTTTCATGGATTTCAAGGACCCAATCAGCGAAGACACGAGTTCACGTTGAGTTCTTGTGTTAACTGAGCTTTATAAGCCTTACGACCCATGTCTTTATGCAAAATACGGTGTAATGACGTTTATGCCCAATTCCAAAGAACGACGAGGAATGGACAAACCTGGGTTATGTTCAACACTTTGGGCTACAGCAGCAATATTTCCAGTTGTTCTTGAGCGACGTGCACGTGTTTTATTCTTCACATCACTATCTTGTTCAAACAGCTCGAATTATTCCACCAATTTCTGTATTGCCGTCCGACAAGGTGCTTCACGACGACCCAAAAATGCTGTTGTTTTGCGAACTGTGACTGCAAGATTTTCACCATTTTTGTAGTGAATTTTAATAATTTCAAAGCGTTGTTGAAGCGTAGTTTCTACTTGTCAAATGTTAAAGAATAAAAGCCTCAAAAAGTGACAGCTACCGAAATACCGGGTGATTCAAAATAACACCTCTTGTTGGAAAACTCTTTATATGTTGCTTGAACAATTTCTTTGTAACTGTAAGTGTCCCCTCCATTTGAACAAAATTAGGTTCGAAAATTCGGCATTATGACTCCTCATTTAGGCGGGCAAAAGGCCCAAATTCAGTTTGGGTTTTGCAAACGCCACGAAAACGGTCATAAAGCCCAATGAGCCTTATGTCCATTTCTGAATTTTTTTTCTCAAAAAAAACAAAAAGTTTAAAAATTACAAAATACTGCTTATAATTTAAATCAAAAAATTATTGCTGAAAATGATTAAAACTTCTCTGGAAGAAAACCGTTCCGTGGCATACAAATTCCATGGTCTTTCACCTGTTCCCTAATGAAATGGTGCAGTCCTTAGTGTACGGTTTTATGTAGTAAGCCTTCGCTGATTTCTTGCATTAAGACATTGCTGTGCAATATTTGTGAGATTTCATTAAATGACCATAATTATGCTCATTTAAAAGACTCTTGCACTGAGCGTGCACTTGTTAATTGCTAAATCAAATCGCCAATATGGACACTATGAGCGTCCAATCGAATCAAACGGCGCCACGTATGCGTACAGGCGCCTACAGGATACGAATTTCAATCATAACAACAACAGTTAAAACTTATAATAACAGAATGTCCGTTATTTTTTAATAAAAAAAAGGAAAATCGGCAAAAGGAGGCATCAAAGCCTTCAAATTGTGGTAATTTCAGAAATCATACACCCGACCAACAACATCATTACACGGACGAGCGGCCGGCCGACGCGACGCAACGCGACGTTACAAGTACCTCACGGTAAGATGGAGGCAGACAAGTACACCACATGTGCAGTTGGGCACACATTTTCTGAGTTTCTATGCCAAAAACTGTCCAAACATGGCCTGTCTGACTTCCATCCATTACGGCGATCCAATGAAATTGTATTCCGTTGTGTATGTGTGTGTGAGTGTGTATTTGTACCTTACATTAAGAATTTATGATGATAATTTTGCAGACAAGTTCACGAAGAACAAAACTAACACCCTGCATTGAAGCCATCGACGAACCATTCCATTGTAATGGCTGAAATCGACAGCAAACATTGGCCATAATGCAGGCATTGGACAAAATGCACTACCACCACCACCGCCATGCCGCCGTCGAACACATGCACAGCCGTACGCTTTGTCTCGTACGCATCAAACGGCATTATACGAGTGACTACACGAATATGAAAATTGTTTCATAGATTATGGCAAGGTTGTTTTATAACCATCATCCCATTCACTATCCAAACATAGGATCAAGGACACACCCGGAGAGAAATCTCAATTAATGTTGGACAAAACCGGGTAGAACCATCAACAATTTGTCAGTGGCTGTTTTCCACCTTGTAAGTGCAGGACACTTTACGACTAAGAGAGTTATCTTTAAGCCATTTAAAAAGCATTAATTCGGTTCCGATCAGTGAGTTTGCATGGTGCACTGCTCACTGACTCGAGAGAAGTTCCCCCTCCTGTTCCTTACTGGAATATTAAGGAACATAAGTAAGTAAGATTTACTTATAACAGGTGGCGCAAAAGTAATCCTCCTATCAGAAAATGCCATAAATTTTGCGATTGGCCCCTAATGTCAGTGGCAATTGTGTCGGCGGCCATTTACATGACATCATATTCTCGACTTGATGTAAAAAAAATTAAAAGATCCAAAATTAAATAATCCACAAGAAGAATCAAAGTTTTTAATTTTTTTTTTAATTACTGCCAAAAAAACATCGGAAGTTTACTTTTGCGCCACATTGTATGACTAGTAATATGGTTTGGGACCTTTGCACTGGAGACTCTTAACTAGAAGTTGAGTTTATTAAATGAATTTGATTAAATTACAGTTATCTTCAATATTGCACTTAAGTAATACTGCTTAACCTTATATATTAAGTAATTCTAATTTGTACATAAGGTGTTTCTTTTAGTTAAATTTACAAAACCAAAGGAAAACGACTCTTAATTAGATCTACAAATTTTGCCTTGAGATAAAAATCAGAAAAAAACAACAACATCTTACTCAATAATTTTGTAATAATTGCTGACCTTTTTCCTCGAGTGTATGTCTGACAGACCCACTAGTTAGAGACCGGCTGCCATGTCCCATCGCCAGAACAAGTGTGTTGTTGGCCGCTGGTGTGGCATGGGTCAGTTTCTTGGAAACAACTAATGTTACGACGATAAACCGCTACGATTGTACGTAATTGTCGTTCCGCACTCGTCGTGCAAAAATATTACCCAGAATATTTTCTCGTATCGACCAACAGCAGACGACGCAAGCAATCAGGAAATGTGAACTTGCCTCCATATACAAACGTACGTTGCCTTAAAAGAACACCAGGCATTAGAGGAAATTATTATTGCTCCCATAACTGCGTGTGGGTGTTATTTATTTATTCTCTCTCCCTCACTCACTCTCTTTGTTTTTCTTCGTTTTGTAAGCCTGCAAATTGCGCACGCTGTTTGACATTGTATTTGTCCCAAAATTAGTGCAAACGACAAATAAATCTAAGAACAAGCGGATAAGAAATGTGTAAATAAGTGGTTCATCGGGTGATTTCATCTACCGTCATGTAAATCCAATAAAATTTCATGGGGGGAATTAATGTTATGCATACTTTCGCCCTCACTGAGAGTATCCCACAGTCGTCTGATAAATACATGTTCTGAAAACTGTGGAAATGACGGCACACAGTGCAGTGAATTCACATAATCGCTGGTCAGATGTAGAAGGAGTTGTCGGAGGTGAAGGAACAATGGAATGGGTTGCCTTTGTAGAAAGGACAGTTACACCTCCTACATGCTGAAAAACATCTCTCTTATTCATCTTATTCTCTCGCTTATTGTTTTTATCTTAAAGAGCGCAGAGGCAAAAAAAAGAAGGAAAACTGTCACAAACACACACATGTTCGCACTCAAATGTTGTACATTGTTGAATTGTTTTTCCCAAACACGCTATTACTTCTGCCCAAATACGTAATAATAATAGCAAATGAGTTATATTTGCAGCCAAATAAACTTTATTTAGAAGCAAATAAGCTTTACTTGATACAAGCTTCAAATATGAATTACTTGTGTGTAAACATTTAAAAAATACATATTTTTCAGCATGTACAGATCCGGTTATGAAAAAGTAAATTTATATTCTAATATGGCTCCATTTGACTGACCAAACACTCCGGTTGGAGTCGAATCCACGCTGACGGGCTATGTACATACATGTACATTTGGTTGTCCGAGGCTAAAATATGCATTAGCCGCCTATTCGCAGTAACGTATGGGAACTGAAGGAACGAACTGAAGAATTGGCTGGAATCCCTGAATATTGAAGAAAACCCGCATACATTTTAGGGGAAACTATTTCCGAGAGAGCCATCTAGTGGTTTCTTTGTGAATCATCAGTTATTTTGACAGTGAATGCCACTTCCCGCTCGAAACAGAATGTTGGCATCCAGAAATTCTCATCCGTTCATTGTCAAATGACCGCTTACCCGGACAAGGCTCTAAAGGGAAAGCCGAACTGTTGGTAAGTGGAATTCTCGGCTACATGAAAAATACTCCAACTGAAAAATATCCCAAGAAAAAATGAAGAATCCTCCAAAAAATCTCATAAAATATTGTGGAGTTCTTCATAATTTTTTGTTTAATTAATCATTATTGTTGTTTTTTTTTGGGGTGTTTTTCATAATATTTGGGGAATTTTGCATTGAATGAAAAATTATCTTTCATAAATAGTTTGCGGAATTTTTCAGAATTGTTGGGGAAATTTTCATATTGAGCTTTTGGGGAGATTTTTCATTTGTTTTGGGGAATTCTTTGTTTGGGGCATACTTTATTTTATTTAGGCACATATTTCATACTTTTTGCTGCCACCTCTGACATTCTCAATTCAAGACCAATCTCGTGTCTTACTTGTATGCAAACATTAAAAAAATACGTATTTTTCAGCGTGTATCGATAACAACACAGTGTATTACATTCATAGGTGTATTACACAGTGTATTACATCACCTAAGTGTTAGTCAATAAAAAAAAATCTTGAGACTGACATATTAGTGGACAACACTTATGGTCCTCGTTGTCGTACTTTGATCACTGACTTGAAGGTGGCTGCCGTAGTCGACAGCGGACGACTCAGTCCTCTAACATTGGCTCGGCATCGATTTGAGTAGCTCAAAATTTCACACACCAGCCTGATGCAACTATCCCTTTCGTTATTTTGTGTAGCATGATTTTCCTCGAAAAATTATCTTTTCTGACGAAGCGCATTTTTATTTTGGTGGCTATACTAATTCTTAGGATCGATAAGCGAATGTGATCGATGAGAAGCCCACTCATGCTTAGAGAGTGACAGTCTGGAGCGGATTTTGAGCGGTGTCATCACAGGTTCATTCCATTCCGTTTATCGATGAACACTACGGATTCATTATAAATAATTTGTTTATAAAATTTTGTTATAAAAAGAACCCACTGTGGAACCTTAACCCGTTAACCACTGAAATCAAACCCCTAGAAATGGCTGTCAGCGGTAACCGACTGTAGTCGGTCTAAGGGCCAACAAATGAGATCGTAGTTAAACCACGATTATGTAAAACTCAGTTTTCAATAAAACTTAGTTTAATCATCAAATACGTTTTTGAGTGGCCAGTCGGCTGCCAAAATGACTTTTAAGTTTAACTTCAGCTTAAACAAACAACGAATCTCAACCTTGACTCATTAATTGGCCCTTAGTGGTTAAAGGGTTAAGACTTTTTGCAAAACTCAAAGCGTGCCTGAAAAATTGTACCCTCTGCACTTTGTTAATTATTGTATGCAACAACAACTAAATAATCCCATTCGAAATCATAGCATTCTGGCAATATTTGCCCGAGAGAACCTCTTCAACTCGGCCATATTTACCACAACAGATTCTCTCAGACAGTATAACAGTTTTGTCCCATAGAGTACAACCAAAACCGAATTGTAACTAATACCGCTCATCAGTTCTCTGGCTCTCCCGTTGAGTGTATATTTAACAAAAATCGCAAACCGGCTTTTTGTTAATACAAAAAAAAAAAAAAAAAAAAAAAAAAAACAATTGCACGCAAACATTGGGTGTTTGTTGGCATGCCGTCTTCGAAACACACACGCTCACATAGTTCTCGGTGGAAAGTCTCGAGATTGTAGTGCGGCTCACTGTGGTGGCATGTTGCATAATGTCTGTGCTCCTCCAAGTGCAATTTCAAGTACATTTTCCACCCGAAACCCCAACCCGGACAAGACGTACCCCACGTACGTACGTTAAATACTCCCGCCAGCAGACATTGATGTGTAAATGAAGTACACCATGGAGAGGGGGCGGACAAACACGGGGTGGCAACAAAGTGCTACTGCTTCGATGGAAGGGACAACAACCGTACAGCCGTACCAGCGTACAACAACAACGGCGACCGCAGCAACATGTTAATATTTGTGCAAAACTATGAAATGAACTTTAATTCAGCACCTTCTGCAACGTGCTCTCACACTCTTAACGCTTGCCACGAAGCGACAAAATAGAAAAGAACAAAAAAAACAGAGTAATCGCTTGTATTTCTAAATTTAGCCATTTTTTTGTACGAAAATAGCAAATGGCTTGAACAACCTCCATAACATACATATTTCTTGCTGGCAATGGCAAAAATGCAGAGGAGGAAACAGAGCCGACCGGGGGAAACCAACATCATAGATGCACGTAAGTACTCCTCTTCGTACATTCTGATGCATGCGACGACGACTACGGCGACGGCGACGAGTACACATTCTAAAAAGGAACACTTTAATAGGCGAGTCTTTAAAAAGAGATGAGCACTTTAAGGCAACATCATCAACAACTACGACATCATTGGCAAACAGCGGCGTCGGTGGCAGCAGCAGCAGCAGCAATAGCCACCGCAACTGCAACAAATCTGCAAAGTACAATTAAGATACACGATGAGGAGGACATTTAGAAGCAATAGCAACAAGCCAACGAACAGAAAAAAAAGACGTCAACAACTGGTTGCAAACACCGGTTTGTTGTTACTTAATACCCCAATGATACACACGTCCATACCTACCTATCAACGACTATGTATGTACTTATATCTATATATATATATATGTAGCTAACGACATACATACATATAGATTCGTTGAATTGCATACATCGATGAGCGGATGATAAATTGTCACAAGTCGACTGGAGTCGAGTTCACCCGGGTTGTGTTTGATTCCATGGCCAGCCCTGAACTTCTATGGCCTCATCAGAAATGTGAAGTGTGAACCACGTGACCATGTGCCAAAGGTCACAATTCATTTTCATCGACAAAAAGCTGTTTATGCTGGCAACAAGTACACATTGCACATATGACAAACGGACAGCTTCCTCCAGTATCTCCCTGAAATGGGTAAAGGAAGTGCGTTTGATATGAATTTAATATGAAATATGCCAAGTTCAACCAGGATGAATTTTCAAAGTCCCCCAGTAAGGGCATGCATTTCAAAACGGCATTGACAGGAGCGTGGTTTAGAGGAGCGTGGTCCAATGCCTGCTGGTGGATATATGTACAGTAGAATTCAGATATAGCGCCCCCGCTTACAACGAACATCCGGGTATAGCGACGAAGTTTTAAGCGATATTTGGTTTTGTATGGAAAAATTCAAAAAATTGTCCTACTACAACGACTTTGGATATTGCGACGATTCCGGTTACAACGTCTATATCGTGCTTAAATTTAGAAATTTGCCTTCGTTTATAACGACGGAATTAAAGAAAAATACAAATAAACCAAACTGTACCTACGAAATGTATGAATAAAACAAATGAGCAGTTTTGCAACAGAAAGCAAACGAGATTGCCAAAATGATGGGTAAAGATTTTGATGGCTCTGAAAGTTGGATTTTTCGTTTTCGAATGCGTCACAACATTGTTGTTGAGAAAATTTGTGGTGAGGCAAAAAGTGCCAACCTCGACCACTGCAGTAACTGGTAGGAAAAGGTATGGCCAAAAACTAGGGATGGATACCATGAAAATGAAATTTTTAATATGGATGAGGCCGGTTTGTTTTATAAAATGATGCCCGACAAGACATATAAATTTAAAGGTGAGAAATGCACAGGAGGTAAAATGTCGAAAGACAGGGTAACAAAAGCAGTTGCAGCCAAAGTGGACCGATCCGTTAAACGCAAGCTGTTGGTCATAGGAACGACAAGGGCACCACATTGCTTTAAAAACGTTACTTCTCTACATCGAACAAAAAAGCGTGGATGAATTCCGAAATATTTGAGAGAGTGGGACAGAGAATTGAAAAGATCAAATAAAAACATTTGATCAGTTCTGCAACCAATGGACCAGGGAGTTATAAGATCTTTAACATCTAAATTTCGTGCATCATTAGTTTTTAAAGCCACTCGTGATATAGAGTCAGAAAAGGAGAACAGTATTTCATTATTAGATGCAATAAGCATGGTAGCATCAGCATGGGATCGCTTTACATCAACAACAATTGTCAATTGCTTTAAACACGCAGGAATAAGAACTCGTGCGGCTGAAGTTGGTATATCGACGGATTCCCAATTCGATGAAGATGATAACATACCTCTAGCTGACTGGATACAAATATTCAATGAAAGACACCTAATTCCAGATAATGTCACAAGGGCGGACTTTGTGTCTATAGTAGCAGATAAGCCAACTTTGCAGGAAATAGTTAGTGCTATGACAGATAATAACAATTATATTGATCATTTTGCCGATGAACCTCCTTCTATATCTGATGTATTCAGTGCAATTGAAACTTTAAAAAAATACTTCATTTTTAATAGCCATTCTTCTAAAATACGTCAAAACTTTTCAGAAATTGAAAAGGAGATGGAAAATATTTTCGTCAACAAAACTTTACAAAAAAACAATCAAATATTGCCCAATATTTTTCAAAACAATAAAAAACAACATTATAAATAAACATCAACATATTTTAAGAAAAATACAACAATTGACGTTTTAATTTTTTTTTTTTTAATTTTTAAAGCATTTCGGTTATAACGTCATTCGGATATAACGACGAAAATCTCCCGTCCCTTCAATGTCGTTATATCCGAATTCTATTGTATTTATATTTTTGCACCATCTATTATGTCCGTATGTGAAAATTTAATAAAGACCGATTTGCATACATGAGGTGTTTTAATGTAATTTGCTCCATTATTTGTTTTTTATTTGGTCTACTTTTTGAATACAATGTCGACAAATTGGACCCGTGACGCGTAAACTACGCCTTTCAAACAACCAAAAAAGATGTACGCACCCCTAATCTGTAGATCTGGATAACCGGCCAATGTCGCATTTTGCGACCTTACACACCCATCGAATATTCGTTGCAAAAACTGCATAATTTGATTTGTAGTCTGGCATTGCTCGCTATATTATGAAAATCAGTCCAGGCATTTTTTACGCATTTGAAACCAGCCAAATCCACCGTCATCGTTATAATCTCTTTCCCTATTAAAAACAAATAATTAATGGTATTTTAATCGATTTCCCCTTTACAATCATAAAGGGTTATCCATTTTGCTTTTCAAAAGTAAACGTAAATAAAACACATATAAAATATTTTTTTTTCATGATATTTCATTTTTATTATTAAGTTTGAACGTTGACATTATGTGTGAAACACTACAACATTTAAATGACCACCACGTGAAGTGTTGCAGGCATTGATTCTTTTGAGGTAATTTTGGACCACTGTTTGGTGGGCGGTATCTCAGCCGAAACTTGACGAATGTTGGTTCTTAAGTGCTCAAGAGTTAAAGGTTTATCTGCATAAACACGGTCTTTCGCGTAGCCCCACAAAAAAAGTCTAATGGTGTCAAACCGCATGTTCTTGGTGGCCAGTTGTTGATGTTGCCACGACGAGAAATTACGCGGCCAGGAAATGTCTCTTGCAATAAAGCCATATTCGCTCTAGTTGTGTGGCACCGTCTTGTTGAAACCACATATTCTCCAAGTCGTATTCTTCAATAGCAGGCAAAAAAAAGTCGGTTATCATACGACCATAACGCTCCGAATTGACGGTGACGGTCGTTCCCCTGTCGTTTTCGAAGAACTAAGGTCCAATCACATCTTCGGTCCAATGAGCTCACCAAACAGTGACTTTTTGTGGATGTAATGGCTTCTCTTCAATTACCGCGGTGACCCGCTGTAACAAATTTCGAAGACTCATAACCAAAACTGACCGTCTTCATGCTTCAGTTCTATCTTCTCCCATGGTAAAAAGAGTAAGGGGAAATTCTTTATCATCTATCTCTTTATACCGGTGGATAAAGCTGACCAAGCTGTCAGATCCAAAGTGAAAGAATTCAGAAATTCGCTTAAAAAAATGGCCAACGCTGACCTGTTACGCAATCAGGCAGGATTAAACTGTGCCAGAGTCCTTAGAGGCGAAAAACGTCTTCACTCACACCGCCTTCGTGCATCAGTTCTATCTTCTGCCAGGGTAAAAAGAGTAAACGGAAATTTTTTATCATCTATCTCTTCATACCGGTGGATAATGCTGACCTTTTGTCTGAAATATTTGGCCAAAAACAGAAGCAAGGGTTCTTGCGCAATCTTTTCAACATGTCATATCGTACTGGTATTTACTTGTTGGAAAGTTGCCAATGTTCTGCGGATCCCCAAGAAAGGTTAGACTACAAATCCTACAAATTCCCTGCCCAATTGCAATGTCTTCTGCGCTCTCGAAGGTTATGGGAAGCACGGTGAACCACCATCTGATTAAGTATCTCGAGTCTAATGGCCTTCGGAATGATCGACAGTATGGCTTCCGAAGAAACCGATCTACTGGCATTTCTTACCTAAAGAGCATAGGTTGTGAGGTCGAATGAAGAGAGTCGATTTTAATGCCAGTTGTCATACAAATATTTCATTAATCTCTATGGGTCAGACACTCTTGATTGTTCTGGATGAGAAGGGGATTCTCATCTGTTCATTGTCAAATGGCCGGTTGATCGCACAACACAGTAATCAGAAAATTCGCTTTTCAGACGAACTGTTCGTATGAGGAATATTCTTTCAGCAAGTCTTTCCTGACAGGTGTGGAATTCTTAAATACATGTCAGAATTTCACAACCACTACTGTCGTGGTAGTCATCCCCTGAATGTTAGTCAAATAAAAAACGGTAGCCCTCTCAGTGGTATGAGGTAATTTTCTCAACGAACCACATTTTACATATTCATCAGAAAGAACCTGGTGCATTCCACAAAAATCACATAGAACTCAATATGAAACTTTTCGTAAAAACCACGCAATTATTCATTAAAACTGTAAAACGGTGACACATGCCACACAAATCGAGCGATTATAGCTTTATTGCAAGAGACATTTCACTTAAGAAACAATCTTCGTCAAGTTATGGCTGAGATACCGCCCAATATGTGCCAAAAACGTGGTCCAAAATTACCTCAAAAGAATCAATGTTTGCAACACTTCGCGTGGTGGTCATTTAAATGTTGTAGTATTTTACACATAATGTTAACGTTTAAACTTTATAATATAATATTTAAAAAATATTTTTATAATATTTAAAAAATATTTTTATAATATTTAAAAAATATTTTTATAATATTTAAAAAATATTTTTATAATATTTAAAAAATATTTTTATAATATTTAAAAAATATTTTTATAATATTTAAAAAATATTTTTATAATATTTAAAAAATATTTTTATAATATTTAAAAAATATTTTTATAATATTTAAAAAATGTTATATGTGTTTTATTTACGTTTAGAAATGTGATAATGTAGAATGTTTCTTATCCACGAGAGCGTCGTTTTGCGTTGTTTTGGTCTATTGTCAATTTGTTGTCCACAAAACTGTTAATGTCATTTTCACTTTAAAGCTCACCAATTGGCGACCGTAGAACAACAAGGTTCCAACTGCACCAAGGTAGTTTTGAGAAAACTTAACATCAGTGTGTAGTTCCCAAGTGCCAGTAATGTTTGCCCACCATTATTAATTAGTTTGTTTTAATTTAAATACTTTAACAGTTTGAAATTAAAAATTATAGTACGTTTTGATATACAGGTCAGTTTACCAAAAATTGTCAGAACCTTGTTGTTCTAAGGTCGCGAATTGCCGCCGATTGCACGCTTAGAATTAGAATTTGAAATCGCTGCAAGAGTGGCACACCTTTCAACCTAACCTACATCCCATTACTTCTGAAATGGGAGCATTTGCATTTAGGACGGTCTTGATGAATTGCGCAAGATGCATCACGAATATTTTAAAATGCCTGGTTATTTAACAGAGGGTCCAAAATAGTTGCTGCTGCGTATACTTATTAAAATTTAAATTATTTCTTAAACTTCAAAGGTAGTAAAAAATCGATTTTTCGTGAGTCGATTTATAGAACCCTATTCTCGTATACTCGGAGTTCGAATTCAAATGAGCACTTATAATGGTTTGTCCAGCCATGGGAAACACATTTGATGGAAGAATATTCCACATACGAACGGTTCGGCTGAAGAACGAATTTTCTCTATAGTGCGCCGTCCGATCAATCGGCCACTTGGCAACGAACGGATGAGAGTCCCTGGAAAGCCGCGTATTCCGGCTAAATGTTCTAATATCAGGGACAAGACGACGGATATCTGAGGAACAGATACCGTTAAAATATCTATAGACAATAGAGTTGGATACCCTACTATCCCCAATCATCACCACCGCTCTACTCTGTACACGGTCCAAAAGCTGCAAAGATGTCTTTGGAGCTCCTGTCCATATATGGGAATTATTTTCCATTTAAGGCCGGATGTAGGTGGTGTAAACATTTTTCGGAATCAGATGGAGTGAAGTATTTCTTGCACCGCTTTAAAAAAAACCTAAACACTTGATTGCTTCTTTCGACACTTGGAATAAATGGAACTAATCTTTGTTTGTCGTTGTTTTGAAAATATTAGAATTTTATTTACTTTAAGATTTTTAACAATTGAGTTTTTCCTATAAAATAAAAACAAACATTTTTAGCAATGCTCACTGTTCCTTAATACATGTTTTTGTCCCAAGGTTACAAAAAATAAGTCGTTGTCATCCGATTAGTTTTAATTTGCATGTTACGCAAATAGTTGACAATTTTTGCTCGTAATACTCTGACCAACCAAATATGTTTTTTGGGCCAAACAGCTGTTGACAAATAAAATGATTTGCCAGCAAACAAAAAACTCGACAAGTGTGATCATTCTATTAGAAATATGTCAACGTATAACACTCTATCTAAATATCTCGAATTTATGCCTAATTCGACCTTAAGAATATTTCATAAAATTTTAAAATAACTGCAATCTTTGCTATTGCATCGAAATTGTTATAATACAAGGAAAGTCACCACCCTTCCGTGGTGGCTCGCCAGCAAAAGAGGAAATGAAAGAACTAAGCGCATGTATCACATTACAATGAATGCTCTCCTCGTACAACTAAACCCAATGCTCTCTATCTGTCTCCCGCTCTTCAAGTCTTTTCAACTCGCAAATGTTGTAGTTATTGTTGAGATTGACAGAGAGAGCGAGCGCCCAATGCAGTGAGTATCTATGACGGATACGAAAACAAAGCCACAAAAACAAACTTTGTTTTGGGAGTTTAACTACCACAGGGTGTTTTGCGATACTAATGTCGGTGATGTAAAAACAAATGAAGAAAAAACCGAAAACATGGCAAACAGAGAACATGGCCAACAACAATTTGAGTACACATAGAGAGCAACGGCAAGACGAAGCAACAGCAGCAGTAGCAGCAGCAACATAGAGTACAGCTAGCACAACTACACAGGCCGCGACGCTGTATAAGCCACTTAATGCTAACAGATGCGAATTTAAAGCCGTAAAACCAGTTAGCTGAGCTGGCTGGCTGGCGGGCTGACTGCATGGATAGATGGATGGCTGTGGATGGATGTATGGTTGGTTGGCTGTCTCGGACGACTACGGCGACGTCGACTTACGGTGGCGGCGATTACCCGACTAACAACAAACAAAACAGCCACAAATCAGTTGAGCTTTTGCAAACGACAACGGAAGGTGTACAACATTTTTGCGTGCGCGCTCGTGTGTTTATGTTTCAAATCTCAATTTAAAAACGAAATTGAAATTAAATCAATTGAAGCTTCTGCTAGTACATGACACATTGAAATAAATGTAAAAGAAAATTGTCACTTGTTTGCAATTTCGTGAAGGAAACACACAATATTTTGTTGTTGTTGTTTTTGATTGTAAAATTTGAATGCTCTTTTTTGGTTTGTTGTGTGCGTTTTTTTTTTTTGGCTAAATCTCAGCTCTAAGAATTGATTCCGATCTAAGCTAAGTGCAGTTGTAATAAACAAAATACAGGCGAACAGCCTTGAAAACGGCTGCTGTTAATAAAAAGAAAGAAATCATAAAAAAAAGTTGATGTGCACAAGTCTAAATACGAGTAAAAATATAAAAAAAGCTACTTTGAAAAAAAGTAAAACAATACCCTCATTTCATCCAACGACTGACTGACTGCATATACCGCCAACAGCAACAACAACAACAAACGGCCGAAACCTTGTCTCTGTGAAATGTATCTTACGGATGCACATGACAATTTTTTTCAGAGTCTAAGCCAGAGTCTGTCTGCGTGTACGTGTTGTGTGTGATCGTTTTTTTTTTTCGTTTGTCTTCTTTTCTTGTGTTACTTTGAAAACAATTTCTCAAATTGTTGCCTTAACAACAGCAGCAGCGACAGCAGCAAAAATAACATCGACAACAACATCAACAACTCCATCGCCGACAACCTCATATTTCGTCGTCTTATGTTTTACGGCGTTTCTTGTTTTTTTAGTTTTGTTTTGTGTACTTACGTACGTCTCTAATGAAAAGCAGTGAAAACGAAACTTTTTCCTAAAGTGAAGTTTTTTTCTTCTTCTGTTGTTGTTTGCACTTATTCCAAACGACGTCGCGTCGTCAACATAAAATAATCAACAACAACTTTGAAGGCACCTGAACAATTTCATGTCTTTGGGCTTTGAAAACCGAGCTGACATTTCAAACATTTAAAAAAAAAGAACGTCTCCAGTTCCGTACCCTATTTCCGTCCCTGAAAGTGTTAAGAACTTTTGTGTTTTACTATGTGTGTGTGTGTGTGCATTTTTAAACCTTGATTTCATTTGAATTTCTGAGTTCTTTTGCATAATTTAAAGTTTGGGTTGTTTTTGTGTGTATGTGTGTGTACAAAATATTCCCCTTTTAAGCCAACTCTTGCTTTTTTTAAACTCTCTGATCATTTATGTGTTAAAAAAAAAAACAACTAAAGGAAATATTTCACAAAACAAAACACCCCGCAAAGAATTCGAATAAAAACTTCTTTTATTGCTCAGAAGAAATTTCACCCGCAGAATTGCTCTAAGCTTGAGGTGTGTTCATAATCCAAATTGATTTGGTTACCTTTGAAGTCTTAGAATTTTGCAAAAAATTTGCATTAATTATCGCCCTCGCCATCATCGTCGCTGTCAAAAGCAAGCAGAAGGAAGGTAGAACATTAGCTTGGCTTGTATTCGGAACACCACAAAAAGGTAAGTGGACATTTGGTCTAGTTGCAAATATTTATTACAAAAACACAAAACACAACACATTTGATACGGAGAAATTTAAAAAATTCATTTAGTTCAATTAAAAATGTTAATAGATTTTTTTTTCGCTAATAATTGACCAAAGAAAGAAAAAAAACCGATGACATATTTTTTGGTAGATGTATTCGGGGCAAAGTGTGAACCAAACAAGTTTGTTGTCCGCCATGAGATGTAAGTGTGCATTCGAGTAGGTAGGGATGCCAACGGGGATGGAGTGATTTATACAGTTTTTTAACTTAAAATTCTAGGATTGCGTTTTTATAAATAATTATTAATATTATTATTATTACTATCGGTTACGTCTGTCTTTTCCAAATGCTGATTACTCTGTACACGACATTAAATATTCCTCCCCCCCGATTTAAGGTTCTGCCGCTCAGGAAGACATATGCATTAGAGTGGAGTGAAATTCAAAAAAAAAAGTTAACCTCGGAAAGAGATGTAGTCTGGGGTCCTAATGAGGGGAAAAATAAAGAAAACATTTTTAAAAAATTTTTAGGGTCGCGCCACTCCCTCGAAATTTGGAAATTATCGCTATTTTGGCGTTGATTTTAGAAAAAATCCTAAAAAGTTTTATGTCAATAAATGTTTGCAATAGCGTAAACAATAAAATAAGGGCATCAAAAAATTAAAAATAAATTTTCTCATTGTTCAAAAATTTCAAAAAGTAAAATAAGTCAAATCGTCCCTTCTTCAGAAAATTGACTGAACAATGAAATCGCCACAAAAGCTACAAATATTAGTCGATTATCCTCATATTTGCCTCAAATACTTTTGTTTGGGCACTGAACAAGCTCAAACTTTTAAATTTCGAATAAGTTAAGTCGTCAATTTTTAGGATTTTTCTAAAATCAACGCCAAAATAGCGATTTTATTTTATTTATTTATTTATTAATTACAATACAAAGTAAATTTATATTCTAATTTTGGGTCCAAGGGTAAACCGGGTGACACAGACCATTTGGCTAAATTTTTGCAGCGACAGACCAAAGCCTCTGGTGGGAATCGAACCCACAACCCCCACGCTGATAGACAAGCACGCTACCAACTCGCCTACCGGGGCTCCTAAAATAGCGATAATTTCCAAATTTCGAGGGAGTGGCGCGACCCCTAAAATTTTTTTAAAATTTTTTCTTTATTTTTCCCCTCATTAGGACCCCAGACTACATCTCTTTCCGAGGTTAACTTTTTCAAATTAAAAAAAATAATGTTTTCACTCCACCCTAATATGCATGTACATAGAGTCCGACCTTGACTACACATATGTCTATGGAAATTGGAGCATCTCGTTCCATATCTTAATATACCACCAACCTATAGAAAAATCTGTATTGATCAAGTGATTTAGGCTGTTATGACTTGTGACCACAGAAGGCTCTATGAAAAACGCTCCAAATGAAAAATGCCCATAAAAAATGAAGAATTCCCCAAAACAAATCTCATACAATATCGGGTAGTTTTTCATAATATTCAGGTTACATTTAATTTTTTGGACAATGGCAAATTCCACAATTTTTTATTTTTGTGGAATTTTTCGATTTTTTTTTGGATATTTTCATAACAGATGTCTATCATATATTTTTTTTATAATGTTGTTTTTTTGGGTATTTTTCATAATAAAGGGCGGATTTAGCATTGGGTAATTATTCAAAAATTGTTTGGAGGATTTGTACAGAATTTTTGAGGAAATCTTCATTTGGGGTATTTTTCAAAGAGCCCCCACAGAAATGTATCAACGGAATATGTTGACTATGAAACTACTACAGCACATGGTAAAGGATGTATCAGATTCGATCCGTTCCAACTTACTTGTTTTGTCAATATTCAATGACGACCATATTACATCGATACCATATTTTTAATTGTTAATTTAATTCCTGAAGATGTATTTCGACGAAAACTGAAATATTGAAAAAATAAACATTTAAAATAAAAACAAACCAACAAGACCTCGAGCTTAAACAAATAAAATATTCGTTTATATTCATTAAAAAGGTCGAATACAAAGATATACACTCAATTTTTTGTTTTTCTTTTTATTTATCGCAACTGGAACGATTTTATTTATTATTATATTAGGTTTTTACCCTCTAACCGGCAAGAGTGCCTTAAAGCACTCCTTTAGAGGAACATTCGTTTAAAGATTTTAAAAATTTTGGGTTAGATGGTTAAGTGCCAGATGTTATCTGTTGATCGCAATTACTCTGTAAATACAGTTCACCGATTTGAGCGAAGTTCCTTGTCTGTTCCTCCATGGAATGTGAAGGGAACTTATTACAGTGTACTCTCTACTTGCGGGCACCTCTCATAAACGGACACTTTTTCAGTACTAATCCGCTTCAGTACTCTTGTATACTTCTCTCATAAGCGGACACCTCTCATAAGCTGACAAAGTATTCAGTTCCTTAGATGTCCTCATATGAGAGAGTACACTGTATAGGATATTCTTTTATCTCCTCCCATATATGCCGACATTTGGGCGTCTGTTGCTTCTCTTATTCAGTTTGATGGAAGAAAATTCAGTTTCAAATTTACCGCTTTGATTTGTTTGTGTGTCTCGGTCAAGTTTTAGGATTTTACCTCAACACGCTATTATGATGTTCTGTCCTTGGCCTGACTTGGCAGATGTCAAACTTTCATAGATAAAGTGAAACGGGCAAAAATTTAGATTTAAGTTTACAATGACTGGGTAACATTACACCATCTCTGGCTATCTCTGTGTAATACAGTGAAAGCTAATTTTGTAATTTACTTTTGTAACAATATTTCTTTGTGAGACCATAAAAGAAAGTGTAATGAGGTGGAGCATAACCCAGCTGGAGTTGTAT
Source organism: Hydrotaea cyrtoneurina (assembly GCA_958296145.1). NCBI lineage: Eukaryota > Metazoa > Arthropoda > Insecta > Diptera > Muscidae > Hydrotaea > Hydrotaea cyrtoneurina. The sequence continues at coordinate 46,254,812 of OY282516.1, read as the reverse complement.
TACAACTTGCAAGCAAGTACTTTCATCTTAGACTCTTGTGGCAGAAGCCCTGTGGTACAACCAACACCCCACCTTCTCCCAAAAAAAAAAAAACATTATGAGACTTTTGCCAATTCACCGCACCTCATCTAAATTTGCCCTCATAATTATCGGAAATATAACCTTCGATATTAAATTAAATCCAATTGGCATAAAATAACATTTCGGTGTTATGCTAATTTAATTTTAAAAAAAAATCATAGATTTTTCGTTGATAACCTAAAATGAAATAACTCATAATGATTTGATGCTGGTGTTGTGAACAATTATATATTATCGGTAATCCATAACAATTAAGGAAGAAGAAGAGGAAAAAAAACGGAAATAGATATGACAAAGCCGAACCCATTACAGCCACAACATAATCTGCTAATTAACGTTAAATGAGCTCTGTTTTCAATTAATTTGTATACAAGACCAAAACAAAAAAAGATAACCGCTCGAACCTGTCACACTGCAAGTGTTGATGAGGTCCGTCAATATCGAATGTTTGCGGTTTTAGTTTTGTTGCTGTGGCCCCAGAGAAAACTAATGCATTCATTTGAAAAGTACCGCTTTGACCATTTTCTTAATTTTTTTTTTTACAAATTATCGGAATGTCTGCGACAACAACAACAACACTCCATGTGATAACACAACGAAATCACCAAACACCAAACACCGCTCACCATTAACATATGGACGATGCATACAATCACCATGTTCGCCAAAACTGTTGTTGTTGACGTATCCAAAAATATCTACATTTTGTTTTTGCTCAAGTGATTTGAATGTATAATTAATAGATAATCATTTGTTTTACAAAATGCACTGATTAAGTAATACTCGCGTTTACTCGAGAGAAACCGAAATTCCACCAACACTCGCACACTGTGACCGCTCTGGGGTTGTTGACAACACGAAAAAAAAAAACAGAAAATTGCCGAATTGCATTTTGAGTACACTCGAAAAATTATCGCCTCGTCATAACATAACTTCAGTTGCGTTTACCAGCGTCAAAACCTTTTCATAGAATACCTATTTCTTAGTGGCAAACTCCAACATTGAGATGATCCAAAGGCAGACAAATTGCTTTAGAATTGCGTGAATTTATTCCTCCCTTCGCTGTATTGTTGAAACCATTTTTCGCTGTATTTTTTGATTTTCCACTTTAAACGAGTGTGTGGGAAATTGTTTTGTGCTAACCTGTTTTTTTTCTTCTTGAGTTTAACACAACCATAATTTGTCATTTGGTAACGAAAAAATATGATAAATTAGCTTTGTTTTAAAACTATTTGCATAAGTGTGCTGTTTATAATCAATTACGAAGAACAATTTATGGAATGTCAACAATAAAACCACAATATATGTTCATATGTTCGTATGTACATCGTATTGTTTTCAAACCAAATGCAAATGGGGGAAAACAAATTAAATGAATGGATTAGCTAAAGGAAAACAATGCATACATGAATACAGATGCAGCCAGAATATCAACAGTATGGAATTTAAATTAAAATATTTGCAAAACTATAAAATAAATTACTAGAAGTGCTTCGACTTAAAGAAAATTCGACTTATGGAAGTTCCCCTGTATCTGTTATGTATTTCAAGAAAATGGTTAAGTTCATTCAATAAGTGCTTGCAGATATGAAATTTTACGAAAATCTTTTGAAATAGAAGCCCCGTATTCATAGCAGCTTTACAAATCTTTGTTAAGAAAAATTTGTGAAAATTGTTTTTGTATTTTCATACACATTTCTTAAGAAAGTTTTTGATTCTTTGCGAATACCGGGGAAGCTTATTAAATTTAGTTTTTTTCTTTAATTATGCGTAATATTCAAAAATTAATATTTTTTTTATTTAAAATGTATTTTTGGAGTCTTTTTATAAATAATTTGTGCAATTGTATCTTGCTTTTTTAACTTGAACTCGTTGCTACAATCTATACTTTTTTGATGTAAAATTTTGACTTTTTTACTTTTTCTTATATTGAAGAGAATTAAATATGAAGAGAATCGTGTTTTTGTGTGTTAATACTTAATAAATAGCACATTCTAAAAATAGCGTTTTCACTGTTTTTCTAAGTTAGGTGGAAAATAAGTTATTACCTATGAAACATTCCTCAGAGAGGTGTGCCAAAACTTTTTTGACTCACTGAACATACCGTAATACTTAAGGTCCAATTAGTCTTGACGGTTGACGATCAGCTGTTTGAGTTGGGGTTGCATTTGTGTGCATGCATGTGTTAGAAAGGGACGACTAAAATTGATGGTAGACTTCTGCAGGTTGCAGAATATACCGTCAACCGTCAAGACCAATCAGCTGTTTATTGTTATTGCTTTCACTTCGACATTTTGCGTGCGGAAATTGTCTTTATAAGTTGTAAATTAAATTTTCAAGTTTAAAGTTATGAGTAATGTTTTGTTTTGTCTTACCGTCGTCTACCGTCATAATTAATTGCACAACATTCAGTCTAATGTCGACCGTTAACCGTCAAGACTAATTGGACCTTTACTTACTTATTTCTCTTAACATTCCATGATGGACAAGACGGGGAACTTCTCTCGAATAAGCGAACTGTACGCGGTATAATTTTGTGTACTAACTGACCGGGATCTGCTGCTTTTCTAGAGAAGTTTTACATGACTTAGAGATAACTCTCTCACTCCTAAAGTCGAGTCGGAAAACAGCCGCTGAAAAATGTTTTGAACCTGGTTTGAACCTCGGCTTTGAACCAGTTTAGCGACGTAATTGAAATCATGGTGGAAAATGAAAATAAGAAAGTAGATATTTAAGGCCAATACAATTATACTGGGTTCAATAAGAGACGTTATTTTGGTATTAAAAAAAATTACATTTTTGAGATAAATGATGGGATCTTTGTTTATTTAATAATGAAAAACCACATCAGCCAAATGGCCACCACGACCACGCTTACAGGACCATATCCGTTTCATGAAATTTTCCATAATCAAATCGCAAAGTGGATGCCCTATGTCCTCGATATCCTCTCGAATTGTATGTTTGAGGTCTTGAATCGATGCTAGGCTCTTGGCGTAGACCCTATCTTTCACGTGGCCCCAAGATGTCGGTGGCCAATTGTGATCACCTCTTCGGGAGAAAACACGGTCCGGAAACTTTTCCTGTAAAAGTTCCTGCGAACTGTTGCTGCAAGATTTTCACCATTTTTGTAGTGAATTTTAATAATTTCAATGCGTTGTTGAAACGTGTATCGTTCCATTTTTAGTAATGGTAGTAGTTTCTACTTGTCAAATGTCAAAGAATAAATGCTTCAAAAGTGACAGCTACTGATTACAAATAACACCTCTTATTGGTAAACCCTTTATTTAACATTTTATGCCAATATTATTAAGTGTTCTTGTGAGGGACAAAAATTTCGCCCTTTTAAAATTTAATATTTTTTTTAAAAATTTCGAACATGATTGTAAGATATATTAGAGTTAAAACGACACTTTGGTTAGATTTTTTTTTAAATTAAATGTTTTTGGACTAAATTTGTAATAAATCGAAAACGATTTACAATTAAAATATGATAGAGATCATTAAAATCGATGGAGGATTTATCAACAGGGCCTTCACTAAGGTGTACATAAAAAGGCAAATCCTTCATCAATGTTAATGATCTACAATTCATTTTAATTGTAAGATTTGTGACTTTCTGATAAAACATTTTTCAAATTCGAATTTTTATAATGTTACACAAAAAAAAAAAAATTAAGGAAACAAATTTCTTTTGCCCGAAAGTATTTATTACTCCGAAACTGTCATATATATTAAAAAAAAAAATTAAATTAATTTTTAAAAAATTATTTTAACAAAATCGAACATGTTGTTTTCGAGGTATGACAAATTATGTTTGTTTGTCCAGGGTTCTTAGTGTAATCGAAAGAACAAACATTCCCATTACGTATGAGAATGTTCCAATTAGAACAGCTCTGGCTGACGGTTTCTGGCTCAATCCCACGAATGACTTGCTAATTGCCAACGCTCATGCAGCTGATAACACGATTTCGGAACTTGGTGCGCTAAATGACGATTTTTGCGTGAGTTTCAAAGATCCCCATGTCGTCAAACTTTGGCCACTAGAAATAGTTTACCGAAATGGCGTTTCCAGCCATATCTTCAAAGACAACTGGGCCAATGATATCTAGAATCGAAAAATCACTGTGTGACAAGTTGCGCCATCTTGTTGAAACAATAATTCTCCAAGGTCTTTTTAAATCAGCAACAAATATGATATTGATCATTGGGAGTTATCTCTAGGCGCCAAACACACGCCCATATTAAAATCTTTCAATTTAAATGGTTAATCGCTTAAATTGCAAAAATTATGCCCGATTACGAAAATGCAAAAAGCACGCAAGGAAAAATAAAATTCGTTTAATGAAAAAAAAATTCAGCTTATGCAAAACAATAAAACGCAGTGTGTGCGTTTTCCCCACTTTTTTTCAAGTCAAACTATTGTCGACGTGCTTATTTTCATGTGAGATGGAAAAAATCTGAAATCGGCTCACAGATGCTTCTCGAGTACATCTTCCACTTGTTCAATTTGTTTTCTTTTTCTCAAAATATCACAATTAACGCACGTTTTATGAACAAACACAAACCTGAAAGACGTGCAATATTTCTGTCATTTCGGCAACAAACGGAGTTCTGTGATACTTTGCAGTTTATGCAATAACGGTTTCTTTTTATATCAGTTTGTTTTATTTTGCACAAAAAAACAACCAAAACTAAAAAAGAAAATGAAAACAAGTTAGATCGGCCGGGTAGAATCGTATATACCCTCCACCATGGATGGAGGTGCATTAAACGGATAGCAGTCGACACACTGCGCACAGTGGGAAAATTGTAAAATTATAAGTTCAAGCTAAAGTCCGGACAAATTTACCTTTGGGGTATACCCAGGGATGAGTTAGCGGGGTTTAAAGTTGGACACCTGGGTTATTAAAAAAAATAATTAAAATACCCCAAATGTTTTACTTTTTTACGTTTACTTGAAAAAGGTTGTTTTTTAGACTTTTCAAAATATGTTTTTACTTTGTGGTTGCCTCTCATAGATCGCGAGATATCCGCATTTATAAAATAAAATATGTATAATTGGGTTTTCTGAAATAATGAACACGTAATAAGCTCCCGGGTAGGCGAGTTGGTAGAGTGCTTGCCTATCAGCTTGGGGGTTGTGGGTTCGATTCCCACCAGAGGCCTTGGTCTGTCGCTGCAAAAATCTAGCCAAATGGTCTGTGTCACCCGGTTTACCCTTGGACCCAAAATTAGAATATAAATTCACTTTGTATTGTAATTAATAAATAAAGAAATAACTACACGTAAATGAGAAAAGAAGAAGGTTTACCAATGTACACCACTTCCCCTCCAAAGTTTACCATTTTGGACCACAATTTCTCGAATCTTCTGAATAATTTCCCCTTATCCCTCCTTAATTGTGGAAACTACAGCAATTTAACAATTCCATTTAGGGTTCTCCCCCCATTTTAAGAATTCCGGCGTTGTTTGGATTGAAATCCTACATTTTGTTTAATTTACAATTTCATGGCAATATGTGAATTAACAATAATTTCACTGAATATTGAGTTGTTAACATTTTCACGAAAACGCAGAATATCACATAATGGAGGAAAAAACGTTTCATAACTTTTAAAAATTCCATAAAAGTTTAAAAAACCTACTGATAATGTTTGAAAGATGGTAAAAATTCTAAGTAATTTGAAACAAAAATTACTGGCGTTTCAAAGTTGCGGCCGTCAAACAAACATTGTTTCGCTTTTAGGGCATGTTATCGAATTGCAGAAACTTCGCTATAGATACACAAAGTATCGAATTGCCCACTAGACCGATAATCCATAACAATCCAAAAATTGTGGTACACCTACAAAAAGGATCATAAGTTCTACATTTATCGATGGATAACCCTACGAAAAGGTGCATAAGTCGTACATTTATCCATAGATAAACCTCAAATATGGATTGTTTTCTTCAATAGGGTGCTACCTATTCCGAAATAAAATAAAAAGAGTTTACAATTATTTTCACTGCTCTTTAACGACTATTAACTCATATAATTACCTTGAATTTGATATATTGTATTGTTTGAAGAGCCGACTCCTTCCAAAACTGTAGTCAAAATAAAAATTACAATTTTAAAGAAAATTCCAAAAAAATGTGTCCATACTTTTTTTTTTTAAAAATATTGTTTGGATTGTAGAACTTCATTGAATTGGAGAAAATATATGTTGCATAGCGTAAATTTTGAGTGTAGGACTCCATTAAATTCCAGAAATACATCCCATGGACAAAAGGGCAGTTGCATAGCGATATCGTTGTTTAAAATTACACCGTGTTACAAAAATAGATTTTGTTCTGTCCTATGAAGCAAATGCATTACTTACCCTTTGAAGTAATAGGATATACAGTAAAAGCTCGATTTTTGCAACCCCCGATTATTGCAACTCCCCGATTAGCGCAACCGTCATTTTTTTATATTACGGTCTTTATAAGTGCAACTTTCGAAGAAAAAGGTCGTGATAAGTGTAACTTTTTTCAGATGCACTGAAATCAGGAACTTTGTTTGGAGGTCACGGTTAAACCAAATGCTCCCCTTTCAACATTATTCTCTGTTCGACTCTGTCCACTGTGAACGAGCGTACAATAACTGTTATTTTACCGTTGCCTTCCTGTTATTTTTCATCCCATATTCTTAAATTTCAATATTTCAACATATATATTTGGGGCTCGGTAAGTGCAATAATCTCAGTTAATGCAACAGGCCTGATTTCCTATCGGTTGCGCAAATCGAGCTCTTACTGTAGTTAATCTTGGATGAGGGGGCTGATGTACCAAATCTCATTACAATCTTTCTAATACTTTAAAAGACATATTCCCTCAAAATTGTTGTCGTAAAGGCGGTTTCATGCCCTGTTGTCCATTCACGACATTGTATTCCCCGGTTCAGCGTACTCGTTACAGCGTTCTGTGTTGACTGTTGTGGCATTTTTTTTACCCAAGAGGTTGACAACAACACATATATCGAAAAAATGTCGTCGATATTGTGGTCTGTATTTTACTTCGGATACATTACCGGGCCTTTCCAGTTATAGTTTTCAAATATAAATTAAATACACATTTTGAGTAGAAATTCATCGTCTGTTGATTACTATTTTATTTATTAAAATAAGAAATTAAAATAAACTAAACTTTTAAGGGCACTAGCAACAAAGACTATTGGCCAGATTACTATAATATAAAAAAATTTATGAATTATAAATACATTTTTTGCAAATATCACAGCGAACTCTCTCGTCGATTCGTTTGGTGAAATTGTCGATGACATTTCGGCATTATGGCGGCACTATCTCTGCTACTTCAAGTCCAATGTTTTCTTCGAAGGTTTCAATTGCATCTGCTTTATTTGAATAAACCCCCATTTTGGACATGGCCGGCAAAGAAAATGGTCAAAGTGTTTTGAATCTGTTGATATTGGTGTTCAAAATGCTTAAGCATTTCGGAAAAAAAAAAAAAAAACTCAAACTTATATCGTGACCCATTGTGAATTAATATTTCGTGGTTTTGCAAATGGATTGACAAACTTAATATACACATAATGTTATAGAGAAGCGAATAAAAACGATAAACGCAGTAAATAATGCACAGTGGTTTCAAAAGAAAAACGGAACTACAACATGGTCCGCCATCTAACGTTTCTTTTTTCCAGCTAGTGCTTGTTTCGTTTTCATTATCGGGCCATGTTGAACGAATTTTTTTGAAGATCGCATTATCAGCCGCAGAGCTGATGTCGTTAGGCCGAGGCGAGGGGGCCATTTGAATGAAATTATTTTCCATTATTAACCGGAAGGATTGTACTTTCAATTTAAAAAATGAAATTTCAGAAAATACCCAGTAGTTTCTTTTTTTTTATAATTTTCAAAAAAAAAAAACTTATTTGGCGGACTTTGTATAAGAGTATTAATTCCATAGAAATAAATATTCATCACCTCCGATTTGAATAAAATTCCGCATATCGTCACACGAAATCCGAAATGACCAAACATCAAAATCCTGTTTTTGATCGATTCATGTAAAATGGCCTAAAATACATGAACAAATACACTTTAATATTCAAAAATTTAGAATTTTATAGGCGAATTCCTAAACGACGTAACAAGAAGATTGTTTGGATTTTACAACAGCAGTTGGCTTCCTCTGTGAAGTTATGAAAACGCTGGTTAATTCATTTTGGATTTTTAGTGACGATATACATTTTACTAATTGTGGGGGGATACAAGTTTTATTATGAAACGCTTGCTTTAGGTTGAACTTGTACGTTCGTGACCTGGTCCTTCAAGATAAAATAATGTTACAATGCGACTTTAGATTGAAATAACTTATTACTTTATATGCGTAAGCCAAGATTCGAATACGGTCAAATTGGATTAAGCGGCACTGAACAATAATTGGGACATTTTTTTCATTTATGCGAGATTTTCAATAAGATAGAAAGGATAAATGAACCATCTTTCATTTAAACGAACCAAGGAATATTAATTTATTACCTAAGATAAAGAGTTAGACAGAAAATAACTTTAACTTTAATAACCATTATGATCATATTCGCCTTTAGTTGACTGTTTTAATGCCACTGTGCCACGGCTGCAGTTGGAAACGAAAGACTCGTTCTTTGCATTTATTCAACGTTATTAGTCAGTTTTAATTGCATTTCAAAATCGTTGCCATTTGATTGCACTTTTGTTGCATAAATTAATTTTTCTCTTTTATTGTTTTTGTTGTTGCGCTGTCTTTTTGTACTTTTTCTTGTGTTTGCCCGTTCGGCATTTGTCAAATCGATCGTATTTCAAACGGCTGATCTCTGTGGCACATTGCAATTGGCTTTCGAACTCTGGCTAAAGCCAAACAGAAATATAGGCACGTTCACATGCATATGCGTGCGTGTGTATGTGTGTTGGTATTTATTGTCATCGTAGTTGTTGGTTTTGAATTCAATTCACCACGGATTGAATGTTAATTAGTGTGCTAATGTTGTGTTAATAAACATATTAATGCGGTTATTGACTGTGTTCTTTTTTTGCTTTGCTTTTACTTCTTCTCTTCAACAAACCCAAAGTTGTTGGCTATACATTTTTTGTATATTATGGATCATATATAGAGAAGCCTATGAAAGATCCAACTAAAATGAAACGAAACGAAACTTGTTTTGCGGCACCGGTAGTTGTCTGGCTGGTGGATGCTGTGCAGAGATGTTAAATTCCATTTGATCTATTTACGACTAGGTCTGAATATTGTTGTGTGTGTGTTTTCTTCGAAACGGAATTGTTTATTTTATAAATTTTGAAATGTTCACACATAATTAACATTATAATGATTACATTAGAACAAAAACCATAGCAGTAAAACGGAGAGGTGTTAATTTATAGATAGTTTGAGCTTATGGAAATATCTACAGAAGTTCTAGTGATTCCAAGGCAATTATATGACCAACTAGTTTTATTCATGGTAAATAAATAAAACACCGAAACACATTTTCGATAAGCTAATCGAACTCCTATACTGTACCGCATCCAGTCGTCTCTGAAGATAATATTCTGTGGAAAAATATGATCCATTTGAATGGAGACTCAACTTTTGTTACTGTATGATCTTTACGATGAATGTCGTGATGGTATCTTTTCCATCTTCCGTACGATTTAATATTTCTGCGGTTTTCACGAATAATCACTGAAGTACATTTTAGGGGATTTTGGGTTATTGATGTGAAAGTGCTACATTTTTAAAGGGCTTTCCATAAAATTGATGTTTGTTGTTTTACAAATGCTTCGTTACTCTGTTTTCTTTTTTAATATTTTTACAGTAGCCGCAATTTTACACATTATTTGTTTTCGTTCTCCTGAGAAATTTACTATTATAACTTACGTTATAATATTTTTCTTTAGGAATGAAGTGTATATCAGGCCGATTCTGAAACTAATCTGTTCGAACATTCAAAAAAACCAAATGAATTTTTTTAAATTTCAAAATATGTAAACATTGAAAATTTTAAATATAAAAAAACCAGTGGAAAAGTTGCAGTCGGGTAAACCGACTTATATATACCCTCACCCTCAGTAAAAACATACAAGTCTCATACTTATAAGTATAGGAAAGTCAAAAGTGACCGTAGCTACCATCATTTGAAGTAACATCTGATGAAAAGTCATATAGCAACCTAAAATACCGAATGCTATAGAAAAAAATATCGGATGGTACATTTGTATGGGGGGTACCAGAAGGGGAGTTGCCAGACTTCCAAGTTTTTGTCCAAAACTTTGTCTAGCTATAACTGTACTAAATACAAAATGTGGGCAAGATAGCGTTGGTCATACCGATAGTATTAGACGGTTTATCAGGGGCGGGATGGTACATTTGTATGGGAGGTACCAGAAGGGGAGTTGCCAGACTTCCAAGTTTTTGTCCAAAATTTTGCTAGCTATAACTGTACTAAATGCAAAATGTGGGCAAGATATCGTTGGTCATACTGATAGTATTAGACGGTTTATCAGGGGCGGGATGGTACATTTGTATGGGAGGTACCAGAAGGGGAGTTGCCAGACTTCCAAGTTTTTGTCCAAAACTTTGTCTAGCTATAACTTTACTAAATACAAAATTTGGGCAAGATAGCGTTGGTCATACTGATAGTATTAGACGGTTTATCAGGGGCGGGATGGTACATTTGTATGGGAGGTACCCGAAGGGGAGTTGCCAGACTTCCAAGTTTTTGTCCGAAACGTTTTCCACTTATACCTTTACTAAATACAGAATTTGGGCAAGATCGCGTTGGTCATATTGGTGTTACTACACGATTTCTAAGGTAGGCGGGATGGTACATTTGTATGGGAGGTACCAGAAGGGGAGTTGTCAGACTTCCAAGTTTTTGTCCGAAACTTTGTCCACTTATACCTTTACTAAATACGGAATTTGGGCAAGATCGCGTTGGTGATATTGATAGTATTACAGGTTTTTTAAGGGGTGGGATGGTACATTTGTATGGGAGGTACCAAAAGGGGAGTTGCCAGACTTCCAAGTTTTTGTCCAAAACTTTGTCTAGCTATAGCTTTACTAAATTCTAAATTTGGGCAAGGTAGCGTTGGCCATACTGATAGTTTTCGACGGTTTATCAGGGGCGGGATGGTACATATGTATGGGAGGTACCAGAAGGAGAGTTGCCAGACTTCCAAGTTTTTGACCAAAACTTTGTCTAGCTATAGGTTTACTAAGTACAAAATTTGGGCAGGATCGCGTTGGGCATATTGATATTGATACACGATTTCGAATGTAGGCGATATGGTACATTTGTATGGGAGGTACCAGAAGGGAAGTTGCCAGACTTCCAAGTTTTTGTCAGAAACTTTGTTCAGTTATACTTTTACTAAATACGGATTTTTGTCAAGATCGGAGTGGGCATATTGATATTATTACACGATTACTAAAGTGGGCGAAATAGCAGATTTGTATGGGAGGTACCCGAAGGGGTGTGGCCATATAGCCCATATGCAATCCCATAAGCAGTTTTGGGAAAATATTAACCCATGCCAAATTTCAGGGCGATTGTTTAACTCTTTCGAAAGTTATCGTGCGTACCAGCAGGACAGACAGACGGACAGACGGACGGACAGACGGACATGGCTCAAACGATTTAGAAAGTCATGAATCGAATTTGGTTCAAAGACACCTGGGGTCTAATGTGAATATTTCTAGGTGTTACACTTTTGGGTCGTATCAAATGATATATACCCTCCTACCCGTAGGGTGAGGGTATAAAAATATTAGACAAAAAATATAAACAAATGTTCCCCTGAAATCGAACAAAACCACAATGTAGTCAACTTTGAAAACATTTTTAAAATATATCCAATTGTCCGACTGTGAATGCTAATATCTTTAAATAACTATTCACTCCTTAACGACAACATATTTTTCCCGGAACTCAAAAATATTTACTAGATCAAAAGTTATATATTTTTGGCTGATGTAATTAGATTTTGCGTATTCGTGGTGTGGTGCGTAGAAACCACTTCCTAAATACTGACGACTTTACGAGTAAGTGAGTAACATCTAAACCATGTAAAACATCTCTAGAAAAGATTTGGGGGTCGTAGCCGGCTTTAGAGTGTAGTTCCCGGTCAGTGAGTATGCGAATTATATTATGCACGTCTGTTCCGTCAGGGAATGTTCGAGGAAATAAGTGAGCACTGAAGAGAATTTACAATTCGATCCTCGAAGATCCACTGGACGTCGATCTTAAGATTTCACGCACCTGCCAGAGGCGAAGTTTGACCCGGCAATTGTAGGCGAAAACGTTTCCCTTCCATTCATTAATATTGAAATTATATGGCAGGGCTCTCAATTTACAGCTCTGAAGTGTAAGCGAATAAAACGTATGTTCCCCTGAAAGTTGATTTAACTGAAATATTTTCATTGAAAAGTAAAGTAAAAGTGATTCGCCCCTAATTAAGCAATTCAAATGAATGAAACAGTTTTCTTCACAACGCCACTTCCACTCCATCGGATGTTCTCGACTGAAATTCGTTTTCATTCATGGCTCTTGCCATTCACTTGAACTCATTCATCAGGCGCCAAAACTCGGCTCTAATGCACCCCTTTTCCATTTGCCATTAGCAGAGCAGAGTGCAAAAAGTAATTAGCCGCTGCAAATGGTTGGTTGGTAGGTCGGTCGGTCGGTCGGTCAGAGGGCAACCATAAACTTTAACGTTTCGATCATTAGTTGTACGGAATTTCTAACTGCGAAAAATCGAAAACGAAAATGAAATAACAACATCATTATTAATAAAGTCATGACTTGGCATCCACACACACACACACACACATAGTTGGTGCTGTGTATTTGGAGTCAGCGAATATCTTCTATGTCTGCTGTCTGCCATTTGCCAAATTAAATACTTCTGATAATTAAGCAAACATTACGCAATAATTGGCCCAAGGTTATGTTCGATAAAAAAAAGCCCAAATGAAAAATGATAAACAAATAATGAAAGACACATACACTCACAAACACATACACACACACTGTGGACAACTCCAAAAAAATACCATAACATCCATCCATACACAGGTTCCTTCCTTTGTCTATTCTTTTTCCTGTTTGCCTTCTTGGCCTTTATCTTCATCTTTATCGTCGTCTCTTGATGCTCAGTTGATTTCTATCAATTCTGTAAAAACCATTTCAATGTTGTTCGTTCTTCAACGCATTTCTACGTCTCTACGGAGTTTGCGGTTAGGTCTACATAGATGTGAGCATGTGTGTGTGTGTTTGGATGGGAGTTTCTTAGACTTCTTATTTTATGCTGTTATTAAAAAAGACGGCCTCACGATTGCTGTCGCTGGTATTACTGCCGGTGTCCGATTTGCTTTGCAAAATAGAATATTTTTTTGTGTGTGTTTTATTTTGGGTTTCGGTTTTGAAGATGGCATATTTGGCTTGAGGACGGCTTAACCAGTTATCGTGGATGTGTTTAAAAAGTTATTAATTTTATTGCCTTTTCCCCTGTCTACCCATATTTTATAGATTTTTGTTTTTGTATACAAAGAACGTTAGAAATGTGAACAAACAAATGAAATACTTAGTTACGGATACTTTGGTGGGGTTTGAAATAAGGCTATCCATACATCTATCATTGGATATATGAATATATCTATGATACATCCGAATAAAGACTTCTTGTCAATGACATGCAGAAATAATATTTGTATTCATGGTGCTATCAGTCAGAGTGTGCTGGGCTGGAACTGGCAGAAAAAATGCTACGCGGTATCACCAGAGCTTCCAATCTGGTGCCTCGGGTGGCCACCAGAAAACATTGGTCTTTTACCCTAGCCCGGCCGGCTGGTCTTTCGGGGCATTTAAGTTAGCTGTGGTTCACCACCGAAATTGCATGCTGATTTCGATGAGATCTCAACCTGCACCAAGAGTGAAGATTCGCCCATACAATACAGGTAGCTATGTTACTTACACTAACAGGTGTTTAACTTCTCATAACAAGATCCCATCTAATAAGTGACAGTGTAGAGTTCTCAAATCGCACGATTACATAAAACTAGGGATGTAACTAATGTGGGTTTAGCGAAAGCTAATATTGTAAAATACTTTTTGCGAAAGCGAATTTTGAAATATTATAATTTGCGAAAGCGAATATTCCAAAAAAATTAACATATTTTGATCCCCATGAAAAACCATCGACCGACCCTGGCACTTTAAATGAGATATGTATTCTTCTGAATTAAAATTAACTCTTAGTTGGTTAGATAACAAATCGGGAGAGATCTTCGTATCGGACTTGAGGATTATTACAAGAGCTAAACTTTAAAACTAGTAAAATAAACACACCACAGACATCAACCAAAGACAACACTTCACATAACGATGGCGGCACTGGCGGAAACTGGAATGACCAACGATTTCAAAAATCGCACTTCAATGACCTTTGCCAATTACACAGACCGATTGTGACGGACTAATAAAAAAATAGATCCTTTGTGCCCCCAGCAGGAGAGTTGGTAGCGTGCCTGCCTATCAGCGTGGGGGTTGTAGGATCGATTCACACCAGAGGCTTTGGTTTGTCGCTGCAAAAACTTTAACCACATTGGCCTGTGTCACCCGGTTTAAACTTGGACCCAAAATTACAACAGAAATTTCCTTTGTATTGTAATTAAAAAAAAATTAATAACAGAAGACGGGAAATCATTCTAATTTGTCACATATAGATGGCGTCACTGAAATTTCCGACAAAGACCTATGCTTAGACCTCGGGTTCCGAGGTCTGATCCACCTTCATATGAGTCTTCTAATAATAAAAATTTCCACACAAAATACTCTCCGTTTCGGACACTTTGACAAGCAGTTCATTATGTAGAGTGTATAAGATTCGGTCCGGCCGTTTTATTTTTTTCTTTCTCAACATCATCGACTTATTCTACTCGATACTTCGTTTATCGTTTCGACATTATATAATGTGCAATATCTTTTTGAAGTCAAACTTCGCAGGGGAGAAATGAACGATTAACCAAATGTGGGTTCTCTGTCTTTGTTCACACTTCCATGGTTGACTTAGTAGACCAAATATTAACACATCGCATTCTCCGAAATGGAAGACAAGTTCTTTCACCTCAGCTTATCTCAGGGGAGACTTTCAAAATACATTGCGGCAACAACGGTTAATTGAATTCGAACCAAAGAAATGTTCTGCTTAAATTGTGATATCAGCAGCCACAGCCACAGCAACAGCAACAACAACAAATTGTTAATCAAGAATTTGTGGTCTTTTAAAGCGTAGCGAGCATTGTTGCGATCGTTCTTTGAGTTTTGTCTTTCAGTGTCTGTTGCCAGTTTACCAGCATACACATATCTCCGTTGGCCCACCGATAAATGGCCTTGTGATCGTGTTCTATCTCAGCTGACGGATGTCTATTTCAGCCTTTGGTCTCTTTCATCTGTGCCAAAAGATTGTGTAACTCTGATATGGGTGTAGTTTCTGGCTTTGTTGGTTTTCAAAATTAATTACATCACCGACTTAAACTTAAGCCATGCTTAAGTTTGGCTGTGTAAAGAGCTTTTTGCTTCAATCTTAACATATGACAAATGATTTTGGCCAAAATGATTTAAGATTTTTCTTAAATTTATTTTACATAAAGTTTTTCACTTGTTTCGTCTCTCTTGCCCACTCACGGCTGGACAATCTCAAATTACCTACTGCTAATGGTGTTTCTGTTAGGCGGGCTTTAATTATAGATTAGTTGGATTAAGTTTCAGAAAAAATAAATCTGAATTCAATTTAAACAATTTTTTCTTTGGTTATTATCAATTTATGAAAACATTTAATACGTATCGAATTTTTAAATGGATCTTTGCAATGATGAATGACCATCGCAGCCCTCAGAAATATTCATTCTGGGAAATATCGTATAATTAATGAACTTTAAACGAACCAAAGATTAATTATATTTTGATGTTGAATAAGAAAAGAAAACTCCTGAATGTTTTGCATAATCGGCAGTTTAATATATCATCTATTTCCACTACCGACATTGGCAGTGTGGCTTTTAATGAAAAAAGTAACGATAATAAAAATTCCATGGGAATTTGTTTTTGACTTGGTCAGTGGCAAAAGATAAGACCGGCTAATGACTTGAGCTGTTTTCCGGCTTCCGGAATAGGCATTTGATTGGATTTTTCAGATAATTGCAGTGATGCTTTGAGGATTCATTGTTAATAATGGAATTATGACTATGGAACAATGACTTCTTGTTATTCCCTCGAAATATTGCCCAAAAATTGGGCGAAATAACTACGAAAAATGGCACATGAATATTCAGGGTTCTAGAATAAGAGGTGTTATTTTGAATCACACGGCATTTCGGTAGCTGTCACTTTTGAAGCTTTTATTCTTTGATAATTGACAAGTAGAAACTCCGCCATTACTAAAAATGGAACGATACACGCTTTAACAACGCAATATTAAAATCCACTACAAAAATGGTGAAAATCTTGCAGTTCGCAAAACTAAAAAGTTTCCGGACCATGTTATCTCTCGAAGAGGTGATCACAATTTGCCACCGAGATCTTGCGTCTTCTTCCTTTGGGGCCACGTGACAGATAAGGTCTGCGACAACATCCCAGCGTCGATTCAAGACCTCAAAGATCGAATTCGTGAGGCTTTCGAGGCCATAGGACATACACTTTACGATTTAGTTATTGAAAATTTCATGAAAAGGATATGGTCCTGTAAGAGTTGTTATGGTGGCCATTTGGCTGATGTTGTTTTTCATTATTAACGGCATACCTTCCTCTTTATTATGAAATAAACATCCGCTCATTTATCTCAAAAATATTCCTTTTTTTTGCATACCAAAATAACACCTCTTGTGGGTAACCCTGTATATACTTTCCAAATTTATTGGGCGATTTTTCATATTTTGTTTGGGTGATTTTTCATTAATTTTTTGTCTAAATTTCTAAATTTGTTTTGGGTGATTTTTCATATTCTCTTGGTGATTTTTATTTTAGGTCATTTTTTGTGGGCGCTTTTGTTTTGAGCCATTTCTTTTTGGGCGATTTTGCAATATGAAAACCAGAAAATTGTTTACAAACAAATTACACAATTTTTTGTAAACTTTTGAAAATTATCTCTAAGAACCGAGTAATATTTCGTTCTTCGTTTCAAAAACAAAATAGAGCGATTTTTCATTAACATTGTGTAGCTTGCGGCGCTTTTTTCCACTTTCCATTCTCCACTTTCCATTCCTTAATAAAAATAACATAATAAGCGCGAGATGCCTTCAGCCCTTGTATCAATATTTTTTTTTAAATTCAGTATGTTCCCCAACAACTCCACATAGTATCGAAAGGACCTGAGCATTTAGCATTTTGATAGGATTGTATTCAGGATCATGAGTTCTCATACTGAAATTGCTCAAATTTTGTGGGTGATTTTTCATTAATTTTTGTGCTGAATCTCTTTTGTAGCCAGTTTTCATATTTTTTTCATACCGCCTTAATTTTAAGTATAAACTATTAAATTTTTAATATTTTTTTGGGGTATTTTTTATAATGAAAGTCCCGCTTTAAAATTGGCGAATTTTTCATATATTATTTGGGTGATTATAAAAATTTTTGGGGAATTGTTATTTTTATTTTGTTTGTGGGGAATTTTGCATTTGGAACTTTCTCCGTAGAGACAGTTTTTTTTGTTACCATTTTAACAAATGGTTCAGAAGATTTGCTGCTATATTTTCAATCAGATTATTTGTAATCCGGCCAAAAATTAATTAATCATCATTTTCTTAAACTTACTCTTTACTTTTTGTAATGTTAGTTACAAATGGAAAATTCCCTACAATATGACAGCTGTTAGTATTCAAGAGAACCAATTGTAGATTAAACAGCCATGGTGAAAATTAGAATTAATATGATGACAATTAATTAGAATAACTTCAAACACTTCTAGTCAATTATTGCCTGTTAATATGAAATCCGAAGAAGAAACTGGAGTTGGATCGGACAAACGCAAGGCACTAACAGACATAACAAGGAATGCAAATTGAGTGGAAACCACTCAACCACTCTAGAAGAGGTGGACAAGCTTATACGTGGAGAAGGAAAAACTGAAATGAAGTTCAATATATAGCCACCAACAAATCAGAATGGAGGATGTTTGTGAGGGTACCAATGCTTCTTCTAGGAACTACGGGAAAATAAATATGTAATTGATTAATATTTATAAAATCGAATAATATTTATAGATGAGATTAGACAGTCGCGAGTGATCGTTTTTGCCAAGGTACCCATTAATGTTTAAGGAATAAACATTTCATTAACATTCCATATTTTTGGAAAACTGTGGGACTTTAATTTAGCAAGACTTCTGTAAAATGTTTATAACACCTGTTAGAAATGTCAAAGGTATTTCTCAAAAATGTTCCTCCATTTAAAATATTAATTAATAGGTATCAAATGATCTGTGGGTTTATTTATCACATACGAACCATTAATCCTGTTTCATATGGCTATAATCCCCTCTCCCCACCAAATATACATATATATATTTGATATCTTTGTAAAGACTTTCAAATAAATAATTCATTTGAAAGTACCGTTGTTGAGATTAAAAATTAACGCAATTTCAAATTTCAAATTGTGTATTTAATGCAACACGAGTTGGAAGTTCGGTGAACCCACACCGGTCCAGCTTATTCCACATCGAATGATAACAAACTTCGTTAAGTCTGATTTCAAACAATTATACACATGTTTGTCTGACTGTTTGTTGGAATGAATGGACAACAAACGAACGAACAAATGAGTGTTCTATTATTTTTATTTTTTAGTGTTGTTAGTTTTTCGTCTTAACAAGATATTACATGTTTCAATTGAGTGAACGCCTTGAACTTCCGCTTTAAAGTCAAAAGAAAACCCGTCGAAACATCGTTGAAAGAAAAAAGAAGAAAAAACACCACAAAACACGACCAGAGAAGTTCAAAAGTGAGGTGTAAGAGCCGGTAGGCATTCATACCTTTGACTAGTCAAGTCAGCCAGTACCAGCCACCAGCTTTGTAAGCCACAATTTTAGTAAAACGCTTCAACAACCTATCAGCCAAGTTCAAGTTGAAGGTATTTCTATGTCGTTTTGTTTTTGTTTTTTTTTTCAGACAGACAGACAAACACTTGCCGTGAATATCTGTATTTTCACACCAGCCGACACCAACTGAAACATGAAGAAGTCTTCAGTGGAACGAACCAGCGAACAAACGAACGAACAATGAAATGTTTTCCTCTAAAAAGAAAGAAATTTGCATATGCATTACAAAAATATGTACATATGTGTGTGAACAATGTAAATATTTATTTAAGGGAAAATCATCAAGTGCGCAAATATTCTATTTTTGCTTGGTTGGTTGTGTGTCCATATCGAAAAGTGTTTGGCTTATTCATGTTGTATTCATTTGAATATTTTAGTAGTTTTGTTGTTGTCGTTGTCTTGTGTGAATTTCGTTGTCTCGCGCCCGCCCTTTCACGTCTTTATCCTGCAAATGTGGGAAAATTGAAGAAATTCCCAGGAAGAATAGAATAGAATGAAATGAAATGAAATTTTGTTTCGTCGTTAACAATAACAATACACAACAATTCCGTTGGTCTGGACATACGGTTCAGAGAAGATTGCGGTGTAATTTTCCAAGTAAATAATATGTTGCGATAGGTTGTTTGTCTGCTGCAAAAGGATTGCCAACGTGCAGCAAACGTTTATTGGAATGGAATAATCGAAGAATCGGAAGACACGATGAGCGGGGAATATTTGTTGTTTATGTCATTAGTGGGTGTTATGATTTCTATAAAAGAGCCGGCCAACGCCGATCGATTACATTCACTAGTTGGACCTGCAGGCTTCGTCCTCCCTGCTAAAATATTTACGATATATATCTTTTAGCTATATAAATCTATATAAATTAGGGGCATATTTAAAACGGCTTAAAAGATTGGTCATTTTTGTTCACATCGTAATTATATGTATCACGTTTTAGGTAAAGAAGATCTGGAAAATATAGAAACAATAATCCAAGTATAAATAAATTGGCAAATACCCGTAAAACACAAAATATTTGTTTAATTGCATTGGTTTACAAAAAAATACTTCATACCGACGTAGAACCTTTATCGCCTAGTTTTGGCCGTAGATATGAATTTGAAATACATGTTACACTTTTTAATTTTCCGCCATTTTCTCATTCTTTCCCTGTCGATTAAAATTTTGTTTTCTACATTTTAGTTTTGCCCCCTTTGTACATTTTTCTATCCCGTTTTGGTACGTTTTGAAACTATTTTCCAGCAACTATTCTTGCAAAGCGTAGTTATGGACCAATTTTCCAACAAAAATCACAATAATTGATTTTTATGTGTTCGAAGGGGGACACATTCTCCCCCCTTTTACCATTTGTATTCCCTTCCTAGCCAAATTTCGAAAAATCCCTTCATAGCTAATTTCATGGTTCTAGCTTCAGCCATTGGCGAGGAAAGGATGAATCAGTCAGTCATGCAAGTATTTTATATACTCTTATGTAGATTATTTCTCGGTTTTGGACCCGTTTCGGACAATTCTAATTCACTTTTTAATTACTTAACATTTTTTGGCTCATTTCAGCCGACAGCAACTTTTTCACACACATTTTTATTTTTTCCCCTTTTGTACCTTTTTTATGCCCTTTTTGATACGTTTTGGCCACACTTCTCCAACTCTTATCCACTTATTTTGGGCAAAAATCTATTTTATTCGTTTTCAATTTTTTTCCCTAGTTGGTGCCCTTTTTTATTCCGTCTTGGCCCATTTTCCGTCCCACGTCTAACTCATTTCCACCTGTTGTAGATTATTTCCATTTTTTGGCACATTCCAGTCGAATATAATTGTTTTTACACATTTTTGTTTGTTCGTCTTTTGTACTTTTTTTATCCCGTTTTGGTACGTTTTTGCCAATTTTTTCGACCTTTTTTCAACTATTATCCACTTGTTTTTGCCAAAAATCTATTTCACTCATTTTTATTTTTTCCCCATTTTTGGTCCCTTTTTTACCCCGTCTTGGCCCATTTTCCGTCCCACCTCTAACTCATTTCCACCTGTTGTAGATTATTTCTCATTTATATTATTCCAGCTTTGGGCCCGTTTTAGTTTAATTTTTGTTTGGTACAAGGAAAGAAATCATTCAGTCAATTAAGTAAACAGAATCGGTCTAAATGTATTGCATTACAAAATTTAGACATCATAGAACAATGATATTTGATGGCTTTTGTTTGGAGGGCTGGAGCTTTATCTTATTATTTGCCGTGCTCCCCATTTAACCACACATTGAATGCTTGGCAACCCTCGCCATTACGATCATCGCATTGCACTTTGTGAACTTTGACTTTCTACCCAACTATTATGCCACATTGACTTTGTAACGACGTCGTAAAACGTTCAAATATCGCCACCAAAAATGATTGCAGTCTCGCCATGGAGAACTCGTATTCACGCTTTAACAAGATGTTAATTTGAGGAAATGTTGCCAAGTGTATAATTTCCAAACGATAGGTGTTAATTTTCAGCAAATTCATTCTGAAGTTGCCCCATACACACAACCATAGCCACAAAACGCTCAGACGAAAAACAAAGAGAAAAAACAATAATCAAAAAATAAAACAAAAAAACTGAAAACGTTAAAGTCTCTATTGAAAATGAAGTCAAAACCATTAACTTGGTTTCGGGTGATTTGCTATCAGGTCGAATTGGAGTGTATCTGTCTGATAGTCATGCTGTATATCGGTCGGTCTGTCTGTCCGACTTGGTGTATGTGTCTCTATTTTTCGTTTTATCTCCAAAAATAATATTATGTCATTTTAATGTTTTTTTTTTCCTATTTTGGTTTTAAAGTTTAGCCATTATTACATACAAATAGTTTTGTATGATAATTGAACGAGTTTCTGTGTGTGTGCTTCAATTTCGGTCTAATGTAGAGTTCCAAATAGATTTTTTTTTGGATTTCCGTATGGCACACCATCGCGTATGTATGTACCGTACATACCAGCAGCCGAGCAAGGCGAACAAAAGGTGTAACCGAAAACAAAAAAATGAAATTAAAAAACCCCACCTAAATTCATATTGTTACACATGAGTGCCGCGGCACCAAAAACGAAACATTTTTTTTTGCATTATTTTGTACACAAAAATGTTATACATTTTTGTTTTTTTTTTACTTGTTATAGTTAAATTTCATAATTTCGCATTGAGATATTAAAATGCACATTAAATTCGGCACAAATGGACAACAACATCAATATCAAAAATGCCACAATATCAGCATTAGTCGAATTCGTATAAGCGCACGCCTTTTTAATTGAAAAAAATCTCTTAATTAAAATTAAAGAATTGTAACAATTGTTTGGGATGATTTTCCATGCACTGTTCTTCTCTTAAACGAAAATCCGCATTATTGAAAAATCGTTTATGTGAAACACATTTTTAATGGAAAGACACGAACTTATATGATGCAATGACAAACATGATGATTATAACGACGACAAAAACTGGCACAACAAATGATCTCAAAAAAACAACTCAACCGTCTTAAATGTGGTTGACACATACAAATGAAAATAAGTGACTATTTCCGTCCAAGTTCATTAATATTGAATTGAAATTGTACATACATGTATTTTAATAGTCCTGCCACAAGTTTCTATTTTCGTTTCATAGAACAAATTCAGAAGTAAATACACAGTTCGTTTAAATGAAAGAAGGAAGAAATTATCCAAAGTCCTTTATTTTATTGAAAATCCCGGATAAGTGAAACAAAATTTATTGATTTTTTTTTTATTTCCGCTTAACCGAATTCGGCAAACAGTCAAACTTCCACCATTAGAACCACCAATATCCAGTAGAAAAGTGTGACTTACGGAGACTTTGATTTATGAAAGAAAGAAAGAAAATTCGCGTATGGAAGTTCGAGTTATGGAAAATCCACTGCATAAATGTTATGCTATTTTATATCAGTGTTGCCATTTGGGACATACGAAATTATCTAAAACTCAGTCTGACGAATATAGATTTGAGGAAGGGACACAAAAGGGGTTTTCCGATTCCCAGATGTTGTAGTTTGCCTTGTTAAAATATCCGACGAGATGAAAATGTGCGTTTATTGTCAGGACACACCGTCCGACGTTGGGAACCGTGACTTACTTAGATTGGCTCTACAACCTGTTGTTGGTCTTGGCCTGTTAATAAATGATTTCCAAGCACTCTGGTCTTTTTCTTTTTGGCTGTCTATCGCTCTGTTTTGGCAAAACAACATTGAATTTGGAAATTAGTCTGCATTTTTTACCAACTTTGGTAGATCGCCCGGTATATTGAAGTATTGGTCGGTGAGTGAATACATTTACCCAGACTCGATTTGCCGTCTACAAACCAAGTTTGTGTCTTAAGTTTTTCGTTTTTATCCTAGCATTAGAATAATTAAAAATAGTCATATTAATAAATTTCAGGGCTGACAACTAGTAATGTCGGACATGTCAAATTTTAAAAGGTTTACCAAAAAAAAAAAACAAATATTTGTAACTAGTAAGTTGTAATGCGCCTATGGCGCCCGTTAATTTGCTTAAGAAAGTATTTGTTACTTAATTTTAAAAATTTTGTAAAAAATATTTTGAGAAAACTATTTTGTAAAAAAAAATTTCGAAAAAAAATAAAATTGGAAAAAAAAAAAATTTTGTGGAAAAAAAAAATTTTGTGGAAAAAAAAAATTTTGTGGAAAAAAAAAATTTTGTTGAAAAAAAAAATTTGTTGAAAAAAAAAATTCGGAAAAAAAAATTTTGGAAAAAAAAAATTTTGGGGAAAACACAATTTCTGTACAAAAAAAATATATTATTTTTTTTATTATTATTATTTATAGAATTATTATAGAATGCCTATTTAAATTCCTACGTACTGCGTGACAGAGTCAGTGAATCAGTGTCGAGGGTAAATATATATTAAGATACCGAGTAGGATTATGCTGAGCGTAAAATGGGCGAAGTGCTCCATGAACTTCGCGAACAAATTGATTAGTTTCCAGGTAAATTTCCACAATTTGGATGCGCTGTTGTGACGTGATGACTTACCAAATATTACTGTACAGAAATGTTAACACTGTTCGACATTAAAAGCTGTCAAACCAAAGTTATCGATAGTTCCTATGCGATAGCTCAAATGTCAATGAAATTATTCTGGATGGACTGTCATGTTTTTTTTTTCGTTGGCCATTATTTCCATTATTTGGAAATATGGAGAATGTGCCAATTCGCCCAGGCAGTTTGTACATTTGTTGAGTTCAGATTTGATCGCCCAGAAAAGCATTCAGAGAGTTCGGGTTTTGCCCTCACTAATTCCTGAAGTTCACATTTTGATAGGTCTCCCCCCATTAAATATTAAATATTTCTACAGATCTCAATATTTTGCCGCAAAGAATTTCTACATTGCTAATGAAGTTCTCTTTTTAGTCATACAGACTTTTCATTCTTTTACATGTCTGCTCCTTTTGTTTTCACAAAATTTGTGAAAGCTCTCAAGCATAGAATTTTTTTTATTTAACAAATTTACTTAAACAACAACAGCACACGTAAAAGCTGTCTGCTATTACAAGACAAGAACTTCTCATGTATATCAACGCCGACTCTTACGTTTGTTAACTTAAAGAAAATTCAATTATTTCAAAGGGGTTGAATGCTTTAGCAAAGACAAAAACAACCAACAACTACAAAAACGCAGCACTTAATATTATGGCCTAGAGCGGTATCACGCTTTGTTAAGCAAATATTAAACGAGGCATTTAGAACAAAGCAAAAATTAATGAAGAGTAGAACATTTGATTTACAACAGAATGAATTTCAAGCAAGAATTGTAAAAGATTTACTTTCTTGGCAAAAAGAAAAAAACCAACCAGAACGTTATTGATTTTTTGTGGGTATTTTATTTCATCGTTATGTCAAAGACATTCTGGTTAAAAGGTACATAGTTCCCGATATTAAAAAACATATTAGTGGTTTCGGAGTCGGCTGTATAGTGCAGATCTCGATCAGGGAGTTGAGAAATTATACTGTTCACTGGTTACTGAGTTCAGAGAAATTCCTCGATATTTAGCATTTGGAAAACCAAAAGAAGAAATCAAAAGACTCAAGACACAAACTCAGTTCAAAGGGATTTATTTATTCAGACTTCAGCATTTTCTGTGAGTACAGCGGTTGATTGTGACTGTGTTGCCATATTGAACTACCTAATTAGAGTTTGACTTTGTAAATTTACGTCACCGTTACTTCGCTTTAACATGGAATTATGCACAAGTTAATTTTGAATTGAATCTTCTAATGCAAATAAACGCTGTCGTCTGTCTACGCTGCTAGGCTTTGTCTCATCCAGAACGGTTTCTAAAGTTAACAAATATGTTTTTTTTTTATGAATAACCACTACATATTTTTTAAGTAATGTGCCCCCTGAGTACAGAAATGGTCGAAATAATTTTTGTCTATGGATAAACCCAGACAATTTAGAGAAATTCCATTCTGGTACCTCCGATACAAATGTACCATTCCGTTTTTTTTTATTATAAATTATGCATAACCACAAATTTGTATGGGAGAATGGGCCTTCACAAAATTGTGAAAAAAGCCTAATACTCCATCAATTTTAATGATCTATGCCTTATTTGAATTTTAAGATATGGGACATTGTGATAAACTATAGAAAATGTACACTTTTTGCCATTTTCGAATTTTTATGATTTTTTTTTAAACAAAAAATGTGTGAGAAAACTATTGTTCGAATTAAATTTGTATGCAAAGCTGAAACTGTCGTTTAGATGAAAATGTACTAAAGGCAAGGATTGTCAAGAATTTTGTGGTAAATTTTTAAAATTTATTTCAACAAAATCGGACAATTAGTTTCCGAGATACAAGAATTTATAAAAAAATTTAGCATTTTTTATGTAGGAGAATTGAATAGTGGTTATTTATTTATTTTTATTTAATGACAATACAAGGTTAATTTATATTGTAATTTTGGATCCAAGGGTAAACCGGGTGACACAGACAATATGGCTAGATTGTTGCAGCGACAGACCAAAGCCAGTGGTGGGACTCGAAACAACAACATCCACGCTGATAGGCAAGCACGCTGCCACCACGCCTACCGGTTATTCATTAATTTTTTTTTAAATATGGTAAATACTGCTATTTAACAAACTTTAAGTTTATTTTTTAAAAAAATACTGCAACTTTAAATAAAAATCTTAAAAAAAAGTATTTTTTTTTTTTTTAAATATCTCTTTTGACTACGACACAGAAAACGGAATACAATATTATAAAAACTGCAATTTAAAAAAATTTTAATTAAAATAATGGACTTTAAAATAAAAATGTTAAAAAAAAAATTAAGAAAAAAAAGTATTTATAAATTTTTTTTTAAATATCTGTTTTGACTTCGACAGAGAAAACTGAATACAATATTATAAAAACAACAATTTAAATAAAAATGTTAAAAAAATATATTTATAAGATTTTCTTTTAAATATCTGTTTTGACTTCGTGACACCAGGATACACCAGAATACAATATTAGAAACATCACCTGGCCAAAATGGCCCTAGCATAGTGTTATTAAATGACACTTGCAGCTTGGGCATTGAGTTTGAGTCCCAATGGTGGCTACACACCTCAGCCGAGTGAGTGATCACTGGTATGACTTGACTTGTTTATGTCATTCGTAGATTACTCAGGTTAAGATTAAGGGAAACATTACCTGCCCCCATTTAATGAAGAGCAAACCCCACAAAATTAAAGAGACCACCCCTTTGTCGTATTTTCAAAAGTACATGATGATCGGCTTTGTACCTTCCAACCAAAACTGCTGAAGAGTTTTCATAATTCTATCACACATAACTAGAATTGTTCATACGTCTAACTAAATCTAGTGGCAATAATATTCAACTAACAAATTCCTTTAAATGTCACACAAGCAAAGTCTGAAAATCAAAAGACAAACTCTTGAGGTGTTGTTAAAATATTTCGAATTCAAAATATAATATTTTTACACCTGTTAATGTGATTGATGGTGTATTCACACAACGGAAAACTTTCTATTATTTGCTCATTATAAGTGCAGCGGCAGCAGTTGTGCTTCCAGAAAATAACAAATAGAAAAATCAAATGACTTAAAACACAAACTTGATTTGCAAAAATCCGAATGACCCACAAAATCCAGCAGCTCTCGGTTCGTCTACTGTGCTACCGGCACAGAAACCAGCAAAACGACGATTGCTTAACTTGTTTGTCTATTGAACGTTTATGCGAAAACCGTTTATTCTTGTCGGGAATCTATGGAAATATGTACACGTATGTACTTGTAAAAGGCAGAATTCCAAAGGCTCTACCATTTCAGTTGCACAAATGCAAGGCAGCACAACACAACAGTATTTAAATAACATTTATATTATTTAATGGCATCGCCGGCGAACTTACCAAAACAAAAAACCAAGACAAAAATGGCAAACAAATCGTGCTGCAGGCATTCATTATTTTTAGAGACAAAAAAAAAAACACAGAAAAGAAAAAACAACTTCGACGAAATCATGTAATCGATTTTAAGTTGTGTGCAGCAAAAGCCAGCACAGCAACCGTAGCATCTTCTTTTTGGTTTGAATGGATTTTCGGTGGATTTTGAGTAACTTGTAATCTTTTCCGTTGAGCGGTTAATGTTGTTTCGGCATTTGTGTGTGTGTGTGTGTGAGTCTGAGCTAATGTTAGATTATGTAATAAAATGTTGAACTTTTAAAAAAGATTACGATTACAGCCGCTTCTTTAGCCGAAAAATGAAACTCTCATCTAAGCTGCTGCCTTATGGTCTCGATGAAATGGGTTTCACCAGAGTTTCCTTATCACAACATTCGCATCAATCATTCCCAATCTGAAGCTGTTCTGTAACATTTAACCTCATCTACAATAGTGTGTAATTGTACCTCTCACGTCTAAGTTGTTTGAGTATTTTCTCTCTCTCTCTGTCTTCTGATTGATTCCACTGTTTTCTTAGCCTTTTTGAGACATAGCAACACAACCTACGAGAATAAATACATTGCCACAGCCGCTGCAAGTAATTGTTCGCCTTAAACGTGGGTTAATTCATTTCGTATGACATTAAACACATAAATGGAAACAATATCTGTTTTCTCTGTTTCTTGGGTACCATATTTTGTTGCTGTCGCAGTTGCCGTTACCGCTGTCTAAATCTCACTTCAAATCATGTCAAGTTTTAATTGGTTTTCGTCATCGCCGACAACAACAAACGGGGCATTGATCAAGTTTCATAACGTTCCAAAAAGGTAAATGACATTATTGTCCGATATTGTTAAAGTCTTTCGTATGAGCATTGACTTCAATTATGTTGGACATATTCACAATCCAACCAAAACCATTCAGACTTCAGTCATGTGCATGGCTTTTGTGGGGAACAGTATTTTGTTTAGTTGAATATGCATCTGATTCGGGGCATTTAATGCAGCTAAATTAGTAAAGTGGACCATTTTATGGGATAGCTAAAATTACAAACATTATTCGTATGTTGGCCACCATTGGGCGGGAAAAAACTACCAGTGAGATACATAGGCTTACGATTTGATAAACATGACTTATGGAAGTAAAATCTAAAATTATATTTTTTGGTGACTATCAGCGTGGGGGTTGTGGGTTCGATTCCCAACAGAGGCTTTGGTCTGTCGCTGCAAAAATCTAAACATATGGTCTGTGTCACCCGGTTTACCCTTGGAAAAATTAGAATATTAATTTACTTTGTATTGTAATTAATAATAAATAAATAAATAAATAAATATTTTTTGGTGAAAACGCCCCGGTAGGCGAGTTGGTAGCGAACGTGCCTATCGGCTTGGCGGTTGTGGGTTCGATTCTCATAAGAGGCTTTGGGCTGTTGCTTCTAAAATCTAGCCATATTCTCTGTATCAACCGGATTTACCGTTGGAACCTAAAATAGAATATAAATTTACTTTGTATTTTAATTAGAAAAAACTATGAAAAAAAAAAAAAAAAATATTTTTTTAGAGCATTTGCATCTGAATGATATGAATAAATCTAACGTTTTGTTTTCAACTAGTGGTTATTTTTTTTTTCGTTATCGGGCCATGTTGAACGAATTTTTGTTTACAAAAATTGTTGAGGAGAATATTGGCAACATTTGGTTTCAACAGGACGGCGCTACGTGCCACACAGCCGAAGCTACACTCGATGTTTGGCGCCCTGTTTTTGAAGATCGCATTATCAGCCGCAGAGCTGATGTCATTAGGCCACTGCATGGCAAGCCGAGGCAGCCATGATATTATTTTCCATTATTACCCATATTGTACTTTCAAATAAAAAAATGAAATTTGAGAAAATATCCAGTATTTTTTTTTTATAGAATTTTCAAAAAAAAAAAAATATTTGGCGGACCCTGTATAAAAGTATTAATTCCATAGAAATAAATTTTCATCCACTCCGATTTGAATAAAATTCTGCATATTTCACCCGAAATCCGAAATGACCAAGCATCAAAATCCTGTTTTTAATTGATTCATGTAAAATGGCCTAAAATACATGTCTGTGCAAAATTTTACACTTCAATATTCAAAATTTAGAATTTTTTAGGCGAATTCCTAAACGACATAACAAGAAGAGTGTTTGGATTTTCCAACAGCATTTGGCTTCCTCTGTGAAGTTATGAAAAAGCTTGTTAAATTATTTTTTTTTGATTTCAGATTTCAGATTTATAAAGAACTTAGTGGTCACATATTCATTCCAATTGAAAATTAAATGTTTACAGTCTAACCATAAATCAGAAAATAAGTTCCGCAATTAATGTTCACATAAGGATATCCAAGTAAATGGATATTTTCTCATTTATCCAAATTCGGATTTGTTTATTTTTAAATGCCCCTCTTGATGTTGGCTTTGTCACTATTGGAAGAAATAAATCCAGAAAAACTAAAATGAAATAAAGCGCAATAAATAACACTTTCAAATCTTTCAAAGTCCCAATAGAAAACAACAAGATCCGCTATCTACCAATGAGAAAAATTGCCATTGATTCATAAAGAAATAAAGCTTAATTTTCTGAAATTTTAATTTAACCACAATTTTATTTCTATTACTGATGTCCATCTAATTACCTAATATTTTGTTTATTTACAGGTCAGTTTATATTCTTGGCATACTGGCTGCATATATTTATATACTAAATTAAGGTAAATATTAGAAATATTTGTGAAGTATAAACAGACCGTAATACGTGTAAAGTATTTGCCATATCATTCCATGAAGGAAAATACGGTATAATATAATTATGATACTTACTGACCGGGACCTATGGATTTTATGCCGGCCAGAGATTACTAACATACTCGCAAAGCCGTCGGCTGCTAAAAATGCTGGATAGAGTTATTAGGATTCGAACCTGGCTAACTCTATTCCCAGTTTAATTCCCGTAGTTATATTCAATATTCCATTTATATTCCCATAAATCAGTGGCTCAGTAAGCATTGTCTGAATTATGACCAGATTAAAAATTAAAAAAAAAACAAATTATATGTACATTAATGAGTTCGAATTTCGTCGGTCATCTGTATAGACCCGCTTTATGATGAATTTTCCTTTAAGAAGAAACCGATGTTCCGTATACATTTTTTTTTGGTTCCATGCCAAACGGGATTACGTACTTACTTACTTATTTCCTTTAACATTCCATAAGGAACAGACGGGGAACTTCTCTCGAATCAGTGAGCTGTGTACGATATAATTTGTGTATTCATATTGAATCAACGAATAGCGCGGCTGAATGTTCTATCTTCAGGGACCAGTCGACGGATATCTTGTGAACAGATGGTTGGTTGGTTTGTGTGGCCGCTCCAGAGACTCAGGAGCGTCAAGTAGCGTCTAGTGACACCGTTTTGAATTGATTTTTACGACACCACTCTGAAACCTCATGTTGTCATGTTAACTCATATCCAGTTCGTCAGATTGAGCAATTTAATGATGCTGCTCAATTCGATATCTTGGAGATATCATCAAATATCCAAAAGAAGACGTACACCACAACAGTTCTATAGGGTACAGCAAAGACAATTCTAGGACAGATCGGGGTATGTTTAGGTCATTAATGACCGTCAGAAGGGCACTCAGAACGGCCAAAAAAAATTATGCAAATCATCAAATGTTTAACGCCACTTGTCCATTTTTCGGGCAACATAATCTGCCTAACGATGCTGGGATCCTCACCAAGAAACCACAAAAGCCTTCCATGGACTCACAACACACCGCAATCATGTATCTCCTACAGAAAATTATGTTTATAGGGGAATATTTAGAAAATATATGGTAATTAGGTTAATGTTTTTTTTTTTTTTTTTTAAAAAAAGTCTGCTCTGTGAGACAATTTTTTGGACACTTGACCGAGCAATCCATTCAAGTCTGGACTATATAAAAACTTTATTGGAAAGACAGTGCTACGATTTATGTCACGTCATTGAATCCAGGCTGCTGCTTATATTTTGTTTTTCAGTTTCGAACTGACCAAATATATTCAAGGGGACTTTCGAATCTCGTATTTTGAGATAACGCCATGTCCCCTGAATATCTCCCAAACTATTTGTTCAAATTGAAAAACCCTCTTGTTCAGATTAATGTCCGCTATAAATTTGAGTGAAATCTATTTTTTCACAAAAATCGAAAAATTTTTTTTGTCCAAAATTTTTTTTTTTTTTTATAATTTTCAAATATTTTGTACTTGTACGCATTCTGCCTAAGAAATAATGTAATTATAATCAAATACAATTTATATAACATTAGTCATAACCGAAAAATGTTCAAAAAAGACATTTTAAAAGTGCCCCCATTGGATACACAATAAATTCTGTAAAAGTGGTCGTAGCATGCAACTCTCAGGGAGATAATCGTAGTCCTAAAGTCTAGCTTTAATTTGATACCAAAAACGTTTCGATACTTCAGTCTATTGCTGAAAAATTTAACAATTCATTACAAAGGACTTTCAAATCTCGTATTTTGAGAAAACCCATTTTCTGTACACAATTTCTCCCAAACTATTTGTTCAAACTGATAAACAAAAACACCGACTTGTTCAGATTAATGTCCGCTATAAATAAGCAAAATTTGAGTGAAATATATTTTTTCACAAAAATCGAAAATTTTGATGGCTTAACCACTTGCTTTTTTTTAGTCCAAATTATTTTTTTTCGAATTTTCAAGTTGTTTGCCCTTGGATGTAATCTGCCTTCGAAATGATGTAATTGTAACCACATATTGTTTATAAAACATTAGCCATTACAGATTAATGGTAAAAAAAAACATTTTGAGAGTGTCCCCATTGAATGCACAAAAAAATCCAGTGAAAACGATCGTAGCTGGCAACTCTCAGTGGGTTAATCATAGTCCTAAAGTGTAGCTTTAATTAGATACATCAGCCGTTTCGATACCTTAGTCCGTTGCTACACAATGGGACAAATAATTTCAATGGTCCAGTGTTTTTGTGAAATGGACTAAAGTGTCCCAAAAGTCATAGTCTATGACCTGTTCATTTTAAGTATTTAAAGTAGTTGTGTATTTACTGTATTACATGTTATGCTCAAAGAACCCACACACTGTAAATCGTCCATTATTCACAACACACAATTATATTACTTAAGCTCTTTTTGCTGCTTACCAACGAGTTGTGCTGTTGTGCAATGGAATTTTCATTGTCCAACTAATTGTTTTGCCCGTGTATATCCCAAATATTGTTTCGATTATAATTTTCTCAGTCTATGCTGTGACAAGCTTTCTAGTTCGTTATGATTGGACTTTTGTGATAATATATACGCATTTTTATCGTAAGTTGTGAAGGAAATCAGTTTGCCCGTTCTGTGAATATGCTCCAGAAACTGCGTATCGAATGAAAAGAATTATTTTCTGATTAATTTGTAAATAAAGAAATATTGTTTGGTTGTGGATGTGGATGGTGGCACAACGGCAAACAACTCATAGTCATAATCGTCTTAAAAATGAATAATTGCCTACCCAACCCCAAGCTCCAAAAAATACTTTTGTCATGTATGTCGTTAATGCCTCAGAGACATGCCGACATGAATCGGTAAATATAAGTTCCGGGTATAACCCTAATTACTCAATTTTCTTCCTCTGACACACATAGTCGTATGGGTCGGCCTTAAATAGACTTCTTTTGTAACGATTACACAATTTAAAACCATACGAAGAAGAAGAAGTGTTAACAATCACAATGAAAATTTTAACAATTATTACGAATTACGGTTATGACGCTGATGAGCTGCACCCAAATCGCTTAATAAGCTACGAATATTTGAGTGGCTTTTAGTTCAATGGAAACACACTACACGTACTCGTACATTCTTTTCATTATTTATGATAAATTAGATTTTAAACAAAAAACCAAAAGATAAAATACATGAACAAATGCATGAAAAAACATACAATTTGTTTTTACGTTTTCTGTTCAATTCAATTGTAGTCGCATCATCATCAGTTGCAATCGTCGGTGGTGGTGGTGCTGGTGTTGGTGGCAGTGATGCCTTCAAACCATCATTGTAACCTTTAACCCAGCTTACGACAGAAGTGTTATTGTTTATTTGCAATTGGTTTTTTTTGTTTGCTTATAATAATCATACGAAAATATTTTGTTGAATAAAGAAGAAAAGAAAAAATCAAGCCATGATGATGATTGCAAAATGTTTCAAATATTACTTGCAGCTAATTTTGTCTACTTAAATTGTTTTGACTAAATGGCCTCAACCAAATGGAGTTTATAGCGAATTCGTTTGCCTTTGATTTTTGTCCAAAAAGTCTTCAGCCACATTGGCTATTTCTTTTATTGGTCTCTTGGTATTGGTGGCTTATTGGGCTGCTTTGGGTTTGCTGTTGATGTTGTGTTGTCTTCGGAGAAGAAAACCTTCAAATGCCGTAGGTGATGTCAGTCCGTCATCTTTTGGTCTTAAAATTGAAAATGAAAAGCATTTTGTGGGGAATGAATGCCGTTTGTGATGGATGTGACAACAAGAAGTTATCATTCTTCCCCGTTCTCTTTAATCAGTATATGGTTTAGAATTCGAAAAACTATCCATAAAATCGCTTATGCTCCATGAGTATTTCTTTCAGAGTTATTAGATTCAGTAGATATCTTAAAAAGAACCCGCTTTTGTAAACAACGCATTGAAATTATAATAATTCAATACTATTTTTCTTTGAATACCAAAATAACACCACTTGTTGGAGAACCCTGTATAATAACCCTTTCATTCACTTTGTCATTGCTCACTTTTTATTTGCTTCACCTAGACCAACTTTATCTCGCGTTACTGGGGTATCCTTCCCCTGCTAGCGTCACAGCATTACAAGCCATCTGACAATTTTTCGTGATCAATTTGACAACGGCAAAAAAAAAACCATAATAACGATAGGAAAAATATAAAAAAAAAATCGTTCCTTACTTTTGAATGTTTCAACTTCCATTTTTTTCCGGGGGGTCTTCTTATGTCGGGTCGTTTTACTACTTTTGATTTGCTTTCAGATTTTTGGCGATGATGTCGCTGTCGCTCTTGTTGTTGCCACAATCTTCAGCCTCAGTTTTCTGTTGTTGGCTGTACAACAATTGCCTTGAAGCTAAGAATTTGGATTTGAAGTTTTTTTTTTCATCCATTCTACTTGAACTGGCCCAGCTCTGGTTTTGTCAACTTTTTTTTTCATGACGCCGGCGACTGTCATCATCTTTAAATCAATTTTAAGTTTAAAGGTTATTGAAGTTTTTGTTACAATTCCATTTGGTTGTTATTGGTTTCGTTACGTTTCAGTTTCGGTTTGTTTGTATGTACTCGCATGTACACTGCGAAACGTTAGCTTAGGGATACGGTCCCTGATTCCCTATGCTAACGTTATGAGTTTTATTATAAAAATTGCTGTTAATGTCTTATGAGTTTTAAGGATTTTCTACAATGCTAATGATTAGTTTTGAGTAATTTTTAAAAAATCAGCCCATAATCACTATCTTTGAGGAAAAAATCAAACTGACCGCAGCGTAGCGCCGTCTTGTTGAAAGTAAACGTTGTCCAGATCAAAATCATACAACTCCGACCATAAAAAATCATTAACCATGGTAGCGCAATCCATTCACCGTAACAATTAAATTATTTATGATTTTAATTTTTTGTGGCAGCTCCTTCATCGCCAGTCCTACTTTTGCCTACTAATTTTCTGTACTTGATAAGACAACTGTGGCTTATTCTTTCCACTGTTCTTAGAATCGGCTTCGAGGGACAAAATGGATATTATTTAAGAATATCTACAGGGTGGTCCAAATTGTTTTTTTGTTTAAACTGCAATTCTTTTTTTCGGTATATTCGAAAGAGCAAAAATTCTCATTATTTATGGAACAGGATATCATGCATTTGGCTGCCTCGACTGACTTCGTAGTTCCGCATCCTGTCAACCATTCGAAAGAGCAAAAATTCTTATTATTTAGGGAACACGATATCATGCATTTGGCTGCCTCGACTGAATTCGTAGTTCAGCATCCTTTCAACCAAATTCTCAAAAACTTGTTGACGGTTTCTGAATAGATTGCTCGATACTCCCCTTAAGAAACTTCATGATACCCAAACAAACTTTTACGGCTTCAAAACACAGCTCGGAGATCGTCAATTGACTTTGCCAAGAGGACTGATAACAATTACCGAAAATGGGGTGCAACCTGATAAAAAAAATATGTGTACTAACACGTCTTTAGTCTCCGGCCACAATAAATGGTAGGAGTGAAGGGACCTTAACTCGTCTGA
Source organism: Hydrotaea cyrtoneurina (assembly GCA_958296145.1). Taxonomy (NCBI): domain Eukaryota; kingdom Metazoa; phylum Arthropoda; class Insecta; order Diptera; family Muscidae; genus Hydrotaea; species Hydrotaea cyrtoneurina. Next base: position 46,218,804 of record OY282516.1, on the reverse strand, counting down.
TTGAGAAAAAGTTCTTTCTGACTTCATGCGTTTGCTCTGGCAAATCCTTCTGTAAGTTATCCTACGATCATAACGAAAGTCCTTATCCCCATAATAACACTAGGTCACAAATAACAAAATTTTCTCCGCCATTTTCCGCCATTTGTTGTCAGATTTTGTTATGTAAGGGCTTATTTTCTTTGTAAAAATGCCAGCTATACGTAAAAAAACCAAAATTGCTGTTAGCATCGTGTTTTATATTTTATATGAATTTTTATATGGTTTTTTCTGCCACATTTTTACTAAAAAAACGCTGTTTTTTAACCTTTTTAAGCCGCCAACATCAAAACTACTTACCCGATTTGAAAATTTTCTGAGAATGAGTAGTAGTAGGATCAAATAGGTCAAAGAAGACGAAAGATATGCTCAAAATTGTAAGCGTACCTCCAAAAATTTAAAAAAAAAAAGTTCAAAATTTGTTATCTCGAAAACCAATCGACAGAAAAATTTTTAAAACTCATTTTCGTGTTTAGTGGGTCAAAATCAATGAGAAAAATTATGCTAGAACCAAATAACAAAACGACTGTTGGCTAGTGTAATATACGGATTTGATGTCTTTTGTATAATTTTGTTTTCTTTAAAAAGCGAAAGTAAAATTTTCAAGTTGTTGGCTTTCAGTTCATCCAAGGTCTAATTCGTTTCCCTATTTAAGTCAGCCGCCGTATAGAGCGATTACAGTTCATTATTATTATTATTATTTTTTGCCAGCATTTTGTCATTTGTTATGGTCGTGTCTGTCTTATTTCTCGGTTTATTGGTGGTATATTTCTTTGGTTGTTAAACGAAACGATGCCCTTAGCCTTTGTTTCACTACGATTTGGTTTGGGATTTGTTTCAATATTCCATTTGATGGAAATGTACTGTGGCCATATTTATTTTAATATACATTGGGATTTTTATCGATTTTCTCCAGCTATGAAAAATAGCTATCAGCTTTCGGTAACATTTATGAACTGGTGTTGATTTCTTTGGCTTGGCGTCAAACATAAAAAAAATACGTTGATGATTTTTGCAATTTAATTCGATTATGATGTAATTGATTATGAGTTCGAAGTGCCTTAAACCATTAAATGTCATTTGTTGTTACATAGGAGTTGGCGGTGTCGCCATCAAATGTCGTTTGTTGGTGATGAAGCCATCGCAGACATTCGGGGAGGGGAATTATATTGTGGCTGCATTCTAGGGCTAAAACTTTGAAATATGTATGGGTAATTTGGACAAAGTAAATTATGCTTTGTCATACACAAATTAGCCACTGGAGGAATTCCGAAACTTTGACAGCCATTAAATTTTTTATGTTTCCAAATTATCATCACAATCTCTTCTACTGAAATATGCAAAATGTCATTTACTTCTGTGCTTCCCTTGGCTTAAGACTCTGTCCAATTTAGTCGTACATGTTGTTTGTGAACCTTTTAAAATATCTTTCGTTTCATAAAATATTTATATCGTTCTGCCCGAAACTTTCCACACCAAATGAGAGGAAAGCATAGTGAAGAACAACAACAAAAGCAGCAAAACTGTTGCAAGGTTATTGCTTCTGCAGCTCCAACGTCATCACCATATCATCATCATCGTCCGCAGCAGCAGCAGCGACATCAAGAATCACACTAAAAACGGCAAATATTTGCATGCAGATTTTTTCTTTTCTTTTTAAATTTATCTCGACTAAAAATAGAATTTCCACACATTTATGTGAGATAAAAATACAAATTCACGCCAGGCTAACGAAACGACTGCAAAATACTAACACGTTAAAAAAGCGTTTGCTCGAAACGAATTTTCGATACCCTTCATCGTGGATGTACTCCTTCAGCATTTGCTGACTAAATACAGGAGAGCTGGTGGAAATTAGTGACATTTGATTGGTTCGATATTACAAATTAGACTGGAAATAAATTGTAGCTCATTTTGAGTATATGATATTACCACCATTTTTTATTTGGACTTAAAGTGAGTTTCGGCACCGATTCCCTGCCGTACTACGCCAAATGTTGAATCACCATCTGCTTCGTTCGCTATCCCCGAAGAGACTGAAACACCCCTTGGTAGAAGAGGTGAATCAAGGCTCCCGAAGAGCTTGTTCCTTAATATCTCTTAACTGTAAACAATTCAATATTTTTTAAATCGATAATTTATAAAATAGTTGCTACAACCAAGCAATAAAATCTTGACTTTGAATTACTGCAATGGCTCCTATAATGTATGAGATACAGATTGACTAAGTCGAAAAAATAAAATTACTTACATTCCTATTTCCCTTCATTTAGGAACAGACGCGGAACCTTCCTCTCGAATCAGTAAACTGTGCAGACTATAACTTGTAAATCCACTGACCGGGACCTGCCATGGTTCACCGGCTCCGAATAGTCAATGATTTTCTAGACTTAGAGATTCTTACTCGTAAAGTCGCCAGCATTTACTTGGTGGAAAAAGAGTCACTGAAAATATTTGATAGTTTTTTTTAAATTTTTTAAATCTGATAAAATGGTAAACATGGGACAATAACTAAAGACAGGCGCATGCCAATTTTTTCCATTTTGACAGAATTTTAATTGTCAGACTCATTGCTTACATTTCAATTGTTGGTTTAGTTCTTTTTTTCAAATGTCGAATTAATTTTCGTATTAATCAATTTTGGGGCTCTCAAAAATATTAAAAATTTAATTATAGTTCGTTAGAAATTGTGTCATGAGTTGTAAGTGTCTGCAGTATCGGAATTTGACATTCAAATTACCCAGGGTTGTATCTGAGTTTTGTTGTTGGGCAATTGCCATGGTCCACTGCAATTATATCAAAATGTGCCAAAGAAAAATCTAAAAGCAAAAAAAAAAAAAAATACGAAATGTAGACAATTTTGGAAATATTTATAGAAAATATATCACTTGCCCCCTAGGCGCCCTGGTAGGCGAGTTGGTAGCGTGCTTACCTATCAGCGTGGGGGTTGTGGGTTCGATTCCCACCAGAGGCTTTGGTCTGTCGCTGCAAAAATCTAAACATATGGTCTGTGTCACCCGGTTTACCCTTGGACCCAAAATTAGAATATAAATTTATTTTGTATTATAATTAATAACAAATAAATAAATAAATATCACTTGCCCCATTTTAAATAATTATTCCTTCAAATAATCCCTCACTCCTTGCCTACAACATAGTTTTCTTAACAGAACTGAATTGGCACAAGCTCATCTACACAAAATAGAAGTAGTAGGCAACTGCGTCTGTAGGGCATGCGGAGACCATGACAAAACATTGGAGAATTTCGTCTGCCATTGCCCAGCATTCGGGAAATGGCTCTTCAACAGACTTGACTCAACTTGGAGGGAAGACTATAAAAACCATTAAGGATTATCTCAATAGTACGGCGTTCCTAAAATAGCTTCTCGGGCTTAATCCATGGAACAGTTGAGCGCACAACAACCTGGCTGTAACGTGCAATATGAGATTTTGGCGAAAAACTTGGAGATGTTTCCTTACAAATTACAGGCAGTCCATAAACAACTACCGTTCAAAGTTTTTTCCATAAGCGACGAGACTCCTTTTTATCTGAATGGAGGATTCGGCACAAAAGTTTGATTGTGGCAAAATAATGAATAGGAACTAGAGTTTGGAAATGACAGACAGTTTTTTTGATTCCCCTAGTCTTCTTTTTTTCAGATTTTTCTTGAAGGATTCGACACAAGAGTTTGATTGTGGCAAAGTAATGAATTGGAACTAGAGTTTGGAAATGACCGACAGTTTTTTTGATTCCCTAAGATTTAGAATAAAAAAGTTGGCAAATTAATGAATTTGAACTAGAGTTTGGAAATAACCGACAGTTCCTTTGATTCCCCGAGGCTTTTTTTATATTTTCCATATTTTTATTTTTGAGGCTTCGATACAGAATTATAATTGGCGCAAATTAATGAATTTGAAGTAGAGTTTGGAAATGACCGACTTTTTTTTTTGATTCCCTGAGATCTAGAATAAAAAAGTTGCATGAGTTCCAGGGAATTTTCACAAATCTTAAGAAAATTGTGTATTTATCGGGCAATTAATCTAGATGTGTTTTTTTTATTTAAAATAAAAATATGAAATCAAGTGTGGAATCTTTATTTTTTATTTGAATTTATTTTTTGAAAAAAATATCCATTGTGAGGGTCCAATTTTTGATGACTCGTTTGAGCATTTCGAACGGTATGACGTTAATTGTAGCTAATGCTAACAAATAGACAATGTACTACATTAAGTCCCCAAAGAAAAAAGTCTAAAGGTGTGATATCACACGATCGAGGCGGCCAACTCATCGATCCAAAATGTGAAATTAGCTGCTCTTGAAAATGACCTGTCAATAAATTGTTTGAGCAGCTGTATGGCAAGTGACACCGTCCTCTTGAAACCCACTGTCGTCAATTCAGTTAGCAAAAAGTACGATAGCATGGGGCGATAGCAAGCACCATTCAGAGTTTTTTTTTTAATAATTCATTTAATTCTATTTAAATTTTATACAAGTAAATAATTGCCCCAGCGCCACATGGACATTATTGGGGCGAGTTGGCATATCCGAATCAAAAGTTATTTGAAAGTAAACAGAATTTATATGTTGTTGATTAAACATTCGGATTAAAAGTATTACAAGAGAAGCATTTCTATATTTTCAAATAAATGAGATTTAAGATTCGAGTTACGTTCCGGCCTCATCGCTTTTGAAAAAATATGAACCGATGGTTCCACTGGCCCATAAACCGGTTTCCCATCTGGTTGCTCTTTAGCCTAAATGCGGCAATTTTGTTTATGGACGTTGCCGTTGAGCGAAAAATGGGTCTCATCACTAGACAAACAGCGGATCTTCTTCCAGCTTTTGAAGAGCCCAAACACTGAGACGGCAACGCGCTGGAACATCGTTAGGCACAAGTATCGTAGTGGACGTAAGTGTGTGAATTATTTTTACTTCCATATCTAGTAAAGCCGTTATAAGTGACATTTTTTTTGAATTGTAAGAAAAGAGCGGCCCGTCAAAAAAACACATTTTGGTTCCTCCTTTCGTTTCCGGTAATACTCCTAAAGAGTATAACTGGTAAGTGGACAGTTGCTGCCTGCAATTTCCGTCAGAAACCCAATTATAGGCTTTATAGGACTTCAGTTCGATATTTCAGGGTGTGTTCAACATAATGAGAAACCTAAGAGACCGTCACTACTTATGTGAAGTGTACACGAAAAAGAGAATCTGAAAATAGAATACACGACACTAACACTCGGATGCACAGAGATAATACGAGTTACATACACAGGCCGGTGTGGCAGAATGAAACAAGTGGCAGAGCAAGGACAAACAGATAGACAGACGCATGGGCGGACGGACGGAAATCAAGGGAGTCAGTCAGTCAGGAACAAAAGACATGCTTACTTAAACATACATACACTTTAAATGATACGATGGCTCGAGTCGAGTATGGGCTCATAGTGGCATCTACCAGTTACATACATATCTATGTATATATTTCATTCATATGTATTTAATTACATACATTCGTGTATGTGGACATATACATTTGTGTGCGTGTGTGTCTATGCAAGTATAGAGTTAATGAAATGCCGGGATGGGTTGGCTCCTCGGTTGATACTTTGGATTTTTTTTATGTGACTGGGCATTAAGACGCCTTTTAATACTTGTACTTTTATATGACTTCTTTGTGTGTGTCTTACCCTACATGTATTTTGTTGGCGAATTATTTTCCAAACAGAGGTTTGCAACCATTTTGCGGAATGTGTTAAATTAAATCTAATCTTTGCGATTTTACAAGATATGCCTTTGGCCAAAACTCACTTCGCTTGGTAACAAGAGCTACATAACATCATCATTAAATCTGTATTTAAATTATGACTACGACGAGAACGAATGCATATTTATTAATGTATAATGAACAGCTGTCATTTGGACGGACATGTCAAACAGTTCTTATCCAGACAAAATAAAATCAATGCCAGTTATTGTTAATTATAATTAATGCACTGAAGATGGGGAAAATAAAAAATTGATTTCCATAAAACAGGGTTGTCAAAGATTGTAGTCGGGAAACTCTTATGATGATTTTATGACCAGTGAGCAATTATGTCAAAAGAACTTTGTTCGCTATGAGGAGCATGACAATTATGATTTAAACAAATTTCGTTAAACATTTCTAGTCATTAGCATTTCAAATAGAGTTTCTGCAATTTAAATGATACAATTAAAGCTTTTTTATTTTAGTTCAATCTGACAATATGTTATGTGATTTTTAACCCTATTCTTACGAAGCTAAATGTGTAACGTAAAGTAAATTTTGATAGAAACAAAAATTAAAAAAAATCAAATAGATTTTTTAAAGTAATCTACATGTCTGAACTAAATTTACACATGTGGGACGATAATGACTAATGTAAAATAAAATTACCAGTATTAATTTTAATAGTGACCCGAAGCTGCTGCCTTGTACGAATAGGGTTAAAGTAGTTGCTACACTCAAACTATATTCGGTACAAAAAAACATTTATGTCACAACACACTTTATAATAAAATAATAATATAGTATCGTTCAAGGCACATTTACAAGGTAGTCGCATCAGGTACAACAAATACAACTCTACAATAACAACATGCAATTTGTTTTTGATTAGACAACGAAACTGTCAGAGACATCTGATTGAAGTTGTTATGAAAATGTCAACAAATTCTATATTGTTGATTGATTGTTGACAAATGTTTTATTTTTCCACAAATTTCAACTTACAAAATATCACAAATTGAATTTTTATAATTCAATTCAAAATAAAAAAACGAATGAATTTGAATTTTCAAACGTCATATTCAAAATAGAAATAAAACGTCATTTCTAAATGACACATTCGCTTACAGACCAAATGAAAAAAATAAAATATCAGCTGATTGTCAAGACTACCTTGTAAATGTGCCTTGGTATCGTTTAAAATGTTTGAGTACAGTACGACAAATTCGAACAATCAAATAATATTTTTCAAATGTCAAAATCTGGAAAATTTTAATATGCAAAAAAGGAAATTGTTGTTTTGTGCTATACGAACAATTGCCTCAGAATGTGTAGGAAAACTAAAAATATAAAATATAAAAAAATGTTTCTTCGCTAAAAAATAAAAAATAAATGGAAAGTGGTAAGCTTTAGAAATATTTAAAAAAATAGTATGAATTAATACCTTAAAACAAAACTTTAATCATTGTCTACAACCAATTTTTTACACCATTGAAAAATGTTACAGACTTTTGGCCGATGAAATTGTATTCTCGACCATCGTGCGTCTTACATATGGTTGTCACACAAGGCATTAGCTGGAGATAACTGAAAGTGCTGGCATCAGTGTTACCCTTGTGAACTAAAGTGGCAATTTGCGATTTTTTTGACGACCTGCGACTTTGTGTGCGACTTTTTATTACCAAAAACTATGTGACGGAATATTGTCAAGGATAAACATTTTGCTAGAAATGTTTAAGTACGTAAAACAATATTTATATCAAAACCATAAACATAATCGTGCATGAATTGGATTACGTATTGGTACCTCATCCGCCGTATTGTCCGGTTTTAGCCCCCAGTGACTATTTCCTATTTCCAAACCTAAATAAATATCTCGGTGGAAAGATATTCAGCTCCAATGTCGAAATTATTGATCAAACAAATGCCTTATTTATGGACCTTGAAAAATCCTATTTTTCTAGAGTGGATAATCTGCCAAAAAAAAAAAAAAATGTGTGAAAACAAAAGTGTTTTTGTGTTTCATATCATTTGGTTTTATTTGGGACACCCTGTAAGGAAAAGTACCGAAATCAGAAATCATTCCCAATTGCTTAAGTAAAGAGTTATTCATTTCGTGGTTTCAAAAGTATAGACGTGGAATTCGACATCTGTCAAACTAAGTTGTTAAACCAATTTTTTATTTTTTCAATCGGAAGTCTGACATTGATGAAAATGGATCGCTTAACTATCACACAACTCGTAAAAATTATTAAAACCTACTACAAAAATGGTGATTCTGGCACAGCCACATATCGTGCTTTAAGAGGAGATTATGGTTTTTGGTTATGAAGCACATTTCTCACTCGGCGAGTATGTTAATAACCAAAATTGTCGTCTTTGGGGTTCTGAGAATCATCAAGTAATTGAAGAGAGGCCATTACATGCACAAAAAGTCACTGTTTGGTGCGCTCTTTGGTCCGAAGGTGTGATTGGACCTTAGTTCTTCGAAAACGACAAGGGAACGACAGTCACCGTCAATTCAGAGCGTTAGGGTCGTATGATAACCGATTTTTTTTTGCCTGCTATCGAAGAACGCGACATGGAAAATATGTGGTTTCAACAAGACGGTGCCACATGCCACACAACTCGAGCGATTATGGCTTTATTGCAAGAGACATTTCCTGGCCGCGTCATTTCTCGTCGTGGCGACATCAACTGGCCACCAAGTTCATGCGATTTGACACTATTAGACTTTTTTTTGTGGGTTTACAGTTTTCTTTATTTTATTTTATTTTATTTTTTATTTTTATTTACCCTACGGGAAATGCAGAGTCAATTGAAAAAAATGTACCAATCCGAGGACGGGTGAAAATATAACCTATCACAGAACTGGTTCCGTATGGATAGAACGATGCCAAACGCTTTTCCAAACGCTCAGACTAATTGTTAAGATACCGCCCAATATGTGCCAAAAAGTGGTCCGAAATTACCTCCAAAAGAATCAATGCTTGCAACACTTCGCGTGGTGGTCATTTAAATGCTGTAGTGTTTCACACATAATGTCAACGTTCAAACTTTATAATAAAAAAGAAATATCATGAAAAAAAATTATTTTATATGTGTTTTATTTACGTTTATTTTTGAAAACGCAAAATGGATAACCCTTTATAATCTGCATTTGCTGGTTTAGTGGTCCAGATATCAGAATCATGGGACCCAGGACCCATAAAACATTATGTTATTGAGATATGAGCATATATCCAACAACACTACCACTACATACAGATATACGCACATTAGGCCGTGCCCAAAAAAAATGTTTGTATGTTGTTGTACACTTTCAATATAAACTATTGTTGCAAGGTAGTTTGGAAAGGTTTTTTTCTGTTTTTTTTTCTAAGTAGTTGTAGCGCAGTTTACATTTTTCTATATTTTATTTTATTTTTTATTTGTATTTACCCTACGGCAAATGCAGAGTCAATTGAACAAATGTACCAATCCGATGACGGGTGAAAACATAACCTATCACAGAACTGGTTCCGTATGGATAGAACGATGCCAAACGCTTTTCCAAACGCTCAGACTAATTGTTCAATTGAATTGATGCGCGGCCCCCTGCTTTTGTCATTAAGTCGTTTTTAAGAAAAGCGACCAGATAATTAACACAGATATCTCTCATACTTAATGTCACAAATAATATTTTTTATATTCGGTACTATATACCGGTATGTGTGCTTTTTGATCAGTCCCGTGATATGTGACATGGTATCTGAGCAGTGTCAATTGACTTCCTCCAATGACAAAGCCGTGTAAAAGTTGGGTCGGTACTGGGACCTGTCCCTATCTATGGGGGACCTATCACGTGACTGATTCTGTACCGGTTCAATTTCCCGTAGGGTAATTACAATACAAACAAAGTTTATATTCTAATTATGGGTCCAAGGGAAAACCGGGTGACACAGACAATATGGCAGCGACATACCAAAGCCTCTGTTGGGAATAGAAGTTAAAAACCCCACGCCGATAGGAAGGCACGCTACCAACTCGCCTACCGGGGCTCCGAAGTTCTCTTTCAATGTTTTGCATATTATACATCGATGTTTTTGTCTCAAGCACCCCTTCTGGTACTTACCCCTCATATGAACGTTTCTACTACCCTAATGTACCACGAGAATATCAGAAAATTACGACTTCCACAAAATCATTAAACTTTTGCTAAGGATCGACAATGCCAGCAGAACATTTTTTTAAAAATATTTTTGCTTATTTTGCCAAGTGGCCAATTTCTGATATCTTTGGGGCTATTCTCAATTAGTGACAATTCACTCAGCCCAACATCATTATTGTCCCCTACACCTATCTGAAAAGATCCATTTGAATATAAATAAATATATGGCCGACAAAACATCCAGCTTAACTGGTCACCTTAGCCGTTTGTATATCAAAGGGTTTCAATTGTTCAATAAGTGAATGGATCAGTATTATTTACTTACTTAGAGTTGTGGCATATTTTGCACTGCATCATTAACAAATGTTTAAGAGTTTTAAGTCGTTTTAAAAAAAAAATAATATATGCAGCTTTTGACACATTTTCTTTTGAAATGGTGACTCATAGACTTGTAAAATGCTTTATATTGAGCAACTTCTGCTGGAAATACGAAAGACCTCCGAAAACCTCAAGCGTGTATCGTTCTAGTGTCAGTAATGGCGTAGTTTCTCCTTGTCAAATATCAACCGAAATACCGGGTGATTCAAAATAACACCACTTGTTGCAGAACCCTGTATATATTGTAAGAATTCTACTTTTGGCCCCTACGTCTTTTTTGCGTTTAGGCCCCGAATTTTTTGGATGACACTCCATGTTCGGTGTAGACCGACGGCACCCTTCCTTCCTAATTCTGGATTCACGTTCAGGTTCTTGTGTTGCACCGACCAACTCCTGGATTCCTTTCATGGCCAGTTGTTTTGCTGGTGCTGTTGCTGTCGTTGTAGAACATGCAATACACAATACACAACATGGAACATTACGTGTTGTTGTTGTTGCAGCACACATTCTTGATGTTGTTGTTTTTGTATGTCGTTTTTAATTACAAAATGCTTTGAGGGTAAGTTGTGCGTTGTTCTCCTCCAGCAGATGATGTGTTTTGTATGTTGTTGTTTTTTTTTTTTTGTATTTCTTTTTTCTCTCTCTTTTCTTTTGTATAATCATTACTAAAGTTCCTTCTTTATAACAATAATTTATGCACATATAAAATACTTGTTGAGTATTTTGTTGCTGCGCCGGCTCTGTGTGTTGTTGTTGTTCTGGTATCTCGTTTTTGTTGTTGTTAAATTTATGTTTAAAATAAGAAATTTATTTTAAGTACAAACAATACATTTTTTGTTTATGGCTAGGGGTAACAATCACTGCTCTAACCAATAATTATGTATGTTGCTGGGCATTGGCCAGTGGCGAACAGGCCTAGACATGCACCATTCGGAACCGCCCGCGAGCTGAGACTACAAAAAAAAAAAAAAAAAACGGGAAGGGAACCATGATGTTTAGTTCTTAGGGCTTATTGTAATCTGCCGTGCAACATGAACCAGGGAGTATATTTGCAGTAGCTGAAAGTCCACGAAGAACTTGAAATACTTTGGAGTTGTCATTTTTATTAAACAGAGTTAAAGTATATTCGATTGTTCTAAGGCGATAGCTCTAGGGAGAGTTTTTGTGTAAAACCACAACCGAATTTGTTTGTTTTTTCAAAAATTTTGCTAAGCTTAAAGCAACATATTTATTTGTCGAGCAATTCACACGCTATGGTCTTAAAGAATATAACATAAGTGCGAGTCATCATTTGAAATGAAAACGGGCCTAACTTTAATTGGGTGTACAAAACTCACATGTTTTGTTAGGATTTCTGCTCGTTGAGCTGCAGAAAGTGTAATAGAGACAGAAAATAAATGCAATAGAAATATATTGAAATATCTCCATAGAATCCCATTCATTACACCGTGTTACAAAAAATAGATTTTTTTCTATCCTATGAACCAAATGCACATATTCGGAAAGAGGGGAAAAAATAAAAATACACGTGTACCGGCGATTTTCATGTACACGTCAGAATTTTTTTTTTTAAGTTTGAAGTATGAAGCTCTAAGAATTGATAAAATTTTTGTGATACAGACATTTCTACAAGTCTGCCTGCAAAAAATCAGCTCGATTGGATCACTGAAAAAGGGTTAAAAATCGGTTTAAAGGCTTTCACACAGGCCACTACGAGCTTCATACTTCAAACTTAAAAAAAAAAATTCTGACGTGCACATGAAAATCGCCGGTACACGTGTATTTTTAATTAATACATATAATAATTATTAGCGAAATACGATTTGGAAACAGTCACAAATATAGTTTACCCCACAAGAAAATTTAAAATGTTAAATTTATAGACTGTAGAAACTGAAATATAGATCCATTTTAAGGGTATTCTTACTTTAATTTTAATTTTCATCTAGTGTTTCATCTGGAAATGGAAAGCATCCCTACGTTATGGGTTTGAAAAAAGCCCATGTATGCTCTAGTCAAAAATTCTCTGATTGGGGCGTATATTCATGAAAGTGTAAGATAGATAGAACAGAAATTGAAAAAAAATACAGTAATTTTACTCTCGGCGATTCAAAGTTACGAAAAAAGATTTGTGCAACATATTCTGAAAAATTTGGAAATTGTCTCTAAAATATTTTACCCCATAAGCTTAAAAAAAAGCTTGGACAACTATGGAATTCGAAATCAATTTAAACTATTAAATTTTTTATACTGGTTACTTTAGAAACTGCCCAGTGACCATAAATAATAATTTTAGGAAGACTTCTTATTATAATTTTTTTTTGTTCCCTCTAATATTAAAAATTCTTCAGAATTATTTTCGAAAATCAGTGATCATTTTTTTGCATTCCAAATTAAGTCTTAAGGAATCTTCTTACTTTAATTGTATTTTTCCCCTCTAATATTAAAATGGAAATGGAAAGCATCCCTACTGTATGGGGTTTTCGCGGTGTTGGGATCGTTCGATAAAAACAAGCTCATGTGTGCTCTAGTCAAAAATTTTCAGATTGGGGTCTATGTCCGAATTTTAAAAATTGTAGTTTCACATTGTTTAAATTTTTTTGGTTTAAAAAAAAATTGTTCCCATTTCAAGGCGATTCAGCAGACATCACTGGACTTTTTATTGATTTCATTTAGATGAAAAAAATAAACTATCAAAAGCAGAGATAAAGGGTTTAATCTTTACCATCTTGAAGATTTCCGAAATTGGACTTTTTAAGATAATCCTAATATTACACATCTCCTCAATCATTGTTTTATTAACAGAAATATGGTCTGTAGATGGGAATTTTTATCATAGCCTGTTTTTCATAGCCTGTTTTTCATAGCCTGTTTTTATTAAACGAATGGTTCTTTCGTTTCGTTAAAATAACAAACCAAAGTTCCGTTTCATCCGTTTGGATTTTTGTAACACGATAGTCTCTAAAATTCTAATTGGCATTTTTTTTCCCATTTTTGTGTGTGTGTGTATTGGCTTTATTGGATTCGTTGGAGTTATAGAAACACCACTCATTTTCGTTTCAGCTACAGAAGTTTCTGTTCGTCTCATTTTATAACAAGTGGACAAATAGTAAGTTCGGCCGGGCCGAATCTTATATACCCTCCATCATGGATCCTTAAAAAGTCAATAAATAAGAAAACTATGAAGAAAGTAAGTGCAGGAACCCGATACAGGAACCCGATGCAGGAACCCGATCCCAAATTGTATCCAAATCATGAAAATGGGCGCATATTCGGATTCGTGAGAAAATTTCGTTGCATTTCGATACCCATATGTCCATGTTTGTCAGGGGCCGGTTTTTGGGCCGCTCGTGACCCGATAGTCCCAGGAACCCGATCACAAATTGTATCCAAATCATGAAAATAAATGCATATTTGGGTTCGCGAGAAAATTTCGTTGCATTTCGATACCCATATGTCCATGTTTGTCAAGGGACGGTTTTTGGGTCGCTGGTGACCCGATAGTCCCAGAAACCGGATCAACAAATTTAGGCAAATCATGAAAATAAAGGCATATTTGGGTTCGTGAGTAAATTTCGTTGCACTTCGATACCCATATGCGCATGTTTATCATGGGCCCTTTTTTGGGCCCCAAGGGTCCACGGAACCCATGAGCACGCCCATTTTTGGGATTTTTTTCCCCATCTATAAATTATATAAACTTAGAACAATGTTACCAAAAAAAATCAGATGTAGTGAAAAAAAATATTTGAAAAATTTGATTATGGCCGGGATATATTTAGTCCGGTAAAGGGGAACTTTTTCCCCTTTGGTCCGATATTGCCCATTCTCGAACTTAACCTGCTTATGGGCAAAAAACATCTTCCTTCCTTCAGCTTCTTAGCGTTGGTCGTTCGCACTCTATCGTGATTTCAACAGACAACAGACGGACAGACGGACATCGCTAGAATGTCTTAGAATGTTACACTGACCGATAATATATATATAGGGTCGCAGATCACTCTTTCGAGGTGTTGCAAACGGAATGACAAACTTAGTATATACTCCATCCTATGATGGAGTGTATAAAACAGGCTGTAAGTCGAACTACGAATGAGGTAGGGCGTATACCTAATATTAAAATAGCATATACGTAACGTATACGTACTATGAACAGCGTACCCACGGGTAACCAATTGAATATAATCCTTGAATTAAACAATGATTTTAAGACAGGAAATGTGTTGCAGAATATCGATCGCCACCGCCATCTGTTTGTTAAATTGAATGTAGTCAGCCTTATACAGATTATGATCTCAGTATACGTACGGTACGTGTTGCCTATGACCTGTATATTGCTTGTGCAAATTCACTTATATAAGGCGGAAAGTCCAGCTATGCCCACATGCGATTTATGTTGTCTTTGGATATGTAGTTGAGGTTGTGGGGAGCAGAAATGTGTCTAGTGGCAGCTTCCGAAACTCATCCGTATACCTCGCCTGCAATCAAAGCAAACACAATGCTTGAAATCTTTTTAAACCGTCTCTATTTTTGCAAATAATTACTGATCTCGAACTCGACTAACAGAAACACTACTGTATGAAGAATATAAATCACCAATGCATAAACAAAATTATCCGTGATGTTTATATTGTCAGAAGTGATCCGCTGAAGAATATCCTTCTGCGATACAATTTTCGGAAAAAATTGGCTGTGTAACCACGACGCTTAGCGTACCTTCCATACAAAACGGTCATACCACCCGCATTAGAATTCGTCCACTAATACAGGGTGGGCCATTAAAAATGTATAATTTGAATCTGCTAAAAAAATGACTGATACAAATTTCAGTTTTTCTTGTTTTGGAATCTCTTCAATGGCAATTTCGATTTCAACACTTCAGTGGTATTAGGTTGCTTTGCGTAACATTTATCGTTACTGGCTCCTGACAGAAAATAATGCAAAGGTCTCAAATCACCTCCGAGCTCCGAGGCGGCCAATTGACATCACAACTTCGCAGATTATTCGACGGCGCGTAAAGTATCGATGGTTGCCTTGGCTGTGTGACATGTGGCCCCATCTGATTGAAACCAAAATTAACGTCCTTGTCATTCTCTCGAATTTTTGATAACAAAATTCGTTAAGCGATAACGCTTACCGTTGAGGGCGACGGGGGCTCCTTTATCATTTTCAAAAAAATTAGAGCAATGATGCTGTCAGCCCAAAAGACTCAACACCAAGCAGTGACAAGTTATGGATGCATTGGCTTCTCAATAGTCACGTATGTGTTCCCTGAATCCCATATGGTCATTTCCGTGGGTCGCGAACGTACGTTCGTACGCTTTTGATGTACAAAAAATATAGAACACATCTTTTTTCTCGATTTTTTTTTGTGATTCGATAACATTTTGGTAGCTCTATATTTAGTACAAAAGATGGCTTTCATCGAGTTTTAGTTTTCATAATAATAACAATAAACATGTGGTCGCGAACGTACGGATCGGCGGAAATGCCCATATGCGGCAATTTTGTTTATTGATATAGAAACCGTTCAAATTCTTCATCAACTGCCAGGATTGTCAGTCCTGGTAGTCATACGAATAATATTTTGTTCCACTATTTAATGACAAATAAAACCAGAAATTTAAAACAATATCAGTATTTTTTTATAGACGATTCAAAATTTTGTTGTCTAACACCGTGTTACACACATTCTGTCCTATGAACCAAATTTACTTTTTCGGAAAGGGGATAAAAAATAAAAATACACGTGTATCGGCGATTTTCATGTAGGTACACGTCAGAATTTTTTTTTTTAAGTTTGAAGTATGAACCCTTTTTCAGTGATCCAATCGAGCAGATTTTTTGCAGGCAGACTCGTGGAAATGTCTGTATCACGTCAAATTTTTTAAAAACAATTTTTATCAATTCTCAGATTTTCCCCAATTTTTATTATTTTTGAAAAAAAAAATAGTTTTCTTAGCATAACTTGAAGAGACTCCAAATTTTTAAACTACTTAAGCGTTACGAAAAAAAATGTTTTTTTGAACTGAAACCTTAAAAAAAAACTATAACCATTTAAAAAAATTAGGAAAATCTGAGAATTGATAAAAATCTATTTTCTAAAAAATGCATAGGACAAAAATCTATTTTTTGTAACACGGTGTAATGGAGAGAAATGTGTAAAGTTTGAGAGAAATAAAGTTTCTTGCTGATCAAAAATAAAAAATTTTTTTTCCAATTTTGACTTTCATTGGTCATCGCCTGTTAAACGTCCTTGGTTCTTTGAACTTTCGTTTGATCTATTGCACTTAGTTTTGCATAGAGAAAAATATTAATTTCAATCGTTAAACTGTATTTACTTAATTTTTCGAAGAGAAATTAACATATTTTTTGGGAGGTATTTGCAAATGGTAAAATATGTTTATATAATTTTTAATACCTGTAGGATATTACATTTCCTGACTTCTAAGAATACCAGCATTACAGTTTAAGGCTATTTGCACTAAGACCCTACGAAACCAAAGGCTCACAGCCGTGTAGCGGAGGCGGGCAATGTCAATGTACCCACGCATTTAAACACATAATCGCACTTAGCATAATTATTTTTTACCTTGCCCTTTTTTTTTTTTTGATGAAACGAAGCAAAGATAATAATGCTGAGTATAACAATAACAGTTGGCTTTAACAAAGCGTTAACAAGCATTTGCATGACACTCAACTATCAGCAAACACTTTGTACTTCGAATTTTTTAAGCACAAAGGATTCACGGAAATAGAAAGAAATATTCTATAAGAAGAATGTAGGATTTATATAAAAATCACAAAGGATTCACGGAAATAAAAAGAAATATTCTATAAGAAGAATGTAGGATTTATATAAAAATCACCATAAAATATATAGCAACACCATAGGTTTGGATATATCTATCTGACTTTATAACTCAAGAACGATCGAACCGAATTCGCTTAAATTTTAAGTGTTTGTTCGTATGGTCGTGCAGATGGTTTATATGTAAGTTTGCACGAAATCGGTCAACGCGTTCGCGAGTTATGACTTTTCATGTCAACATGTGATTTTGACCATATATATACAAGGTAAATACACGTTGTAGTGCATACACGTATCCACATTGATAGCTGTCACTGAGTGATCATTTTGGGAATAGTAAAATGTTGAAGTTTGTTGAAAACAAACGTGGCCCACAGTCATTTCAGAATTTAAGAACTGTTGATGGTGAGTTGTGTGTAACATATCGCGATGCATGCCAACGGTTGCGTTTGCTTGAAGATGATACGCATTGGTGTGCTACGCTTCATGATGCATCAGTTTCAGCTCTCCCAAGTCAAATACGTATGTTATTCGCAATAATAATAGCAACATGTTATCCATCAAACCCACTTGAATTGTGGAATAAATATAAAGATTTCATGGCTGAAGACATTTTTATTCGACATCGTTCGATGGATCCCGAATTGGTACATACATTAGAAATGTATAATGAAGCTTTGATATTGATTGAAGATATTTGCCTTATGATCGTTTCTTTGGGGAAATGTACAGAAGTTATCGCTTAACATAAATATGCGTGTACATCTTCAAAATAATCCATTAGCACTTGAGTTTTCGAAACATCTGCTGCAGATTGGCGATGGCAAAATTGCGAGTGATTTAAATGGCTTTATCACGTATCATACAAATCTATTGATACTGCTACGAATGAAGAGGACGCAGTAAATTATCCGGTTGAATTTTTGAATTCTTTGGAACCACCCGGTATGCCACCGCATCTTTTGAATTTGAAAATAGGTTCATCGATCATACTTCTTCGAAATCTCAATACACCAAAACTCTGCAATGGAACGAGACTTTCCGTGAAGAAATTAATGCCCAATTTGATTGAAGCAACAATTCTCACTGGCAAAGCAAAAGGAGAAGTTGTACTAATACCACGGATACCATTATTACCAAACGACATCCCATTTCAATTCAGACGTCTTCAATTTCCCGTGCGTTTATCATTTGCTATAACCATAAATAAAGCTCAAGGACAAACGCTTCAAGTGTGTGGTGTGAATTTGGAGGAACCGTGCTTTTCTCACGGACAATTATACGTCGCATGTTCCAGAGTGGGAGCACCAACTAATTTATTTATTCATGCACCACACAATCAAACAAAAAATATTGTATACACTATTGTATTAAATTGATTTAGTTTTTTTCATTACTTCCAAATAAAAAATAAATAAAAAATCCCCAACGAAAGTTAATATTCATGAGTAGCGAAGCACGCCGGGGTCCGCTAGCTACATAAATAAAATTTGAAGGCAAAACAACGTTTGCCGGGTCAGCTAGTTTTGTATAAATTCAGACTCAATGATTTTTGCCATTTTTAATGAAATGCCTACAGAATGCAAAGTAGGGGACTCTCTTATAATCTCAGTTGACCTCTACAGAACTATCCTGCAGCTTTTTCGACGACGTTTGCAGTTATTTGCGTTGTTCAGCTATTCCCTCCTCTGTTTTTAATGAATTACAAAATGCGAGCATCTTTGAGTCACGGATGCAGGGTACACAGTCCATACAATTGTTGTACTTCAGTTTTGTGACTTGGAGAGGTGTTTCAGCTGCCAACAACCAACAAGAGGTGATGGCTAAGAGTTAAACAGAAACAACGAACTGAAATGAAATGAATGACTTCGGACTGGATTTTGTTTTTCGTTTGCTGCTGTTTTGTGGGGGCACAGAAAGAACGGGGCAAAATGTTCAAAATTAATTTAACAAAACTTTAATTGTTCGTGTCGGTACTGTTGCTTTTGTGCACACTTTCAGCTGTTTGTTTTGCTGTGTTTTCCATTTGCTGTGTCCCTTTTGAGTATTTGTCATTTTTGCTGGGCCTCTGGAGTTAAATGCAATTGTCTGCCAGGGAGTTGACCAAAGTGTCAATGACTCCGAGTGGTTGGTTTTCTGGGCGGCGTTGATTTTATGAAAAATATGCATTCTGTACTTTAGCAGCAAACTGAAAATATTAAAATAATTACTATGTTTTCTTTTTATTTACAGGTAATTTTGTAGACAGTACACCACCTGGATTTCAGATATTCAGGTACCCTATTATTAAATAACAATTTAAAACTCGTTACAGCTAGCCTGAGACGTTTGTTACCAACCAAAACCTGGCATCCAGGATTTGGTGTCGCAATCCTGAACCCAAGTCTCGCCTAAATTTCCATTCAATAAAATAGCATGACGTAAATTTGTTGGCCTTTTTTGGCCTTACAGTGACAGTTCTGAAATGAAACAATTATTGTGTATAAATGAAGCCATTGTTGGAAATGGACACCATTTGCTCTTCTCCCATGAGGCGAGATGTAAACATCTGATTTGGTTGGACTACAAACAAAAATGTAAAATGCGTTGCAGAGAAAATCCGCAAAAATTCATCCACCTAGAATTGATTATGGTCAGATGGTGAGATTTCCGCAGTCACTGAGATTGTCATTCGTTTTAGGAACATGATAACCTACCCACCTCGTATGAAACACTTGATTTATGGCAACAAGGATTTTCGAATCAATTCATATACCGAAATTCGAATGTCAACTAACCTATAAGATCGTACGATTTAACGTCGGTCTATATCGTCCCTTAAATACAAAAGGTCACAACTCAAAATTTTCCCAACAAATTTTCTATAACTTTTCATTCAGAGTACACATCTCAAACTACTGCAACCATGTCTTTCTCATCACTTTCTTCTTTAACTGGCAAAATACAGTTAGGTCTATTTTTATGTTAATTGCGTTAATGCGTTAGAATTTGAGTTGTGGCCGTTTTGTGATTAGGGTGCGT
The DNA here is from genome assembly GCA_958296145.1 of Hydrotaea cyrtoneurina. NCBI lineage: Eukaryota > Metazoa > Arthropoda > Insecta > Diptera > Muscidae > Hydrotaea > Hydrotaea cyrtoneurina. The sequence continues at coordinate 46,198,661 of OY282516.1, read as the reverse complement.
TTGAGTTCTTTGGCTTTGTTTTTGGTTTTGTAAAATCACTGGTCTATACGCATAAACCTGAAACAATTACTAAACTCAATGACGACATCCAACTTAAGCAAATCGATAGCATCGAAAATTCAAGGATCTGTGAAGACGTGCCAGAAACGTTTTTTTCACATAGACCATTCGAATCCGAAAACTGGTCCCTGACATATTTCAATTGGGTCACTCATATATCAATATGAAATTTCGTCAAAAGGAGAATTATTATTATTGTATATCCTTTGCCTTAGGTCGAAATTGTTCGTGGTTCGTGTTTTGTAGCTCTACAAAATTCCTTCCTTTAAGATGAAATAACATTGGAACGCGATTTCCGATTAGTGTCTTCTCAAAGGTCATGACTTCCTCTTTACGAATGTGATGTAATTGTTTTTCAAGGACTCACAAATTAAAAATGTCCCTGATCCTTTTATATCTTGAAAAAACGAATTTTTTTGATTTTGTTTTTGTATTACAACCCAATATATTACGTCTATGATATATAAAATTTGGAATGAGTTGACAACGGGTTATGAAACAACAAATTTCTTTCTTATGTGCGATTTTTTTTTAGAAGCAATTAAATACCGTTTCTTCTTGTAAGAGATGTTCCTATATCCGTTACCTACAACTATTAACGACCTTTTGAAACTAACTTCGTGGATGAAGTGATTTTCATTACCGACTCGGTGAAAACATATGTTAAAAATATATAGTAACATGCAATAATATATTGGTTGCATACAAGCTTATGTATGTTTACATAGAATCATAGATATTTTACATACAAGCATATATGTGTTTGAATGCAATAATATATATGTGTGGGAACATTGCTAATAGCACCAACATCCGCTGCAGATATTCCAATCATATGTAATCATCATATGATGTAATCTGGGACAGAAAACCGAAGGTAATTGTTGTTATCTATTTGACATATCGTTAGTCAAATACCCAATTCGAGCGTTTTACGATTTTGACTAATAAAATATGGTTAAGCTCAATGGATTATATTTTGTACAATTAATTAGACAAGCACTGAAAGAAAAATGACATTTTAAATTCAAGCCGAATTTTCCTAATTTGAACTAAAGTCGTACTTAAAAAACTAAGTTCGATTCGTAGTTAGTTATTCTTAAAACAAGTATAAATGGGATAGTTTTAAAATAAAGTACATAAATTCTTACAATACCAATAATATACTTGATTTAGTAAAAAAAAGATTTGTTTGCTTTACTGCTTGTCGTGTTTCTGACTATGAGCTGATAAACGACGAATTCATGTATTTATGTGTAGTTAAATATTTATTTGGAAAAGTAAGTTCAATTTGAAGTGATGTAAGAGAAAAAAAAATCGAAGAACTATTTTTGAGAGAGAAATCTGAGACCGAATAAAACTGTAGTCTCTTTAACCCGATTTCGAACTCATCTCATTATGAATTTAATATTATTATAACAAGAATATTGTAATATCAACTTAATCTAAATTTTATTTAAATCAATCTATTTCCTCATAATTTCTAGGCTTAAATTAATCCATTCGGGCATAAATTAATCCAAACGGTCTACACAGAATTCCATTTCGAACTTATTTCTATCCTATTATGAACTTAAATCTATCCTATAAATCAAGCCCATTCGGGCTCAATTATGGATAAAATTAAGAATTCCGAGCAAAAAAAATTCCGTACTTCAAGTGGTTTTTAACTTGGTTTAAGGAAAACCGTACTTACCATACTTTTGACACCGCTACCGCTTCTTTCAAGAACGAATTACTTAATTCTTTCTTGTGGAAACGCTGTTTGAAAAATTGGTGCCGCGTTTGGTCTGCAGATACCCTCAAATTTCTTCATAAGTCCTTGCAGTGATATTTTGAAAACCGATAACATAAAATCATCACAGCACTCGAAATTTCTCCGTCCATATGTAGATAGCCTAGAGGACAGACGACCTAAATCTTCTAGCTGAATAAATAGTCTGAAAACTCTAGAAGATACTATGTTTCCCCCAAACAAATGTGTCTCAGCGGAAAGAATATGAATCCAACTCAAATCACAAATAAAAATGGTCTCCAAAAAAAAATACTCATTGAACAACGACAAACTATTTTTGGGGTTCAAATGCTTTGTTTCTTGGGTGCCATTTTATGAAACCGGACCGCAAACTAGTGGTACTTTCGTTGCAGTTTTGGGGTATATTTTCATGGGGACCATTTTCGGACCGCAGAGTTGGAAAAATCCTCGCTGAACTTAGGTGAATGTTTTTGGGGATTGTGTCCTACCACGAATGTAAGAGGATTTCGCAGAAAATGGCTGTGATCACTCAGAATTGTTGTGAAAAAAAAAACGAATTTCTCAGTTTGTAAGTTATGTTGCAACAAAGTCTTTCATATATTTCGACCATAAATATTATGAATATGTTAAATCTATTGTTTTTTGTATCTCTGTTATTTATTTTAATAATATAGAATTAAAAAAGTATTCAAATAAATCATACTGAGCACTCTAAAAGAATCTTAATCACAGTCATCCCAAAAATATTATGTTCTGCTTTTTGTACTTCTTAAGAAAACATAAATCTTTGTTTGTTTTTATAGAATTTCGCAATAAAAAAAAATCAAATTCATAAAAGCGACTTTTTCTGAACATGAAAGAAAAACAAAATTGATACCAAAAAGACCTTCAGCCATAAAATGTTGCAAAAACGCCAACAAAAAAAAAAACACAAATAAGAATAAATATTTATATCAAAGCGAACAAACGAATTAAGATGCAATTAAATTGAAGCTCCTTTTATATGTTTTATGTTTGGTTTGCAGGTAAACACTCATATTTAATTATAAACCTTTGACTGTTGTTGGGGCAGCAGAGAAGCCAGAACAGAAGGTTACCCACCAAAAAAAAATATAAAATAAAATGCAATAATTGCTACAACGGACGGTACATTGACCCCCGAACACCACCCCACCGTGAACCCCTCTATTCATAAACAAATTCAAACTGAAAAGGTAGCAAATGATCACAAAACAACTCACTTTCAAAACTTTATTCTGGAACAGACTCAGTTTGTGCGGTGCAACATTTTCGTGAGTCCGCCCTCTCGGCATAAAGATACTTTTTGATTCAGAATGAAAATATTTGCTTCGCTTCGCTTCGTTTTTATTTATTTTTTTGAATGCAACCGAACTGTGGCCATGTGTAAGTGTTCATCTCAAAGCCATTTTTGGTTGCTGTTTGTATTAGACCCCTTTACTTTTCCTGCTGTTGTTGTTTTGTGTTATTTGCCGGTGCAGACATTTGGCACAAACAGCAAAAAAAAACAAAAAATAAAATTCGACTACCAAAGTTTTTATTTTAATAATTTGTAGTTGTTGTTGTTCTCTGTATAGGGGCAACTTTGTATGTTTTGTTTGCCCCAAGCCGTACGCTTTTGGTCATTGTCGACTGGCTCAATGGCAGCAGAGGAATTTTGCCATCAAAGGAATATTTGCCTTGTTGAGATGAAAACAGATATAAATGAAAGAAATTTGTGAATATGTACTCGAAGTCATTTTCATTCTGTGTACAATTTGTCAGATATTAAAAAGTACGACTTTTAAGGTGGCCGTAGTTGGCCAACGACTTCCGCATGAGAAGAGTGTATCGGGTGTTTTTTGTAAGAGCTTGAGAGCTTACAATGATAATACAAGACACATATGTGGTTCGAATGCAATTTGTTTTTATAAAAAATCATAATTTTTAAAGATGATTTTTAGATATGATTTTTGAGTTCTTTTTTAAAACATCTGAATGTGGACTTCCAATGCTGGTTTGCAAGCTTCAACAAGTGCCTCAACTTAGCCCCTTACAAAGTAATCCAGGGACCTTAAAAAGTAATCCAGGACCACTGCTGGAAAAGTGGTCTCCAAATATATTTTGCAATGAGTCGATTGTTAAGCGCTCTCGTCGATGTTTAGCTGATTAATTATTGGAAACAAAAATTCTGTTAAATTAGTCCGTGCAGGCGAGTAGTGGTTCAAAATCCATTGTCATTGGTCAAATTCGATACATTTTGATAAAGTACACTTTTTTGAGTTCTGAAAAATTCGCAAGGAATAAAGGATTATATTATTTATCGGACTAATAGTAAAAAACGGTCAATTGTCAAACAATTTACAAAGATGACTGAAATCATTGCAAAACTAAACTGCCATCCTTGTGGCCAATTATTATATTTTATAAACGGCGAATATTTTTCGAAAAATATCGAATATTTTTTTGATATGAAAAAAAAAACACAAACGCGTTTAAATAAAGAAAAATTTATTCTTCCACAATAACAACGCAACGGCGCAGATGTGTTTAGTCGCCAAACTCATAATCGATTAAATGGACTACAACCCCATCAATTATATTGTCCGGATTTAGTCCACAGAAATTTTTTTATTATCAAACAAGAACAAAAGGCTTGGCGGTAAGATATTTTGATCGAATAGAACACACTAAAACATACGTATATTTTGTGGTTCTTAAAAAAACTATTTTTTGGAAGAAAAACAATGGAAAGAAATAAAAACTAAATAAATTCACGGAATTCTCAAACTGCTGTAGTATTTCCGAATTGATATTCCTCTAAATATAAACTACGCTAAATGTAAAAAAAAAATAATTTACATTTCCACTGTAAACTGGGCCTTATAATTACAATGGGGTCATGGGAAGGAGCGTCAATACAAATCTATGCAGTTGCTTAGTGGAATGGCAGACTTGACTGTTCCGAGTTCTGCAATTCACATTTAATGCCACATTGGCTTGAGTTAGTTCCCCTAACTGATTTATTAATTAAAAGATTAAATTACATGTTGTGCTGGTGATATCACATACATAAGTACGCACACATGTATGTATGGATGTTAACGATTATTCATTTAGAGTTTAGCAAAATAGTTCCCATCGTTAAGAGGACTTTGGATGAATTTAATTTAAACTCTTTAACAGCATCCGTTTTGTGGAACGAAATCACATTAGTAACGATAACGACTCTAAAGCCCTAACTAAATAATTTTCTACCTCTTCGTCTTCTTGGTTGTCGTTGTCGTCATCATCCTCATATTTTCTTCTTCTTCTGCTTTTTGTTTTGTGAAAACAAAAACAAAAAGTATAAATTAACTCCATTTTTTGTATAATGCACACAAAGGGGAGTCAACGAACAAGAACAACGTCAGTCAGCGAGACATGAACTGCAACCGGGGACTGGCAGCCGGCTGCCGGCAAACCGGCAACATCCTGAGCAGCTACGAGTATCAAACACATTAAACCCTCATCCACATCAAGTGCAATAAAAATATTTGAGCGACATTTATGTAAAATGCGAAGATGAACAGACAGACCGACAGACAATCGGATAGACAGACAGACGGACAGAAACGGATGGACTGATGAAGCAACAGCGGTGCGCAAATATATGAAAATGACAACTGTGTTCCAACACACTCACTCACACACACACACGTACGGACCAAATCCACCAAAGGATTGTAATCATTATTGTCGTTGGCATATTTGCCGTTGCAGTGGCTGTTTCTTTTGGCCGGCATTTGCACTTAAGGGATTTGAATCGACTCTCCCCATACGAGTACTTCATTGTGGGCCAGTTAAAGCCTTATCCCCCATGCTTTGCCATGCAACAAAACTACATACATACCGAGTATGTACATTCATTAGTATCGTCTATGATTGTGATATCCTGTCTGGTCATTGATGTGAACATTAGCATTGGCCGTCGCCCGTTCCGAAGGGCCCGAGTGAGAGTGCGCTGTCGCATTAAGTAGCGCTCGGTTAGTGTCACTATTTTTGCACACAACGAGCTATAAAATGAAAATGTCAGTCCTAAAGCACATGAATGTCAAGTGTATGCACATCAAATGGACATAGCAGTGGTGCACCCTAACATACATTTCTGGATATTTTTGAATATTTGGTTGAGTAAATTAAAGCGTTTTATTACATTTTCGTATTAAAGATTTCCATTCGACGCGAATGTATTCAATTACTGGCTGAGTTCCCATGTGAATGGATTAAGCGCTGAGACACTGAGAAAAATATGCCACCGGGAATAATCCAGAGTGGAAAAAAACACAAGGAGGAGGGAACATTTTAATATTGTCTTAGGATTATTCTAGAGTATTTGAAGTTCATGCCATGCTGAATAAACGAAGTTAAGGATGTCGGTGATTTACGCCACATTGAAAGGTTGTCACAGTTTTCCGTATGTTCTGATTTGTCCCACTGCTGTCATGGAGAACAACAACAGCATAAGCTTTTATTTTAAAACCAGAATAGTTGTTCTGGTCAAATGCGATAGTAACTGGTTCAGGAATTGAACTGTAAAACGTATATGATCTACTCGTCTGTGGACAGTTAAAAAAAAAATTAACTGATACCACCTGTAAATGAAATGTGTTAGGAAAGTAATGTTGAAATTATGAACAATAAAAAAAAAACACTTATAAACTAATACAAAATCAAATAACCATAATATGATCAAAGTAATGCCAGGTTCAAATTCTGGCAAGAACATCTCAATATTGTCAGCGATGTTTTACTCTTAAATCTCATCGATATTAACCCTTCGTCAGGCACATATTTTGAGACCTTAGTTCTGGCACATGGTGTCTGGCCAGACCCCTATACATTTACATGCATTTGTATGGAAATAAGGGCTGTTTGCCGTTAAATTTTTTACTAAGATAGGAAAATATTTGTTATATTTTGTGTTTCTATTTCTTTTTACTATGTTATTAGCTACCTGATGAAGAAAAAATAGACCTGAAAAAATCTTTGGAATGAAAAGGGCAACAATTTTTTTGTTCTATATATACTTTTCTTTGTTATGGGTAAAGTAATAAATGTTTATGACAAAATAGAAAATTATTATGAAGAATACATAGAATTTTTTTATTCAGAATTTTGCGGAAGGCAACAAAAACATAAATAATCTACTTTTGAATGTTGCTGACAAACAGGATTGTTGCATTTGCAGCAAAAAAAGCGTGTCTTACGGCGTATTTTGTCACCTTGCTGCAGGCAAATTCTGCAATCTTTTTTTGGCAGCTAATGTGTCTGGACCACTGCGTGAAGCCACATTAAGGTTTGCTGTATTGAGAGGTCTCCCAAAGTACGCTTCGCGAACGAAAACAAATGCTATACGAGTTGTTGGTTGAGCCATAATGTGCGGATTATTGGTGCGATTTTCAACGTTTATTTGGCTTTTTGTCCTGTTCCAAGGACTTTTTTCAATTATTAATTTATACATCGAAAGCCATGAAGCATGAAAATGAAATATGTCTGGCCAGAACCATGTGCCAGTTCGAGGGTTAAGCCCAGAAATTATTCTCTAATGACCGTGTTCAGATTTTTGAGATATTTTTCGTTTTTTTAATTTTGAGGATTTTTTTGTTTTTTTTGGGGATATTTTTAAAGCAAATGTGAATCATATATCGGTGGCGTTTTTTTCATTTATTTATAAAATGTTGTTGGGTTTACGATCCTAATTATCAAATTTTCGATATGGTGGAAGCTTTTAACAGGGACAACATTAGTGTTCACCAAAAATACATTACAACAGAAACATTTCCTTCATATTGTCATTTATTCCAACGACTTCTTGTTTTGTGCATTTTATTTAGAGGCCATTGCTAATTAAAGTGCTCATTCCGGTCGACGGAATTGATGGTGCAATTAAAATTGTGTCTTTTGTTTGATCATATTGGATAGTTAAATTTGAAGGCAAGTTAATATTTGCAAACGTTGGAATGGATTGAGTATTGTGGGAGAGGGCGCGAAACACGACAGCGTTGCAAACAGATTACGCCTCCGCTTTAATGGGAAATTTTTACATATATTATTTGGGGATTTTTCAGAATTTTTTGTGGGAAATTTTCATGTTGCTCTTTTTCATTTATTTTTTGGAAATTTTTCATTTGGATAATTTCATTTTGGGGCTTGTTATAAATTGCATAGATGCATGGAATGTTATTAAAAATACAAAATTGGTGCAGAAATGTGAGTAAGGGATTGAAATTAATTCAATATGCAAATACAAATGCTATTAATGGGGTAATTGTATTGAACATGGTAAATTCTAGAAATGTAGCACCATTTTCGTGTTTTTTTTTTCAACATTTGTGAAGTTTTTAATTATATATGATCATATTAATAATATCTCTACCGAATTGTTTCTTCTTAGCATGAATCGGTATTCGGCTTCTTCTTTGCGGTACTTCTATTGGTCTCGGGTTGGGTATGTATGTATATGATATTCGAATCTTCATGCATTTCTGTATTAAGAATATGTGCTGTGTTCAATCTATCGTTGGATATTACTTTTTGACGTCCATTAATTTCTAATGTGAACAGTTTCGGAGATTTCTGTAGAACACGAAATGGTCCATTGTACGGAATGTTGAAGAGACTTTCTTACACAATCTTCGCGAACGAAAACAAATTCGCAGGTTTGTAAGTCTGGAGACACGAATACTGTTCGATTGGTTTTATGGCTAGGTGAAATTGGCTTTAATGATTTCATCTTATTTTAGAGCGATTTCACGTATTCATTGGTTGGTGGTAATCGGCTGGCAGGCGAAGAGCTGTTCCATAAACAAGTTCCGATGGTGTACATTTAACATTTTCCAAAAAACTTGTTCGAAGACCCAATAGTACTGTAGGTAGCACGTTATACCAATTGAAACGACTATTTTAAAAACGTTCGCTTCTAATAAAAAAAATTTTATTTCGTTGTCTTCTCGATGACGTTTTTCAGACGACTCTTAAGGGGCATATAGACACATCAACGGTTTGACAAACATTGAGAGTGTGTGAGTGAGAAACGTCACATGTATACATCTGTGTGTTGTTTGAAGCAATATCAAAACGATTTGATTTTTCTTCAAACGAGACGTCAACGTTGATGTGTCTGTATCGCAATTGACTGTTTGATCAAACATTACGCATTTTTAAATGTTCACAGAACACACAAAAATTAAATAACAATCAGCCGATAAGAAACCAAACGTGTTTACACTTCAACGTAACCATAAAAATTAATGTTTGAAATACTATGTTTGACATGTCTGTATGCAAAGCAAAAAGTATTTTACCAATACATTTTACCTTCACAATGAATATTTTCCAATGACAACTTTTACAAAGAAATGATTTTCTTAAAAACTAAAATAAATAAAAGTAGAAAATACTACAGTAGTTCAGCTACAACACTATGTAACAGCAATTTTTTCTAAGGGATAATTTCTGGTGTGTTTAGGCGACCTGAAATCGAAAAAAAATATTTTAAAAAACACAAATTTTTACATTTTTTCAAAATTGCCAAAATTTTGTCTTTGCTATTTTAAAAAGTATTTTTGGTGTATTTTGGGGATAGAACACAATTTTTTTTTGTTTTAATTTTTTAACAATATATTTTTTTAATTTTTTTTTCAAAGCTTCCAAAAATTGTAACCTTGGAAATTTTTTAATATTTTTTGGAGTTTTTGACGTCATGGATCAAAATGAATAAAACAAAAAAAAAATATTTTCTGTATACTTTTTTTATTTTGTTTATGTATTGTTGATAATTATTCATCAAACAGTTTTGTTACTGTTAGTCGAGATGGCGATCAGTGATTATTTCTATTTCTTTGGAAAAATAGAAATGTTCAAAAAAGGAATCAATTTGTTTTTTAAAAATTGCCAAATTCATAGATAATAATTTTTTAAAAATTGCCAAATTTTTAAGATAATTTATGATGTATTTTGGCATACTGAAACCAAAAAAAATATTTAAAAAAAAAAAATTAAACATTTCAAATTAATTTTTTTTTAAATTGACAATTTTTTTCTGTGTATTTTTTATATTTTGGCACAATGAAGCGAAAAAAAAAATATTTAAAAAAATTTATGGATACATTTTTTAATTTTTTTATATCTAAATTGCTATATCAGTCGTTTTGCCTAAAACTAGAAGGACACGTCTGATAAACCATTGTAATACATCAAATTAAACATAACCCCTTCTCGACTAAGACTCGAAGTGGTTGAAAAATTAATAAGTTCTTCACAAAATCTGAATTGCTATCGCATTTTAAATATAAATTCAAAGCTTCAAAATGTTCAAGGACCTGCAAGGATATTATTTATGACTGGTACGTTGGACCAGGTTGAATCGAAAAGAATAAAAGCAACATTAATGATGTTTCTAATATTTTATTTTAACTTTAAAAAAAAATTATAATTACACAATTATTAATTAATTTATGCTGTAGGCGATAATGACATTTTTGAAAAAAAAAACTTTAAAAAAACATTTTACACACATTTGTTGTTGCTAATGCACACAAAAAAAAACTTTCCAGTTTGTAGAAATTTTGTGTATGTTTTTGGTTTATTGCAATTGTGTTCTTAACGCTTAAGTCTGTTCCAACTGTGTCAAAACTGTGAATCTAAATGACCCATTCTCGTTACATGAATTTAGCAAAAGTTACTTCATGAACAAGTTTCTAGTCCATACCGATTCCATATTAAAACAAAATGTTTGATAATTGTGTTTGTATACATGTCATAAGCGTTGCAGTTTTTCGTCCAGTGCATCATTAGCTGCTATCTTTATACCCTCGTGCTTATTGAATGTCTTTTAAAAGGTTTTCGCAATAAAGTGATTTAAGTGATGACAATTGTACAATGACTTGTGGAATGACAAAAGCGTTTACATATTCCTGATGACTTATGGAGAAATTCCATTAGAATTTGTAACATTCGACAGCCACCGATGGATTGCATAGTCGCTTTTCACATAAACAAGGAAATCACTTAATAATTTCTGCTTAAAGATACAATGTTGCTGATATCATGTGTGTGTGTGTGTATGTGTGACTGCGAGTGTGTGGGTATGTATAATTGCTGATGAAATGATGTTATATCTTGACTTAATTACATATTTGAAGAACGAGAACGAGAACGAGAACAAGAAAAGGAAATAACAAGATGCTAGACATTATTTAGATTCTGGTCAATTTTTTCTAATAACCCAGCGAAAGTATTTGATATAGTTGCAAAGGTTTTGTATTGTGTTGCAAATGGACACCAAAGACTAGCGTTCTACGAAAGACGTTCTATGCGATTTTCTACCCTAACAAACAGCAGCTGTGTAAATTTCATCGAAATTCTTCAATTTACAGACTTAACTGGCCGCTCCTTTAGATTGTCCCTTTCGTTTTTAGCATTAGAATTAAATTGCCAATATCTTTGGAAGTGATTTTGTTGCCCCAACGAATGTTGCTGGGTCTGTTGTGGTTTTTATTCCGAACCATGTACGGTGTTGTTGCAACATTGTATTATAAACAAATTGCCACAATAATTGAACATCATTAACCAGTGTCGTGATGATGAAATTGTAAGGCAGCAAATGGTTCTAACGATCCTCTTCGATCATTATTTATGGCAACAGAGGTTTGCTCTATACGAACTATGCGACGTGCTTAATTTAGTCATGCAGCCAACATGTTGTCCATCAGTTTCCTGCAATGGCGATCGGACAATTTGAAGGCACAATCAATGTCATTTGCCGCCACATAAAGTTGACACTGTTTAATGAATTTTCTGCAGTCGCTGTAGGACGACACCTTGTCGGGCAATTGCTTTTAATGTGGAGAATATCGAGAGTGTGGATTGGACACTTTTAAACTCGTGTGCTGGCAGATACCGATATGCCATACACTGTGTTACTAAAAATAATTGAATTCACTTTTAAACTAAACTTTGTATGCCTAATTGGGTAGAGCACAGAATTTTGTAGCCAAATGATCAAAATTTATGGCAAAAATACTGTTTTAGGTTTAGTTTGGGTAGCCGAAATGTAATGTTTTCAACCAAAATTATAGTGTTGACTCGATGACCCATCACTTTTCTCCATTTCACAATAATGGAAACCCAGATCGTACTGAATGTACTCTTAACAAAACATAATAAGAAAAATGATCATCAACAAGAACCAAACCAACTTCAAAAGTATAATTGTTTGGCATTGGAGAAGAGAAATAAAGCTTCAAAAGTGACAGCTACCGAAATACCGGGTAATTCAAAATATCACCTCTTGTTGGAAAACCCTGTAGAATATAGTTCTCAAGTAGGTTAGTTGTGAAAATTGGTATAAATAGTCCGATGTTTCTTTAGTAATAAATACTCACTCTGATGAAGCAAACCAAACGATTTTGATGGCGTCTTTTTAAATTTAAGAAGAAGGAAAAAAACACATTTTTGTATTCTCTGGATATTATAATTAATTTTGTCAAATTAATAATTAAATGTGTATAATTAAGCGGAGTAGATATCATTTAAATTCGAAAGTTTTTGAGAGTAATTTTTCAATTCAGCGGAGTTTGAAATTATTTGATTATAATATTTTGTACAAGTTTGAATAACAATTTGAATTTTTCTTGGAATCCTATTTTACATAAAATTTAGATTTGATGACAAAAAAATCCTGAAGCTTGTGATGAATTCGCATTTCTCAGATACCCTTCACATGGAAACAGAGGAAGGAAGCTAACAATTTTGTATTGCGAAAAATTCGAGAAGAAAAATTTTAAGCCCTTTTTTAACGATTCCGTCCATTTGTAAAAAATGTCTGTATCCAAACTGATTCTTAGTCATAAGAGATTATCATAGACGTCTTCTCTTGCCACCACATACTGCTCTGAGGCAATATTGTACACTGAGTTTGCTTTCGTTATTAACCCAGTGAAAAATATTTCCTCAAACTAAAAATGATCTTTTGAAGTTATCCACTATTGCACCGTATGCATTACAATAAGGGTTTTTAATGCGGAAATATCCGGGAGGTATTTCCCGATTCGCGGGATTATTGTTCGGGATTTCCGGAAATAAAATATTATAAAAAAAATTAAACTGTGTACGGTTTTACGAACTTTGTACAAGTGTGGTTGTGGGTTTAACCCGTAAATTATACGATTTCCTGAAACATTCCTGAACTAGTAGATCTTATTACATTAAAATTGTACAGGACTTTCATTTCATTATTAATCATTCTCTTATGTGAATAGAATTTTTTTTTTTTTTTTTTGGAAAAATAGTATATATTTTTTAATATTGTAATCAAGTCCCCGAAAGACGTTGAAAATGTTCCGCTTCCCGGGAGTTGATAACGGTCGGGAATTTAAAAAACCCTAACTACAACACACATCAGGTCACTATTCCTTACATAATTGAGATAGTCTATTATAAATATCCTCATTAAATATGAACCACATCCCTACACTGCAGTGTTTCCGCTGCCCGACCCATAGCATGTCTACTATTTCTTTCGCATACATACATAACCGGGCAAGTATCTCATTGAAGAATGTGTACTTGAAGAATGCATTTGTTTTGTATTTTGCTTAATTAAATCAAACAATTCCATTGAGAGTCGTGATCACATTCAATTGCATCAAGTCATTCATACACATACAGCGATTGAAGTCAATGTGAGCATTGGCCAAATATGGAAGTAATAAAATTTTAATAATCATTTGAGAATATCAATCAAAATGTAAAAGAAAACAATCGGATTAGTTTCTTGTCTCTTTTGTGTTGTTTTACTTTATTTGTGTACAAATTAATACACCGGGGAATTTTTATTAGCTATTGTTTCCAACTGCCAACGAAATACTCTGATTGGTTTGGAAATGCAAGACAAACGAAACGTTAAGAACGACGTCTAACGAAAGATTGTTGGCAATTTGTTTATCTTGTATTCATTAGTATGTAATTTCAATGGGAGACGAAACATAGAATGCCACTTATCAGCTGGCTTCATTAAATGTGAATTGATTTGGATTTTGAAATTGACATCAACATGGAGCGGGAAATGTTAGTATAAACTTGAATTGAAGGTATATGTTGGTGCAAAATAAACCAACAAAGTACAGAGGACAATTGCACAATAATTATGTAATTAGAAAACTAATCACCTGTTAATGAACTATTTCCACTGGACAGAAACATCATAAAAACTTTTTACTTGAGGAAATCCAATGACGAAATCCCAAAGCCCCCCGCCCAAAAAGAATTACCCTTATTAAAAAAGCTTTTAATGCTTATTACTGTTTTTAAAGCCAGATCAACTCGGAATTATAAAAAAAAAATGTTATTAATAGATACACAGTGGTTTCTGCACAAAAAAAATGTTTTTATAAATACATATTGTCGAAACTAGAAAACCCAATGCAATGTCTGCTGGGTTTGTTCCCCAAGTCACTTTATGGTCACCCCAACACTGGTACAGATACAGGGTGAGCCAGACTCCACCTCAGTTTTGACAATTATTTCTGAGTTTTTAACATTTCAAACTTAATACACGTTTGAGTACGAAAAATTCGGTAAAGATATCAGACAGTAATATGACAGATATTCCAAATACAAAATCTCTATTACATAACAATTCTCTATTCTATATCGCAGACCAGTACCAGGAGAGGCCACTAATACACAATATACAGACAAGCGAAGACAACCAGACACACTGGGATTTAAATAAAATAATTGCAGCTAGTGAACTGTAACTACTTTAATCATAAAACTATTTTCATAGGATTTTACAATATTAATAAAATTGAGCTTGTATGAAAGGTAAACAATTGATATTCGTCACAACAGGGAATAATTCTCATGCACATGGAAAAATATTATAAATATTATATTATTTAGATAAGCACTGAGCTTCTTGTAATTATAAAATGTCTATACTGAGAAAAAAAAAATAAAAATATATTTGTAGGCAATTATACTTACTTTTGGAGATGGACCAAAACATATAAGTTTGTATGTAAACACAATATGTTTGCACGCAATCATAATATGTTTGGAGCCAAATTCTAGCATATTGAAAAACTAAATGATGGTGTCCTAACATATTTTTGAATGTATCATCATAACGGGTGTCGCCTTGTGGGACTGGTGCGTTCGTTGTTCCCATTGCAACTCTCTGACTTTTTTAAATAGTTATGTTTTATTTCACCAAATAAAGTTCTAATTTGCCCGTATAGTATCCCAATTTTTGTCAACATCATTTAAACAATTTTCGTCATTCCTTCCACATATTCTGTTTACTCAAAGTCCCCAAAATAGGCGTTCTTTTTTTTTTTGCAAAGATGACTTTATCATTTAACCAAAATCTCTTATCCCCGAACAATTTCCTCAGTTTTGGAAATAGAACGCTGTGATTGGGTTAAGTAACACAATTTGTGGAGATTTAGGTTAGGATAATTTGGCAGCTGCCCAAAGCATGTCATGTGGTATCGTGTATTAATCGCCAGAAAAATATCTTATCTTTCTTGGTTCTGGTCGCTGATTTCGTGCCAGCCCAGCATCGAAATGAAGGTGTGAATTCTACCAACGTCAACTTTGTAGAGACAGGTTTCGTCTACTAGCATTTTTAGGCCAGACATCTTCTTTCTTAAGTCCACATACGTTGGGAAATATCCGAGAAGGGTGCGGTGGTCTCCTATTCCTCTTCATCATTGAAACTTCTACAGAAGTCGTTGTAATCTCCTATTTTGGTGGATTTTTATTCTGGCGACAACTGTGTCTGTTGCAAATTTGTAGCCACAATTCCATTAATAATGTTACACTTTTTATTCGGTCTCTATTAAGTTAATTATCATATCATCAGATAACAATTTAATTGCCAATTTTTTTTTTCTTCGACGATTAGATGGGTTATAGAAACCAATTCGTATAGCGGCTAAACTTGATTTCCGTCAGTTAGTTCGTTCATGCCATCAATAATTTAAAAAAGTTTGTTCTGGCTAATAACCACAATTAACGCCAACAAGAAAAAACATATGTTGCGCTGCACCGTTATACGATCGAGTTTTTTCTGTTTTTTTTTGCCTTAAAAACATTTTATTTGGATTGAAACTTCCACAGAACATAAGTAACATATTGAAATAATTACAATATTGTGTGTGAGTTGAGATAAAGAGGAGGAAGCATAAACGCAGGAGACTTGAAAAATTATAGCAACACCATCGCCATCGCCATCACCATCATCCGCACCGTCAGACATATTGGCAAGCATAAGTTAGATGGATTTATAGGACGATAGCATGGACAGACCGATGCACCGACACTCATACACTCGGTATCTGGTCTGGATGTACGAGTGCATCCCATATGTTTAGCTTAACATCATAACCACCATTGCAGCTGCTCTCTCACATTTCCGTTAAATCTATCAGTGCTACGAGTACAAATTTGTATCGAGAGCAACATAAATTTATTACTTCCTGCGCACTGTGATATGTGGCATCCATCGCACCTCTTGTGTTGTTCGTCCACTCACAGCTACGGCGATTGTCATGTGTGCAGATGTGTGTGTTCTTTGTCCAGTGTGCCGAATGACCTGGCCGGAGATGTGGTGGACGTGCGAACGAACGAAATACTGATGAAACAATATCAGCTATTGGCAAATGGCCAATGAATCGTAGTGGCATGAAATGAAAACATAAAAACCCGTTGAAATTTTTTCTTTTCATTTAATTGATTCAATTATTTGACATCATTCACAAAAGGCTGCGCGACTGTGAGGAGGAAACTGTCTGGGGGCGGAATAGGAGGTGGAGGAGATAATCTGTAAATAAGTACATACTTGTGAAATGATGTGTGTGGCCACCATTCATTAAATAGTTTCAGCGTGAAATAAAAATGTCTGTCTGAAATTCCCTGCAAGTGTCTGGTTTATATTCTAGACGAATCGGTGACACGTGACAAGCAGGAACGAAGGTACGTAGTCCCCTTAATATTGTATAAAATACAAAACCTACACCCAAAATACTTCGTATTAATCTCAACTTTAACTAGGGGTTTTTCTACCCGAGAATTCCCGCGACAATCAAATGTAGTAAATTTGAGTACGTTCAAAAAAAGATTTTGTTATCTTTTGTGTTCGGTGGGTAAGCATCAATTTTGTGCCTACAATCTCCTGTTAACTGAAAATACAACAATTTGTTTCAGTTATCAACGTTTTTCTCGGAAGTTCAATTCTTTCTTTTTATTATGCTTTATTGTTCAGTATTTGATCTGCTCCTTAGGAGCCTAACAATAAGTACATGAATCTTAAATTTAATTCAATAATGGATGCAATAATGAAGCTTAATTCTGATAACTGAAATGTGTTGCAGTTAAACGATCTGAGTGGAAAATACTGTTAACGTGTGACAGTTTTCCTAGTTTCATACAGACGTATTCGATTTGTTACAGAGGATATAACTTGCTTGGATTTTTATAATACATTTTTTGTGTTACAATTCGTTTAATATTTTCAGTTAAGTGGAACTATTTTCATCGATATATATGGTATGTTCAAAAAACATCGCGAATTATGTATTTTTCAAAAAGTATTTATTTATTCATGAATATCTATTTTGTCCCCTCGGATATAATACACTTTTGCCAACGTTTTTTTTTTCAATCCTCGAAGCACTTCAAATAATCATTTTTTGTAATCTTGTTCATCTCCTGCTTCGATGTGGTCTTATCTTCTCAATCGTCGCGTAGCGTCGTCCTTTCATGGGCCTTTTCAGTTTTGGGAACAGAAAATAGTCACAGGGGGCTAGGTCAGGGGAATACGGTGGCTGCGGCAGCATTACTGTGTTGTTTTTGGCCAAATATTCGGGCAAAAGCAACGATGTGTGTGCAGGGACGTTATCATGGTGCAAAAGTCCGGACGTTTTTGGCGGATTGCTTAGCGCAATTTGCGCATAACTTGCAGGTAATATTATTTCTGGACCATACTACCCTGTGGCAAGAACTCATAAGGCACCAAGCCCCTGCAATCAAAGATAACTCTGAGCAGGACCTTTACTTTCGACCGAATTTGGCGGGCTTTTTTCTGTCTTGGTTCATGCGGCAGCTTCCATTTGGATGATTGAGCTTTAGTTCCCACGTCGTAACCATAAACCCACGATTCGTCACCAGTTATGACCATCTGGAGCAAATTCGGATCGTCACGGATCGAGTTCAACATCTTCTGAGCAATTTTAATGCGATGCTGTTTTTGGTCCAAATTGAGCAATTATGGCACGAATTTAGCGGCGACCCGACTCATGTCCAAATCATTGGTTAAAATCGAATGGCACGATCCAATCGACACGTTTAGATCCTCAGCAACTGTCTAGCCATATAGTGTGCCATACAGTTTACCTTTGGGCTCAAAATAAGAATATAAATTTACTTTGTATTGTAATCAAATAAAAATAAAAAAAATAAGTAAAATAAAACCAGAGATGATATAGGTAAACAAACACAGCCAATGAGGTTTTTTGCATTTCTCGTTTTATTTTAATAAAAAAAAAATGGTCATTGGCAATGTTAGTGTAACTACATTATTTCTATTTAGTTAATTTTTTCCTTCTCCTGTAAAAAGAGTATGCAAAAGAACCTACGTTGCGATTTGTGTAAACTCTACACGGAAAGGCATTTGCATGCAGTAGAATAAAAAATAAAAATTACTTAATTTAGTTTGGCCCGCTTACTCCTCGCTTTTAACAGATCGCTGCAATAAACAAAATGTAAAACATTTCATGAGTTCAATAGAAAACTAACTGTCCATTCGAAAAATTATCGTATTTCATTCGATTCCGAAACGTGAAATATTAAATTTAAGTAAATTTTACTAAACTGAGTACGCTTGAAAATTGAGTAAGTTTTACTCATAGTTGGATTTGAACAACTACCTTAATTTAGAAATCATCTTAATTTGTCTCCATCATTGTATTTAAAATGATTACAATTAAACTCTAAATGTGTTAAAATGTTTTTAAGTTTTATTTTAAAAAATCTCAGATTAAGTTCAATTAATTACGTCTTGAGTTTAGTAAATGTAATTGCTTATTAAGCAATAACTTATATTAGAAACATAAGTAAAGCTAGTTTCAAATTTGACAATTGTTTAACAACAAAAAATTCATATATGTGCTCGTCACAATCTGAAAACCAAATATTTTTTAGCGGCAAACAACAAATCAGCTGATTGTCGACACACAATTATTTTCCAGCAAACAAAAAACCGACAAGTGTAAACACTCAACGTCAAATATTTGACTCTCTTTAAACGCAAATATTTATTTTCTCTTTGAAAACTTTTGCAAGAGCAAACAATGGAAAACATTAGCTGACACAAGCCGTAGTCTCTTGACTTTATACATTTTTTTTGCCAAATAAAAAGCCAGCTTACGAATACCTTTATCCCCAGGTTGGAGGTCACTTAAACAAATTCCCAATGAAATTGAATCGATTTGGAGTAACACATTCCTACTCACCGGCATTGAGATGTCTGTAGTGTGTTGTTCATGCAGCTTCATTCGGGTACCGTATTCCGAATGCGTGCTATTCTGCTCGAATGCAATTCAGTACAATTTGTTATCTTATAAATACCGATTCAAAAGATTTAATCATAAATTGTACACTCATCTAATTAACTAACAGCATCCAAACACCACCATTGATGAGTTTTCTTCTGTGTGAGAAGCGTACGCAGTGCAAAATTCTACACACACACACACACACAGACTCACACAAAGTGTAAAAGTGTTGCAACAAATAGCACATGTATAACTTTCTCATGTGTTTAGATTGGATCATGAAACGGCATCGACAAATGCTATCGCAGTTCTTGTTCTTGTTGCAGTTGTCGATGTTGCCACACGATACACGAGTCGAGATATCGGTGGCAGTCTGCAATTTTTCAGTACATCACATATGGCGCAGATAATGGCCAATATGGCTGATGGTTGGTTATTAGTGAAATGGTCGACTTCAGTTTCAGTTTATTATTTGTTGTTGTTGCTGTTGTCTTCTACTCCAATATTTTCCCATGAGAATCAGGTTAGCATTCAATGATCGCTGACTTCCAGATGCCCAGTTTACGAATACATTTTTGGTTAAAGACAAGGATAATTGTTAACAAATAAGGAAACTATTCCAGAATGAATGATGGGAGTTTTATTGAAAGATAACATTTTCCACTAACTGACTCTTGATAGGTGCAGTTGCAACAGGACTTTTACTATCAAACAAGTAAAGAGACACCTAACAACACTTCCAATTAAAATTGCCTTTCAATCTAAGAGTTAAATTTCACACAGCTATGGACCTACAAAGTAGGTATATTAATCATAATAATGATCTAAGTTGATGAAATAGGAATTTATTTTGTTTCCAGCACGATCCTTCGCGTTATATCGATGCCGGCATCATTGATTCTATTGACGGCGGAGATAGACAAATTCTATTTTTCTCTGCATATGTTCTGTCCTGCACTCGTTCACCATCTGATCCATCTTTGACGATATGACAATAAATTTTATAAAATTCAGTTAACAAGTACTGAAAGTTAGTAGGAAAATGAGACACTACATGAATTACATAAACTGTTTCCGAAACACCACACATTTCAAGATCTTAGACATAGCAAAGACTACATACTAATACGAAGTATTTTTGGAGAATTCAAACGACTGGGAATGCATTCTGCATTGAACATATTAAAATTTTAAAAAATGTACTACCGTATTATTATCCATTTGCGTTTTCAAATGTAAACGTAAATAAAATATATATAAAATATTTTTTTTCATGATATTTCTTTTTTATTATAAAGTTTAAATGTTGACATTATGTTGTTTCACACATTTCAGCATTTAAATGACCGCCACCAGAAATACTAAAAATAAAAAAAATCATGTGAAACCAGCACCCAAATTGCTATAATTTTCCATTTTCAAGGGATCTCTAATATTTTTGAATAATTTTTTGCTTATTTTTCCTTTCTTAAGGATCGCAAATAACATCTCCTTCTGAGTGTGACTTTTTTTATTTCCCTCCACCCTAATACATTATTATTATTATATTAAAATTTTAAAAAATTTACTACCGTATTATTATCCATTTGCGTTTTCAAATGTAAACGTAAATAAAATATATATAAAATATTTTTTTTCATGATATTTCTTTTTTATTATAAAGTTTAAATGTTGACATTATGTTGTTTCACACATTTCAGCATTTAAATGACCGCCACGCAAAGTGTTGTAAGCATTGATTCTTTTGAGGTAATTTTGGACCACTTGTTGGCACATATTGGGCGGTATCTCAGCCGAAACTTGACGAATGTTGGGGCTCAAGAGTTAAAGGTTTATCTTTCGCGTAGCCGCACAAAAAAAGTCTAATGGTGTCAAATCGCATGATCTTGGTGGCCAGTTGATGTCGCCATGACGAGAAATTACACGGCCAGGAAATGTCTCTTGCAATAAAGCCATATTCGCACATGTTCTCCAAGTCGTATTCTTCGATAGCAGGCAAAAAAAAGTCGGTTATCATACGACCATAACTCTCCGAATTCACGGTGACAGTCGTTTCCTCGTCGTTTTCGAAGAAGTAAGGTCCAATCACATCTTCGGACCAAAGAGCGCACCAAACAGTGACTTTTTCTGGATGTAATGGCCTCTCTTCAATTACATGAGGATTCTCCGAACCCCAAATACAACAATTTTGTTTATTAACATGCCCACCGAGTGAAAAATGTACTTCATAACCATAAACCATAATCTCCTCTTAAAGCACGATATGTGGCTGTGCCAGACTCACCATTTTTGTAGTAGGTTTTAATAATTTTTACGCGTTGTGTGATAGTTAAGCGATCCATTTTTGTCAATGTCAGAACTTCAACTGAAAAGAAAAAGAATTGGTTTAACAACTTAGTGTGACAGATGTCGAATTCCAGCCCTATACTTTTGAAACCACTAAATGGATAACCCTATATATAAAATATATATCTGTGGTGCAAATTTCGCAGTCAAGTATACAATTTCAAAAACACTTTCGCATCCTAGTCTACAAGAAGTGAAAAGAAATTCCACCTACATATACTGGTAGTACTGGTGTACACAAACTTTCCCTTTTGCTGTTATCTGATTAACAGACCGTACAAATATGTTCTAATTATGCAGATCATAATATTTACAAAGTCTTATCGCCGTCGAAGTAAACATATGTACGTTTTCCATAGAATATAATTAACAAATTATTTGCACAAATTACCTTACATTAAGTTATGAGCATACACACACCCACAGTGTGGATTTTATTTCCCTTTAACTGCTTATAATTTCAAAAAATAATCTAATGAAATATCTCGTACATATTCATACGATTCACTCATATGATAATGTACGCAATATGAGGCGTCTCTCGCAACCAAACACGTGTACAATTTTCGAGAAAAGAAAAAGTGAAAAGTCATTACCAAAGCCAAATGCAAGTGAAAAAAATGCTCGGTAGACACCGTGAAAACAACAGCGTAATCTAAGCAACAAGCTCGTCTTAGAGTTGCAGACAACGGAACTGAAAAGAAATATAACAAGGCATCATTACAATGACCAACTATTCGGCGGCATGCGCAACTTTGGCGCTCTTAAACAAAATCATGAAATTGTCTGCTTTGTTGTGTTTTTGTTTGTGCAAAATTTTCCAAAATGGAAGTAGAAGAAAAACCGCTGACACTTTTTTCCCTGAAGCTGAAAACGCTTGCATATTGGCTGCCAAATGGGGCGTCGAAAGTAAATAGAAATTATGAATCATGAGAATGAACCAAGGTACGAGTATTAACATTAGACTGGTTCAAGATAAAAGGTTGGAAAACAAAAACAGTTTTCAATTTTTTTTTTTTTATTTAACACCGGAATGGTAATATCCTATCGTATAGTAATTGGTATAGCCGGTGTTAGTAAACATTTCATGCAACCGCTTCACACCACATACCCGAGATAAATCTTACCACTGATTACATTTAGCCTGGAGGTAAAGAAATTATGATACCTCATTGTATCTGGACCCATATGATTCCTTGTTTAAATGATCTAATAACTCGTAGACTTCTCCTCACCGAAAGCCCCTGCCAATGCCATATCCGCTCACTGGAAACACATAGCAGACAGAAGCTAAGAACGCAGCAGATAAGGCGACACTTGAGCCTGTGTTTGGCACCTGAGGACAGTGAAGAATCGGCTATTCCAAAAACAAAATAAAAGAGAGATGGATAGCCCACAGTATGAGGTGATTAAGATCTATGGACATAGAAACGATACCAGAAAATTCTGTCAGAAATCTGATAACTGATACGCCAAGTGTGCTGGGATTCGGGAAACAACGTTTCTTAAATGCTACCGATCATGGTGGGGAATGTCTCAACACAGATGTGATAAAAGCAGCAATAATCTGGCTTAAGAAAAATACAGCCCCAGATGTCGTTAGAATACCGGCAGACCTGACAAGCCTATAAAGTCTGTATCTGTGTCTGATGGTTATAACCTCAGCGCACTATGTCCGTTTGAGCCCAATATCGGGAAATTTGTCTATTATCCATTGAATACTAGAGACTCTCAAGTATATTGTGTGAACGATTAAATCTAAAACTCGACGTAGTAATTCAACCCTATCAGTGTGACTTCAGGACGAATAAATCAAATCGAAAGGATACACGAAGAACAGATCAATACATACCATCCTTTCGACACGCCCATAAGGGACAAATTATTTGAAACCATTTCCGCTTATAAAATCTCACCAAAACTTATACGTCTTTCTAGAGAGACACTGGGTGACACAAGGTCATCAGTAAAAATAGGAAGTGACCTCTTCAAGCCATTTACTTCTACAGAACAGGGTGACAGCTCATTGTGTGATTTCTTCAACATCATGATCGAGAAAATATTGGAAAAACATAAGTTAATGAAACAGGCACTGCGAACACCAAAGGCCACGTCCTCGCTTATGCGGATGACATTGGCATCATTGGATGGAGAGAGAGAGACAAACAGGTAGATAGAGACAGAGAGAGATGTAATCGGTGAAGATAGGTCTTGTGGTGAAAGGGGACAAAACGAATATCAACATTGAAATAAACAAAAGGATCGTGCTTGCAAATATATGATATTTTGGGCTCAGCAAACAACTTGAGAACAGAGCCCCTCAAAATAACACCTCTTGTGGGAAAACCTTTTATGTTCTAGTACAAATTTTGTGCCAGACCAAAATATCATCACGTCTTCCAGACATAAGCTTGGAGGCTCTTCGGCTAGAGCTTTGTTTAATTTCATTAAAATCGTACTATCCCGATTGATGTACCAGAATTATAAGCAAACATTTTTCCCATATCGTCAACTGTGGAACATGTACGTGGAATATCAAATTAATCTGAATTGTATGGAAATTGTTCACTTCACCCTAATGTCCGCTTAGTAGTTCTCTATGGCAACCAAATAAATTATTCAAATTTAAACATGTGTACTTTTTTGTGGCAATATTTTATACATGTATTGTATTTGTGCAAAAAATGAGTTTATAATTTGTATGTACATTTCTATAAACATATATATATTCTAATGTACAGTGAGTTCTACAAGTATGAACAGGGGAAAGTTGACATATTCCCAAAATACACACATAAAGTCTAATTAATAAGGCGAGTTGGTAGAGTGCCTGCCTATCAGCTTGGAAGTTGTGGGTTCGATTTCCACCAGAGGCTTTGGTCCGTTGCTGCAAAAGTCTAGAAGTAGAATATAAATTTACTTTATATTGTAATTAAATAAAAAAAAAATATATTAGCCTAATTAACAAATACAATTTATAATATTAAAGAAATAGGTTTTATTGTGACAGAATTCTCAGCTCTACTTCCGGCATCGGTTACGGCAATCAAAGCACTGTGAATATCAATATGTTTTTGTTTATTCCATATTTAAATCGAACCGACTGACTAAATGTTTTTGGTTGACTTTGTACTCCTTTACAGTAATGACAACATTTCCTATCGAATGCACTGCAATATGCCACACATTGTTTTTTTTTCACATTTTCGATGCATGCGAATTGCAAAAATATGTAGATGGTCTGAAATACGAAAAACATATACACATATATTTTCATTTGTTATGCTTTTAATTTTAACTGCTGCAGCACACACACACACACACACTGGCACACACAGACACAATAGAAGTTATAATGCGATCGAAAAAATGAGGTTTTGGGTAACAAGGCCATTTCGGTCGAAAACAAATGGCTGCAATTCAAACTGAACACGCCGAATTCAAAGTGAAGCGCGGTGCACTTGGTACGATGGAGTGATGCATGGGTGTCAGACATGCTTTAATACATATCTATGTATGTGTATATGCATGTGCTCGTACATCGACATAAATATGTAGCAACCCCCCTGACCATAGCTATTGCTATCGCTCTTTTCTAGACAGATTCGCGTATAAAATATTCGAGAACGCCTATTGCCAAAGATTGTCTGGTAAATTATATAACGCCCTGTTTTTGCCAATGAAATTATTGGCGAATCAATAGCACACTGAGTGAAAAGAGAATATGCTGGGATTGAACTAAAAAAAAAAAATTAAAAACAACGATAGTACGACCAGTTTTCAATTCTAAGCTGACAGGAACTTGGCTCATTTAAGCGAGGTTTTGTTAATTTTGGAAACTTTAGTCAAATCGGATGTACTCATTCATTTGCAATAGATATTCTCACGAATACAAAATGGGGATTTCTAAGGCTCCGCTGTTGTGGCTTGTAAACGGATAAAGAGAGATATGATTTCCATTTCGAAATGTATAGGCTCTCTATGAGGCATTATAGAATATCATCAAAAAGGAGATATTCTCACATTACACAGAAATATTTTTTTAAAACATAAACATATAAATATAAATTGTCATAAGACAAAATTAAAACGAATTTGTTTGTTCGTTACAAATTGTAAAAATTGAAGGAGCAGTAAAATAGATTTGTATCTGTAATGAGGTCTTATTCTTTTGGGATTGTGTTGATACCGATTTTTATAAAAATCGTGCATGACTGACTGATTCATCACTGTCCTGGCCAAACGGCTGAGGCTAGAATCATAAGATTTGGGTAGTATGTAGCCCTTGCATCCTACACATCCGCTAAGAACGGATACAAATTCGCAAAAGTACAAAAAACATTAAAATATTGTGATTTTTTTCTGAAAATTGGTCCATGACTACGATTGACAACAATAGGTGGAAATGAGTTAGAAATGGGACGAAAAAGGGGCCACAACGGGTTAAAAAAAGGGACAAGAAGGGATAAAAAATGTAAAAAAGGCGAAACTAATTAGTGGCATAAACATGTGGCTAATAGTTTGGGAAGGTACAAAACGGGATAAAAAAAGGTACGAAAAAAGTCTGAAAAAAATTAATCGACAGAAATGAATGGAAAAAGGGAACAAAAACTGGGTCCAAAACTGGTGAAATATATAAATGGAAAATAATTTGGGGAGTCCAAAAAGTTTTGCGATACTGAAAAGACTACAAAAATGGTCCAAGACGGGTAAAACATAGGGGAGGTGGGAAAACGTTTTAAAAATAAACGTAAATGGCAAAAAGTAGAAAGGAAATAAATGTTTGGAAAATGTTCCGAGATTGACAACAGCAATTGCAATAGGTTGAATAAAGGACCAAAATTAAAAAAGTGTCAACATGTATTTCAAACTAAAAATGATATAAAGGTACTATGTCGGTATTAAGCATGTCTTTTGTAAACCAATGCAATCAAACAAATATTTTGAGTTTTACTGAGAAGGAAAATGTACTCTTACGAAGTAGAAGGTGTAGTCTAGTGTAACATATATCTGAATAATGCCTGAAACCGATTTTATAACGCTTCGAATATGGATTTTTAATAAGTTGAACCTTGTTTCGTTTAAAATTGCTCTGAAACCAAGCTAGAAACTTCTGGCACACCTATTAAAATACATGTATGTACAATTTAAATTCAATATTAATTGAAGTCACTTATTTTCATTTGGTTGAGTTGTCAGATAATTTTTTGAGACCATTTGTTTTGTCCCAGCGTTTCCATCGGCCATATACGAGGTATGCTCAACATTTTTTTTTATATATTTTCAAAAAGTATTTATTTATTCATGAATATCTATTTTGTCCCCTCGGATACAATATACATCTGCCAAGGTTTTTTCCAATCCTCGAAGCACTTCAAATAATAATTTTTTGTGATCTTGTTCAGCTCCTTCTTCGATGCCGCCTTTATCTGCTCAATCGTGGCGTAGCGTCGTCCTTTCATGGGGCTTTTCAGTTTTGGGAACAAAAAAAGTCACAGGGCGCTAGTTCAGGGGAATACGGTGACTGCGACAGCATTACGGTGTTGTTTTTGGCCAAATATTCGCGCACAAGCAACGATGTGCGTGCAGGGACATTATCATGGTGCAAAAGTCCGGACGTTTTTGGCGGATTGCTTCTCGCAATTTGCGCATAACTTGCCGGTAATATTCTTTATTGACCGTACTACCCTGTGGCAAGAACTCATAATGCACCACGCGCCTGCAATAAAAGAAAAGTGTGAGCAAAACCTTTACGTTCGACCTAACTTGGCGCGATTTTTGGTCTTGCTTCATGCGAAGGCTTCCATTGGGATGATTGAGCTTTAGTTTGGACGTCGTAACCATAAACCCATGATTCGTCACCTGATATGACCCTCTATAGCAAATTTGGGTCATCACGGACCGAGTTCAACATCTCCTGAGCAATTTTAACGCGATGCTGATTTTGGTCCAATTTGGCACGAATTTAGCGGCGACCCGACTCAGGCTCAAATCATTGGTTGAAATCGAATGGTACGAGCCAATCGATGTGTTCACATCCTCAGCATATCGATTGGCCAATATTATTTTATTCACTTTATCAATGTTTTCGTTCGGCACGCTGTTCGTCCTTCGCATCTTCTTGGCCCGCTAGGAACATTTTGTACCACCGATAAACGTTGCTTTGGTCCAAGGTAGCTTCACCATATGCCACAGTCTGCATTCGGAATGAGTCAGCGCACTTTATTTTGTTTTTCACACAAAATTTGATGCAGATTCTTTTTTTATTATCCCTTGGTCTGTCAATTCTACTCTCTTATTGTGTATGTACTTTATTGTGTTGCATGAACTACACATTATTTTTGTCGCCGTTACATTCATCAGATTTCTCTTAAGCGGTGTTCGTATCATATAAGTTTTTGTTTGCATTAAAAATGTGTTTCACATAAATGATTTTTCAATAAAGCGGATTAAGCGAAGTACAGCTCATGGTAAATCATTGAAAACAATCTCTACTAATATTTCTTTTCAATGAAGCGATTTTTTAATTAAAAGGCGTGCGCTCCTACGAATTCGATTGTATTTAGTGAAAGCAATTGACTAGGACTATCAAATGTCACTTTCTTTGTTAATGTCCCACTGTGCCCTGATGCAATTTCCGCCACTAAGCTTAGAAGATCTTCGATTAAAGTATGATTTATTTTATGAACATTTGTTCTTCCAGGTTTGTTTTATTAACTAAAATATTGCTTTTCTAAAAAAAATTCATTATTTCAAGGGAAAAAAGTCCAGATAACAACATTAAATTATCAATCTTCATTGATAAAAACCTTTTTCAAATTCACACGCATTCAATTGTTTGTTTTCTGTGCTGCAATGAAAATTGCATCAATAGTTTCAATATTGTTTTTTTTTTGTTTACTTATAACATGAATTTCTGACATAATGGCACAAATAAATATATTTGTAAAGTTTTCGTTCGTCTAGAAGTTACTGAAGACGGTTGGGGGGGGGGGATGGGAACTTGTAGTCCATAAAGCACACCAGCTTTCGTTCACCATCCATCAAAATGAAAAATTCCAAAACGAAGAGGAATAACTCAGCACGTATTAAAAACAATTTATAAAGTCAAATGTTGCACAGCAGTTGCATGCAACATGCAAAATGTTGCATTTTAAACAATAACTCAACTTTAATTTGATGCAATTACCGAAGAGCAAACAACAACAACAAATTAAAGCAATAACAATATAGGAGGGCAATACTTTAAGAAAGCCCCCGGTATTTGTGAATTATTTAATTTCGATTGGTGTGCTGTACGAATATTCACTTCAATACTTAGTTGGACTGTGATTGCCAAACAACGTTGAAATTGCACTTTCGTTTAATGAAATGAAAGTCGATGCCGATGTATTTATTTCAGTTGCATTCGATTACTTATTGTGAGATATTGTTATTGTTGTTTATGTTGTACAATAACAATGTCTATTCAAGGCCAATGACAATTGAACAATGTCATTTTAAAGGCACTAAGCCAAAAGTGATGATATTGAGTTGGTTTACAGCCATTGAATGACATTGAAACAGTATGGATATTTTTTTTTATAAAGTAGTTGGAAATTGGTGCCAAGAATTATTTATCAAGTTCCTCAAATCAAGAACATTCAGTTGCCGTTGACGAATCCATTTGCTTGTGATGGCCGTAACTCTATGATTAATAATGTACTGTGGCATCCTGAGTACAAAAATTGGCGGTTTTTTTTTAAAAAACAGTGAGAAAGTTTCTGTCGGTTAAACCGACTTACCGGAAGGATTGTACTTTCAAATAAAAAAATAAATTTGAGAAAATATCCAGTAGTTTTTTTTATAGAATTTTCAAAAAAAAATAAAGTTATTTGGCGTATCCTGTATTTTTACATTTGCCCTAGATTGATATTATTAGAAGATTTCGAAAGTGGGCGAAATGGATGATTTGTATGGGAGGTACTCCAATTGGTGTCGCCATATAGCCCATATGAGTTACCTACTACCCGTAGTGTGGGGGTATAAAAATACAGTAAGAGCTCGATTTGCGCAACCGATAGGAAATCAGGCCTGTTGCATTAACTGAGATTATTGCACTTACCGAGCCCCAAATATATATGTTGAAATATTGAAATCTTAATATATATTTACCCTCGACACTGATTCACTGATTCACTGACTCTGTCACGCAGTACGTAGGAATTTAAATAGGCATTCTATAATAATTCTACAAATAATAATAATAAAAAAAATAATATTTTTTTTTTGTACAGAAATTGTGTTTTTCCCAAATTTTTTTGTTACCAACATTTTTTTTTCCAAATTTTTTTTTTTACAGATTTTTTTTTTTTACTAAATTTTTTTTTTACATATTTTTTTTTTCAACAATTTTTTTTTCCACAAAATTTTTTTTTTAACAAAATTTTTTTTTCCACAAAATTTTTTTTTTCAACAAACATTTTTTTTTTCAACAAACATTTTTTTTTTCAACAAATATTTTTTTTTTCAACATTTTTTTTTTTTCAACAAAAAATTTTTTTTTTAACAAAAATTTATTTTTCAGCAACAATTTTTTTTCCACAAATTTTTTTTTTCCAATTTTATTTTTTTCGAATTTTTTTTTTACAAAATAGTTTTCTCAAAATATTTTTTACAAAATTTTTAAAATTAAGTAACAAATACTTTCTCAAGCAAATTGAAGGGCGCCATAGGCGCATTACAACTTACTAGTTTATAATAAGTTCGGCATCATCAGATTGAAAGATTTGTAATGAAATGTTAAGGTCTTAAGCAACCACTTAAATTGTTATCATTGGATGACATTGAAAAACATAGCAGAATACAGAAATTTGCCATTTTGTTGGGGTTTTTTTTTGTCACTAAATGGTGTTGATATCCAAACAATGTATGAAAACAAGTTCTTTATTTCCACAATTGGGGATATTTTGCTAAACAAAAATTCAATGTTGATGGAAGTTCAAGGTTTTGTTTTTAAATCGGGATTTCCAACTTTGGTTTCAAGCAAACCAACCCTTGTTCTTTAAGGAAAATTGAAAACATCTCAAAACAAAAAATGTTTCAATTATGATTCCAGTCTGATTGTTTTCGCTTTTGAAACAATTTGACTGAAATATGAGTCAAGAGCCAATATATTTTTGAACTACTTTACCCTCCGATTAGTGAGTCTAATACGGGACCCGTTGACCTTAAAGTTTGCCCAAAAAGAAGGGTTACAGAGGTGGTTATTGTATTAGAAATATGTTGCAAGCATTGATTGTTTTGAGGTAATTTTGGACCACTTTTTGGCACATATTGGGCGGTATCTCAGCCATAACTTGACGAATGTTGGTTCTTAAGTGCTCAAGAGTTAATGGGTTATCTGCATAAACACGGTCTTTTGCTTAGCCCTCCAAAAAAAAAGTCTAATGGTGTCAAATCGCATGATCTTGGTGGTCCGTTGATGTCGCCACGACGAGAAATTACGCGGCCAGGAAATGTCCCGTGCAATAAAGCCATATTCGCTCGAGTTGCACCGTCTTGTTGAAACCACATACTCTCCAAGTCGTATTCTTCAATAGCAGGCAAAAAAGTCGTTTATCATCTTAATATATATTTACCCTCGACACTGATTCACTGATTCACTGACTCTGTCATGCAGTACGTAGGAATTTAAATAGGCATTCTATAATTTTCTATAAATAATAATAATAAAAAAAATAATATTTTTTTTTTGTACAGAAATTTTTTTTTTTCAACAAATTTTTTTTTTTCCACAAACATTTTTTTTTTTCAACAAAATTTTTTTCCATATTTCAACGGGCGCCATAGGCGCATTACAACTTACTAGTTTAAGAATATGGGATGAAAAATAACAGGAAGGCAACGGTAAAATAACAGTTATTGTACGCTCGTTCACAGTGGACAGAGTCGAACAGAGAATAATGTTGAAATAATGTTGGTTTAACCGTGACCTCCAAACAAAGTTCCTGATTTCAGTGCATCAGAAAAAAGTTGCACTTATCACGACCTTTTTCTTCGAAAGTTGCACTTATAAAGACCGTAATATAAAAAAATGACGGTTGCGCTAATCGGGGAGTTGCAATAATCGGGGGTTGCAAAAGTCGAGCTTTTACTGTATTAGGTAATTTGGTAATTTTTGTACACTGTGGTCCCCGTACATTAGTGGTGGTTATTTATTACATTTTCTTGTTGTAATCTAATGACACTATTTTACAGAAATATCCTCTTCTGGTTTTTGGACACAGTAAGTGGTTAACAACACTTACAGTCTCCATACGGTGCGCCCTGACGAGCGTATGACTGAGTGTGCAACTCAGTCCCGGAACACCAACTCGCCATCGATCTGAACAACTCAACATTTCACGTACCAGCCAGACGCCAAAGACTTCGCATTATTCGCTTTCAAGGTCCAATTGACTCAGCAATTGAAGGCGTTGTTATCGCTTTTCAATTTGGGCTTTAGAGCCCACACAAACGTTCACCAGATCCAGCATCGTCGTCAATATCTATAGGTGGTGTGGATATCGACGTATCAGATACTCTTGATGTTCTGGGCATGAAGATACAGGGTGATGCTCGCTGGGCTAGCCATATATTCGAAGTGTCGAAAGAAGCATTCAAGTGTTTAGGCTTTTTGAAGAGGTGCAAGAAATACTTCACTCCATCTGATCTCGTAAATATTTACACCACTTACATCCGGCCAAAAATGGAATACAACTCGCATATATGGGCAGGGGCTCCATTAACATCTTTGAAGCTTCTGGACCGTGTACAGAGGAGAGCGGTGGTAATGATAGGGGATGGTAGGGTATCCAGCTCTATTGTCTCCCTACAGCATCGCCGAAATGTGGGTTGTGTATCGCTATTCTATAGATATTTTAATGGTATCTGTTCAGAAGATATCCGTCGTCTGGTCCCTGACGTTAGAACATTTAGTCGGAATACACGGCTATCCAGGGTCTCTCATCCGTTCATTGTCAAACCGGACGACGCACTATAGAGAAAAATCGTTCTTTAGCCGAACCGTTCGTATGTGGAATAATCTTCCAGCAAATGTATTTCCTGCCAGTTGTGACATTCAGAAATTCAAAACAAATGTCAACAAACACTACTCCCTCTTTCCTCCTTCCGATACCCTAATTTCCTTCCGCTAACACAATGCATTGCATTTATAGGGGGCATCCCCTGAGTGTTGGCCTTCAAAAAAAAAAAAAAAAAAAAAAAAAATTTATCCTTTTTTCATTGAACATGAGGCCGGATATGGCTAACATGGAATTTGATGATCTTCGGTTGCAGCAGGATCATGCCACACTGCCCATGATATATTTTGCTCATCAATTTTTTTTGAATAAATATTTAGGCGCAACATTATGGCGATAGGATATATCCAATTTAACTTTCATGTTGACCTTAATAGAAGAAATCCGTTATTTCCGCTCTGCCGTCTATCATTAGTCAGTACATTATTTTATTTCCTCCAGCATTTGTAATTGCTCTTCCCTAAACATTAATTACCGAAACGTGTGCAGTTTGTAAAGTTCAAATGAAGAAATACTTCAAAAAAAAAAAACTCGGTAAACTCTGGTGAAATCTAGGTCAACTATTTATTATTTACTGCAAAAACAAATACTCCCAAAGGTGTAGCACGCTGCAACAAAAAGACAACCAACAATAGCTGTTCATATGTCCGGAGACACGATGCATGTGACACATGGACAATAGAGCAGGAACGACAACTGTCAGCTAAATGCCCATTAGGAAGCAAACACAGATTTAGTAGAGGCAACAAAAAAAAAAAACAACGGCACATACAAACTCGTGTGCCGGCTGATACTCGTCCATAGATGCAACATGAAGGCATTCATGCATATGAGCATCATTTATAATTAGAACATTTATGTTTATTTGGCTTATGCCTCCGTCCGACTAAGCAATGCAAACTTGTCCATCCGTCTGTCTGCTTAAAGTTTAGGAAATGCAACATTTATTTATGTGGCACTACAATTTGTCTACCGCCACAACTGCCTACAATTGCATCCGTCGCTTGCTGATGTTGGCAGTGGCTGGAGTTTATGTTACGGCTGTTCAAACACACAGACGAACCAAAGCTAAGGCGATTTGTAAGCATATTCCGGGCAATCACATACAACTACACTATCGGGCAAAAATTTATTTACAGATTCCAAATGATTGCATGAAGGTCATCTGTGTTTCATATGAACTTTGTAAAACAGCCTTCTGGCGGGGAAACTGGGCAAATAGCAGAATCATGCAAACCAGTGCAGTGGCAGATGAAACTGTGTTGGCTGTATTCTTGGGGACTATTTACGCTTCGCTAACATACATGACTGGCATTTTAGTAAAGCTTTTCGGTTTTCTTGAAACGGCCTCAATTAAATGGTTTTGTTTTCAAATTTAAGTTCTCGTTGTTGAATATGCAAAGGTTCACCAATTTCGTCTGCCACTGTACAAGAAGGCAGTGAACAATGATGACTGCTTCACCTAAGGCCATAAATGATAATGGTAGTTAATGTTAATGTGGCTAACAACAACAACATCAGTAGGGGCAGCAGCAGCAGCAACAACAAGACAATGTTGCTCCAGTTGCTTCATAAAGTCACTTACCATCAACCCAAACCACTTCATGCACATGTACGGCCACATTGCAGGCATTTCGTTTTGTTTGTGCAACATTACATTAGCTTAGTTACTACCGTTTGTTTTTCTCAGCTATTTTCTGTTTTTGCTCAGCATCTTGTCACAGAGGTCACAATTTTCTATAGAAGCGATGAATGAAAAATATGCATTTGTTTCTCCAGCACACCAAGACGACGAACAATCGAACGAACGGGTGGCTGCCTTAGTTGATTTCCTTTCAGCAGCAAAAAAGTAGGTTTTGAAAACAAATTTGTATGTTTTCACAACAGGCACCAACACCGCCACCATCATCGTCATCGTTATAATTGAGTGTGGGTTTGGCGTTTTTTTTGGGGGGTTTTATTTTCGCCACAACTTAAATGAAACGAAACCATAAAGAGAATTATTACTTCTGCAACTAACTACTTATTCAATCGTATGGCTGATTTCTACTTCGGTCTGTAAAAGTTTCGATGGCAAAGCGTTTGCTAAATCCGGTGTTGAGCTTTAATTTCTATTCTTTTGGGTGGCGGCGTTGGTACATGTTACGCCAAAGTTGCAGTTGGTCTGCTCGAACTAATAACAGTTATTAGCCACAAAATGTTGTTAAGCAATTAGTCACTTGTTAAGCACTTTATTTGTGTAAATCAACAATCAATCAAAGTCCCTGATTTGAGCGGTTTGAAAAACAAACACCACAACAAAAAAGTGTTTTTGGAAAATCCAAAATATAGTCCACACTTACACTTGTGAATGTTAAGTAACATTTGAAGTGGTTCGTTTGATTTGAGTGAAGTCAGTTGGTTTTGTTTGCACTTTAAACTTCTGCGATTAAAGAATTTAAGGTGGGTGGGGGTCATAATTTCAACATAAACAGCCGTACAATATCAATTAAGTTGAATAGCTACTTTTGAAGTTTTCTTATGTAAAACTTCTCTAGAAAAGAATTAGCCGTTCGGATCCGGGTAATATAATCGATCGACTGAAATAAATACAACTGGCCACCGATTTGAATTTCAATTGATATTTCTTTTTTATAACATGCTTCAATACTCGGTAAGTTTTGCTATCAAATCTTCTTTTGACGTTGTGAGTTGACAAAAAAATCGGTGGAAGCGATATGAGACCAGTGGAAGCGTCAACTGAAATGTCTCCATTGTCAATGTCTAACAGTTGCTTTGAAAACACGTCCGCTGATTGATCATTATACCCTTAACCTACAGGAAGGAGGGTATAATATCATCCAACGCGATCTTGCCCAAAATCGGCATCTAGTTAAGCTGTTATAGAATTAAGTTTCGGACAAAAACGTGAGAGTTTCTCCGCGCCCCGTCTGCTACCTCCCATACAAATGTACCAACCCTCCACTTTAGAAATCGTGTAATAATATTAATTCGCTCAACGCAATCTTGCCGAAATTCTGTATTTAGTAAAGCTTTAACTACACACAGTTTTCGAGACAAAAAAATCTACTGTATATTTCTCCCTTTTTGTAAAACTTGTAATAACAATATTACAATATTTGTCTGTAAATTCGGTATTTTTGTCGTTTCTATTATGAAATTTGCTTAAATCGAGGATCTCGTCCAAAAAGTTTTAATTCCAATACTTTTGGTGGCGGTGTTAATTGTGTGGAACATTAGGTGTCGAAATTTTAAGGCATTGCATTGTGGATTCTTTCCTCTGGAGTCATAATCGATCGCGCTGAAAAAATTTACGTGCGATTTTCCTCCATCGTCAGTCGTTTTTGCTTTCCGATTATGTCGTTGGATTGCTGAGCGTATACGCCCACCAATATTTCTACTCCTCACTGGTGACATTTTTACAAATAAAGTTACGTACTGAGCAAAATATCGCGTTTAAAACAATTATTTGTGACAAAACGTTGTGTTGTTATTATATAATGGTGTCCAAAACTATGAAACTTAAAGTCACACATTGTCATATGTTCAAGTCAATACTCAAATTTTTCAAAAACCGCATAAAGTTTACGAAGTTTATTCGCGCTTTTGAATTGTCAGAGTTTTTCACTACGATTTTCCCATTTTTCTCTTTAAAACGTCGTTCAGAAATGAAATTAAATACAAAAATAACATAAAAAAAAAAAAATTTTGAATTTTTTGATTTATCGCGCTTTCCAGTGGAATTTGTCAACATTTTATTTCATACAAACCTTGTCCTGGAAACTACGAATACAGTAAAGAAATTAGCCTAAACGGTCCAGCCGTTCTGAAGTGATGAAATAACTTACATGCGTCAATTCATTTTTATTTATATAGATTAATTGTAATATTTCATGATATCGCACCCCAAGTACAAAATTGTAACAACTCAAAATTATCCAAAACGAAATTTTTCCACAAATTAATTCAGAGCACACATCTCTAACTATTGCAAAATTTCTTTCACATCACTATCTTCGTTAACGGAAAAATACAGTTATGTCCATTTTTATGTTAATTGCACAATGAACTAAAGAGAATTATTTAATGCGTTAGAATTTTGAGTTGTGACCCTTTTGTATTTAGGTTGCGATATATAAACGTTCACAAATTGTGTTTGTGATTCCGTATAGCTTCATAACAACTGAATTCTAGTTGTCCATTATTTTGTCCAATAGGAAGTATATTTTGAAATGCGCAGGTAAATTAAAATTTTGCTGTAGTTTCCACAATTATCGACTTATGTTGTATGCAGAATTGTTACCAGAACAAAATCTGAATGTGGTCAATACTCGAAACTGCTTTAAAAAAAGTTCAAATTTAAAAAGAGGCTGGCTGGTAAACATTTTTTTATTTATTCAGCTAAGTTAAGATAATATTAGTGAAGAACTTTTTTTGAAAAAAAATTTAAAAATGTAATTTTTCAAAATGTTTAAATTTGAAGTACTATAATTTGTTCATAAAGGGTTTTTGGCAGTGTCTTCTGTTGTTATTTCAAAGATTTCGGCTTTGGTTGAATAAAAAACCACACTTGTTTGTTTAAATAACTATATCTGGTGATCTGTAAAAGGAAACTTCGATAGGTAACCTATTAGAAGCGAGATAATCGAGTTTGTGAACCTACAATACACCATATGCTTGGTTTCGGATGAGATAAGTATTAAGGAGATTATGTGCACCACAGGGCGTATACTTAATATTTGTAATTCACATTCAAAGAGTACAATTTGATTCAAGTAATATTGGGATAAGGAGTTTGTACAAGGTTCACACCGATTTTTCTTATATTTGACATTATATGTGTACCATCTTCTGTGTGACTGGAGAAAGCAAAGGGAGACATTTAGTGGGATAAAGGCACGAAGCATCGCAGACATGGAACCTTCACTTTTGAGAGATCTTAGTTATTTAGCTATGATGTTAATCTTGCTCTTAATTAGATTATAAAAAATCTGTTCCAGGGAAAGGAGGCCGAGGTCACCAAACGTTAGCCTGAAAATTTGATAGAATCTAGCAGACCAAATTCTATCATAATTGTGTAACACATTCAGCATTCATTCCCTAGTACGACTCTATTTGAAAGGTACTGTATGACTCTGGTACATACAGTCGTGACTTTAAAAATTGTGTCCTCCAGTTGGTCAACTCTAAGCACGTTAACATTTAAAAATTTTGGCTGTCACTCTACATCAATATTTTTGAAAATAATTTGTTTTTCAAAACATTTCCTTCAACAAATCTTTAGCATTTGGCCAGATCCCCATCTTTATGGCGTGCAATGACCTGCTGCAAAAGCTATTTACTTTTCTTACTTCTTACTTCTTATTTGTTTCCTATTCTCACACTTGATCCAATTAATTTGCATACATTTGTCAGTAATTGAAAACACAAATAAAATGATATTTTTATATTTTTTTTTTCCACTTTCAGATTCATCACTCCAATTGCAACGGGTATGTCTGTCACAAACATATTTTGCCTACATTCACCGCCATAATTGGGGCCACTTAACATACGGCCAATAACTAACAAAAACAACATTAAATATGAAGAGAAAAACAAAAAACGAAATGAGCCAAAAATGGCGATAAGACCTAATTCGAGTGCCACTCATCGAAATGTAAACAAACATTTGGGCCGTGCCGTAAATGATTTGTTTGTTTACGAATTGGCAATGGAATCCCATTCTATGACGTGGGCGTGGGCGATGGAAAACTAACAAAAGTTCTTGAACTATTTGTCTTTTAACGTAATTTGGTGGAGGGTTTGGTAGAGGTGTGTGTGTGCGTGTGTGTTTTGTGAAAGTAGAAAGGTGAATCTTCTTTTTTTTCTTTTCGTACTTTTTCGTGATGACAGCTCCAGAGAAACGGAACTTTTATTCTTATTTCACTGTGCAAATTAGCAAATTAAGGCTAAATGCTCAAATTAAAAATGAACAAATTATGAAAACAAATCATGGTAATTGTTACTTGAAGGAGCGACCATTTGATGTTAATAAATTGCATTTTTGCTAGTGTTTTATTTTGTTTTTGCTCGCAAACCTTGCATAATACGGGTAGTGATTTGGGTGAAGGCAACCCACTGAACCTACTTGAATGGTGATGTTAGAAATAATGTAGTGTGGCCGGGGGGTGATCAGTATAAGTGCGCCTATCAGATAACAAACCCAGCAAACCCTTGTAAGAACATCAAATATACTTCAGCTGTCGTTTCCACTTTTTAAGTGTCTTCTGACAAGTTACCATGGTATTGATCATATGAGGATAACACCAAAGTCTTTGGCAAAGTTGGACAAGCTGATGTGGCGCAAATGACACTGATTGTGCACTAGAAAATAGAGAAAGTTTAGCACATGAAAAGCTTGGAAAGAGCAACTATGACAGATCTCAAACGTCAGTGAACTACAAATTTTCTAGTAGCAATGTCAGAGGAATCAGAGCCGACAGATACAAAACAATATCACGGGCTCATTTTCAGAAGCAAGGACTAAAAAGGTCATATATGAAATCTGTTCCAAAAGAAGAAAACAGGACAGTCAGCGATGGCTGAAGCACATTTTTCCAAAGTGATCAAACATTTACCAGAAGAAGCAAAATTTTATTTAAAGTTAATGATCACTTTCTGATTCGATTTAGTCCTATCCGACTGTAACTACATTTGTA
The DNA here is from genome assembly GCA_958296145.1 of Hydrotaea cyrtoneurina. Classification (NCBI taxonomy): domain Eukaryota; kingdom Metazoa; phylum Arthropoda; class Insecta; order Diptera; family Muscidae; genus Hydrotaea; species Hydrotaea cyrtoneurina. Next base: position 46,159,135 of record OY282516.1, on the reverse strand, counting down.
AGTCCACCTCTCAGTAAAATCGAAGTACAGATCACAAATACGAATTGATTGAAATGAAACATTTTTTTTTGACTAACACTTGTGGGATGCCCCATACGATTGCCATGCATTGTGTTAGCGATAGGAAATAAGGGTATTGGAGGGAGGACAGAGGGAGTAGTGTTGGTTGATGTTTGCCTTGAATTGGATAATGTCATAGAAGGCTGGAAAAACACTAGCTGGAAGATTATTCCACATGCGATCAGTACGGCTGAATGTTCTAACGTCAGGGACCAGACCAGACGGATATCTTACGAACAGATACCGTTAAAATATCTATAGAATAGCGATACACATCCCACATTACGGCGATGTTGAAGGGAGACAATTGAGTTGGATACCCCACCATCCCCTATTATCACCACCGCTCTCCTCTGTACACGGTCCAGAAGCTTGAGCTCCTCCCCATATATGGGAGTTATATTCCATTTTAGGCCGGATGTAGGCGGTGTAAATATTTACGACATCAAATGGGGTAAAGTATTTCTTTCACCGCTACAAAAAGCCTAAACACTTGAATGCTTCTTTCGACACTTCGAATATATGCCGAGCATCAACGTGTATCTTCATGCCCAGAACATCAAGAGTATCTGATATCCACACCACCCATAGAAATTGACGACGTTGCTGGATCTGGTGAACGTTTGTGTGACAACAAACAACACTGAGTCCTTTGCGCATTAAAATCTACTCTTTTCATTTGGTCCCACTCACAAATCGTCACCAAATCGCGGTTAACTGAGTCATTCATTGTTCGACTTTTATCCTCGACCTCCAGAGGACCTGGCCCATGATCAAATGTGTATGAGTGACAGATGTTGCTGTCATCCGCAAAGGAATAGATTGGGTTCACAGTCTGACCCAACAGGAGAGATAAGAAAACTTGCTTTATTATAAAAATTAAATTACGTATCATAGCTCTTAAAATCTATAAGTTACTGTTCTTATCGATGGAGAAATCAAATTAATTTTTTTCAAATACCACATACAAATCTGAAAAAGTATTAATATTTTTTAGCGCATTTTGAACAATTACATCAAAATGTGTAAAAAAAATTAAAAACAAAATTTACCAATGGAATTGGTTTCTGCCCCACTGTGCATCGCTATTTATTCGTTTTTTTTCGTAAAAATTCAATACTGAAACTGTTTTTTTTTCTGTGCAAAAGGTGACATACATTTTAAGTTTATTTGAAGCGCCCCGGTATTCGATTTGGTAGCGAGATTTTTGGTTTTGATTACCACCAGAGGCTTTGGTCTGTCGCTGCAATAAATCTACCCTGGTGTACAGTTTTCCCTGAACGGCTGTATTTTCTATATAAACCTTGTGTGACAATTAACGTTCTACATCAAACTCTGTTTTTTATAGAAACCTATGTGGGGTTAAGGGTGGTCTACAGGAGAAATCGAACTAGTGTGGCAACTCTACTTTAGCTGATGAAACATCTGCCCACAGTTAATAATGTAACACCACTTCCGAATCCATTGTCTATGGTGTGGAGCCCTTCCCTGTCGGTTTGACGGGATGACTTAATACGTACGTACATTTTTCACTTACTTAAATTAATTCGTTGCTACTTGATAATAGCGAAAGGAAGTCATCATCATCGTTGTCATCATCATCACCATCATAATTTACAATTTAATGAGAGTGTTTAACGAAACACATGGCTGGGCCGTTTGGAGTGTGTATGCTGTGCTTTTGGTGTTTTGATTGATTGACAAAAATTACGGGTTTTCCCACCTAAACAACAATGAGAAACACAAAAAGTATAATAAAATGACAAAAAAAAAAAACTAACACACATGCGCAGCCGTATGTGTCGCGTACATAAATAAGCGTATTTAATAAATTGCAAACGTTTATTAACTTTGCTGGCAAACAAATCTCAAATGTTTAAAATACAATCCGAAAGTGAAACAAACTCAAATGTACCAAAAGTCTCGTTGTGGGTATGTTCGAAGGCATGTATGTGTGTGTGTGTGTGTTTGTATGTATGTAAGTAGTTTATGTAAGAAAAGAAACATCGTAAAATCGTTGACGTTTGGCGTACGTTGAGTTGCCCACGCGCAAAAGATTTATTGCGCCTTATAATGTGGTGATATTATGCTGCTGATACCGGCTTTATTGTATTGGATATGGTTTTTTGTTACAGCTGTGATCATTTAAAAAGCACTATGCACCCTGTCTGGCGGAGTTGATGTTATACTATGATATTGTGTAGTTTCACAGTTGAATTATAAAAAATATAGTAAATACGAAAGATAGTTCCATGGAAAAGGGCATACCCATATCCAAGTTCATTCGACTAGAGTGTTTTTCAAATAAAGCTCTCTTTCGACCTTTTTAGTGCTTCGACCGGTTTTTGGAGGCTTACTGGGTGAACAAATTTTTAATCGTTTTTTGTAAAAAATTGGGCTTTTCTCAGGTTTTTAGATTTCAAGCCCAATTTGGTCAATAAAAAGCATTTTCTAATTTCAAAAGAAAAATGTTTGTGTTATAATTTTGGCAATTTTTTGTTCGTTCAAGTGACATTTATTCCATTTCTTTTGGGAGAATGAAAATGAAATAAACGTTTCATAACTTTTAAAAATTGCACGAAAATATAAAAAAAAAATGATAGTTAAAAGGCGATAAAATTCAAATGAAGTTAAACAAAATTGTCAATTTAACGTTGGCTTCTGCAAAGTTATGGCCGTCAAACCATTGTAATTTTCAAATTACTAAGAATTTTATCATTTGTTTTTACATGGAAATTTTATAAGTTATGAAACGTTTTTTTACTAAGTTATGTGATACTCTGTATTGTCGTGAAAATGTTAAAAACTCAACCTTCAATGACATCTTTGTTAATTGACATATGGGCATTTCCAGAGAATGGTCCACCGCGACCAAAATATTAAAAATCGGAAAAAAAAACAAAAAGTTCGAACAAAGTCCGAATAACGGTAAATTTTTACGATTCCTTTTCACGCGATTCCTATGTCCCGTTCGTGATCACAAGTAAGCATTTATTATCAGTTCTCCGTGATCAATGATTGGAACACTTTGCTAATTCAAATTAAAAGATAAAGTAGTGATTACATTAAAAAAAAATTAAAGTGAAACATTTAAGAAGACAAGTTTTTTTTATTGATTTTCAAAGTGTGTCACGTTCGCGAAAGTTAAAAATATTTTTTAAAAACTAATGGTAGATATTTTAAAGCAAACAACTTTATAACAAAGATTTAGTATTCCATTATAGTTAATGTAATAATGTTTCAAGAAGCTTTTTGGTAGGATTTCCATTCTTTCACAAACTCTGTTTTATAATATTCATCATCGTGTATAAATTAATACTTGACCAATCTCGTCAGCTGGCTAATATGCATGACAAACACAGCTCCAGAAAGCATTCGAAAATTCCTAGCTCTCCTGTAATTGCCTGCTATCTTTTTGATTCTGTTTTAAAAAATCCCAGTTACCGAGACCTCGTAATGGACCAACTAAAGCACCAACTTCCCTATATAAAATCGTTTTCCCCAATACCTCATTCGCAGGACTTCTTCGCTATATTGCCTCCATTGTTTATCGGTGCTATATGCATGGCCACTAGTGTTAAGTTCACCAAAGCACCGAGTACATGCACCTAAGTCGTCTTACAACAAATAGTCACACTGAACTCGGTTTAAACACTACACTCGTATATTAAATTTTTATTTATGAGGCGAACGCAAAATGAGTGGTTCTTTTTGTTTGCGTAGGCCGATCACCGATATTTAAACACAATTTTATATAGACTTTTTTTTCCATAGCTTTTGTTGTTTTCTGTTTTTGCCCCGGGTACTCCAACAACAGTCTGTTTATTTTCATACAGTGATTGCGTCTAGATCTAAAGAAGGAGAAGAAGAAAAAAAATATCAAGAACAGTTAGAAGACTTTTTTGTTTTACCTCCTGCACAGTGCATGGCATTTGGCGATCTGGCGATCTGGCGCAGAAAACGATACCAGCTACCGCGGCAGCTTCTGTGATCGTGAATTGTACGGCCTTTTAAAGCACAAACGAAACAAAAAACGATAACAAATTGCGGGCAAAATTCACATTTGGCCATTTCTTGTGAAAGTTTAGAAATATTCCGTTTTTTTTTTGCGGGCAGAATTAAATCAATTTTCATATTTAGCATTAGTGGGAGTTAATTGTATAAAATAGTAATTAATTTTAATAAGAAAAATATATGCAAAAATGTTAATGTTATTGTCAGAGAAGTGGACGTTTACGTTGATGTTCAATTTTGGTTGGCAGCACAAAACGGGTTTTAGGCCAAGTCCGAGCTTTTGGAAATGTCTAATAAAATAAAGATTTCTTAATGGATCTTAATGAGGAAAGCAATCATCAACAGATAATCCAGAATGCTTCAGCATATCCTCAAAAGGAAGTCGGGGTTTTGTCAATGACACAGCCATGAGCAAAATAAAACTAAAATGTGCGGATGCACATTTCACATATTTTGCACCATTTTGAAATGACGCCATGAAGGCGGACTATGGACGACGAATGCAGCATTTGTTAGCTGGGAATTCCCACAAAATTTAAATTTAGAAATTAGTCAAGATTTGGTTTGATTTGGTCGTAAAATAGAATGACTTAATGGCACTTTTTGGTCGTTTCTCGATGAGTCAGTTAACAGATGTGCTTGTTTCTGAAGTCTTTTGTTTTGAAGGTGTTTCAAATGAGACCCGGGCTAATGCATAATCTAAATACGTTGTCTTTGTTGTGTGATTTGTTTTAGATTGGATTGTCTCAATAGTGATTGTAATAGAATACAAGATTTGTTTACAATAATAACATTTTTAAAGAATTGCCTTGGCTACACCTCTTTTGCATGTTTTACATTGCATTATTTTGTAAAGAAGCTGGTAGTCTATTTAAATATCGGAATCGTCCAAAGGCATTGAAGTTGTATTTAATAATTTCCCCATAATAACTCCCATTTCAAGAGATTATCCTGACATAAGTCTAATCGACTTTCGAAAGTAAAAGTTTTAAGGTTTTCAACATGTATTAGATTAATTTCTATCAAAAACATAAACTTGGCCACTCGACACACAAATACTTCACCTGTTTACATTTCGTAATCCAAGATCATGAGCTATCCAATTCGATTTTCTCCATGTTTTTGCCATTAAAACTAATGAAATCATCAAGTGCAACAACCAGAGGCTCTTTTTTTTACTTCGTTTTACTTATTATTAACTTTTATCAGTTTTTTTTGCACTGCTAAGCTTTCTACTATACTTTTACTTTCGTCGGCCTGGCTGGACAGCACAAACATCGGCGTGTAATTTTAGCCACATTTTTTTTTTGTTTGTTTGTAGGATTGCTTAATGACAATAATAGAAAATGAAACTGGTCAGCTACCTGAAGAAGTCGGGGTAGCTGGTAAATTGTTGTTATACATATAGTAATTGTTATAAAATCAAAGCCAGCAACAAGATAGATTATTCGAAAGGGCTGTAGAAAAGTGAACTCATACAAGTGCTTCTGTATATTTAGGGTATTCATGAACAGCAGTGTTTTATTATTCAAAAAAGATTCGAACAGTTTGCTAGACACCAGTTCATGAATAACCCAAGTTGGCTTATGTAACTAAATTATAAAGTAATTCTGAAAACGATATTAAAGCCCCACAAAAATGTGCCTTTGGAATATCTAATTTTTTTTATTTATTTATTTTTATTTTTTTTTATTTTATTTAATTACAATACAAAGTAAATTTATATTCTAATTTTGGGTCCAAGGATAAACCGAGTGACAAAGACTATTTGGCTTGATTTTTTGAAGCGACAGACCAAAGCCTCTGGTGGGAATCGAACCCACAACCCCCACGCTGATAGGCAAGCACGCTACCAACTCGCCTACCGGGGCGCTTGGAATATCTAATTCGTGGCATTTAGCTTAAATAAATACATAGCAACACATTGCTATGTATTTGTATATGAGTGTAAAACAGTTTTCCTTTCTTTCTGACTGATATTGGACCACCTGGTAAAGCGGTATTTGTATTAAAAAGCTTCACTCACATTATATTTCTCCAGCAGAAATTTTGATTTGTCCCTTATTTAAGTACAGCTTTTATGGTAAGGCTTCGTGTTATTCACAGTTAACATTTGTGAGCCAGATCATCATTTATGTAAAATGTGTTTTTTTTAGACGTGTGGTTTTCAAAATGAAATAAAACGCATATAACTTATTGTTATGGCCAAGAATTTCGCTTTATTAAAAAGATAAGCGTTTGCCATTATGTTTTTAAAATGGGTTCAGGCTCGAATAAATACCAGCCGAGATGCCCCATTTTCGACCACTATTGTCAGCATTTGGGCCCGTATGTCAGCAACAACGCGCCGTATATTCTCTTCCAAGGTGTTAATCGTGTCGGTCTTATCTGCGTCGACACGCGACTTTACAAAAAATAGCCCAGCGCTGTTAAATTGATCTTGCAGGCCACGCACGCCACAGGCCCAGGACGCGAGACAACGCTCTCTAAAAGTTCCCATGGCATGTAGTGCCGTCTTGGTGGAACCAAAGATCGTCCACATCAACATTATCCAATTCAGGCGCTAACAAGTCATTAATCATGACTCTATAGCGTTCCCCATGGACTGTAACATTATGGCCGGCTTAATTTTTGAAGAAATATGGACGGGGAACTTCTCTCGAATCAGTGAGCTGTGTACGATATAATTTGTATACTCACTGACCGGGACCTACTGTTTAAAGCCGGCTCCGAACGGCTAATGCTTTTCTAGAAAAGTTTTACATGGCTTAGAAATTGCTCTCTTACTCGTAAAGTCGGCAACATTTACGAGGTGGAAACAGACGCTGACAAAATGTTTGATGGTCTTACCCGGTTTCGAACTCGGGTTCTTCTGTGTGAAAGTCGCACACACTTCCTACCACACCACGGCCTTCCACAAGTTCTTAACATTTTTTAAATTTGCTTTAACAATTCAACCAATATTCCGCTCGAAATACAACAGTAGTCAGATGTTTGGCAGATTTATGAGGAGATTGTATTAACAATTATAACAATGTTTCATATATTCTCAAAATTCATAAAAAAAAATATATTCTCTACTACATTTATTAAATTTTAAAAATAATTCAACATACTTTTCCAAGGTAAGTAACTCATCAATCAAGGGAAATTAAAAATCATTTTTTGGAAACATTCTACAATCCATAAAACCGGTTAAAGTAAAGGGTTCTCCAACAAGAAGCTCACTTTTGAAGCTTTTATTCTTTGACATTTCCATTACAAGGAATGGAAGGATTCACGCTTCAACAACACATTGAAATTAATAAAATCTACTACAAAAATTGTGAAAATCTTGCAGTCACAGTTCGCAGAACTAAAGCTTTTTTGGGTCGTAGTGAAGAACCTTGTCGGACCGCACTACAGAAATTGGTGAATAAATTCGAGCTGTTTGGAAAAGATAGTGATGTGAAGAATAAAACCCGTGCACGTCGCTCAAGAACAACTGAGAATATTGCTGCTGTTGCCCAAAGTGTTGAAGAAAACCCAGGGTTGTCCATTCCTCGTCGTTCTTTGGAATTGGGCATTCCACAGACGTCATTACACCGTATTTTGCATAAAGACTTGGGTCTTAAAGCTTATAACTCAAACCGGCCGATAATCCATAACGTCGTGTCTTTGCTGATTAGATTCTTGAAATGCATGAAAATGATCCCGAATTCCATTGAAAAATCATCTTGACTGATGAGGACCATTTCCACCTCGGTGGCTACATCAACAAGCAAAATTGTCGCGTCTGGGGCTTGGAAAACCCAAGAGTTATTGTTAAGGAACCTCTTCATCCTCAAAGTGTGACTGTTTGGTGTGGTTTATGGTCCGGCCGTACTTTTTTGGAAAATGATGTTGAATCAACAGTTACGGTGAATGGAATGCGTTATCGAGAGATACTTAATGATTTTTAATGGTCGTAGTTGGATGATATTGATCTGCACAACGTTTACTTTCAACAAGACAAACGAAAAAAGTTTCCGGACCGTGTTATCTCTCGAAGAGGTAATCACAATTGGCCACCGAAATCTTAAGATTTAACACCTTGCGATTTCTTCCTTTGGGGCCTCGTGAAAGATAAGATCTACGCCAGCAGCCCAGCGTCGATTCATTCACATCAAAGATAGAATTCGTGAGGTTATCGGAGACATAGGGCAGGCACTCTGCGATTTGGTTATGGAAAATGTCATGAAAAGGATAATTTCCTGTAAACGTGGTCGTGGTGGCCATTTTCATTATTAACGGCATACCTTCCGATCATTTATCTCAAACATCCGATCATTTATCTCAAAAAATGCCATCTTTCTTTGAATACCAAAATAACACAGCTACCGAACTAACGGGTTATTGAAAATAGCACCCCTTATTGGAGAACCCTGTATTTGATGAAAGTTTTTGTTGGTTTCGAAAATTTTACAATTCGAAAACGTGAAACTGCGTTCACTGCTTGCATTATTGTGGGAGATATGCGCTACTAAACAGTAATTCTCATTTGAATGGCTGACATTGTAGCCTATATCAATAATTATAATTGCCGTAGTCGAAGAAGCACGAATTTCTTTATCACCTCAAAACGAAAATAGTACTACTACAGCGAAACCAAAGACGAAACGCGCCTACCCATGGTTGGGCATAGTGTATCATTTCTCTCCATTGGACAACAACAAAACCCTTATCTTATTAGCTTGAATTCGAGTACCATACTCTTAAACAAATGGTAATAGAAAATAATTTAGTTAATATGTAAAATTTTGTTGTCACCGAATTCCCAATTATTTTTTCTGTTAAAATTTGTGAACTTTTTAATTGAATCGAACATATTTTACTGTATATTAAAACAATCATTTTCGACAAAAATCTGTTTTTTTTTTAAATGTTATGTCATTTTTTTGAAAAAAAAAATACCCAAAGTCACCAAAAATCACGCTAAAAAAATACGTCTTTTTTTTTATTTACACACAAGTAAAACGTGTGTTTGTAGCAAGTAAAGCTTATTTCCATCTACACAAAGCTTATTTGGATGTAAATGTAACTCATTTGCTATTAATATTACATATTTGTGTATAAGCAATAGCGTGTTTGGGAAAAGCAGACAACGAACTTATTAAATTCAGCAAAGCACAACATTTGGGTGCGAATAAGTATGTATTTGCAACTGTTTTCGTAATTTTTTTTTTGCATTTACGCTCATTAAAATAATATCAATACTGAGAGAATGAGATGGATTGTTATATAGAAATTCACAAATTGCAAAAAAATAAAAAATGACTCAAAACTGCATACATATATATTCGATATTTATCACCTACAAACAAGTTAATATTTGTGGTATGGAAAAATATATATGTGTTTGATGCGAACTTGTTTGCTGAAATTTGTTAAAATGGCCATTTTTTTCAGCGTGTAGTTGGTTTTCTTTTTGTTGATTTTTATGGGCTTTTTTCCCTTTTATGTTGATCTATTAAGTCAACAGTTATAAATCGGAATTTCAGAACAGTTTGTGATTACAATATTTATGTTTACAATACCTAAATATTACAATAAACTTACAAACATTTTTATACATCACACCTTATGGAATATTTTGTATTATTCACGAATTTTTTAACATAGGAATTTTTTTAAATTACAAAAAACAAATCTTGAATAAATCAGCTTTTGTTATAATATCACTCCGTTTTCAGGAATATAGTTAGGCCTAGAAAATATGACCGAAAAGAAAGTCTTGAGAACAGGCTGCGTTCTACAAGACAACCATAGAAGAATACAGAAAGTTGTAGAAATCGCAATCACCTACAATATATATGTGTTTCTTTTCTAGGATCTCGGGAAATCACTATTAATGGCCTATTTCCAACGCGTCCTTTTTTTTTGCCAAGAAACAATATTATTAAAGTTCGCCGAGAGATGATGTATTGTTTGATGATCCCGAAATATCATCTACTTGTCAGTACGAATCTTCTGTTAAATGAAATACGCTGGCATCATTCATTGCCTAGTATAAAAACCAGCTTCGCCGATTCATCGCTGTATCTTTGATATAAAGTGGAATCATTTCTATCGATTGGAAATGGTGTAGCTTCGCATTGGCTAATGTCACCTATAAAATCTCTCGAACGTCTTTTGATGGGTGCGTTAATTGTTTTCAAATATTTCACATGAATAATCTATAATTTTCGCACAGAAAATATCATAAATAGAAATCGTTTGCTTGGTGGCCGCACCATTATGATATCCGTCCATCAAATAACCTTCAGTCTTACGTGTGTACGCAGTTCGGCGCACAAGGCAAATTTCAGAATACAACAAATTGGAATAATTGAATATTTCACCTTTAATCATGTTAACTTAATATAATGCGGCCAAATAACAAAAGAAATCACTTAATTAAACCAAGATGGGGAGGGGGAAGAAACAGAACAACTGCGGCAGCAGCGCTAAACACCATGTCAAGAAGCTTAGAATATGTGTAGAAACAAACAAACAAACAAACAAACATGAATGCATGCAATTGTTCGTCGAGATCAAATGCTGGTGATTTTCCATAAGCCAGAGCGCTGCACGATGTACTCGCGCGCCGTACGTTCAAATGCAAAACTAAGGCACCCCAGACAGACCCCCGTCCGTATGTGTGGATGTGGCAGTGCATAATAGACCTCACCTTAACCACTCTCCAGGTGTCAGTTTAACAACGACTTTATTAAAATAGAATTTGTTTTGTGTGGCGGCTTGGTTTTGTTTTATTGCATTTCAATCGCATTAGCTGGCAGAATGTTGTTGCCTTTTGTGCCGTTTGCTGTTGTCGTTGTTGCCCGTTGTGTGCAGAGTATTAGTTTACCTCACAAGTATTTTTCTTTTTCATTATTCTTTATCTCCATTTTGTAGTAATTTTCTCTAAACTTTTTTTTTCTGTATTTTACATTGTTGTTAATATGCAACTGTAGCAGCAGCAGCGGCAACAACAACAACATTAACAAGTTATCATATCTAACACATAAAACTGGTAGCTGCCTACCCAAAAAAAAAAAAAAAACAGAGAAAATATACAAGCCATGAGCGGCCATTGAGAACAGCTATGGTCTGGTACAATACTTGGAGGGAATCTAACAACATCTAGCCATGCTTCAACTTAATTATCTGTGATCGTACAACACTACAACATCAGCTACAGCTACAAATGAAAACATGTTATTTTTATTATTCTGCTACTTGTATTTCACTTGAATATTATAATAACCTTTTTCAACAACATCACATACACATATGCATGCATGTGTGTGTGTGTGTGCGTATTTTGTAATTTGGCAACGTGCCAAACTGATGCTTGTATTATTTGGCAAGAAATTGTGAGTGGTCTCAAATATTTACCGGAGAAAAACCAAAAATATTTAATCTATTAACTTTTTAATCACAAGTGAACGTTTAGCAGGATTTCGACACATTCGCTAAATGTTGGGTAATAATGCCTTTCATAAGTAGTGTTTTTTTCCTTCATTGCAACAAGAGAGAGAGAGAGACTAACAGCTGAAATATAATTAAAGAAGTTGATGAAGGCCTTTCGTTCTATCCAGAAAGAACCGTCACCACCGATGCAGCATTTTATTTTAGTTGGTGAATTTTTCATTAATTTCTTGGGGATTTTTTTCACAATTTTTTGTAAAAATTTTCATATTGGAATTTTTCATCTATGTATGGAAATTACATTGGGTTCTATGAAAAATGCCTCAAATACAAAATATCCCAAATACGGTAAATACGGCCCAAAAAAAGCTCCATAATTTGAACAATGAAAAATTTCCCATTTTTGTTGGTCAAAGTGGTGTTTACTATTTATTTAAAAAAATACGAAATTGGGGATTTTTTTCATAGTTTTTAGATAATATTAAATTTTTCCTTTTTTGGGTCATTTTCCAACTCCCACAATTTTATTTAAAGGTCTTACAGTATTTTTGCTAGAATGAAATTCGTGAAATCTCAAAAATCAGCTGGTGGTGGATGGTGGAACTTTTCAATCGCGAAAACATTTGAAAGCCTTGTAGATTGATCAAAAATACAGCATATCCGAACTTTTTTTAAGGCTGCCATTTTTCAAACGACTTCTCGTTTTGTATATTTATTCAGAGGTCATTGCTGATATGAGTAAAGTTAACATTTCGGTCGAGGGAAGGAAATATTTAATTGAAGGTACATTTCATTGCAAGGAAATATTTAATTGAAGGTACATTTCAAATTGTACCTTATGGTCGTTTATGTTGTATACTTATATTTGAAGGTAATTTAATATTTTTAAACGTTCCAATGGGTTGTCAGTGGGACGTTGGGATCAAGATGGAGGCGCGACTGGCCCGAGCACCCTCTTCAATGAAAATACCAAAATATTGGGAAATTTTATTTGGATATGTTATGTTTTCGGCTCTATGAAAATTTCCCCAATATGAAAATACCCCAAACAATTTACGAAAAATCAACCAAATATTATATACATTTTTTGGGGATTTTTTGTTGGTCTTTTGGGGATTTTTTCGGCTCTATGAAAATTTCCCTAATATGAAAATACCCCAAACAATTTACGAAAAAGCACCCAAATATTATAAAAATATCCAAAAAAAAAAACGCAATAAGTTTTCGTAATTTAGAAAAAGTGTATTTCAAAAAAAATGCATTACTAATAACACTGTGGAACAAATTCAGATTAGCAAAAGTTAGGTCGATTCTGAGAGTAAGGGGTGAAAATATAGGCTAAATTTGAAGACCCGAATCGCGGCGTTTGTCTATGTTAGTTCGATTTTTTTTTAATCGATCGAATTTTTTTTAATCAGCATATTGTTTATATTTTTTTTCGCCATATCTCTTCGACTAGTTGATATTTGTTCAATTTAAAAAATTGATTTAGAACATTTTTGTGGTGCTTAGGAAACAAAATGTTTTTTTTTTCATGTTTTATGTAAATATTTTCCACAACACTAACTGTCTGTTTCCATAAAACTATTTTGTTCGTTCGTTACAAATTGTCAAAATTGAAAGCTCAATAAAATGTATTCTTGCCAGTAATGAGAGCTTAGTCTTTAGGACTTGTGTTCCATGTGTCGATATCTAACATATATTTGAAAGCCAGAATTGAATAATGTCTGAAACCCATTTTATAACGCTTCCAATATTGAGGATTTGTAACGAACAAACAAACAGGTAGTAGGTCTTTTTTGCTTTCTGTTTGATCTATAATATGTTTTTCATTTTACTTAATAACTTTAATTTGAAAAGAAAATAATCATAATACAAAACTTGCATTTTTCAGCTTAATATTAATTTACTTAATTAATTTTTTATGTATCAATTTTGTTCATTGTTGGTTTTGAAGAAACATTGAAAAATAAATTATAAAAATATGTTAAAAAATTAAATGAATGATTTGGCCAGTTGCCGTTTAGCGGGCGGCTGTGGATCAACATCACTGCTCTCTCTAATATCTTGGTCATTGCCATCATCATCAGAAAGGTCGATAATTTCGTCCAACAGATATTCTGGAATTTAATCTTTGTCTTTCCCTTCTTCCCCATCCTACTCGTTTTCCTCTTCTTCAAATGTGTTATTATACCAGCGAGTATTGCGTCTGAAGATTTCTTTCCTCTGTACCTGAACAACAACAATTTTAATTTTTCATATGAAAATTTCCCAAAAAACGAAAAATGAAATATTACCTAAAAACTATAAAAAATTCCTCAACAAATTCCCCAATTTCGTATGAGATTTTTATTTATTTTTGGGACTTCTTCTTTTGGGTAATTTTTCATCTTTTTATGGGCATTTTTCATATGAAGAATTTTTAAATTTTATTTTTTGGTCATTTTGCATTTAAGGAACTTTTCGTAGGTCACCAAATATTGTAGACAAAATTTTGATTACAAATTAGCCTGTATGGGTACTGGGTAATTACTGGTCAGTCAAATCGAATGATCCTATGAAGGGATAAATATGAATATGATCGAAGCTGGGTTGCCCTATAAGAACTTTCCAATCTCTGATCTCAATTTTCAAATAACAAACCAAAAATTCGAATTCGGAATAGGCATAACAACCGAACGGATTGTCGTTAGATTTAGATGATTATGGCAGCGAAGGACCGAGCGCCTACGATGTGGCTACGATCAGACCCTAGCATATCAAGTAAACCCAGTAAACCAACGTAATAAATTCGGTAGACCCTTAACTTGAGGAGCCAACTGACACTTCTGTTAATTAGTGGGTCGTCGCACTCGTCTTACATCGCAAAGCCACGCCAAGCCATACTCTCCCCGCAATTTATATGGTAAAATACAGCAACCACGAAACTCCCCCAGGACCATTTCCAGTTGGCCAGGCTAGGACAAACATCTGATTACACACTCCGATGAGACTGGGACTAGTACTACTAGTACCATAATGTATACAAATATGATATCTATAGGTCATTTGCACTGCACTATGGATTTATTTTATTCTATCGGGGGGATTACGTCGTTGCTCCTGTGAGCCATCTGGTGGTCTGGAAAATAAGGAATCGTGACAAACAGCTGACGAATAATCATGACGACAAAGACAGATTTTCATTCCATTAATTTTATGTTGACGACTATATTGGAAAGAGTGATAACTTTTTGTTAATTTCTAATTTATACAACTTGAGGATAAATTCGTATTTTTGAACCTCTTCTCCAAAAGGACCACTGTGCACGGTGTAGGCTTTATCAATATAAAAACAAAGTATTATTGCTTCATAAATATGGTGGAAACCCACTTAAATTAGTATTTAGTCAACACAAATCTCTTCAATTAAATTAAAACAAAAGACTTAGGACACAAACTTCAGAACTTCAGGCAAACCGGTAGCAAAAACACTGCTGCCTAATTGATTTTCGTAATATTTCTTTAAACAACCTTTAACATTCTTAGCGTTAAAATCAAATCTGTAATTTCATTAAATTCTCTTGCGGACAAAAAAAACAAAAACATTTACACTTTTCCGGCAAATTAGTTGCACTAACGGCGCGTGCTAAACTCAACGAAATGATTTTTTCTTTTGTTATTTTGCAAAAAATAAAAACCAGCCTCTATTCTAAGCAATCTGTACAAAACCAGAAAAAAAAACTGGCGGCATAAACTTGTTGTTGTGCTGCTGCCTCTGCTGATTGCTATCTAAGCCAGTGTTGTTGTTATGTAGTTTTACACAGTCTGTGTTCGTTTGTATGCGAGCGTGTGTTTCTTTTTATTGCGATTTTTTTTCCAAAGAGAATTTAGTTTGGCTTTTATTGCACTGTTTGTTTTTTTCGTTGCTTTCAATGTGAAATGCAATGAATTGCATGTTAGAACAATTGTTGTTATTGTTTGGTTTAAGATTTTTTTTTCTTCTGCTTTTGGAGTTTGTCTTTTATGGCGGCAATTTTTTTTTTTTGTTGTAAATAAATGTTTATACAGAAAAAAAAAACGCTACGCAAACGACAGGCATGGATACATTTATAGAGGAACAACTTTGGTACACATGGCATATGTTTTGTTACTAACGAAAGTTATTTATGAGACCCTTGCCCGGACAGCAACAATAGCAACAACAACAACTGTAACAAACCTCCAGGCAAAATTACAAAAAAAAAAACTAATAAAAAATATATGTATATAAAAACCTAAGGAAACAAAATGTTTGCTTAAAAGACTTGTTGCTGTTAGAGTTATTTTTGGTTTTTGCCATGGCTTTAGCTGGTTTATGCGTCATCGAGTGTTAATAATTTATTCTAAATAACTGAAAGAAAAAATGCAGTTGCATATAAAAAGTTGAACACACATGTAAAGTAAAATTGGATGGTGTAATAAGTTGGGCAAATATCTGTGATTATTGGGGATATATATATGTATATGTGACTACATTGCAACAAAACCACTGAATATATTAAAGCCATATTTGATCCATACCCACAAAAAGGGCTCGACGAGGTATGTATATATTTACTTTTACCAGCGCCCCGGTAGGCGAGATGGCAGCATGCTTGCCTTTTAGCAGGGGGGTTGTGGGTTCGATTACCAACAGAGACTTTTTTGCAAAAATCTGTGTACCCGGTTTACCCTTGGACCCAAAATTAGAATATGAATTTACTTTGTATTGTAATTTAATAAAAAAAAAAAAAAAAAAAATATTTCCTTCGATCTATAGAATAACGAGCCAGTTGAGGTCGCAACTACACGCCGAGTCTATCTCTGTCAGCGATTTGGGTGGTAAACCAAAGCCACTGCGAAACTCCCAGTTAGTCAGGCTAAAACAAAATATCTATCAAATATGATTTCCTTTTGGTCATCAACTATTGACACACGCCTAGGTCAATTCCGCCGGTGCCAATTCGATGATTGCTTTATAGAAAATGGGGAAACCAATACAAATAGGACAACCAAGACTACAAACAACCAGAGCATTATCCGAATCATCATTTAACTACCATTCACGTATTTATCACAATGTTTGTCATTCACTGGAATTCAAAAGGTCGCAATTACCATTTCATTTTAAAAATACATGAACAAGTAAATCATTAATTTCTATGCTTGTTAAACGAAGCTTCCACATTGTATTGTAAATATATTTCATGGGATATAAGATCAAGTTAATGAGGATGATTAGTTGATATATATTCATACCATGAACAAAAATTGTAACTACAGAAAAAAAACACCAGAGTGTTGTATTAAATTTACATTCAGTTGCTGTCCATCATATTTAGCTGAAACATTTATTTTTGAAGAAATAACAATTATACTTATTTCCCTAACAGTTCCTTGAATACCATGAATGAGTGACGGCATTCTGCAGGCACGTCAACACTACATCAACCGAAATTATCATCCCAACCCACCGTTCAAGCATATGAATGTAAAGTAAGCGTGTGCAAATATGCACTTCGTTTGCTGTGTACAAACAATCACATGTCTGTAGTGGGTGTCAAAGTCTTGACTATGGACATACGAGTGGATGCATAATAACGTTACCGCCAGAATATCTGCCGCAGACTTTGGGCAAATAACAACAGGGCTAACAGGCTAAACACCACAGACAACCCAACAGCAACAACGGCGGCAGCAACAGTTTTACGATACCTTTTTGCTAATGCAAAGTTATGGCCAGCCTATGCGGGTATGTGTGAGTTTACAGGCACTTTTGGTGTTTGCTGCCCGGTCTCTGTGCTAGGGTCGACGACTTTTTTATTTGCGTCATGCTCCAAGATCGACTTGGAAATCTTGTCTATAAACTCTACACCCATACGAACACATGTGCACATATCCAATGTGTGGATATGTTTGATTAAGTGTGAGTGGTGCTGTTCGGTGATGGTGGTGGTGGTGGTAGGAATTGACTTCGTTCCTTTATTTGCTGTGGATTATATTTAGTTTTTTTTCTGCTATTTGCGGTTTTCTGTTTGTACAACAACAGCAACAACCACAAAGAACTTAAAATGTTTTACACAATAACAAAAAAAAAACAAAAAAAAATAACAAACAACAAACAACGACGTTGATTTCTTTCCAAAGTGCTGTATTCTACTTGCATCGAAATGCATAACATGTAATTCGTTTTTTTTTTATACATTTTGCCAGCACTGATAAACGAAAAAAAAAATAAAACGTTCAACAGCAGCAGCACAAAGAATAAACGAACTTTCCTTATAAAGCCTTCGCGGTTGTAAAATAACAAAATGTTGCTAATAATGATAATTACATATAAAGCAGCGAACCAAACCTAACCGAACCGAACAACACAACAGAACAGAACAGAACAGAAGATGCAAAACTAGACAATGCCAAAAAGGAAGGAAATTTACATATTCATTGTCATTTTATTACTATGGGCGACCCGGTTGGAAATTTCGACACGGTGCGTAGCCCGAGCACCCGTAGGAAATTGGCACTGGTATTAACACAGCAAACAATTCAAAGGTTTGTTTTTTTATCGATGTTTATATTATTTATGAGCTGGGTAGCCAATGTTTATTTAGTTTAAGGTGAACATTATTTTGAGAATATAATAATTCTAATTGCAGTTCACTTTATTAGGACATAATAACATATGCCACCAGTGACAGAGACAATGGTTGGTCGTCAAAAGACATTCAGAACGGAGGGTATAATTAATATGTCTATGGCGGCCCAATGTAGGGCACTATCGTTTGTAGTAAAGGTGTATTGGAAAGATTCCCATATATCCGAGAGATAATTAAGCCAAGATTACTGTTTCAGTTTTGTGTATCGTTTTTTATTTTTTGTTTTTCTTTTTCATTATTATTTAATTACAATACAAAATATATTTATATTCTAATTTCGAGTCCAAGTTAAACTGAGTGCCACAGACCGTTATTCGCTTACAAGGTCCAATTGACTCAACCACTGAAGGTACATGAACATCCGCTTTAATGTCGCTTCTCAATTTGGGCCTTAAAGCGACTTTAAGAGACTAATCCCTAAGCCTGGATGTAATCATATATATGATTGGCTATAATCGCATATATGATGGGATCTAATCATATATATAATTACATTCAAATATATATATGATTATATCCAATTATATATTTGTTTGGAAACATTGCTGCTAGCCCAACCATAATGTGTTTGGGATCTGCCCAAATATATATATGTTGCCTGGCAAATAGGTTTGGCACAATAAGTTACAGGTGCCGTTTTATTTCCTCCG
The DNA here is from genome assembly GCA_958296145.1 of Hydrotaea cyrtoneurina. Taxonomy (NCBI): domain Eukaryota; kingdom Metazoa; phylum Arthropoda; class Insecta; order Diptera; family Muscidae; genus Hydrotaea; species Hydrotaea cyrtoneurina. Next base: position 46,140,327 of record OY282516.1, on the reverse strand, counting down.
TGAGCAAAGTTATCTGTCTCTTCATGAAATGTTAAGGCAAATAAGTTATCTTTTCTTTTCTTTTCATTTCTTTTCATTTCTTTTCATTTCTTTTCATTTCTTTTCATTTCTTTTCATACAACTAGGAACCACCGCAGGTCCTGGAAAATTGGATCAACAGGACGATATAAATTAAATGACGATAGTAGAATGGTTTACTTCCCTGGAAGTGGATTATAACTCATTCCTATTATTTATTTTTATTGAGATCTGTCTATTTCGTTGGCAAATATATGCCTGATAAGGTTGGGAACGACTCATTCTAAGAAAATTTGTTCGAAACAATGTGGAAGGTTGGATTCTGGGATCCAGCATTGACATTTAGTTCTATCATTCATTTTATCGAATCATTGCAATCTTTTTGGGCCATAAATCATGGAAATCGCAGATGTTGACTGCTAAGTGTAACGAACACTCATAACATTTAAACTGTTATCCAATATTACTGACTTGAGGAACTAATCAGAAAATCAATCTCTCATTAGAAGCTCTGGGTTTAGAGGGAATTTAAATAATGCAGGGAATAGTTGATAAAAAATCCTTTCACTAGTTTTTTATCTCTGTCTATGTCTATTTCGAACAAAAAGGGTAATTCGTTAAAAAAAAGTGACACAATATTTTGAAAAATGTTACACAGAAAGTGGCACACTTTTTTTGGTTTTAATTTTTAGAAAACAACATTTAACAAAAAGGGCAATTTGAGACAATTTCTTAAAGCGATTTAAGACTTTTTTCGTGAGATTAATTTGTTAATTTAAATTTTTTTTCTTCATAAAATTAGTTATAACTACAAAACGGTTGATTATGTAGAGAATGAGTATATGAATAGATTAAAGAAAATGTAATTTAAATTTTTTCTAAATTTATTTCAGCAAAATCGAAGAAATCTTCTCAAGTTACACAAAAATAAAACTAATGGAAGAAACCTCAAGATAAGGAAAAAATGTAAAAAGTGAGAAAAAATAAATTGGCCTATGAACGCCAAACCCTTAGGGTGTTTTACTATACTGACCTACTTTTACTCTGACTTTGAATTTCTCACAATGTTCCACAGTACGACGCGTTTTCTTTGTGATTTTAAATCATCAGTGTTGTCAAAATAATATAAACAAGAAGATTTATCTAAAACTCGAAGAGTGGCACAAAAGTATAACATAGGGGCACTACATACGAAGAGTGGCATATTTAGTATATCCAAATAAAAAAGTGGCACAAAAATATCATAGCTCGAAAAAAGTGGCAAATGTGTCACTTTAGTGGCATAACGGTAACCCTGTATGAGAGTAACAAAATGAGAGATAAAACCGAATATACCTCACGTGCATCGAAATTATCCCCATATGATTATTATTCCAAAACACTGAACCCTGTCTGATAGACATCCAGCTTAAGGAAAATTATATCTAGAGAAGGCACCCGAAGAAATTGCAAGACATGCACAGGACTGGAATCCACAGGGCCATAGAAATTCTGAAAGATCTTGAACTACATGGATACGAAATGAATTTACATTCATCTCGCAATGTGACTTGGAAGGAAGCAAAGATCCTAGCAAATGATGATGTAAAGTGTATAGAATTTGTGGACACTCTTTGTTCTTCGTGAAATTTTATTTGAATTTAGTAAATTTTTTTAAATAAAGGAAATAATAATATATTATAGTTCCACGCGATTGCACGACAACGAGCGCTTATCCAAATAAAAGGAATTTTCCTAAAAAAGTTGGACGACAAGTATATTCCAAACACTTTTTTTTTGTTGTTGTTAAATTGCAGTTTGTCTTTTTGTCAATTCATGAAATTCCCCCTATTGTCATTGACGTTCACCTGAAATTGCATTATCCGTTCTGTAACATACCGCCATACCGATCATATGAATATACATATGCATACCGTCATCTATCCGAGTACAATTAGCCCCCGTTTGAATGTCATGAAATAAATACATACATACATCGTACAATTGAATGGGATTGATGTAAAATTTGTCAAACTTGACACATGAATATTTCGAACACACCGATGAAAACAAAAGCAGAACATACGAAACGGAAAACGTGTTTCAATTGTCTTACATTTGATTCGTTCGTTCAGCGAATGTATGTACATTGTGACAAACAAAAGACCCAAGACACGAACACGCCGTTTTAAGAAGCCAACTGTATCGTAGCCATCAAACGAAAAGAAAAATATCACATTCTTTTGTGAGTGATTTATGGGACGATGATCAATGCCTTTCTGGTGTGATCAATTACTACAACAACGCCTTAAAGGTGAAATTAAAACTGAATAAGTAATGATTGGCTCAAGAAATGAAATTCGCTGTAAATACGAACATTGCTATTGTTTAGTGGCTCAAGGAATCTTTCATATTTCCAATGTGATCAAAAATGAAATATTCTAAAATTGTTCATTGACATTTCTTGAGCGTTCTTGAGAGCGTCCGTTGCGTGTGTTCCGTTGTGTTTGCTGACGTGGAATTACTGCATCATCATCATCATCGTCATTGTAATCAAGATGATCATCATCGCCGGTGTTGTAATTATCATAGAGTGTCCTTCTGAGTTGGTAAAAAATTCTTGAACGTTCAATGACTTTTGCGGAGTGTGTGTCTGGAGATATGTGTGCTGTGGTTCACGTTGAACACTGCTACCATAAGTGGAATTTTACACCTTTTTCCCTCTTAACATCACCAACACCACCACCGCCACCACCATCACCACCACCATCGCCGCCATTGCCAGTAGTGCAACATTAAACAAAAAAAGAAAACATAACAAAAGTTCTTTGCCAACTGCAAACCACAAATGAAAAACCAAAAAAAAAAACACTTTAACAACTCGTACAAACATGGCAAAAAAGCGAACCCTTAAAAGGTTTCAATGTTGACTTAAATGCAAAATGAACAAAAAAAACCAAACAGACTGAAATACAGAACGACGGACGGACCCAACAAAAAATAAACACACACACGAACAAAAGAAAAAAAGTTTCTGCAAAGACCAATAACTACAACCAAGCGGCTGACTACGACAACAACTGGTGCAAGACCATATACGGTTTGGCAGGAACACTCGGCGAAACTTAGCAAATGTGCGATGCTTTACAATTCGCTGTTTACCTAAATGCCATAGAATTAACTATGAATTCCCTTCTGGAACTTATTAACCAATTTTGGTTTTCCCCGTTTTTTGTTTTGTTTTCGCCGTTTCTGTTTGTTTCGGTTTTGAATGATTGTTTCCTTCCAGCAGCAGCAGCAGCACCACCACCACCACCGCCGTGATGTGATGTTGGTGATATTAAAATGAAAAGACAATGCAAGGAAGCAGAACAATGGCACATAAGCGAATACATGCTGATCACCAGAGATGATGGATGACGGCTGGATGGCTGCATGCACACATGTGTGTTCACTTGGAATGGGGTTAATACCCGACTGGATTGGTGGTCTGATGGCCCTTTAACGTGATCGTATTAAAGATTATGGAATGCTTTTGCATTTGTTTCGTATGTAATTCTCAAAGTATCGGCAATGGTTTTGTCCTGTCGGGTTCAGTTTTAATTCATGTCACTATTTCAAGTCATACAGTTTTCAAAGATTTTAAAATATCTAGTATCGAATTCGAAGAATTAAATAGGATTTAGTAGGATTGTTTTGCGATATTTTGGGAACAGTTAGTTGTAATCTGGCAAAGGATTTAATATACATATTTAGCGTCATGTTACTCTCATTGCTTGTATTTGTAATGAACAGACGTCAACCTTTGTACCGGTATTCGCTGTGTGGGTACAATTTGTTATTTTGGTTAGAGTTTGAGACCTACCTAGTATCTCAGCTAGTCTTTGGGTGATAGACCGGTTTCGCTTTAGGTGGTAGGCCACAACTACAGCGAAACTCCCCGAAACATGTTTTTCATATTTTCCCAGAAATACACCCCTCATTCCAAAATCCTTTTTGAGATAAATAAAGAAAAGAAAAATGAAATTTTTTAAGAAATCCTTAACGTTCTACCACAAATACCGTCCTCTTTATAGTTTACATTTTGGGTAAAAATATAGAAAATCAAAATGAAAAATTTCACATAAATATCAGTCACACATTTTCGTTATTTCCTTCTTAAAACAAGTCTATATGGAAATTTCAACCTGAACCTCAATACAAAATGAACTCCGATTTCTTGTGAGGTGCAGTTTCCAGCTGTATTAAATATGGCCTTGAAAATAGGCTCCGATTTGGGATTCATTTGCCTGGGTCTAATTTTCATTAGGCAATAGAATCCCAAATTCGGGAACCTAGCCGAGTCGCAGTTACCTCAAGTGTAATGCTGCTCAATGGTTCAGGCCTTCACGGTCATAATCATGTAAAACTCTCGACAATCTTCAGACATAACTACCTCGAGAATGGGAGGATACAAAATGTTTGAAGGTAACAAAATGTCTCTTACTTTGTTTTTATTTTTCTTAAATCATTGGTCTGTGTGTAAAAACCTTAGACTATGAACGATCTCAAAAAGAAGTTGCAACAAGTGCCAGGAAATTAAATGGAAAATAAACGTCAAACTGATTATCAGCAATGACAACGAAGATGAATGAGGGATAACTTGAAAACTAGAATAAAACATTTTACATATAAAATATATGGTGGTCCGTCTGTCAGTCAATATGGTATTCATGTCCAATCTGAGGAATTGTATGTACTATGCAACGTCCATTTTGTCCAAGAAATGTTTACAATATCTACTGGTGTATTTTGTAGACTTACTGCCTGTTTCCATAAAACAAATTTGTTCGTTCGTTACAAATTGTCAAAACTGAAGGCGCAATAAAATGAATTTGTATCAGTAAGGATAGCTTTTGATAAACGACGTATCGAACGTCGATATCTAACATATATCTGAAAACTAGATTTGAATAACGTCTGAAATACATTTCGTAACAACTCCAATATTGACGATTTGTAACAAACGAACAAATTCGTTTTAAAAATGTAAAAAATATTTTTATGGTTGCTGTTTTCGTCGGATGTATTTTAATTTTTTAACTTTAATTTCGGAGTAACACGTCCGATTATACAAAACACTCAATTAAAAGTAATTATGTGCTAGAAATGTTATGAACGTAAGTTTTATATTAAAATAATGGACAAAAAACTAAAGCTTTTTTTTTTGGAAAAAAAAAACAAATTTGGTTACCCAAAAAAATGCAAAAAATTCTAAACTTTTTTATTTAAAAATTCCAAACATTTTTTTCATTATTTTTTTTAAAGATTCTAAACTTTGTTTTTAAAACAATTCGAAACTTTTTTTTATTTTTTTTTAAAAATTCTAAAAGTTTTTTTTTATTTTTTTCCGAATATGATGAATTTCATATCAAAACCTATAAAAAAGTGACATTTTGAACCCGACCCACTCAGATTTTAATGAAATTTTGCATACAGCTAGATTTTAGGTGTAGAAACACAACCTCATTTTTAGAAATTGAATTTTTTAATATATGTGGGCGTGAAAAAAATAAAAAAAAACTTTTAGAATTTTTAAAAAAAAATAAAAAAAAGTTTCGAATTGTTTTAAAAACAAAGTTTAGAATCTTTAAAAAAAATAATGAAAAAATTTTTTGGAATTTTTAAATAAAAAAGTTTAGAATTTTTTGCATTTTTCTGCGTAACCAATTTTGTTTTTTCTCCAAAAAAAAATGCTTTAGTTTTTTGTCCATTATTTTAATATAAAACTTACGTTCATAACATTTCTAGCACATAATTACTTTTAATTGAGTGTTTTGTATAATCGGACGTGTTACTCCGAAATTAAAGTTAAAAAATTAAAATACATCCGACGAAAACAGCAACCATAAAAATATTTTTTACATTTTTAAAACGAATTTGTTCGTTTGTTACAAATCGTCAATATTGGAGTTGTTACGAAATGTATTTCAGACGTTATTCAAATCTAGTTTTCAGATATATGTTAGATATCGACGTTCGATACGTCGTTTATCAAAAGCTATCCTTACTGATACAAATTCATTTTATTGCGCCTTCAGTTTTGACAATTTGTAACGAACGAACAAATTTGTTTTATGGAAACAGGCAGTAAGTCTACAAAATACACCAGTAGATATTGTAAACATTTCTTGGACAAAATGGACGTTGCATAGTACATACAATTCCTCAGATTGGACATGAATACCATATTGACTGACAGACGGACCACCATATATTTTATATGTAAAATGTTTTATTCTAGTTTTCAAGTTATCCCTCATTCATCTTCGTTGTCATTGCTGATAATCAGTTTGACGTTTATTTTCCATTTAATTTCCTGGCACTTGTTGCAACTTCTTTTTGAGATCGTTCATAGTCTTAGTTTTTTTCGCAGAGACCAATGATTTAAGAAAAATAAAAACAAAGTAAGAGACATTTTGTTACCTTCAAACATTTTGTATCCTTAAATTCTCGAGGTAGTTAACTCTGAAGATTGTCGAGAGTTTTACATGATTATGACAGTGAAGATCTGAACCATTGAGCAGCATTACACCTCGGGTAACTGCGACTCGGCTAGGTTACCGTATTTGGGATTCTATTGACTTATATACCTTTCTAATGGCACCAAGATCATTCAAATCGGTTGAGTCATTCCATAGTAATCGCATCTTAAAAGTACCCATTACCGTCATTTTTCAAATATTTCGATACCTTGCCACGCCCACATATTTTCAAAAATGCAATTTCTAAAAATGAGGTTGTGTTTCTACACCTAAAATCTAGCTGTATGCAAAATTTCATTAAAAACTGAGAGGGTCGGGTTCAATGAATATCGGTTTTGATATGAAATTCATCATATGGAAAAATATGGAATATGAAATGGATAAATGAAATAATTGTCAGTTTTCTGAAAAAAACGCGTTTTTTCTATGTGTCCTGCTGGATAACGTTCGAAAGAAATAATCAGCTGTTCTTGAAACATGACATGGATTAATATTCTCCCGAAACTAATTATTGATTTTTACTTTTTTGTAGCATAGTGTTATTGATATAACTATTTTTGTTCAGCAATCAGCCGCTATAACCTGAGATATAAAAATTACAGGCTGTATCATTGTTGCACGGCAACGGCTGACAAAGCCACTAATCAGCTGTTTGTCGCTCATCAGCTGTTTATCACTGTAACTCTCATAAAAGTATACGTCGTCATATTTATTTAATTTTTTTTTCGTATATAGAGTTGTGAGTTTTTGTTAAATTTGTTGGGTTCATATTTTCCAATTCACACAAAATATGTTGAAACACGAGATAGGTAAACAGAAACAGTACAGAAAAAATAAGTTGACTCACATAGTCACAGTATATTCTCTGGCAAAATGTAAAAAATTTATCAACAATTATTTTACATTTTGCAAAAGGTTGAATTAATAAATTATCTAGAGTTCGAAAGCAAAAATGAAAGAACAAAAGAAAAAACACGCTAAACGAAAGTCTTTCCTGGAATTGTGAAATTGTTGGGCTTCTGTCTTGTCTGGGGAATTGTCCTAAATTCAAATCAATTCCAGCGATTACACCTCAATCAAATGTGCCTTTCCATTGGTAAAATGGACAAATGCCATTCATTGGCCGTCCTCTTGAGCTTTTTGTCAAATACTCCGCATTCTGCAATACTTTGTTGCAGCCATCTGCCGATAACACTTTTAAATCGACATTGTCGTTGGCTGTTCTTCAACCTCAACACAGTTTGGTTAGTTTGTGCCGCTGAGGTTTTGTGAAAGTACATTGATCACTTGACATTCCATGGGTATCTCGGGCTCAAAATCTTCCGAAATATTTTTTTTTTTTTTAAATGCAATTAAAGTCTAACCATATTTCTCTTACGTTTGTTGGCCGTTGTTGGTGTTCCTTTCCGTCGTCTGCCAGAAGATCAAAAGCACCAATGTGACCTTAACCGCTAAACCACCGTTAGAGGTAAACATTTTTGTTGCAGGAATTGGTTTTTATTACCATAAAACCATAAATTATTGGTACACAACTATTAGGAGACGAAAATAATGGAAAAATTCAACAACAAAAATAGAAAAAAATTAAACAGCAAAACGAAAACTATTAAGGAAATACAAAAACCCCCCCCAAACAGAAAAATCTCTTCTGCCAGCCAATGTCGTGTGTAGCAAAATATTGGCACAGATATTTGAATGTATCAGCCATTGCCATTGCCATCACATAGCTCTGAGCTATTATTTCATTTTAAATACTATTGCCAGACACCAACACAGGCACTACGCCAACAACAAGAAAATAACAATCGCCAGAGAAGATAACCCAAAAGTACCGCAGCACAAATACCTATTCTTCTTCTGTTTTGGCCACGAAGAAGAAATGCATGCCTCCTTCCATCCTTCTGAAGTACCCCACTCTGCAACATCAGTGCCAGAGCCGGCAATAAATAAAATAATAAAAACAACAAAACGTGGTCCACATGGAGGTTTAATTGCTTTGAGAAATCTTTCGGAACAACCAACAATTGACAAACTATAAATCAATATATACACGTAGCCCATACATACATACAGACATACATACATATGAGTACGTATACGTTAAAGGAATCTGCTGGCAAATATCAAAATAACACGTCGCTTTTAAATATATACGGCATTCATGATTTACTTGCTGAAATGTTCCTACAGCGAAAAATATTTTGATTTACAGGTTCGTCGCTTAAGTCTTTTGTTTTTGTTTATGAGCCATCGTTAAAATTGATCATGTGTTACATGTGTGTGTTTGTGTGTGCATGTGTAGGCACTGCAGTTGGGCATGAGGCGTACATACGAACAGGAACATTGACATTCATTTGAAGAAATATTTTCGTACTGAATGTTTCGAGTTGTACACATTCGTATATGTATGATATACGAGTATGCTTTGCAAAATTATTCTTCTTAAAAAGGGACAAAACAAATAAAAGGCCGTCTTTGTTTAAAGCTCAGAATAAAATTATTTAACGTTAGGTTTGTTAAGGTTTAACTCCTCAAGGCAAATGTTTGTATGGTATAGCAATCAAAGATGTGCTGTAGTAAAAAAAAAATCGAAATAAATATGGGAAAAAGCACTCCAAATAACAAATTTGTTGATCAACAAACAACATTTTGGTTCCATTTTCATTACACACTATCATCGACTTAGGCTTCAATTTACTGAGGCTCCATTGTGGCCGTACTCCGTTTCCACTGTCGGGGCGTATTTTCGTGGGATCCATTGGCATGCCGCCTAAATATGGCAAGAACTTAATTTACTTTGAGATTCGTATAGTCTTGATTGAAAATAAGACTAGTTTGGATCGAATTTCTGTGGGTAAATGCCAGGTTAACTATTCAGAACTACTCCTAAAAGGATGCATGTCGATTTATATTTACGGCTCTAAATTAAATAATCAGGTGGTCATGGGATAGTGTTTATTTAGCTGATTTTTCGGCGATTTAAAATATAGCAGAATGGTTAAGATCTAATGTCCCTACCACAGTGGGGATTAACAGATTATCTGCCAGTCAAGATGGCATTGACACAACAATAACCCTGAGATAGGTCAGCAGTTCAACATTCTTACCACTTATGCGGATACTGACCGACGGTAACATAACCAGGAAACTGTATCATCAGACGAGCTAGCTCGGCTCAGGACTAACTTTAAGATTCCAGCCGAAGTGGAATCCGAGGACATGCCTCGAGCCACTGGCAAACTCCTACTGCTTGTAGAGTAACAAATTAAAGGAGGACGTCTGTCCGCCACTTGCAAACTCCTACTGCTTGTAGAGTAACAAAGGAAAGGAGGACGTCTGTCCGAGGTGGAATTCAATCCAGACAGATGTTTTTTTTATGTGTACTTTATTAATTGATATTGGATCGGCTCCTTAGCAGCCCAACAATAAGTATATGAATCTTAAATTTAATTCAGTAGTGAATCCGGATATGGATTTTTTTTTATTCAGCAGTTATCTTCATCATGTTGGCAGGAATGAAAACTTTGTTGAAACAGTTATGTTCGCAACGTTATATAGAGGTAGTGGATAGTTTTCCGATGAGATTTTTTGACTGTTCCTTTTATCACATTATAATCGCGAAATTGGAAAATAGTTTCACCACTTGATAGACCATGTTCACATATTCGAGACATTTTTTACACCACATTTGGTTTAAAATCTCGTGAAATGGAGGCAGGGACCTCTACAGCCTGTTATTAGTCGTTGAGCGTTATAGAATATTTTGACAATGTTCACATATTAGGGAATTTTAAACCAAATTAAATTAAACCTCGTGAAGTGGCGGTGGTGGCTTCCACAGCCAGATGTTGATCGTTAAATTAAGTAAACAATAAAGACAATGTTCACATTTTTAAGAATTTGTAACCAAATTTGGTTTAAAGCTCGTAAAATAGAGGCAGGGACCTCTACAGTCTGCTATTGGTCGTTAAAAGTTTTAGACTATGTAGACAATGTTCACACAGTAGAGAGTTTGGAACCACATTTGGTTTAAACCTCTTGAAATTGAGGCGGGACATTTAGATATTCTGTGTCTTGGCATACTTAATATTTGACTAGCCAAAATATTTGGATGGCGCTCAAGTTTGCATTTGTGCTTTATCCTGACGTCTTGAATTTCATTTTTGACTAAATCTTTGTGAATGTTTTCATTTCTCATAACCGCAATATTTTCGACTGGACTGTTTGGATGTTGCTCGAATTTGCATTGCCAGACAGATGTTACCCTCTCATATATGAAACGTTCGCAAATAATGCTGACCTATGGAGCCCCGTCATCGCATATGATGAGTAGTGCTCTGACGAATTGGCTGCTATCAACACTGGGTTCTCATATCTGTAGCCGGCTCACAAAATATTATCTAAATGTTATGAAAAAATCCCCAGTTTGTTGGGAAAATTCTCATAATGTAAAATGCCCCAATTTTGTAGGAGATTTTGGGCAATCTTTCGTTTTTATTTTTGGGGCACAACTCATACAGCCGCCTCCTGAAATTTTTTTATAGATTTTACATTGTTCAAATTTTGGGTTATTTTGCATATGAAAAAACAAAAAATGAATTGATATTTTTTTTTTTTAATAATGAAAAATTTCCTCAAGTTTGCAGGGGAATTTTGTTAAACCATCTTTTTTTTTTGGGGCATTTTACATAGAGCTAGGAAAACGTTTATATCTGTGGTATTACAGTGAAATACAAATTCGAATGGCCGTCAACCTAACCTAATGTTATACGAGTAGTAATGCTGGCAACATACAAGTTCTTGATTCCAGGTTTTTGTGAGCCACGAAATTATAATCGGAGTGGTCTAGAAGAAACAATACTTTTGTCATGAAATAGATTCGTTTAAATTATTATCCGAATTTCACAAAAATGTTACGAATGTATTGGAAAAATTTTGTTAAATTTAAGATTTCATACAACTAGTGTGACAGGAATGACATTTGTAGATATTTTTATAAACAACAAAACGTAACAGAAATACACAGAGGATAATTAATGATTAGATCCTACTGTTTAAGGCCGGTTTCGGCTTTAGAAAAGCTTGACAGTTGGGGATTAATCATCTAGTCGTACTGTTGTATACATTTATCAGATGGAAACGGTCAGAAGTTCATAGTCGTAGGTTGACCTGGCTTTGTTGTGAGATAGTCTCACGTTCTACGGATGACACTAAGGCCTATCCACTTTTAGTTTTAATAAATTGTCATCAATAACGATTTCACGATCATTATTTCACTAAATAAGAAAATTAGTTGTTGTGGAACATTAAACAATAATCCAACAACAATTGCTTTTTGTGGATTTGTGTCCCTTGTCTGTCTTTACTAAACATTTCTTCATTTCTTTCCCTTTACAGATTTTGGATTATACATCAACTGCTAATTAACTAAAGGTGAGTTGTTTATTGAGAATATTTCCACAGTATACACACATTTCTCAACGCATCGCCATTTATGGTCCACATGGTGAAAGTGTAGTATTTCAAATAATTTTTTTTTTCTATTTCATTTCACTGAAATTTTCCATTTCTATCATTGTGAACAGACACCTACGTTCAGTTTTAGTTTGGTGTACTTTGGACATTTGAATGTGTAATTATAACGATTGTGAACCTGTTCGTCCAACGGACGGACGAACGTTAAGACGGAGAAACAACCAGTGCCATGTTCTATAATTACATTAAAGCAGTAGTAACAATAATTGCTGCATGAATATGTCGTGCTATGGAATGTTGCTATTAAGGTCAAGATTTTTCGTTAGGCGTTGCGGGGTTTGGATGAATGTCAAGTGGTGGTGGTGGTGGGTTTGGGCTTCTTTAAAGACATGGTGCGTCTTTGTCATATGTGGAGAAAGTTATTTGCTTATGACAAATGGCTGAACAAGTGTCGTAAGGAAAGTAATTACAATGTGTCGGACAAGATTTTCAAAATGTTAATCATAATTTCGACTACCGTAAGGGAGACAAAGAACATATAGTTTCACACAAATTGATTATAGTCCAGAAGAATGGTGAACGATAAAAGCGGCTTAGCTGGTGAACGATAAAATTACCGTCTGTGCAAACAGACAAAAAGGTTTAATTCCAACCCACAGACGGTAATAGCACGTCTTTAATGTCTACTCATAAAATTGTACAATTTATGTCATAATTTGTTATGTTTTGTGCTCTCTGCGCCAGAACGCCTTGCAGGTCGCAGACTACCACTGACTTGGTCAACATTTTGCCATTCTCCACCCTTGTGTCAAAAAGTCTTCTCAATTGTCCGATAATCACACAACAATGGACAAAAGTCTTCCTGATTCCATGAACCGAGTCACATAATTATACGATATTCTTAACAACATTGTAACCGCCGGTTATAATAAACGTCTATTTTGCATAAAAACGATCTTCACGACCATAAAAATAATTACGCACTGCACACTCTGTGCCGGCAACAACAACTTACCGCCGCCACACCGGGCCATTGCACCGCATTTGTGATCGTTTCCCCCTCCCTTCTAATCACACTATGTGAAAATAGCAATTTTATGGCACACAAACAAACAAAAAAAAAAAAAACACCTACAAAAATCTTAATTTGATTGAAATTGAAACGTTTGAAATGGTTGTTATGCAAAGTGAATTTGTTACTTTGGCCGATCTCCAGGGTCTGGTCGGCTCGACGATGCTGGCTTTCTTTCAGCAGAATACACTCTGAACACCGGACGGACGGCATGAAGTTGTTCGCCATGATGATGACGATGGCGACGACGACGACGACAACGATGAAGTTGGCAACCGGGTCTTGGATAATGATAAAGAAAACAAGCATCATTATCATTAGACAGTCAGACAGACGGACAGACTTGTTGCACTCGCTTACATATGCGGCAAGGTGGAACTTTGTTTTTTTTTTTTTTGCTTAATTTAAGGTTCTTTTTGCCATTAGACACTCTTATCGTCCGCATGTGTATGCATGTATGTAGATGGGCTGGTTGGTTATGCTGGCAAAGTTACGAAATAGCTTCCGCCTTTTTTTCATCAGGTCTTAGTGGCACTAACACTTACGAGAGTTTGGTTCTTCGTACACCCTACTGGAGGGTCACATGGAGATGGGCATCTTAGTGTAAGAACAAACTGGATTGCTCCATTAGTAGGATAGAAAACCCATAGAACCGAAAGATGACCTATTAAGATTAAGGGGTTTTCAAAGACATTTTTTATTTTTTTAATATCAGGTTTAATTAAAAATCTTAAGTACTTAAGTACAGTTTCGATTGATTAGAAGTGCTCGAATTGATTTTTATGCGTATCAAAAGTATTTTTTTTTTTTTGAATAGAAACAGGAGAGTTTTCTCAGAATTGGATGTGAGAATGTTTTTTTTCTATTCCTCTTAACTTAAAAATTAAATTAAACAGATGATTTTTAGCTGTGTAATGTTTTTTTTTTTTAAATACAACATTGGACAATAACAAAATAAATTTATCCACTGAGTACGAAAATGAAGAACGTTCTGTGGTACAGTCGAATTCGTTTAAGCAGATATGACAAAAATACTATCAGTTGAAGAAGCTCAACAGTTTGTAAAGGACATGATTGGTATGACTTTAGTTACTCATCAAACAGGGCCAAGCGGGCAGCAAGTAAGAAAAGTGTACGTTGAAGAAGGCTCAAGCATTAAGAAAGAGTATTTATACAAATGTGTACTATTTAAATTCAATATTAATGAACTTTCTATAAAAATAATCACTTAATTTCACTTGGTTGAGTTGTGTTAAATGCGATTGACAGATAATTTTTTGAGATCATTTGTTTTTGGCCCGTTTCTCTTAAGCGGTTTTCGTATCATATAAGTTTGTGGCATTACATTAAAAATTTGTTTCACATAAACGATTTTTCAATAAAGCGGATTTTTGTTTTAGCAAAGCACAGAGCATACAAAATCATCCAGAACAATCGTTACTAATATTTTTTTTCAATTAAACGGTTTTATCAATTAAAAGGCTTGCGCTTATCCAAATTCGACTGTATAGGATATTTTAAATTTTTTTAAATATTTATTTTAAATACCTTTAATACCTAATTTATTATAAATAGTAAACAAATCGACCAATTTTTTAAAAATTCTTTCTTTTATTATCTTTCTTTTTAAACTGAGCTGCATACCGATCTGAAGAAAATCCCAATTCTTGTATAAATGAGAAACCTTCACTGAAATTTAATAAAAATCGATAAACAACAAGTTGCATTAATTTTCATGTAATATTTGCTGCTGTTTTATGAGGTTTTATCTAAAAAAATGTGTTTCCCTTAAATTTGTATATAATGCCAAATTTTTAAACATTTAGTTGACGAAATCGAACAACTTTTTCTCGAGATGTGACATATTGTGTTCTAAAAATTTAAAATTTTTTAATAAAATTCTAAACTTAAAAAAAATGTCTGCCATTGGAATTTTATAGTGGAATATTGGATAGTTGGATTAAACATTAAATCAAAATTGTGTTTTAACCGTTTGTTAGTTAAATTCGAATGGAATTCGAAAATGTTATGGAATATAATGAAAGAAATAATTTGTATTCCTTCAAAACGAATGTAACATAAAATTTTCCTGACAAATTTGCAAAATTAAATTGCTTTTTAGATCAAAAAAATAAATTTTTCTAATACCAGCAACCAAGCGTTAATGTCTTACATCGAACCACAGCTGTGTAGTCCCGACAATTGTGTAGGGATTGGGCCAAGAGAAGTCCACTTGGAAAATATTGAGACCTTTTGCGCTGTCGTCTTAAGTCAAAGTACTTAAGTTCGAACATTTCTTTGTAGAATTTCCCAATGAAGAGTCTTCTAATAACTATTATGCCCCATTTCAATGTAGGGGTATACCCATGTGTCGCATAGATGGCCCCAAATGAGGGGCTATTTTACTATTTCAGTGGCATGAACGATGCAATTTGCCAATTGTAGCAGTACGAGTGTAACTCCAGCACCATCCACAGAACTCCACTTGATTCTTGTGGCACTTATAATAGTGCTCACACATATTCCGTTATTTATGCAAGCAACTATGTGCAACAAATAGCAAAGTAGTGAACAAACAGAAAGAACCCAATAAAGAAAGGCACATTACGGGAGGGAAATTGGCTGATTTTCTTGCCAGCGACACTCACAAAAACGTAGGAAAATAATATTGCAATAAAAAAGACTTTTACGCTTTGCATCCATCTCCACTAATCGTATGTGAGTGAGGTTGGTAGTGGGGCCGAATTGTGATAAGTAGATATATACACGTACGTATATGCCGCATTATTACATCATTAAATATTTGTATGTCTGAATATACACACATACAGGTACATAATCTCAAACTACAAGACCGTACATATGTGAAAATACCCACAAAAAAAAGAACCAGAACGAAGAATGTGACTTTTCACAAAAAAAAAAAAAAAAACTTGCGACAATTTGCTGTGCATAAGTTTGTAGTGTGTGCGGCTGCTGCTGCTGCTGTCACCCTGTCTGCTGCCGACTCCTTTGCATGTTTGCCACTGCCAGCCATGGCTGTGATTGATGATCATTAAAATTACAGTTCTAACATTTGTACGGAATGTTACAAAGTGCTGTGGTCTTTTTGTTTTTGCTATGTCTCTCTCTACCATTTGGCTAATGTCATTTGAATATTGCTGTGTGTGCGTGTGTGTGTTTCTTTTTGTTGGACAAGCTTGGATAATTTTCAAAAGTCCAAAATAATTTTGTCAATAATTCTAGCGTAAAATTATTATGTTGTCTGTCAAACTTGTGGAAAACTGACACAACCATTTCCACAAATTAACAAGAACGAAGTTCAGTTTTTTTCTATTTCCCTCGAATTACATAATATTCTAGCGAAATGTTGTTTATATCAAATACAAACAAACATACATATTGTGCAATATTTAGCCTAGCGGTGGAAACATGATTCTGTATAGAATTTTTGAGTTCTGTAATTTTCTGCCACATCAAAGGTTCACATTTTGACAGCACTTTGTATTTTCTATGAAATATGTGCAAATATTTGTATTTCATTGTTCAAGGTCCAGTTCGAAAGTTTGTCGCTGTAGTCTATTGTTTAGTTGCCGCGAAAAAAAACTTGTATGTAATTATCACTAATAGATTCCTGGTGCTATATTTTCTCGGCCAACCATACACAGCAATTCAAAAGATTTGACAAATTTGAAGTGTAATTTCAATGCAAACCCAGGTACACATCCTGGGCTGAATATAAAAGTAAGAGAATAATCTCCAAGCCATACAACACTTCTTCAGAAAAAGAATTGGTCATTCGGATCTGGCTTTAAAACAGTAGGCCCCTTCATGAAATGTTAAGGGGACTAAATTTAAGTTCAAGCGTGATTCGTGACATGTGTCAAAGTGAAAAAGGTTCTTTTTGCCTAGCGATTTCATCACGAATACTCTTACAACCCAAAAACGCTAGCAAATCATTAATTTTTAATATCAAAATTATGTACTTGCATGTTATAGTCGCCTTAATTGCCCCACAGAGCGGACAATTAAAGCCATTGTTATCGAATTTCCTACCAGATTCACACTATTGGATATCAGTAAACCAATCCGTATCCGTAGACTGCGTACAGAGGAGAACATTTCTGCTGCAACCACCAGTGTTGATGAAGGTCATAATGATTCCATTCGTCGACGATCGCAGTAATCGACCACCATAAGTGCCACAACGTCATATTGTCGATGGACAGAGAAGCTGATAGAAGATCACATATTTGTTATCGACAAATTGTCTACCGTAACGTGGATAATTTTCAGCTCACTGGGTACATCAGCAAACAGAATTGTCAACTAAGGTCCCAAAAGAAGCCACAGGCTGCTTAAGAGCTGGCAATTCATCCTGAAAATTTCACTGCGAGTTCTCCGAGCCGACCCATCATTTCTCTCCATTTGACAACCACAAACCGTGATCATATTAGTTGCATTCGAATAATTTCATCTCACGTTTTGCAATTTGACCCTTTTAGACTATTTTTTGTGGGAGGTACGTGGATTCTCTTGTCTATAGGAATAAGCCCACCACCATTGCTGCCTTGGAGATACAGGGCAAAATGTCCGCATGTCACAGGTGTACCTTCAGAATGTATTACTAGATGCGTTGGGCTCTATGAAATATACCCCAAATGGAAAATGAAAAATCCCCTCAAAAGTCCAATATGAAAATTTCCCCAAAAATTCTAAAAAATCCTAAAAACAATTTATGAAAAATTATCCAATGCACAATGTCCCATATATGATGAAAAATACAACAATAGATTTTCGTAATTTGGAAAGTGTATTTTTAAACAACAAAAAATCCAAATTTATGGTGATTTTTCATAATGCAAAAACCCCTGCAGATTCTCATTTCTATTGAAAATATTCCAAACAAAAATTCGCCAAAAATTCAAAAATTAGGGAATTTAGGGAAATTATGAAAAACTCCCAAATTTTTTTGTGAGATTTTTTTTGGGGGCATTTTTGATAGCTTCGATGCCTTGACAGCATTCATATGAAATAAACATTTAAATCATTTACTTGACTTATTTTATTGGATCACTTATATAGATTTTATTGGGTATTCCTCAAATCTCCTTAAATTAAAAAAAAAACGGAACAATTTTGATACTTCTTTGTTGCCACTGATTTGATTGTATTATTTGAGGATTCATTTATTTGAGGATTCAATGGTGGGTTTACCAGGCCAAAGCGGTTGTTAATGTGGTCACAGACATTTTTTGCATCAGAGAGGCCTTTCCGACACTTCGGTCTGTGGGTGTGGTGTGTGGACTGGATGCTTGTATGGACGGAATGTCTCTACAATGACATGAGGGACTTCACTGAGATGGTAATTACCCAGACTTGGCGGGGAAAGACTTTACTAGGGTCTTAGAGGACGATCGGATATATGGAGGGTTTGAGCCAATTCAATAGGAGGAGACTAAGACAATAATAAAGATGGTAGTCATCTAAATAGCCGTTCGCAGACCCGAAGCCACCAAACGTGTCATTTGTTATTTGTGTATTCCCGATTGTGTCTTTATTTTTCTTCCTGGTATCAAGAGGTATTTGCATTGAATAAGCCGTGAGGGTTATTGTTTCTGCTAATCATTGTCATATATTTTTGACATATTTTACATAGACCACCAATCCTGAACTGTTGGAAGTTCAACTGGTAGTAGTTTAGGCTACGAAGTCGGACCAGTGACTTAATTCTGGTATCACGGGTGTCAGGAGTCCCGGGATTTGTGTCACCCTATCTATGGCGTGGACCCCTTTTCTTTTAAATTGTATTAAATCTTGTTACGGCTTTAAATCCTTTCTTAGCCATAAATTCCTTCAGGATCGGTTACAAAACTTCATCTAAACACCGACTGTCGTGATGCCATTAAGTTCGCTTCACCGGCCTTTTATTTCCAACTTGTTGTTGCTTATCTACCACGAGTTTGTTGCTTAAGTCTTTTGTTTCCGAATCTATCATTCTTTATATAATTTGTATATGCTTCAATATCATTTAACGAAAATTCCACGCTTAAATTTAATGATTAATGTTCACTGCCGACAACTATTGTGATTTCTTTCTTTTCGCATATCCCCAGAAATGTCTGTAGTCATTTGGCCGCAAGCTTAATGAAATGCGTGGGGGGTTCTTAGTCAATAAATGTGGTAATGGATGTACATCTATTCGATGTATGGAAAGTTAAACGAAATTCATTGAAGATATTAAGCATTGAGTGTTAAGCACCGCCACCATCAACCGCCATCACCAGTAGAGTGCGAAACAAAATGTTTTACCTACTTTCTTCTCCAGCGGCCGGTGATTGCTGTTAACGAATGAACGAAGAAGAATTGTGCTTGGTCTGTCTGTCTGTCTGTCTCGTAAAACAATGTCCAGCTGTTATTGATGATGAAGTGTTGATTAAATGGCTCACTGGCTGTTTGATGGATTTCTTGAATTTGAAGAATTTGCATGCAGACACAGACAAACTTTACGAGCGCGCCTGTTGAGTTACGTTGAAGTTGTTTTCGACCGCTGTGTAACCAATAACTTTTAAAGAGCCAAACGTCTACAAAATATATTTGGAAATGTTCTGTCTCTGTGTGATGTTGGCATGATGGGGAAGTGGGTTACCTCATACAAATTAGGACAGCAATAAACATCATTTATTGGTCATTTCTTATCGTCAAAACAATAGAAACTGCACAATAATTATGAAAAGATATTCAACCTCATTATTTTAACTGGCAGACACAAGAAGAAAACAAAACTGCTTTTAAAATCGTTTTCTTTTTTCTTCAGATTAATTTGAAAATATTATTGTTCATTTGACCCTGTTAACTAACCAAATTACGCAAATTCATGCCCGTTTCAGTTTCCCCGTTTCGGGAGGAATTGTTTCATTTGGCATCTGGGAATTGATCTGCAGTCAGAATTTTGTGGCATTAGTTGAACAAGAATTTGCGAAAGGAAATATATTACCCCGTTTAATTCAGGTCGTTTGCTGGCTTTTTAATCAGTTTGATTACTAAAATAAATGTGTAATTTGCCACATTTTGTTTGCTGGTCCGAATTGCAATTCTCTGTTTTGTGGTAATTGAAATTATACGTCAAGCAGCGGGTATTGTTTGGATGTTTGGTGATGATATATTGACCATCAGCCAAAGGAGCGCGAATTTCCATTAAAAGTTTCAAGGGTTTCATCAAATCAATAGTTTAAGGTAAAATTATTAGATATATACAAACTCTGGTTGATGTTTGAATATTTCTGTCAAGTTTGTGGCTTAAGTCTTTTGTTTGGATATGAGCATAAAATAGCTTTTGGTAAAATTAATTTTTTGTGTATGGTTTTATTCAAGCAGCATTAATTGGACTATTTCTCAACACATTTCGGGGAGAATCCATCACATTTGTTAATACTCATTACACCGTGTTACAAAAAATAGATTTTTTTCTGTCCTATGAACCAAATGCACATATTCGGAAACAGGGGAAAAAATAAAAATACACGTGTATCGGCGATTTTCATGTACACGTCAGAATTTTTTTTTTTAAGTGAAAGCCTTTGGGCCGATTTTTAACCCTTTTTCAGTGATCCAATCGACCTGATTTTTTGCAGGCAGACTCGTGGAAATGTCTGTATCACGTCAAATTTTTTAAAAAATAGATTTTTATCAATTCTCAGATTTTATCCCCTTTCCGAAAAAGTAAATTTGGTTCATAGGACAGAATGTGTGTAACACGGTGTTATAATTTTTATATTTTGGAAATGTTTCTCAGTAGGTACTTTCCATTAACAGTTAAGGCAATTTTTCTCGTTTTTGTCAATCTGCTCAATTTGATTGTATATTCTGAGAGACTCGATACAGCACATGCTTCTCAACTGATCGCCGAAAACTGATGCTTTTTTAGAAGGTGATTCCATTTCGGAACTATGGTGGCAGGTAAAGGGAAATATTTAAAAAAAAAAACTACAAAACACGTAAGGTTATCAATTGTACGTTATTAACAGAACATGATGAGAGATTACAACTGTACAAATTAAATGGCATCGTTCACTAACTCCGAGAATATATTCAGGCTGTCCATAACGATAACATGAAAATACATCGAAATCCCAGTCATAGAAGATGGAAACAGATTTATTTATTTTCCTGCAGATTACCCAGTATTGGATTTCGAGCTGAACTGAACATGAACAAATTACCTGTGATTGTCTTGTGGTCATAAAATGCATTAAATCTGTTACCCACAACACAAGGTCAGATTAATCTGGGCCTCTATTCAGAGCTTGCATCTGAAATATGTTGCATATAAATTCCTTTTGCTGATTTATTAAATGGATCGTTAAAATGGTAAATATCTCCATAAGAAAATCGTGGAATGTTATACGAAATTTGAAGAAAATACGCTTCTCGCCGTTGACGGATTTTTTATGTTTCTTTTTACCACCAACGTATACGTATTTCTTTCAGCCTTTCATTAAATAATCTGTGAAACTGTATCTGTGAATAATGGTACGCCTGTCCAATATATTTAGACAATTTGCAAGCTTTATGAAATAGTTTCATTGATTCTCATCATCATAAATTAGTGAGACCATCGTTCCGATTGGAATCTTGTAATTCCTTCCATCTGTGTAAAACGACTCTATGACCGAAATTACATACAAAATTACGGATTTTTTTCAATATTATAAACATAAAATTGAAAGTGATTTCTTGGTCATTTATTGGATTTTTGATAACTTCGTGGGCCTAAAACTATATGAAAGAGTCATCAATGAAATCGGGTTTTTAAGAAGAATTGTTTGTTTTGCTTTTGGCTGTCTCTTTGTCATATATAGTCTGGTCAATTTCGTAGCATTTTCTGAAATCAGTAAAAACAAACCATAGAAAAATATGACGAAATTTTACGATTTTTTGAGAGTTTTGTTGTTTTGAGTAAGATGTTGTTTTTTTTTTTTGATTATACCTCAAGGCATTTGTAGATCTTATGAAAAGCTGAAAATCGAATAGTTGCGAGATATAGACCTACGAATAAGTATATGGTTTTTCAAAATTGTACTAAAATCCAACCCCCAGTCGAAAACTTCAAAAATAAATTTAAAAAAACCTTCGCTAATAATTTAAAACTCAGCTAGGGTTTTTTTCTACCATCATAAGATTCTAGTTCAAGATTTTTGTGCTTCAATGCGTTATTTGTGAGATTGTTTCAAAATTGTGCGGAAAATTTTCATGTTGGCCTTTTTATAGGATTTTTTTTATGTGCTTTTGGGAATTTTTAATTTTTGTGAAACTATCTTCATTAAGTGGCGATACGATGGTCGATGTATCGCAACCTATTCGGATTTTCTAGTTTGTTTTCTAATATTTTTTTCTTTTAAAACCGTGAAACGCGACAAATGGTCATTTGACAAGCTTCTAAGATTTGCAAACATGGTCCTTTCCCCTGGCAATCAACACAAGCCTACTTTGTGCAGCCATACACTGTCTTGATGAATTGTCATAGCCTTGAAGTATTTCTGATTGTGGACACAGAGCATTTTTGTCGACCACTAAAGGAATACTGCTAACGTTCCTGTGTCGGTGTCTGCATCTATCTCAGCCCCATCTGTGAACACGACACACTTCTCGTGTACAATTTTCATGTATGTCTTTAAACTTTGCATTCTCCTTCGTTGTTGTTTTTATTGTCTTTTATACAAAAGCACAACTTTAAACACTTTGGCAAATTCTCACAATTAGTTTTAAATCTAATTTATGGCGCAGGAAAAGAGGAACCGAAAATAAATACATCTAAATCACACGTTCAAAAAAAAAGGCAAAAACAAATAACACAAATTAACACAACATAAATTTTGGGTCATTCACTGATCGTTGGCCAGAACTTGTTAGGCAAGTGATAAAAATCACAGTTCGCTCACACAGAAAACATTAATTTAAACTGAACCGACTGCTGAGAAGTGGAAGCAGTTAATAATACTAGCGAAACTATAACGATACACATATTTAACATTTCAATCTAAAGTATAGATAGGCAATAATAACATTGCCCAAATAAATTATTGAGTATTTTGAAAATGACAATAAAATATATATCAGCAAAGATCTGCTCTCAATTGTATTGCAATTTAAAATTTTCAACAAAAGGAAAATCAATCGAAAAATCTGTTAACTATTTGAATTTTTTTATTATTTACCGTATTGTTTTTTTTTGTTTTGTTTTTGTAAAGTCATCAATAGAATTGTGTGAATGTGGGTAAATAAACAAGCGACTAATGAATTTTTAATTAAGCTGTATGTGCCATAAAACACTTAATAAATTAATCGTTTTTGATTTATTATTGTTATACCGCACCTTTGCGTACTTCTCTGTCCGTCCCAGTTCATTCAATATTTAGACAAACTGAAAATCAAATCATATTCAAATTCACACAGTCATACAATGTGCATAACGATTATACGCACAGTGAACCAAACAAGCCATGCCGCAGTCCAGTCAGCAAACAACAGAGCGCTAAACCGTCGAAGCATTCAATTGACGCTGCTTTAGAGTTTGTTTCTTCAGTCTTTTGTTTTCATTTCATGACTCAATGCAAAAAAGCGTGGATTGTGCATACCCAAGTGTGACTAACTGAAATGTGTGTGCATTTAATGTCTGTGGTGTGCATGTGTATGTGTGTTGCATACGGTTATACAATTTTTAAGAAAATTGATTTTTAATTAAAATCGTTTGTATCTTTTTTCTATTAATTCCATCGCTCACACTCTTTAGATATTTAATGAAATTATAACACAATTAATTTTTTCCAATCATGTTATAAATTTATTTCTAATTATAGATTTTTCCTAAGTCGGTATCTGTTTTGAGAGAAGTTGTTAAGGGGATGGTATGGTAAATTTGGTCGAATGGGGGTTTCCACAGTATCTTGATTGGCAAAACCACTAACCATCGGTCAAGAGAGACGATGTGTCAGATTTTACATTGTTAGCAAATACACATGCATAAAAAGGTGGGTTTTGTTGTGTCATTTCTTTTAGACTTCACTCATTTTTCTTGTCGACATTGTTGCGATTCAACAAGATTCGAGTATAATCGTCAGAAAAAAATCAAATGGAGTCGCAAGTCGAAAAGTCATCGAATAAACTGGGACTAATTGTACATAAACACACTTGGGATTTATATTCCAGCGAAATAATTTCTTTATCATTTTGGCAGGTCTAACTCACTAACTCCATAGGAATCAGTTTTGTATATTCGACCGTTAGCCAGACTTAGTGGTATCCTCTACTGATTTAGATAAAAATTTTGGCCGAAAAATATTGATAGGTAGTGTAAACCCAGGTTTGAAACCAGGTGAGACCATCAAACATTTGTCAGTGCCTTTTTTTCACCTCGTAAATTCTGGCGACTTTACGAGTAAGAGAGAAATTTCTAAGGCATTTAAGAATTCTCTAGAAACGCATTAATCATTCGGAGCCGGCTTTAACAAGCTGTGGGTAAACAAATTATATCTCGTACAGCTCACTGTTTTGAGAGAAGTTCCCTTCTGTTCCTTAGTGGAATATGAAAGTAAATAAATAGGTAGCAATCTGCTTCCATTCACATCAGCCGATAGCATTTCTGAATTTCTGGAATTAAAAATCGTACCCAATAATACGTGCTTAATCTCTGTAGCTTTCAAGTTCCAGTCCTTGTTAAAAATTAAATTTTAGTGACTAAAATGTCATATGGAACTTCTTAGTCGTTGCATTTTCAAGGCAAACGAATTTCAAAGAGGAATATTTTTTACACCGTTAAAAAAGCCTAACTTTTTAATGATTCCTTCGATCAGTCACAAAAGGTCTAACAAATGTTGAATCAACTGCAACATCATCAACTGCTATGGAAATTGATTCGACACTTTACGAGCCAGAGTGGCCCAGAATCCAATTCCATCGGCCATAAGTCTGTAACTTTTGATCTAGTAAACATTTTTGAGTTTTGTAAAAAACTGGTTGTAGGCAAGGAGTTAGCGATTATTTTGTGGTGTTATGATTATAAAATCGGACAATTGGATATATTTTAGAAATATTTCCAAATTTGACTACTTTTCGTTTTTCTTCGATTTTAGAGGACAGAACTAATTTTTTGGTTTAATTTTCAAATTTTAATTTAATTTTGATTTCGATTCTTCATATTAAAAATCTTCACCTTTTTCAGATTTTGAAATATGTAAAATTTAATTTGTTTTCGAATTTATGTATCTCTTACATTTCACAGTTACTGTACCCAATTTTCTTATTTTGGAGAGTGTTTTTTATGACATCAATATATTATTTGGACCAAATGCAGTTTACAATTATTTCCAAAAATATCGATTTAACAAAAAAAGTTGACTTTGGAAAGGAAAGAAATACAGATTAGGAAAAGCGGAAGGGTTCCATCTGTTTCGTCCTTCTTGCAAAAAGTCAAATGATTTGCTCCCACAACGGGATTTAAGTATTTCATTAACATTTGAAAATTAGGCACGCCACTGAAAAGATGACCATATTTCCTTTCTTCTAACCTCTCTAAAGCCTTTATTTACTACTTTTGATCATTAGCACTTTGTTTCTAAAGCGAATTACAGTTTAATTTATGTCATGGCGAGGAAGGCTTTGACAGTCATTAATTTCTTATTTGCCCGACAAAAACACTTGTTATCAATTTTCAATATCGACGATAGGTTAGGTTGCAAGAGAGTAGTGGTAATAATCGTTCTATGCCCAAGGACGACTTTTAACATTTGGACCTACCGTGCGATGTCATTATTTATTGGAAATTTATGGCAAATTTAATATATTAGTGAAAATGCAAATATAAAATTGTTGATATAGATTTCGCAACGTTAGACCATCAAGTCTGGTGAATATCAAACCCATGACCTCAGATGGACGACTATGCTAACAATTCAAAACTGCTTATATCGTATTCGATTTTATTATATTTTTCTAGAGAAGTTCTCCGTCTGTTTCTTCATGGAAAGTTATGGGAAAATAAGTTAATATTATCCAACTAATAATGTCATAACTGATTGAAGTATTCTTCCAGTTATGATAATAGTCGTCAGGGTTACCAGCTTTACCATAATTGGCGAACATCAAATTTCACAAAGGAATGATACCAGAGATGTAGAATAAATGACACTCACACTTCTATAGCCTCTTTCGAAACCATTCATTGATATTTTAAAAGAGTCTTTATGAGAAAAAGGAATTTTATTATGAAAACTTTGTACATTTGAGTTGTCCAAGACCTCCGGAACAAACTGATCTTACCCTGCCTAAATATTAGTTCAGTAGTGACAATTTTTTGAAACGCTTTTGTCAATACTTTCCCCCTCTTTGGGACAATCTGTGGGCTAAAGTCCTCACTGCCCCCTAACGTCATTCCATAGCATTCGACCCATACCACCCTCGTTCTTTGATATTTATTACAACAAAGACTGACGTTGTGAGAAAGATAGTCAGAGAGAGAGACGGAGAGGAAAAACAAGTTATTGAATTTAAGCCAATATATTTGTTTGCAGTTTAAACTGGATTTGAAACCTTTTTTTTCTCGGTTGTTTGTATTTCTTTTATTTTTTTTTTTGCTGTTTTTTAACAGCACGTACCAAAAACCTCAAAATCAAACAAAAAGAAACGAAATGAAAACGGCAACAAGAACAAAGTGAACGACGCCGATGGAACAACAAATCCATATCGCAATCAAGCCAGAACTTGTAGTGTAAGTAATAAAAATTTGTTACAAAGCCAAAGATAACTGGTTATTTCTAAATTGCCTTCAAAGCCTCTAAGTTCAAGCCAAAAGTTATGGTTATGTCAGTATTTTGAATTTAATTACACTTTAGCATGATCTCCATCCTCACACACAGTCACACAGACTCTGCAACTGCAGTAGCCGCCTAACGCTAGCACGCACACGCCGCACGCCTGCAAATGTTCTGCCGCGGTGCGCTTTGGACAAATGCAATGATCATGGAAAGACTAAACTCATGTTAGGCCAAAATGTCTGAACAACAAATTTATATGTTTTCTATGGACCAAAACTAACACCAGCTACAATAACAACAACCGTAGCTTCTATTGCCGCAAACAAGTAGAAGACATTTTTCTATTTCACTTAAAATAGAATAGAAGAGAAAAAAAAAATTACTAAAATATTCTTGTAAAAATATATATCATTACAATAGTGACAACAACAAGATTCTTGTAACCACACAAAAAAAAAACAAGCGACGAGTGCGGCAAACTGGCCAAACTAGATGGAGATGGAGGAACCAACGACCACAGCAACAGCAGAGGCACACACACACACACATACAACAACAGCGGACACTAGCCCCGCAAGTGAAGCATAGAGCCAAGAGTGAATAACCAAGTTTAGATTGTTAACTGCATTGTCAAAGCCAAAGTTATAGCCATAAGCCATAGCTAAGTGATGTCGCCTATACACACACGCACACATATGCAGCCCCACATATATCCAAAGCGTACACTTCAGCATACTCACATACGAGGGTGGCACAGAAATTGTTTTAGTTATCCTGGAATCTAGTGGTCGGCACAAAGAGAACAACAGAAGAAGTGTTTGTATTGGTGAGTTTGCTCTTGATGCAATTCCTTAGCCATAAAAATTGGTGACAGTGGATTCTGAATGATATTTCCTTTGGGAAAACATTATATTGGATTTAGTTTGGCTCGAGGTCATATGGTGAAAAAACGATGTTGTTGTTTTCTATATTATTTTATTTATTAGTTTCCAATATATGGGTTGCCTTCGTCAACCATCTTCAGTGGGTGATCAAATTCAAATTAAATTATTTTAACGCTGCTTTCTACTAAAATGTCAACGTGAATTAAATTCTCATCTATTTTTCACCACCACGATAAATCGGTGAAATTTTCAATTAAAGGGTTGTCCAGCAAGAGGTGTTATTTTTGTATTCATAGAAAAATTTCATTTTTTGAGATAAATGATCGGATGTTTATTTCATAATAAGGCGAAGGGTATGCCGTTAATAACGAACCACAACATCATCCAAATGGCCACCACGACCACGCTTACAGAACCACATCCTTTTCATGAAGTTTTCCATAACCAAATCGCAAATTGGATGGTCTATATCCTCGATAGCCTCACTAATTATAGCTTTGAAGTCTTGAATCGACGCTGGGCTGTTGGCGAAGACCTTATATTTCACGTGACCCCAAAGGAAGAAGTCGCAAGGTGTTAAATCACAAGATCTGGGTGGCCAATTGTGACCACATCTTCCTTGTTAAAAGTAAACATAATATAAGTAACGTAATATCATCCATCTCCTACCATAAAAAATCATTAATCATCTCTCGATAGCGCAATCCATTCACCGTAACTATTGATCCAACCTCATTTTCGAAAAAGTAAGGTCGAATGACCCCGCCGGACCATAAACCGCACCAAACAGTCACACGTTGAGGATGGAGAGGCTTCTCAAGAATAGCTCTTGGCTTTTCCGCGCCCCAGATGCGACAATTTTGCTTGTTGACGTAGGTGGAAATGTGCATCATCAGTCAAAATGATTTTTCGATGGAATTCCGGATCATTTTCATGCATTTCAAGAATCCAATCAGCAAAGACACGACGTTTTTGATGATCGGCCGGCTTGAGTTCTTGTGTTAACTGAACTTTATAAGCCTTAAGACCCAAGTCTTTATGCAAAATTCGGTGTAATGACGTTTGTGGAATGCCCGACGAGGAATGGACAAACCTGGGGTTTTCTTCAACACTTTGGGCTACAGCAGCAATATTCTCAGTTGTTCTTGAGCGACGTGCACGGGTTGCATTCTTCAAATCACTAACTTGTCCTAACAGCTCGAATTTGTCCACTAATTTCTGTATTGCGGTCCTACAAGATGCTTCACGACGACCCAACAATGATTTAGTTTTGCAAACTGTGACTCCAAGATTTTCACCATTTTTGTAGTGCATTTTAATAAACAAAAGAATTGTTGGTAAACAAAAGAACGTTTTTAATTCGTTTAAATTTTTGATTCGCATAAGACCAACATGATCAAAAAAATGTCAAACATGAGGATCAAAAAAAAAATGTTCGTAGACGTTGACAAAATACGTCTTTTTTTAATGCTCGCGTGTTTGGTGTTTGTAGCAAGTAAAGCTTATTTCCTTCTACATAAATCTTATTTGGATGTAAATATAACTCGTTTGCTTTTATTATTACATATTTGTGTATAAGCAATAGCGTGTTTGGGAAAAACAGAAATTCAACAAAGTACAACATTTGAGTGCGAATAAATCTGTTTTTGCAGCTGTTTTCGTGATTTTTTTTTTGCATTTTCATTCTTTAGAATAAGAGCAATACCGAGAGAATGGTTTTTGTTTTTTGCAGAGTAAAAAATTCTGCGGATGAGATTCCAAATAGACTGTAGTCTTATTTGAAATCCAATTTAAAAACTACAATAACTTTGTTGTTTGGGGAAACAAACAAATTTAATTTTAATTGTTTACTTTCCTATGCCTTCAGCTTATATATACACAGAGTTACCTTCTTTTAGCTAAATCTGCTAAAACAATTTCATGACACTTATTCTGTAAAATAATATATGGTCATATTCGTTGACCATTATTTGTACACCGCTCTCGTACACCGCTCTCGTATATATCTGCACAAACTTCTACCAAATCGCGTTTAAACAAAATTGAAAGAAACAGAAAGGCTCAAAGAAAAAAAAATAAATACATTTTTTAAAACGTTTGGAGAAATGGTTAGCTAGAAGGGGGGAGGGGCAGGGTGCACAACCAAAAAGAGAACCAAGCCAAAATAAATGTTTAGATTTTTTTTCCTTCGAAACTTCAGCTTAGGCATCCATTTTCAATGCGAGTAACGTACGCGAACCATAAACGCATGTTTTATCGCATTGCATTTGTTTCACTTGGAGACTTTACTCCTTGGATACAAGTATTTCTTACTACAATCACACAGGCACAGAGACACAAAGAGTCACAGATATGTGCATTTGATTTTCTATTAAAGGTCTGGGTTTCCTTCTTTCGTTCGAAGGTGTTTAGTTTGCTTGGTCACCGCAGAGTAGGACTCGTTCGTACGAGTATCTTTGATATCAAAACCATGTATTTCAGACACAAATATGGTCACTAATCGCATTGCCGTCATTACTTGAAACGCACTTGGATCGCTGTTGTTGTTGTGGTTATTCGTTGCCAACTGGTGCTCTATGATTTTCCCGTTTCGGTGACTGTATTTGGCGGCTGACAACAACAACAACAACAATACCAATGTCTCCATTGGTTTGGTTGTTGTTGTTATATGAAATATGCGTATAGTGTAATAAAATTGTAATGCATGGGGTATTACATAAAGTTAAACAACATTTGATAGTGTTGCATGCTGCAACAATGACTTTGACATTTACTAACGGAATTGCAATGATATAAAGCTGATCTAACACACACACACACATAAAGAACAACAGTGCAGCAAGATAAATGTGCCACATGGAAATAAAGCAAACAATGTAGCGTGTTATATCTTGTTTTTTTTTTGTTTTGAGTAGACGCAAACATAATTAATCTTGTGGTTCACCCTCTTCCCATACAGTGGATACGGCGAGGGTAAGGATTAGTTTGAAAATCTGCAACTGCAGTAAAACCAAAGTTAAACTTAAAATTAATTTATTCAGTCAAAGTTTAACTGCAGTTCAATCGTCCATTATTGGTTTTATAGGTTGTATGAAAAATGCCCCAAAAAACATGAAGAATGCCCCAAAAAAAATGAAAAAAACCCCGAAAATCCCAATATGAAAATTTCCTCAAAAATTCTGAAAAATCTCCCAAACAATTTATGAAAAATTATCCAATGCAAAATCTCCCAAATATTATAAAAAATACCCCCAAAAACAACATTATAAAAAAAATTGCGTTATATGATTGATTTCTGTGATGAATTTTCAAAATTCCCAAAAAAAAAACGAAAAATTTCCCAAAAAACAAAAAATGAAATGTTACCTACAAATTATAAAAAAAAATTCCCAAATTTCTTTTCAGATGTATGAGATTTTTCTTCAAAAAATTAAATGCATCTAAAAATTATGAAAAACTCCCCTTTTTTTAGATGTATGAGACTCATACATGTGTTTTTTACCAATGCCAAAGTTCTTTTAGCAGCGTTTCATAATTCTCATGTGTTTTTTAAAATACTTTTGTGACCTCTTAGCCTTTTTCAGGCCACTGGTTTTCTTTCAGATCTTTTCCTATAGAATAGATGCCGCATTTTGTTAAAACTTTAATTTTCCTACTGCAGCGTGTGAAAAAATTTTCATTTTTCGAATATTTACTTGTTGAACTGATGAAGGAACACAATACTGAAAGAAGACAGAAAATCAAAAAACCCTCCACTGTAACTTTAAACTTCAGAGAATTTGTCCCAGGAACATTATCAGCTAATGTCAAAAAACCCTCCACTGCAACTTTAAACTTCGGAGAATTTGTCCCAGGAACATTATCAGCTAATGTCAGCGGTTTTCGTTGCGGTAAACATGCTAAACGACGGACAAGTTCCAGTTACCGTTTATCAATCCTATAAACGATATTATCCTATTATATTATTTTTCGATTAAAAGCTTCAGTTAGTATTAGATTTTCAATTCCATTCAATTTACGCTGGCTCGTTGTTCGATCAGTCAACCCCAAAATCTATAAAGACCAACTCATCACTGATGTTGTGGCTATTACTATTACATATTAATAATTTATTTGATTAATATTTTATTTGTGATTAATTGAATTTACTCCTTGCAAGCATCTAACAATAAGTATACGAATCTTCAAAGCTAAGGAATATACAGTGGAATCTCCATAAGTTGAATTTTCTTTAAGTCGAAGCACATCAATGACAGTAGCGTAATTTCTAGTTATCATTAATGCCTAAAAACTAGTCTGTAAATCGCCTCTCACCGGTTTGCTATACAACACTTCATGATCGGAGCCAACTATTTACCGAAGTATCCAATAATTACTTTATTACATACATCAGCAATCTCCGGATTTGTTAAGTCGGTGGCATTTACGAGGTGTATCGTTTCCCCCCCACAACATGGCTAAGCACATGTAGGCCACATATAATATCTGATTAGTAGATATCCTATTATCCTTCACAAATTATATTACCAGATATTATCGCTTCATATTCAAATTCATCTTTCAACTAGAATGTCAGCTATGTTGTGTCACAGTTCTCGGCAATTCGGGCTAAAACCACAATCACCTCCTAGTGAGAACACAACAACATTTTCGGGTACTCCTGACTAGCCGTAGTACCAGACATAAGTCCCGGCTAAACCTCGTAGACTAAAAATGCATAGATGAGTTGAGGGAAAAAAACTAAAATAATCACAAGTAATTACCCGAAGTCGTTGGACTCTACCCCTCTTACAATCGACGTGTGTGAACATCAACAATATCTTCTGGTTTCGACAGACCTCTAGTCTTGACACTGAAAAATTACCTAATTTATAATTAAATTCGCGGGTAGTGAGAGCATCGACTCAGTTTGGTGTGGCGTCACAATTGCGTGCTCAGCAAAGGTGTTCGACAATCTCGACTTCTACGCAAGGGTGGAGTTATGACCAATATATACAGGGTCCGTCAAATAACTTTTTTTTTGAAAATTCTATAAAAAAAAAACAACTGGGTAATTTCTCAAATTTCTTTTTTTATTTGAAAGTACAATTCTTCCGGTTAATAATGGACAATAATTTCATTCAAATGGCTGCCTCGTCTCGGCATGCAGTAGCCTAACGACATCAGGTCTGCGGCTGATAATGCGATCTTCAAAAACAGGACCCAAAACATCGAGTGTAGCTTCGGCTGTGTGGCACGTAGCGCCGTTCTGTTAAAACCAAATGTTGCCAATATCCTCCTCTTCAATTTGAGAAAACAAAAATTCGTTCAACATGGCCCGATAACGAAAATAACGAAAACGAAATAAGCACTAGTTGAAAAAAAAAACGTTAGATGGCGGACCCTTTATAAGGCTTCGAATTGGTTCCAGTGATAGTGTTGTAGGACAAAAACACCTTTGAAATTCTCAAACCTCAAGTACTCATATTTAAAAAAAAAGTCAAACTTTGTTGCCGACAAGTATTTGTCAAATAACGCAAACAGTTATTACTTATTCAAGAATGTTTTAATGCCTTTAAAAACAAAAAATGTAAAATATGCAAATCTCCCAGAGAGTGAGTGTGTCATTCATAGGCAGCAGTATGATGATGATGATGATCAGTTTGAACTTTTCAAACAATACCAGCCGCACCAAACAAAGTATCCGTATCTCGGAGTGCACATTAAAATCCCTACGGATTGTCCTATTGTTTGTAAACTTTGTTTTATTATGTGTGGATGTGTGTGTGAGTTTGAGTCTGAGTCTGTGCCAGAGAATATGTCTGGCATAATCGTGTAGTACCGCTTGTATGGCCATATCTGTGCCGGTCGGTCGTTGGCTGTTGTTTTTGGGGATTTTTTGTTTTTCATTTTCGTTTTTTATTTTTTTTTTGGAACTGTGGTACCGTTGTTTTACCCATAAACCCATAAATTGTGTACATCGCCAAATAATAAGTAATGGTCCAACTAACTGCTTTTCGTTCTTCTTTCAACGAAAAGAAATGAAACGAAGCGAAGCGATGTAAACATCAATAGCCGCATTGGCAGCCTTCAAAAGCGACATAACGTAATATTTGTCGCGGCTTTTGTCGTACAGTGTGCCAGTAGAGTACGATGCGGATGATGATGCTGCTAACACAGCCGTCTCGTAAATACACAAATACATTCCGATATTTTTATTCCTTTGTCTGGGCTCGTTTGTGGAAAATATTTATTTGGACATGACAAAAAGAAAAACAAATTCATTCGTTTATATTTATTCAATGTCATCTGACCTGGGGCATGTTTTTTTTTGTTATTTTCTTTTTGGTGAACACATTAAAGTTTTTCTTTTTGATTCTTATTCATGTGGTAGTTTCTCTTCAGCTGATGCATATACATTAGGGTGTTCCGCCCGGCTATACAGATCGATTTGGATATTCAAACTCTAATTTAAAGAAATAATTTATAGCCCTCACAAGAAATGGGGTTCCTTAAAATATTGTTGACAGTATCGAGGGTAGTGATTTTTATATCGGAGTGAGGAATGATTTTGAACCACAACACCTGATTATTAGAACAGATGAACATGTTTGAAGTCGTGAAAACATGTTGGCGATTACTTTTTTGTTTTAGGTCCCTTTGGACTTTTTATCAGCATCCACGTCTCAAGTCAATAAAAAACTCGAGTATGGTAGCTCTCAGTTATTTACGAATCACCACTTCCCTTCGGTCTGAATTTGAAAATTCATGGCGTCCACATCAACATTTTTGGAAGCAAAAATCGTAACAAACTCTAATATTTAATAAAAGTTTTCTAAAGGGTCCGCCATCTGACGTTTTTTTTTCAACTAGTGCTTATTTCGATTTCGTTATTTTCGTTATCGGGCCATGTTGAACGTATTTTTGTTTACAAAAATTTAAGAGGATGATTTTGGCAACATTTGTTTTCAACAGGACGGCGCTATGTGCCACACAGCCGAAGCTACACTCGATGTTTTGCGCCCTGTTTTTGAAGATCGCATTATCAGCCGCAGAGCTGATGTCGTTAGGCTACTGCATGCCGAGGCGAGGCAGCCATTTGAATGCAATTATTTTCCATTATTAACCGGAAGGATTGTATTTTCAAATAAGAAAAGAAATTTGAGAAAATATCCCGTAGTTTTTTTTTATAGAATTTTCAAAAAGAAAAAGTTATTTGGCGGACCCTGTATTAAAAATTGTCGTGATGGCATTATGTGACAAAAATCTTCAGGAAATTTTAGTGTTTGAGTTATTAGACTGATAGTTATTTTGCCATCACCAATATGGAGCAACTTTTTCAACAATCGTTCAGGGTTAAACGGGTCAATATAAATTATCCCACTCACGTGCCAGATAATTAAGGCAGATATAGTGGCACCGCAACCTTTTTTCAGGACTTATTTATTGCTGTCCAAAGGTGTAAATAATTACGACAGATATATTGATTTTTTATACCCTCAACCCTACGGGTAGGAGGTTATATATCATTTGATACGACCCAAAAGTGTAACACACAGAAAAATTCACTCTAGTTGTCTTTGAGCCATGTCCACCTGTCTGTCATGCTAGAACGCACGATAACTTTTGAAAGAGTAAAACAACGTTTTGAAATTTTTTCATGGGTTAATATTTTCCCGAAACTACTTACGGTATTGCATATGGGCGACATGGCTACACCCCTTCGGGAACCTCCCATACCCGTAATAATATCAACCAGCAGCGTATTCAACAATTTGACTCCTATTCGGTCGCCTTCGGGTACCTCCCATACAACTGTACCATTCCACCCAATTCAGAAATCGGAATAATACAGAATAATAAAATTACGCCCGGCGCAATGTTGTCCAAATTCTATATTTTGTAAAGGTATAACTGGACAAAGTTTCGGACAAAAACTTGGAAGTCTGGCAACTCCCCTTCTGGTACCCGCCATACAAATGTACCATTCCGCCTACCTTAGAAATCGTGTAATAACACCAATATGCCCAACGCGATCTTACCCAAATTTTGTAATTAGTAAACGTATAGTCAGACTAAGTTTTGGACAAAAACTTGGCAGTCTGGCAACTCCCCTTCTCGTACCTCCCATACAAATGTACCATCCCGTCCCTTATAAACCGTGTAAGACTATCAATATGACCAACGCGATCTTGCCTAAATTTTGTATTTAGTAAACGTATAGTTAGACTAAGTTTTGGACAAAAACTTGGAAGTCTGGCAACTCCCCTTCTGGTACCTCCCATACAAATGTACCATTCCACCTTCTTTAGAAATCGTGTAATAATATCAAGTCACAGTTCGCAAAACTAAAACGTTTCCGGACCGTGTTATCTCTCGAAGAGTTGGTCACAATCTTGTGATTTAAAACCTTGCAACTTATTTCTGTAGGGTCACGTGATAGATAAGGTCTACGCCTGTAAGCGTGGTTGTTTTTCATTATTAACGGCACACCTTCGTCTTTATTATGAAATAAACAACCAATCACGTATCTCAAAATATGTAACTTTTATTTAAATACCAAAGTAAAAACTCTTGTTGGTTTACCCGACGGAAACTTTTTCACTGGTTTCATATTATTCACGACACCCTAACAAACAGCCTGCTTAGTGTATGCCACATGTTGTCACTGTCATTGTTGTTATGAACAAGTAGCAGTTATAAATATACCACATTGTATGCGAGACATTAATGGTTCACTCAGGTTGATACTGGGCTTTGCGTTGTCAACTGCAACGTCATCATCGCTGTCATCATCACCGGCACCATCCACAGTGTCACTGCAGTTGTTCTGGGCTTTAGTCTTAACAAGATTTTTGTCATTTTATTCGCCGTATTTCACTTTATATTGTGGCATTTTATGCCCCGCATTACGGTTTATGCTAACAAAAAAAAATATGCTTTTGTTGCCTTTTTGAAATTTATATTTTACGAGTAAAAATACAACACACATCCATATACTGTGCATGTGTGTGTGTATTCGTTTTGGTGCTTTTAACATTTTATATCCTTTGCCTGGTGGCATTTACTGCATTTTGTACCCGCAGTGTGTCACAAGCTACAGTTTATTTGAAAAATTTTATGAATTTTACACGTTCGCAACAGAAAGAAATTCCCTGGAGATATTATACTCCCTGTTAACTTTGGTTCTATTTGCCGAAAGATTCTAAGGCATTTGGAAATGTATGCAGGAAACAAGTTGAGTTTGGTGTGTCATGATACTCATGATGGGTACTTGAGTTATTATGAAATGAAAATGTATACTAAACAATGTTAATCGTTTTTAATATTATAAGTTTTGAATCATATATTGGTCATATGGAGCTGTACAGAAAATCACAAATTGAAGAACATAAGACTAGGGCAGTGATAGGAAAACGGTGATACCAGAAATGCTGCTCTAAATGTCAGATATCGATTTCTTATCATCCCAGGTCATAATCGAGACACAGTATTGCATTGCCAACATAATAGCATCCCTTTAAACACATAATGAGACTCCGCAGTCTGTATTCATCCCACTTTCCAGAGTGCATTTATTCAAAATTGAGGCTTTCCGCTCTCTCCTCTCAGATCGGCTATCAAAAGTGTTTACATAAATCAAAATGAAAAGTAAAAGAGATACAAACTAAACAACAAAACAAATAATAAATATAAATAATATCTGAAACAGTAAAAGTACATATGAGCCTACACGTCTACAGGCACATCTGAATAAACATATGTTTGTACATAATGAGAAAAACAAAACAAAACAACTACACAATAATAAAAGAGTAAACACAACAACATTACTTTATTATTTGTTTTGTTAATAACTTATTACGAGTGGAAACAACCAACAACGAAACAACAACACGAAGGCAGTGAATAAACATTTTAACCGTAAATTCGAGCAAAACATCAAACACCTCACATGCCATCAACTCATACGCGTATGAATGCAGAACCATAAACCAGCGGCGGAATGCGGGATGGCTAGGCCTGTCAATTCATTCACACTTCGTCTGGGACTCAATGCCTTCTCGAGGTTCACATGTGCAAGGACATGTCCCATTGAAAATGTCGTCACAAGAGAAACTTGTCGCAACAATTGCTGCACCGTCCACCGCTATGATTAAAAACACAGTGTCGCCATTGGGATTGCCAGACGGGCTGGAATCGGCTGGATTTTCCAGAGAATTGAAATCAATTCCAGTTACAAGATATTGCCTAATTTTTCCAGCTAAATCGAACATGTCAGATTTCACACAGATACTTAATGTAAATGCAATTTTTCCCTCTGACCAGACTAAGGTAAAGTTGTCTTGTTTCCGAAATAGGACCAACGAAAGACAAGGTCAAATTAAATAATGTTTAAAAGTCCCCGAAAACTGAAAATTCTTATATATCCTCTGTCGCTGCACAAAATAACAGACAAAAATATTTTTGTTTAAATATCGTGAATTTTTTTATTTTGCCTAGAATATTTTGATTTTTATTTCGATATTTCATTATAGATATTCAGAATTTAATGATTCTGGAATCTATTGGTTTCCATTCTGAATGCACTGTTCATTTCGCAAGTAAAACCAATCGAAGTCGGACTATAAAAATTGAGCTCATTATTTACAAAATTTGGTAACTATGAGAAAGCTGGCCAAACAGAAAAAGTGTGTTTTTATTTGTCAAGATTTTTCATGATTCCAGACATAAGACAGTTTGTATCTGGCAACCATAGTCATCATACATCAGAAATTTTCCGATAGTTGGGAAAAGTGCGGACAAGATTGCAAACTCATTTAAATACATGTGCATTTTGTTTTTGTATTTCAAAGACTTGTGAGAATTTTTTTTTACAATTATAAACAAAACCAATTACCACAAATTGACAACAACAAACAAAATGTCAAACATATATTGGCGCCGTTCAGATATTAGTTATTAATAAATTAATTTGGCCAACATGTCAAACAAACAAACATATTTTCCGTTAATATCAATATGCGATAATAACTAATATCTATGTACAGTGGAACTCTCATAAGTCGACGCACTTCTAGTGGCTGTTAAGGAGACACATCCCCACAATTTTATAAGTAATTCCATAACTCAAAGTCCCCGTAAGTCGAACTTTTCTAATGGTTGTTCGAGTTATGGAAGTTTGACTGTATGTAAATTGGTGAAATAAAAAAAAAATCCATTAATATTATTAGAAACACATAAATAAATAAATATTTTTGATATCGCGCCTTATTCTCGAGATAATGACATTTTCATTTTGGAAATGTTAGCCGATATCTCAAAAACTAGAAGAGATACAAAAGAAATATTTATTCCTGTTTATACAAAAAAAAAAGATGCAGATTCCATGACAATTGTTTAGAAATAAGTCAGTCGTTTTCAATTGTCTTGAGGGATTTTATTAAAATTTCACACAGACCTAGCTGAAATGTCGGATCTTAAGATGGGACGATGGCCCAGTGGTCAAAAGTTGGAAATCTGGCTGGGCAGATTCTACGAGGAAAATATTTGCCAAACAGAAAGGCAAATATTTGATGTTGGGTGTTCACACTTGTCGATTTTTTTATTTGTTGGCTAATAATTTTATTTCTCAACAATCAGCTGTTCTCTTGTTTGCCCCTAACAAATATTTGATGTTAAGATTGTGATTTAACCAAAAAAAGAAATTTACCCACTCCAGAATGTGGAACGAATTTTCGGCCCAGCAAAACAGAGTCTGTCGAATGATCTAGTAGATGGCACTTCTATACTTGACAATGTTGTATTAATATTGTGATCCGAATGATAACCTAAATCTTACCTGGCAAATGGAAAATATTGTCAAGAACATCTCAAAATAAATACAAAATTCAACATCTCAGCTATTTGTCGAGAACATTTAAATCCGATAAATTATAAAAAAAAAAACTGGATTACTGATATGGTTGCAACCCGGCACATATGGGATATTCCGATGTTTACAATGATCGCTATATCATGGAATTCGTCAGATACACTTTTTTCGATGCGCCCGAATATTAGGCCTAATTCAAGAAGGCTGAGGCAATTCCGCCACCGGGAATATACATATACCCGCTGTTACAAACACAGTCCAACATAATCACATACATACACACGTGTACACTTTTGTTATAATGATCACCAGCCGTAAATCAACCGACTGTGAAGTTAAACATCTCACAGACCCACAAACGAGCAGTTAATTTGTAACAATTGAATTTATAACGGACTGTCTATGAACATTTATTTACTCACACAAGCATTCACATGTTTGTGTACGGCATTCACTTTGTGGCTCACTTCATTATTCCCCATATTCACTTGCCCCCACCCGGTTCTACCAACAGCACTGCTCAGAGATGGATTCTGAGCTGTGTGCACGTAGAAATGAAATTAACACAATGAAAAAATGAGTCGTTTTTCGAAAGGTGTAAATAAAAGAAATTCAAAGAACACTTTCTGTCCAGATCACATGGCTCGCCATGGCACGCACACGACCGAGAGAGCGAGAGCAGTGAAGTAATGTATACGCCGCGCAACTAAATGAAATGTATAACATTGTGGGCGTAGATAATTTACGTGTGTTTCTGTCTGTGTGTGTGTGTACGGGTGTGTTCGTAGCAATTCCTTGTGTTGTTGTTTTTTCCATTGTGCAACTTTTCAATGCTAAATGTTGCTGTTGTTGATCACATTACAGCATTTAAGGTCATTAGCATACTTTTAATGGACTCCAATAGCAGCAAATCGCTTAAATTGCTGCCAGGAACAAAAGAATTTCTTCTGACATTTGACAGCGCTACTCTTTCACTGGGCTATATACGCCTCCTTTCGTTCGCTGTCTGATGCTAATCAATGCGACAACCAGAGACGGGAGGGGCGGACAACGACCCAAAAAAAAAAAAAAAGTAATCGATCGATGTGACAGTAGGCGTTTCAGTCATTGTACAACAATACTTTGTGTTCCTATTGAGTGCCTTTCGAACGAATGTAGAGCAAATCGTCATGTGTATTTCAATAATTGAAAAACAGAGCTGAGCTTTGTCTTGTCGAATGAGCTTGGTATTAGGTGGGGACCAATAGTCATATGCAGCCTGTTTGATTCACTAGAACATAAGTGTGCCAGAAATCGAGGTAATTCGAGAAGTGGCTGAGCTCTGATGCTTCTTTAGACA
The DNA here is from genome assembly GCA_958296145.1 of Hydrotaea cyrtoneurina. Lineage (NCBI taxonomy): Eukaryota > Metazoa > Arthropoda > Insecta > Diptera > Muscidae > Hydrotaea > Hydrotaea cyrtoneurina. Next base: position 46,099,371 of record OY282516.1, on the reverse strand, counting down.
TTGTGTTCAGCGACAATGTTGGTAGATTGCTGTGGTGCGCATCCTGGTGTAATACTCTGGCTAGGTAAATAGCAAAAGTCACTGGGCTGGCGGAATCACTGCTCCGGTTTGCTTTACACCCACATCAGCGTTACCTTAAGTGGTGTCTGCAGGCTTTCAATTTTTCCAGTTTTCCGTATAGATCTGGGGTGGTCTTTTCCGGAAGCATCTCCTCGAGGAAGTACAACGCAAAAATTACTCTCCCCTGTGTAAGATGGCTAATGACTTAGCCATCTATATTATTGGAATCTCTGGTGGAAATCTGTCTCTACACAGTTTAGGAATTCGAAAATTGTCGGTCATTTGAACGATTTTATTGAAATTTCACACAGACCTAGCTGAAGTGTGTTCGAGAATAAGTCCGGAAGATGGCCCAGTGGGCAAAAGTTAAAAATCTAGCGTGGAGTCGAGCCAAAATTGCTCTACTACGACTTCAGCTGTTTAACATTTCGAAAATTGTATTTCTGTCTACTAATCCTATACTCTATCTCACACTAAGGTGCCTTTGTATCTTAAAGATAAAAAAAAGTTCTAATAATGGAAACTATTGAAATTAAAAAAAATATATTAACCGATAAACTTATTTTTTTACATTTTATTTATTTTATGGTAAATAAAACTTGAAGTCGGAGTCGAGCAAATTTTCGACTTCAGACTCCGGCCAAATTTGTCATACTCCGACTCTTCTTCCCCCACATCCCCTACTAGAATATGCTGCCATATGCCTACTTATTTTTGTTTAACCCCTGTTGAGTTTATTGCTCACAATAAAATTATTTGAAGTCCGATTGTACTAAAGGAAAAATGGTTAGTTTGGAAGCAGATTAATGAAAAAAAAACCGCTAAAGACATCAGAATAATATCTATTAGCAATACACAAAGAAAATTGTTGGTCATAATCCATCCAGTTTGAATTAATTTCACGCACATATCGCCGAACATCCTTTGGACATAAATCCGGAAAATATACATTTTGGGCAGACATTTTAGGGGCCTTCTGATGTCCCTTTTTAAAATTTCGTTCAATTTGAATTAGCCTTGTAGAAATGTCAGAATTAGAAATCGATATTTCTCAAAATCGATTTATATACTTATTTCGCCTTATCATTCTAAGAAGGAGCTGAAGGGGAACTTCTCTCAAATCAGTGAGCTGTGTACAGTACAATACAATTTGACCTTAAAACCGGCTCCGAACTGCTAATGCTTTTCCGATTTAAACGATGTATTTTTCTTTAGAGATTTTTTGGACATTTTCTTTTGAAACTCCTTCGTAAAGGGCTCCATGAAAAATTATTCCAAAAAATGAAGAATTTCCTCAAACGAAATTATGAAAAAATTCCCAAAAAAAATGGGTGGGTTTTCATATTTTTTTAGGTAATATTTGTTGTTTTTCATATGAAAAATGCTTTAAAAATTTAAAAATGAAAAATTCTCCAATTTTTTTATTTGGGGAATTTTTCGTTTTTTTTTTTTGATACTTTCATTTTCTACTTATAAAATATAAAAGTTTAAGTACAGTAGGTACCCTACACGCATAACAGATCCACATATTCAAAATCAACACTATTAGTTGGTCAATTTCATTATGAGTTTCATCTTTGAACAGAGCAGTTCGTGTTTTCGTTTTTTTTTATTTATTGTTGTATTTTTGAGGTATTTTTCATAATATTTAGGTGGGTAGGTTTTCATAAATTGTTTGGGCGATTTTTCAGAATTTTTGGGGAAAATTTTTTTTGGTTGGATTTTTTATTTATTTTATATATTGAAGAATTCCATTTATTTTCTGTTCTTTTTTCTATAACAAAAAAAATTCTTTTAAAATTTGCACTTAAAAAGTCAATTTCCCAATTGTCAATTCATGCCTGTTATTGTATCTCATTCACATTATCTACCCCTGTCATCACCAGTCATCGAAAGTCGCAACTGCTCATCCTAACCGGAAAGTCATCATATAAATCGGGTTTGTAGTTTTTCTGATTTTCATATAAATATGTATACTTAATCGAAAATGCGGATTTTGAAAAACTATATTCTAATTGGATCTCTCGCTTTCGAGGAAACTGCCTAACAATAGTTGAAGTGTTGTAGGAAATATTTATATTTCTCACAAACATGGAATCTTACAACAGCCAAAACCCCTACTAGTTTTCCAATTCAGCTTAAAAATAAATGTAGAAAAATGGTTTTAATACACATAGCCAACATTTAAATAGATTGAAGTATTTGGCGGGAATGGAAGTATTTGGAAAAATGTTTCATGTTGGTAAAACGTTATCGACCTGGGTTTGTCGCTCACATTTCACATTACATACTTCATATATTTGAATTGAAGTCCGAATATTGTTTCTACCATGAGGATAATGAGGAAAACTTAGATTTTTGTAGTAATTGCAATCTAAATTCCGATACCGCTCTACCGAATATAATTTAATTATAATCGTTTCAGTAGAACTGTAAAATTGAAAGCAATTGAAATGTGTTCAGGCCATTAATGAAATATTGATAATAATCTTCTTTTGCTCTATTGGATGAATATGTATGTATGTCCGATTGAGTACTGTGAGTGTATGGCTGTGTCTGAAATACCATTGAACATTCCCAAAAATACGGCCATTATTGTTGACACTAAAATTTATGTATCAAAAATATTTGAAGTTTTCCCTCAAGTGTGCATTTGTGTATAAATCATTTATTGGACATTATCGGATGACCTCGATTTGGAATTTCATTTGTGGCTACGCAGAGCTGTTGTTGTTTGTTTCTAAAAACAAATCGTCGTTAAATATCGATAATAGTGTCAAGTTGCATTCGGAAGAGGAAGAAAGTGTTCATAAATCAATGCGGCACAATAGCATACACGAGTACAACGTCCGTCCGTCCCTACAACATAATGGCAACATCGAAAACGGATGGCTGTGGTGGTGTGTGCACAAGGCAACCACCCAACAACACATACTCACACATTCAGGCAGAGTGCACTCGCTTTATCTAAATCATGCAGCAACAAAAGCGACACAAGGTGAAAAAAAAAACAGAACACACAATCAAACTGCTCTGCAACAAGATAAACTGCAGCACAGATAAATTCTTTTTTTTACCAAAAAAAAAAAAATGAAAAAGATAGAAAAAATTATAAACCCGCAATAAACAGGGGAAAGAAAAAAATATTTTCCATTTTCTCTCCTCTGACAAAAATGCAAATACAGCTAATTTAGATTGTGCCACAAATCGATGGCGGCCGCCATGCACCCCAGTCTTGCAACAGATACTTGTAGACATGTAAATCTCGTGCACTCATATTAACTGGAAGTGTTTTGCACAAGACACACAAACACAAAGAAGATGATGGGGAAGCTGGTGAGACAGAGGAAGGAAAACCTCAGAAAATTATGACAAGATGTCAGGCTTAACAGCATGAGTTTATGATAAGCATCAAAATCGATTTTTCTTCTCTACTCAGTCTTTTGTTCTGCTTTTTTCTTCTTCGAGTATTCGTCCGAAAGGAGTGCCAAAACCAAGTCAAGGCTTAAATGCAAATCAGTTAATACGCCGTCCGTACGTACGAGCGTAGACGTAACCTCACTAGTGTTGCATTAAGTGCAACCTCATGGCGCATTCATTCTCATTCTCGTGCTCGTTCGAATCGTTTGTATTTATTGTTCGGATGGGCCAAGACATCGGTAGCATTAAATGAGACAGCCAAAACCAACAACGACAGCAATGCGCTACAAAATGTCATACGCTGTAAGTGAGTGTCTCTCACAAGATTTGTCAAAGGAAAAATCTCACTTTGCGATGCTGGAAATGATGAAGAACTTTACATACAAAAAAAAGAGAAATTGTGCACACACAAAAGGATTTTTATCTTTTTATTTAATTTTCATATTTTTTTTTTTCAAATGTCACGTAGCCACAGTGGAGGAAACATTAAATTGATGACAGCGTTTTTTCCTCTTCTCTGTTCGTATTCAATATTTTGTTTGTTCTTAATGCAGGAATGTGCAATTCAAGAGCAATTGTCGTGCCACCAGTCAGAGCAAGGGAAAAGGTAGTCGAATAGAATAAGTTGTGCATAAATTGTCATGTCTGTTCAGTAAAAAGTTGGTAAAAGAAAGAAAGCAAAGACCTTACCCACAAAAATTATATTTATTTAAAATTTGTCATTTTGGTTTTTTTAAATTGTATATTTATTTGTATCCAAAAAGAAAATTAGAATGAGGGCTGTATTGCAGACTTCTTCGACTGTGAATTTTTTTGTTTTCATTATTTCTCCCACTCATTGTGTCCTCATACACAGACGGCCGTTAACATGTAATTTCTGAGGCTCGTTTTCATTTGTGATAGGGGAGCTTTTTCCTGGGGCCCATATTTAGAAAATATTTGTATTTATGTCTTTTTCAAAAAGACATCAAAAATGCCCAAGCCTATATTTAGAAGAGCAGAAACGTCTTACGGGTGTGTTTTCCATTAAGGCTTAATTTGGTTTAGACTCGACTAATAAGCCGACATATTGGTGGCATAAAAATGTATGATCATGTTCAGAATTTTAGTTAATGTAATCAAATATATTTTTTTTTAATTTTCGTGATTTAAGTCGATTTACATTTTTTTCAATAACAAATAATTGCTGCTCTTACCAGAAGAATTAAATCATTTGAAAATAATTTTTTTAATGCCCCATTTCTCTCCTGCAAACAATTTACAAAAGGTTGCGCATCTCAGAGTAAAAAAAATGCTCATTGTGGGTTAAATTTATCAGTGGGCTTTTGACGCAAATAAATGTCAACTTAAGTACAAAAACGTGATAGTTTATAGAAAATTATATTCTGTACAGGCGAAGGCAATGCTGGAGGAGGCAAACTCATACACTAACCACCGAAGAAATTATATATGTCAAAATGTAAACTGTCGGAACTACTGTACCTACTGTCTAGGGCGGACGGGGTGGAGGAAAACAGCATGAATAAAATGTGATTTTAATAAAAAGATAATTGTGCTATTGTTCGGATTTTGTGAACGTCATAGAAATACTAACCTTCCACATCTTTCTAATTAATCTTAAATCGAAATGAATCTTTCGGATGTAATTTCAATTCATCTCCAACATGGATGGATGGAGGGTTTAATGAATCGGTGTGTGGATTTAATGTTGTCGAGTGTGTTCAAACCTGTATGTATGTATGTATGTATTTGGCCACACTCACTTCCAAACTGGGTTAAATTAGTTTTGCCAATTTAGCGTCAAAGTGTGTGCGTATGCGTTGCGACGTTACAGACTTTTACCGGCAAAGCAACACATTTTTCCTGTTGTTTAATTTTATTTCATTTGTTTGAAGTTGTAATAAAAGTAATTGCATAGACAATAGCTCGATTATCGAGGTGCTGAGTTTGGAGGAAGTAACGTGTAAACCTACGCCCATGATATGTGTTGTTAACAAATTCAGTTTATTTTGGTTTTTGTCGTTCGTAACCTCCCAAATAGTTGATTTGCTGCAATGGCATTGTTAGTTTATGGTAAGGTATGTAACATAAGTGTGAGAGTCAGAGTGCTTATGTCCGAATAACTGCAGCAATGAATGACAGTAGAAAAATGGGATGTTAGCAATAAAATGGGCTCTGCGTAATATGACCCCAAAAAAACAAATAATACGCCAAAATATAAGAAGAAATATCAGAGAAATTGAGAAATTGTCCCGAAATTGGGGCAGTTTTTCATAATATAAATTATGAGATATAACCCCGTAAAGGTTTACATTTTTATACCCTCACCCTACGGGTAGGAGGGTATATATCATTTGATACGGCTCAAAAGTGTAACACCTAGAAATATTCAGATTAGAACCCAGGTGTCTTTGAACCAAATTCGATTCATGACTTTCTGAATCGTTTGAGCCATGTCCGTCTGTCCGTCTGTCCGTCCGTCTGTCCGTCCGTCTGTCCGTCCGTCTGTCCGTCTGTCTGTCCTGCTGGTACGCACGATAACTTTCGAAAGAGTTAAACAATCGCTCTGAAATTTGGCATGGGTTAATATTTTCCCGAAACTGCTTATGGGATTGCATATGGGCTATATGGCCACACCCCTTCGGGTACCTCCCACACAAATCGTCTATTTCGCCCACTTTAGTAATCGTGTAATAATATCAATACGCCCACACCGATGTTGGCCAAATTACGTATTTGGTAAAGCTATAGCTAGACAAAGTTTCGGACAAAAACTTGGAAGTCTGGCAACTCCCCTTCTGGTACCTCCCATACAAATGTACCATATCGCCTACATCGTGTATTAATAGCAATATGCCCAACGCGATCCTGCCCAAATTTTGTACTTAGTAAACCTATAGCTATACAAAGTTTTGGACAAAAACTGGGAAGTCTGGCAACTCCCCTTCTGGTACCTCCCACACAAATGTACCATCCCGCCCCCGATAAACCGTCTAATACTATCAGTATAACCAACGCTATCTTGCCCAAACTTTGTATTTAGTAAAGTTATAGCTAGACAAAGTTTTGGACAAAAACTTGGAAGTCTGGCAACTCCCCTTCTGGTACCTCCCATACAAATGTACCATCCCGCCCCTGATAAACCTTCTAATACTACCAGTATGCCCAACGCGATCCTGCCCAAATTCTGAATTTAGTAAATCTATAGCTAGACAAAGTTTTGGACAAAAACTTGGAAGTCTGGCAACTCCCCTTCTGGTACCTCCCATACAAATGTACCATCCCGCCCCTGATAAACCGTCTAATACTATCAGTATGCCCAACGCGATCCTGCCCAAATTCTGAATTTAGTAAATCTATAGCTAGAAAAAGTTTTGGACAAAAACTTGGAAGTCTGGCAACTCCCCTTCTGGTACCTCCCATACAAATGTACCATCCCGCCCCTGATAAACCTTCTAATACTATCAGTATGCCCAACGCTATCTTTCCCAAATTTTGTATTTAGTAAAGTTATAGCTAGACAAAGTTTTGGACAAAAACTTGGAAGTCTGGCAACTCCCCTTATGGTACCTCCCATACAAATGTACCATTCCACCCACTTTAGAAATCTAGTAATTATATAATTTCGCTCAACGAATCTTTCCGAAATTCTATATTTAGTAAAGCTTTAGCTATATACAATTTTCTAGTAAAAACTCTGCTTTATATTCCGCCCGTTTTGTAAAAACGTGTAATACAATTTTTTTTTCTATAACATTCGGTATTTTGAGGTTGCTATTATGGAATATGAGACTTGTATTTTTTTACTGAGGGTGAGGGTATATATAAGTCGGTTTACCCGACTGCAACTTTTTCACTGGTTCTACTGTATTTCACTTCTCATTGAGAGAGATATGTCTATATTTTTATTTATTTATTTATTCAACATCAATACAAAGACAGCTTGAAAGGCCAATAATACATATACTGTATGATAATCGTCTATGAAAAGTAAATGTAAAATATGTAAATTAATTTTAAAAAAATCTATTAATAGTGAAAAAAATTATCAAAGAAAAGAGGATATGTAACAATAAAAAATGGATATGTATTTCGAAATAATAAAAAAAAACAGTTACCAAATAAAATGTTTATAGATTTAAAATTGTTTCGGTCATAAGCCCAAAACAGTAGAAAAATGCTCGCGGACATTAGATTAATAATATATTACACTGGAATTGCGTTATTTCCAATTGAATCCATTACAAATAAAAAAAAAACGAATTTAATTTGTTTGAGACATTTTTTTATTTTTTTACTTTAGTAATTTTTCACTTTAGGTAAAATGCAATATAAACCCAATGAAAAATAATCCAAAAAGAAAGCCAAATTACCCCAACTTTACGTAATCTTGCACTATTTTGATGTGATTCTTCATATTTACATTCGGGCAACAGTTCTCAGGGCCAGTAAAATGGCAAACTAAAATCTTTATATTTTGCATGTCAAAGGAAGATCCACTGATTTTAATTCAAGTTAATGACAACCCATAGAGCTACCTTCAAACTCTGCTCTGCGGAAATTAAATAAACTAACATACATTTCGGCATAAGAGCTCTTAGGTTTCGAATTAATTTTGTCGCACTTTACTGTGGAGTAATGTTTTTTTTTTTGCTTAATTATGAACGCCATTTCAGTTTTCAGCAGTTACTGTGGTTTGTCAAAAAAAAAAAAAAACTCAGCTCGTCTCATGGGCAACATTGCAAATTGTATGGATATATCTCGAGATGACTACTATAGGGACAGCAATGACACAGAACTCAGTGCAGGAATGCCGACTCACATAACTTGGCAGCATATGCCTTGACAACCTTGGCCAGAGCAATACTGATTTACCTAGCGAAATTGTTCTCGGCTTGTATAATAAATGATTTCTAAGTACTTCAGTCTTATGCGAGCTTTTTCCAGTTCGTTATACCAACAATGTGCTAGACTTCTTTCACTTGGTCCACGACTTTCTGGCTGCGTTTCGCACATTCGCTGTATTTTGATGCTCTCAACTAATTTCATGTTGGGATATACATACATTTGCGAAGGATTTTTTCTCTCGGGTCGGGATATCCTTGTTATCAGCCTGCGAGGTATTCTTTTGATCAAAAATGCATTGTGCCCAATTCAGACAATTTTTCTACTTCGCGGAAAGTGTTTTCGGGTCGGCCTTGTCAAAATTCTACAGGATTCTGAGAGAGACTCCGATCATTATACGTTTTCTTCGAAGGAGTAGTTTGCTCCAGACCGACATCTCAGGCAAAGACCTTTTGGCAGGCCCTAGTCTCGGCTTCACTCTTGTCTGCCGGTTTGGACAAACTCCTTGGTGAGTTCGAGTGGGCCCACGCGCTAACAGACGACTTAAGTAAACATCAACCCAGTGTAAAGTAAAATTGCCCCAGAAGAGAAATAAAAAATGTCGTCACCTGCCGATCCGATAAAAAATCCAAAAATATTTGTCAGCGAACATTTTGCACCTCGTAACTGTGAGAGAGGCCAATCTCTACGTCGCACAAAGTTCACGTTAACCAGTTACGATTATTTTAGTGTCTGCCATATTTTACAATTCAGTTTCAAAGTCTCCTGTTTTCTTTGTCAAGTTAACTTATATTCTAAAGTTAGATATCCATGTGAGTAATGCTATATTGTGCTTATTATAGCACTTTCCATGGATATGATCTTCTGATATAAATACCCGCATTTCATAGGTAAAAAAATGTCTCATTACACCGTGTTACACACATTCTGTCCTATAAACCAAATTTACTTTTTCGGAAAGGGGATAAAAAATAAAAATACACGTGTATCGGCGATTTTCATGTACACGTCAGCATTTTTTTTTTAAAGTTTGAAGTTGAAGCTCGTAGTGGCCTGTGTGAAAGCCTTTGAACCGATTTTTAACCATTTTTCAGTGATCCAATCGAGCTGATTTTTTGCACGCAGACTCGTGGAAATGTCTGTATCACGTCAAATTTTTTTAAAAAATAGATTTTTATTAATTCTCAAATCTATTTTTGTAACAAGGTGTTAGTTTCCATCCAGCTAAAATCCTTTTCATGGTGAAACATTCTACCACTAAGCATTTGCAAACTTTTACAGGTTCTGTGATTTCAAATCAAACTTTAAAGTACTCCAGCCTTCAATTGACCGTCCTACGATGACAATTACATGTAAAGAATTCCATAAAAACATTTTTAGAGGCTCATTGAAAGTCGCCTACCTCTAACCAAGCTTCACTTTCATTTAAGGTTTTTTGTTTTGTTCGTCTCCGCTCACACATTCTCACTTAACACTGTTTTATGGATTTTGTGGGATATCAAGACACACTTTTGCTATGGCTTAACATTCGCCGGTTGTTACTCCTTAAAGGGAGCGTTCCAAATACTAATTAAAAAGGTACCCAACCACAATACATCATTGTAAGCCATAATTTAAAGCGTACAAGTATACCAACACACCAACACAAGCAAAGATTCTTTACCCGTCGCACTCACGTACGAACATGGCTCAGTTTTTAATCACATTTGTGTGATGCATACATGTCCGTGTATGTTTGTTTTTATGAACTCCACTGTTTGCCCCGAACTACAACACACACAAAAAAGAAGTGTAATATAATATAAATAAAAAGCCTCAAGGCGAATTTTTACAACGCCTAACAAGCGTTTGCCTTTTAAAGCAGACACATTGAACGGCCCGGACCGACAGACAGACAGGCAGCCAGACACACGAATGGATAGATTTAACCAAAAAAAAACTCAATTAAACCACTTTTCGGCCATAATTCAAAAATAGACTCACACAAACTTCTACAGACAGACAGATACGTCGTCGTGTACATTCGCACCATTGGAAACACATCATTGTGAAGTGTGTTTTGTATGACTTTAATTATGTTTTCGTTTGGTGTTTTTTTTCCTTCTTCTTCTTCTTTTTCTTCTACTATATTTTTTATTAAACACTCCTCTTAATGTTTGGCTTGCCATAGTGTAAATGTATTTCTGTTTTCCATGACTCGTTGTCTGTGAATGTTTGTATTAAATATTTTGTCATTGCCACAAAGAAAGTTGACGTTTTGAAGAGCCCCTTGATGATATCCGCTGAAGATGGAGTCTGGAGTGGCACTTCATGTGCTACCTACACGTGGCTAAATTGTGAATTTCCAATGAAAAACAAAAAAAAACTTCAATGTGGACTTTCTATTGCTCACTGTTGGTTTACATTGAAAATTGTTTAAATAGTTCACAGTTTAAACGTCTTGCAATTTTTCAGGGTAAAGAGTGTTAAATGATCTTTAATTAGAATGTTAAGGAAATTTAGATTTTATGAAGGTCCCGTTGGATTTTCTCTCCAAATATTCAACAAATTAGCCCTAAATATTGTCTACTAAAAGTATGAGAGATATGCGTCATTGTTATAAGAGTAACGGTAGTTTTTTTTAACCGCAGAACAGTACTCTTAAATTTCACCCTTCAACAGAAAACTTCAACAAAATGACCAAATTCAAAATGTCATCGATTCAACAAATTATTTTTATTTTTTAAAGTTTTTTTTTTTTAAAAAATCTGTTATTCTCTTCGTTTTTATTTTATGTTCAAAAAATGTTGCGAATTTTGTTTTTTTTTTTCAAAAAGTATTTATTTATTCATGAATATCTATTTTGTCCCCTTTAAAGTAATTGCCCTCGGATATAATACACTTCTGTCAACGTTTTTTTTTTCAATCATCGAAGCACTACAAATATTCATTTTTGGGGATCTTGTGATCCTCCTTCGATGCCGTCTTTATCTTCTCAATCGTAGCGTAGCGTCGTCCTTTCATGGGCCTTTTCAGTTAGGGGAATACGGTGGCAGCGGCAGAATTAGTGTGTTGTTTTTGGGGAAGGGGCGTCATCAAAATCCAGTCTTTGATCTTCCACAAATCCAGGCGTTTTTGGCGGATTGCTTCTAGCAATTTATGCATAACTTGCAGGTAATATTCTTTATTGACCGTACTACCCTGTAGCAAGAACTCATAATGCACCACGCCCCTGCAATCAAAGAAAACTGTGAGAAAAACCTTCACGTTTGACCGAACTTGGCGCGCTTTCTTCGGTCTTGGTTCATGCGGCAGCTTCCATTGGTATGATTGAGCTTTAGTTTCCACGTCGTAGCCATAAACCCATGATTCGTCGCCAGTTATGACCCTCTAGAGCAAATCTTCTGAGCAATTTTAACGCGATGCTGTTTTTGGTCCAAATTGAGCAATTTTGGCACGAATTTGGCGGCGACCCGACTCATGCCCAAATCATTGGTTAAAATCGAATGGCACGAGCCAATCGATATGTTTAGAACCTCAGCAACTTCTCTAGTGGTAATTCATCGATTGGCAAATATTATTTTATTGACTTTATTTTCGTCTGTTGTTGACGTGCTCGGGCGTCCGGCACGCTCGACTTCTCGACTTTAAGAACATTTTGTACCACCGATAAACGTTGCTTTGGTTCAAGGTAGCTTCACCATATGCCACAGTCAGCATTCGGAATACGTCAGCGCACTTTATTTTGTTTTGCACACAAAATTTGATGCAGATTCTTTGATCCATTTCCTGAAATAGATAAAAATTTAACACTAGTTAAAACAAGCACAACGGCTGCCAAAAATTAACTAAACATTCAATATGGCCGACCTTGTCAGCATAAGTACGGGACATGAGTACCAACATAACGCTACGAAAATATCAAAAATCAAATACACGTAAACCGCGGAAATTAAAAACTCGCGATATTTTTGAACATACCTCGTAAAATTTGATTTCGCTGAAAACAAAAAAATTGGTTCGTCCTCTCGACGATTCTTACGTAATATTGAGTACCACCGATTTTAATTCTGATTGAAGAATAAGAATAGATTACATTCGAAGTGGCTGATATGGTCGAGCCTCTCCTGGACCAATAGTTGCACTTAGTCCACTGTGATATCGTACCACCCGTAAGGCTTTGCTGTTTGGAAGGTTCCGATGAGATAGTTGCATTAGAAATTCAAATCAGTGAGCGGACAAATCCAATCTGAGAGCGTATTTCAAATCCGATCACATTTCAGAGCCGCTAAAGTCTTTTCAACATTACCTTTGTAAGACTTTATAGAATATTATCTTAAACCTGAAGTCGCCGAAATTTACGAGGTGATAAAATTCATTAAGGAATTTAGTCTGTTCCTTGAATAAGGAACCTCGTCTATTCGTGATCGTATGGTCGTGGTGTGATATATAGTGTGCCTGGGACTATTACAAAGCAAATCCAGGTTCTCATCCTGCTAATACCATCACATCCAGTTTCAGCGGTTGTTTCCACCTCGATTGTGATTTTATCAGTATGATAACAATCTCGAATCTACGTATAACGTATAACTAACTAAATAAAGCCTTAGCCGTTCGGAGCCGGCTTTTAAACAGCTGTTCCGGTCAGCAAGTATACAAATAATATCCAGCAAAGTTTACTGATTCGAGAGAAGTTCCCCGTCTTCTCCTTCATGGAATATTAAGTGAAATAAGTAAGCAAGTCATTTCGTGTTCTTAAAGTCGGGTCTGGTTAAATTAATAAATTATTCTACTACTTAAGAAAATATTCTTCTTCTTGGAAGGTGTAGGATTAATTCCTACGCCACAAATTCTACAAAAATCGTTGTTATTCAGGACAATTTTCCTCGTGTGTTGGCCAAGTTCGCTTGAACTCTGCCAGTAACACAAACCCTTTTTAAAATTTTTCCTCATTTCATGAACAAGTTCGTTGAGAACTCTGTCGATCCTACGAAAGTGCCGATAGAATTGTTGATCTTCTCTTATCACGAGATGTCATAACCTAGGCCAAATCTATACTTTTTTTACAATCATTTTTTTTTTTGCTAATACTCATTTAATTAGAGGCAAAAAAAATCTACTTTATATAGTTAAACAAATCCTCCTCTGGTTTGACTATCCAGCAATGTCCAGATTTTATTTCCACATTGATGTGTTCTAATTTCCATTGGATTATCATACAATCATATGGACATTATTTTACAAATCAATGTTAATATCCCCAGGCAATTGTTGACATTAACCTAACGTAAAACAAATTTTATTTTGTGTCGAAAACATTCGAGCTGGGCCATGTATAGCAGGCAGCAAAACTCCTCTATCATTGTCGTTGCTATGGAATGGCAATTAATCTAGTTTTACTAAAGCCAAAGGCATTAATAATGAAAATGACGGAAAAATATTCGTAAGCTCACAAAACACAGACCAACAGCAGCAGCGGCAGCGATAGCCGCAGCAACGAAAACTTCAAGCAACACCACATTAAGCAGACAGAAATGGAAAACAAGTTGAGATACGCGTTTTCAAATCATATCGAACATGCGGCACACAGCGTAGACACCGAGATATGGTCGGGCATAAGCACACAAACTCCATACCACACTGCGCCAAATTGCAGAGTAAATCAAAAACGAAAGACTTAAGACACAAGCGTGTATTTGATAATACCGGTAAATCTGTTGAAAAAGAAGAAATAAAAACTTGACCGTTCTGCAGCAGCCAACGTGCGAGCAAGTTGCTTCTGTTGTTGTTGTCATTATTATTATTATTATTATTGCTAACAATATCCAAGCTAAACATAACTGCACACTCGCGCCTGTATTGGTAAATGTGTGTCCAGTTGGACTTAGTGTGTATGAGCCTGCATGAATAGATATGTGACAAGACATTCGGTAACATGTTCTAGCAGTTTGTCATCGACACATAAGACATTTTGCTTAACAACTGTTGCACCACACACACACACATACAGATGCAGACAAAAAAAGCGAAAAGAAAACAACACAGATACGGCAACGACAACTTGGCTGCTGTTGCCTGTCGGCGTAATTGACACAATTTGAATAAAAAGCTCAAGTATATGTAGCGTGTAGCGTGTGTAGTAAAAGGCTGTACTCACACACGAGTGAGGTATGGCAGGTCTGTCAAAGATACGGCATATTGTTTTGTAACAAAAGTCAGACAACTATTTTTCGAAAGTGATAATTCCTGGAAGTACAACTATGCAACTATGACAGGAAACTATTTTGTGACCGCCTTTCGTGAAACCTCACCCAGAAGGTAAATGACAAACGATTGAGGCTTATTTTTTTCTATTTAACTTAATTGATATCTATATTTGGAAACATTTTTGGAGCACAGGATCACAACTGGTGACTCGACAGCAGAGCGTATAATACGACCTTAAATAGTTTACGTTTCGTGGAAGTGGCAGTTGCCAACATTTGGCGTACTAATGTGTCTACTGGAAAAAAGTCCATAAACATTTCCAAGGATGATATTTTTCCACTACATAGAGAAAACTAAAGAATTTTAAATGCATTTCAGCAGTTTTACGATCTTAGTAGCATATTACTGGGCCTTAATATGGACTGAAGGATAAGAACTATTAAAATGTATACATTTATAATTGACCAAATAATTGGAAGTTTAATACCAGCTCCTTACTGAGTAAGAGAGTTTATATCAGAGGGTGTACCAAAAGTGTAATGCATTGAAGTAAAACAGACCCAAAATATCATTTCGTTACTTACAACGACACCATCTCAGATCATATCTCTGCGAATTACAATTTTTCCTGAAGTTTATCATTTTACGAAAAAAAAAATGTCAGCTAAGTAGTAAAGCAAACAATAATACAGTGGAACTTTCAAAACTCGAATAAGTGGAACTTTTTCTAAGTCGAAGCACTTCTGTTGGAAACAAATTCCCTTAAACAATTTTATAAGTAATTCCATAATAAAGTCTCCGTAATTCGAACTTTTCGAACCACCATTAGTTCGAGTTATGAAAATTTGACTGTATTAGCAAACCGATGCTCATTCGGGCTATACAAAGAGCTCAAGAACAAGGCTATCTCTCGAAGAACAAAGATCACCCTTTACAACACTCTCATACCACCCGATACTTATATGACGCAGAATCATAGGTGTTGATGCAAGCTGATTAGACAGTTTACGTAAATGGCGAATACCTGCGGCGAATTAACAATGAGTTGTATGGCGACATTGACGTGGACGGAGGCAACAAATTGTCACGTTAGCGCTAGCTGGGTCATGTTGTGCGCATGGCTACAAATTCTCCATCTCTGCGCAACTTTGATGGCGATTTCATGAGAACACACACAAGGGTGCGACCCAGTCTGCGGTCGAAGGACAATGTCCCAGATGATCTGTGTAAACTTGTTTCCAATAACCTGACATGTTAAGAATTTGTCTTTAAAAAAGTTACAAATTCTCCATCTCTGCGAAACTTTGACGGCGATTTCATGAGAACACACAGAAGGGTGCGACCCAGTCTGCGGTCGAAGGACAATGTCCCAGATGATCTGTGTAAACTTGTTTCCAATAACCTGAGATGTTAAGAATTTCTCTTTAAAAAAGTTTTGTAGAGCAACAAGAACACTTTTCGATTTAACATTCATTTGCATCCATTGGCATTTCCCTTTTAAATTATTTGGGATTAGAAGCGAACAAATCTGTATGGCTGTCAACTGTTCATACAATACTAAATGGCATCTGCTGAAACTAAAGCTTAGAGGTGTCTGATCACTTTCTCTCTGGATCCCATTAAGATCGTATAACCGGCTACGCAGAGGAGCCAATTCGAGAATTCACGGTATGGCTGGTACCAGATTACGGAGACCACGTAGTATAACTACTTGCTTCAAGTTCGAGCCCAGCACACACAGACTGGTACTACGGTGGGGAGGGATTTATCGGTAGGCCCCATTTCTTTCTCAATATGTACGAATAGTATGTGTTCAAGGAATTAGGATCAACCAAATCGATCTATATATTAATACAAAAACCATTTAAAAGCCCGTATTGCTCCAGTGCAGCTCCAAATGAATCGCATAGGTTTGGGTTAGACAATTAAAGCGCATCGGTCTACGGCAGTCATTCTGACGGACTTAAGTTGGCTCTACAACTTGTTGTTGGTTTTGGCCTGCTTAAGAGATGATTTCCCAGCACTTCGGTCTTGTGTGTGCGTGCTCCAGTTTGTCATACCAAGGATTTGCATGCCTTATTCCACTTGGACCAACCACCGGGGTTTCGGTCTTGCTTGTCTGCGCTTTCCGTGGTATTTGTCGTCCAACGCCATTTTGGCTGGTTCCAGACATAACTCAGCCAGCGCAATCGATGAATTTTAATGCACATAACAACGTTCATGTCGGGATATATTTGACACAGTACATGGTTCGTTCCACGTCTACACTCCTCGTTAACACAGATCGATGTCTAGCCCCTGTTAACACCAAGAATCATTCTTGCGTTAACACAATAAATTTTGCGAAGGATTTTTCCCTCTCAAACATCAAGCACAACTTCATCTACTTTCGCAAATACCCACAAATATTCACAGGTAAAATATCACGCTTATTACAGTGCTGTTATAGTTCGATGATAGAGGGCGCTGATCCGGAATCTGGAACGACTACGATCCAACCGAAATAGCAGATGTTCGCTTAATGTCGATGCTGTCTTCATTCTTTCTATTAATCACGGAGTCGAGGTATACAAATTATGGTATTACCTCGACGTTGCAACTGCCTGTCTTCAGTATGTCGCCACACTTTTGTCTTGTCCTGGTTCAACATCAAACCCATCAACGCCGATTCCTTCTCGATTCTGGAAAAATCCTCAGTTACATTTCGCTCTATCTTTCCGACGATGTCAATGTCATCCGCATATGCGAGAGGGAGGGCCTTTGGTATTCTATTAACTCTGTCAATATTTTCTCCATCAGTATGTTGAAGAAGTTGCACGAAGACCTTTTGTAATGTAGAAGATTTCGCAGAGGTCGCTTGCTACTTTTAATGAGTATCTAGTCTCACTCAGAGTCCTTCTATAAAGGCGTACAAGTTCTGATGGGATCTCATACGCAAATATTGTTTCAAACCATTTTTCTCTTATCTATGAACTTTGAGCAATAACGACTACGATCCGACTTCATCTTAGTCTATGTATTCGTATTAGAAACTTTGCACTCCCATTGGGATTCGCACCTTGGATCAGTTTAAAATAGTTAGACCACATAAATGTCCAGATTATTCCAAGTTATTTCTCTACATATTAGACCATCCTTCGACAAGCGTGTCTCCAAAGATTCGGTCTATACTCGGCACACCAACAAAAAAAAACACAGACTGTATAAAAAAGTATCAGCATATTTGTCCGAATTGGTTGATAATACCGTGTAATGCTTATAAATCACTGCATACTCACTAGACGTCCATGTTAAGCGCTGACTTTTCGGTGTCAGTTGTTGATAGTGTCACAGTTCGATGTTGTCCCCCCAGCGGTTTTTGTCGTTTGCCATTGCGCCTTGTATTTGGCCAATTTGTTGCCATTTCCGTGGCTAGTTTTGCCTTTAATATGCCACCAAAAAAGCAAAAAAAAAAAGCCACAGGCACATACACACATACGAACGTCTGGCTGGATAGTTTTTGCTGAAACTTAAAGTCAGCCTAGAGCAGGATTTAAGCGCTATCGTTTTTTCTTCTTCTTCGTCGTCTTGGCTTGAGCTTGTAACGCTTTGTTATGCTCTTAAGTTCATTGTTAAAAATTGTCTTTGGTATGAGCAATTCTGCGGAATCTTTTGTCCTTGATTGCGCTGTGTTGTTTCTTTTTATGCGCTTTGAAGTTTTATTCAATCGTATAAAAATACTTTTATGTACATATTAACTGAAAACTATTATAACACATACCTATACGAATGTATGTGTGTGTATGCAGACTGAAATATACATTATATATTTTCCTACATGCAGTGAGCCGCGGTTTAGTGTGTGTATTAATCATCATTTGCGCTTTGGAAATGTAGCGTGTAGATGGAAAATAAGAAACGCTAATGTCACCACAATGTTAAATTGTGTTTCATTGTGTGCCGCAGAGATATGTGTTCATTTTCGCAAAGAAATCTTTAAAAAAAAAAAAACATTATTTTCAGGCTATAAAAAGGGTGTGACTTTGAGTTTATTTTGATTGTTACTTACGTGGAGCTACAGTGATCTGGGCATGTATGAGTTTGAACATATACTCGTACGTATCGTTCATATTACATACTTAGTATTAATATGATTATGTTTCTGTGCAAAGTTTAAGTCTATTTGTGTTCATACATTTTATTTTATTTTATTCATTCTTTTCTTGTTTTGTGGATTTATGATCAGTGATTACATTGTATGCAGATTTGTAGTTGCGACTGTGTTGATTTCATTAATTAAAGCAGGGAGTATATTAAAATTCATTGAGTATATTAAAATGCTAAAGTATTTTGAAATTATATATTATTTTAAATGATTGAATCGCTGACAGTGTTTGAAAAAGTCTACATATAGCTAAACACATCTTCAAAAACAGTGATTCTCCTAAGAACAGGAAAACAATTCGTAGATTTCGAAAACTAATGGGAAGATTTTTAAAGAAGGCATCTAAAAAATAATGGTTAGAGGTGAGATGCAGCGTTACCAGCGTTGAGAAAACTGCGTTGTTTGACTTACAGTGTGGCATGGCACATCCACCGTTATCAAATTATTTCGAGCTTACAATGAACACAGATTGTGGAAAAAAATAAAACTGTTTTAATTCCGAAAAAAAATGCGAAAAGAAAAAAAACGACACTTAAATGGATCGGGGAAATGTTATTAATTTTTGATAATGCAATGGTGCTTTAGAATTCTGTGAATTTGTGTTAAAGAGGCTATAGTGACAATAGCCAGCAAGGCATTTATTAAGTTGTTCTGGGATCAATATGACACTGGCTGCTTAAGCATTATGAAACTTACTTATTTCCCTCAACATTCCATAAAGAAACAGAACAGGGAACTTCTCTCGAATCAGTGAGCTGTGTACGATATAATTTGTATACGCACTGAGCGGGACCTACTGTTTAAAGCCCGCTCCGAACGGCTAATGCTTAGAGAAGTTTTGCAAGGCTTGGATATATTAAGGGAGTAAAGTCGCCAACATTTACCAGGTGGAAACAGTCGCGGAAAAATGTTTAAGGGTCTTACCCGGTTTCGAACTCGGGTTCGACTGTGCGATAGTCGCACACACTACCTAATACACCACGGTCGTCCACTTAGCATTATGAAAGGGAACTAGAAAATAAACCGAATGTAAATGCAAACTCAAAACAGCAAAAGTTGGCATTGAGTGTAGACTTTCTGTTCCCCAACGGTAGGTCGCATAATTCGAGCCCAGTCGTAAAAAGATTCTTGTGGAGGTTTTTAGTTCTTTTGAACAACTATATGTCAGCTGTAATGTCTAACTATCATATCACAGAACATACCCAGGTTCATATCCTGCAAAGTACATCGAACCGTTCTCAGTTGCCTTTTTACCTCGTCCATGACGGCAATTTAAAAGGCAGCAGTCTAATCTCAAGCCCTGTAATACTTCTCTACGAAAAACATTGGCTGAACAAATTGCCAATTCATCAAAGGTTGTTTCTATTTGATGGGAAATTGTAATTTAATTTTTAGTTTTTTTTGGTTCCTATTTGTATTATTTAAAAAACTTTTATTAAATTTTCATAAAACACAACATTATTTGTAAGTGACAGATTTTTAGGCTCCGGGGCCAATAGCCACGTTTCTAAATGAAAAGTTTAATGCTGCAATGACCATGACCAGAATAATATATGTGGATATGGCTTGTTGTTGATTTCAGTGCTGTCTGACTGTCGACGTGGAAATTAATGTTCTCTCTTTTCGGTATTACGCTACCGGAAATTTACTCCGCAGCCCTCAAAACCTCTAGAATTTCTGCTTGGGAGAAGCTACATTCATCCGGTAGTCTGAATGATTTTCTAATGTCCGTCTTTTGTATGTGGCCACATGCTGCTGTGCATATGTCCATTTTGGATCAGTCCGTGCAAGTTACTGACTCCTACTCATGAATCCCTCTCTCTAGGCAGTGATGCCTCGTAGAGTCGAAAGATGCCTCACCCACTTTAAAATCCCGTGTCCAATCCGCTTAATTGAAACAAAAGAATTAAA
Source organism: Hydrotaea cyrtoneurina (assembly GCA_958296145.1). Classification (NCBI taxonomy): domain Eukaryota; kingdom Metazoa; phylum Arthropoda; class Insecta; order Diptera; family Muscidae; genus Hydrotaea; species Hydrotaea cyrtoneurina. The sequence goes on along the minus strand of OY282516.1, from coordinate 46,078,805 downwards.
TCAATTAATTCTCATAGACTTCACTACGCTTATTTGCAAAATCTCTTAATTGGAAAATTACAAAAATATTGAATTAGTTAAAAGCATTTAATTATTTTCAAAAATCAATGCCTTTTGGCAATGTTACGTTTGTACGTAGTGACCAGTTTCACATTAAAACGAGTAGAAATTGTGCAAGCCTTCGAACGATGAATCCATTTTCATCATATGAACAATCGAACTAAATGAAATATATTTCAGTCGTATTATTGAAATCTTCGGATAAATGAAACAAATGCACTGTATTTCCCTGTTTTAAATTAAGCGGATTCCGGATTATTTACACTGCTGATATGGTTATAAAAAATAAGAGAAAGTATTTTTGGTCGACAACAACTTCCTCGTAAGCAGAATTCATGACAAGTCCAAGATAATCTTTGCAGTCAAACTTAATCCAGTCCGGTTGGCAACCCTACTGTAGTGGTTGATTTAATTTACCTCATTATCATTTGGAAGTTTTTAGCAGGACTCATTTGGGCTAAAAATTGTCTAAAATTACACAATTCACTTTATATTGCAGGTGGATGGAATAGCAACAAAGCCTTAGGCAATGCTTAATACAGGGTCCGCCAAATAACTTTTTTTTTTTTGAAAACTCTATAAAAAAAAACTACTGGATATTTTATTAAATTTCTTTTTTTATTTGAAAGTACAATCCTTCCGGTTAACAATGGAAAATAATTTCATTCAAATGGCTGCCTCGCCTCGGCATGCAGTAGCCTAACGACATCAGCGGCTGATAATGCGATCTTCAAAAACAGGGCACAAAACATCGAGTGTAGCTTCGGCTGTGTGGAACGTAGCGCCGTCCTGTTGAAACCAAATGTTGCCAATATCCTCCTCTTCAAGATTTGTAAACAAAAATTCGTTCAACATGGCCGGAAAACGAAATATGCACTAGTTGAAAACAAAATCGTTAGATGGCGGACCCTTTAGTATATACCTCGTAGCGGTCCAACTATTTATGTCATACTCTATTTTCACTTTCCTTGCATTCCAGGCAAATATTTTGACAGCCTTTTCATTTATTTCCTTTCTTTAAAGCGCTCAAAAAGTAAAACACGATAAAGCCACCGATAACAAATGATTCGGAAAAATTCAACAAATGTTTGTTTGTGGTTTTTTTTTAGGTTAAAAACCCAAATAATGCCTACGAAGAAATAATGAACGCCTGCAGATGGCGCTTGTACGAATTCACACAGCCAAACACACACACGCGCCACAAGCCCAAACCAATCCTTTCTTTGTCTGTCATTTGATGTTAACACCACGAAAAAAAGAAATATTTTCGATTATGCAAAAAAAACAAATAAAAGAAAATTGTGCGCAAAGCTTTGCATTTGACACAAAAAAAAAATGAAAAACTGAAAACAACATATTCCTCCTAAACTCTCATAAAAACGTCAGATAATAATTTGTACAGCAAAAAAAAACCAAAACAAAATGCAACAAAACTGAGACCGACCTCAGCGCTAAAAAGCAGGAAAAGTGATAAATTTCTGTGTGGATTTCTTTATGATGGCAACTTTTTGTTGTCGCTGGGTAGCCTCAACAGTTTGTGGTGTCATACTCGGTCTACTTGGCGTATACAAACTTGCAGATATACCAACATACAACGAGTATGTAATCAACACATTTGTTATTTCTTCTTTTTTTATTATTATTTTCGCGTATTCATGTAATTTTTTGGTGTTGGTGTTTCTTTGGCTGCAGGGAACACATGCTGCTGCTGTAATGCCTGAAATTATGTCATGATTGACCCAATAAAATAAATATTGTGCCTTTTTCACTTTTTGGACGACGAAAAACACACACGAAAAAAAAAGAAATACTGACACCCAAAAAACGAAAGGTATGACAGATAAGAAGAACAACAACAGAAGTTGAAATAAGAATTTGTGTATGGTGAACCGGAAAAATGACTTTACCTTTCGTTTGGGGCCCCTACAACAGGCGCCTTTGGAAACACACACACATGTAACGAGGCACCGATGACTGGCGAATTACAACATCGTGATAATCCAAAGTGCTGCCTATTTGACTTGCAATTGTCACAGTCGGTACGTGATTGATTTGTTAATTTTTTGTGCAATAATTCAGACCGCAAAATGTGTTTTGCTTATTTTACAACGAAAAGAAAGCAAAATATGACTCAATTACGAAATTTGCAAAAAAAAAAAAACAATTAAAGTATTGTGGAGTTTTTAGTCAGTAAATTACTAAATACGAGGGCTGTTTGATAATACCGCAACTTGGGGGGTCGGATGAACTATGAGCTAAATCCCGACAGTAACGTAGTTAAGCGCATCCAAATTAAACTATTGCGCTGATTGGGCCATGTCAGTCGAATGAATCGAAAAGTATCACCCCGAATGTTGTTAAAAGATAACTACCAAGAAAGGTGAAAGCAGGAAAGAAGATGATACGAAAATCCTGATTATCACGAACTAAGCAGACGAACAAGAGGTTTTAGTGTCAACTTAAGTAACTAAATTAAATAGGTGACTGGCAGATCATTTAGAAGCCATAATGGTAAGGAACCTGCGTTAAGTAGTCAATTATTCAATGATCCTAGGTATTCCAGGGCCGAACAATCGATTCGACCTATGGCATGTTGTGTTAAATGTAATGCGTCTTTTGTGTAAGATGATAATTCTGCCCCCAACCCTCACTTTGAACTCTAATACGCATCGATTCGGAATTGAATGCATTCGCAAGTGGGATTCTACCCATGTCGTCTTTGGAAAAAAGATTGTCTTTGGAACAAAGATTGTTTTTGGAACAGCTGATTAAAACTTGGGAAAATATCGGCCGCAAACAGGTGTTATTAAAAACCAATAATATATAAAACACAATTTAAACTCTAGATTTGTACTTTGAATATATTTCAAACAAAAATACACACAAACCAACATTGAAAACACGTAAAACTTCGATCAAACAAATTCAAGGGTGCGGCAATCCAAAAAAACTTGACGGGAGTCCTGAATTTTAAGGCCGATCATGAGAAAACCATCGTCCATCGAACTCACAAGAGGAGAGTGAACGAAAACCCCCAAAAGTATGTCGACGAATTCCATACATGAAGACGGTGGAAAACCATCAAGAGGTCAGGTTATTTTGAACATACGTAAATCTTACGTTCACACTAACCTCCCACGCGAAACTTCTCTATTTGGCTTCTTTAGCCCTAACCAGCAACATCTTCTACCTTCATAGGCACCTGAAACAGGTAGGATCGCCTGGCTGTTTGTAAATTCCCCCGAAGACGCCTTACAGTCCTCTCATCTCTTCATCGAACTCCCCAGTTCACCACTTGACACCAGTGTTTTAATAGCTGATGCAATTTTAGCTGATGCCCGCAAATAACAGGTTTCTTCAACTCAAAAAACCACAATAAGCTGAATGTCCAACAACAGCTGAAGCATGGAAACCTAAAGCATTTCGAAAAACAATCAAAAGAGAAAAGCTTCCGAAAAGAACAGCTTAAACATAAAAATCGGCTAGCAGCCAAGAAATTGACGAAAGCTAAAAAAACACCAGCTGGATCATCAGTATACGCACAGCTAAAAAAAATCTATAGCTCAACAAAACCGCAGCCAAAAGATATTGTTTGCTGCATGAAGTGGCAGCTAATGAATTTTGTTGTTTTCATTTCAGGATTAAACTATCGTCAAATTCGACATTTTGAAATAAATTTAACCTTTGTTTCATAATCATATAATTTTCATAGAATTTCGGTAGCCAATTTCTATACAAATTGTAAGAGATTTCGACACTAAATCGCCTGTTGTGTGATTCAATGATTCTTCTTCTGCAGTAAGGAATATTTGGTGTTTTTCCCATACGTGGGCTTTGAAATTATTTTGGGTTGTTGTTGTAGTTTTTTAGCAGAAAAGTCAGCCAACTGAAAGCAGACAAAGACATTTTGTGCAGCCCAATGGTTTTATGCAATGGCTGATTGTGTTGGCTGATTCAGCTAAAGCTAAAGATTTGGTTGAAGCAAAATAATGAAAATAAAAGTAACCAAAGCCAATGGCTGTCATTTGTTGTTAATCACAAAAGCAGGCCAAGTTCTTTGGCTTTATTTTTGAAAATATGAATATCAATAGCTAAAGTGAGAAATTGATTAGTAAAGACTGCTTGACCCAACATGGCCAAGTCTTGCGGCAGTGCATAATTAGCCCAGCACATCCACTGGTCAATTCTGGTAATCTGGTCATCTGACGTCATTGTCATTAAGTCACCCGCCATAACTGCTGACGGAAATTAGTTTACAGGTTTCGGAGAAGTTTTCATGTTCAATCTTACGTCTGTCAGGTTGTCTCAAATACTGTTTCGGAAATTATCGACCAGAATATGTGCAATAAAAAAACAATTTTTCCCTATCGACATTTCTCCCCGAGAAGAGACGTTTTCCAGACTGAAAAATTTTCGCATTCCTAAGATAAAAAAGTTTAGCTTTAGTTTGATTAATTAGCAGTAACTATTCGGTTAACTGAGCCCACTACCCCAAACACGGAGCTGGAATACAGTAATCGTGTGGGTCGACTTTATGTTACCCTGTACCTCACTCTAACGAAATTTAATTATAAGGTGACTCATTTAACAGAGCAATGACAACAGTTGCTAATCTGATTCCTCCAATAGTGTTCTAAAATGTCGGCTTCAGCTAACCCCAACACAAGTGTATGTGTGTGTGATTTGTGCCGGCCGTCATATGAGCAAATGTGTGAACAGAAGAAGAAAAAAAAGTGAAAATGTTCGTTATTTGCTTTCTTAATTTACACGACATTTGCGTACTCGTATACATAACAATAATAAATGTGTAATAAATACGGTTATTAACCTAGATTTTCGTTTTTCTTGTTTTTGTTTTCTGTTTGGTTTGGGTCATGACGAAAGGAAGTAATTTAAGAAGAGAACATTGTGATGATTTCAATACGAAATGAAAGTGACAATTGACACAAATGTCAGCCATCAGCCAGCCAGTCTGTCTGTCGGCAAATACACATCAAGTACCACAAAATGACATCAAGTATGACTCGATGTGTGTCATATTCGTATTAGTTTCCCCAAAAATGTGTTGTGGTTTGTTGGTCATATTGTAAATTCGTTTGAATTAAAATTAATTTTCAATTTTTCGTCAAAATGTGTGTGGCTGCGTGTGTGTGTGTGTGCGTGTGTGTGGGATAATGAAATGTGAAACAAACTCTCACGGGTAATTATTTGCATGCAACGAGACAAGCGACAACAGCAACATGCCCCCATCACCACACACTGATTTTGCTGTGCGGCCAAAGTATTCTTCGTTTTGTTTCCGTTCGTGGGTTTCTATTGTGGTCAGTTGTGTTATTGTGGCTAAGGAACATCGTCCGTCGTCTTTATCTTCTCTACGCCATGGCCAGCAACGCCGTCAGTCACTCGGCCACTCTGTCAGTCAAACTCCTCTTCTTATTGTGACCAACGTCGTCATGACGTTGTTTGGTTGTCTTCGGTGTTTATGATTTTTTAAAACACATATACACACCCACAAAAAAAAAAAAACACGGGATAGAAACGACAAACCAACAACAAAATATTAAAAAAAAAATCTCCAAAAGAAATTTCATCTGTTTGTCTGCGGTTTTCAGTGTTTTTGTTGGTATTTTCTTGTATTTTGTGTGAACAAAAATTCTACTGACCCAGAGATCTTTGACATCTGTGATCATGTAGTCGCTGGTTTATCGGTCGTATGGATGGATATTGTACTCACTTCGAATTTCAATATGTTACTTTGCCGAGTGTTTGCTGGTGTATGTGGCTGGCGGTAGGTTTTTGGTTGTTACTTCTGGGAATTGGGTTCTGTTGTGGTGTTTTGTTTGTTTTCAGTATTCGGTGCTTTTTTTTGTTTCTTCTTTTTTTCTGTTGAACAACTTGAGGATGTGAGAAAAGGTTACATGTCTAAAAATGTGTTTTGCGAGTCTACGCAAAATGTATGGAAAAAAAGGTTCGTTTATACTTGAGAATGAATGAAATACTATGTTTTGTTGTTGTTTTTACTCGCCAAACGGAGGTGGACTGACTGAAGCTGTGACCGTTGATCCCAGAGGTATATATTCACACGGTTTCATTTAGGTATGCACATGGAAATTGGAACGTTTGAAGTACAATGATATGATGCGTAGAACATTTGCGGCAATGTATCCAGAAGTGCAATTTCCAATGGACAATTGTCATGACGTACATGTGCAGTTGGGATGATACAAATTAGGGAGGGTTTCCCATTTGGGGATTGTTAATATTTTTTTAGGATAAGTAAGTTGTAATGCAGATGGGGGAATATCAAAGTGTTGGTGAAAAGACAAAGTGAAGGAACACATGAATATCCTTGGCATTACGAAAAACTGTAAAAAAAAACTGCATATATGACAACACTTTCACAAACGAACTAACTGCCTGTTTCCATAAAACAAATTTGTACGTTTGTTACAAATCGTCAGTATTGGAAGCGTTATAAAATGGATTTCAGACATTATTCAATTCTGGTTTTCAGATATATGTTAGATACCGACATACGGAATACGATCCCAATAGAATAAGCTCTCATTACTGTAACAAAACTATTCTATTGCGCCCTCAATTTCGACAATTTGTAACGAATGAACAAATTCGTTTTATGAAAACAGGCAGTAAAAATCTTTTCGCAGGGTTGCAAAGTACTTTTAAGTGCAACGTGCAGAAAACAATGTAATTTTTTTTTGTACCTTGTTTTTTATTTAAATAAATTCAGGAATTTTTGGAGTGGAGCCCCGGGGCCCTTAGCTATCATATAATGGTGAATACTTAAGCAAAAGAAAATTGCATAGTGATTCCAAATACTTCCATTGTTACCACAAACGTTCACTTTCACATCATTTTGGACACATAAATTAAAACTCCTCAAACAAATTTGGGGTTTTTTTTTATAAAATCGGTAACATTTCATGTGATGGACAATAAAAAAATTCCTCATTTTTTTATTTTTGGGAATTGTTTCGTTTTTTTTTTGGGATATTTTCCTAATGTTGTTTTTTTTGGGGGGATTTTGCATTGTGTAATTTTCCATAAACTGTTTGGGGGATTTTTCAGAATTTTTGGGGAAATTTTCATATTGGGCTTTTGGGGATTTTTCATTTAGTTTGTGGAATTCTTCATTTGGGACATTCTTTTTTTTTTTGGGGGAAAGAAAATGGACTAATGGAAGTTCCAGTGTATCTTTCTTTATATAAATGTAAGGCCCCCGGCCTCTTTAATATTTTGTTACCATATTCTCGGCACATTTTAACTACGCACGATATACAAATGTTCACGCCCTCTAACACAGTAAAAGGCTTTCTTAGAAGATCTCATAGATATGGATATTTACTAGGTACATTTTATCATAACATATCTGCTGTTTTGCCCTATTCTGGATCCCAGATCGAATGCTGTAGTACATTTCGTTTCGACTAGGGAGGTAGGGAAGTTCGCTTCCGCATATGCAAAAAAATACTAATCTTAATATATATTTACCCTCGACACTGATTCACTGATACACTGATTCACTGACTCTGTCACGCAGTACATAGGAATTTAAATAGGCATTCTATAATTCTATAAATAATAATAATAAAAAAATAATTTTTTTTTTTGTACAGAAATTGTGTTTTCCCCAAATTTTTTTTTTACAAAATTTTTTTTTACAAAATTTCTTTTTACAAAAATTTTTTTTTTTAAAAAATTTTTTTTTCCATATTTTTTTTTTTTCAACAAAATTTGTTTTTTTCCACAAATTTTTTTTTTTCAACAAAAATATTTTTTTTCCACAAAATTTTTTTTTTCAACAAATTTTTTTTTTCCACAAAAATTTTTTTTCCACACATATTTCAACGGGCGCCATAGGCGCATTACAACTTACTAGTAGACTATATTAAGGGTTTGATTTTAGAGGCGATATGTAGTCCAGATAATACATAGTACGTAACTCGGATTTCCCTAAGTAGTCCAGTAATAAATTATGTGGTATTGTTACTCTTGATTAAGGTTACGATTGAATCTCAATATTTGAATAAGCGATAACCTTTATAAAACTAGGGCAGATAGCCTTCCTAGTTCATATATCCCAGTTATGTCCACCTTGTGGACTGAACATCCTTAGATGTTCCACGCCTTTAGTTTCGCACCGTGTATTTTTCAAAGGAGTTCAGTTTAAGCAAAATCTGACTTGTTAGCTAGTTTACCCGACTGCAACATTTTTATTGGCAACCATGGATTAGGTCACCTCTGTGTTACACCTCCCCTAGACTGCCTGTTGCATGTGTCCTTGTCACAAAGCCAAATTACAATTTTCTTTTACTTGTATTTGTCGGATGACAAAACCACACGATTAGTAAAAAGCTTTCGTGCAAACATTGTCGCATTCAGCTGGCTCTGGGCTGAATAACAAACTGTGAACCGGTGATTGGAAGCACTTAATTTGTCTAAATTAATCACCCATAATGACTTTACGGTAATCCAAAAATAACACTACACATAATGCCTTAAATAAACACTAATGCCCCACCAGAGGTGCTCCATTAGAAAGCTCATTGTCACGCATTTGCGAAAGCATAACAAATCTGCCAAAAAAAAAATGGCAAATCAGCAAAACATTGCCACATCAGCCATACTAAAGGTGAATATCCTAATTTAGGGATATTTAAAGGTAATATTGAAAATATTCGTGTCGTGTTTAATAAGCCATAACGAAGCGAAACAGAACAAACCAAAAGGATGTTCTGTGTGTAACCGCAATAACTCATACTACTGACAAATGCCGCACAATGTGGCACCCCTCGAGGTGGGGGAGTCACATCAATCTTGATGAGTGTCAACACGCAATCCAATAATTCCTTAAAGACATTTGAATTTGGCAAATTATGCACGTATATGAAACCGATACGCACTCACACAGATGCAAGCCTTCGTTTTTTTTTTTATGTTCTTTGAATGAATTTTGAATTTGAGGAGTGTTTTGCTTGATACAAATTCCCTGTCAATAATATTTATTATGAAAATTTGTCAGTTTGAAATTTAAGAATTCCACGACACAATTCCAAAAGAAATCGAAATGATATTCAAATAAATTGACCTCTATGCAAGAGTCATTTATAAACTTAAAGTTCGTTTTTTTTTTTTTTGGTTTTGATCTTATAAAAATGTATGTTTTTTTGTGCATTTTTCAAAAAATTTAAGGTTTGTTTATTGCTTACAAAATTATTCGAAAACCATACACGAGCATATTCATACTTTTTTGCTGTAAAAAAGTACATACATATTTTTGGTTTATTGATATACTGAAATACATATATACTGGTACAAATAAATAATTGAACAAATTCTATGTTGAATGCGACGACATACATTGAAATGGGTCCAGGTGTGCAGCAACAATCCGTGTTGTATGACTGTCTGTCTGTCCGCCTGTCTGTCTCTGCTGCTGTTAAGTTCGACAAAAATCAATGGCAAAATAATTTTGTTTGATTTTTATTTTAGGGTTAACATATTGCCCAATATAACCAAAAACACTCACACACACATTTTACTACTTTAACCGTTGCCGACCAAGAAAATGACACCATTGATTGGCTGTTCAGCGGCAGCATAACGTTAAAAACATGGTCGGTAGTTAACTGCACACATGGCCCAAGAGTTCAATTATGACTCAGGTTCAAGTTGCTCCAAAGCCATGAAAAGTTAAACATAAAAAAAATTGAATTGTTTCTGAAATAAATAACAGCCGCCAACCGAAATACAGATCGATTTTTATTGTTCAAATTACTGGAGTTCAAATGTTAAGCTTCCTATTGATTGCCTGAATATCAACTCAGTCATTTATCGGACTCGGTATTATGCGATTCATAAATCTAATGATGCAACTATTGAAATGTGTAATTGAAATGGATTGAACAACATCATTTGAAGTAAAGTTAAAACAGATATTAGCAAATACATCATCCAAGTCACTGTCCGTAAACCAAGAAGCATAGAAAACACTATGGAGATATGATCATGTCTGGGCGAAACTATTAGTCAAATCAACAATTACCGACACTGAAACATTAGTCCTGACTCAACCAGATAGAAATATTCCTGAATACTACCACTTTTTCGAATCTATCCAAACTACAGTTTATTATTTTTAGGAAAAATAGACGGGTTTAGAGATTAATAGAGATTTGTACGAAAATGTTCTTTAACTTTAGTTGGAAATGCGATCGACCACCCGGTATATATATGTATACTCACAGACGGGGAACAGAAAGAAGTTTCACATGGCTTAGAGATTACATCATATATGAGGTGGAAAATACTCACAGGCCATAATACGAACCTGGTCGCGCCCACTATTTATCCCATCACGGCCGTCGTCATCATGTAAAATTTCAGAGCCGTGACTAATTTTATTTGTTCGCCATGGCGCATTTCACAGATTAGATTGTCTTAGAAATTTAATTTTAACACGAGTCCCATTATTTTTTGGAACTTTTGAAAGTTTTCTCGTGTGCCAAATATTTTTTTTATTTGTGAGTAATATTGTTTCGATGAGATAAGGCGTTACTGAAAATCTCATCAACAAATTCCAATGTTTAAATTTCTGGATATTAATGTGTTCATCGGTTTTCATAGTTCGCATGCTGAGTTGCCTCAAGAAATCGTCATTCTTAATGAAAAATCACCCATCGTCATTTTGGTGAATTCTTGAGAAAAAAAAAACAGTCAAAATGACAAACAATTTTAACGTCTGGCACCACCGATCGTGGATTAGACCAGGGCACGTTGGCTCGACTACAGCATTTTTAAATAGCTCGACTCCGACTTCAGTTGTTCAGTAACAAAATTTCGAAAAGGAGGTGCGTTTTTGTCTTAAAACGCGAATAAAATAAAAAAAACACAATTTTTTAAGAAAAAAATTGGTAAATTTAAAATTGACTTCATAATATAGACCGTAGTGATATCATTGGCGTGATCCAAATATCGTATAAATCAATCAATCCGTTTCAGAACAGCCTACAAAGCTTGGTTTTTTTTTTTGAACAATTGAAAATTATTATCCCCCCCCCAAAAAAAAAAAAAAACAGAAACAAAATATGGCAGCCAAAGAAGCGTTGGATCAACTACAGTTTAGCAACTTAGCTCAGATTTTGTTAAAATTTATACCAGTGGTTGATGTTTTTACTCTGGGTATATTTTTTGTCGGAAGCCAAAGATATGTGTGTTGTTCACCATCCCACCTGGAAAAGTAAGGGAGCTGTTGGAAAACTTAAGACAATACCTAACGATGTATTAAATTGTAGGCATCCATTAACCGATCGAGCATCAGTTATTATTTGGCGAATTATTTGGACATACTATGTGACCTAAAATGTGTAAAATTCATTGCCAACTGCACAGTTAAAGGATAAGTATAGGCTATACCACATATTTGTTTAAAGTTTTTAGCAGATTTAGGGGTTTTACAAAGAATATTCTTGGATATTCTTGGGAAGGAACAGACGGGTAACTTCTCTCTAAGCAGTGAGCTGCGTAAGATATAATTTGTATACTCTCTGTTTAAAGCCGGCTCCGAACGGCTAATGCTTTTCTAGAGAAGTTTTACATGGCTTAGAGATTACACTCTTAATCGTAAAGTCACCAACATTGACGTGGTGGAAACAGCCGTTTGATGGTCGTTTTGAAACTCGGGTTCTTCTGTGTGATAGTCGCGTTTTATACACCTTTTGGAAAAAAAAACATATTTTGGGTACGTATAAAATACTCTGACCCTGTTTTCAATTAAGAGCATTCAACTGTAAGCGATTTATCAACATTTCGGAATTTTTCAATTTCCCGAGTAATCAATTTCAATACCTCATTTTTCGTTCAGTATTTTCTTCATTAGCTACACGTGTGATAAATATTTTGAAGCCTTTTTATTTTTTTTTTTTTAAATCAAATAATTACTCGTTCTACCAAAATTTTCTCATTTGTGAAATTTCTTGAATATTTGCAACATTTTTTCACAGAAATACTGTTTCTGTTAAATTTTATTCAATTATAAGAAGATACGCAAAAGGTGAAGTGAATTTTCTGAGACTAAGTCATTTGTGCCAGCTACCACATGACGTCTGGCATCTCCTATACCAATGGCCAAATTATCGTGGTCCGAATATATATCGGATGAGCTTTAGACACATGACGTCTATGGATGAGTCTGCTCAGCCTGCTTTAGAATGGTTTTCACTGGATTTATTAAGAATTCTTTAAAGAGCCTCTTTAAGGATTACCGTTGTATTCCAGCACTGTGTCACAAGAATTTCAACATTTCACATTCGTCCCCCAAATTTGCATACACTTATATTTCTATAGAAAACGGGCGAGTCAGTCCTACCTAAGAAAAACCCCACCAAAAAAAAAAAAAAATACATTTTAGCTTCATTGTAGTGCCAGACTCATAAAATGGGCCATATTTCTTTAATAAATACGAGACAAGTTGAATTTCTATTTTATTGCAACCGAACTTGTAAAAACCCGCAGTTTAAACAACACCCAAAGCGCATATCATACGAGCATGAGTACGTTGCCAAAAAAGAAAAAAAAACATGTGGCAAACAAAGTATGTACTTGCCTCGTATTCGCATAATCAAAATGTCGTACTTCTTAATGTCTGTTCACTGCTCTATTGCCAATTTCCTTAATAAAAGCCAAACTTACAAGCGTGTGTTTTTATATCATTCGATTTTTACACACACACACATACTCCTGTACGAGTACAAGAATTTCAGAAGTGGGTTGGAGAATTATATTGACATGTCGAACGCGACACACTCCGGCATACGAGTAAGCCGGGGCAGACAGTTACGAACAAAAGAAAGACCGAAAATTATGAGCGTTTTTTTTTTTTTTTTTTTGGTTTGTTGATGTTGGTATTTATTTGGTTTCGTTGTATTGGCGTTAACTTGCTACTCGGTCTTACGAACTGGATTTGTTTCACAGGAGTTGTACGTTGGAAGGGGCACTGGGCTCACCACCAACACCAGCCACATGTGTGTAATGGGGCGGACTACTCGTATCTTGGGTGTTGGGTTATGAGTGACGACAACAAGAGTTTCTTTTTTTTGTTTCGTGGTAAAACTAGGAAATGTTTCAACTGTTGCCAAAATAAAATAGTTAGCCGTGTGTGAGTGTGTTTTTATCTACGTATGTAAGAGCTCTTCGGTTTATGACAATATTGCGTGCATTTGAGCCAAAAATAACAAAACAACTCGGATTTGCATAATTTTCCAAAAAAAAAATATTCATTCACATGTGGCTAAAAATAATATCGACAACAAATCGATTATTACCAAGTAGGCATTCGCATATGATGACTATTGGCATGATAGGCTCGTGTTTGAATGACTTTGTTGTAAATGGAACAGATTTGTGTTTTGTATTGTCTGACAGCGCAGACGAATACACATTAAATTACGTGCTCTTTTATTACATCGAGAATGGAGACAACATTTCGAAAATGTTCAGAACAGTTTGCAGGTTCACCTTCACCGTGCCACGTCCGCAACGTCTTAAGCAAATGTGCCGCAAAGTGTTAAAGACGAAGAATTACATTTTCGGAAATACAACAATTAAGTGACGGACTAAAAACGGATGTTCTCGTATCGGATCAAGGGTTTTGCAAAAAAATACATAATCGCTTAGAAAAAATGAATTTCGATAACAATTTATGCAAATAACTTTTCAGTGGAATCATGAAAACAACGAGTAATAGTAAGTACACTGAGAGAAAAAGCTTCGTAGCATGAACGAATTGGTACGTTGTATCAACGAAATCTGTCATTAAAAGTCAACCAACGTTGGGCTTCGTTGATGCAACGAAAAAAGTTTCGTTGAAGTAAAAAGTTTCGTTCATACAACGTAAATTAAAAAAATGGATCCAATCGTTGATACAACAATCACGTTTCGCCGATACGAAGAAATTGTGCGCTGGAAGCAGTATTAAAAAAAGTACAATTTTCTGCTTTTTCTAAAATACAGTTTTCAAATGTTCAAAAAATGTTTTAAGCATTGTGTTTGCTTTGATTGCAGACAAGGTATACAGATCCGTTTCGGAAGCAGCCACACTTCTTCATCGGTAACCATTTGCAATGATTTCTACTGCAAATTACTGGTATTCTCGCAAGTGAATAAGAACTACTGTTTAGTAGCGCAAATCCCCAAAAATATGTAGCAGTAAAACAAACAAAGCAAACACATGCATTGAAAACTTTTTGGCCTGATAATAATCTCGATGCTGCTGATGACAAAAATATTTCGATCAAACCTTCAAACACTTGTTTAAATCAGACATGCAAAGAAGCTGTCAGATCCAAAGAGAAAGAGTTCAGAAATTGGCGTTTCAATAAAAATACACCTACTGAGCTGTTACGAAAAACAATGATCATCGGCCAAGTCCTCTAGTGGTCAAGGACAAAAGGCGAACGGTGATTGACTCACTCAACCGCGGAGTCAATTTTAAAGCACAAAAGACCCAGCGATGTGTGTTGTCACACAAACGTTCACCTGATCCAACATTATAGTCAATGGGTGGAGTGGATATAGATGAATCGGACACTCTTGAGGTTTTCGGCATGAATATACAGGCTCGCTGGCCATATTTTCAAGGTATCTAAAAAAAACATTTAAGTGTTTCATCTTTTTGCAGCGGTTCAAGAAATACTTCACCCCATCTGATCTTGTAAATACTTACACCACTCACATCTGACGAAAAATGGAATATAACTCGTATATATTGGCAGGGGTTCCAAAGACGTCTTTGCAGCTCTTAAACGGTGATGATAGGGTATAGTAGGGTATCAAACTCCATTGTGTCCCTTCCCCTATACAGGGTTGCCCATATTCGACGGACCCATGGGCCCATTCCAATCGACGAGGCTTGTCCACAGGCAACAATCTTTGCGTCAATTGAATTTTGTACGGGAACAAATGCAAATCAACGCGAATAATCCGTTGTAAAGTGGACCGAGCCATGCCCAACTGCTGAGAACGGCGTTTTTGGGATGTTCTTGGGGACCTCTCAACACTGGCTCGTACGGCAGCGATATTCTTGGCCGATCGCCTTGGTCGACTTTTATTTGGCCTCTTCGGATTAGAAAGAGCCTCACCAGTCGAACATTTTTCGTATAAACGCTTAATGGTGTTCTTAGAAGGCGCACTTCTCACATTTTTTAATATTTTAAAAGCACGTTGAGTTTTCACAATTGACTTGTTCTGTTGAATGTAAATTTCAACTATTTCAGAGCGCTCGCGTGGCGTGTATTGTTGCATGGTAAAAATCTGCTTGGACTGACGCTTCAAACGCGGTATGTCATTAAGCGATCTGACATCTCTGTCAAAAGTTATGGCGTTGCCAGATGGGTCCGTCGAATATGGGCAACCCGGTAGAGTGAGAATTTCCTCTGGTCTGAAGATTTCACATCCGTTAACTAAACACTGGGAATTAAAATTCAACTTTAAACGAAAACATAATTCTGTCCCATTTCCAAAATGTGATAAAGGCAATTTGGAAATTGCATTACCCTCCCAAAAAGTCAATTAAACTCTTAATGGCCATGATTATTTTCGCATTTACAGGAGAAACCAAACTCATTTCAATGCATTTGGGTGAATCGCCCAGCCCCAATCCACCAAAATCGCATTAAATCGTACTCGTAATCTTCATTGTGTACTCAAATGGCTTTTATATAATGGTTATTATATGTATGTATGTATGTATGTAGGAATGTGAGTAGAAATGTTCATGTAAGTGAACACATCGACCGACATACAAGCACACACACACACATACCTATAATGTAATGCTATAATTTTTTCGCTATTATTAAAACTAATTTGTACATTTGAGTTTTAATGGTGGAATTCTATTAAACAACACCAACATCCACGGCAGAAACCAAATCCATTGGTGGTCAGCCAAGTCTGAACAATGGTAACTGAAAACGAGCAACGACAATGGCCACGACAACTTTTTGGGTTAATGTCACATACAGAAAATAATTTCTGTCATTTTGGGGATGTCATGTGCGGATGAAGGTGATGGTGATGGTGACGACGTCGCGACGATGGTTGTGGTAGTGGCTTTGGCAGCGATGATGATGATGGTGATGATGACGGTGATGGTGACGATGACGATGTGTTGTACGTACTGTTGTTACCATTATTAAGCCTTATTATGGTTAACGGTTATTTTTGTATTTGGTTACACGTATCTGAAGTTTGGATGGCGGCCAAGCGACCATCAGTATTTGGATACAAGTACGAGTATCTCGAGTAAAAGACATTATACACACGTAGTTCATTTGTCGTTTTCGATTTAGTTCCACGTATTCTTTTTTTTTTTGGCTGGACATACATTTCCAGTAGAGTTCACATGTATGTGGCCAGTGTGTTTTGTGGCTTTCGGGTGATGCTCAGCCATACATCATGTGATGTAGCCAACATTACCGAAATGTTACATTTTGAGTCACATTTGAACGAGGTCAGTTCACTAAGTGGAAGATATCCTACACATATGTTGTAGCAATCGCCGCAGAATCGTTCTCTGACTCGATGACAATCGGTGTATGGTTGTTAGTAAAGTGGTGCCCGTACATATGAAAGACCCTAGTGTAAAGGACATTTTTCAGTGGACATTTCAAGGTCGTAAATGCTCGCTACTTTATGAGTGAGAGAGTAA
The DNA here is from genome assembly GCA_958296145.1 of Hydrotaea cyrtoneurina. NCBI lineage: Eukaryota > Metazoa > Arthropoda > Insecta > Diptera > Muscidae > Hydrotaea > Hydrotaea cyrtoneurina. Next base: position 46,062,016 of record OY282516.1, on the reverse strand, counting down.
TCTTTCAGGGTCAATGAATGAGATCGTAGTGAAAACATGTTTATGTAAAACTCTGTTTCCAATAAAACTGAGTTTAAACTTCAAATACGTTTTTGAGTTGGCAACACTAACACTTTTATCAGAAAACATATGTTTCCAGTGAACAATTTAAATAATATTTAACTTTTGTGGTGGATTTTGGTCACAAAAGATATCCAGAAAAATATGAGAATTCAGGAACTCTGCTAAATGAACGTTGGCATGGGCAAAAGACACATGTATGAAACTGTTGGTGGTCGGAAACCAATTCCAGCGTCAACAAAATTACACAACAGCATTATTTATGAAATTTATTTTATTTGTGGAAGTTGGTGAACCAAAAGTTTTGATTCTTCTTTTGCTTTCGTTGAGTCTTGTGACAATCATAAGGCTATTAAACTGTGGACGCCCAAACTGAGTTTAAACATTTACTGAAAAAAATAATTTTAAGTTTAACTTCAGATTAAACGAAAAACGAAGATTAACCTTGACTCATTTATTGGGCCTAAGCCATGTAAAGCTTCTCTAGAAAAAAACATTGAGAGTATGCAGCCAGCTTTTAATCGGTAATTGCATCGTGCACAGCACGCTGATTTGTTTGGGATACGTTTCCATCTGTTGCTTTATGCAAAGACGTACGAATTTTCATTAATAATTTAATTGCCATTACAATTTTTTACAATTTTGCATGTGCCGATTAAAGGAAAATTCCATTAGGCAGTGTTTAAATTTTATTTTAAATGCAGGAGTGCCAGACTAACAACATGGCCTTACCGATCGGCCCTCGTATCGGTAGCGGACTATAACTGACAATTACGATGGCAATTGTTTGCGGTTTTCATTCTTTACGTGTTTGTGGGCAATTTGTAGGCGTAATTTTATGTGTGATTTTTTTTTTTTCAAATGCAGTCATGCCATTTGTGAGGTTTGTTTTCTGTGTGTCTTTTATTTTTAATTTGATTAAAGAATTCTCTTCATTTAATGTTCAGCATTTTATTATGTCACATCGTAATGACAGAACGACCAGCACTGTGTTTGTTGTACATAGACTATGCGATTTTGTTGTTAATTTTTTGTTGTTGTTAATTTGGCCTATTAAAAAAACACAGCTTAAATTTTTATTAACGGTTTTAAGTAAATTACATTTTTTGGGTCTCTTTACAGGTACGTACACTACAAACATGCTTGTGGCGCTGATGTCTTTTTGGGTGCTCCATTCAGTGTTTATTCCTCGGTTAGCGGTGACAAGTGGTCTGTGAAAACGTTTGGCACAATGACAAATTGTTGTAAGTGTGCTTTTTTCTATCTCATTTTCATTTACAATATTTATGCAAGAACAGTTAAATGTGATAATGTAAGTTATGAAGTCTGCCACAAAAAAAAAAACAGTGATTAATAAAACTAATTAACCGATTATTAAATGTACAAGTGGTATTTCCCATTCCCTTTCTATACAACGCTGAGGATAGTGGATGTGAGTCATGTGGGAATAATTAAAAATGTGGTCAAAGCTCCGGGAAATAATAATAATGAGACATACCAGCACTTCAACAAGTGATGTTTCTGAAATTGTCTCCCTAGGGGGAGTTACCCAAAATACACCGGGTAACAAATTTTAAATGATACCGAGTGATTTGTAAGTTCTTTTGTTGTAGCAAAAGTATTTCATACTTAAATTCAAGACAGTGATGGGAAATGAACTAAGGCGTATATTACAAATGGTAGATCTACTGGTAGTCGGTATGTCGGCTGTGAAAGTGAAATTACTGAATACTGTACAAAAAATATACTGAATTTAAAAAGAAACTCCTCAACAAATTAAAATTTGAATTTATGTATGTTGCAATATTTATTTTTTTTTAATTTTAAAACAAACGAAACCATCACAAAACAAAAACCGGATTTAAAATTCAGTCTTTAAAAGATTTATCTTAATGTTGTGAACATATTTTTGGAGTTTTTGAAAACCGTAGAAAAGTTCCACTTATGGAGACGTTGAGTTATGGAATTACTTATAATATTGTTAAAGGGGTATTTATCTCTTTTACTGCCACTAGAAGTGCCTCAACTTAAAGGAAGTTCGACTTATGGAAGTTTCACGGTATCGTTTGAATTCTATTTTGTTGTTAATCAACACTCACGTATTTCATGAAGAGATGAATTTTTCCTGACTCCTGGACAAGAGAAAAAAACTGAACAATTCCGGCGAATTCAGGGCAATTGGCAGCCTAACTGGAACTGAAGGCCAGTCTAATATAACTTGACGTTGCTGGTTATCCAGATTCCCTGATTGAAAATTTGAAGTATTTTGTTTGGCAATTTGTGTTCCATTTCCGTTCCAACAATAAAATGTTTGACTTTAAATGTTGCCCACCTTTAACTTTTCCATTCATTACAATTTCGAAATATTCCAAATCATTTCCCCGTAAGAACATGCCCATCACTCACCACACTCTGTCCAATAGTAAAATTATAAATTAATTTTTAGTATTTGACAAGTTTTGACTGTTCCATGATTAACGAACTAACCTTTGTTTTGTGGATGTTCTGTCTTTGAAAACTTTTGCTTTTTTTTCTGCTTGTTTCTATGTGATTGTGTGCGTTTAATTATCCATAAATGGTTCTTGGCATTAACTCTAAACTTTAGTCATAAGCGTTTAACATGTGTACAGACAGGTGAGTGAATACAAAACTTACTGTCGGATTCTTCTTGCAGCCGCTCATTGGTTTGGTGCGCACTGTCTTCAGCTCAGCGAATATGATGTGGTGCCGCTGCTGACGGTGTTGGAGATGGCGATCATTTTGTTTGCACTTTCCTGTAGCTGTCTATGAGACGAGATGTATACTGTCAAAGTCAAGGTCATGACCATAGTAAACTGTTTGCCAATTTGTCTTTAGCCATATTTAGTTGGCTTCGCAAAAAAGTCGTTTGTTTGTAATTAATTTTGGGATTTTTTGTTCTCTCTTCTTCATATTTTAACTTTATCCATACGTTGTTTGGATAAATATGTTCAGACACATACTGAACAAAGTACATATTCGGGTGGTTTAACTTAATCATGGTGAATAGTTAAGAGACATTTAAATGTATTGTTTATTCTTTCAAATTAATTATTAACATATTTGCGAATAGTAAACATTTCTATTAAATATGTAAATTGAATTATGATCTGTAGTATGTGTGAGGGATGTGGTTAAACAAAATTTTAAAATTAAAAAAAAAATAATGATTTTTTGCCTTCTCGGCAAAAATACAACTTCTAAAGAATAATTAGCTAAATCAACGAGCTTAATAATCTTTGGCAGTAGAGAAATCCCCAATGTATGAATTTAATCGGTAGAAAAGTTTAGTGAAATTTAAACCAAAAAAATCGGACAATGTTGACCACAAGTGGCCGGCAAAATTGTACGTATAGAGAAGACTGTGCACAATGTCATTTGTAGGCTCACTAACCAGAACCAAACCTTTGAATGTATTAAATTCAGATGATATTTGATATTAGGAGAATGGAAAGGAAATCATTTTATCAGCGTAACTTATACAAACTTTCATAACTCGAACCACCATTATCCCGTAAAAAAGTTCGACTCATGGAGACTTTACTTATAATATTGTTAGAGGAATTTATCTCTTTAACTGCCACTAGAAGTACTTCGACTTAAAGAAAATTCGAGTTATGGAAGTGCGAGTTATTAAAAGTTAATGAGGAACAAATGATGAATTCGTAAACAAAATACAAATAAGCGATAGTCGTGATAGGGGCTCGTAGAGGATCCAACTGTTTTAACTCCCTTCAACATCGCCGGGTCGTGGGATGTTTTTCGCCGTTCTATAGATATTTTAACGGTATCTTTTCGCACCATATATGTCGTCTGTTCCATGATGTTAGGACTTTCAGGCGGAGGTACGCGGCTATCCAGTAACTAGCATCAATTCATTTGCTAATGGCCGTCGACGTCCTATACACAAAAATCCCTTTTCAATCGCACTTTTCTTATGTGGAATTCTCATTCAGTAAGTGCCTTTCCTGCATGCTGTGGTATTTCAAAATTCAGGACAAATGTCAACAAACACTATGTCAAAAAAATAGTCTGAACCTGAGCACGATCGACCAAATTAGCGACCTTAATCGTTGTGAGTGTTATTATAAAAATAACTATTAATCCCTCACCCCCTCACATCATCATTAATAGAAATCATAAATTATTTACTTTTTTTTTTGTAATATTACTCAAAAATCAATCATTACCATTGAAGAAAACTGTAAAAATATAGAGTAGGGTGGAGTGAAATTCAAAAAAAAAAAAGTTAACCTCGGAAAGAGATGTAGTCTGGGGTCCTAATGAGGGGGAAAATAAAGAAAAAAATTTTAAAAAAATTTTAGGGGTCGCGCCACTCCCTCGAAATTTGGAAATTATCGCTATTTTGGCGTTGATTTTAGAAAAATCCTAAAAAGTTTTATGTCAATAAATGTTTGCAATAGCGTAAACAATGAAATAAGGGCATGAAAAAATTAAAAAAAAAATCAAAAATTTCAAAAAGTAAAATAAGTCAAATCGTCCCTTCTTCAGAAAATTGACTGAACAATGAAATCGCCACCAAAGCTAAAAAAATTAGTCGATTATCCTCATATTTGCCTCAAATACTTTTGTTTGGGCACTGAACAAGCTCAAATTTCGAATAAGTTAAGTCGTTAATTTTTAGGATTTTTCTAAAATCAACGCCAAAATAGCGATAATTTCCAAATTTCGAGGGAGTGGCGCGACCCCTAAAAATTTTTTAAAAATGTTTTCTTTATTTTCCCCCTCATTAGGACCCCAGACTACATCTCTTTCCGAGGTGAACTTTTTCAAATTAAAAAAAAGCATGTTTTCACTCCACCCTAATATAGAGTCCTTCCGGGGGAAAAAAATAGTCCAACGCTTTTAATGCCAAAATATTAAAAATTTAAATTAACAAAGATATAGGAAATTCAATTGTATCGCAACCGCCACACGACTTTTTGCTTGACCACAAAACAAAAACCCCCTCTCCTATAAAATTTAATTTTTGACACTTACGTCTTTGTTGCGGTTAATCGATCGAAGAAACTAGCATATTTGCTATGTTTAGTTTCACAAAAGTGCAGATTTTTTTTGAGACCAGTAAAAGGGTGTAATGAAATTCAGTGCACATTTTTAAAAAAAAGAATTGTAGATGCACTTTCGATACTGAATTTTAAATTCGATATTGAGTTGAGTTCTGCGTTGAAGGTTTTTATCTACTAACTATTAATGAAAATATTGGTGATGACCGAAATTTTATCAAGCAGGGCGATTGTCTAAAGACAGCAACGCTGTACTGGACGTAGTAAAATTAATATGTAGCGGGGAATATTAGCATAATTATGTTAATGCATTTATATCATACATTTTTCAAAATTTTCATTTAAACAAAAAAAAGTCGACAACAAAAAGTCGAATTTCTCGACTTTTTCGTAATCAAAAGTCGACTATTTTTTTTTTTTTAAGGAAAAAATCGATTAATCCCCTTTTCGTGAGTCGTCTTACACATATCACCCTGGTTTCAACAAAAAGTCGTTCACGGATTTTTAAGACAATGCAAGAACAACTGAATTCTTGTACAATCACTAATTGTACAATTTAATATGTGCAGAATTGACTTTTTTTTTAGCATTCTAAGACGCTAATACGTATATATTTTAATGACTAGAGCAGTACTGATAAGCTTTAATCGATTTCGAGTTCCAACGATGAGTGGACAGTCAAATGTTGTAGTCTCATAATCATTTATCATATACTCGTGCAGATGCAGTTGAATGTCAACGTTAGTGTCAGATTTCGTTTGCCGTTTCGCGTTAGTACACAGAAAAAAAATAACACCCCAAAAATTCAATTAATATGTTGCTCAAGTTTTAAAATCAGTGTCAATTAACTTTTAATTGAATCAATTAAATGTTTGCTTGAATCTGCAACCAAAACCAGTTTGATGTTTTTTTTTTCTTTTTTATGGTTTTTCTCGACTACAACGATCTCCGCAAAGAACACAAGAGAATAAAAAAATAAAAAGAGAATAATAAAAAAAATTAGTTATTACGCTCTTTTTTTGAAAGTGTTGTCAATACTGTGGATGCAAACCTCTTAAACATTTAAAAAAAAAGGAGCTTTTCTGATACAAAATTAGTATTCACATCATAAAAAGTGCAAAAAAATATAATTTGAAGGAATCAATGTAACAACAAATTAATTTTAATAACTTTATTCCGAAATAATAATTTGAATTTTATATTACATATTGTCGGTGCACTGACGATAACTTCTATATCTAATTCTAGTTTGTATATATATAAAATATATTAATGATCAACGCAAGAATATAAGACGATATAACAATTTCCGTCTGCCTATGGAAAGCACGCTACAGTACATAATATTGAAGCTAGCCGGCTAATATTTTCCACAAATATGTCTTGTCGCTCTGCAAGCCACATTTTTTGCACGATGTGATTTCTAGAGCGCAGGGACCTGAAATCGGGAAGGTCCTTTGTATGGGGGCTATATCAAAACATTGACCGATATGGCCGTTATTCAACCCTAAATAGCCTTTGTCCAAAAAACAATTTCAAACCAAGTTTTAGCAACCTACGTTGATCCGATGGTACCGAATTTTACGCAAAACTCCCCAAAAACAGTGATTTTTACAGAAGTGGTTTTAGTCCTTGTGAGGAGAACATTTTTATTTCTCAATCGATTGTTCAATAATTGTTCCTGGTTCTGTAAAAAAAAACGACAATTTAATTCGGGAGGCTACATTGGCATCACTGTCCGGTTGATAGCTAAATGAATATTCTAACGTTCCTTGTATTACATGCATATGAACAATAACAATGAGTGACACGCTAAGGGGGGGCGACACACAAGCAAAAGGCAGAGAGAGTGCATGTTTTTTTTTTGTTGCATTAAAGCAGGCTCGGAATTGTCATTTTTTCAGCAATAATTTTTTTTTTTGCACCATTCAGCTATCGACGCAAACTCATTTAGTCTTTTTTATATTTCAAGAAGAACACATCGGTGGGTAACACGTGTGAAGTGATAGTGTAAAAAAGGAAATAAATAAGATTTAATCCATATTGATTGTGAAGTGCTTTAATCATAGAAAGGTAAAAACATGAACGTTAATTGTTATGTTTGTAAAGAAAAATTTTATTGCATCAGCCTTTACATGCTTCATTTACGGAGCCACACAACGCTAAGGAATGTACACTTGCACAATGTGCTGAAATGGAAGAAGAAATTTGTACAATTTTCCCAACAGAAAAAATTGTAAGTATTTCAAAGTCGTTTATGAGCAAGCCTCGATAACAAAATCGCAACGCTTCCTCAAAAGTAACTATTTCATAAGTAATTCTTTTAAACGTTTACATTTTCATATTTTCCAAAACAGGAGTTCTATAAAGGCAAAAGAGGGAAGATATATAATAAATTGGCCAACCTAAAACGAGTTCAAAAATCCATTTTAAACATGTCAATTCCTCCTAAGGAAAACCCTGAAGTTGAATATGGTAAGTTATTTAAAATAAGTTTTTACATTCATTTAATTCAAAAATGATGTCTTTTCCCCTTCATTAGTTCCAGAAGAAATTTGTTTAAATGCGATCAAACTGCTACGAACGGGATCGATGACAACTGAGGAAATTGATGTTTATTGGACTCAATGTGCTCAGCACAGATTTAGACAAGAATTCTTGCAATTGTGGCCAGAATACGAACAACCTTCAGGCATACATTTGGTAAGTGTTAAATTGTTTGAACATGTAGGCATTTTATAATAATCAGTGTCTCCAGTGTTTCAGATTGAAATTGATTTTAATTTAAAATTCCTTATGGCGAAAGATTTTAAGAGCAGATGGTCATTTTTCGAATCAAAAATAATGACTTACTTGTTGAAAATGAATTCGAATTACATTTTAAAAAAGTTTAGCGTACCTGGCATATCTTTGAATCAAGGTAATTTTTTCATAATTGTTCAATCTTGATCAATATACTAAAATTTGTTTCTTTTTCTATAGAATCCAAAACATCCATCACTTTAATTTTTTAAGCTATTATTAGAGCACCATCGTAATATATGTTTATTAGACTGAATATTATAAGTTTGCTACTCATGTAAGTGTCTCAACCCAATGTTCCTTTAAATGACTGAATATTCTAAGCTATTCATATTTTATGTTCCTGCTAGTATAGCATTCAATTTTATTTATTGAAGTTTTACTGTTTTGTTATAAATAAATAAAAAAAAAAAAAAAAACAAAATTACAAGTTGTTTAGATACCTTTTTTGATAGGCAACGACATCAAGTAAACATTTAATTGAATCAATTAAAAATTTAATTGAGATAAACTGCAAAATTTCAATTAAGAGTTAATTGTTTCAATTAATATATTAATTGAAAATATTCAAAAATATCAATTAAATGTTCAATTGAAACAATTAATCGTTTATTTAAATTTTTAGCCAAAATCAAACAATCCGTTAATTGAATCAATTAACATTTTAATTGAAAAAGTGTAAAAAAATCAATTACTTTTTACTCAAATTTGCAAATAGTTTATTTGAAAACGTTTCAATTAACCGTCTAGCATTTTTGTAATTGAATATGCAATTTTGTTGTTCGGAGGAAGTTTGAATAAAAAAGTAATTGAAAGTGCAGATTTCTTAATTGATTTCGTTTTTCTTTTTTTTCTGTGTATGTATTTTGGCTCATTGTGATTAATTATACTCTGCCAGTCCCAGTACATTGCCCCGAAATTGGATTTGCCTTTAAGCCATTGTAAAAACAATATATTAAATTAGAAAAACAAATAGTTGGCGAGTTGATGAGCTGCTACTTAAATTTATAGGATTTGCAATTAATTTAAATTAAATATAAAAAACAAATAGATTTTGGATTTCTGCTAAATTAAATAGCGTTAATTTGTTTATCACTGACCAACCAAGCAACCTTACAATTTAAATAATATTTTTTTTTTTTTATTAATTATATAAACATTGAAAGTACTTGTGTCGACATCGGACATACGAAAGTGTGTATGTATGTTTCTTGAGTAATTAACAATTGTTGAGATGGCCATAAAACCAGCAGCAACAACAACAACAGAATTGATGTACGTATTCAACGTTTAACACGTGGTTAATTTCTTTAAGTCATGTCATGTAAATTTGTAATTAACTATTTTTAGATTATTAACAATAATGTTTTTTTTCCCTTATCATTTCATACGTTTTCTTGTTGGAAATCTTTTAGCTACTTATGACAACAACAACAGAGCGACAAAAAAAAAAACAACGACAACATACGCTTTGTAGTAGACAGACACTTACTAGTAATGGCCGACACAGACTGAATGACTGACTGGGCTGTCAGAGAGTTCCAACTGTCTGTCGTACAATGTCAAAAGACAACAAAATTCGAAGGTCGTAACACTTGGACACATTTTTACTGCTTGATCATGCTGTTGTTCATCCCTATCGAATGCGATGTACCCGACCGTACGGCCAACCGATGATGTATGACTCGACTGCGCTGTATTTATGTATTTTTAAAGTTTTTCGTCATATTCATGTGTTCGACGTTCATCCATAATCCATACCTTAGAAGACAACAATTAGTTAAACATCATTAACTTGTCGAATGTTGTTGTTGTTTTTACCAAGGGGAAAAATCATACAAATCACATTCATAATAATAATAAATTTTCCATTAATGATATTCAGTGTGTACATAATTATACTTTTTTTTTTGTGTGTTTTGTTCATATGAATTCTGTTTCGGTTGTAAAAGGGGCGTATTTGATAAAAAAAAAAATAAACAATCTTTCGATTGCAATTATTTGCTAGTGAATTGTGAAAATCTAAAATTATTTATTCGTTAACCCTTAGACTTTGATGTCACCACATGGTCTTGAGAAGCAAACACAGTCATCAAGTGATACTCTGTGTTTACAGGAGATAATGGTGAGTTGAGAGAGACAAGAATGCTGATAGGTGGTGTGTGTGTGTGTGACTATTCGTCAACCAGCCAGGTTTGTATCCTGGTAAAAACATTTTGTCAGCTTCCTTTTTCCATCTCTTAAATTCCGTCGACTTTACGGGAGAGAGAGTAATATGTGTTCATTTCCGTTGGGCTGTTGATATTTATCTAGATTTTAATGTTGTTTATTGTCATCTCATTGTTCATTGTTTATTGGCCTATAATGTGCACGTTCTCGCTACGTCATGAGGCTTTGCCCCCTTGGAAGTTTATGGGCGGATCTGAATAGCAGCAATGAGCTCGGTTATAAACAATAACAAAATGTCTACATAGATGAACCGATCGGAAGACCGGAGTGGTGAGAAATCCATGTCCTCGACATGTATATAACATTCCAAAACAGATGCCTGAATTTTTGCGGATCAGTACCACTTTTCATAAAACTCTAACATAATATTTTCATACAATGTCTCATCGTCTCACAATTTATAGCAACCAGGTACTGGGACCATAGTCTCTACCTCTTGAATTTATTTCCATAAAGCACGCCTCGAACCCAGACCCTTGTGCAATGGGCCACTCGAACCCCCAAACTTGTAAAACCTCTAAAGGAGTGGCTCGTGGGTTCGAGGGTTAAATCGCTGGGCAACCCTTGCAATGCCGGTTAGATAAGGCTAATCAGCAGTAAACTGAAGAGGGATTCTTTTTTCGAATGTATATTAACATTTGATTGCTTTCTATGTAACTAATAGCTCATTTGCGAACCAGTAACTGTCACCAGAATGATAAAGCGAAGGAAAATCTATGTGAACGAAAAAAAAACGTAACCTTATTCTTCAGTCATCTAAGCTAACGAAAAAATTAAACGTACTCAGTTTTGTGTTTTTGTTTTCATTTGATAAACAAAAACTATTTAACATTTGGGGTCGTTTCTTGATGACTGAACACCAATATCGATTTTCCTACTATATCGTATTTCAACCTGAATTCCAACCTCCATTATTTGACGTACGTCTACTGGGCTAGGCTTGCGAAATCTCTCGCTGACTCTCTCATTTCAGTTTTGATTTTCTCTGACACCACCCTACGGGAAATGCAGAGTCACTTAAACTGAATGCACCGATCCGTGGACGGATCACAGAACTGGTTCCGTATGGATAGAACGCTGCCAATTATTTTAAATATTTATTGAGATAAATCCGAACGCAACATAAGATCAAGTTTTCCAAACGATCAGACTAATTGTTCAATTGAATTGAGGTGCCCCCCCCCTCCCCCTTCTTTTGTTACAAAGTCGGTTTCAAGAAAAGCGAGAAGGTAATTAACACAGCTATTTCTCATAATTAACGTCACAAATAATATTTTTTATATTCGCTAATGATCGCTGCATACATTTTAAGAAATGCCATACATTTTAATTCTTTTACATATAAATGTCGTTTATTGCAAATGCGGTGGCTAACTCGATTTGACACATTTGACGCCATTTAAAGTATTCTTGGGTTCTATGATGGGTACAACTGAGACGTATTCTGTGAGACGTATACGGTACGTGTCCTTTTTCACCAGTGCCGCTAACATGGTATCTGAGCATTGCCAACTGACTCCCCACAATGACAAAGTCGTGTAAAAGTTACCAGTTCTTCTCATATATTTGGGTCGGTACAGGGACCGGTCCCTATCCATGAGGTACCTATCACGTGACTAGTTCTGTACCGGTCCAATAACCCGTAGGGTATAGATGAAGTTTGCAAAAACCATATACCATAAAAACCATTTTTAAATTCTATTGTTTTCTAGCATGATCTCCCGCGAGGCAGCTTAATGTATTATATGATATGAAAAAGCAACGAAAATCTTTCCACTAAGAGTACAGATATCTGAAATGTCCACTTAAATGAAATGCACTTAACAATACGATTGTCAAAGAAAAGTATATTTGCTTCAAAATTAACTGGTAGCAAGGTACTTGAAAAATACTGTAGCTCCCCGGGGTTCGCAGCATCTCAAGAACATGTGAGATGTAGCATAGGCGCAGGGAATCGTGGCCATCAGTCTGCTCCAAAAAGTATAATTAGAAAATAGTTCAACCCGTAAATATTGTTTGTTTACATTACTCTTATCATTGTTTTCGCTGATGACAGTGGCGTTTTATGTGACAAAATACGGCTGTATGAAAAATACCCCAAAATGCAAAATGTCCCAAAAAAAATATTAAGAATGCCCCAAATAAATAATTCCCCAAAATAAATTAAAAATCTTCCCAAGAGTCCAATATGAAAATGTCCCCAATAATTCTGAAAAATCCCCCAAACAATTTATGGAAAATTATCCAATCCCCCAAATATTATGAAAAAAAACCAAAATCAACAATTTTGGAAAAACTATATATTTTAACAAAAAAAAAACAAAATTGTGAGAAAAATAGTAATTATACTTATTATTATTTATAATTACATTTATACATTAATAGTAATTATATGAATTTTGCTTTTACACATAAAGTGTCAAAATATCTTTAAAGTCTTTTCAGCAATATGGACATTTAATTGTATCCATATGGGCTGCAATGGGTCCGTAAACAATGGCCCCTATGAAAAATACCCCCAATTCAAAAAAGAAGAATCGCCCCAAATATGGGGTGATTTGTCCATATGCAATATCATCCCAAATAAAAAACAACCCCAAATGTACGTATTGTTTGTGGTCCATGTAACATTTGGGCTCGATTTTTAATTTTTCAATTGGGAATATTTCTAAAATGTTATAATTAGGGTCGTAACCCCAACATATTATAAAAAATACCCAAAATCAAAAAATTGGGAATTTTTTTTATTTAAAACGAAAAATTTAATTTTTTAAGAGGGACATTTTTCAAGAGCCCTAAAATACCGGAGAATTTCTCGGAGAATTTGCAATTATTTTTGAAGTTGTTGCCCTGGCAACATTTGCACTCACTCACAAAACGTAAGGCCATGCGACCATCAAGAGATAGTGGATCGTTTTCTATGCGATAGTGAGTGCCTGACTGACGGATTTTACAACATTACGACTATCATTATATTTTTCAATATATGTTCGATCAATATTTCTTGTTGTTAGAAATGTACTGACAAAATACAAAATATTGTAGTGACAAAATTGTTCTAATTTATGGTACGAATGTGTTTTCATGAACCTTTAAACATGATCAAATTCAGTACAGTTTCGCACAATTTCTGGAAACATCATATCTTAACACTTATGTTTTATTTGAAACAGCCCAAAATCCATTCTCAGTAGCATTTTTATGATGACTCGTCCAAAAGGAAAATACAATTTTGAAACAATAACGTTCCTAATGACTTTTTGCCGCCCCAGTCGTCGGATAGATACAATTAAACAGTGAATAGGAACATAATTCATAGTTCGGTGGATTGTGAAATGTTATTGACACCGTTTACAAATGTTATCGCCGAGACAATGTGCCACATCATAATGGAGTGATCAAACATGTTTACAGTTTCCGTTTCCTGTTGTTTAATTTGATGTGTACACAAATTACTCAAAGCTGTATTTTTACACGCGTATAAACAAAACGTTGGCTAAAAAAAAACAGACAAACGCAGATTAAACACTGACGGATATCGATCAAATGTATTTCGGTACATCAAGCACACACCTCCATATACAGACATTCATACCTTAATGAATTATATTTAATATTTAGATCATTTGTTTAATTATTTGACCGAAAGCATTTCATGTCAAGGCTTTGTTGAAACAACAAAATCAAACAAAATACAACAAAAATTTTGGCATGAACAAGGCAAGATCTTCTAACGAGGGACTTGACATAATTTTGTTGGCAATACTCTGTTATGTATGTAGGAGTTAGTGCAATTTGTTGGTTCGTGTCTTGTTAATCGGTGTTCTAAATTACGATAATTTAAAGCTTTTAAACATAGTAATTAATAGATATGGATTAACTGTTAAGTAGCAAGCGATTATGTTTATTTTGGCGAAGATTGTTTATGTTAGTTTTTTTTCTTCAAAAGCAATTGTTCTTTCGAGGGATCATCTAAACCGGAAGTGTCTTGTCTTGGGTTGTTCGTCACCTACTGTTAAAAGTCTGGCCCAAAGCCTTTGTAGGGAATCAAATTCACAACCCCCACGCTGATAGGCAAGCACGCTACCAACTCGTCTACCGGGGCGCTTACCCACATTACTTACTTACTTGTTTCCCTTGACATTCCATGAAGCAACAAATGGTCTCTGGGGACTATGAACTCGACAGCCTCCGAACGCTAATGCTCATGCTTTTTCTAGAGAAGTTTTTTACATGATGTATAGAATAATCTCTCAAAGGCCCCATAATACCAAGCAATGCCCAGGGCACGTTCTCGCAACTGTCAATTGCAGTTGTTCTTTCTCAAGTACAAATAAATCATTTATTATTAATTTAATGTAAATCTGAGCCCTCGCTTCAAACTGTTCCAAATGTTTCTTCACATTGTCTACAAAAAAATGTTTAAGTTGAAAAGTATCCTTTAAAATATCTGAAATTTCATTCAAAAGCTATCATTTCTAAAACACTGTGTCAAGGTAAACAAAAATAAGCTCGACTGTAAAGAACTTCCAAAAATTAAACAATAACTTATGCAGTTAACAAATACATGAATACAAAACACACACTCGCACACACATAACCACATACAACTTGGACAAATCGTAAATGTCAGCCTCTAAACGCAGAACATTTAATTAAAATTGCTAATGAATTTCTTAAGAAAGTTAAGCTGATGGCGAAGCCGTCGAGCAGATTGTACTTTAACTGAAAAGTAATAATAACAAGAACAGCCAGAAATGGAGCGAAATAAATGAAAAGAAAAGAAAAAAAAAATGGAATAATTTCAAATCGACAGAACTTTTGCAGAAAACGACGCCAACAAAAGCTAAAATCAATCAATTAAATTGGCACTAAACAAAAAGACAAAAGACCAAAGAAAAAAGTACGAAATAAAACAATTCGCATACACACACACACACACAAACACTTTGACAGACTGAGCAGAAAAACAGCTGCAAAAGCGCTTACAACAAACTGTTTGATGTGCTGTCTTTAACTCGTTTCAGCCAAAACAAAATCGTTCTTTCTTTTGGCCCAAACCGAAGAAAAGAACAGCGCACATTTCCACATGATGGTGATGATGGTGGTGGTGATGGTGATGATGACGTTGAAGACGAAGACGAACAGAAATCACAATTCTTGACTTGGGCTTATACAATAAACATCAGCGGATTTGCAGTGCCAGCGTTTCTTTCCACACGTACACGGAATAACAACAAACAGCCCCACCAACAACATCACATCACATTTTGAAATGTACTGCTTGCTCCAGCCCGTCCGTCGGTGTTCGCATTGACGACGAGTATGGAGTATGTGCCCCAACTCAACTTGAACTGAAAGAGTTCATTGCCTTCTACACCTTCAACTTTTGTTTGCAAAAAAAAAAGAAAAGAAATAACCACAAAACGACAGAGATCGGAAAAAGAACACATTCATCTGCTAACGCTGCTTAATTTTACACAGCCGTAAAAGAAAACACCACCACCATCAGCAACAACAACAACAACAACAGCACCAGCAACAAAACAGCTGAAGACTAAAGAACAGAACAGTTCCGAACAGAACGAAATCTCAAGTCAAACGTACAAATGTACTTTGGAAACTTTTGCCGTTGATATTATTTGAAACTCCTTCAACTTATTGCTGTGGCACAGCCGCATTGCACAGTGGTTTTGTCATGTTAAATTTTTTTGGTTTATAAAATAATTTTGCCTCTCTGGTCGTCAGAGGCTCTGAGTCTCACGATAATTTGAAAATAAGGTTTCAGCAGAACTTTCTTACATAAGTTGGATCTACAGACTGTTGTTGGTCTTGAACTGTACATTTGCCTATACCATGGATACAATTATTCGATAGACTTTAGATGGATGTCGTTGGAAAATAAATAAATGTCTTTCTCCATTTATCGTTTATAAGAGTCTCCATTATTTTCACATATTCATTGCCAAATAAAAGTAACTTATTACTATTTTTAGTGTAAGAAAGGGTTCTCCAACAAGAGGTGTTATTTTGAATTCCACAAATGATAGCTGATATTTTCTCAAATTCTCACTCCTTCAATACCCATGCCAAAATATTTAAGTTTATATCAGCCGACTAAAATGTGTTGTAGTAGTTATTGTCCCTTTGGATTGATTTCCGTGACTGAAAGCTTTTACAATTCCACGTTTTCAGCTCAGTGTTGGTCGTCCTTCCGAATTTTATATACCGCACCTTTGAGGACCATATCGTAATCCTAAGCTGTGCCTGCAGTTCAATAAACAAAAGCATAATTTTTCAAAAATACGCTGGCTCCAAGTCACTGTGCAGCGGCGTCGACAACTAGCGACAGAAAGAATTCATCCCGACACTATTTCAAGTTGTACGAAATGAAATAAAAAGAAGAACGTTTTTGTGTTTTTCTTCAGTTTTGTTGTAGTTGTTTCTTTTTTGTGCTTTGATTTTAACAATCCATCTTAAAATGTCTTCGTTTGGTTGTTTGCCGGGTTCTTACACCATTCCATCGATATTGTATTTTGTATATCTGCTGTTTTTCAAAGTGTATGTGTGTGTATGTAGTTGTATAAAAGTGGCAATACGTTTTGGCCATTTCCTTTCATTGCCATCATCATCTAAATCTTCACGGTTTTCTTCCAGCTGAAGTTCAAAACTGATTTCTTCTTCTTCTTCTGTAGATACGTACGAACCTTTTGCATACGAACGAACGAGTGCATACTTTGTTCGAGTAGTTTTTGTCTGCCAGTCTGCCAGTTTGCATCTTCCAGTGCATATTCCTTCGATCCGGTCTCCATTTGTAAGTGTCTGTCTCGGTGCCTGTCCCGCTTTCCGTCTGTCCCTTTGTGTTGGAGTATTTCCTAAGAACATTTGTTTTTCCTTTACGTATTTACATTTAGCATTAGGGCCGCTTTTTGTCCAAACTCCTCTAAATGTACCTTGGAACCTTATTTTTTTTGCGCATTGCTGCCGTTGCAGAGCATTAGCAGACAAGACAAAAAGCTGAAAACATCGTCTTTGGGATGGATGTTCATGGTGGTGGTGGTGGTGATGGTGGTCGCCGAAGGTAGACGCAATAAAAGAACGGAGCTGAACAAAAATCATTAAATTTATTTTGGTTCATTTAAATCACTTCCGTAAACAACAATTTTGAACATTAACTTTAACGATTCTCGAAACAATGTAATTTTTATGTACGGCTGAGTATCCAAACAACCAACCAACCCAACAACAGCGACAACAACAAAAGGTTGTTAAAGGTTTTAGAACCCTTTCAAACGATTCAATTGCATTTGTTTCCCTCCATTAGTTAAATGTTCGTTGTTTTTTTTGTTTTAATGGATGAATGCGATGGCTCTTTCTTTGTCAGTCTTTTATTAGCCGATTCTATGAATTCTTTTAAAAGTCGTGTGATTTTCTTTTATGTCATGTGAAACTTTGTCTATAGAATTCGTAGATAAACGAAATCCCAGATACTTTGGTGTCACCGTTAGATATTCTGTCTGTAAGTAATTACTGTTTAAAGTGAACCCACTCCAGAATTTATCGAAATCAGTCAGCTGCATGGATAGGTCCAAACAATCTCGTACACTCTTTATCTCCGTCGACCATCACTGTACAAACATACATTATTTTCGTCTAACTCCTTTTTATGGTTCTGCGCCAAGTATTTTTTGGGTCTTCCTCGTTGCCTACGTCCTTGTGAATTATTTGTATTTTGTATTTATTAATTACAATGCAAAGTAGATTTATATTATAATTTTGGGACCGAGGGTAAACCGGGTGACACAGACCAAATTAATAAAGTTTTAAACATTTTGAGAACTGATGTTGCCAAATTTGGACCCTTCTAGCTCATCTCTGTGTAGATCGATCGAACACACTTCGTCGGGGTCGGTGTAAAATTTCAATCAGATCGGTTAAGTCAAGTCCAAATTCCAGATTTTTTCTTTTCGAATTCCCACGCTAAGCGTAAGCTTATTATGTACAAATTCGTAAAGATGAACCTGATGAAAAGTGGCGATTAGTTCAGGCAAGTCGTAGTTTTAAAATATTGTTAATTTGTATTGAGCGTTTTTTAAAAAAAAAAAAGTGTAAAAAACCAATTTTCTTATCCTTTTACGTTTTTTTTTATATATTTTGGAAAAAAAAATGTCTTATTTCACAATTTTCTGTGTAACTTTGGATAGAAAAACGATAAATTAGTAAACAATATTGCAAATTAGAGCATACATAATGTGCTTTTAGAAAAAAAAAATCTTTTTTGAGAAATAGAAATTAATAAATATTTAATATGTATTTATATAAAAATTACATGTCAACCGTCCAACCGATTTCAATGAAATTTTGTGGGTGAATATGATTAGTTCCAGATTGAGAGATAGGATACCTTTGGATCCAATGTTTCCAATGGGCATGGGTGTAGAAAGAGGGTTACTGGCTACATTAGATAGACTGGATATATTAGGTGATAATTGGACAAAGGGGAGTGGCATCCCCATATATCAAATTCACCATATCACTGCCGTTATTGGGGCCATTTTTTCTGGATGTTATTGCTGATAGACAATTGGTTCATAGCTATATTAGGTAAACGCTTGACAAAAGAGCGTGGCACCTCCCACTCAACCCATACATAAAATTTACCATATCACTGGCCCTGGAAGCTGTCGTATGCTGTAGCATGATATAATCGGACGAATGGGATTGACACCGTACAACATACGATTGTGACTCACCATATCTGATGAACTGTTAGAGATATGAAAATGGGCTATTGGCTATTGACAAAGAAAAAATATCATGATCCTTAAAATATATATATATATATATATATGTATATGTCCAAATGATGTAGCGACACTCAAGGAATTTTCACAGTGCATTATTGCTGACCGGGAAATTGGCACAGTCTATTTTAAGTAGTGATCGAAGAAAGGAGTGGACGTTTCGTGATTTTGTGTAAAGCTATTGGGAAGGTGTAAATAAAGAAAAAAAGATTTATTTTGAATAATGGGCGACCAATTTTTCATTCCCTAAAAGCCTTAACGGCATTGCGATTACCAACGAACATCATTTCATTTTTTTTTTTAAATACATCAATAAATAAAAGTTAGGTCGAGATTTTAGTTTATATTTTGTGGACAACTTGGGTTCTTTTACAAACACTTTAATAAGTCAAAAACCACCAACATGCCTTGGACAATTGACAAGCTCAAACATTGGTACCAACAAAGGCGGTCACACAAAAAGTAGTCCTAATAAATCGTAATTGACAAAATCGGTTGTTGTTATTCAATACTCAATCCTCAGAAAATTGTATAGTGGCACGTCTCGACAATCTTCTGACCACATGGTAGTAAAACGAAATACTTTCTAATCATAAAGAACGAACAAGGCATGCGAAACTCTGGGACCCTCATGATGTAAGACATGAAGGGCTGATAACACTACTCAACAAAATGAAAAAAATTTCATGTACTCCGGATGCGATAATTTTTCTGTGTAGATAACCTTGACATGAGCTCGAAAAACGCAATAAAAAAATTTTTTTTCGTTTGGTTTTCGTTTTATTTTTTTTTTTTAAATTTTAAAAAATTTTTTTTGGTTAATTTGTTTCGTCCGGCATAACTCGGGAACCACTAGCCCGATTTAATTGAATTAAATTTTAAAAAAATTAAAATTACAATTCCCTTAATCTGTTCATATATTGTTTTCCTATACAAGCAACAGTTTCCAAGTTAAAAATGAATATATAAAGGAAAAAACTTATTTTTTGCCTAAAGATTAAAATTTTTTTTTTTTAAAAAATCCATAAAAAATCCAAAATGAAAAAAAATGTCAAATCTTATTACTTTTACGTAAAGTCACATAACCTATGAGCAAAATGAGACAAAGATCATGAAAATCGATGCACGCGTTTCGCTTTTATTCGCAATTGAGTAAAGGTATGAATTTCAAATATATTCAAATTTCATATATTTTTGTCACCCAACAAATTTTAATTTTTTTTGTAATAAAAAAGAAAAAACCTTACCATAGACAAAGTTGTGCATATGTCGAGCAAATTTTTGAAATTCATACCTTTACTCAATTGCGAATAAAACGAAACGCGTGCATCGATTTTCATGATCTTTGTCTCATTTTGCTAATAGGTTATGTGACTTTACGTAAAAGTAATAAGATTTGAAATTTTTTTTCATTTTGGATTTTTTATGGATTTTTTAAAAAAAAAAAATTTAAATCTTTAGGCAAAAAATAAGTTTTTTCCTTTATATATTCATTTTTAACTTGGAAACTGTTGCTTGTATAGGAAAACAAACGTAAAAGTAATAAGATTTGACATTTTTTTTCATTTTGGATATTTTATGGATTTTTTAAAAAAAAAAAATTTAAATCTTTAGGCAAAAAATAAGTTTTTTCCTTTATATATTCATTTTTAACTTGGAAACTGTTGCTTGTATAGGAAAACAATATATGAACAGATTAAGGGAATTGTAATTTTAAATTTTTTAAAATTTAATTCAATTAAATCGGGCTAGTGGTTCCCAAGTTATGCCGGACGAAACAAATTAACCAAAAAATTTTTTTTAAAATTTAAAAAAAAAAAAATAAAACAAAAACCAAACGAAAAAAACATTTTTTATTGCGTTTTTCGAGCTCATGTCAAGGTTATCTACACAGAAAAAATTATCGCATTCTGAGTACATTTTGACTGTTGACTAGTGTAATCTTTCGAAATGATACAGATTGACTTTAATATGTTCTTGTCTCGATTTCTTTCTCAATCATGTTCAATTAGAATAACACATCTATAGCAACTCATTTTCATATGAGGTTCCAAAAATGTCACTAGTAATTTAATGTTTTTTTTTCTGTTTGATTTCGGAACCCCAACATAATATTTTATTGAATGTTATAGACAATTTCCCCTCGCTCTTATTTCAATTTGTATTACAATTTTATCACCAATAAATCGTGATGTATTTTTATAACCCGACAATAGAAAAAAGAAACACAATCTTTAGATAAACTCAAAACCACCGTAAAAAAAAGAAAAGAATAGAATAACAGAGGAACAAAAGCAATGCGATGAAGTAATTGTTTACAACAATTTCGGCAAAGTATTTTTCCCTCGTCTTATAGTATTTTGTTTTGTGCCGAAAATAATTTCACTAAAAATTATAACGGTATGCATGCAAATAAACTTGGCCAAAACCCTAGCGAAATAGAAAACACGAAACCTCAAACTAAGACACTGCAAAATATGGACATTAGGGTGGCCCCTATTCCACAGAATCGAAAATATTTTGGTTACAATTTTTGGTGGGCACAATATTTTCCAAATACCTACAGTTTTGTATTGACATTTTTATCAAAAATATTTATTTCGTACCGATTAAGGATCATCCTAATGCAGGTTCAGACAAACTAACACATTCGGGCAGAATTGTAGGAAAGTCGATACACACGTACTCGGTGCTGTTGGACTGTTGGTTTAGAATTCGTGATTTCTTTGTTTACAGACATTGCAATAATTTGTCATGCAGTTGCAATTTGGCAGCATTGACAGTGGCAATATTTGCATGATACTCCTCGTGTCTCGTATTTAAGCCATGCATAGTGACGGCCTGGCTATGCATAGCTCACAGTCTCTGTCTCTCTGTCTGTCTGTCTGTGTGTCTCTCTAGCCCATTCGAATTACTCGACAACAACACAGTGTTCATATCACAGTTACCATATCTGTTACCAAACATTAGCAATTGTTATTATTTCTTTTTTTTGTTGTTGTTGTTGTTTTGTTTCGCTGGTTGGTGTTACAGCCATTATAAATACCTTGGTTAGAATTGAGTATGCATAGGTACGAGATTGTTTGCTGCCTTCATTTCTCGACGGTAATTGTGAGTGAGTGAGTTGAGTAGAGTAGAGTTGGAGAATATTGTGAACTACACCCATGAAATCAAATTATTTTGATTGCATACAATTCAAGGTAACACCTATAATTTCCAAGTTCCAACAACAACACGCTATAATTATCAATGATAATCACCGAGAGTAGACAAAAAACCGAACATATTGCGAATTGAATAATATAAAACAGAACATTTAATTTGGAAAGAACGTTAATTGTTTTTAGATGCAGTTTCAAATACAGAACCATATGACATTTTTATATAATTGTTGCAATCAGTCAGCCACAAAAAACACAACAATCGATAAACACTTTAACTCAATTCACACGGATACAACTAATAAGTTAATGTTTCTATTAGGGGTCCCTACTTTTTTTATTCACACACTAAATTTATATTTTATTTTTAAAACAATAAATTCCCAAAAATGTAACCCTTGGTAGGTTAAACCGTGAAAAAAATGTTTTAATAGAGCAAAAAAGACGAGATTATGTAATGTAGCCGAGGTCTACACTCAAAGATTACTTGCTTTTAGTTAACTTGGCGTCTATTATACTACGCTCCCTATTACTTTTCACATAACTGAATGTATGGGATAAATACAATTGAAATTTATACATTGGAGGTAAGTAGTGGCTAGACAGTGTGATGATCTTGGTGGTCACTTGTTGTAGCCACGACGAGAAATTACGCGGCCAGAAACTGTCTCTTGTCATATTCGCATAAAGTCATATTCGCTGGAGTTGTGCGGCATGTGGCACCTTCTGGTTGAAATCACATATTCTCCAAGTAGTATTCTTCAATAGCAGGCAAAAAAAAAAAGTCGGTTATCGTACGACCATAACGCTCCGACTTGACGGTGACAGTCGTTTCCTTGTCGTTTTCGAAGAAGTAAGGTTCAGTCACACCTTCGGACCAACGAGCGCACCAAACAGTGACTTTTTCTGGATGTAATGGCCTCTCTTTAATTACATGGGGATTCTCAGAACCCCAAATTCGACAATTTTGTTTATTAACATAGTCATAGAGTGAGAAAAGTGCTTCATCGCTGAAGAAAATGTTGTTCGAAAAATCGCCGTCCAATGCCTGTTGTTGAAGCACCCATTCCACAAATCCACGACGTTGTGAATGGTCAGCTGGCTTCAGTTGTTGTGTGAGCTGGACTTTATATGGATGTATGTATAGATTCACATGCACAATACGTGCCGTAAGACAGTCCTAATTCCTGAGAACTACGAGGAATCAACACATTCGGGTCATCGGCAACACGTTCACTTACAGCAGCGATATTTTCAGCGAAACGAGCGAAAATGCAATATCTGTAACCGATCCAGTCTCTTCAAATTTTTTCACAATTTTGCCGACCATAATCTCCTCTTAACGCACGATATGTGGCTGTGCCAGAATCACCACTTTTGTAGTAGGTTTTAATAATTTGTACGCGTTGTGTGATAGCTAAGCGATCCATTTTCGTCAATGTCAGACTTGCAACTGAAAACTTAGTTTGACAGATGTGGAATTCCCGGACTATACTTTTGAAACCACGAACTGGATAACCCTATATAAGATGCACTTACGCAGTGTCGGGAATATCCATTTGAAGCATCTCGCAAATATAGTCTTTAGATGGAAAAAAACAGTGGATAATAAAAAGTTGCCGAGTTTAGTTTCTTTATTCCAAAATGTTCACACATAAATAACAAATAAAAAACGTTTATCATGTATTTATGGTGGTAACACCTGTATCTTCTGTTTTCATATTGAACACAAGAAGTTCGAAAAGCAAATCCCCTCAAATCACGCGGCACCAAATTTATAGAAATGAGAATTCCAAAAATTATGCGGATTCAAATGTGATAAGCTGTATCCAACCCACTTAACATTTTGACTAGTTGTATACAAAAAAGAAAATACTGTTTACTGTAATTTCTCAAAGCAAAGTTATTAACCTTTAACTGTGGAGGTGGTGGTAAATTTTACACTTTTTCAGGTCACTAAAGGTTAATGTAATCTCTTTGAAATCTCAATGAAATATAAGGAACTATATTCCACTCATCGGAAGAGTCTAATAGCCTAGACATAAATGGAACAAAGTTAGCAAAGATGAGTTATTTTATTAATTTCAGATTTCTTTCAAATAAATAGAGATTTTTCATCAACAGCATACCAGCAGAAATTAATTTCTTCCTTCTATTCATTTTATATCGATGTAAAAGCCAAACAACAAATTATTGACAAACAATTGTGTAGAAACAGCTGTTTACTAAAAGGCAGAAAAATGTCGTCTGTCATTAGGAAATTTTTAATGCGCACTAACGCTGTCGTATGACTAGACTATAATGATTTCGATGGAATCCGACACGTACGATCTGACAATAATAACAGCATTATATCTTCATCGCCAGTTTGATCGGAATATCAAGATCTTTATTTTTCATTTGCTGGAAATTGTGTGAATTTAAGGAGAAGCAGATATCATCCTGAAGCAAAAAAGAAACAATGGTTCGTCCATGACATCCTCCACTGAATGTAGATGTCCTTCCACGTAGAAAAGTCGTACGGTTATAGTAATTTAATTAATGGTTATAAACAGAATCTTCCATATATAAATTGTATGTACATAAATAACTGCAAGCAGGTACATTAATTTGTGTTTTCCTTTAAAAAAATAAACACAATCATTTGTTTTATATGTAAAACGAGTTCGTATAAGAAACACCACAGCCATTCACTTGTGGCGCCACATGTCACATTATTTTCATTGCATAATTGATAACCTACAGAGCCAATGGTGCCAATGCAGTTTGCAACATTCCTCATTGCAAATAATGTGCAACGTCTTCTACTTCCTTGAGCATGTAATAGATTAGCCATTTGCTATGGAGAACACGCTACAGAATTGTAGTCCTCCATTCTAGCTGTGGGTGGATTTACCTCAAAATTGTAAATAACAATGGCCAACATATTTGGTCATACTTGATTTTATTAAAAATATCAAACACAATCAAAATAATTTTATAAATACAAATGGCTGGCGTTATCTCAAAAAAGTGTCGGACGTTATAGAATCGATAACAGCAATAATTTTAATCATTTGAGCTGCAACTTCTTTTCAAAACCCACTACAGAAATAAGGTTGCAATTCCAGCGGTAAAATGATCATGTTCTTCTCATACAAGTCAGCAAATATAGATTCTAGAGGACCTTCTTTGCAGATGGCAATGTATCTCACCCGGAATATGATAGCACAAATAAAAGAAGGCAACTCCGAAGCTCACACACTTACTTTCTTACTTATTTCCCTTAATAAATATTCCCTGAAGGAACAGGCGGGGAACTTCTCCCGAATCAGTGAGCTGTGTACGATATAATTTGTCTACTGAATAACCGAGACCTACTATTTGAAGCTGGTTCGGAACTAATGCTTTTACTGCTAATGCCTTTCTGTAGAAGTTTTACATGACTTACATGACATTTCTGAGGTGCAAAAACAGACGCTAAAAAAGGTTAACTGTTTCGCCCGGATTTGAACTTGGCTTCTGTTGTGTGGTAGTCGCACACACTACCTAATAATTACAAAGAAATATAAATATAACTGCTTATTTTTCAGAACACTTACTTACTTATTCCCCTAACATTCCATGAAGGAACAGACGTGGAACTTCTCTCAGTGAGCTGTGTACGATATAATTTTGTATATTCACTGACCGGGACCTGCTGTTTAAAGCCGGCTCCGAAGGGCTAGTGCTTTTCTAGAAAAGTTTTACATGGCTTAGATAATGCTCTCTTACTCGTAAAGTCGCCAACATTTACGAGGTGGAAACAGCCGCTGAAAAATGTTTGATGGTCTTACCCAGTTTTGAACTCTGTTTCTTTTGTGTGATAGTCGTTCTTTTCCAGTACTTCCCATAATTCCTACTTAATAATGAATTCGATTGTACATTCTTTTAGAAGACTGGCTACCAAGCCTGCCGAGTGAAGGCAACCCGGAAGGTGTTGATGTGAATCGTATCAATTGGAATTATCGCCATGGGTACACGGAGGGACAAATAGCGTAACATATTGTCCCAAAACATATTTAGCAGGCAACATATATATGTTTAGAATAGGTCCTAAACTTATTATGTTTGTGTTAGCAGTAATGTTCCCAAACAAATATGTGATTGCATATAATCATATTTTAAACATATTCTATTCTCCGTGTATGAGTATACAACATTTATAGAGTATTCCCGTAGTCCGTGTATACCGACAACACTAGTAGGCATTCTCTTCTTCACAACTGTTTGTTTTTTTTTGTGCTTCTTTACAACATTTTTAAGTTTTAGTATGTTATTTATTAAAAACTTATTAAACAGTAGCCAATCATAGGCAAGAAGAACAACAAAATAGCAACATCGCACTATAAAAGCAACATGATAGAGGAATATATACCTTCATTTAATCATCATTCTAAATGGACAGACGGACGGGCGGACGGGCGGACGGACCAAAGGAAATCTACATAGCTGGTCGGCAAAGTTGCCGGCAGCTCGCTGGGCCGCTCGAAAGTATTTGAGTGGCTCTTTCTATGGAGGGCATGGATGGACGGTGCGGTAGGAAGTTTGGTCGTTTGTTTTGAATGGTTATTTAATCATTAAACACATACCAAACACTCAGACACACCGACATAGAACAAGCACACAACTTTTTACAACGTATGCCAGCCAACGTTGCCAACAGTAGCCACCAGTTGCTGGTGCCCGGAGTTTGGCTGCCGTTGCTTCTTTTTCGTTTGAGCCACACAGAAAGAAAGCCTTTCATTATTTGCACGTTTCGTTGTTTGTGCATAAAAAAACCTTCAGTTATTTGTTACAACACCGGCAGCGAAACCAACAACAACAACGGCAACACCATGGGGTCGGACACCTTGAAGTGTTTATTAATTTTTCTTTTAGCCAATTTTTACTTAGCCGGTCTCTAATATGGGCTTGTTTTTCGTTGCAGTTAGTCTTTAGCATTGTAATTGAAATTTATATTGTTGTTGTTGTGGCCTACGTGTTGTTTTTCTTCAAATAGATAACGTCGTTGTTTGAATGTTTTTACGGTTTGTGTTTTTGTCGTTGTTATCAAGGAGGGCTGGCTCCAGTCCCCACCAGCATTTAAGTGTTACCAATGAATTTTTAATCACCACAACACGACTTATAATGTGTGTGTGTATGTGTTTGTGTGTGTAATTACAAAACAACAACTCAATATTTTCAATTTGTCCCTGCGGTAGGAGTAAATTGTATAAAATAAACATGAATAGTTTTACGAGTTTCGACACAGCAACGGAAGTTCTCTAGAGATATCATATCGCGACTTACAAAAAAATCTAAGGTTTTCATTTTCAGGTCTCATTTGTTGCATTCCCAGCTCATACTCGTACCTTGGGTATTGAGGAAATTATCGTTTTTATGTTTTATTTTTATTTAATTAAAAATCCCCGTCAAACGGCTGACCAAGCGACGCCCTTATAAATATGCAGGTCCATACTCGTTAGCAGCGTAACACCTGTAAAGCCACCTGAAGGTTGTATGGATGTGGTGACACCCATCATTTCTCTGACAGATTTCCGTCAATCTATCGGGTAATTTATTGTTTCAATGTTCTGGTATATGTGAAAACATCTATATGCTAATGAAGTTATAAGAAAATCGTAAAATCTTACATCGAAAGGTATTTATGAATTAAATTATCATTGAAAGAACCAAAACATTTCAGTGCGATGAATCAACTTAGGCATTTACTGGCTGTGATCATCGATTTGGTTTTGGAAATTTGAGTTGACGAGCATTGCAGCTAATGCACTGTGGGTCAGCATATGGAAATCATAATTCAAAATATAACAACGTTGCCATATGTCAGTAAAAAGCTTGTTGAATTCGGCCTGGCTGAAAAGCCCCACATAAAAAAGCCTGTTGCCATAAAATGAATTTGTTCATTCGTTACAAATCGTCAATTTATAAAATGGCTTGCGGACATTATTCAATTGTGATTTTCATATATATGTCACATATCGACATATGGAATGCAATTCCAAGCGAATAATCTCTCATTACTGATAAAAATCAATTTTATTGGATATTCAATTTTGAAAATTTGCAACGAACGAACAAATTCGTTTTATGGCAAATCAGGCAGTAAGAATGCCCCAAATGAAGAATTCCACAAAATAAATTAAAAATCACCCCAAAAGCTCAATATGAAAATGTCCCCAAAAATTCTGAAAAATGCCCCAAACAATTTATAAAAAATTACCCAAAGCAAAATCCAAATATTATGAAAAATATCCCAAAAATACAACAATAGTTTTTCGTAATTCGGAAAAAGTGTATTTTTTAACAAAAAAAAATTCAAAAGTTTGAGAAAAATTTTATACATTAATAGTTATTATATGTATGTACTTTGCTTTCAAAATATCTTCAACGTCTCCCCAATTTTTTATGAGATTTTTTTTGACGAATTTTTCATAAAACCGGATCATTGCAGCACTCTGAAAAATGTGTAGTTTTTAAATGTTAGCACCCAAGTAATTCGCGTGTTAGGAGGTTGTGTCAAGTAAAACTTATTTGCTTCTAAACATAGTTTATTTGGCTGCAAATATAACTCATATTGGATTATTATTACGTGTTTGAGCAGAAGTAATAGCGTGTATGAAAAACACTACGCAATAAACTTATTCTAGAAAGTACAACATGACCAATTTACTTGGTCAAAAAAATAAGTACATCGCACGTGTTGTACATTTTGTCAACAAAGTGATCAGTTTTTCTTCAGGGTATCGAATTTTATTTTTAGTATAATCTAAATACTGCAAAATCGAACATTATCTTAATGAGAGATGGGTCGAAAAAAGCATTGCTCCTCAGAAGACAACAGAATGGTTGTAAGTTTAAAAAATGAAGGAGAATCACTTCGTTCGATTGCCAAATCTTTGGCTGGATCAATATGTTGGTGCAAAATGCGCTAAAACCACAAAGGACTGTTGAAAATCGCGGAATACCAAAAATAACCTTACCAACAACAGAAAATCAAATAGTCCATCTCGCAAAACGAGGCCCTTTCAAATCGTCCAGAGTAATTTCTGCCGATATTGGCAATGTAATCTGTGCCCGAACCGTCCGGCGAAGACTACAACATTAGTAAATTTGCTAAAAACCATTGTCTGAAAGGCCCTAAAAAGTAATAACACGGGTTTGGTCTAAAAATACGTTCGCTATCAAGCGACTACGAATTGCGATGTGTTGCTCTTGCCCAGTGAGTTCAGTGTACAAATAAAGATAACACATTTTTCTAGTACTTAATCGTTTACTACATTTGAAAATAACTTGTTATGGATGACTTTTTTTATATCTATTTTTAAATGCATAACATAAAACAGCCCAACAATAAAATCAATATCCACATATTGAAAATGGATATGAACCTCAAAGTAATCACATTAAACCAATCTATTTTACGAATAAAGTGGCTCCTTGCAAGACGCTGGCGAACTTTGTGTTCCTATTGTGCTTGGAATTTGGAATGGGGGAAAACCCGTAAAATCGAAGAACTATACATTCGAAGAGTAATTTCATGCCAGACCCAATTGTAGAAAATTTACTGAAGAATTGTTTAAGCAATGATTCATAATTACATGCAAAATGTTTCCTCCATCCTTAACCATTTATTCTGAATACAAGCGACATTTGTTACAGCAGACAAACCCATTTCTTGTATGAAGTCCCCAATTTCCATATCCTGTTATCAACACCCATTAACATTTCGTGCAACGACATATTCAATACTCAGCTTGTGATTATTGCAATTCCATCTTCATCGCAATGGCAACGGCAACGGCAACTGCAACTTCAGATGCAGATGCAATATTTCAATTTTGTTTCATTGTGTTGTTGACGTTTTCAATGATTCGAGGATGTTTCGCCTTTATGTGAACATGGTAATTGCGGTTATTTCAGCTTTAATTCCCTGCCAACCCCGCACGTTTGGTGTGTATCGGTTGTCTGTGGAAGATACAAATTGTCATCTATTCACTCATTCATTCGTTTAACTGTAAGTGACGATATTAATATGCACTACATGCAATTGTCGTATTGTGCCATTAAAGTTGATTTATAGGTTTTTTTCCGTTTCGGATAATGATGATCGCTCCGATGGCTATGGCGATGACGATGATGATGGGTGTGTACGCGCGCTGTGGCGGCACTGGGATTGCGGAGGCGTTGTAAACGTTTCTTTTCTTCGTAAAATCGAAATTAATACGAAATTGTAATGCACTTAAGCTGAAGATTTCATTTTGGGTTAACCAACTTATTTCATTTTTTTTTTTTTTTAAAATTTTTTTCGACGAAGTAGTAGAAAAATTTACATACAACACAATTTGTGTTTATGACTGAAATGAAATGAAATGACAGCTGACTTATACCCGTACATAATGTGGAAAATCTGTATGCATACAGGAAATCAAAATGTCGGCATCGGACAATTGTAGAAGGTATAATCGGTTGGACTGACTTTTGTTATGGAAAATATTGATTGATGTTAAGATGGTAAAAGACAAAGAGACTTGGTTAAAAAGGCATAATGTTTTTTTTTAAGATGCAGAGGTAGTTATGTGGAGATTTTGAAGAATCTCACGAAGACTTAAGCGAAGACTGGTAAGAATACCAACAGCATTTTCCAGGGACCGTTTTCACCACGAAAATTTCATTTACATTTTCTACAGAAAACGTTGGAGTTGAAGACGGTATTTATCCGAAGGTTCCGGTTAGGGCGTTTTCTCATTAAATTAACTTAATTACTCAGGTAAAATTCAGCCGGATTATTAGTTCTTTATAATTCTTACAAAAATGTTTTATATATATATATATATAAGAACAGCAAAATCTTAAACAAAATAAAAATCTCGATGAGGATTACATGAGGTTGTAGTGTAAAAGAGTAGTCCTCTATCCTTCTTTTTCCTGTCTTTCAAGTGATGGGTGTTGAAAAAGTCTCCATCATGGGCGGAGCATTACCATGATGGGTATTTGCCAAGTAGAAAATAAGAGCAGAAGCATGACAGCAAGCTCCAGTTCGGATGCGGATTTGTTGTGAGAAACCGACTTTCCAAGCCTACTCCACGAAGTTATGCCATCTTTTCCTATTATTATTTGTATTGATTTAAGTGTGGATTTTTATAGCTCTGAATTCTTAATTTTATGCATAGTTGAGCCCGAATGGTCTTGATTTCTGGGATAGATTTAAGCTCATAATAGGATAAAAAAAAGTTCGAAATGGACTTATGTTTAGACCATTTGGATTAATTTAAGCCCGAATAAATACTTGAAGTTATCGGAAACTGGAATTGATTTAAGGAAATTTTTTGATAAAATTGATATCACAATGTTCATGTTCTAAGAATAATAAATTCAAAATAGGATGAGTTCGAAATGGATTTGTCCGGTCTCAGTTTTCTCTCTCAAATAAATATTTGACTACACTTAAATACATCGGCAATGATTTACTGTCCAATCAATGGTTTATTATGTGCTATAGTTTTCCTGTTTATTAGTCCGAAAAACGAAAGCAGTAAAGCAAACACATCTTTTTAAATAAATCAAGTAAAGCGTTTTCCAACAAGTGGTGTAATTTTCAATCACCCGGTATTTCGGTAGCTGTCTCTTTTGACACTTTTATTCTTTGACATTTGACAAGTAGAAACTACGCCATTACAAAAAATGGAACGAAATGGAAATTATTAAAACTCAATACAAAAATGGTGAAAATCTTGCAGTCAAAGTTGGCAAAACTAAAGCAATTTTTGGTTCGTCGTGAAACACCTTGTCGGACCGCAATACAGAAATTTGTGAAAAAATTCGAGCTGTTAGAGATGTGACAAGTTAGTGACGTGAACAATAAAACCCGTGCACATCGCTCAAGACCACCTGAGAATATTGCTGCTGTATCCCAAATTGTTGAAGAAAACCCAGGTTTGTCCATTCCTCGTCGTTCTGTGGAATTGGGCATTCCACAAACGTCATTACACAGTATTTTGCATAAAATCTTGGGTCTTATAAAGCTCAGTTAACACACGAACACAAGCCGACCGATCGTCAGCAACGTTGTGCCTTTGCTGATTGGGTCCTTGAAATGCATGAAAATGATCCGGAATTAAATCGAAAAATCATCTTGATTGATGAGGCCCATATCCACCTCGGTGGCTACGTCAACAAGCAAAATTGTCGCATCTGGGAATCGGAAAACCCAAGAGTTATTGTTGAAGCCTCTCCATCCTCATCGTGTGTCTGTTTGGTGCGGTTTATTGTCCGGCTGGGTCATCTGATCTTTTCGAAAATGAAGTTGGATCAACAGTTACGGTGAATGGATTTTGCTATTGAGAGATGATAAATGATTTTTTATGGTAGGAGATGGATGATAGTGATCTGGACAACGTTTACTTTTAACAAGGAAGATATGGTCACAATTGGCCACCCAGATCTTGTGATTTCTTCCTTTGGGGTCACGTGAAATATAAGATCTTCGCCAACAGCCCAGCGTCGATTCAAGACTTCAAAGCTAGAATTCGTGAGGCTATCGAGGACATAGGACAGCCACTTTGCGATTTGGTTATGGAAAATTGCATGAAAAGGATATGATCATGTAAGCGTGGTCGTGGTGGCCATTTGGTTGATGTTGTTTATCATTATTAACGGCATATCTTCCACTTTATTATGAAATAAACATCCGATCATGTATGCTGTTACAATTCAATGGAAGTGGTCCAAATATCGCCAATGATACTAGGCAGACTCGTGGAAATGTCTGTATCACGTCAAATTTTTTAAAAACAATTTTTATCAATTCTCAGATTTTCCCCAATTTTTATTATTTTTGAAGAAAAAAATATTTTTTTCACTTTTCTTAGCATAACTTGAAGATACTCCAAATTTTTAAACTACTTAAGCGTTACGAAAAAAAAAATGTTTTTTGAACTGAAACCTTAAAAAAAAAACGATAACCATTTAAAAAAAAAAAAAAATTAGGAAAATCTGAGAATTGATAAAAAATCTATTTTTTAAAAAATTTTACGTGATACAGACATTTCCACGAGCCTGCCTGCAAAAAATCAGCTCGATTGGATCACTGAAAAAGGGTAAAAAATCGGTCCAAAGGCTTTCACACAAGCCACTAAGAGCTCCATACTTCAAACTTAAAAATAAAAAAATCTGACGTGTACATGAAAATCGCCGTTGCACTTGTATTTTTATTTTTTATCCCCTTTCCGAAAAAGTAAATTTGGTTCATAGGACAGAATGTGTGTAACACGGTGTTAGCATTTCTTTATTTGAAGCCGTTGCACATGCAGTTTTAAACATAATAAACAATCTCCAATGGTAGGGTAGCAAAAAAAGTGGCATGTACCGGTGTTTTAAAACAAACACACAATTTTGCACTTTCACACAAAAACCAAAAAAAAGATCGTTCATATGAAATAAAGAAATCACCGTTAACAAACGAAATCAAAAACAAAAACACATCCAGCCAAACGGTCAACAACAATGAACTTTATGGCAAAACAATGTTATGAATGGCGCAACAAGTTGCCAATAAAATTTCAATTAATGCGACAATTTTCCACAATCTGCGGCAAACTTTTTTGTTGTTGGTTTTATTTTTTAACGGTTTTGGTTTTTTTTTCTTCCGTCGCGCCATTGAGTAGCTCAGCCATGGCCGGGACATTATTGAACGGTTTATGGTCATATTTGTTGCCGCCGGTACTCGGATGCTCTGGTTTTCTGCACCGTTGCCACTCATTGAGTGGATGTCTGCGGCTCCGTTACAGTTTGTATATAGAAATAATTTGGCAAATGAAAAGTGAAATTGAAATTTCACTATATTTAACTGTTTACATATAATTTTCAGTGCGATATTGGAGGAAAGGCCAAATAAATGATAATCATGACGAAAACAAATAAAAAATGTTTGATTGATATACACATTTTATGTACATTAGGTTGGGTGGCGGCGTCTGACATATGATACGTAGAACAATTGCTTAGTAAAATTGATGAAAAATATAAATTTGATTCAATTTTATATGAAACTACACGCTGAAAAATAGGTCTTTTTTTACACACAAGTAAAACGCGTGTTTGGTGTTTGCTATTAGTATTACATATTTGTGTATAAGCAATAGCGTGTTTGGGAAAAACAGACAACGAACTTATTAAATTCAAGAATGTACAACATTTGGGTGCGAATAAGTGTGTATTTGCAATTGTTTTCGTAATTTTTTTTCTGCATTTACGCTCTTTAAAATAAAAGCAATACCGATAGAATGAGTTGGATTGTTATATAGAAATTCACAAATTGGAAAAAAATAAAAAATGACACAAAATTGCATACATATATATTCGATTTTTATCACCTACAAACAAGTTAATGTTTGTGGTATGGAAAAATATATATATGTTTGATGCGAACTTGTTTGCTGAAATTTGTTAAAATGGCCATTTTTTTCAGCGTGTAGCTGACTCAATATTTGTTTTCTTTAGTTAAAATTAAAAAATATATTTATGATTTTTTTTTTATAAAATTAAATGTTTCATTGTAATTTAATAAAACCATGCTAATGAAATACTTTATTCTAAAGCAAAATTATGAATAATATTTTTTGTCTCTCTCAATATTCTACAAAAACAAATAAGTCGTTGGGCTTGCCAACGCCTGAACACGCTACATAAAGCTGTCAATATGAGAAACATGAATTTTGTAAATCCAAACCGCTGATTTGCATAGACTGATCTTGGGACTTATTGATAGTCGTGGCAACTGCTAATCGTTTTAATTGGATTGGCGCATTAGTCGGTGTCACGGTAATTCTTGGTAACAAAGTTTATCCTTTGTACTTTCCAGTGATTTTAATTGTTTCGTTATCGGTTTCCAAAAATTTCTTTCATTGCATAGTTTCGGCGCATTGAGGTTCTGTAATAAAATTATGGATGATCCAATTATTAATTGCAGGTGATGTCGAGGTTAGTCGGGTATATCCAAGGAATTATAAAATTCACTTTGAAGAAAAACGTTGTATATTTTAAACTTGGATATTGTATGAGAAAAATATTCCGGCAATATGGACATTTAATTATGCCCTTATTGCAATGGCTCCGTGAACAGTGGCCCCCATGAAAAATGGCCCCAATTCAAAACTATAGAATCGACACAAATCACTCCAAACAAAACTGCGAAAAAAACACTCCAAATAAAAATTAAAAATAAAACCAAAACAATAGTAAAAAAATCATATATCACGCGATTTATTTTAATATCACATTTGAAAATTACCCTAATATCAAAACGAACGATGGCCCCAGCAAAATCCGAAAAATCAGCCCAAACTTACGTGTTGTTGTGGTCAATGTATCATTTTGGGGCGATTTTTCATTTTTGAAACAAAACGTCAACGATTATGATTCATTTTTGTATAGAAAATATCCCCAAAATATACGAAAAATTCACCAAAATTTAAAAAAATTGGGGAAGTTTTAATTTTTCAATTTTCATATGAAAAATGACCGAAAAAAATGATGAAATATTTCTTAAAAATTAAGAAAAACTCTCCAAATTTTCTTTTATAAACCAATTTAAAAAAAAACTTGATTTAAGTACGGATTTGTGTAAATGGGAATACTTAATTTTATCCACAGTTGAGACCGAATGGGTTTGATTTTTAAGATAGATTTAAGTTCATAATAGGATAGAAATAAGTTTAAAATGGACTTATGTGTATACCGCTTGGATTAATTTCAGCCCGAATAAATACTAAGCATTAAATTTAAATAAAATTGATATCACAATATTCTTGTTGTAAGAATATTAAGTTCATAATACGATGAGTTCGAAATGGGGAAGTTTTCATTTTTACATTTTCATATGAAAAATGGCCGAAAATAAAATATTTCATAAAAATTAAGAAAAACTTTTTTTTAGTAATCTGTAATAAATATGGGCCATTTTGCGTAATTATTATTAACTAGTAAGTTGTAATGCGCCTATGGCGCCCGTTGAAATATGGAAAAAAAATTTGTTGAAAAAAAAAATTTTGTTGAAAAAAAAAGTTCTGTTGAAAAAAAAAAAATTTTGTTGAAAAAAAAAAAAATTTTGTTGAAAAAAACATTTTGTAAAAGAAAAATTTTTGTTGAAAAAAAAAATTTGTAAAAAAAAAAATTTTTGTAAAAAAAAAAATTTGTAAAAAAAAAATTTGGGGAAAACACAATTTCTGTACAAAAAAAAATATTATTTTTTTTATTATTATTATTTATAGAAAATTATAGAATGCCTATTTAAATTCCTACGTACTGCGTGACAGAGTCAGTGAATCAGTGTCGAGGGTAAATATATATTAAGATTGAAAAATTGCACACAAGAAAGAAGAAGAAGGCAAATTTTACACGAAATATTGCCCAAAAAAATTGGGTCATAATTTGTTGATGAAATTTGTATTTCGTATAAAATTTGGACCAAATTTAATTGGGAATTTTTTGGGCCATTTTCATTTATATTTACGGGCGATTTTGTTTTCGGCGATTTTTCGTATACCGAATGCCAACATGGACTTGGAACATTTCAGTCGCCTTTCAAAACGCCAAATGTTCGATGTAGTGATGCATTGCGTTTAATAGAAAGAGAATGTTCTTAGCTTAATTTAATTTAGTCCAGCTCGTGCACACCGCACTTTATCACAAACCGTGTGACTAAACAGTTAAATTTAGCATTTTGTATTTAAGGCTAGTTCTTTATTCTCAGCCTACGCAGCATTAATTCCAATAGATTTTTTTCGATTTTATCTCGGAAGTTTTTTAATATGTTTCCATTAAACACTTCCAGATGCATCGCATTAAAAAAAACAGATGTCATCTAAAAATAGTTTTGGAAGTTATGCGATAATAAGTGAAATATGTGTGACACCCACCACCAAAAGCTTTTAAATATTTTGACATAAGTTTTGAAGTTTAATTTGTTTGTTTGTTTATCAAACAAAACTCTTTTATCAAACATTTTCGATTAAGTCATTGCAGATACCAACGCCCTTTCCCAAAAAACACAAGGTGGTACATATATAAGAGCGTATCTCATATGTTGTACATAACCATGTACATATGTATGTACTTGCGTTTGCATTCATTCAAGTTTTGACATTTTTTGTTTTGGTGGTTTTGGTTGAAAGCAAAGCGACAAACTTTAAATTTATCAATGCTCATGGCAAGCGAATAAAAAACATTTTCAAGTGTTTTTATTTCGCTTATGTCATTTAATTTAATAGTACATGTCTCATTCAGTTTCATTCACATGGTTACATAGATATTTTAATTCGAATGCGATTGTATAACATAACCATTCATACAAACTCGGTACTCGGTACAATGGCAATAACTTCTGATGAATTAAATGTTTGACGGATATTAACAAAAGACAACAATAGCTCCACTGATGAAGTTACTCTTTTTGTTATTGTCGTTGTTGTTGTTTTATTCGTTTGTATTGTTTAATAAATCATTTAGACGGACTTGTATGTACTCGTATCCACAGACAGTGGCATCTACCGAGGTATACGTACATACGAGCATATAAAGACATTCAGGCGGTCACAGTATTTTGTGGTTATAAAACGAATGTCGATTCATTGGTTTTCAAATGTTAAAAGTTTATTCTTAGCGCTTACATGGACATTCTTTCATTTCAATTATGCTTTTGTTTTGAGAGGAATCACAAACACTCGTACATGTGTAGAACACAAATTGCATCCGATTTTAGTAAAAAAAAAAAGAATATAATCTTGGCTTTTAGACAAAGGCCGTTTAAGGTTAATAGATTTGTGGGCAAGTTCGTCCATCTACTTCTCAAGGTACGGTCACATTAGGCAAATATTTTGCAGAAGGGTCAACATTTCTGGATTGCAAATGTCTTTGATGTGATTTTGGAAAAATTCGCACCAACCAATTGATTTACTTTTGTGCATACATGTAAAAAGGCTGATTTTTCATCGTATTATATTCGATAATACGAAGGTTTTTACAAATAACAACAGAAGTTATAAAAGAAAATTTCTCAGGAGAGTGAATAGAAATATTTTTTAAAATTGTGGCTTCTGTAAAAATATTAACTTAAGTTGTTATTAACAAAGAAAATAGAGTAGCCATCCATTTTTATGAAAAATAAGTTTACTTTAATGGAAACGATTTGAAAATGTAGCATTTTGAAATCAATAAACCAAAATCACCTAAAATGTAATTAAGCGATTATTTGTGAAAACCACAGAATACGCATCCTTGTACCACACCTTTTCTGTGACCTTTCCGACTTTTCAGGGACTGCTTGGCAACGTAACCATGGCCATTAGGGTGGAGTGAAATTCAAAAAAAAAAAAGTTAACCTCGGAAAGAGATGTAGTCTGGGGTCCTAATGAGGGGAAAAATAAAGAAATAAGGGCATGAAAAAATTTAAAAAAAATTTTCTCATTGTTCAAAAATTTAAAAAGTTAAATAAGTCAAATCGTCCCTTCTTCAGAAAATTGACTGAACAATGAAATCGCCACCAAAGCTACAAATATTAGTCGATTATCCTCATATTTGCCTCAAATACTTTTGTTTGGGCACTGAACAAGCTCAAACTTTTAAATTTCGATTTAGTTAAGTCGTTAATTTTTAGGATTTTTCTAAAATCAACGCCAAAATAGCGATAATTTCCAAATTTCGAGGGAGTGGCGCGACACCTAAAATTTTTTTTAAATTTTTTTCCTTTATTTTTCCCCTCATTAGGACCCCAGACTACATCTCTTTCCGAGGTTAACTTTTTCAAATTAAAAAAAAAGCATGTTTTCACTCCACCCTAATGGCCATATTGCTTCATGTGAATGGGTCTCGAATGCATTCTCAAAAACAATGAACATGATATTGATACAAGAGTGCCGTTCAACGGATTGTTCGATGATATCCTGTGGCTTTTTGCCTGGCCACGAAAAGGTCATCTGGCGCCGAATGCTGCTTGTTCTTGTCGTAGTACACCCCAGAGTGATGTGGAAAGCCTGAAATGGTTACGTGGATGTTGTTGAGCTTGTTTTATTACGTTATTCCCCTCCAGTTTTGTCATTTGGTGAGATCTCCCTTTTTTTTGGCACTTTGACAATTATATCGTCTTTGAAGTCAGCCGACAGATGTTCTGAGTTTCTATATCATAGGGAGTAGTAACTGGGAGCTGATGTTGGGCTTCAAAAAACTACTACTCACATGGCAACGCTATTCAACACATACATATCCGAAGCTGCAATGAACATATTTCAAAGTCCTTAATTTCTGAAAATTCCATTAATTTGTGCAAAAGTTATATGAGTTTTACTTTAAGCCCAGGGTCCCAGCATGTATCTCGACTTAATGAATAAAAGAAAATATGATCGGAAAGGATTATTTGCAACTCTGGTATAAATATGAAATTCCCAAATAATTCATCATAATGATGCTCTCGATTAGTATTTAACATTGAAATGCCTTATCCATAACAAAAAATTATTACCTTTAAATGCCGCCGATCATCATCTTTGTGAGTACAGCTAAATGAATTTCCATTTAGGTCGGATTTAATTGTTAAATCTTTATATGGTTGCAATAGCCCATTATAAAATAATAAAAGCACAGCATTCAATTAACATTTTGTTTATCTCGCTTCTCTTTCCTACTCCACTTGCCTCTATCTC
This sequence comes from Hydrotaea cyrtoneurina, assembly GCA_958296145.1. Lineage (NCBI taxonomy): Eukaryota > Metazoa > Arthropoda > Insecta > Diptera > Muscidae > Hydrotaea > Hydrotaea cyrtoneurina. The sequence continues at coordinate 46,022,198 of OY282516.1, read as the reverse complement.
TCTTTCTCTGTCACAGGGCACATTCTCGTAATACCAATAATTTGTTTGCCAAACAAAAGCGCTCTGCAAAAAAGGATGACTGCCAACTGATTGCAACATTAGAAAGCCACTCGAACCTTTAGTAACCACCAAATTTATTATACAGAGACTCTGAGTCGGTCGTAAGCAAAAAGATAATAAAATTGTATTATTTCTAGTTTTCTGCCAAATTGTAATAGAAACAAAGGCAGCAAACAAAGTATTCATTTGTTGCAGCCCCCCAAAATAAAAATCTCGAATATCCTAAAACGGCAATAAAATAGTTAATAATGATTGTTGCCACCGCTGCCACATTATGTGGCCATAGGAACTTTTGGCTCACTCTATGCCATAATACAGCGTCGCCCAGCTCATCACCGATACGAGTGTCTGGTCATACACAGTCGTAGATACGTAGATGCACTCGGCGAGATACATTTGGTGCGCTGCTATTTTCCACCATAGAAAATAAAAGTTAAAATCTCTGCATCTTTTTTTTTTGTTATTTAGTTGTGCTAAACGTCGAATTGTTGTTGCTGATGAGGTGCTGTGCTTTGAAAGCGGTGCGGCAGCAGTGCGCGGTGCTGCAGCTGTGGTTGACTCGTGCTACAGCACCAGACACTGGGGTAGACTTTGGTCGCTCGCTCGCCAAATGCACTTTCAGTTTTTGCTGATATTTTCATTTATGTTTTGTAGTCGTACGAGTACGAAATATTTGTAATGTATGTTAGCATAAAACCATCGGACTATTAGAGATACGTACGGATGTACGTGCCAGGGGCGGATTAACCATTAACAATTGCCTAGGACCACTAATATTTGAGAGGGCCCAGATAAAGTTGGATATCTTTTTATGAAGCAAAAGTTAATTGAACACCAAAGGCCGCATATGATGATACAACGTACACTGTCGAAAGGATAGAACGTGTGCTTCTACAAGGATCGAGATTCAAGGCTTCCTGGTAAAGTCGCCAGCTCCATTTCAAATACAGGTTTAGAAACTATTGACGTGGACATATTAGGAAAAAAAAACACGATTTTTCCCGATTTTTTGTGTGGTTTGGAATTTAAAACCCAAATAATCTAAAACTATTACCTATTTTCATTTGGTCTCGTGCTTTCAGCCAATCGGACATCATTAATTTGGGGGACCAACAACACTATTTCGAGGTGTTACAAGTGGAACGACATACTTAATATATACTCTATTCAATGGTGGATGCTCTGAAAAAGGGTTGTCTGGAAAATAAAAATATTGGAACTTTTGGCCTAGGCCCCGAGGTGAGCGAGGTAATCCGGCCCTGGTACTCACTTAGACATGTTTAAATGTCGGTATCTTAATGCCATATTCCAGCAAAGCTTTAACTTCCCTTTGATTTCGTCTCATGGTTAGCAACCAACTTGAAGTCTCCAGTAAGAAGAACTCTTCAAAGTCATCGCCACAAGCTTTCCCCCCCCCCCCCCCCACTTCCATTGCTATCTAATAACTGAAATTGAGAGCAATAATTTGAACGATTTCAAGTTAAGATCTTTTAAGGAAACATTTTTGGTTTCCCAGGGGTATGGAGAATTTTCAATACACTAGCTTACAAAAAAAGCTTAAGTTGGTAGCAAATATTTTCAAAATACAAAAGCATTTATCAATTGTCATTCTGACCACCATGTGGCTATGACGCCTACCTCACCCACTGAAACTCTTGATTTAGATTACACATTATACTGCAATTGAATGTTACTAAACCACATAAATGCCAATTAAACAATTTGATAATGAATGCAATTGTTTAACAAATATCTTCAGTTCGGTATTATGTATGTGTATTAGAAATACAGGCTGGAATGATTCCCTTTTACCAAAGTTGGCTGAACAACAAACAAATTTCAATCGGGTGAACCGATCTACTAGACGAACTATTTATGGAGATTACCCGCGGCGTATCCCATTAAAATTACAATGGAGGTATGTCAAAGCCAATTTTTCTGTCGAAACTCATCTTCTCTTGATAAAAATCTATCCGAGGCAGTCTGTTTATTCTGACAAATTTTGATTATTCGATCAAACATCTGAAATCATGCACTCACGAAAATTTACATCATCTAACCAGGAGATACAGAACCTTGTGAGGACTCCTGCCAGAATGCTGTGGTTCCCGTATTGACTCTGTCCCTATTTTGCTACCTAACTATGAATCCTTAATATTTCCTTGCATAATTCCTGGTCTTAATAAGCGAGTTGTTTCCTCATAAGATTGGCATAATTTGGTAGCTGACCGTAGCATATCTTACTTGGGCCCATCTGAAGATCCCGCTATTAAGCGGTGGATACCAATATCCTGATTCCGGTCGACTTTTGCAGAGGTAGCTATCATATTCTAGAGTTTGTAGACAAGACATCTTCCGTCTTGATCCCCAAAAGCTCCGAAATGGCAGAGACAGTGTTCGGTTGTCTCCTCTTCCTCTACATCGTTGCAACGTCTACAGAAGTCGTTGTATGGGCGTGTGAGGCCAGTGTCCAGTGATGACCGCACTAATTCTCTGCCAAGAGATTGGTCGCGATCCTCGCCCTCGGCTTGTCCATTACAGGGCACATTTGTCTGGTTTCCATGCAAGTTGATTCTATTCTCCACCTTTCGTCTGCAATAAGATGAAGTTACCCCGATATGACATTTTTACTCCCAGCGAGAGGAATGCCAATATCATAACTGCACTCAGGGTAGCGCCAGACGTGCAGTTATCTATATCTCTAAGCCCATAAGGCTAACCTACGAATGTCTCGCTTTTTCTTCCCGAGCAGTTCTTGAATTGTTCTACACATTCTCCATAGACTTAATGACCGCCTTGCTGACAGTAAATATAAAGATACCCCTGCATGATATCCCATGGCCTGCAATATTCTACCGTGATCCGGTATTTTAAGGAACATTTTCAAATTCAGCTGATTCGAGACGATTTCACAACCAAATCCTCTAGGCGATTTTGAACCGTCAGTAAATTTCTGGATGGCATCCCCAAATCATTCACGTTGTCCGATCCATCTTGTATTCTTATTACAGCACTGGGATCGTAGGCAATTCAGGCAGTAAATAGTCAACAGGATCGTTTGTGTTGACTTTACCTGAGACTTTAGCATGTCGATATTCCCTTTATGGCGCCAAGTCTCATCGAGATTTTTGCAGCCACTTGCTTTGTCAGAATATCCGCAAGTAACCAGTTAAGTTTAGTAAACAGTCTTGATAATCACCACCGGTCTCATGATTCGCTCGTGTTTCCTTTTCTGCTGTGCATACCACCAGACTGGAGAACTAGATCAGTTTACAGAACAAGATCGTATAGCCAATATACATTTTTAGGTTTATGTCCCAGTTAAGGTCGTGGGCCTTTTCGCAGCAGTATAATGCTAAAGTCGCTTTAGTGGCCCTCGCTTCGGTATATAGCATCAAGTTAAGTTTGCTATTTTTGTAGAGGTGCAGTAATTATTAAATTACATAATTCAAATTACAAATAATCTAAAAGTAACCGGGATTACTTGCGATTACTGTAAATAATCAATAGTAATCAGAAAAGAATCCGACTACTTTCCGAGATTACTTTGGATTCTTTCCGATTATTTGTAGTAATCGAAAGTAATACTGAATACTTTTCGATTATTTGTAATCAATTATAAGTCTTGAAAAACGGATTACTCGTACTGTCATTAAACCATATGGCGATGCAAACTTGTGTTCACATCATATTCAATCAGTATTTTGTTTGAGTTCTATTTTTCTTTACCGGTATAAATTGTATAAGATTTTTGTTTGTCGTTTTTAATATTGCTAGGCTGATAGCATTCTTCTTGATTTACTGTATATGCAGTTGAAAAAAAGGCATGTGGAATTCATTGATTTCATTATCTTTATGCGAAATGACATCGTGTGTACCCCTGTGCTCACGTTCATACACGCCCCCGTGACAAAAGCGAACAATTACTAGCGATCATGTTTTGTAACGCGTGCAAATCACGTTTGCAGTGATTCTTTTTGATTATTTTATAGTATTTTGAAGTAATCATGATTACTTTTAGATTACTTGTAATTGTAATCAATTATTTATCACAAATTATTTAATAGAAAATTATATACTCAATACAATTCTTTTTAAAAGTAATCTAATTGATCACTAATCGCAATCGGAATTTAACAGCTATAGTTTGCGATAGTTTGAGCTGGACTGACACCCAACTCGCTTTTCCGGCACCGGTGGTCGAGCGTGATTCTACATAGACTTTACGGCCGCCTTGTCTGTATTTAAATCTAACAGGTTTTTCAAAGTTAGTGATTGTTAGGATTGTTCCCAAGATAGATCTATCTCAAACTATGGTTATGTGTTGAAGCATGACAGTCCAGTTTCGAAGAATCTCCGCCTCGGCTCTCTTTACAAGTTTCATGTTCATTGAAATGTTGAAGCATGACAGTCCAGTTTCGTCGAATCTCAACTTCGGAAATCTTTACAACATTCATGTATTTCAATCTTGGTATAGTTTCGCTCGTAGATTTTTATCGAATCCAACATATTCTTTGAAATTGAAGAATTCGAATCAATTTAAAATACCACAATTACTTACTTATTTATTTATTTCCTTTTACACTCAATTAAACCTTTCACAACGAAGTTTTTTTTTAAATCTTTTAGGTTTATTTAAATTTTGACTGCAAATATAGTTATAAGGATAATATCTAGGATGTTAGGGATACATGATATAAGCACCTTCCCTGATGATCCCAGTAGGGGCGAAAGGGTTAATTCCGTCGAATTAGTGAGCTGTGTACGATATAAGTTTCTATAACCACTGACTGGGACATACTGCTGAACACCGCCTCAGAACGGCTAATGATTTTTGAGAGCGCTAGTCGCACACATGCCGGCCGTCCCACAATCGGCTGCAAATAATTTGTCAATACATTAGGTCCAAATCGCCCACATTCACTACATATATACCTAAGTGTATGTAAAACCAGTGGAAAAGTTGCAGTCGGGCAAACCGACTTATATATACCCTCACCCTCAGTAAAAACATACAAGTCTCATACTCATAAGTATCGGAAAGTCAAAAGTGACCGTAGCTACCATCATTTGATGTAACATCTGCTGAAAAGTCATAATAGCAACCTAAAATACCGAATGCTATAGAAAATAAATATTGGATGGTACATTTGTATGGGAGGTACCAGAAGGGGAGTTGCCAGACTTGCAAGTTTTTGTCCAAAACTTTGTCTAGCTATAGATTTACTAAATACAGAATTTGGCAAGATCGCGTTGGTCATATTGGTGTTACTAGACGATTTCTAAGGTAGGCGGGACGGTACATTTGTATGGGAGGTACCAGAAGGGGAGTTGCCAGACTTGCAAGTTTTTGTCCAAAACTTTGTCTAGCTATAGATTTACTAAATACAGAATTTTGGCAAGATGGCGTTGGTCATATTGGTATTACTACACGATTTCTAAGGTAGGCGGGATGATACATTTGTATGGGAGGTACCAGAAGGGGAGTTGCCAGACTTCCAAGTTTTTGTCAAAAACTTTGTCTAGCTATAGATTTACTAAATACAGAATTTGGGAAGATCGCGTTGGTCATATTGGTGTTACTACACGATTTCTAAGGTAGGCGGGACGGTACATTTGTATGGGAGGTACCAGAAGGGGAGTTGCCAGACTTCCAAGTTTTTGTCAAAAACTTTGTCTAGCTATAGATTTACTAAATACAGAATTTTGGCAAGATGGCGTTGGTCATATTGGTATTACTACACGATTTCTAAGGTAGGCGGGATGGTACATTTGTATGGGAGGTACCAGAAGGGGAGTTGCCAGACTTCCAAGTTTTTGTCAAAAACTTTGTCTAGCTATAGATTTAGTAAATACAGAATTTGGGAAGATCGCGTTGGTCATATTGGTGTTACTACACGATTTCTAAGGTAGGCGGGATGGTACATTTGTATGGGAGGTACCAGAAGGGGAGTTGCCAGACTTCCAAGTTTTTGTCAAAAATTTTGTCTAGCTATAACTTTAGTAAATACAAAATTTGGGCAAGATAGCTTTGGTCATACTGATAGTATTAGACGGTTTATCAAGGGCGGGATGAAGGGGAGTTGCCAGACTTCCAAGTTTTTGTCCAAAACTTTGTATAGCTATAGGTTTACTAAGTACAAAATTTGGGTAAAATATCGTTTTTCATACTGATAGTATTAGACGGTTTATCAGGGGCGGGATGGTACATTTGTATGGGAGGTACCAGAAGGGGATTTGCCAGACTTCCAAGTTTTTGTCCAAAACTTTGTCTAGCTATAGGTTTACTAAGTACAAAATTTGGGCAAGATAGCTCTAGCTATAACTTTAGTAAATACAAAATTTGGGCAAGATAGCTTTGGTCATACTGATAGTATTAGACGGTTTATCAAGGGCGGGATGGTACATTTGTATGGGAGGTACCTGAAGGGGAGTTGCCAGACTTCCAAGTTTTTGTCCAAAACTTTGTATAGCTATAGGTTTACTAAGTACAAAATTTGGGTAAAATATCGTTTTTCATACTGATAGTATTAGACGGTTTATCAGGGGCGGGATGGTACATTTGTATGGGAGGTACCTGAAGGGGAGTTGCCAGACTTCCAAGTTTTTGTCAAAAATTTTGTCTAGCTATAACTTTAGTAAATACAAAATTTGGGCACGATAGCTTTGGTCATACTGATAGTATTAGACGGTTTATCAGGGGCGGGATGGTACATTTGTATGGGAGGTACCAGAAGGGGAGTTGCCAGACTTCCAAGTTTTTGTCAGAAACTTTGTTCAGTTATACTTTTACTAAATACGGATTTTTGCCAAGATCGGAGTGGGCATATTGATATTATTACACGTTTACTAAAGTGGGCGAAATAGCAGATTTGTATGGGAGGTACCCGAAGGGGTGTGGCCATATAGCCCATATGCAATCCCATAAGCAGTTTTGGGAAAATATTAAGCCATGCCAAATTTCAGAGTGATCGTTTAACTCTTTCGAAAGTTATCGTGCGTACCAGCAGGACAGACAGACGGACGGACAGACGGACATGGCTCAAACGATTCAGAAAGTCATGAATCGAATTTGGTTCAAAGACACCTGGGGTCTAACGTGAATATTTCTAGGTGTTACACTTTTGGGTCGTATCAAATGATATATACCCTCCTACCCGTAGGGTGAGGGTATAAAAATATCTTTTGAACTTAAACATATTCCTACTTAAAGATCAGACAGTGTAATCGCTGTTATTTTGGAATCGAAAGCAGCTGCAGCCACAACCATTTATGGTTTTCTTACGCCAAGAAAAAAGGAGCGTCCCTTGGACTTACGTTTTTTTTTCTCCCCTCTAAAGACATGAGGAAACCGAAACTGAAGCCGGATTCCTGTGCACTTGTTGTGGCGGCCAGTGGCCGGATAGTTTGTCGTTGAGTCTCAGTCTCCACAGCGGACTAAGTTTTGTTTAGTTACAGATACCATATCTAATGGTTGCCATAACTCTTGGGTTTATGTGGCTCCTTAAGGTTGTGGCTGTGGTTTTTTTTTTTTGTTAACTCTATTTTGTTTGCCTGTATCTCAAATATTATTAAGGCAACCTAATGTATCTAATCGTTTAAGCGTTTTATTAAATTATGTACGAATTAAAGTTTTTTCTGCAGTTTGGTTTTGTTTTTCTTTTGTTTTTTTTTCTGCTACAATCTCTGGTTGGTGTTGTGGAGTTTTTCTATTTGCTGCTTAGCGCTGTTCACTTGTTGTCTTGTCTTTGTTCGGTCGGTCGGTCGTTTGGTTGGTTGTTTGGTTTTTCTGTTTCTGTCTTCAGCCCGGTTGGGCTGAAGTGGAGGCAAAAAAAAAGTAATTTAAATCAAAGTTGTTACATCATTGTTCGCCTTAGTTTTTGTTTTGCCGCTGTGGCTGGTTTGCTTCTACGTTTCTTCTATTCCTGCTGGTCTCATTGTCTGGTTTTTGCTGTTGTCGGTTTTTTCTTCTTCTTCTGCCATTATTACGTATTGTTTTTCCAGTAATCGTTGATGTTTGTTGCCATTGTTGTGCATTGGTCCATGACCTTGCCAGGTGTTTTCAAAATGTCAAGTTCAAGGCCAATATTTTCTTTTTAAAAGATCATGGAAATTTATTGGAATACTCTTAACATGCGATTTATTGAGATCATCGTGTACACCATTTGGTGGCTGCTCAGCAGGAAGAGCATCTTGAGAATACATTTCGGAAACTTGTGTTAATAAAAAAAAGTACACAAGGTGATCCTTGAACAGACGGTCAAATTTTGTATGATATTGCTTTATTTTTGACAAGTCGGCTTTGACGTATCGGCACTAATTCGTGAGAATGAAAAACAAACCATAACAAAAATGGCAGTGCCATTGATACCATTCCCTATGAAGTGAACAATTCATTGCCTAAGCAAGGGAATGGCCATGTTTGCAAGCAACGACATTAATAGAGTAGAAAATTATATGAACTCGTCCTATCCTGAATTGACCAAAAGTACCAAATGGAAAAATAAAAATTGTGAATGGAATCCAGAAAACTACCACCACTTACTCCGAAGTACACGCAAGCATAAGTACTCGAAAACGAATAAGCCTTATTTTGCTTAGCCGGTGTTGGACTCGGGTTCACTTAAGCCATAACACCGGCAAATGAACTCCAATAGGAATAAAATTTGTTATTAAAAGATAGGAAATTAGCTGATATTTTTATCTGCAAGTAATGAATTTGGTTTTTTTAATAAATTTACCCTCATCGATGAGTGCAATTTCTGGAGGGCAAAAGTTACTATCCTAAAACTGGGGAACCCTTCCTCATTTTCAAATTGCTATGCCAGTGTCGCGGTTTCTCGCAGGTCAGGAAAATCAAATTAGGAGAGGACACATTAGATGACCTGTCGGTCGTAAAAGGAATGGACATAAGGAATTTAAGGAACTTTTGTAGAAGAAATCGAATTCGTAACGTAGAAAAGGGGCAGGGAATCTGAAGAATAAAATCAGGTGCGCACAATCCTCCGTTCATCCTCCGTTTCAACCTAACCTACCTTAACCAAACTGTAACATATTGTGGTGGTACAAAATCCATTATTTTTATTCAAAATTAATTAAGGTAGTTGCTACAACCAAAGTATATTTGCTAAAAAAAACAAATATTTGATGTCATAATAAAAATAAGAAAACACAGTTCATGATAATAACAAAATGCTGAGCACAATAGCTCTAAAAATGTATGAGATATATCTGCATACAGTTCCACAAAGTCGAAAAATCAAATTTCATTTTTTTAAATTTCAAAATCTGAAAAAGGTGAAAATTTGTGATATAAAAAAACGTTAATTCTTTTAAATTCAATATGAACCATTAAGTCAAAATGTGTAAACTTTTTTTTTCAGATTTTGAAATTTAAATAACATATTTTTTTTGACTTAACAAAAAAATACAAAAATTTTGTTTTCCCTCTTGAAATTGAAAAATACGATAGTAGTAAACTTAGGATATAATTCCAAAATATATTACCTACTAGATTTCTCATGTTAGTAAAATAAAATAAATAATCGCTCACTACTTGTCTGCAAACTATTTTTTGCACAACTCAAAAATGTTTACTAGACCAAAAGATACAGACTTTTGTCCGATGAAAATGGATTCTGGACCACTGTTCACCGGTCCAAAGACGCCTTCGTCAAAGAGCGTAAACCAGTAGGTTTAGGGCCTCAATGGTTCAATTTTAGTATTATTTGTAGTTTGTTCGGTTTTGTTAAGTGTGTGCCATTAGTCGAATGCAAATTAACACACTAAAACTACAAGGCAAATTTTGAAAAGCTGTTCATTTATTTATTATCAGAAATAGAAAATGAACAGAAATTTGGGCAATTCTTGACAGGAGGTAGTATTTTTCCCAAACATAGGGAGGAATTGGAATGTAACATAGGAGATTCCCTTTGGTCTTCTAAATCCATGTGTAGGTCTATTAAGGATAGCGACATTTGCAATTTGCGTATCATGCGTATAACTGTGGAAATTGTTTTTCCCAAGAAACATTTTCAAAAGTTATACCTACAAATATTATTACACATGTGAAACCGTTCGCAACAATTGTTTAAACTTTTATAGAAACCGAAAGAAAGCCTAATTTAAAGGAAGATTTCAATGTTTTCAATTTACAACATTCCTAGCAGGTTACTAACAATTAGACGCTTTTTCAAGAAATATTGAAAATGTTATTTGGTTTTTCATATTCTCATTTGAAAGAGTTTGACATGAATAAATATTTTCATTCATATACACATTCAATGGACTTTCCACCAACACCGTGTTTGTGTCCTAAGTCTTTTGTTCTCAAATGTCAGACATTTACAGAATTCAATAGCCGCCGTATTTGGATGTTTTACAAATAATTATGACAACATGCCATACGAAGCCATTCAACCACGCCCTCGTGACGGCCGCACACATTTTCCAAGAACAGACTCATATTTCACTTTTAATTGAGGTTATACGTCGGTTGGGATTTCTTTTTAGGCGAAAAAAAAAAAAAAACAAACGTAATGACATTTTTCCAATTCTCTATGTTGTCTTCTCACAACCGGCAAGTGCACATTTCTTTGATTTTAATTAAAATGCAACAAATAACCAAGGGTGATGAATACACATCCTCTCACGATAGGAACAACAACAAGTACACGATTAAACAGAAAATAAAACGAACAAAAACTAAGCACTTATTAACAACAAAACGAAAAGGTGGTCATAAATGCATGCCTTTATGTCCGACACCATATGAATATTTCATAATTACACACACACACAGAGACATGGCTCTGTCTTGCCAAGAAATCAAACGAACGATACGAATCGATCGCAATGACTGCCATGTACATGTGTATGTAAGTATGTACGTGGGGGACCGATGCCCCAGCATTTTTATGTATGAATGGCGGCATTGATCAACTGGTCATTAAACAACTATTTCACATACAGGCCTATGGACCTTTGTAATGACAGTAGTGAATTTCACTGTGCGAGTGTGTGTGCGTGTGTGTTCTAAGGAATATAAAGATAGCGGCATATCACCTACACACGAACATTGTACGGTCAACCGGCCGGCCGGCCGACCGGCAACGCCACAAGTGCCTTTTGCGTTGTCTGTTGTTTTGGTTTCCTTAAGACATTAGCGTTCTTTTATGGCTTTCATACTGTTTTCTATACGCCGGAGAGTCGAACAGAAAAACGTTATATTAAATGCACACATTGGACACAGGAAAAGTATGGAAACAATCGAACCTTATTAATAAACAGTACGTGTACAGAATTTATGTTTGTGATTTTCATTGGTTTACGTATTGTGTGCCAGTTGTCGATGTAATAAGGTTCACTACTTAGTTTGCGACACGGCATTGTCATTGCAATGGCCGTAGTTCACAGGAACTGCGTAATATTATTTGGGAATTAAGTGTAGAATGTCTCATATCAAATGGTATTTATTTTGATATCATGGGTTCACAGAGGTTTGTGAACTAGAAGTTGAAGATACAAAAATGTTTTCAGGGGACGAAAATCCGTCCACTAAAAAATATTGAAATACTACTTTGGGCTAAGTAACGGGTTTAAGAACAGAAGTCTCTTTAGGTAGTTTCTGCAGATTCAACTTTTCAACTTTTTCTGCAGATAAAATATACAACATATACTGAAACAAGTTGTTAAACTCAGGATTGGGAAGGAAAATTTTAAGGTATTGTCCGACTGCATGTTTTTTCCTTCGCAAACCCTCTTAATGTGAGGGTATTTTGTTTAAGCCGCCCCCAATATTTTTATATTTTAATGGAGGGATATTCTACACCGTGTTTCGTAGTCAAGAAGGATCGTAAGCCAACAAGTGTAACGAGGTTAATTGTATCGCTTCTCACATTGAATTCTGCGGTATTAGGATCTCTGTGAGCGACCGTGGTTCAATATAAAAATGTTATGTTATACAAGAAATGATATACAGTTGTACGTTTTATCTCTAGGATATTTCAACAGTAATTGCGAATGTATTTAAAAAAAATTACATAAATGTATTTCATAATGTAATAGTTAAATGAGTAAAGACCTTATTTGTAAGTTGCGGAATATATATCACTCAGTAAACCCAGGTTTGAAATCAGGTAAGACCATCAAACATTTTTCAGCGGCTGTTTTTCCACCTCGTAAGTGCTGACGACTTTACGAGTTAGAGAGTCATCTCTAAGCCATGTAACACATTCGCCAGAAAGGGCATTAGCCGTTCGGAGCAGGCTGTTAGCAGTAGGTCACGGTCAGCGGGCATAAAAATTGTATCTTTCACAGCTCACTGATTCGAGAGATGTTCCCTGTCTGTAATCCTGAGGATACTACATTGGCTTTAGGACTTAAAATCAAGATAAACAATTGGATTAGTATGACTAAAAGCCTCTGGCGACAATCGAAAATCTATATATTTGTTTGGATTCTAAATAATCGACCAAACGCCTCCCAGTGATAAGAAGTGGGTGGATCTTAATCGCTACCGCCTACGGGGAAAATGGCGTTTCCTGGTAACTCACAGGTGAAACCATATTTTTTAGTGAGAGTTCGGTTTGGATTTACGATCTCAACAGGGCACTGTGGCACTTAATTAAATCTATTTTTAATATCTCTGTGGATTTTCTTATACTCTGAATTTTCTTATAATTTGAATAAACACAAAACAAGCTAATAGTTCATTGTACATATGAATGAGTTCATTGTAAAAAGAAGAAGAAAACAATTGAAAATTATTTGCTGGGCAACAAAATATTTGGAAACATCTTCCAAAATGAGAAAATAATGAAACATTTTAAACAATTTGAAGCTAGAACAATTTACAGTTATGGAATTGAAATTCAAAATAAATTTATTGTTTTAGCTCCAATCGAATAATAAACGAAATGACAACAAAATGCGCATCCGCTTTCGTAGTCATTTAATTCATTTTCTCTTGCCGCGGAGGTTTCTGTTTCTACACTTAAGGAGAATTGGATATTCCAGTTGATTGGTTTACACATTATGTGATAATCTTGTAAAACTCAAGCGGCTCCAACCCAACGATGACATTGTGACTCACAGTCGTATGCCCATGGACGGGCATATCAAGACAAGATCCTTTAGTCCATCCAGTGTGCATACAATCCATATAAATATTCATTTAATTTAAACTATTGAAGGAATATTTATGATATTTTACATCAAATCAATTTAAAAACCATTAGCTTGATGAAGCTATATCATTCAGGATGGTATATAAGGGCAGTATTAGGACTGCATGAACCGTGTTCATTGGACACTAAAGGTTCGCCACCTTGAATTAAAACTCATCAAAACACAATACCTTTTCTACTTTCAATATTTCTCCAGCTTTTTCAAATATTTGCAATATTTTCATAGCAACATTTTCTTATCCTGCGTTTACACAAGACTATTGTCAAAACCACATTGCATAGTAGAACTAAACTCCATCGAATCGGTCGCTTACGTTAAACCAATTGCCGAATTTACTGTCTTCATGAAATCAGAGACAGCAACGAAGGCAATGTTAAATGAGTATATGTGTTAGTAGAAAGTGTCAATGTATGGCGAATGACTTCGCAAAACAGTCTGATGTAGATACCAGCAAACAATATTATTTCCACACTCTTAAAAAACGTTAATTTGAACAAATTTCACCAAATAAATTCGCATCAAATATATATATATATTTTTCCACACCACAAACATTAACTACTTTATAGGTGATAACATTATTGTGTTATTTTTTATTTTTTCCAATTTGTGAATTTCTATATATCCATTCGTTTTATTCTCTCGGTTTTTGTTTTTATCTTCAAGAAAGTACAGGCCAAAAATATTACGAACACTGCTGCAGATACACACTTATTCGCATTCAAATGTTGTACTTTGTTGGAATTTAATAAGTTTATTACTGTTTTTCGCAAACACGCTAATGCATCTGCTCAAATACTCAATAATAATAGTAAATGAGTTATATTTGCAGGCAAATAAACTTTGTTTTGATACAAATAAGCTTTACTTGGTACAACCTCCAACGACGAGATTTACTTTGTAATGACAGTAGTGAATTTCACTGTGCGAGTGTGTGTGCGTGTGTGTTCTAAGGAATATAAAGATAGCGGCATATCACCTACACACGAACATTGTACGGTCAACCGGCCGGCCGGCCGACCGGCAACGCCACAAGTGCCTTTTGCGTTGTCTGTTGTTTTGGTTTCCTTAAGACATTAGCGTTCTTTTATGGCTTTCATACTGTTTTCTATACGCCGGAGAGTCGAACAGAAAAACGTTATATTAAATGCACACATTGGACACAGGAAAAGTATGGAAACAATCGAACCTTATTAATAAACAGTACGTGTACAGAATTTATGTTTGTGATTTTCATTGGTTTACGTATTGTGTGCCAGTTGTCGATGTAATAAGGTTCACTACTTAGTTTGCGACACGGCATTGTCATTGCAATGGCCGTAGTTCACAGGAACTGCGTAATATTATTTGGGAATTAAGTGTAGAATGTCTCATATCAAATGGTATTTATTTTGATATCATGGGTTCACAGAGGTTTGTGAACTAGAAGTTGAAGATACAAAAATGTTTTCAGGGGACGAAAATCCGTCCACTAAAAAATATTGAAATACTACTTTGGGCTAAGTAACGGGTTTAAGAACAGAAGTCTCTTTAGGTAGTTTCTGCAGATTCAACTTTTCAACTTTTTCTGCAGATAAAATATACAACATATACTGAAACAAGTTGTTAAACTCAGGATTGGGAAGGAAAATTTTAAGGTATTGTCCGACTGCATGTTTTTTCCTTCGCAAACCCTCTTAATGTGAGGGTATTTTGTTTAAGCCGCCCCCAATATTTTTATATTTTAATGGAGGGATATTCTACACCGTGTTTCGTAGTCAAGAAGGATCGTAAGCCAACAAGTGTAACGAGGTTAATTGTATCGCTTCTCACATTGAATTCTGCGGTATTAGGATCTCTGTGAGCGACCGTGGTTCAATATAAAAATGTTATGTTATACAAGAAATGATATACAGTTGTACGTTTTATCTCTAGGATATTTCAACAGTAATTGCGAATGTATTTAAAAAAAATTACATAAATGTATTTCATAATGTAATAGTTAAATGAGTAAAGACCTTATTTGTAAGTTGCGGAATATATATCACTCAGTAAACCCAGGTTTGAAATCAGGTAAGACCATCAAACATTTTTCAGCGGCTGTTTTTCCACCTCGTAAGTGCTGACGACTTTACGAGTTAGAGAGTCATCTCTAAGCCATGTAACACATTCGCCAGAAAGGGCATTAGCCGTTCGGAGCAGGCTGTTAGCAGTAGGTCACGGTCAGCGGGCATAAAAATTGTATCTTTCACAGCTCACTGATTCGAGAGATGTTCCCTGTCTGTAATCCTGAGGATACTACATTGGCTTTAGGACTTAAAATCAAGATAAACAATTGGATTAGTATGACTAAAAGCCTCTGGCGACAATCGAAAATCTATATATTTGTTTGGATTCTAAATAATCGACCAAACGCCTCCCAGTGATAAGAAGTGGGTGGATCTTAATCGCTACCGCCTACGGGGAAAATGGCGTTTCCTGGTAACTCACAGGTGAAACCATATTTTTTAGTGAGAGTTCGGTTTGGATTTACGATCTCAACAGGGCACTGTGGCACTTAATTAAATCTATTTTTAATATCTCTGTGGATTTTCTTATACTCTGAATTTTCTTATAATTTGAATAAACACAAAACAAGCTAATAGTTCATTGTACATATGAATGAGTTCATTGTAAAAAGAAGAAGAAAACAATTGAAAATTATTTGCTGGGCAACAAAATATTTGGAAACATCTTCCAAAATGAGAAAATAATGAAACATTTTAAACAATTTGAAGCTAGAACAATTTACAGTTATGGAATTGAAATTCAAAATAAATTTATTGTTTTAGCTCCAATCGAATAATAAACGAAATGACAACAAAATGCGCATCCGCTTTCGTAGTCATTTAATTCATTTTCTCTTGCCGCGGAGGTTTCTGTTTCTACACTTAAGGAGAATTGGATATTCCAGTTGATTGGTTTACACATTATGTGATAATCTTGTAAAACTCAAGCGGCTCCAACCCAACGATGACATTGTGACTCACAGTCGTATGCCCATGGACGGGCATATCAAGACAAGATCCTTTAGTCCATCCAGTGTGCATACAATCCATATAAATATTCATTTAATTTAAACTATTGAAGGAATATTTATGATATTTTACATCAAATCAATTTAAAAACCATTAGCTTGATGAAGCTATATCATTCAGGATGGTATATAAGGGCAGTATTAGGACTGCATGAACCGTGTTCATTGGACACTAAAGGTTCGCCACCTTGAATTAAAACTCATCAAAACACAATACCTTTTCTACTTTCAATATTTCTCCAGCTTTTTCAAATATTTGCAATATTTTCATAGCAACATTTTCTTATCCTGCGTTTACACAAGACTATTGTCAAAACCACATTGCATAGTAGAACTAAACTCCATCGAATCGGTCGCTTACGTTAAACCAATTGCCGAATTTACTGTCTTCATGAAATCAGAGACAGCAACGAAGGCAATGTTAAATGAGTATATGTGTTAGTAGAAAGTGTCAATGTATGGCGAATGACTTCGCAAAACAGTCTGATGTAGATACCAGCAAACAATATTATTTCCACACTCTTAAAAAACGTTAATTTGAACAAATTTCACCAAATAAATTCGCATCAAATATATATATATATTTTTCCACACCACAAACATTAACTACTTTATAGGTGATAACATTATTGTGTTATTTTTTATTTTTTCCAATTTGTGAATTTCTATATATCCATTCGTTTTATTCTCTCGGTTTTTGTTTTTATCTTCAAGAAAGTACAGGCCAAAAATATTACGAACACTGCTGCAGATACACACTTATTCGCATTCAAATGTTGTACTTTGTTGGAATTTAATAAGTTTATTACTGTTTTTCGCAAACACGCTAATGCATCTGCTCAAATACTCAATAATAATAGTAAATGAGTTATATTTGCAGGCAAATAAACTTTGTTTTGATACAAATAAGCTTTACTTGGTACAACCTCCAACGACGAGATTTACTTGTGTGGAAACACATTCAAAAAATACCGATTTTGCGGCGTGCAAGTAATATTCCGGCTAACCCAAATTATAAAGGGTCCGCCATCTAACGTTTTTTTTCCAACTAGTGTTTATTTCGTTTTTGTTATCGGGCCATGATGAACGAATTTTTGTTTACAAAAATTGAAGAGGAGGATAGGGCAACATTCAGTTTCAACAGGACGGCGCTACGTGTCACACGGCCGAAGCTACACTCGATGTTTTGCGCCCTGTTTTTGAAAATCGCATTATCAGTCGCAGAGCTGATGCATGAGGCTTCTGCATGCCGAGGCGAGGCAGCCATTAGAATGAAATTATTTTCCAATATTAACCGGAAGGATTGTACTTTCAAATAAAAAAATAAATTTGAGAAAATATCCAGTAGTTTTATTTTTATAGAATTTTCAAAAAAAAAAGTTATTTGGCGGACCATCCATCTGCATGAATATAAAGTGAATTGTGTAATGTCGATAAGACCCCCACTATTGCCAAATGAAAATAAGGTAATTTACTTTATGTAGACGTTAATGATTGATTAATGACTTGATTAAGCTTGACTGCCAAGATTATCTTGGACTTGTCATGAATTCTGCTTACGAGGAAGTTGTTGTCGGTCAAAAATACTTTCTCTTATTTTTTATAACCTTATCAGCAGTGTAAATAATTTGGAATCCGCTTAATTGAAAACAGGGAAATACAGTGGATTTGTTTCATTTATCTGAAGATTTCAGTAATACGATTGAAATATATTTCATTTAACCAAAGTTCGATTGTTCATATGATGAAAATGGATGCATCGTTCGAAGGCTTGCACAATTTCGACTCGTTTTAATGTGAAACTGGTCACTACGTAAAAACGTAACATTGCCAAAAGGCATTGATTTTTGAAAATAATTAAATGCTTTGAACTAATTCAATATTTTTGTAATTTTCCAATTAAGAGATTTTGAAATCCTTCCAGAATTTTAATGCCAGAGACAAATGAAATTGCGACAATTCGACAATTTGAAATGCCAAAATTTTTGAAATGAGACAGCAACAGAAAAATAATCACGTTACTAAAACAAACGTGATTAAACAAAATATACAATGAGATTCAATTACCTGGTAAAGCTAATGGTAATGAGTTTTGCTTACCAAGCTGTCACTCGGTAGCTGTCACTTTCGAAGCTTTTATTCTTTGACATTTGACAAATAGTACGTCATAACTAAAAAATGGAACGATACACGCTTCAACAACGCCTTCCTCAAAGATAGAATTCGTGAGGCTATCGAGGACATAGGGCAGCCGCTTTGCGATTTGGTTATGGGGAATTTCATGAAAAGGATGGTCCTGTAGGCGAGATCGTGGTGGCCATTTGGCAGATGTTGTTTTTCATTATTAACGGCATACCTTCCTCTTTATTATGAAATAAACATCCGATTTTTTATCTCAAAAAAATTAATTTTTTTCTGAGTACCAAAGTAACACCTCTTGTTGGAGATTCCTGTATTATCTGGCAGCAATTTGCTGCTCGTATTTTGGCAATTTCAATGAGGTGATTGCCTACTTGGATACCAAATAAAATGTGTCTGTTCGCCAAAGGTGATGAGACCAGCTCGGATCAATAGAATTTGCGCCAGAGCTGTTTTTCATGATTTTGTCAACTTAACGTTAATCGAACGGAAACGGATGTGCATCGATGACAAACCAGGCATGTACTAGTTAAAATATAATCAAAACCACTTTTCTCATCAGTTTCTTAATCGAGAATTACAGCCATTCAAAAAACATCGTTAGAATTTGAGTAGGATATTTATATGGCCCTCACAGACACGTCCCTAACGATTTAAGGTACTGCCACTTTAAAAGTCATATATCGAGCGGATCTTAAATGCAACAATGGGCATGTAACTATCTGAAATACATCATCTGATATAGTCTATATAAGAAGATCTGTCCAAAATGCAGATACTACGTGAGACATTTACCAATATCGAGTGTCTATTATATAATAGGCCAACAACTAGGGAAATATCCTTACAGTGTTGTGATAGAACCCAATTATGTTTGAGGTTTTGCTGATCTAAAAGCCGACCAGGTCTTCAACAAGTACGCTCAGATAACAAATTGAAATTGTACAATAACTGCTCCTGTTGTGTTATATCCTTTATACGAAGATCCCGCTTTGAACGCCCAATGCTTTCAGTTGGTGTAGGCTATCACAAAGTCGACCATTTCAATTGGCGCTCGTATTTAGCCTTTCCTTACTTTTTCTTTTTTACTTTGTGATCTGTTAAGAAGTTAACATGAAACGTTTGTAACAACAGAAACAACAGCCAGCCAACATGCCACAACACACACCACACACACTCTAACGCATTAAAGGCATTTAATCAATTGACTTAATCTGAATTTTAAAATAAACGGGTGTTTACCATTTAACGCATTACGCTACACTACGTTGGCGAGCTGTGCGTCGCAGCCCGGCTCGATGCCAGCCAAAGTGTGTGATTGAATTTTATGGTTCAAGAAAGGTTCTTCACAATTAAAATCTTTAACCATCGGACGGGTTGTTTCTTCTTTCTTTCTTTTTATTTTTTTTTTTTTTTGTCAAAAAGACAAAAGCTAAAATATTCAATGATTTGCCACAAAACGTATTAGATTTTAATCTTTATCGATCACTCGAACGAGTTATCCATTTATATGCATATAAAGACTAGTTATGAATAAAATAATCGTATCTTTGCAATATTATGCTCAGCTTGTTCCACCAAAACTGCCTCCAGTCATAGTGCCAATGAATGGCAGTGCCAGAGAGTTTCCATCATCTGCGTGTGTGTGTCTGTGGTGACTTGAAGACTTCCTTTTGTCATAAACATCCATAAATTGGCAAACCATTCATCATCCATCGTTAAAGATGTGAATTTTCGTTGAGCGATTTGTTATTTCAGTTTTTTTTTTTTTAATTTCACAGCGTGGTTCCAGTGATATTCGCAGTTCGCCATCTACTGATTTATTGAAATCACATACACCTAGAGATGCATATGTATGTGTATACAAACATATGGCGGCTCTGATTATATGTCTTGAGGTAGACATATGTTGGGAACCGCCGCTAACCATTGCATTGCGGTTGACTGAAGCCTGGTGTGAGCTAATTAAGGAAGCACAACTGGAATTTTTTAAACGTTATCAATTCAATTACTTTAATGAATTAAGTTTTAAAGAGTCACAGTTATTATTTTTCCAGAAAGCCACAGATTTAGGGCGTCTCCGTTCTATAGTTAGGCTTTTGTATGTGTAACTTATAAATTGTTTTAGGAATTATAACCGCTTTTTAAAGTCCAACCATGTTAGTCCCTAATATACGAAAGCCGAATAGTTTCCACGCAGATAAATACACTTCAGAAACACAAAAAAAAAGTTGTATTCGAAGAAACCAATTAAATTTCCTTTGTGTATTTATAATAACTGCACATGCCTGTGACATTCAAATATTTCAGTTGTGTCAAATTTTTATGAAAACCCATTTCCAGAAGCCATAAACCCGGATTTAGGCTAAATTTAGTTGTGTAAAACCGAAGTAACAGCACGCAACGAAAAAAAGTGTTTGGAAGTCGTTTGCCGCAACAGAATTTTTGTTTAATTTTTTTTATTGAAAACGATGATTCGTTTACTCCAAATTTGCCAGATTTGCCAGTCTGACTTTTCGCGCCAAACGTAGAAAACGTTTGGAACAAATGAAAATAAACAATTTAGATGTTTCACTGACAAATACTTACAACTAATATTTGTTCAATTTTGAACAACAGTGTGAATATATTATAGGCCTTTATTCAGTATTTTTATATGTGATTTAAATGAAAAAATCAATTGTAGCACACATACGTTTGTAAAAACCTAATGTTTTTAACATTACCCATACTTGTCAAGTGGGGAGTAATTCCCATACGGATCAGACCCTCTGATATTCACATGATAATGGTCACGTGTGGAGCTCCATGTTTATAACTATCAAAGCGAGAATACTGTAAAACACACGCATCCTTTTCTGAGGTCGGGTTTGCCTTTGTCGCGACAAACATATGTAAAAGGTGTTATTTTGAATCACCCGGTATTTCGGTAGCAGTCACTTTTGAAGCATTATTTCTCTCACCTTGTCGGACCGCAATACAGAAATTGGTGGAAAAATTCGAGCTGTTGTAGCCCAAAAGTGTTGAATAAAACCCAGGCTTGTCCGTTCCTCGTCGTTCCTTGGAATTGGGCATTTCACAAACGTCATTACACCGTATTTGGCATAAAGACTTGGTTCTCAATTGTATGCAAAAATATATAATTGTATACATACATGTATATAATTATATGTAAACATATATTAATTTGTATTTAAATATATAGGATTATATGCAAACATATATTTAATTGTATTCAATAAATAAATTTTTCTATCCAAACATATATGTATATGATTGTATATAAACAAAATCATTAAATTGTGAATAGGAGCGAAAATCCTCGATTTTAATGATCTACACATCATTTTATTTGTGTCTTTCCGATAATCTACAGCAAATGGACACTTTTTTCATTTTCAATTTTTTATGAAATTTTTTCAAAGAAAAAAATTACAGAAAAATGTCCCGACTTAATTTTGTTAATAACTCTGAATCTATCATTCGCACTAATGGTGAATATTAAAACTAATTTAGTGATCGGATACAAATTTAACGTTTAAAAAAAAATTATAAAAAAAATCCATAGACAAAATTCAACACAGGGCATCAAAATTGTATCTATACAATCCCCTATAGGGATTATTGTAGTCCAAATTTTTTTGTAACATAGTGTCATTAGTCCTGTAAATCCCAATCAGTGAGTATAGAAATTAATTTTTTTTTTATATATATGTTCATCTTTATTTCATAGTATTTTTTATACAGATGTAGTTTATCTTAAGTTCTAAGAGGTTAGATAATTATTATCTTTTCCACATTATTAATTTTTAATGATGTTTTATTATCACATTGGAAACATAAAATAAAAATTTTAAGGATAACTAAACAACCAAAACCTTCTTAAGAATTTAAAAATTTAAATAAGTATCTAAACTATTTATATATTTATTATTGCTTTACAATATTATAACCACAATATGAATGTAAGGAGGTAATGGATGAATTGTGGTTTCCTCCTCCCTTTGGTTTGATATCTTGCATACGAACAGCTTTTCCGTTCCTATTTTAAATCGTGAATACGCTTCATATAATTTTATATAACAACGTTTTTATCATTCAACTGAACGATGGATGTGGTCATGGCACTGCTGAAACCTCCCATAGAACTCTTCTTCTTGAAAACATATATGTATTATTGTCCTAAGTTAGAAATTCGCTCAAATTTGATACCCTTATTGTAAAATGTCTTAATAATTGTCTAACAAAATTTGACTAACCTATTAAATATTTCTTAAGTCTAAGTTCTTGTCCAAAATTAGAAATTCGCTCAAATTTCACACCCTTATTGTAAAATGTCTTAAATAATTATTATTATAATCGAAGAACAAATTGTCTACCTTAATTTGACTAACCTATTAAATATTTCTTATGCCACGAGCGTAATGTTAAAGAAATCAACATTGAATACTCCATAAAAGGCCAGCAAATGTAACACACCTCAATGTAGACTTAGCGAAGGTCAGGCCAGATTGTCGTCAAAAGAGGAGAGTTGACAGATAAACATTCAAAGTTCGACCGAAAACAATAACAATAAACTAAAATCTACAAAGGCCAGATAAGATTATAAACTGTTCATTAAGATTTTGTTTTTATAAAAATGTACACAATAGACTTTGATGGATTTGAGATATTACAAAAGACCGTAATCTCCGCCGCATGTGCGCAGGCAAAATCTGCTAACCACTTTCAACTCTGGTGATTCACAATAAGAAAGACGTCAATTTCAGTCAATTGTGTGCTCGACTAAGCTCCTGAGTTACAACATCCCCACCCGACCAATTTGCTGGTTGGTCTCCCGCATCTTTTACATACAAAACTGAATCAAACACAATTTCAAATTAGGGCCAAGCCATAATAAATTCTTTTGTCTTAAATACACGGACTGAGGGATAAAAATTGAACAGTAAGCCTATGTGAATGAATACCGCCTTACAAAGACCCGAATATGACATGTAAAATCATGGTCTTTAATTTATTAACATGCATTTAACAGTAAATCACACATACACACCATTCTAACTGACTCACAGCAGTGTTTTTTATACACCGAAAGCCGATCAACGATCGACGGCATGCATATATTCACACCAGCGAAACAAAGAATACAAAGCGGAAAATGAAATGGTAAGAAATGAAACGAAATGAGTATGAATCAATTATACATTATTTCGGCTAAACAGTAACAGCCGTTTGACCCACATTTCAAATTAAATCATTACTCACGTACAACATTTTTTGACAATATGTTTGTATGTCCGTCCGACAACAGTGAACAGTGACAGCGACAGCTAAAGACACGGGCACAATGCAAGCACGCTAAACGAAACATGTTTGTGTTTTTGTTGTTTGGTTTTCTTCCGTTCGAAGGGAGGGCAGGGAATTCAGATACATGTGTTGCTTAACACATTCGGATAATTAATTATAAAATATAGAACAGTTTAATGATAAGTACGTCGTTCGGTTTTTTTTTACCCCCTTTCTTTCTCTCCGTCTTTGGCTTGAAGAAGATTCACATGAACTCGTATGGTTTCGTTTCAGTTGGAAATCAAATGTAGAACATCTCAAAAACAAAAATAAGCAGACGATGAGCGACAGCATCAACACATGTATAACTTTGCATTTCTCGGTGTTTCCTTGTTGAAAATCATAAGCCCAAGAAAGATGGTCTGTCAATAACCCTAGGGCAGACGAAACATTAACATGCATGTGTACTCATTGCCACACAGGAACGTACATAAAAAGTCATGTCTGAAACATCATAAACAAATAACAATTGCTGTTAACACTTTCCAAAAAAAAAAAAAAATGCCCCACCAACTAATAAAGAACAAATTATTTTCTCTCGTTCGAATGTGAAGCATGAAATGTTATTGAAGTGAAGTGAAAATTTCACACATTTATGCGGGTTAAACTTTTTAGAAGTCTCAACCCAACATAATTTATCATCTTCCCGGAGGTTGGTCTTTGTTTGTTGTTTGTTTTTTCTAAATCGAAAGCGAAATAAAAAACAACTGTAGACAACCGAGAAAAGTCCAATAACAAAAACGACAGCATCGATGGCAAATCATCGAACAAAAGGGAAAATATTCCCCCCCCCCACCAAACTAATGATTGCCATTAATAATAAGAAACCAAAACAAACCAAGGAGAGAGGAAAAAGTGGAAATAGAAAACAAACTCAAAGTGAGACTAGATGCCCCCGCCCCCACACACAAACCCATTGCAGGCGAAACAAAAGACTTGAGACACAAACGCGTTTCTGCCAAACGATGGCTGGCACTGTTGTCATATTTACAACACAACAACAATATAAGCTATTGCATATACAGGATTGCAGCGTGCACGGCATCATGAATAGTTTTTCTGGCTTTTTGCTAATCAAAACGAAAGACTTAAGAAGCAAACCTCTTGTCCACATGCAAATGAAGGACGGATTGTCGGGAGACTTCTAGTTTAGCACATCCGATTTCAATAATATCGCACATGTTAGCAGCAAATTAAGTTGCTTGGGAAATCCCTAATGCTGGCACTTTTGCTGTAGTCATCGCTATCTCAAGACTTTCTTTACCTATGAACGAGAATTTATATTTAATAAATAAACTATTTAATACAGCAATAATATCTCGAAACTTTGTTAATATCAGCAATAATTAACTGAGCTTGTGGTCGTTAATTTGTAAACGAAATGGCTGGGCTGAATATCTAGAGATCAAATTGCAATAGAATACAAAATGCTCGCATCTTAAAAATAGATTGCTATAAAAAGCTCACTGCTGCAGAACATCCTCGGCGTATTACAAATATCCTCAGCGTACAGTGTTTTAAACACTCGTACAATAATTGACGTACAGTGGCGCACACGTACAATCGGCCAGTCGCAGCAAAATATTTAAAAATGGAGTATCTCCGTAGTGATGCAAATACATCTCAGTTTCAGTTTAATACCGCAATAAAAATATAGCCCAGGTTTCACATGTCAACCAACATTGAAAGTCAGGCAAGCAATGTAATCAGCCTCGAAAACGCTGAAAAAAAATCGGTATTTTTGAGTTTACTCTATTTATTTTGAAAATGATTGGCCACTGTATATGGTGACTTGTATGTCCACGATGGGCCATTTAAAATGTTTACCCTCTAACCGGCAATACAACTCTGAGGATGTCTTCATTAATTGTGTTTTATTTCGTAAAAACAAACAGGCTGCAAGGATTTTCCAGTATTTCTGTTTGGCCGGTTAGAGATATAATATTTTTTATGAAATTAAACACAATTATTGATGACCACATTATGGCGGCCTTTCCGGTTAGAGGCTATAAAAAAAATACTGATATGTTTTTTCAAATTTCTAGTTTTACTGGAAAGGTTAAACTTTGTCATTTAATAATCGTGCATATGACTGGCAGTACCTCATGCGATCAAACCAATTCTTCATTTTCATTTTCGATTGTTTCGGGTCGATTTCATGTTTCAAGTGTCTCTAGCTGAGTAAGTGTCTCTAGCTGAGTAACATTTATGTTAATGTAAATAATCCAAAAGGCTGAAATCACAGCTGCCAGACGGCCAATTGACAACACAATTTCTGCTGATTATTCAATTTTCAAAAACAGTGAGTAAAATATCGAAGGTTGCATTGGCTGTGTGCCATGCGGCCGCGTCTTGTTGCAACCAAATGTCGTCCATGTCATTCTCTTGAATTTTTGGAAACAAAAGTTCGTTGAACCTGACATCTTGCTCATTTTTCAAAAATGACCCAACGATGCCGCCAGCCAAAAATCCACAGAAAACGGCGAGATGCATTAGCTTCTCAATAGTCACGTGTGGGTTATTTGAACTCCATATGCGAAAATTTTGCTTATTGACGTAGCCACCGAAATGAAAAAAACGCTCCAAATGCAGAATGTCTCAAAAAGTGAAGAATTCTCCATTATGAAAACTGCCGCAAAAATTTAAAAATGACAAATTTTTTACTTTTTGTAATTTTTCGTCTTTTTGTGGAATATTTTCAAAACAAAAGAGAATCATATATCGATAGTGTTTTGGGGTAACTTTCCTAGTTATCACATTGGAAAAATGGTCCCAATTCGATATATGATTCATTTTTATTTGGGGTATATTTCACACTTTAGGTTTGCGTGATTCTAATATAATTAGTGAAAATTAGTGTAAATTGACGAAGCCACCGAATGCTCCAAATGCAGAATGTCCCAAAAAAAAAGTGAAGAATTCTCCATTTGAAAACTGCCGCAAAAATTTAACAATGAAATTTTTTTTACTTTTTGTAACTTTTCGTTTTTTTGTGAAATATTTTCAAAACATAAGAGAATCATATATCGATAGTGTTTTGGGGTAACTTTCCTAGTTATCAAATTGGAAAAATGGCCCCAACTCGATATATGATTCATTTTTATTTGGGGTATTTTTCACACTTTAGGTTTGTGTGATTCTAATATAATTAGTGAAAATCTCCCATTGTTGTATTTTCCCAAGTTTTTAGAATTCTGCAAGCTCTGTGAATCAATAGAAAATTCCCAAATTTTGGACTTTTCCCTGCTTTTAGAATTCTGGGATTCGTTACGTGCATATGATTTAAAATTCAACGGTTGCCATCGTATAGTCGATTGTTAGGTCAGAATATTTAGGCAGTAGGAAAAAGTGTTGTTATTTATTTTATTTATTTATTATTAATTACAATACAAAGTAAATTTATATTCTAAATTTGGGTCCATGGAAAAACCGAAAGACCAAAGCCTCTAGTGGAATCGAACCCACAACCCCCACGCTACCAACTCTCCTACCGCAGCGCCTAAAAATGTTGTTAGTCTCAAAAAAAAATCGGTGTTACACAAAAAATTCTAAATATCTTTAATTTTTGTGAATTAAAAATGTAACATTCGCGAAGAATTTTGATCCTAAACGGTCTTCGAAATCTGTAAATTCAGAAATACAGAAAAGTCGTCTAAATATTAATACCAATTCACCGATCTCCATGGTTTCTATCTGAAACTCCACATAGTCAGTTTGATCGATGTAAATATTTATCTCACTGGAGTGGATACCAACGCCAACAATTCCAGTCTAGCATTAACCATCTACGCTGAATCGCATATACCTGTTATTTGCGGACATGAGTCTCTCCCATTCCTGTATACCAGTGAATTGCATGACAATGTCTTTCTCCAAACATACTGAAGTTTTAGAGTCAATTATTTGGATACGCTAAAAACGAACCGTTAAACTAAGGGACTACTGTAAATATTATCGGAGTTCTATAAAAAATGCGTTATTTTCGAGATAACGGACGGGCAATTCTTATAAGGAAACGTCCTGTAGACAACGATATATTTAAGATGGTTCAACCGACATATACTTTTTGACTTGTGTTGTTTTATTCTTTGACAACTTTGTTGCATTTTCTACCACGTCTCCGGTGAGATCCGAGGGAAGGGTAGCATTTATTCTTGCATTTTTTTGGCTTCTACTACTTAATAGCATCACAATGTGTTCCAATTGCCACATCAAGCTGTAGTGCAGAAAGTATTGCGAGACATTCTAATACTTTTCCGGGCAGGCTGGTTTACAAGAATTTCCCTATTTCAAGACTTTATTTACATGTAAACATAATATTTACCTGTTTGAACTCGGAGTTATTGCACCACCTCAACTCATTTTCTTCCATGAACATCTTCAACCGCAACAAAAGACTTAAGATACATAAACACATATTTTACATTTTCCAAACATTTTATGGGGAAAAGGGCAGTTTAGATTCGCTTCAACCTATCGATGATACTCTTACCGGTTTTCACTGCGGCAAATCTCAGATTCCACTTTCCTTTGCAAAATGTTTGCCCAACACCAACCCACCGCCCCCGACCCTCGACTTTTAACTAACCAGGCATCGCATGAATGACAAGAACATCTAAAGCACACCCAAAAACGCCATTGGTTCAAAAGACGGCTTCAAGACATTTACTAGCTTACAATGTCTGTTTTTGGTTTGTTGGCTGGCGTTGTTGTTTTTCTCCTCTTCTTCTTACTATGGTTTTCTTTAATGTCATGTAAATCCCACATTTAAGCACAATTACCATTGTCTGCCAAAACGTACGAGAACAAAAAACAAAAAAAATACAAAACAGCCACAACAACTGCAACAAAAGAAGACACTTTAACCAAGTAACCGATAGAATTGTCGTGGCTGCGACAACATTTTGTAGCATCAACCAGAAAAAGGACACCTTTTTGTTGCTGTCTTCTTTTTGTTGTATTTGGTTTTTGTGTTCTGACTGTGTCGCAGCTCAAAAACCAAGAGTGGTCGTAGCCAAATAGACGATGCAGAAGTTCCTCTCAAGTGAGCGTTTTTCTGTTTCTAAAATGTTCAAGAACCATTGAAATTTTGAACGTCTATTTTGGTTTTGTTCAAAGTAACACAGTATTGGTCCAAAAAAAAAATAAACGAAAAAAGAAGACGACGACAAACTCACAGAAATCTGCTCGAAGACATTTGTGTATTTTGGATTCTTTAAAAACCGCTTAAGAAAAACCTCTTCTTGAAGGTTTTGTTTTCGCTTCGTTGTGCTTCATTTCGGTACATGTTTACCGCGAATTCGTGAAACGTGATGTGATGCCTCTACGCGCTCAGCAATATCTTTGTGTTTCGCTTCATAGCAGTTGTTGTTGTTGTTGGCGTTTTGTCTACTTCTTCTGCCAATTTTGCAAAAAAAAAAAGGAAACTTTTTTGGGGCTTGTTGTCTGCCCGACTATACTTCTCAAAGAGATCTGCGAAAAATGTCTTTCGACTTGAAGTGTTTTGTATTTTTTTCTTTCGGTTTCTACACAACCGCCGAATAGTAAATTAAATCTGCAGGGTTTTTTTTTTTGTCATCGTCTTCTTTTTTGTGCATCATGAAGAACATGATGCGAAAAAGGGAAAACGAAATGTCAACGAAATGTGCTATTATTATTTTGGCCTAAAGTATATGGGTTATTACAGAAAAGCCACGTTTACCACGCTGGCTTAGAATCATTGTGTCGGCTGCTTGAGGTCTTTCCATAAATGAAATGAAATTATTTATTTAGCCTTTCTAGAGACTTTCCTTAATTTATTTTCATGATTAATTTTCTGTTGCAGAAGTACACGATTTTCTGATTTAATAAATAGCTTACAAATATTTGATTTACATAAACAAAAAAAAATTTAAAATATGCATAGTCCTTTGTCCGACAGTGGGAACGACTATCGCACAAGGAACCCAGCTACAAATTCTGGTAAGAATATTTTCGGATTTTTCTGCGCCTCTGTTGTCTTGTAAGTACGAAATTAATTGCATGTATTAGTCGTTAGGAGATTGCCATTAACTGTCTACAGATGTGACAGAAGTATCACGTTTATTCCTTAAGAGTGTCATTTGGGGAATGAGAAAACCTTTTGACTAAAAAAAGTCACATCTAAATGATGTGCTGCGGCTTCAACGAGAAAGACGTGGTAAGAACCATAGATCTCGGAAATTAAGGTTAAGATTAAAAATAATCCAGTGATCAGTGATATTTTAAAATTTATATCAATCAAATCGAAAAGATTTATTTTTATAAAATACAAATATTTGTCTTTAAAAAAAAATATTTTCTTGGTAAAAAATTTTATAAAAAAAATATTTTTTAAAAAAAAATTTTTTTAAACAAGAAATTGTTTAATAAAAATGTTAACAAAGCTGTTCTGTAAAAAAATATTTAGACTATTTTTGTGATCATTGGGCTACAGTACATCGGAAATATATAGCGGTTTTTCATTAGCACCTTTTTAGGTTTTTCTTCTTAGTGACATGAGTACGAATTAATTTTCAGTTAAGCGGAGTTTTAGTTAGGCGAAGTTATTTTTTTGTGAACGTCCGCACGACTTGGAGAATATGTGGTTTCAAAAAGACGGCGCCAAATGCCACACAACTCGAGCGAATGTGGCTTTATTGCAAGAGACATTTTCTGACCGCGTAATTTCTCGTCGTGGCGTTATCAACTGGCCACCAAGATCATGCGATGGGGCTACGCGAAAGACCGTGTTTATCCAGATAAACCTCTTGAGCACTTAAGAACCAACATTCGTTGTGGCTGAGATACCGCCCAATATGTGCCAAAAAGTGGTCCAAAATTACCTTAACAGAATCAATGCTTGCAACACTTCGCGTGGTGTTCATTTAAATGATGTAGTGTTTCACACATAATGTCAACGTTCAAACTTTTTTTTTTTTTTTTTTTTTTTGAAGGCCAACACTCAGGGGATGCCCCCTATAAATGCAATGCATTGTGTTAGCGGAAGGAAATTAGGGTATCGGAAGGAGGAAAGAGGGAGTAGTGTTTGTTGACATTTGTTTTGAATTTCTGAATGTCGCAACTGGCAGGAAATACATTTGCTGGAAGATTATTCCACATACGAACGGTTCGGCTAAAGAACGAATTTTCTCTATAGTGCGTCGTCCGGTCAACCGGCCATTTCACAATGAACGGATGAGATTCCCTGGATAACCTACCATCCCCTATCATCACCACCGCTCTCCTCTGTACACGGTCCAGGAGCTGAAAAGATGTCCCTGGAGCCCCTGCCCATATATGCGAGTTGTATTCCATTTTAGGCCGGATGTTAGTGGTGTAAATATTTACGAGATCAGATGGAGTGAAGTATTTCTTGCACCGCTTCAAAAAGCCTAAAAACTTGAATGCTTCTTTCGACACTTCGAATATATGGCTAGCCCAGCGAGCATCACCCTGTATCTTCATGCCCAGAACATCAAGAGTGTCTGATTCGTCGATATACACACCACCCATAGAAATTGACGACGATGCTGGATCTGGTGAACGTTTGTGTGACAACAAACAGCACTGGGTCTTTTGCGCATTAAAATCTACTCTATTCATTTGGCCCCACTCACAAATCGTCGCCAAATCGCGGTTAAGTGAGTTATTCATCGTTCGCCTTTTGTCCTCTATCTCCGAGGGACTTGACCGATGATCAAATGAGTATGAATGACATAGGTTACTGTCATCCGCAAAGGAGTAGATTGGGTTCACAGTCTGCCCCAACAGGTCGTCAATGAAAATAAGAAATAGAGAAGGAGAGAGGACAGAGCCTTGTGGCACTCCTGCGGTCAACCTATGCTCGTTGGATGAGACCCCATCTATAACAGCTCGTATAGAGCGATCCCTGAGAAAACTCGACATGAATCGAGAGAAGGTGTTACCGACACCAAATGCAATAAGTTTTGATATGAGTGCTCCGTGCCAGACCCTATCGAACGCCTTGGAAATATCCAGAGCCACGACCTTACTTTCACCAAGGCGGTGAATGGATCGACTCCATCGCTCTGTAAGGAACGCCATCAGATCTCCAGTAGATCGATTTCTACGGAAGCCATACTGTCGATCATTGAGAAGGCCGTTAGACTCTAAATATTTGACAAGATGGTGGTTAACCATGCTCTCCATAACCTTCGAGAGCGCAGAACATATTGCAATTGGACGGTAATTCGCAGGATTGGTAGCCTCACCTTTCTTGGGGATCGGCTGAACATTGGCAACTTTCCAACGTGAAGTGTAAATACCAGCACGGTACGACATGTTGAAAAGATTGCGCAATGGACGAGCTAGCGTCGAAGAGCACTTACATAGGACAAGTGCTGAAATGCCATCCGGGCCCGGAGTTTTGTTTACATTGAGATCTGCAAGAACCCGCTGTCAAATCGTGTGCAAAACATCTACACCAGAACAGAGAAATGTAGAAAATATATATATAAAAAATAATAAAATTTCTGGAATTTATTTATCCGATTGAGGAATTCGCTTATCTCTCGAAGAGGTGATCACAATCTTGTGATTTAACATCTTGCGACTTCTTCCTTTGAGAAATTTCATGAAAAAGATATGGTCCTGTAAGCGTCTTTGGCTGGAGTTGTTTTTCATTATTAACGGCATACCTTCCTCTTTATTATAAAATAAAAAATATCCGATCATTTATCTTTATCTCAAAAAATTTAATTTTTCATTGAATACCAAAATAACAACTGTTGTTGGAAAACCCAGTATTTTAGTATTAATATTCATAGAAAACATATGTTTATTTTCTTTACGATTTTTCCTATGTGAATGATTTTTCTGCAAGATTTTTGTGATAAATATTTCTATTTGAATACAGACAGATCACAATGCTCTGAGATCAGAATGAACTGAGCTGTGGCTTGATAAATCACGACGCTTTGGCATTCTTTCCATATTACTTAAATTACACTATGCAACAAAAAAAAATACCAGTTTCCTAAAATTTAACAACCAGGAAAATGTATTTTTTATTTAAATATTTTTATATGGACAATAAATTTGTATGGAGACGTCCGATCAAACAATCAAATGTTGTGAACAGGATCTTAATATAAAAACAATGGTAATATCAGTGAGATCTTCAGGTCGACAAAATGACTGTTGAACAGTAACTGGTGAAATAATTAATATTCAAAGCGCCCCGGTAGGCGAGTTAGTGACGTGCTTGCCTATCTGCGTGGGGGTTGTGGGTTCGATTCCCACAAAAGGCTTTGGCCTGTCGCTGCAAAAATCTAGCCATATGGTCTGTGTCACCCCGTTTACCCCTGGGCCCAAAATTAGGATATAAATTAAATTTGTAATTAAATAAAAAAAAAAAATCTATCGCTAATTTCATAAGAACTTATGTTCATTTTCTTCATTTCCAAATAATCTATAGAACTCGTTAAGAACAAAAGCTGAACATTTTTACTAATTCATCCGAAATTTCCGAAATACTTTCTAAATTCCCAATACCATTGGAAATCTCTATGCAGACAAACGTATTTCAACCAAAATCGACTTCTATTCTGTTTAAATGATAAATTATACATTTAATTAAACCACTTATACTGGAAAAATAGACTTCTTTTACGTTCAATATCCAATTGTGGCCCTAATCCTACCGAAACTGAAATCCCCTTGCGATCCTTTATCACAATAAATGTATGGAAAATCTCCATGCGCCGTTCAATTAACAATAGCACACAAAAGAAGCCCTTATTTTTTCGTTTCTTTGCCATCGTTTATTTGCTTCCTATTCGACATTTGTCGTGCGATATAAGGCAAATATAGAACTTTTGCATGTCATGCAAAACAAATCGAAAAATGCTATCACACTACGTGTGTCTTGAAAGGAAATCCTTAAATAAACCATATATGCATGTGTGTGTAAACAGATGCTGCAAAGCAAAACAAAATAGTACTGGAGTTGTTCTTCTTCTTATTGTGGCGCACATACTGCAAGACTGCTGTCGCTGAAGCTGGAGCTGGCTGCTTTTCTGCTGATGCTCGAACTGATCATGAAGATGATGATGAGGCAGTAGTTGCACTTTTTAGAGCCTTCTTCAGTTGCAATTGCTTTTTTGTTGGGTGTTATTTTTATATTCAGAAACACAAAATAGCGAATACACATCGGCAGACGATGTTACTTTTGTTGTGGTTCGGCTTTGCTTCTTGAACAGAATCTGCCTTTCATTTTCATTACACATCGACTCACGGGGCAGACATGCGGTTACAGCAGGCCAGCAATACATTGAGTCTGAAAACAATACCCAATATTAAAATAGCCAAAAGCAATAAATGAAAATGAGTTCTGGCAGAAAATGAAAACGAATACGGAAACAACCACACACAATACCAAACGAAAAGGCAAAATAAAATAAAAAAAAACATTCAATAGCCGACTATTAAATTTATTATCATCCAATGAAATCTACAGGGAAACAGCAACATAATCTCCTTCATCAACGTCTACCGTTTAAATAGTTGCCTAAATTATTTATCATATTTACTTAGGTTTGTTTCCTCTTCATTTCCAAAAGTAAGACTTTTCGTCGTGGTCTTTGTGATTTTGCCATAGTGGTAAAACTGCATAATAAACCGTTGTTTTGTTTACTCGTCTTCTTCTTCTGCGCGTGTCTGTTTAAACAACTTACGTGCTTTCCGCATCGGAAGTGGGTTAAAGTGTTAAAAAAAACAACCGTTTTATTTTACTCTCGGAACGCACGTGTTAATTGGCCACTTGTCATAAAAGCCCAAATGAAACGTTGACATAAACGACAATCATTACTTTTGGTTTTTGATTAGTTTTCACAGATTTATTATTCAAAGTGTTTCAGTTTTCAGAATTTCATATCTATTGTTTCTATTTTTTCAAATGCTACAGATTTTCTCTCAGGTTTTTATGTGACACTTTTATAGTTTTGTTGATAAATGCGTTTTGTTTATCTTCTTTATGTTGTTTGATGATACAATAGTTTCAAAAAATTAAATGTTTTCATTGAAGTAGAAAATCTAAATCTAAATGGAGTGAAATTTCTATTTACTTAACGCCATTGTGGTTAGTTTGGTAGTTCCGTAATTTCCTTCTTATGACAAACAAAAGACTTAAGACACATGCGTAGCACATAAATGTCTATTTCGCACTCATTTTATATTCGTTGTAATAACAATTGTTATTATTATTAAAGCTCTTTGAATGTGGTTACCATTAAACAAAAACTCTTAAATGATTTAAACAAACAAACTTAATGGTCAATATAACTATTAGGTCATCGTACATGGTAAATGATCACATCTATCAATTGGTTTGTTATTGTTCTTTGCAGAATTTCACCGGATGTTTTTAAAATGTGAATGTCCGGTTTATTCTAGCTTTTACCACAACTTTTCGGGGGAGAAGGTGGATGATTTCATATTTATATGTATGTGTATTAAAAATGTGTCAGGCGAAATTCAGAGTAAATCATTCGGATTGTTAGTGCTAAAAATAGTCCGTTTTTTTAAATAAATAAACACTAAATGCTCTAAATTCCCTTCGAGTGTTAAAAATTACCTCTTAGATTTTATCCAACTAATATGACTGGCAGTGAATGCGACTGTCACCCATAAAAAACACATTTGATATTTATTCTTACACGTATCTCGTAAATACCCACGAGATTCTTGTCTAGTTAATGCCATTAGCCTTTCAGAGGCAGCTGTTAGCTGAGGATGTCAAAAATATAAAAACTGTAGTTTTAATTAAAAAATGAGAATTTTTTGTCAGCATGC
This sequence comes from Hydrotaea cyrtoneurina, assembly GCA_958296145.1. Taxonomy (NCBI): domain Eukaryota; kingdom Metazoa; phylum Arthropoda; class Insecta; order Diptera; family Muscidae; genus Hydrotaea; species Hydrotaea cyrtoneurina. The sequence continues at coordinate 45,986,599 of OY282516.1, read as the reverse complement.
TTTTGTTTTTGAAAATGTTACTTTCACAACAAATAATGGTTTTTTTTCTCATTCTCTCAAAAACTGCTTACGTAGAAGAGTTTTGAGGAAATATATTCCGACCTTGAAATTCTCCAGTTCAATGAAATTGGAACAGTACCAAATTGCATTGCCTTCATCGTAATAATTGTGTCATCTTAATAATTATGCAAATTTAATAATTTATAGACAAATTTGAACAATAAAATAATATTTTTTTGGAATTTCTTTTACACAACATTTTCATTACAACATTGTTGTTTTGTTATTTTTTCACTTATTGATTGATGGAGAGGATGGTGGAGTGGATGGTGGAATATGATGCTGTATGATTAGAACTATTAGGTACTATCAACGAATTTCACTAGGTAAGTCAGCGTTGCTTTGGCAGATGTCCAAGGTGATCAGGGAACCTGCACCCAAGGAAAGTGAGACCTGGACATTATACATGTTCTATTGATTATTTCCCTTTGGCGTCATTTCAGGCTCTACACTATTCATCCTGAGATAGAGCCATGTCTCTGTATTCACTTAATCAAAGTTTCAATACCGTATGACAAATATCTGTTAATACCACCTGGTAAGACCATCAAACGGCTGCTTCAATCTCGTAAATGCTGGCGACTTTACGAGTAAGAGAGTAATCTCTATGCCATGTCAAACTTCTCTAGAAAAGCAGTCAGCTTTAAACAGTAGGTCCCGGTCTGTGAGTATACAAATTATGTCATGCACAGCTCACTGTTTCGAGAGAAGTACCCCGTCTGTTCCTTCATGGAATATTAAGGAAAATAAATATGACAAATATCTTACAGCACAGTAAAATTATTAAAATAAAAACAGAATTTTCAAAATTTGAAAACTTTTTTCTCCGCTTTTTTTATTTCAGTTCTCCACACGGATTGTAAATGTCAACTAAATGGCGATAAGAAATATGTTCACCGTAGAAATGTTTCCGCAAACCCCTTGCAAAAATTCTCAAATTACCATTAAAATGTTTACAAACTGATACAGCCGTATCTGCTTAATTAATAAAGCCAAATAACTACAAAAGTCGCTTAATTGAAACAAAATATTTAAATCAATTAATTTTGCTAAAAAAAATATTTCAAAAAAACACAACCTCCAATTAAGCTTTCAATTATTCTCCAAAAAAAATCACATTGCATGATATCAAATTGAAATAATTTAATCATGATCAAAAAAAATTATACAGTCTGGCAACGTTGTGGTTTTAAGTAGTGACTCAATGCTTTAAGATTACTCTTTTACAGATAAAGTCACCGGCATTTACTAGATGGAAAATTCACCAGGCTACGAACCTAGCTTTGTTGTGTGATACTATCTACCACACCACCACCTTTGTCCACCACTAAATTTGCATTATTCCTGTCAACTCTTAATACACATTTGAAAATGCGTCATCGTTTCCAGGAAAATCCAAACTGATGAAACATTTACCACAAAAGCCACAAATTCATTTCTGATTACGTGTGTAAGTGTTACAACAAAAATCAACTTCGTCTCCGTTCTGATAAGCTAATTTCAATTTAAAAATCTTTACAAATGAATAAAGTGGTCAGACAAAAGACTCAAGTCACGAACGCTGTATGAAGATGCCGAGCAACAACAACTTTTGCTCATTAAATGAAATTCCTCGAAATTGAGGGCAATTTTACAGTTGCTCTGTAATGTTGTCTGGTGCAACGGTAGCAAACTGTCAGCTTACCATTTATCATAGCGGAGAGTTTGTCGAATGCATGTTTATTTAATTTCCATATTTGGGATGTCTCAAATCGCATTTGATGACGATCTAATGAATTATTGATAGTTGCAAGCTTTATGCGGTCACAATCAATTGGCTGCGCTTACTGAAGACCGCCATGGAAAACTTATGGCATCCGTAACAGAAAATTAATATTCGTCGTATATCAGGTTTATGGCTAAACAAAATGGGTAAATGAAATTTTGGAAATTTCTCAATATTAAATAGTCATGTTTGTTTAGATTATTGAACTACACCGAAGCACATGTAATCGGAATATATAGGAAATACTCTATCGGTAGAAAGAAATAGGTAAATGCGTTAGGATTTGAAGAACAGACAAAAGACTGATAGGCGGGTTAGGGTTTACAAAAAAAGTGAACATTATTTGTATAACGATTTTAATGAAAAATATTTTTAGAAAACACTTTTCTGTTAAATGTCAACTGATATCGTCATAACACATACAAACCAATTGTATTTACTATGCAGGACAGTGCACTAAAATATACATGAGGGTGGATCGATTTGTTTGGGAGGAAAAAAATCAACAAAGCGTATAGCAAAATCAAAATCAACGGAAACTACTGAGAATATTTCACCAAGAAGCGCCCCGGTAGGCGAGTTGGTAGCGTGCTTGCCTATCAGCGTGGGGGTTGTGGGTTCGATTCCCACCAGAGGCTTTGGTCTGTCGCTGCAAAAATCAAGCCAAATGGTCTTTGTCACCCGGTTTACCCTTGGACCCAAAAATTATAATACAAATTTACTTTGTATTGTAATTAATAAATAAATAAATAAATATTTCACCAAGACACCATGGGTAAAAAAATCCCTAACTCGCTCAAATCGATTTCGTATGTTTTTTTTTTCTTAAATCGATATTTTTAAAATATGTGACGTCACAATAAAAATAATACGAATAAAATTAAATATATAAGATACAGTTTGACAAACTGGAGAAATCAAATTACATTTTTATCATATAAAAATCTTAAAAAAACTGGAAATTAAATTAAATAATACGAAATAAGCAATTTGTTAATGCTGATTTTAAACAATAACACCAAAATTTGTAAACGAAAACCTAAAAACAAAAGTTATAAAAAATTTACCGCTAAAAATCGAAAAGTGCGAAAAGTGTTCAACTTTGGATATATTTCTAAAATATAACCCGTTGTCTACATAGTCGAGAGACTAATGAAAGCCCGAAATATGCTATATCCATTAATAAAACGACGTTCTAATTTAAGTACAGAAAATAAAACAATACTAGCCAAAGTAATTTTTCAGTCAATTATTTTATATGGTTGTCCTGTCTGGGGGATTTGCGCAAGGTGTCATGTAAAACATATCCAAATATGTCAAAATAAAATTCTGAAAATGATGTACAATCTACCATGGCATTTCTCAACCAAGGATTTGCACACCTATAATAATATAGAACTAGTCTGTGATAGAATAAACTCCGTTACAGAAAAATTTAAATACCGCTGTACTTTGTCAAACAATCCATTAATAAGGCAGTTGTATACGTAAATGTATTGTACATTAGTATAGCTTAATTTATTTTCATTGTTGTAATTCTATGTTTTTATTTATCTTATTACTCCATTTATACTTAGGTATAAATAGAAAAAAAAATACATATCAGAGGTTTTTCGAATATATAATTTTCCTCTGAACTTTATTTAATTTAATTTAATTTGTTCATCATATATAATTTATTTTTAAAAAGAAAAAAAATATTTCTAGATGAAAAGTTGTAAACTAAAACTCTGTAAATTGTGTGATAACGTAGGTTAAGAAACTTAAATTTTAAATAAATAAAACAAAAAAAAAAAAAAAAAAAAAACCCGTTGTCTGATTTTCAATATTAATACCCTCACTCCTGATCAGTCAAGATGATTTTTCGATGGAATTCCGGATCTTCTTCATGCATTTCAAGGACCCAATTAGCAAAAACACGAGTTCGGCCGGCTTGCGTTCTTGTGTTAACTGAACTTTATAAGCCTTAAGTCTTTATGTAAAGTACGGTGTAATGCCCAATGTGGAACGCCCAATTCGAAAGAACGACGAGGAATAGACAAACCTGGGTTTTCTTCAACACTTTGGGCTACAGCAGCAATATTCTCAGTTGTTCTAGAGTGACGTGTACGGATTTTATTCTTCACATCACTAACTTGTCCAAACAGCTCGAATTTTTCCACCAATTTCGACAAGGTGCTTCACGACGACCCAAAAATGTTTTAGTTTTGCAAACTGTGACTGCAATATTTTCACCATTTTTGTAGTGAATTTTAATAATTTCAATGCGTTGTTGAGGCATGTATCGTTCCATTTTTAGTAATGGCGTAGTTTCTACTTGCCAAATATCAAAGAATAAAAGCTGCAAAATTGACAGACACCGAAATGCCGGGTGATTCAAAATAACACCTCTTGTTGGAAAACCCTTTATTTGGTTTCTTTATAAAATAAAGAAATAATAAACGAAATCCACCGGGCCAACAAGGCCCAAAATAACATTGCCTCGCAAACTGGAGCTGACCCAGGCAAACATAAAACATAACCCTCCCTCTCTCTCTCTTCCTAATCACCTGCAATTGTCAAAGTATATTCTTTGTTCTCACAAGTGGAATTTAAACCAAGTTAAAGATCGACCTGAAGTTAATCCAGTTCAACCAAATTGTGAAACGAAAAGTCTGGCATTCTTAATGAGAACAAAAAATCATTATAATATTCATAGCAAATGATGAGTTTTCCAGTTAGTCTTCTTATATTCCAGCTGTCGTCTGGGAACTTCATGTCGACCTCTAAGATCAGTTTAATTCGTGGCACAACAGTTTACTTTTCCCTTTGATGTGGCAGATATAATTATGACGTGTCGTCAATTTCATTTCTAGCCCTTTCCATAAGTCTTTTAGCCAAGTTTACTCGATTCCATTTCAACACACAAATTATTAATTTAATTATACGTATCTTTCTCTCGCTATCTTTGCAGATCAACAAACAACCACTGAAAAAGGTAAGAACTCAAGAACTGTAATAACTTTTTTGTATTTCCGCGACAAAACAAAATGAACGACATTACACAAAAACAAAACCACAGAAAAGTTCTCACCCAAATAAATGTAATGCAAGCGAGCAGTTGCCTTGCCGTTGAAATGAATTCGGTGAGAAAAATAACAATTATATTGAAACCCACAATTATTCTAAGAAAAAAACAAAACAAAACTAAATTAAATACTAGATAACTCGTATCTGTAGCTGATGATGATGGTTGGTTGATGGTGTTGGTGGCGGTGATGTTGCTGTCATGGTTTCAGCCGGAGTGTGAGTTGTCTGTACTCACTCAAACCAACAACAAAAACTGTGATTAAATACAGAATAAAAAAGATATTACACTTTTCTGGCGGTATCATGAGATCGCTCTTAAACTACTACTGAAACACTCTGCGGGGCTAGAAAGACACAGCGATAAGCAACGAAGAAGAAAGGAAATTAAATGAAATCATTTCACTTTTAAAGCAATTAAAGTCCAGTACAGCGAAATGAAAGAGAATACGAAGAGCTAAATATGATCTGATTAAAATAAAGTTAAACAAACAATGAAGATTGCGATGAAACAACAAAACTTTATAAAATCAACAAACCAAAAATAAACCAATAAAATGGAAATTTCAAGTGTGAGTGAGCAATTGGAGGGACGGGCAGACCAACAGCCGCGTGTGTGTGTGTATTTGCTTTTTTGAAAGAAAGCCGCAGCGACAGCAGTAGCAGCGGCGGCAACAGTTTTAAATGAAATATTAAGATTTTTATCGACAAAATCGAACATTTGCTTAGAAATTCAAGCTCAAAACAAAACCGAGAAATAACAGCAGAAGCTGCTTTAATACAAAAAGTCATACAAGCGAACAGGGCGAGGGGGTGTAAGGGGGGCAAGCAACAACAAACATCAAAATAAAACACACCACAACAAAAGACTGGTTTACTAACAGAGCTCTGTTACCAAACAACATTAACAGTGTTAAAGTTACGTCGGACCACGGTGAAACGGAGAGAGATGGAGAGAGAGAGAGCGAGAGAAAGAGCAGTAACGAAGACGTCGAAGTCGCCGCTGATGTTGAAGTTGAGCATGCGCTCAGTATACACACACATACACAAAATGCCTCACTCACACTCTAGCCAAAGATAGTACATGTCGGTGTGTGTGTGCGTATTTGTATAGGGTTACATACCAATACCAGCCTATGCTAGATACAATCATTGTTCACTGTTAATAAATAAATGAAATGAAAACGACATCACTTGACATTCCTAAGCAGTGGCGCGACGTTTTGCGGCGCGGCCCTCAGTCACGCTTGCGTCCACGTTGGCTTGGCATCGCTGGCACTGGTGGTGGTGTGGTGTGGTTAAGCTTCATTGATTCTATAGCTATCGGCATTATAATTTCGTATTTTACTTGGTTCACTTCGAACGACTCTGGTCACAAAGTGCTTAAACGTTTCGTTTCGTTGTTTTTTTTTTCTCTTCTGGCTGTCTTTCTTTCTTTGGTCGTGTTGTGTTTTCTTTTTGGTTTCGGCGTTTAAACGGTTCTCCCTCCACTCTTTTACAAAGTCACCGCCATCAACATCCTCATCCTCATCGCCGTCGCGTTATTTTTCTCTGTTTCCTCCCGGTTGCTCGTAAAAGAACAAAAATCTCTTCTTCTGCTGCGTGTTTATAACGAAGTACGACTACATTTTTATGTTGTGTATGTGTGCGTGTGTGTGTGTTATTCAACAGTGTTCTGTGATTTAATTCTTTTTCCATACACAACATCAATGTTGTTGTACAGAAGAACACCAGCTGCCGCCACAACATCTAAACCCCCCCGCCGCCTTGCATGGTCATGTTGCTGGTGGCCGTTTTGGTAGTGTCTGATGATGTTATGTATGTTATATTGTTGTCGTCACTGCTGTCGTCGCTGTTTGTAGCCAACGACGACGACGACAACGAAGAAGAATCAGAAGCAGAAGACAACGAACAACAAAAAAATGTTAATACTTTTTTCTACCAGCCAGCCAGCCAGCCGAGTCAGCCACACTAATGTCAGCAGTGGTTCTGTCGGTTTAGTCTTCACTCAGAATCCATTTTATTAATGTGTATTAAAGCATTCATTGCGGTTGCGGTATAAGAAAAAACCGGACGGAAATTTTGTGTAAAAGAATTTCAAACGAAACAAAATAAAAATCTAAAGGTGACGAGAATCAAACAGAAAAAGAAATCTTACAACAACAAAAGTGAGTGATTAGAAAAATAATGTAAATCTAAAAAAAATAAACGAAATTAAAGAAAATTTTTCAAATTAAAGAAAAAAATATTTAAAATATTACAATTTAAAAAAAAGTAATTTAATGAAAATTTGTGTTTTTGAAAATTCTCACTAAAGTGAAAACAACAAGAAAAGATTTAAGACACAAGCGTGCATCACTTTCTCTAAAAGGATATTGAGCTGTAATACATCTTAGAATTTGTAAAAAAAAAAATTTTATAAGATTCAAATTCGTATATGCAACAAAAGTGTTTCGTTGTTAGTGATATCAATAAAAATTAAAACAAAACACTCCTGACACAACAAAGGCTTACATTATTCTAATAGGATACTACGGATTAGGTGGCAATAAACAAAGAGTTAATGTAAGTAGTTCGAATGTGGTTTGACATGAACAAAAGTGTTTTTCATAAAGAATTATTCAATGGAAATGAAATCTTAAAATTTGGTTTTTTAAAATATGTGTGATTGATGAAACGACACATGCTATTGACTTTAACAAATACAAACAATTAGTGGCCATAAATAAAGAGTTAGTGAATTTAATTTGAAAACATAAATATAAACCATTTATTATTAACGGAGAATAGTGCCGGGCGAAAGTGGTTTGAAATAAACAATTGAAAAATAGAGCAAACATTCAAAAAGTTTTAAATCTACAATATTTGGTCACACAGAAAAGGAAAAAGGTTACGAATTGTCCAATTAAAACTGAAGTGACGACATTGAAAAAATCTATAAAGAACTAGCGACTATAAAAAGTACCCAAAGAACAAAAAAAAAAATATCGAATGGAAATTAAAGTGTAGAATTTCACAATTTAAACAATAGAATTTAAAAGAATCGGTTTTCGGGAAATTTTAGATATAAAAGGGAAAATAATACAAAAAAAAATAAATTTATAATAATTAAAGAATTAGTTTTGTAAAATCGAATGAACTCTGCAGTCACAGTACTTGTTACATTACACCTCTTAGTTAGATTTGTAATTATTTTTGAAATTAAAAATAAAACATTAATATTTTGTGCAAGAATTTTAAGAATTTAAATCAAATCATTGATCCAATGTATCCAAAAACAAAACTCCTACTCTATTGCCAAACTAAATGAAAATCAAATATTTAAGCAAACGTGTGCAGAGCGAATGCTTTCATTTTCGAATATTTGTGAAATCAACGTTTGTTGTCTGAAATAATTAAAAATACGCATTTGTAAACACAGAAACGAATAAATTTAATTAACAAAATATATAAAAAAAAAAATAAACATCTATCAGCATTTGGTTATTAACATATCTACATAAATTGTGTGTGTTTCGTTGTTGTTTCCCCCGTGTAGCTAAACAAAGACTTTTTAATAAACACATCTAATAATAAATACAAAACGTTGGGTATGTTTCCTTAAAATGGAAGTTCAACTAAATTAGTAGCATCCTACAAAGCCGAACAAAATAAGAAAGAGAGAGAGAGTAAAGAAAAGCAAACAAAAACTGATTCATTATAAATTTTATAAGTGATTTTTTTTTACTAAATCATCAGATTAAATTAATTTTACCGTTAATGGGAAACGAATTTCAAGCAAAACCAAAAAAAAAAACAGAAAAACAGTATTTGTGAATGAAATGAAATGATCCGCTGTCAGCAGCTCATTTGACAACAACCAGATGAGTAATTGTGTGATGGGATAACAAAAAATGTAATATTGGGCGTGTTTTATTTAGTGCTAATTTTATTTTGTGAGTAAGTATAACAATTGCATCTTACTTATGAATTCAAGCGCTAGATAAAATACAAAATGCATACCAAAGATGCTAAGAGGAAACTCTCATTAGAGGTCATTCTTACCAATTACAATCGAAAGACAAACTTCCCCGATTATCGTTTAAACAGATTTTTAACCCTCTAAACACTAAGACCATCTACAGAGTCTTACAAATTTGCCCGGAGTCGGAGTCTCAAGTCTTAATCTGTTAATGTTTTTTTTTGAAATTTGAAATATTTTCGGTTATATGAACTTTTTTATCTTTAATCTATAGGAATAGTGGACGGGAATACAATTTTCGAAATTTTGTTATGGAACAACTGAAGTCGCCCTGGTTTCAAACCAGTGAACTTTTTAATATCAATCCTGAAGAATTTTTTAATTCCATAGCAAAACTGAAGTATCTGCTGAATAAATATTTTTTTTGCGAAAACGAATTTTCCAGGGGAACGACTCCTAAGCAAAGATTCATATTTGTGTGGAATAATAATCACAAAAATATAAACGGCAGACGACAAAGTCAGTTTTAAGTGTTTTACTGTGTTTCAACAAATATATTTTCATTCTTAGACAAGATACCACCTTCTATGAAATGGTTACTAGCGGTGGAATATTCTGTCACACATTAGGCATACGCGCTTCGGCCGTTGATAAGCTCGACAGCTGCCATACAAATTCAACCAAAGCTAAAATGTAATAGGACCCTAGAATTTGTTATGGCTTTTGGTGATACCGTGAATGGGATAGTATTTTGATACAGTCGGCCAGAAAGGATACGAGAAGTCCTTCAAGGACTATAATTCTAAAAGTATTAAAAAAGAATATACACTTTTTGATTATTATTATTTCCAATATAATAATAGATTTCAAAGACTATTCAAAATATGCAGGCACACATTAATATTTTCTTACATAATCAAGTTTCGAAACAAATTCAAATCGAGATCAAAAATTTATTCAATTTAAGTACTTTTGTACTAATGAGGAATAAATAGTGCTCAACTGTATTACATTGTACTAGATTAGAGTGTGCTTGGCAATTTTTCGTACTTCAAATAAGTAAGAAGTTGCTAAAATTTAGTAAATGAAGATCAAATTTACAAAACTTGAGTACGTTTCAGTGTGGTTATAGTATTTACTCCTTATATTTATTTACTCTATACGGTTCGGTTAAAATGGTGCTCAGAAACTGAAAACTGTGGGGGGAAAAAAAATTGCTATCGAAATCATGGTTCTTGGATCAATGTTATGTTATGAAGTTAGACATATGGTAATCGGTAATCTACAATGAATGGTAATTTCTTACGTACTTATTTCCCTTAACATTGCATGAAGAAATCCATGCGGAATATCTCTCAAATCAGTGAGCTGATCACGTTATGATTTGTATAGCCACTAGCAAGGACCGAACAGATAATTATTTTGAGAAATTTTTGACGTAAAGTCGTCAGCATTTACGAGGTGGAAAACAGTTGATGGTCTTGCCAGGTTTCGAACCCGGGTTTACCTAGTCGCACACACTACCAATTGCACCACGAACAGCCATCAAAATGTGCTTGAAATACGAAAACCTCAGAAAACTCGAATTTTTCGCAAGAAATCGGAAAAAAAAAATCGCATAAATACTATACACCATAAGCTATCAAAATCTGGTTGATCCCAAAAAATATTTTTTTTTTACACCCTAATATGTATATCATGAAAATCAATTCACAATTTAGTAAATATTTTCTGTTGTTCTGTATTATTTTATTCTAAATTTTACCTGATGAAGTTGTGACTTGTCTTGGAAAACAAAAGCTAGCAGCTGGTTGAATTCGACCTTAAACGGTTTATCCCATAGAAATAATGGTCCCTAAAGTTAGAACATTTAGCCGGAATACACGGCTATCCAGGGAGTCTCATCAATTCACTGTCAAATGGCCGGTTGACCGGACGACGCACTATAGAGAAAATTCGTTCTTCAGCCGGACTGTTCGAATGTGGAATAATCTTCCTACAAGTGTTTTTCCTGCCTGCTATGACATTATCGAATACAAGGCCAACGTCAACAAACACTACTCCGTCTTTCCCCCCTCCAATAACCTTCCTTCCTATCGCTAACACAGTGCATTGCATTTTTAAAGGGGCATCCCCTGAGTGTTAGTCAATAAAAAAAAAAAACAAAAAAAAAAATAGTGATTTACATTTATTGTTTTGTAACAGAAGTGAATTAAGGTTGCCTAGGGATAAAAAAAATATCAAATTCAATGTCAATGATACAAACTTAGCTTATGTTAAGCTTTGGTGCCAGGGATCCATACGGTCTTACATCAAGTGGTCCTCAACAGCAACCAGGAAATGATAGGTGAATTGTTTTCTAAAATAGATAGAAATTAATATTTTTACACTCTAAAAATCATGATTCTATGCTGGAAATGTAATTCTGGAATACAGTTCATGGTGGAAGGTGCATAAGAGACGTAAAACTCAACATTTCGAGAACCCAACTCAAATTTTTTTCTAAAAATAGTTTTGAGAAATTTTCCTGTAGAAAATCTGTCAATATGATTTCCTAAGCTTTGCGCGGTGTAAATCATTTGCATTCCCAATTATTCAAACTCAGGAGTATTCAAACTATATTCGATTTGTCGGCGACTCATTCCGCTTTTTAGTAAAAGTGATCAAAATTGATTTTAATAAAATTTTTAAGACACCAATGTGAAGTATATTCTATAGAAGTGGTCCAGTTTTCAAAAATAGTATTGCTTATTGCAAAACTCATTCAGTTTTCGAGTTATCACGAAATATCAGTATTTCATTGATTTATGAAATATTCTGTATTAGACTATGTCGACTTGCAAATATCAAATATGATAATGGATTAAGTTATAGTCTATTTTCGAAGTATCACGAAATATTAATTCGTGTTCACGATAAGTTACAGACGTCACAGTTTCAGACACCACGCTATCTTTAATATACAGAAATTAGCTACAGAAACGTAAACTCCAATTGAAATAACTCGAATGTTGTTCTTGAGTTACCGGGAAATATGATCGGCCCTCAAAGACATCTGATGACTTATTTTTTCATAAATCGTCCATAATCTCCAAAATTTCCAATCACCTACAACCCCAATTCATTTTAATTTAGATAAAACTCAGCTTATACATTGTGTTTATCTCTGTAGATTATAAGTTAATTAGGTTATGAGGAAAGTGTTCACAATTGAATCTATTACGAAGTCCATATCGTTTAGTTGTCATTTTATTATAAAAGAATTGATCCTCCCACTTATGATGGAAATAAAATCTTATCTCAATATTCTAAAGTTAGCTTTTTGAAAACAAAAATATTTTTTTTTTAAATATATATTACATTTCTTAAATATCTCAAAATATAGGCATATAGCATCTTTGCTGACCCACAATTTCTTTCCAGTTGATCATAACAATACCCTGATCATTTAGCTTGCAAAACTTGATAACAACATATGATCAATAACAAAAACCAAAAACAAACTTCATGACAACGTTTATTATTTTCTATTTTTACTAACAAATAGACAACAAGTTATGTTTCAACAACATGAAAATCGATTCATTAAATATGCCCATATGATTTTTGAGTTTGATAAAAATGTTTTTATACTTATGGTGACCAATAACCGGTCCGGAGAAAAGGTTATTTAAATATTCACATTTGTTGGTGCGTCAGTCAATTAAAAATACTACTATAGGCTCCACACAGATTAAGGAAAGCAGATGGAATTTTGCATAACACCGTTCAGTGATTCACCATTTAACAGTAAACTTGAGCTGAATCGGTAAAGTAAATGAAATGATTCAAATATTTCAAAAATTAAATATTTTTATATTACATACGTAGAACTGAAGGTATTTCAGATATAAAATCTACAGGTCCCTTTTCTTGTTTCGCAAGAATTAAAGGTGGAGAGGAAAAAGTATCAACTCCAAATTAAAATTATTATAATTGAAAATGTAATCTAAATGAACTAAAAAAATACAAAATAACAAAATCATTTTTGGTGGAACAGTCTTTTATAAAAAAAAATACAACATCGACTTAATAGGCGTTTAAAACGACTAGCTTTACTCTATCAAGTAATTTAGGTTAGTTTAAAAAGAACACAGGCTAAACTATAGAAAAACTAACAAACGGACTCAATATTTATAGCTGTAGTGACACAATTAGTATCGATTTATTAGCAGACCGTCCAGGAATGATAAATATATCAACACGGAGAGGATGACCTTAAATAATTTTCGAAAGAATATTACTCACATTTATCCATAATATTAATGGTGACCTCTGCCCGCTTCCACTCATGAATGTTCTATAAAAACAAAATCATAACAAGAAGATTGTGATATCCCAGATTCCTTTCAGACTGTTTAATTGTTCTTTTTTTTACAATAGACAAAAGACTAATTTAATTGAAATACTGTTCGACTGTTGCGATTATTACTTTTTGAAAGTAGCAGAAACCAACATAAAATAAAGCGAGCTAAACAGATTTAAAAAAAAAACTGAGAAGTCTGGAATGTCCACTGGAACAACATCTAAGATAGGACAGGGTCCACCCATAGGCGAGATGTTTGCTTTTTATTTATTCAACACAAAATATCAGAATTTTTTCTATTAAGTAGTAATGCAAAATATGAACAGATTTAAATAATATCTCAGAGAATCTTGTTTTCTATTTTGGAAATATATTTAACCTCCACTAGAACAATAACTAACGTCACCACCGGACATGTTCTTCAATAGTGCGCCACGATCAGTCACGATTAATAATAATCATATTAGCAGACAAAGGATTAGACCATTAAGGTGTAAATTAAATTAAACATAATTTGTATTAGAAATCGAATGATAAGACAAAAAGCTATTTGCAATTAAAAAAGATGTTAAAAAATATATAACTGAAGACTGCAAACAAACAACAAACATTTACGCAGTCAAACAAAATAAACAGACGATTTAATAAATTGGTATTTGATTCAAAGCTGTCTACATTTTAAAACTAAAATATGTGTTCTAAAAACACAATAAGTTCTCAACAAAATTCCATGTAATGGTAAGAGGCCAACCATATTTATATATTCCAATTAATGAGCTAATAAGAACGCCTGTCTCACGTCGTCTGTTGCCTATAAAAAGTGTGCATTTCATAAATTCTAACTATGAATAATTAACGAAAACAAAAAAAAAACCTAACATTAAATAATATCCACTATAATTAACAAATGTTGAAGCTTGACTGTAACAAAAGAATAAAGAGAAAGATAGAGAGAGAGAGAACAGAAATGCTAAAGAAAACAAAAGACTTAAGACACGAGCGGGAAAAAATTCTAATTTGATTGTAACTGATAAAAAGGATTATACAGAATTAAAAACGAATAAAGTCAGATATCGGAGAGTATAAAGAAAAGCATTCGTTCATAACTCCATTTTCTACAAAACAAAAGACTTAAGACACCAAGGCATGCTAGCGAGTGTGTTTTTTACAAAACAAAAATAAACAAACAAAGACAAGGAAAATAAATTGGTTAATTTGAATTAATTTAACAGAATGAATGAATAAATACTGAACGAACATTGGCCAATTTCCAAAAGTGTTTTGTTAAAGTTTTGCCCATCCAAAGACACGGCTATCTTTGAAATTCTTTTGAGAAAGTGATGTGCAAATGAGATAACAAGAAAACAAAATCCATAAAATGAAATTTTGCTTTAACTCCAACAATCACAATTAAATTCTTTGTTTAATGCGATGTGGTTGGTGTTTCTTTTGTTTAATCTCCTTATTACAGAATATTATGAAATATTCAATATACCGTTATTTAAACAAATATTGAAAACAGCGAAATACAAACAACAACAAAACCACTTGTGTTAATTTCACATTTGATGAGTGTGTGTGTGTGGGTAAACACTGTTTATGCTTCAGCTTTTGTCGCCATACACAAAATAAAAATGAAAGCGAAATTTCGCTGTCATCTCATTTGTAAGTAGTACAATATTTCTCTTTATTGTTATCATTTCTTTTTTCTTCTTCTTTTTTTTTTTTGCTGAGTCTGAATCAGCCAATTCAGTATGACAATAAACGACCAAATGAAAACCGAAATTAAGTAATAACACAGACAGACACCACAACAAAACTGAGTGAAATTTCCAAAAACAAAAATGAATGAAAAGACTTTCGATTTTTATTTATTTACTTAGCATTTAGTAAAGAGAGCAAAAAAAATGCGGTTAATTGGTAATGTAGGTGTCTTTACTTTCCCACATCAAGGGATTTGGCTTTAATCATTATAATGTGTGATCTTTATTGTGATCATGAGACATTAACATTTAAGTTAGAAATATCGCTGTGAACAACATAGAATGAAGATGTTCTACTTTTCTCCAACATAAAGTCTCTCGATATTAAATATTTATGAGCATTGTCGAAACTGTGGCTTTTAGCTATTAAAATTGTCTTGTATCATTTGATTAATGAATTTTGAGTGGGGTTTAATTGGTTCTAATAAATTCTAATGACCGAGAAATAGGACAATATGCAAACTATCCACGATTCAAAGCGCAAACTAGTTTGGAATCTAAGTAGTAAAAACATCGGGCAAAGGCCTATACAAATAAAAAAAAAACACATCAAACGAAAAATATTTCTCGTATTCTGGCTGTTTGTTGTGATTATAAACAGATTATGGCAATATGCAAAACCCCCACAGTGAAATTGGAAACACTGAAATAGTCTTACAGGGTGTTTTTATAAAACAAATTCTGAGGCGAACGAAGAAGTCAGTAGACGAAATTTGATTATTTTGAAGTTTTACCATTGACAATCTTGTTTGGACGACAGGAATTAATCACCAGCCAAAGAAAATTTTAGTCGGCGGTGGTTTAAAGTCGACTAAAGACGAAAAATTCGACAGCGGTTGATAAATCGAAATAAGTCACCTACCTGCAGTTGATTGTTCCCCAATAAAAAAAATAGAGAAAACGGTTTTTTTTTATTAATTTTATTAACAAAAAAAGAAGATATAAATTAAAATTCCTAGTTGTTGTCGATAAAAATGCTTCATCATGTTGTCATGAACGAACAATTGTTTCCTTATTGTTGCAGGATAAAGTGTGCTTTTTCTTTCATTAATTTCACCAATTGGTCCGAAAAAGATAATGTTGCTGAGATTCCAAAACACATATTTGCCTAGCAGCAATCTAAGTAGAAATCACTAGGCTGTATCGGTTAGTGGAAAATAGTTTCTTATATTTCTTTGGGACATTTGCAAACAAAAGGCGACTTTTATCCAAATTTACGTAGAGTTCTCCCAGGCGAATAAAATACTTATTCATTTCCCTTAACATTCCATGAAGGTACAGACGAGGAACTTCTCTGGAATCAGTGAGCTGTGTACGATATATTTTGTATACTCACTGACCGGGTACTACTGTTTAAAGCGGACTCCGATCGGCTAATGCTTTTCTAAAGGAGTTTTACATGGCTTAGAGATTGCTCTCTTAAAGTCCACAACATTTACGAGGTGGAAACAGCCGCCGAAAAATGTTTGATGGTCTTACCCGGTTTCGAACTCGGGTTCTTCTGTGTGATAGTCGCACACACTACCTATCACACAACGGCCGCCCACTTATCTACAATTCATAAAAAATTACAAAATATTTAATAACATGTTTCATATATTTACCGAAATTAGTTCATAAAAACTGCGGAAATATTTCTTTAAATAGAAAAAATATGAAATCACGCTTTCATTGTATGTGAATTTTATTATAATTGATAACTGCCAACAGATAATGTCATCAATTTGTTAAAATTAGAAGAAAAAAAATGACTGGACACAACTTAATTTGTTTATTAAACTATTTTATTTCTTGGAAACGTGTTCGCACTCATCCGAACCGTTGAATGGTCATGTTTACGAATACAAATTAGTACTGGATTTTGATTATAACAAAACGATTTATCCTTGACTTGATACACATATCAGAATTCTAGCTCGATTAGAGTATTAACAAGTTATGAGCCTAGCCGATGAAAATCTCACAATGATTAACTTATTCAGATTTAAATAAATTCAAACAAACACCCACTGCCCACGATGTCTGCCAAGCATCTCCAAATCAAACACATCATCACGAAAAATTGATAAAAAAAAAAAAAAAAAAACATAAAACAAATTTGATATCATAATATGTCAAAACTACAAAAAAAAACAACAACACTAACTGAAATACAAATTATTTTTTGGTGTATGGCGATATTATAAATAGATAAACGACGTTATTTTTATAAAACGTCATAAGGTCGTTCATTGGTCTGAATACACAAATCAAACGAACAGACAACAATAAAAAAATACAGAAATACCGCAGCCAAAACATTAAAAACCGCCAACAAACATTTGATAACAATGACGAGTTTTGATGAATTTTGAAAAAAAATATCCAATACACAACTCAATTCAAATTATCAAGAATAACAACAACAAAAAATACAAATGCCGATCGAGACACCACAAAGCCTGAAAGGCCGCTAAAAAAAACAGAACAATAATTTCAGTTGAAAACAATAAGAGTTTTTGAATATTTCGTAATAAAACCGCACACACCATGGGCCAGGCCGGGCCATATTCAGAAACAAAGGAGTCCTCATGAATCGGAGAGAAACAACAAAAAAACCCCAAGAACACATTTGTTGTCATCATCTTTTCGGCTTTTTT
The DNA here is from genome assembly GCA_958296145.1 of Hydrotaea cyrtoneurina. NCBI lineage: Eukaryota > Metazoa > Arthropoda > Insecta > Diptera > Muscidae > Hydrotaea > Hydrotaea cyrtoneurina. The sequence goes on along the minus strand of OY282516.1, from coordinate 45,969,000 downwards.
TTACTGCTTCTTCTTCTTGCTCTAGAGGATAATTTCGAGCTAACATCACTTGAAATTCTAAAACACTACGAACAACAACAAACAGTAAGCTTGCTAAACGATACCGCAGTTCATGTTGTTGTCGTTCTTCTCTGAGCGACAGACAAGACGAAGAAAAACATATGAAGAAATTAATTAAAATGCAAAAACCGCAACACAAAAAAACGCCAACAGAAATGAATAAGAAAACAAAAAGATAGAACAAAAAAATAACAATAAAAAGCTAAATAAAGAAACTGAAATTATAAACACAAAGTGTATACATATGTACATATGTATGAACCTATGTAGGTCCATTAATACTGATCATTCTATCCCCAGCACTTCTGAACCTCTGGCCATTTCCCTCGGTCTATACAACTCCTTGATGTTGCCCAAAGAAGTTAACAACGAACCCGAAATGAAATCGACAAAATATTCTTAACGACAATTCCAGCACCCGGGATATTTTAAAATAGTCGGGTATTTTCTTATAAAATACTATAATATGGGCAGAATGGACTAGAATTTCAGTATGGAATCGATGAGGATTCCATGTACACAAACTCAACTATTTTCCTAAACATTTAATGAAGGAACCTGGGGGGAACATATCTTAAATCAGTGAGCTTACCGGCACAGTGTTCCAAAAACAAATTTCTTTGGCCAAGACTCTATAACTTTCGATCCAGTAAATATATTTAAGTTCTGTAAAAAACATTGTTAACATTCAAAATCGGAGATTAGAATATATTTAGATGTACATACACACATGGCCAAAATAATAAGTACATGTCTGTTCATATTTGCCGCGGCTGTTTTGCTTTAATTTCTTTTAGATGTTATGGCAACTTTGTCATTATTTGATGTTTATATGATCAAAACAAAGATGCAAGAAGCAGAGACTCGAAAATCCCGTTATTTTTTTGTTTCTATGCCTATTTCGTGCAGAAGTGCTCTAATTGGTTGGTCTAATTGGTTCCGAAGTGAACTACATTCCGAACTTTTCTATTTCATTTCTTAAAAAAAATTTAGCGAAAAGATGAAAAAAATTAAATTATAGAGATTGTTAGTTCTTTCTTTTTATTGACCCGTTGTTGAAGTCCAGTTCCGTTGGGGAACATAGGGGCGGTGATGTAAATTCCGTTCTTCAGAAAAAATGATTTTTCGAGCAAAATTTGTCCATTTAGAGATGGCTAAGGCAATCACTGAGAAGAGATAGCGAAGCGGATGGCCGTGTGACTTCAATTTCTGAGTCAATTGGCCCTTGTAAGCGAATAATACGCGGTCTTTAAACAAAATTCGCAGCAGGCTGATACGCGAACTGTTGACCAGTTGAGTTCGATTGCGAATAGATGTTCCTCGACTGACGACGCACACTCTCGGCTGCGTCTGCCATATTCTCACCAATGCACACCGTGCTTTGACGGGAAATCAGAAACGGTAGAAACAAAAATTACATTAATTATTTTCAAGAAAATAGTTTTACTTGTAAGTGGATGTGCATCGATGTCCATATCTAACATTTCGGCTTATGAATTTATTTAATTTTGGGACTTGGAGCCATGAGATAATTACGCCGCACCAACAACGAAATGCGTCTATCAGTGGCATGTTGGGCTATACGTCGCCTTGACTCCACCCATTCTGAGTACAACAAACTGGTCACATTATTCGTTCTTCGGATAATATGACCAGATTAATTGGACAGTAATTTAAAATCCTCAGACAAAAAGTCTTTCTTGGAATCGATAGTTTAGATTGGTGTAGGATATCAACGATATACAGTCGTACAAAGGGTACAGAACCTTTAAAGGTATTTTGTGGGCCTTTATATTCGTTGGTAAAGCATTTTCTACCCATGGAATATTAATGAAAAAAAAACAGTTTCCTAATTGGTTCCCCCTCTTCACCGCTTAAACTTCGATGAGTTAATGTCATGTCAAAGATTCTTTAAACATAGTTTAAGCCATGATTTTAAACTGTTTCCTTCTCAGATCTATTTAAAAAAAAGCCCAACAAAATGAGGAATTCACAAAAATATATGAAAACTTCCCAAAAAAAAATTCTGAAAAATCACTCCAATAATTTTTGACATTTTACCCAAATGAAAAACGGAGCTGCAACCACGGCGCATGCCGATCGCGGTCTTGCTGCATTTTTGGTCGTTCCATAACGTTTCCATATGTTTTCCCGATTGAAAGTATAAACAATTCCCAGCTGATTTTAGAGTTTTCCCTAATCGAACCACTAAAAAAAAATGAGGAAATTTTCATAGTTAAAATTTTGGATTTTTTGCATAATGAAAAATGACACAATTTTGTATGGAATTTTTTGGCACTTTATAGTTTGCATTTTTTATAATGAAAAATGTTCCCATTTTTTATTGGATTTTTTGGGATGTTCTTTTTTTGCATTTTTCATAATGAATATCGTCCCAATTTTGTATGGGATTTTTTTGGAACGTTTTTTTTTTGCATTTGTCATAATGAAAAACGTCCCAATTTTGTATGGGATTATTTTGGCACTTTATATGTTTGCATTTTTCATAATGAACAATGTTCCAATTTTGTATTGGATTTTTGGGACAACCTTTTTTTGCTTTTTCATAATAAAATATGTCCCAATTTTGTACGAGATTTTTTGGGACATTTTTTTTACATTTTCATAATGAAAAATGTCCCAATTTTGTATGGGATTTTTTTGGCACGTTCTTTTTTTGCTTTTATAATGAAAAATATTTTTTGGGACACAAATTTTTTTTTTAAGTTTTCATAAAGGAATATTACCCAATATTGTATGAGATTTTTGGGACAACTTTTTTTTTGGCATTTTCATAATAAAAAATGTCCCAATTTTGTATGGGATTTTGTTGGCCCGTCTTTTTTTTCCATGCAAAATGTTCCATTTTTGTATGGAATTCTGGACTTCTTTTTCAATTTGTCAATTTTCTATGGCATTTGAATTCAAAATGAAACATTGTTTCCGATATGTATGTTATGTACTTCACGCTTCTGACGACTTCTGCCCGCGGGCTGCAGTTATAACATGAATAGTATCCATTTAATACATCAGTTCCACTGTGCAATATCGTGGTTGTGGTTTTGATTACTAATCGCTCACTATAAAAATAACGTATTTTCTCTCTCGGCAAACAGTTTGTTGCTAATAAACGATACGGGTTTGTCTTTTTGTATTTATCACATTATAAATAAAGCAGAGTTGGCCCGTCCATAAAAAGATTCCCAGAACAGGAAGTCAATAGACACTCAGACACACACAGAGACAGACACTGCAGCTCGGATCGACGACTTGTCCCAATAAAGATGGCACATCATAACTATTTCGACACTATTTGACTGCGGGGAAGAAACTAATCCATGTGCACCTCTAGAATTGAGGTTAAATTGTTATAGTATTTAAATATTGGAAAAAGTAACAGAAGAAAATATTCAAAAACAAACCAAGAAAAAATTGTTGTTGCTGTTGTCTTGTCGTCTCTCATTAGAATTCATCGGGCATTCATTGTGAGCTTATCGGGCCAAAGAAATGACAATAATAACGTATGAATGACTCTGTTTCTTGTTCGTTTGTTCTGTCTTTCATTTGAATGGCTTTGATTTTGGGGTGGTGGAAGAAGGGAGGAGTTTTCGTTCGTCAGTGTGCATTCGATAGATGATGAAGAAGAAGAAGAAAACATCGAGCCAAAGTTTCGAGATTTTCTTTCTTTTGTTTTCAATTTCATGCTTAACAGTTTGTGTGACACTTGCCTTTTCGGTTGGGCACACAGCACACACTTGGGCCGGAGGAATTGGAAAGAATTTGAATGAGGTGTCTTTAGACGACACGATAAGGTTTGGTTGGTTGTACTGTTGCATATGGTTGGAGTAACAAAGTCTCGCTTTTGTTTTTGGTGGGCCGTATGCCAAATCTGGCAACGAAAGTTATTGTTTTGGCCATTGTTGGTGTTGTCTATGTCGATGTCTATGTCGCTGTCATTGTTGCTGTTGTAGTTGTAGTTGTAGTTGTTACTGCCATTGTGTTGTGCTTCATTGAAGAGCAAACGTTTGGACAGAGGGTATGCACCATGCGACAGATAGGGAAAAACCCTTACAATGTTGCCCGCGCCTCTGTCTGTGCCCCTTGCTGTCCCCATCCGAACAATGGGAATTTTTCCTCAATGTTTTGTGTTTGGTTTTTGCCGTGTGTCTCCTCTTTTGGGTTGGGCAACTCCCAAAAGTTAAATTTGATTCTATTTTCTATTTACTATTTTTTTGTTTGTTTTGGGAACGCTTTGGACGTTTCCTTTGTTTTTGGCGGGGTGGCGGGGGGAGCATTTGTTAAGCTTGGCTTGGTTTGGTTTGTTATCATTTGATATGGAATTGTTAACTTATTGACCCCAAAACAAAAGTTTTGGTTAACAACAACAACAACAAAAAATGGGCAACCAAGTAAGTGTGTCATATGACTTTAAATGAAACGACAATGAAATTTCCATTTTCCATTTGATATCTGTTTTAAGAAAGAAAGTCATAAATGATCCTCAGGTTTATCAGTGTCGAAGCGATCGATTTCAAATCAAGAGAAGCAAATGTATGCTCCGGCCAAAGTGGTAGGCGGAATTGAACAATTTTTAATATATGTTATGCAAAAAGACTTTGTGAGCGTAGACTAAAATATCAAATTACTTTTATTTAACGAAATCAGATAGAATTATACTGGATCAAAGATTAATGGGCACGTACGGGCAATGTGTTTTATCTTTAGACTTCTTGACCGTAGAAAATTCTGACATTAGTGGACTAAGCTTAGTCGTGAAGAAATTAAATCAAAATATTTTTTAAGTTGAAATTGAAACTGAAAATAAAAGAGAAGAAAAGAAAAGAAGAGCAGCCAGTTCAAAAAAGTTGTTCGTCCCCCACCCAATCGATTTTTTTTTAAAGAAAATTCCATCTTATACTAAAGTTTCTGACGTCAAGATGGAAAAATTTAATCAATACATAAGTTTAAAAGCAGCTTGGTAATATGGAAGAATAAACGGGGTTATGTTAAGCCTAAGACAATCTTAAGCTACATTTACACGATTGAAGGCATTTTGAAGTCTTATCAAAATATTGAAAATTATTTTGATGTGCTATTTACACGTTTCAAAATTTTGATCAAAATATTTTTTCAAAATGCTTCAAAATATTTTGATGGAAATTTGATCAAAATTTTTTGAAGCTAATTTACACTATTGATAGTTGTTATATTGACAACATTGACTTTGATCAGCTGTTTTGCTTTTTTTGTGAAATCATTTAATAGTTATCAGAATATAAACATCAACAGACGCTTATGAATATTTTATAAATAAATAAATAAATTTATTAGTAATAGTATGGACGACGACACAATTATCATAGCATCTGCATTTTTAATATTGGAAGAAGAAGTAGCTGATGAGAATGCAAAAAAAAGAAGAAAACAAAAGACACATTGGGTGCGACCTTATCTTTTGGAAGGCAATGGTCTGTATGTGTCTTTTAGGGAGCAATTGAAAAGGAATGATCCTGGCCTCTACACAAACTTTGTGCGAATGTCACCAGATGATTTTGTTTTTTTGCTAAATCTCGTCACCCCATTAATAGAAAAGGCCAATACAATCGGCCAATCGTTTACGTTATCACTTTGAAAATATTGATAAGTCGAATAATAATATATGTACATAGTTATTAAATATGTAATACTTACCAGCTCATATTAATTTATTATTTTATTTAAGAATTTCGAAGAACTTCTAATTTTTACGAACACTGCCGCTTGCCGCCACAAACATATGTAAACAAAAACATATGAAATGTTTTGAATCAAAATAATGAACATGCTGTCAAATTATTTGTAGTTATCAATATTGCCAGATGCGATTTTGATGCTTGTTTACACGGCGTCAATAAAATCTTCAAACGTTTTGTTCAATAAATTTTGATCAATAAATTTTGAAGAAATGTTGCTGTTTACACGAGTTTGAAGCCTTTTGAAGAGCAATATTGAAGAAAATTTCAATCGTGTAAATGTAGCTTTAGAGTCCATACCAATACGGCATTGTCAAAGTCTGTCATGAGTTCACACCATTCATTTCTGGGAAAGAAAGAAATTCAACTGTTTCTCAAATTGTTATTCCAGAAGGATTTAGGACACATGACCAAATTCCAGTAAAATCTTAAAGTACAGTGAATTTTCTGATTTAGCAAAAAATTTGCTTGTTGACGTTGCCACCGAGGTGGAAATAAGTCCATCAATCAACATGATTTTTCGATGCAATTCCCGATCATTTTCATGCATTTCAAGGACCCTGTCAGCAAAGACATGACGTTGTTGATGATCGGCCGGCTTGAGTTCTTGGGTTTACTGAACTTTATAAGCCTTAAGACCCAAGTCTTTATGCCAAATACGGTGTAATGACGTTTGTGGAATGCCCGACGAGGAATGGACAATCCTGGGTTTTCCTCAACACTTTGGTCTACAGCAGCAATATTCTCAGTTGTTCTTGAGCGACGTGCATGGGTTTTATTCTTCACATCAGTAACTTGTCCCTACAGCTCGAATCTTTCCACCAATTTCTGTATTGCGGTACGTCAAGTTGCTTCACGACGACCCAAAAATGCTTTAGTTTTGCGAAGATTTTCACCATTTTTGTAGTGAATTTTAATAATTCCAATGCGTTGTTGAAGCGTGTATCGTTCCATTTTTAATAATGGCGTAGTTTCTACTTGTCAAAGAATAAAAGCTTCAAAACTGACAGCTACCGAAATACTGGGTGATTGAAAAATCCTTTACATATGTTTTTGCATTAAACATAAACATTTTATACATTCAGCTGTTTATGTTAGTGTTTCCAAGGTTTTCATATGATTTTTTAAAGTTGAGATGCAGGAAATGTTAGCCGCCAATTTGTTAATCTCACTTGGTCCGGAATAGCCAATAAGTTGTTTTCTTACATCAAGACGACATCGCTCAGCCTGTCTGTGACTTCCTCCAGTTCACAAAATATTCTGATTAAAATTAATTGAGCTGGGAGAAATTCCGACTTGTTGTTTACAGGAAAACATAATGGTAAGCTGTACACCATCTTCAAAGCTTTGTTTTGTGCAGATTGCAAGGATTTCAAACAGCTGTTTACTTTCCAACCATTTATGGGGATTATAGAGACAAGACTAAAAGTCTACACTCTGGTTAAAAAGCCATACAAAGGGGGAATTCAAAAAAAAAATTGGAAATAATTTGGAATTGGTGAGGTTGATTGAATTTCACACAGACCTAGCTGAATTGTGTTCGAGCCTAAGTCCTGAGGATGATCCTAGTGGGTCTACCCAGAGAAGAGCTATAAGGATAAAAAGTTGGAAACCTCGGTTCCCCACAAGTTGCTTTCGTATGTCCCGATCAGGCTTTAGTCCGGGGCTTCCCAACTCATAGAATTGTTAAAACAAAACGCTGAAGACCTCAAAACCATATTTTTAATGAGAAACATTTTATAGTTTAAAATAAAAAAACGATTTTTTGCAAATAAAAAAAGGTTCCAACAAGCTTCTGTTCATAATCTTTTTTTTTCTGAATATAAAAAAGTTTGGATTTTCCAAAAACCTTAGTAAAAGTTGATAAATTTAACAAATTTCTTTTCTGTTTTGTTCAATGTGGTTCAGACCATAATCAGCGTTGCCGTTGATGATACTAAAGTATCAAAATGATACTTGTTTTGGGTCTTGCCACTTTTTTGATACTTTTTGTTTTTGATACTAAATTTGATACTTTTTGTTTTTAGATCCCTCTATGATCAAATCAAATGTTGATATAGATTATTTCGATTTAATATCTGAATTTAATTATAAATTTAAAGATGCAGATGAATTTGTGAGCGAATATCAATCTTTTGAGGCTTTAACAAAAGAAAAAACATGGCAGCGCCTTTTCCAAATTAGGGATGCTGAGGAGTTTTGGGGGAAAGTAGGAAAAATGAAAAATTCCTACAACGAGCCCTTGTTCCCTACATTAAATAAATTTGTGTCATATATTTTTAAGCTGCCACACAGCAGTGCTTGCGCTGAGCGTATTTTTTCAAAACTTTCTCTTATGAAAAATATGCTAACAAATAGACTCAAAGTTCAGACCTGTAATGAGAGACTATCAGCTCTTAATTTGGTAGATACTGATTTAGAAGATTGGAAGCCAAACCCGGAATTAATTGACAAATTCCGAAAAAAAATTATTCATTACTTCATTACTTTACATGAATTCGTATTTTTTACCTTGTTTTATTGTTCTGCTTACTTTGTACCTAATTTGAAGTAATTCTTAAATAAAAAAATAGTTTTAAAATGTTTTATACTTTTTTTTAAAAATGATACCTTTTTTGGTACTTTTTTTGAAAATGATACTTTTTGTGATACTTTTTGAAAAAAGTCAACGGCAACGATGACCATAATACTTTAAAATTAAAGTTTAAAATTACTATCGTTCGTTAAACTCTTCTGGTTGTTCAGAAAACCAACTATTCAATCTCAATCTCAAACTTTACTGGATTTTAAACAATATCACAAAAGTACTTAACAGCATTATAATGTTGGTTGGTTGTCGATACTTTCGACCAACCAACAGCTGTAGGCTAATTTCGTCCCATAAGACTTGCGGGCAGCATAAAGCCCTGTGCATGATAAAGAACAAAATGAGGCTCATGGGAATCTTTACTCCCATGACAAATAAAAAAATTCCTCAGAGTCTAATAATATTATAAACTGTGGACGTAGACATGTACATGTACATGTGTACACATATACACTTAAAATGCTGTAAAACAATTACCGCCCACAACAAACGACACACACGCACACATTCAAAAGTAACAAAAGTGTACAACATAAAAATGTAATAAAATTAATATTATACAACACTACAACATCATTATGTACATATCATCAGAACACGTACACGCCAGCGATGGCAACAAGGGACAAGGAGGCCTTTTAGCAGGCCTGCAATTATGTTTTGTCCCATTCCACATGTTTTTCCACGAGAAAATATTTCCTTGGTCTCCTTGAACAAAGAACATATAGAGACTTTTTTTTTCCAACGTTCTAAATTATTGTATTAAACAAGAAACGAAAGAGAACTCTAAGACGATACAAGAAGACCTCTGAGTTCCTAGGCCTGGACAATTTCGTCACTGGCAGACGTACGTATCTCTCTATGTAAGTGCATGGCCCCAGTGTAATTAATTATGCTGAACACAAGATGTTTTCGCATAAATTACACGAAATCAAACAGTACCAGAATTACTTAAAACTCAACAACCCTGCGAACCGCATGTCCCTCCGTGTCTGTGCTGAAGGGAAAAGTGTTGTTGTTGTTTTGCTTTTGTTGGAAAACAAAATGAAAATTCAGCGAAAAGCTTTGCCGAGCCAAACTATTTTGCATGTGCTGGATGGTGGGACCGAAAAGCGATTGAATAGTAAATCAGTGAATAGTCAGTCAGTCACTCGAATCTCCTTTGCAGACATCCATCCAAACTCAGTTCAGTTCAGCTCATCTCATTCAACATCTATGAATTGTTCTTCAGAACGAAATGAAGCAGAACACCAACTAAAGGCAGCGAGGCTAAAGGGTCTTTTAGGCTCGGTTCAACATGTCGTGGACATCATTAGTCACGGTGACATGGGTGTACACAACATGGTGTGGTGTGGTCGGCCGCATCGCATCGCACCGGCATCAGCAGCTGCGAACGAAAGACGTACGCTGGTATATCAAATGGTGCTACAGTTGGCTGTGTTCATTGAAATGCGGGCTAAAGACTTAAGAACGACATAATAAGTTGGCCCAAAAAGGACTGTGGAAAAACGCCAACAAACTATTCCACACTCTTCCACTTCAGATAACTCCGCTGCCAAATGTAATTCTTGTATAACAACCTCAACATGTTGAAGATTAACATACAAACCGCACAGTGGCTTGATTACGACTGGAGGTTATATCTTTAAACTCTGCCATTCAAAGTTTTTAAAAAAGACTCAAAATACCTAACAGGAGGATATGAGAAAATGTCTTAACCGGAATATTTTAATTCCATTCGTTTCATTAATTTGTAGATTTGTTGATACAAATCCTAGATTGACGGATGGTTGACAAAAGAATAATATTTTACTAAATTCCCAAGAGGACTACAAATTTCCTGCATTTCTATTCTAAAATGTCAATGAACTGTGAGGTAATGCGGTTCTCATTATTATTATACGACGTCTCCCAAACAAAACAGATCATTCATTGCTCTTAAAGTTAAAGTCGACGATCTTTGGGCGCATGACCTCGGTTCATAATGGTTTTTCTGGAACTCATGTGTGTCTCTACTCTGGCGAGATGTTGTCGCCACATTGTTGACACAAACCTTCCAAACCTTAGCTTTATTTTTTTGTATTTCATCATTTTCTATCTTTGCTACATTCACACAAAATATAATCTCAACCGAGGTGACAAAATTTCTTGCAATCTGTTTAATATTCCAAATCAGCCAACAGATCATAGTTTCAATAGAAAGAAGCTTCGTAGAACGTTGACATCGTGGGTTTAATTTTTGCAATGGAATATTGAACAGATTGCATGACATTATCTCACCTCGATTAAGTCTTCGTTTTCAGCCAGAACTGTTCGAAAAGATCATTTCCTACTGTCAGATGACATCATTTTGAATAGACGTATCAATTTTGTGATGATACGAAATTCGAACGACGATCGTCTGGGGCATGCGAAGTTCCAAATTGTCAGTCGAAAGCTGTTAACGCTTAACTGGATTTTATAGGGGTTTTCCAGGATTTGGTTCAATGTGAAAATCTCGATGGAAGACTTTAACCCACTCAGCGCCGGATTTTTTTTATTTTGGATTTAAACTGAAAATATGTCTCTGATGATTTTTCTTTACTGATTTTCTCAGCGCCGGATTTTTTTTTATTTTGGATTTAAACTGTAAATATGTCTCTGATGATTTTTCTTTACTGATTATCTCTTGAATTTTTTCACCGTTTCACCCGTAGTGGGTTACTATAAGTATAATTTATTCGAAATGTTAACATAATAAATGTTATATTATTGCTGTGTGAGTCCAAGAATGTGAACGGCCGTAGTGTGGTAGGTAGTGTGTGCGACTATCACACGGATGACTCCGAGTTCGAAACCGGGTAAGACCATCAAACATTTTTCAGCCTCTGTTTCCACCTCGTAAATATTGGCGACTTTACGAGTAAGAGAGCAATCTCTAAGCCATGTAAAACTTCTCTAGAAAAGCATTAGCCGTTCGGAGCCGGCTTGAAACAGTAGGTCCCGATCAGAGAGTATACAAATTATACAGATTCGAGAGAAGTTACCCGTCTGTTCCTTCATGGAATGTTATGGGAAATAACTAAGAGTCCAAGAATATTCTGTGTAAAACCCCTAAATTTGCTATGAACCTGACTTTGTCGGTGGCACTGTAGTTCCGGGCAATAATATATACAATCGTCTCCAATATCCCGCCAACATCTGGATATCAGTTGAACCATGTGTCCGTCTTGTCCTCACTGATCACTGACTCCTTATTTCAGGTCAGAAGCTCCTTCCATCCGGGAACACCTTCAGTATTCAGTGCAGATCCTAATGACTGCTTCCACACTAAGCATGACTGATCCTATTCTAGCTATCTCATTTTCCTCAATGTCCCAGTGACCAGGCTTCCTCCGAGGATTATGGTGAATGCCAGTTCACTGTCTACTTTCATTCGATCAGTCTGCAACTTGTCAACTACCTCAAACGCCGTCTTATGACTTATTAAACTTATCAAAGCTACCTGCCCATACTAGAACCTTCGCTGAAAACCGCTCTGCCCTCATATAATATTTTCTGTCCTACCCACGAGTTCATGGCTGGGATTTCCATACACTTTACAACATTTTCCGATTGTTTCTCTGAATAGATTTTAAATAGCATTCGGATATGCATTGTTTTCATTGCTTTAAGATGGATTGACTCATAAAGTCAAGAGATCCCCATTTCCATAGTCCGTACCATTGCTGGGGCCCTTAGTCGGACGTTTGTTTACCATCGCTGTCCATTGCTACACCCTGTACTGCTGCGTCACAAAATGATCAATTTGATTGCATGTGTTAGGATCTGGGTAATTATGGGTAATGGTAATGATTTCCACTGCGTTCAACTCACGGAATAGAATTAATTTCCGAAGAGTGGATGTAATTCTCATATCATTGTTTGACATATAAAACTCGTTGGTGATCCGATACGCTAAAAACTTTAAACAAATATGTGGTACAGCCTATACTTAACCTTTAACTGTGGAGATGGTAATGAATTTTACACATTTTAGGTCACATAGTATGTCTAAATAATTCGCCTTCACAGTTAAAGATTAATTTGACTCAATTTGGTCTCAAAACAAGTTAAGTAAACCTGATCTACGAAGTATAATAATTCAGTTTGACATTTGCACTGCCTATGAAGTTTTTTTCACAACATTCCGCATCCACTTAGTTTTTGAAAACATAATTCACATTTTTTGACATCGTCGTCCCACCGTGCAATGCGCTCGGTAAATGTGGCTGCAAAAAAATGTTAAATGAGCATACAAACTATTATATTTCCCTCCATCACTAGAAAAAGAACCCCAAGATATTGTTGAAGTTGTCGTTTTTTTTTCTCTTTGTTATGGATTTCATAGGGTTTCTTTTCTTTCCTGCGGTTGTTGTTGGTGTTGTTACTGTTTGTTGTACTGTTGCACATCATGTTGCATGAATGGTGTGCCAAATCCTCTTTTACCGTGATTAATGATGAAATGAATACGTTGTATAAGCTCCTTGTACACATTTTCACTTTTAACTCAACTCGTCTTAGCTCGCTTCTCCGCCTTCTTGGTTTGCATTGTATTTACGGACCTTTTTCTTAAGAAATTCTTTAAGGTCTAGGAAAACAAAAAAAAAAAAAAAAAAAAAAAAAAAACACCCACACCAACCGTATCGTCATTTGAACAACTGGAGTTGGTTTTTTCTGTTTTTTTTTTTGTTTAGTATTTTTTTGTTGTTGATTCTTTTTAAATGCATGGCTTTCGAACGGCCACAAAAAGTGCTGCATGCGACTAAACGTAAAAGAGCTGAGGGTTTTGGGGGTACAGCAGCGCATGTAGCACGTACTCCAGCGCTTTTCTTCGTTTTTGCGTACTTGTAAAGGAAAAAAAAACACTCGTTGCAACACAAAGGAGCCTCCAACAGCCGGTCGGTCACACACAAATCCTCAGTCTCTTATACACACACACACACACACATACACACCCACTGTTGAAGTGAATAATGCCTCCTGCCTCGGCTAAACATGGATGCAGCCCAGTCATGATGGTATGAAAAGGTGTGGATGGATGTCTTTTGCTTTTGTTGTTACACAGAAGAAGGAGCAACAACAGCACAAAAGACATACGAGTGCAGAATGTGTTGCATATTCATGCGTTGCATTCGTGTTCGGTTACTGTATGAGCAACATGTGTAAAATGCACTTTAATAATGCATCGCACGACAATATGGTTTCTTATCCTTTCCATCATTCATTTCTTTACTTTTCTTTGTCATCGAATTCTTTGGAAACGCACATAGAAATCCCCGGAACTTTTCCGTTGGTGTTGACGGTGCTGGTGCTGGTGTGGTGTGGTTACCACTACGAACTGCCAATTCACCAAGTACTGCATAATAAATGCGAATCTCTTACTCGGGGTCACCCTTTTGGATTAAACTTCAAAGAATTCACTTTTATTATTATTAAGTTTCTGTATCATTTTCGCCTGAAAAGAGATAGGGCGGCTTTCGATATGAAAGTAAGGTGAAATGTTGATGGTTGATTGCCGGCAGAGCAAACGGGGATATACGAAGCCTATCTGATAACCCAGAAACCTACACCGTACGTCATTTTGAAGATTAATTAATCTTATCCGTAATGTCGTTGGTATTTAGACGGTGCAACTGCTACAGGACGGCGACCGAGGTGTGGTAGGTAGTGTGTCTGACTATCACACTGAAGAACCTGAGTTCGAAACCGGGTAAGACCATCAAACTTTTTTCAGCGGTTGTTTCCACCTCGTAAATGCTGGCTACCTTACGAGTAAATGAGTAAGCTCTGCCATGTAAAACGTCTCTGGAATGTAAAACTTCTCCGTTCTGAGCCGGCTTTAACAGCTCACTGATTCCTTCATGGAATGTTAAGGGAAATAAGTGAGTAAATGCTACAGAAAAAAATGAAACAGGGCGATTTTTTTTTCAACAAAGTTAAAAGTTAGCATTTTCCCAACTTTTGCAGTAGTCGATAGTCACAACCTTTCCTCTACAGAGAGGAAAATAATGAATGTTGTGTATTAAAATCGGGTTATCAATATGTTCCTTGATTGCAAGAACATATAAAGGGATACCCCATAAGGCACATCGAAATTTATTTGGAAAACAATTCAAATTCTTTTAAATACTCCAATTATTAGAAGTGTTACAGTTTAGTGGAGGTTGTACAAATTTTAGAAATCCGTTTATCCGACTAGACAGCTTTCTTATAGACCTTGCAGCGGA